>OZ026795.1:2400000-3610329 GCA_964023155.1 Ganoderma resinaceum
ACCAGTCGCTGGGGGGAGGAATAATATGAGAAGGACATTCTGGATGGCAGCTGCGTGATCCGTACCTGCTGCACTGCTGACGAAGACAACGTCTCCCTAGTCAACAGCTTCGCGTTAGTTGTGCGCCTCCAGAACTACAACAAACACATACCTGTTTAGGATGCGCAAACTCGGACCAAACCGTAAAACGCGAAGTTCACCTGGTAACATCAAGTTGGTAAACATTATCCATGCCGCCTTCGAGACAACAGGCAAAACCCACCGGGCAGTGCCCGGTCACGACTTGTCTGCCGCCGAGGCCTGCGAGGCCAAAGCTGTCTTGGAGTTCTGCGACTCGGGCTATTCTGGAGACGACGCCAACGATGGCTACGACAGCAACTCCAGACTCAGAAAGGGAAGAAGCATTACCAAACAGCCACTTAACTTGGTGATCTCCGCAACGCTAGCTGGGACCTCGAGCACTTTGGGAGGGCAGGTTGCGCAATGGGTGATGCGTTCTATGGGCGTGGAGACGCGGACCGTAGACATCAGATCCCCATCTTGAGGACGAGCTATGTCCCACACGATACTTTCTATACAGACGGCTTCAAACATCTACTAGCGATGACTGCTTAACCCCTAATCATCCAAGTCCGAGTCTGACGGAAAGTTTACTTGATACGTTTCGACATTGTCCCCCTGGGTAGCCATCCGAACATGGTGGACCCCCTCAAAGCCCTTGTGGAATGAGATAAACACGGTCTGGAAGAAGTTCTGTGCACGATTGAGTTGTTAACGCTTAACTTGAGAGGAATAGACGTGAACTTACTAGTCCAAGGACCCCAAAGGGGGTGTCGCTGTGAGCGGCGAAGATCACACCCTTCCAAGGGCAATCTTCGATTTGATCCGGCCACAGTGTGAGGTTCCGTGCACACACGAAGTGTTTGAAAGGTGCATAGACGACTACATCCTCCTGTCCACGATCGCCCTTGAACACGAGGCGCACTCTGTAGAGATCGATCCGAAAACCGTCCGGAACATGATACGTAGGCCTGTGAGTACGCGGAGATGGGAGCGGGTCGATGTTTCCCAAAATTTTTGTGTGTATGGCATTGACAGTGCGATAAGGCAACTCGGAAGTGCTTGAGCCTAAGGTGAAAGATGAGATGAGAGACGAGCAAACATTTATAGCAAGCCAAGACGACAAACCCGAGTCGACAAAAACTTCGAGGCCATCGTCTGGATATTCTTCATGATACAGAAGTTTATACGTATCATTATCTTCCATAGACCGCTGGAATTCGATCCTCAAAAGCGTCACAGACCAGCAATGGTGCTTGTATGCTCCGGGATGTAACGGAATCTCCTTAGAAAAGGTAGGCTTCTCGGAGGTAGGCCATCGGTTGAACGCCACCCAGGATTGACTAGCGTATTTATGTTCAGTATATAACATATAATTAGATCTCACAGTGCTCACGATCGTTGTCCGGGATGATAACTAGGGTGAGGTCGCAGCGTGAAGTATATAATCAACGAGGCCTACAAAAACAAGAGTTAGATCAATTGAAATTGAACGACGAATAACACACACATTTCGAAGCGCAGGTAGCGTGCTCTGGAGCTTGTATAAAAAGCTCTGTTCAAACGGATGCGATGAATAAGAATGGAATATATGGTATGAGGCGGTGACATACACCCTCGGGGTAGGGCATCCGATGTTTTCTTCCGTCGACCTGATGACTGTCGGTTCCTCCGGTTAGCATATGATCGCTCCATTTCTACGATATTACTCACTCGTGCAAACTCATTCCTAAAACTCCATCTTCTTTGGAAACTCGGAGTTTCAAGTTGACTGCGTATGCGATAGCCCACAGCATTTTGAGAGCCACATCATTGACAGAGTCCCTGGCTGGATCGTAGCAGCTGAAAATGATAGCTCTATCCCTTCCGATAAGACCTGGAATAATTACAGTGTGACCACTAGCAGGAACGTCTACGGGTGCACTCACAAGCTTCACATTTGTCTTCATAACGTATTATGAAGTCGGGTTCGACATCCTGCAATTGGGAAGGGGTCTTGACGTGCAAATCATGGGGCAGCGTAGTATGCCGGGCCTCTTCGCTGAGGTCAGCTTGACGTTAGAATGTTTCGCTGTGTTTGGGTCATCAGACAGAGCGGCTTCGACGACGTCGTCAGACTGAGTGCCTGCATCATAGTAGGCTACTTTGCAATAACCCGTTCCAAGGCTCCATCTAAAGAAAATTGGTATCAGTAAATCACCTATGACAGCGTAACATATGCGCATACGCGAGGTCGGAGCCTAGTATGCGCATGAACAGTAGGTTTAAGTTGATAAATATATAGGCCACATCCAACGTACAAGTGTCTAGGAGAAGGTCGACAAAAACCGTCTTCGTAGAAGCCTTTGGGTCATCGTAGCTCTCTGTAACTATGCCCTATAGACAGCGGTAAGTTCGAACAACATCCCAAAGGCAATGACTATGTACCATCTTGGCAAGATATCCCATTGCTGTGTAGTCCCGCTAATTAACATCTTGGGCGCGGGCATCCTACGCAGAAGAATTGCACCTTACCTTTCAGGTTAGACGGCTCTCCCAACATTACCCTCTATAGCTGGTGCACTGCGGGCCGCTTTTCATCCATCCGCGGAGCGTTCACTTTACTCTTTGCGCGAAAGAATCGATCACGGTAAGACTCTTCACCGCCCGTCGGCTTCGCATGCAGACTTCCAAGATCATCCGGCGTGAACTGCCACGAAAATAGGTTCAGAATGGCTTCATGTGAATATATGAGGAAAGGACGGACGTTTTCATGGGTAGGGGTGAGGGGTCACATATCGGACTCCTGCGAATCCGTTGTCGACTGCGACAACAACCCGTCGGAGTGGATTGACTCGGGAGAACCGTCTGGGATCAGAGGCACGCCTTCGTAAGCACTATCAGGGTAACGAGTCGAAGGGTATGGTCGCCTGTACGGCCGGGTTGACCACCGAGAAATGACCCATGCAGACTACGGGTAAACGGCGAGCAGATCAGTAATATGGGGAACAGATCGACGTCGCGCGCGACACGTACCCGTTCTTCAGCTGATGCAGGGGGCGGGGGGGTCAAGAAAAAAAAGTAGGCAAGGTCTCCTTCACCAGGAGTAGGGCGAGAGCTGTCGCTCATGGTGGAGACAGAGGGAAGCACAGGGAGGAAACGAGACGATGAGTGACGGTGAGGAGAGACGCATATTCACTGTCGTGCCCCCAACGATGACCCTGGATACCCAGAAGCACGGTCCTGAGTGCTCACGACAGTATTCCTGGTCACGAAGTGGCCCAGGTCTCGAAAGCAGTAAATGCGAGTCCAATGGGGGGGTGCTAGTTTTCTCTCGCATGCTTTCGTGTTTCAGGCGGTCAAACGAGGCAGGTGCATCGCAGGGTACCGCTGGCACCGCCGGCTTCGGGAGACGTCTCAAATTACCCGTCACGAAAGGATAGCAATTCGACCGCCAGCACTCCGACGTCATCCACACAAACCCCGACTACTTCACGACTCACCTGGTTGTTCCACGAGGAAATGATCTGGGCCTCCCGGCGGCCACGTTGTACAAGCTTCTGCCTACAACTGTTCACGCAGCATTCTGGAAGTGGGGACGGTGAGTTCTCTACCGATACACACGTTGACTCTGTTACAGCGAACCTTCCTCTTTACGGCTACACACCGGATAACCGATAGTTATGACTGCGTCACCCGCGCCACGCATCATGACCTGGAATCCTTCGACAGGCTCCCCCTCTGGGTCGCTCTTCGTCACAGAAGCATGTACTACAAACATCTCCGAGTCCTCTTCGTCCGGAACGGACCCCTGACCATGTCGATGGGAGAGTTCGGCAATTTCAAAGTTCCATTTGAAGGATTGGCAACCTTCCTTGTAATTTGAATGCCCGTGTATGAAACAGAGAAGCGAACTCCTGGCCACCATGATATCAGCGAATGGAAAAGACACCAAAAGATCGGACGCAAACCTAATGAATCGGCTGGCGAGAGCAGCGGTCCATGGGAACTGCCTGATCCAAATCGGAGCTACTTGTCCTTCTCTAGTTACGATGAACCGGCTAGGAACTGTATACAGTACACGTTGCTTCCGACCTAGTATCACTTGTGATTCGGTTCCCGTTCAACGTTTTGCAAGTTGTCGCGGATCATACGTATTTCTGCGTAGGAGAGTAGATCGAGGATCCATCGGCAGCCTTCTTGTGGCCCCCATGCCAGGATTATCGGGGTTCAGCGACCCCAACTTAGATTCTGAGGGAGTCCAACGATAGTGGTGAAAAACAAGGGACTGGGACTGGTCTGGGCCATGTGTGGTGGTCAAGTGCGATCGTGTTTGGAATATTAAGCGCCCATTGTCCAGCGGGCCGGGAGGATATGACGTGCCGCAGACATGGATGCTTTCCTCCTCTCGACCATGCGACTCTGTCCTCGTCGCCTTCGCGCACACCACATTCTTCGACCAGAGCGAGATCTCTAACGGCCAGGATACGCATATTTTTGGCATCTCTTCGCCATGGCTTTTCCCCTTCCCATCCACCTACCCCGCAAGAAGGACGTCCGCGACATTTCCACACAAATACTCACCAAGGTCTCAGAGACACCGCTCAAAGCTCTCAATGCGAAGCTAGCATCGTCATGGGTGGCAGAGCTGAATGACACAATCAGGTCAACAAAGGTGCGTCTTAATACTTTGGCCTTACGCGCATACAGGCAGCCTGATCGACGTTGCAAGACCCAAATCCACGATCGCATCTCCAGCGACCTCCCAGACTTCGAGCGACAATTCGCGACAGCGGTATCCGCCCAAGAGCGATTGCGGTCTTTGTCTCAGAACGTGGATGTTATCAGTGATAGCATATCAAATCCACAGGTAAGTCGCGTGCGCCACGGACGTGCATTCTTCCTCGCGAATTGACGGCACCGAAGTCAGGCTTGATTCCCAACCTTGTTGACTCGCTCACAAGCCATGCCAGAGTAGTACAAGAAACTTCGGATGCACGCGCTCAGCATTGCGTGCTAAGCCACCTACTTCAGTGTAGGAACGAGCTACGGCGGTTGACCCGCCTGGTGGAGAAAGCAGAGCTTGCGGATGCGACGACGGCCTGTTCATCGCTGGAGGACATGTTTGCGGGCGCGCCAGAGGCACTGTCAAAGAGTAACATTATGGCGGACATGAAGGCGAGTTTCACTATGGTCTCACGCCCGATGTGAATACGCTGCGATTTGATCCTCCCAACCCGAAACCTACGAAGCCTTCACTTCATGTGCTAACTTGTTCACACGCAGCGAAAGTGCACGTCCCTGCGAAGCCGCACACAGGAGCAGCTTCTCGATGCCTATTCGCGGAGTATCGTGGTCTCGGCATCCGAGATATCCGTGAAACCCTCTGTTCAGGCCGTGCTACCGCGTCGTTTAATCAACGGGGTTTGGGTCCAAAGCATGGTCCCCGGCGATAATATCGACACCATCATTCAATTACCTGCTTTGCTCGCGTCAATATCTCCTGCAACGCTATCCACGCAGCTATCAACTCTACGGCGCGACATTACGACACATTATATCGAATACGTCTTGAAGCAGCCGGTCCAGATCTATAACACCAAAGCGCACGACATCACCGGAATTCAGGAATACAAACTGTCCCTCCAACGTGGCCCCCCTGGGAGCGAAGACCCCATACTCCGCCTCTCGCATTTGACGACCGTCATGTCCTTCCTTAGCGAACACCTCTTCCCTAGTCTCCCACCGACTGAACGCAAGTCGTTCCTGCTCTCCTTGTCCACACCCCTTCGAACGGCCCTCCTAAATCTTCTACTGCTGCCGAACCTGCCTTCTTCCCCATCACAGCTTCCAGCTTTCCTCAGGCTCACACAATCCGCTGTTCAGGCCGAAGAGGAAATCATCGTTAAGATGCTCGGCGACACTAGCCCAGATCGCAGCATTAAGGTGTGGGTGGACGGCGTGGGCTTGCACTACGAGCGGAAAAGGCGAGCGGATATCCTTGACAGGGCACGCGCAATCGCTGTGACTCTTGCGGACGATGGCACCGCGTTCCGTGCCGAGATGACCCCCGGCATCGAGGACAAAAGTGTTCCCGTCCAGGTGGACGATGAGCTTACGGCAGTCAACGGGCAGGCAAAGGAACCTGTCGCTATCGAACCAGAAGACAGCTCCGCATGGGACTTCGAAGACAACACACCCGGTCGAGACAAAGCTCCGGCCGCAGACGAGTGGGGCTTGGACGACGATATCGAGCCTGAACCAGAGCCTGAGCCCGAACCTGTTGTGGAGCCTCCAAAGCCGCCCGAGCCCGAACCGACAGCGGACACGGAGGAGCCGGCTGAAGAAGAGGACGACCCCTGGGCGTGGAACAATGACAATGACGCCGAGCCCGCAGATGTGGAGGACGACTCGGCATGGGATAATGCTTGGGATGAGAAACCAGCGGTTCCCCCACCCGAGCCTGCGCAGACAAGTCCAATTTCCGCGCCGAGGCAGGCGAAAGGGCTCGAGAAGAGGTTCGGGGGGAAGAGCGTGCCACAGTCGCCCGCCCCACCTCCACCACCCGCTTCTGCTCCTGCGCCTCCACCGCAGCCTGTTGCTGCAGCGTCGAAACACAATCCTCCAGCCCCTCCCCCATCGAAGCCTATGCAAGTCGCCGAGTCGTATGTCGTCTCTAGGAAGGCGAGAGAGCTCCTCCAGCTCGTCGAGGACGTGCTGCGCGAAGGCGCCGAGCTAGTCGCCTCTGGGATCCTCAAGCCGACTACGCTGGGATCGCCAGGGAGTATCATCGTCCAAGCGGCGCCCATGGCGCTCGAGTTGTTCCGTGCGCTCGTGCCCATCACGAACGCCGCGCTGCTGAAGCAGTCCGCGAAGGAGCCGATGAGGTTCTCGAACGACTGCCTGTACGTGGGTACGGAGCTGGGGCGCATCGTCGCAGCGCTGGGCGGGACCGAGAGGGATAAGCTTGAGGAGGGCCGGGAGAGGCTCAGGGTTCTGGCGGATAGCTGGTTCGAGGACGCCGTCGTAAGTGGCTGCCAACTCAATCTTTGGTGCTTGATGCTTGATACCTGATACTGACGATCGCCGCCGCCGGACGTTTGTGTGACAGACGAGAGAGGAGAGGCTGATTGACGAGGTACTGGATAGCGCGCGGGGGTTCATCGACACTACGCAGCAGGAGCGGTATGACGAGTGCGAGGAGGCCGTGAACGACGTCCTGCAGCGGATACGGAGAGTCGCGCCGCAGTGGAAGGTACGCGGGTTTGAGTTTGAGTCCGAGATGGGGGGAATGTGGCACTGACATGCGCTGGCAACTATAAAATAAACAGGCGGTTTTGGCGAAGAGCAGGTACTACGATGCGCTCGGGTCGATCGTCGAGGCGGCGCTCTCGCGGATCCTTGCGGACATGCTGGCACTCGAGGACATCACAGAGACGGAGTCGCACCGGCTGAGCGAGCTCTGCCACATCCTGAACGCGCTGGAGGGGCAGTTTGTGGAGGACCCCGACCAGCCCTCGTTCGTGGTGTCGTACGTGCCCTCGTGGCTCAAGTTCTCGTACCTCTCGGAGTTGCTGGTGCGCACTATTCCTTTCCCATCTCACTAAATTGCTGCTCGACGCTCATGATTCTGTGACTCTCAGGAGGCGTCGATCGCGGACATCTCGTACCTGTTCGAGGAGGGGGCGCTGGTGGACTTTGAGATCGAGGAGCTCGTGAAGCTCGTGAAGGCCCTCTTCGCGGACACGCAGCTGAGGGCGAACACGATCGGGAAGCTGCAGCAGGGACACCCCGTGCGCTGATCACCGTCCTTCCTTTCTCCGGGAGTCCCGGGTGCAGCAGTGGCCACACGCCACAAGGCTTGGGCTTCCCGTTTGGTCAGCTTGTATCTACGTGCTTCCTTCGTACCTGTTCGTTACGCTGTCGGTATATTTGATGCACAACCTTCCCTCGTTGCGCCCCTGTAGTTACGTGTGTCATGGGGCGCCTAATCAGTTCGTCCAAATCACGGGAGAAGCACACGAACCAGCCAAACAATGGTAAGCAGCCCCAGCCACCTGTCGTCACGTGTGCAGGATTTTCAGCATCGTGGATCACAGTCAAGCGCCCGGTTCTGCTTTCCACCGTCAGGTTCTCGTCCTCCCTTCCCAAGCCCGCGATGGTATGTCGAGTGATGTATTTAGGTATCAAGCCTTTGCTAATATCCCTGTGTCTGTAGCCTCAGGTGAAGTTACACCTTAGAAACAGCCAAGACCTCCCCTCTTACCCCTTCCGATAGAACGAGTACATCGAGGAGCACATCAAGCGACATGGTCGACGGTTAGATTACTTTGAGCGGAAGTACGTGATCTTCTTTATTCAAGCATGCCATTCAGTCTTGATGGTGCTCCCCCAGACGGAAACGCGAGGCCCGTGCCGTCCACCGCGCATCTGCAACTGCTCAAAAAGCCTTCGGTCTGAAGGCGAAACTGCTCCATGCCAAACGCCATGCTGAGAAAGTACAGATGAAGAAGACCCTCAAAGCCCATGATGAACGTAATGTCAAGCAGAGGGATTCGTCCTCTGCCCCCGAAAGTGCACTGCCAACATACCTGCTCGACCGTGAAGGTCAGAAGGATGCGAAAGCATTGTCGACCGCGATCAAGGAGAAGCGGAAGGACAAGGCTGCCAAGTACGCCGTCCCACTGCCTAAGGTTAGAGGTATTGCGGAGGATGAGGCTTTTAAGGTTATGCGCACGGGTAAGAGCAAGAAGAAGGCGTGGAAGCGGATGGTGACGAAGGCTACATTCGTCGGGGAGGGGTTCACTCGGAAACCAGTGAAGATGGAGAGATTCGTTCGCCCAATGGCATTGCGGTACAAAAAGGCGAATGTGACACATCGTATGTCATCGTTCCTGGTTGAGTGGGGGCTTACTGAACTGGGTACTTTACAGCCGATCTCAAAGCGACGTTCCAGTTGCAAATACTCGGTGTCAAGAAGAACCCTCAATCACCTATGTATACCCAATTGGGTGTACTCACCAAGGGTACTATTATCGAGGTCAATGTTTCAGAGCTGGGTATGGTCACCGCAGGCGGGAAGGTCGTGTTTGGCAAATATGCACAGGTTACAAACAATCCTGAAAATGATGGTTGCATCAATGCTGTACTACGTATGTCCTTCATTTTCTCTTTTGTCATCCATAATTTAATCAACTTCAACCCTAGTTGTGTAACGATTCCTTGCATGACCTTCTCAGTTTTTCCCAGTCTCATTACAGTCAGTATACTCGTCTCCTCCTTCCCCATAGATCATGTCAGGTCTGCCAAAGGGGGGACAACATTACAGTAGCTCTCAAGTCGCATGTTGCCTCTTATGCAGCATCTTGTATTATGTACTTATCATGATGGATTTTTGCCAACGTCAAGCGGCTTGACCGCTGCTGTGGTCAGCGGCAAATATTGTACTTACCTTCAAACAAATATTGGGTGGTTAGTTGTGTGACACAATGTGTTTGCTGACCAACGGTAGGGCTCGGCACCGGGCGTTAAATGGGACGGCTGTTCAAAAACGAGGGCGAGAACGCGCCCGTTCTTTACGTATTAGGAAAACGGAACACCCCGTCGATGTCCCGGCCAATCTCACGGAGACGCGGCGTTCAGAACGCGTTCTTACGCCTGTTGCCCGTACCTGTTGAGCCCGACGTTGCACCACGGACAATGCAGTAGTTCAAACATCTTGTTTGACCCGCGTTGATAGGTGGCCTGTATAAGGGGACTTCTAGTTAGCAGAGAAGGGTCAGTGTTATGTAGTATGTTCGAGTCAGGACCACTGGGCGGTCAAATGATAGCCTGAGGCTAGAGACCGTACCGCGGTCTACTACCTGTCACTTGGTGGGACTGACAAACCACAGATGTCGCAGTCCATGACACGCCTATTATTTTTATTTAGGTCGCGCGTCAGTAGTAGGAATCATGTGCAGTGGACGTTTTCTCATAAAGCGGCTCCCTAGTGCGCCACTTCAATGCACAGCTCAGGCTGGTTGTCGGAAAATGCGCACCCGGGATCTGCTTGAGGAGTATCGTCGGCGTGCAGTAGTACTGGGCGAGTTGCTTGCAGTATAAAGTCTCATGGCCTTAGTGCTCTAAGACCGGGAGCCTGGTGAACTACCTGCGGCCTTGGGAGCGCCGCGCGCGGTGCTTCAACCAACCAGCGGGCGCTTTCATCCCTCTTGAGGCGCTCGAGGACCGTGGCCGTCTCAGGACCGCCATCCTCACTTGACGCATAAATCCGAGCCAATATTGACGGAAACGAAAATTTATTCCCCCAGGAAGAGGCCCGCAGAAAGTAACGAAACTTCCGAGCCAGACACTTGCTCAGCCCAACGTTCATACTTGTTATGGATGAAGACGGCCGTGCAGAACGGGTAGCCGGGCGTTTTAGGACGTAACCGGGGCGTTTTGTCCGCCTGCCTTATGCAGAGAAACGGGCATAGGAACGGGATCGTGAGAACCGTCCAACCGGGACGCCGCGTTTCTTTTGACGGCCGCGCGAACGCCCGTTTAAAACGGAACGATGCCGAGCCCTACGCTTGACCTGGTACCACAACCCTCGTCCATCGCGTCATCATGTCTGCTTCTCCTGCGCACTCTCCGTCTCCCGTCGCCAGTGGTTCAAACAGCCGCCATGCATCCACACCCCTCGAAAGACAGAGGGCGCAGCTCGAGAAGCTGCTCAAGGATCCCGCGAAACCAGCTCACATACCCGCCGCGCTAAAGGAGAAGACCATCCGGCCTGCGCGCGAGATGATGAAGAATGTCCAGGGCTCGAGTGCGGGCGCGGGTAGTGGCGAGTTCCACGTCTACAAGGCGAGCAGACGGAGAGAGTATGAGAGACTGAAGATGATGGAGGACGAGGCCCAGAAGGTACGTCTGCTCCCCCAAACCCTTGGCGGGTACAGAGACAGCTGGTGACTCATTACTTTCTCTTCCCGATTGTGTAGGAGGCCGAGGTTGCCGAGTTTGAGAAGAAAAAGCGGGAGTGGGAGGACGCTGCGGAGGCGAAGACGGCAAAGAACAGGGCGAGGCGGCAGAAGAAGAAGGGGCGCGCGAAAGGGAAAGGTGCGGAGAATGGAGGAGCGAAAGATTCCGCGGCCGGTGCAGGTTCGGGGACAAGTGGAGACCAGCCGTCGGCACCTCTCAAGAAACGGCGACTTGTCAGTGGGAAGGAGCTCTTGTTTCGGAGGCCGGACGAGGAGGGCAGCGAGGAGGAGGATGAAGACGATGTTGGTCCGATGCCCGCAGCGTCGACATTGGCCTCTGCCGATCATGATGCAGTGTCTATACCAGTTGTGGACGCACCGCGGATAACCATCATCGAAGACGACTAGACTCATTGCCCTCAGTTTTCCACAGCTTTTGGCCACGAGGATGGTAGGACACGAGGACATACCCAGATGGAGATCATGTGGGCATGAATGTGTAGGTGGATGATGTACGTTCGGCTTGTACTCAATGAAAGTTGGTCTCAGTGATAGTGGTTGCTAGCTCCAGCAACAAATATCCGAGCCACACACGATGCTCGCTCCACGAGGGCAGACATCTGTTCAGCCCATATTTATCTTGAGCTTCTGTGTTCATTCGCACAGTGATATCCCCGACAGGACGCAGCTTCGTCGACCGCGATAATGACAGCACGAACCTCCTAGAGCTATTTTTTGTCGCCATGGGCCGAGTGAGATGGAATATTAATAGTAAGTCCCCCGACTAACCCACTTTGCCTGTGGTGACAATCCGCCGTACTCGTGGTGCTGTGTCGTTGCCGTGCATCGCAGAAGCCCCTTCGCTCAATCCGAGGTAGATCCCATATATTTTCCTGACGCAGCACGACGGAACAATGTCGCGTACATACTTGCGCAGGTGGAAGGGGATGACTGGACGAGGTATCCATTCGATGACGACTTCTCGTGCATATAAATACGCCAGCTCTATGGGCTGGGCACATTGTCTCCGTGCACTTGATTGCCTGCACAAGTAGTCCTTAGCCTCTCAATATGTTCGCCGTTGCCGCGCTCGCTACCTTCGCCCTTGGTGCCACCCAGGTCGCCGCACACGGTGGTGTCCTCAGCTACTCCATCAACGCCGAGACCTACCAGGGGTAAGTTTCTTCTACCCCAATGTTCGACCATAAACTATCAACCAGTAGCATTTGCCGCAGTTTCGTGGCGTACAACTCGCCGACGGGCCAGAGCAGCATTCAGCGCGAGTGGGACACTTACAACCCGCTTACTGACCCGACCGACTCCTTCCTCTCCTGCAACAACAATGGTGCCAACCTCGGCTCTGGCCAGCTGTCTGCCACCGTTCCTGCTGGCTCGAAGGTCGTTGCTTACTGGAAGTGAGTACTTGTAAATAACACTAGCCTTGAGTTGGATTGCTGATGGATGAATTTGTTCGTTTTTACAGTCAATGGCCCCACACCATCGGTCCAGTCATGGTCTACATGGCCAGCTGCAACGGCGCATGCACATCAGCCACCACTTCGTCCCTTGAGTGGGTAAGTGAGAGACGTGTGCTCCGTTGTGAAGTGATTGGAATTATCAACGTGTCGGTCGCATTTAGTTCAAGATCGACGAGGCTGGCCTTATCTCAGGTGACCTCCCCACCGGTCTATGGGGCCAGGGTGAGCTCGTTGCGAACAACAACAGGTAAGCGTCCTTCAGCCAACCACAGTCTATCGCCCACCCACCAAACTCGTCTAAAGCTGGACCTCCACGATCCCCGCTTCTCTCGCGCCTGGCGAGTACTTCATCCGCCACGAGGTATCTTAATCGACGATTGCTCGTATCATCAAAGTCAAGGACTTCTCGCTGACAATCACTGTAGCTTCTCGCTATCCACACCTCGGACCAGCCCCAGTTCTACCCAGAGTGCGCGCAGCTGAAGGTTACCGTAAGTTGTTTCGTCGAGATATTATGCGAAGGCTATGCTTCTCACCGCCGTTCTGAATCCAGGGCTCTGGCTCCGCTCAGCCCGAGGGCTCGTACCTTGTCAAGTTCCCCGGTGCATACAGCATGTCCGACCCCGGTGTCGGCATCGACGTCTACTCTCAGCCTGTGCGTATCTAGCACCTGAATCTGGTCGTCAGTTGCCATTGCCCACTTACACGCATTGTTGCAGGGCGTCACCAATTACACAATCCCCGGTATGTTTTCGGTGTCATATGCATGCGAGAGGTTACGGTATACTAATACTCTCTGCGTACAGGACCCGCTGTCTGGCAAGGGTGAATTTATATAAAGGGATTGTATATTGGTAAAGGATATCCGAGTTCTACGATATGCAATGACGTGTACAGAGTTGTCTGGTATCTTCAGAAAGCGTGCGAGAAGGTGAGCTTCCTGGCACAACACTCAGAACCGAGTAGCATCATGTCAACTATAAGATAACAGCAAGTGCTAGTCTAGATCGACTGCCGGTTGTTTCTCGATATTCAAAACAGGATACGTAGTTCACTGTGACTACTTAGGAATAAGTTGGTTAAGTATGTATCACCGGTCCGTTAACCCCCTTGTGTATCCCAATCCCCTCGTGATAGACCCGTCGTCCCACCCCATCCCGATCCTGAGGGGAATAAAACGCTTCACCTCGCGCATCTAGGAAACGGAGAAGAGCGAGAGATTAATTCGTTCGTCGGTTGGAGAATCCCTGGGGCCCTTCGAGACACCAAGCAAACATGATAGTCCTACGTCAGTCTTGTGTCGGCCGCGGTGCCTTTGCATATTCTGACGGGGAATCAGAATGCCCACATCTGCACTGTGCCACACTCGGCCCCAAATCCCAATTCTTGTGTGAGCATTGAGATCTAGACGAGCTCGAGACCATGTCGAAGTCGGACAATCTATCAGCGGACGAGCTTGAAATAGACGATGACGAGTATGAGGAAGACGAGCAAGACAATAATGGCGGCGGTGGCGACACGTTGTTGGTACATCCTACGGAATCGGGGGACGAGGGGGCCAAAGGCCGAATGTTAGCTTAGGTCTTAAATCCATCTGTTGATGTGATGAACGAGGCACTGAGTCCAGTGGGGGTGGGAACAAACATACCGCTGGATCATCTTCTTGAGCGTACTGGATGCGCGGTCAATGGAGCCGTCGGCCCGTTGCAGCTAGAGGCGGTACACACAAGCCGGAGATTAGTGACGCTCATATCGGCTCATGATGCGCAAGAAAGGGAGGTGGCTGCAGGGAAGCGAGAAGTTATACGAGAAGGACGAAGGATGAAGACGAAGGGTGTAAGGACAACATGATAACAGTGTACGCACCGTGTCCCTCGCATTCTGTATCTGCTCCCGCTGGCCGCGCAAACTGCGCAATATGTCTGCACCTTGCTCTTCCGTCTCAAGCGCAATCCGTTGGCTGTCGAGAAGCCGTCGACTCCCATGCTCAAGGAGCGCGGTGCCGGTGAGGAGGCGTTTACGGTCGCTTGACGGGCCATATGGCTCGTCTGAGGTTGGTGTACCAATGCCAGGGCGAGCGAGGAGTTCTGAGCGAGAGAGCTGCGCACAGATGTCCTTGGAAATCTTCTTATAGCGAGTGAGGTCGGCTTTGCAGGCCCTTATCCGGGTTTGGTAGGAGGGCCGAAGGGATTGGGGAATCCCTTGGATTTCTATCTCCATCTGAGAAACCTGAGGATGAAGAGCGTCAACACTGACATTCACGAAGAAATGTGCTGGTAATGTATCGGTAATCAGGAGCGAAAAGAAAAAAGAAAACACAAACCATCTCGTCCGCCTCGTCGAGTTCCATCTCAACCCTCCGCAACGCGGCCTTGTGCTGCTCGCCACGGATATCCTCGGCGCCGCCGTCGAGCTTTCCCTGAATGCTGAGGAGGATCTCCTTGAAGTCGGATTCGTACGATTCAAAGGGCGCAGTGGGAGAGTTATCCATTGTGGCTGCAGAGCTGTGGCGTAGAGAATAGGATGAGGAGGGAACAAGGGCCCGGAACTCGGGAAGACGATGGTAAGACGTTGGTTGGTTGGCGATATACTTACAGTAATACTCGGCTACTACGAGCGCTTATACTGCTTGCCAATAATTTGCTCTATTGCCTGATTCGGAAGAGGTGTCAAGGGGCGAGGAGTGTCATTTGAAGGCGCGTCAAACAAACCAGACGCGATGGCGGCAGCACTCCAGGAGCGTTTCCAGACAGTTTCAGCCGAGTTTCAAAAGATACAGAATGACCTCTCGCTTGCTGTCGATGCTCGCCAAAAGCTTGAGGCGCAGCTCTCTGAAAATGAGCTCGTCAAGAAAGTGCGTCTGATTCCAATCCTCCACATGTGGGCCATTCTCAGGTTCACGCATCGCATCTTCCATAGGAATTCGCGGCACTGACCGGGGACAATACGGTGTACAAACTCGTTGGTCCAGTGCTCATTCAACAGGATCAGGCAGAGGCGAAACAGAATGTTGACACCCGCTTAGACTTCATCCGGGGCGAGATGTGAGTGCCATTCCTTCATTAATAGCATTCATGGGCACATGGCAGTACAGAAAACGGGTGGAGGGGCAACTGAAGGACCTAGGTGATAAGTCCGAGCAGAAGAAAATGGAGGTATGCCCGGCCGCTGCTTAACCCAATGAAGTACTGACCCCTCGCTGCAACGTCCATCCTCTCCACCCCAGCTCGTCGAGATCCAAACCACACTCCAACAACAGCAACCTGCAGCCGCATGACACGCCCAGCCTCTCCTCGTGCATCCTTCCTATCCCCTCCTGCGTTCTTGGGGCCCGAGTAGTTTCATCGATTACCGCAGTGCGGCGGATGTTAGTATTAGTGTACGAGTTCCAAGCCCAAATCCAATCCGACGCGTATCGAGTATCATGCCGTCTTCTCCGTCGCTGCCGCGGTATCAACCTGTTCCGCTTGTAACCGCGCAGCGGCCTCGGTTGCTTGTCGGGCATGAAGCTCCTCGCGGGCTCCTTCAGGCGACTTGAGGACCCTCTCCAGCGCGAACCGCTTTCGCGCAGAGATCGGTGGACAGTTTCGAATGAGCACCGTATCGTGGAGCCTTAGCTCTGCGCGTGGAGGAATGGTTGGTCGGCTGTGAAAGCGTGGGCTATAGGAAAGGCAGCGAGGAACGTACGGTTGGTCTCGTCATGAGTAAGATATTTCTTGCTGCGTTCCATCCGCTGGAATATTCGATGTGAAGTGAGCAACGGCTTCCTACGCACGGGCCAAAGCAGGTAATTTGATGGGTGACATACCTTGCCAGTCCTGGCATGGTAGATATACCGAGAAACCGTGACAGTCGCGGTCTTGCTCATGTACCCGACCTTCGTCACCTGGCCAATTAACGACATTGGGGGCATTTTGGCAGAATTTCTAGACAGAGATCCGGCTGGGTGTCACGAATAGCGAGGAAGAGTGGCCGAGAAGAGAATGGGAGGAGGCAAACGAGGAACCCAAGCAAGGCTTCCAGCGGGACTGTGCTTTCAAGCCATAGCACGTTTGAGGCGCTCATTCAGCACGTGATCTCCCGACAATGCCCTCACCCAGGACTCTTGGGCCTACTAGACCTTCTTGCCGCCTACATTGTCCCTTGCGCCCACAAATATGCCTGCCTGCGCCTAGAATCCTGTCGCTTGACCACCACAATCAAACTTTTAGCGAGGGAACGGACTGGAACGACTTGTGGTTCTATCTGATGTCATGCGCGGCGTGTCGATCCCAGCTTGGACATTCTTAAGAGGTGCGCCTTGTGCCACATGATGCAATGTATCCCATGGCTCACTTGTCTCAGAACCCTCCGCAAGCTCAGGCGCACCGTCCGAGGACGAACCTGTAGGCCACAGCTCACAGGAAGCCGTGGACGAGCTCGACCACGACCTCCCCCGTTTTCAACACACAATGTCTTCACGTCGCATGGCTCCACCTCCAGTACCAGGACCAAGTTCAGTTCATAATCGTGAGGGTGGGAGACCTAGCGGGAATCATGAGATACAGTCGTCGAGCTCAGGTACGTTTACATCTTCCATTCGTGGTTCACCTCAGCTCCATGTATTCCGAAAAGCCCCTCGGAGACCGACGTCACCGTCGCGTACAAGGCGTCCCCATTCTGGCACAGACGAGGAGGAAGAGCGACCGAAGAAAAAGAAGCGTGATCTCAACAACACAGCCAATGGCGAGTTGCAGAGAGTACACCTGTCGGCCAACCAACGTGAGAACGCCACCCACCAAAGGCATTCTCTTTCAAATGCGACTGCTAGTGAGTCAGGTCACCATCGGCGGGCGACTTTTGCCGGTCCGTTTTTGTCCAAGAATGGGCGACCAAACGCGGGGCCCCCGAACCACCAGAATGCGGACAAGCAGGCGAGAAATGGCGGAACATCTTCCTCTCTTGGAAAGCATCCGACTCCGATGTCTCGAGCTCAGGCGCGAACGGCGCGGCCGTCGACACAGTCAGCGAGTGCCAGAGGTGAGATTCGTATCCTACATGCGTCATGCGGTGTGATTGACATTGAAGCCCAGGGCCTATCGCCGGACCATCTCGAGCAGGCCGCAGGTCGCCAAATTCCGGTCATGAAAGACCCGGTGCGTCTGCAAGTGCCGCCCAACTGACACTCAGTCAACGGCGCAAGTCGGCTTTTTCACCAGGCAATGTGATTGACCTGACCGAGGACCCCCCAGAAGCACCAGGTACGTGTTCGCATTAGGGATGCGCATACATCCACCTGATTGCTCCCATCTAGTGATCTCTCAAGCTGGCCGTCCAGCATCCGCTCCTGCCATACCACCACCTCATGAGGTTATTGAGATCCTTGACAGCGATGAGGAACCTCCCCCTCCCCCGCCTCCTGTGTCCGAAACTTCTGGGAAGATCATCAAGGCCGAGCCCAGGGCCTCCGCAAGTTCCGGACGGACCCTTCCCCGTCGCAACAAGGAGCCTCCAAAACGTATCTCTCCAGGCTGTGTCATTGTTTTGGACTCCTCTGACGATGACGATCCACCTGCGAGAATCTCGGTCCCCCAGAGGGACTCGAGGTCGACTCAGCAAAAGGAACATCCTCCAGATCAGCAAAAGGCATCATTACCGGCTCTTTCTTCTCTTATAGAGTGCAAAATGTCACCACCGGCTTCTCCTCCATTGTGGAATGAAGCGCAACTGCCCAATGATCCTATGCCGCTGAGCCCTCCGCTACCGCCCGAACGACCTGCATCGCCCACTGTGAAGCCTCCTCCACTAGAAGACGTAGATATGGTCGGGGACGTTACGGTTGCGTCCGACGTGGAAGGAGTATCGGCTCCAGTTGATTTTGATGTGGAAGAGGGGGGAAGTCGATCAACACTAGGAGAGGTCCTTAGGCCAAGTCCCCAGGCAATTCAAGAGCCGGTGCCCACGGTTTCGCCCGCAGTGGACTCGCTCGTCAATGTATCGGCTTCTTTTGATGAGGAGCTGCCAGAAGCAAGGGACTCGAGGAATTCTGAACATGCAACCGCTTCCCAGCCAGAATCAGAGCATCGCGCGGGGGTCTTTTTGTCGGCTGAATCGGTCCTTTGGGATGAGGGTTCAACACTTTGCGGGGCTTCGCCGTACGAAGTCAAAATGCACTCAATCTCTCAAACATCACTGTCGGAAGCGGCAGTCCAGCCACCTCCTGTTCTATCGGTAGCGTCCTCTTCTACTGCAGTTGCAAGTTCGCGGGCGGAGACAGCCAGTCCAGTCTCCCGCGTATTGGATCCAGGATTGCAAGGCCTTGTGATAACGGAGGGTACACCCGAATCAACCGATCTCGCCAGGAGTGCTTCGGGCTTTAGTTCGTCTTCTGGCATCACGATGAGTACCTTGAGTAAGTGAATATGTCACCTACAAGTCGCAAAATGCTCATCCTCTCCTGGCAGGTTCCCCCGGAGCGGCCTCCAGAAAGCGTTCATTGAAGCCGGTTGATCGCTCGCCCTGGAAGATGCATGGAACAGCGCATAGTGGGCCGACAGGTTGGTTCAACCACAACCGGTTGTCCCAGAGGAGACGGTCCCGGTCGCAGTCTGGACTTCAAAATCGTCTCTCCAAGTCGCCGGTCCCTCACTCTCCCCTAGCCGCTCGCTCGACGAGTTCTCTGACCATTTCGACTACTGTCGGAGCTTCCCCTAGAGAACCACTCCAAGAGTCTCCAAAGGCTGCAACCCCAGCAGTAGACACTCCACATCTTTCTAAGAAAGATGTCGGTGCGGAGGTGAATGCTTCTCTATCATCTCGCCCAATGCAGTCTCGACAAGACTCCGACGAGAACCTGCTCGGTATGCCGGTTCTGCAAGCAGTCAACCTGGACGCTGCACCCGGAGTGCAGTCTGACATGTCACAACAACGAGCAGCTCAGTCACCAAAACCGCATGCAATGTCCGAAGAAGGCCAGGCTCTTTCGGAGGCGAGGGTCACTGAGGTGCATAGTTTCTTTATTTTGGGACACATGCGAGAGTTGAGTCAATCGTTTTCGCACAGATGTCCAAGTCCGATGACACCGATGGTAGAAGTACCACACCATCTGCCGACAACCCTCCTCCTGGACCACTGGGTCCTACACTCTCTCAGATCATCAGAAATGCACAGAACGAGAACGCGCGCCGGAATGTGATTGATCTTACCTTCGACAAGTCGGATGACGATCGAGGAGCAATATCGCCTGGCAACCTGTATGACAAGCCAGAATCACCATCGTCCACGGACGGACCACCCTGGGCTTCGTCAGGTAAGTGTATGCCTATCATTGCACTTGTGAGAATTCTTAGAATTAAAGCGGATGCACTATCCGCGTTGACTTTAGTAGCCGGAAAGATTGCCATATCCCTAGCACCAAGCACCCCTTCAACCGTAAGGACAATAGATTTCAGTAGTATTCGGAAGGACCGGAAAGTTCATCTGCGCACCCCACAGCTTCTACAGTCGTCCCCCGTTACAGCCCCCGTTAAGGGTCCCGTCAAGGTCACCGTCCCTCCACTTCCCCGGAATATTCGGAGAGTCAGCGCTCCAGATGCTCTCAAGTCTCCTCCATTGGTACCAGTAACCCAGCCTTCCGCTACCGTCAGTAGAAGTGCTGTGCAAGCCTCTGGCTCATCCGGAGCTTCTGTCTATGGCAGTGAATCTTCCTCGGTGCCCATCGTAACCCCCGCCTCTCCCGCCCCTTTAAGGCCCTCCTTGCCACGTCGGCCTCAAGCTATGCGCACTCAGTCTACTTCATCGAGAAACTTGGACGCCCCCCGAATATCCGCGCCTCCTCTCGCGTCAGCGAGTGTAACCGAGGATCGAATGATTCTCGACAACTCGGGAACTTCCACATCTGTGAGAGTTGCTCCATCATCCCTGACGATGCCCTCGAATGTAGAAAGCCCTCCCCAATCCGAGTCTCCACACACTGATGCCACGGAGGAAGAGGAATGCCGCAGTCTTATCTATCCGAGCACCACCCCAGAAGAATCGCCTGAAGTCGAGGTGCGTAGATATTGTGTTTGCCAATGACACTGCAACTCAGTGGCATACAAGGTTCCCGATGAGGATGAATTTCCCATCCGCTCTCTTGCTGGCCGAAGAACACGGAGTCAAGCATCTTCTGAGCCATCTTCCGGCCCTCGTCGATCCGCACGCCTCTCGTCGAGCTCTGCTGGCTCATCGGTGGAGCCTGAAGAATTGTCTCGTCCTCGTCTGCGCCGACGCGAGCGCGTTGCCATTCGTACCCATAGCGATGAGGAGATTGCTTCACATGGCGGGATTCCTCGTTTTCCCACCCGGTATTCGCGAGCCTTCGAGGCGGCGGGTTTCGAATCGTTGTCCTGGAAGAAAGACCGGCAACGAGTGGCAAAGGAATTCGCGCCCGTCACCCAATCGGCCGACAACATTCCCCACGACCTTCACGATCGTCTTAATGCCCTACCTCCTTCGGCACGACATGCGAGCAATTTGCAGGCCATTTTCGAGGCAGAGATTGATGCTAACACTGCGGAGGATGAACCCAATGCCCCCCCCATCCGGGTTATCAATGAGGTCGATGACGAACCAACGCCACCAATGGAGTTCTACTATTCCAACTTGATGTGGCATAGCGCAGATGTCCCAAAGCCAGACTTCGATGCACTCAAGGGTTGTGGCTGCATCGGTGCATGTAACCAGAACTCGAAGACATGTGCTTGTGTCCGGCGACAGAGGGAGCACTGCCAGGGGCAATTTAATTTCTTGTACGACCAGAAGGGAAGACTGAAGCTCCATGACTATCCAATCTTTGAATGTAATATCAACTGCGGTTGCTCTGATGATTGCCCAAACCGAGTATGTGATTCAATTTGTTCAGGAGGTACATACAATCTTATCAGTTGGCAGGTTATACAACATGGGAGGCGGTATGAGATTGCAATCCGGAAGACTGCAAGCAAAGGTTGGGGTAAGTAACTGTTATTTCAATTTGTCCACTTTTTAATTCACCTTTACTCAGGGATATTTGCTGGGCCCAAGAAGATACCAGCCATGAGCTTTCTTGGGGTCTATGCTGGGGAGTATCTTACAGATGAAGCAGCAGAGAGGAGGGGACTGTAAGTGACTTTATATCATTATTATTATATGGAGAGGGTTTGATGGTCTTGTTTTAGGCGCTACAATAGTTTTGGGAGAACCTATCTCTTTGATTTGGATTTCTACCACATCCAGAAAAATGAAGATGATTCTCCGAAGTATACTGTTGATGCATACCATGCTGGCAATGTAAGTCCACATGAAATGTCCTTTACAAAACTTGAGTACTAACCCACTTGATAGTTCACACGCTACTTGGTTTGTTGTATTTTTCAGTGGCTGGATTGTTATACTGACACTACATTATTTAGAATCACAGTTGTGATCCCAACTGTAAAATTGTTCCAGGATACATCAATGAATCCAACATTGAAAAGCCTCTCCTTACCATATTTACCATTCGGGATGTGGAGCCATTTGAGGAGCTGTGCTTTGATTACAATGGGTCAGATGATGAGAAGGTGGTATGTGTCTATCTTTTTGCAATATGCAGTATATGCATGTGCCTGACTTTGCAAAATAGGATCCAGACAAGGATGGTGCAGTGTATGTCCAATGCCAGTGTGGGGCAGCCAAATGCAAAGGATATGTTTGGAAGTAGTCATAGGATTCTAATCATTCTTCTGTATGGGATTTTATCTTGACTGTAAATTATGGATATAACATTCCTGTAGTCATGCACTAATAGTAGATACAATTATATTTCTAGAGCTCCAAAACTAAAGCTTTCTAGGCAGTGATATAACAGGCACAGCAAGATAGCAAACAAGAAAGCACAAATCAAACCAAGGAGATTAGAATACTTACGTAGATGCAGATGACAGGGGGCATCATGCCTGAGAGCATGTACCACCACTGAAAGGGTTTTTCCCAACTTCATTGATCTCAGGTGGCCTTCCTGACCAAGCCCTCCCACCATTCTCCTCAAATTCCCATTGACGCAATGCATCTTCATCCCAGACCTTGCCAGTTGTGTCACCCTCTTTCCGCAGAAATTCATCACCACGGAACTGGATGGGCATATATTCATTGGTTATGGGATGGCTGTCAAAACATTAAAGTCAAATCACAAACTCCTCAAAGTAACCAAGATATGGGCTGCGCACGCATAGTCAGGGTTATACCGGTAGCCACGTGCATAGCCAAGCTCCTTCATCAGTGTCGTCGGCGCGTTGCGGACCGGGAGAGGGACAGGAATTGACGGGTCGAGTTTCGCTGCCTCCTCCGCGCGGTTGTAGCCCTCGTATGAGCGCGTCGACTTGGGTGCCTCGGAGAGGTACGAGACGAGGTGAGCGAGGTTGATGCGGCACTCCGGCATGCCTATGACCTGGCACGCCTGATACGTTGCCATCGCCTAGCAATTGCGACGTCAGTCTCGAGGGTACACGTCGACAAACGTGGACGATGGGTATGTGAAGCCTACCAGAGGAAGCGCGTGGTTATCCGCGAGCCCGATATCTTCGCTCGTGCATACGATCATCCGGCGGGCTATGTAGAGGGGGTCCTCGCCGGCCGTGAGCATCCGCGCCAGCCAGTACAGCGCCGCGCTTCCTTGGCTTCCGCGGACGCACTTGTGAAGCGCGGATATCATGTCGTAGTGGCTTTCTCCACCACGGTCATAGGCGGTGGCGACCGAACGTCGCAGCGCGGCGAGGAGCTTCGCCTCGTCAGACTTGGTGGGCGCGGACAGGACAAGCTCGACGAGCGACAAAGCTGTACGTGCGTCACCGCATGAGAGCGCGACTATCGAGGAGAAGACCTTGGGCGTGAGTTGAGGATAGGCAAGAAAATCCACGTCAGGCTCAGCAGCGGGAGGGGGCTCCGCTGAGGCTGTGGAGCTTTGCGTCGAAGGCGGGTGAGTGAGTGGCTCCTCGATGTCCGGTTGCGAGCTCGCAACGTCATCTGAGGCATCGTCGTCAACGACGTGCAAATCGTTCGGCGAAGGCGTGGGCAGCACACTGCGGGAAGGCTTGAGCGAAGTGTCCGTTTTCGACACGCGCTCGACTGCTTGGGTGACGATCTTCTTGATGTCCTCATCGCTAAGTCGTTCGAGGATGAACACGCTACGTGCGAAGAATTTAATCAATCGGGCGAACTAAACGTTGGTTGCGCTTACCGACAACGACTGAGCAGCGCACTCGTCAAACGGAAGGATGGGTTCTCCGTCGTCGCGCCTATCAGCTGTTTGACGAGGTCAACACGCATGAGGGTAAACGATTATTTGAAGGGTAGTACCTGCAAGTGACCCTGTTCAAGGGACGGCAGGAAGATGTCCTGTCCCGAAAATTATAATTATGCACCACTGAAATAGAGCTTCAAAGCTGTCATACCTGCTGGGCCTTATTAAACCTATGGACCTCGTCCAGGAACAGTACGGTCCGCCTGGAGATAGTAAATGGGTAGTTGATAACATGCCGCTGGAGCACGCATATAGGCGATTACCTGCCTGTAAGTGTAAGGAGATTCTTCGCCTCTTCTACAACCTTCCTCACGTCAGCAATCCCGGAGTCGGTTGCGCTCAGCTCCTTGAACACAGCATTAGTGTGATTCACTAGCAGTCGCGCAAGCGTCGTCTTGCCGCACCTGGATGACCAAGGGTCATGTCAGAGCCAAGAGATTCGAGGAGAACACGCGGAGGAAACGCACCCGGGTGGTCCCCAGAAGATGATACTGCCTGTAGACCCGCGATGGAGATGGCTCATGAGCAACGAATCGGGCTCGGTCAAATGAGGCTGGCCGACAAATTCGTTCAATGAACGGGGTCGGAGGCGTTCGGCCAAGGGCGCGACGGACTGTAATCGAGACGAAGCGGTCACTTTGGGGCGCTTGAGCGGGGTGGCTTCCGGGGCAAACGCGTCTTCGATCTCGCTATGTCTGCGGGTATGCGCAGTTTTTGAGGAAGAGGACGCATAGCGTGCTCCAGGACTAGCGTGTTGACTCTTACTGGAGGGCGTGAAGAGGGAGGTGATCGACGCTTGAGACATCCTGCCCTTCTGCGTGCTTGAGAAGGTCGCTGAGGGCCGAGCTTCATCGGAGCAGTTGTTGTCGAGGTGTACGTTGATATCCCGTTCCAATACAGGCTGGGAACATACCGGGCTTCGATATACGCAGAATGTTTAGCACATATAATGGGTCAGGACATGGAACGGCGACCATACCAAGTGACTAGTAAGATGCGTCGAGCGTTAGTTTATTGAAGTGAGCTGCATATAGATATGCGCGACATACCCTTTTGGCTTATATCTGCGCTCATCTTCTTATCGGCAGCAGGCACTTGCGACACTGAGACGGCGAGGACAGAGCAGGTGAGGGAAGGGAGACCGAAACACGACGCTCATCCCACGCGAGGCCGAGACGCGTCTGTCACGTGTCACGTGTACCCACGGACCACACCCCTGGGTGCCTGCATGACCTCGTGGCTCAAGTACTGGACTGCTTCACTTCACCCGCGATTGACTCCGGGTGTTCCTTCGACGGAAGGCTTTGGCTGCGGGACTCGATCACACCAGGTCCCCGACTGGTCGCCGTCGGGTCGGTTGCGTAACCAGGTCCTCGTCTCGCTCACGCAACATTGACGTGAATGATAAGCCGTGGCCTGCGCTACCCGCGCTGAACTCATGGGGGCCGCGGAAAAGTAAGTAGTCAAGATCCCGCTCTCGGTCCCTGGCGAACGAAAGGCGGGGACTGTCTGCCACGCCATCTGAATGGATTCGAAGGAGAGGCGAGTTCGGAGATTGTAGGGTCAGAACTGAAGGGGTCATGGGATGAGGACGAGAGTGAGAGAGTGGTCGAGATGTGGAGCAGATTGAGTTCGTGGTAGGTCCTGGGGTTCGTCGCCGGTCCGTCCTACATCGATCGCCTCAGCCTCCACCACCTCCGTCTCTTCCTCCCGGGCCCCGACCACCGCTTTACTTACATACCTCTCCTTCCACACTTCCTCTTCCTCGCCCTCTCTCCCGACGGTCGCCGACTGTCATTCTCTCCTCAAGACCGCCCCGTCCTCCCCATCCCATCCTTCTCCACCGACACAACCATGCCGCCTCTTGTCCCCGCCACCGATGGAATCGACCGCAACGCGCTCCGTGTCCTCGTAACCGGTTTCGGCGTGCGTCCCTAGTATCTCCAGTCTTAAATCCTCTAAAACTTATAGCACCGGACCTTCATCTTCTTCTCCTTGGCCCTGTACAAAGCCTTGGGGCAGATACGCCGAAAACCCGTCATGGCTTGCCGTCAAACCCCTTCACAACACCATCCTCTACAAAGACCCTCCCGCTGAACTTCTCCTACCCAGCGATCAGGCTACCATCATCACCGACGAAATGGAAGAATTCCTTCGTCGCCCGCAACAGATCCATATCACCGCTCTCGAGATCCCGGTTAACTACCAAGCCGTTTTGAGCACCGTTCCGGGCCTCCATGGTCGTCCCCCTGTCCTCCCTAGTCCCAACGATCCCAGTTTCTCCGTCCCTCCGCCCCCTGCCACTGGGTACGACTTCATATTCCACGTTGGAGTCGCCGGTCGTGGTCCCCTCCGTATTGAGCGGTTGGGCCACAAGAACGGATATCGCATGAAGGACGGAGACGGAGAGTACGCGCCCATCGTCCACCTACCCAAAGACACGATAGGAAACGACGCCGAGGCCGAGCTTGCTCGCATGGAACGTATGCTGGCGAGCGGGACTGCGGATGTTCCGGGCTTACCAATGGCCCCCGGCGGCGCGGAGGTGGTGGACATTCCCCCAGCTCCAAACCGCGGATTTGGCAAGGGGTACGAGACCTTTCCGGACGAGCTCTCGACCGAGATCGACGTGCCGAAACTTATTGTGCACCTGAAGGAGAACGGTATTGACGTGCGTCTCTGCCTCCGCATTCTTTTCTTCTAATCTCCATGCTTGGCCAACTGATCGTTCACGCGCGTCGTCCGCAGCAGGTGTACTCGTCGATGGACGCCGGCCATTATTTGTGCGACTTCGTCTTCTATTGCTCGCTCGCGGAGGCAAGGCGGCTTGTCGCCCCGCAGGAGAAGTTCAAGGAACGGAACACGCCTATCAAGAGCACCCCCGTGCTCTTCATGCACTGCCCTCCGGTGGACCAGCCATTGAGTACGGAACAGGTCAGCGACGCCATCCAGCGGGTGATCCTCTGGGTCTGCGGGCGGTTTCACCAACCGTAAGCAACACCAATCCATGATATCCTCACACCTTTTTTTCGTCGTTTTACCCCCAGTGCACGCAACGGTCAAGGGGCGAACACCCAGTGCTTGATCGTTTAAGGTGGTGTTGTTTTATGCTTCGGCTCTCAGCTTTCCTGTATCATGCTCTGTCACAAATCGTTCGCCGCGCATCCGCATGTTATACCACGGCATCCGCATTCGTTGCACGTGTAGCTACTTACCTGTATGACATACCCATTAATCATGCCTTGGCAACGACAGCCATTCAACAAGTTTCATTGTCTGATCATTTCGTCTCAACCGGGAGCTCCGTTGGAGCCAGTAGGACTTCTCAGGTAACCACCGCCCTCTCATGAGTCCCTCCTACCAATCAGCAGTGGAACATACCAGCGCGCGACCATTGGCCACCCCGCCAGCCCCTTCTGGCAGCAATCTGGAATTCAGAGGGGGCTTAATCATCTGTACGCTGCCCCGCGAATTGGCCCGCGCCCGATTCGCTGCACGAAGCGCGACACGTACAGGCGAGAAAATACATCACGTGCGGCCACAGTACATATACACCTTGACCGCACACCATGATGGCGCAAGCAGCCCACCTGCCTCGAAAACGGTCTTCAGACACACCGCGCTCGTCATCCTCACCCTTCTCGTCACACATTGCACGCCAGACTCTGCTTTTAGCAAGAACGATCTGAAGAGATGTCTACCAACATCACTTTCCACCAAGGTGCGGACTCCATGCGCCTCGGGCGATGCGACTAGTGCTTGTGCTAGTGGTGTTCATGAGCGAACGCTGATCGGTCGTGGCATTGCAGGTTCGGTGAACGCAGAGGAGCGCGCGACGCTGCTCTCTCAGAAGGGGGTCACCATCTGGTTCACTGGGCTGAGCGCGAGCGGGAAGGTGCGTGCAGCCCTGCATCAGCCGTCCCGGGAACGGAGCAACGCACTAACGTCTTCCATCTGCTTCTGCTTCGTGTCATTCATATTCATACTGTCCTCTGATGTCATTGATTGCATCATGTCCGTTGCGGGGTGGGTATGCGGCGTGGTGTGGGGTGCCGCGTGGTGCGCATGCAGTCGACGATCGCCTGCGCGCTCGAGCAGCACCTCCTGCACCTCCACAAGTTCACGTACCGGCTCGACGGAGACAACATCCGCTTCGGCCTGAACAAGGACCTCGGGTTCGATGAGAAGTCGCGCAACGAGAACATCCGCAGGATCGGCGAGGTGCGCTCCGTCCCTCCTTCACTCGCTTCGCTCCACACCTCTTGCTCACGTTTGGTTCCCGTTTCCCCGCGTGCCACATGTCCACCACATCCGACCATACATTCACTTCTGATGCTCCGCTCCATCCCTAATCCGTCCCCTCGAGCAGGTTTCGAAGCTCTTCGCTGACTCCTGCTGCATCACCCTCACCGCATTCATCTCGCCGTACCGCGCGGACCGTGCGGTCGCCCGCGAGCTGCACGAGAAGGCGGGCCTCTCCTTCGTCGAGGTCTTCGTTGACGCGCCTCTCAGCGTCGTTGAGCAGCGCGACCCCAAGGGCCTCTACAAGAAGGCGCGTGCCGGCGAGATCAAGGGTACGTCCCTCTCTTGTCATCTCTGTCTGCTATAAACGTTATCTATGATTTTACTCATTTGATGCCGCATATGCAGACTTCACTGGCATCTCTGCGCCGTATGAGGCACCCGAGAAACCGGAAGTCCACATCAAGACTGACGAGTGCGACGTGACGGAGGCCGTGCGGCGCATCACCCAGTACCTCACAGAGAACAAGTTCATCTAAGTTATTCCTTCATGCATCTGTTCCGAGCACCTCCTTTGTTGCACTGTAATCTTCGTACATATGTACAACTAGACAATCATTAGATTTCAATGATACCACCAAGTATCCCATCGAGCACGATATGCCTTTAGGCTTGCTTTCCTTGCGCTGTTTACGGTGTCGACCACTAGCTGGTCTACACGTTTCGCCCGACAGTGATTGTCCCTGTTCTGGGTTGCCCAAGGAGCATTCACATATTCAAAGCTGTCAAGCACTACCTCCGAGGATTGCAATTTTCACAATGACACTGACGATGAAGGCGGCCTGCGGGAGTCATTCGCGTACCTGGTCTCATTACATACTTATTGCAAGATCAGGGAAAATCGGCAAACAATTGTGTAAGCGTACAAAAATGCAGGAAGCCGGTCGTGATATACTGTACATGCAGTAATGTCTCTAAAGCACGGGTCATGTGGCGGGAAACATCCAGAGTACTCACAAACCCTCGTAGCAAAGTCGATAATAAGCGAAGAAACCCGGGCCCTTTGTTTGTGTGCAGTACAAGCTACTCGAGCGCAACAGCCACAGGATACGGCGTAGATGCGGCTGTCCGACCGTCCGAGGGCGGGAGGGGCTCATCCGGCAGGTAGCGGTCGTACAAGACCCCATCCTCTGTCTCCTCCTCAATCGTGAGCTGGTCCTGCGCGGTGCGGTCGAGCATCTGCACGAGCCCGACTTCCACAATGGACATCCACTTCTGCAGGTCATCAACCGTCCGCGCGAGCTCCGCGTGCGTCAGCTCGTGTGAGTGCATGAGCGGGCCCAGGTCGAGTGCCCGGATTGGAGGGAGGTCAGATGGGATGGCGGTGAGCGTTTGGGAGCCGCCGAGGGAGAGAGAGCGGGAGTGCGACGAATAGGACGTTTCGGACATGGACAAGGACATCAGGCGGAGGTCGGTGGAGGACAACATGTTCGGTTGCGATGAGAGGGAGTTCAGGGATGTCGTGGAGGACGAGGCGGTCGAATTCAGCTGCGTGAGGCTGTGTAGTTGTGGCCTTGTGGATCTTGCGGATAGAGGGTAGGGTGCTGGTGACGGGGGTAGGAGATCTACGTGGCTTTGTTTATGCTCAAAATTGATCGTCGGGATCTATGAGTGAAGATGAGGAAGGGCGTATCTTTGACGAGTGACTAGCCTTACCTTCAAGACATCTCGGAGGCCGGGGAGAGGCATGCCTGAAGATGTACTGAATGAGGACTCGGCCGGGCTACCGCTACGGTCTTGACTTCTGACAAACGGTCGTACAGGCAAGTCGAGGGCGGGAGCAGACGCTAGACGGTTCAGACTAGGCCGCCTGGATGGCGTCTTCGGATTCATGACAGAGTTTTGTGCAGCAGCGAACGGGCTTGATTCTGTTGTCGCGGTGGCCGATCTTGCGCGCATAATGGGCGGCGGCGTCGGCAGGGATCCCCCAGGAGAAGCAAGGCGTTTCGGGAGTATGGATGCATCCAAGGACTGAGACGTCTGGTGGATGCTAGAGGAAGTGGAAATTGTAGATATGGTAGAAACGCTGGAATGCGTTGGTGATCGTCGGTCGTGCCCATGGTTCGGTCGGAACGTGGGTGCGGAAGAAGCCCCAGCAGGATCGCGGTCAGCACTCAGAGGGCTGGGTGCAACGGGTGGGAAGCGGAAATCGGGGGTAGCGAGGTTGCGTTCCCGAGATGTGGAGGGGGCAGGGGAAGCAGCTACGCTACTTTGCGACCGTTTTCGATTCATAGGCGGTAGCCGTGTGGTCGTCTGCTCGGGGGAAGAAGACGATAAGACGATAGGAGGAGGACTATCCATCGCATCGGCTACGGCTGAGGACTCGGGTATTTCGATATCCGGCATACCGCGATTCGACCTTACTTCACGGTAAGTTGGAACGGCTCTGCTGGATGGTGGGACCGGGGGCATTTCGTCACCGTCTGCGGAGGCAGAAGCTGGCGCAAGCATCCGCGGGATGCCAGGACCGAGAGGGGGGAGGCGTTCTCGCTTTCGGTCGACAGGGGAGACAGGAGGAGGCTCGTTCTCATCTTGTTCGCCACCAGAGGACTTAGAACGGGGTGTGGCAGCTTTCGGGGGAAAAACGAAAGTGGATTGTTTCGCAGTACGTAGGTCCTCGCCCAAAGTAGGTTCCGGCGTGGTCAAACCTCGGGAGGGGCTACGGCCGCGCGCAGGAGTGGTTGAGATGTTAAGAGATGGATTCGTCATTAGAGGATCATCAGATGGGGTGTCAAACGTGGGCATGCGGAAGGGTTCTGGTGGAGGAGGGTCACCATAGTCGAAGAGGTTCCGCAGCGTAGCAGGCACATTCGAGATGGGTGGCGGCCGAACAGTTGACTGCCCACCTGCCGATTCGTCCTCCAATAACGTGAGCAGCGAGCTATGGGGCTCAAAATTGTCGATGCTGGATGTCGATCTCCCCCTCACGGTATCGAATTCCCATGGGTTTTCGTCCTCAGTAGATGTGTCCGCGTACTGACTAAGGGCCCGTAAGACTATGATATAGAAATATGGCGAAATTACAGGAGGGACGTACCTGCGCTCTCGTTCTTCTTCTTCCTCCCACGGAAGAGGTGCGGCCATACTTGCACGAACACCACCGCCTTTCGTCCACGCATCATAGCGGAGGATCAGGTCTTTCAAGAGGGTGATAGGGACTTTGCGGACTGACATAATCCACTTGGTCTTAGATAATTCGTCGGCGGAGAGTCGCTACAGTCATACAGCGTGAGCCACCCAAAGCAAGCGACAGTAAACATACGTACGTCGCTTGGCGACTCTCGCAAGCATGCCGCTACAAAGTCCCGCAGCTCTTTGCTTCCTTCCCCTTCAGCTAACCTCGGCGGCTTCATGCGCGGGATGAGTTGGATGAGCTTCGCCTGGTCCACGATGTGCGAATTGGGGGCGCTCCCCTTGATCATTTCGTAGATCATGATGCCCAAGCTCCAGATGTCAGCCTTGGTGTCGTATGCAGAAGCATGAGCGACCTCAGGCGCCATCCAGTGCGGGGTGCCGACAAGAGTATTTCGCTTGCTAGAAGCAGTGACCAGGAGCGCGGAGACACCGAAGTCACATATCATGACCTTCCCCGTAGAGGTGATGAGTATATTCGCAGCCTTGAGGTCGCGGTGTATGATCGACGACTTGTGTAGGTAGCTCAGGCCGTTCAAGACCTCGCGGGTGATGACCGAAACGTACTTCTCCTCCACGACGTTGTCTTTGCACGCCTTCATGAGTGTCCGAACGCTCCCTCCTTGCGCATACTCCATGACGATCCACACCCTTGGGCCATCCATGAAACAGCCAAAGTACTTGGTAACATTGGGTGCGTCCCGGAGTTGGGTAAGAAGAGCCACCTCGCGCTGGATGTCCCCCACATCATCGTCCTCGGTATCTAAGTCGATGATCTTGAGCGCGACCACATCGCCCGTGCGGAGGTCCCTGCCCTTGTGCACAGAACCATATGCGCCCTTCCCCACGGTCTCAAGACGTTGGTAAAGCTGATGGACGGAGACCTGCGGCATCGTTTATCAGTCGTGCAAGGAGAAGATACGGTGTGCGGGGACAGGGAGGGTGGAGAAGACTCTGGATGTTGAGAACCAGCCCAATCAAAAGAATCATAGAGAAGGAATCCCGCGACGAGCAGCGGTCAGGTTACGTGTCAAGCAAGGCCAGCGGCAGAGTAGGACATGAGGTAAACAGACTGAGCTCGGCGACGAGGACGAGAACAAGAACCGGACCGTCGCAGGCATTCAATCCAGCGCCGCGCGTCTACTCAACTTGAACGTTTACCCGTCACCAATCGAGCTGCGAGCACAGCTTCATATCCTCTTTCTCCGCAGTCAGGAACAGGCGTTAGGGCGATAATCGGTTATTGACATTCCAGACTACTTAAGTATGTACCACGATGGGAGTTTATCCATTTGTTGGCCATGTAGTACGTTCGGGGAAGACGAAAGATGTACATGATGAATAATTGCCTCAGATCATAAGCAAGAGGACCTCGTGGTGGAGGTAAGCAGCTCATAGAAATATCGTGCAGAGAGGGACTAATTCATCATTGAAGAAGACGGACGGCGAGGGCGGACTGATGACGTTCAATGTGGCATGCGTTCGTACAATAGAGTAAGGAAACTAATTGTTCCTCGCGAGGGGGCTGATCTGAGGAAGTCCGGGGAAGAAAGCGGTCGAGATCGTGCTACCACGTTCCGGATTTAACACATAACTCGAATGGGAACCACGAAGGAGCACTCACGGGGTTGGGATAGCAGCGTTGGTGGGTGGCGAATCCGGAAGAAAGGTCTCCTGGCTTCGTCGCAGATTGGGTCACCTTGGAGTAAGCCGTGTGTGTGCTGCAGCTCTTCAGGTAGGAGAGGCCGCTACCATATACACTCTCACACTTCACGACCGCCTTATTGGTCTGAGACCACATCCTCACGTCCTTGAGGATGATGCCATTGCAAGGAGCGCCGTCTGCGCAAATGAGCTGGGTAGGCGGACGCTTTACACCATCCACAACATTACCGTCCCAGTTCTGCATTGACAAATGTCAGCGAGATAGTCGCACAGGGTTTAGACGACGTACGGAGAAGGTGATATTCGAAAATTCCACGCCTGCACCGGATCCAGCAGATTGTGAAGACCAATATTGGTCGATGTTCAGACCGTATGCAGTTCCTCTTGAAATAAAGTTCTGGAACTGGACCTTCTTGACGTAACCGGAGCCGTGGTTACTCTTGATCATGAGGGCCTGGTTGCCACCATTTGTGTACACGTTCCTGGGGTGGTGGTCAGGACAAGGTGCGTCACAATGTGAGGGTTTATGTCGCACCTATAGAGAATGTTTTCGATGGCCGTGCCGTCCGACGGACTGCCGATGGCACTTCCAACCGATTGTTTAGTACACCAAACTGGAAAAAAAAATCAACATCCTTCAAAAGAGGCAGCTAGCGCGGGTGGGAGACACTCACTTCGCTCGACAAGAATGTTGCTAGCGGGTGACTTGAAGAAATATCAGTACAATGTTTATAATAAACTCAAGGTACTCGCACACCTTGACAGTGACACACTCATCGCGGTTGGTGACCTCAACATCATGGATCCAGTAGTTCATTCCCCACACATCTACGCCATCCGAACCACAATGTTGGCTCCTATAGGCAATTTCAGCATTAGATAAACAATGAAAGGGACACTGGTCAAAAATCGCACCCCGAATGGCCATGTTGTACACCTCTCCATTCGAGCCGGACTGGATGACCAGATGAATTTCGGGCGCTATAGTCAAGTTAGTTTATTTACAAGCCAATGAATGTGGTGGGGCACGCACAGTCAACAAGGACGAAATCGTGGATGGACCAGTTCTCAGAGTTTACAACATGGATGAGACGCGGGCTGGAGAGCATGAGAATAGATAGATTGTATAATTGGAACAGTAAATCGAGAGAACCGTCTCACCCTGCGTTGCGGCACTGGTAACCATTACCTTGTATGCCACCCGCGCTGTTGGCTGAATAGAACTCGAAGTCATTCGCATTCTCAATCGCGATCATGTTCCCACCGGTGGTAGCTATGGGCGAATGTCGTCAGATACATATGTCCTAAGGCGGCCCCCGAGGCATATCCGCACAACCGTCCGAGCGGATTCTAGGCAGAGAAGCGGCAAAACGATTCAGTAGGCGATCCGCTGCATTCGAGGGGGTCAACTCTATTCCTGCGAGCGCGAGGATGCGAAATTCAATGGTCTGGGATATGTTGTTAGGGAATATATACCGGAGAAGGTTACGCCGAACAACTTGCTGAACAGCGAAGTTATGGCGTTGAATGCAGAACGGCCCGAGGATGATAGAGGCAGATTCGTCCCGTCCTCGTGAAGACAGAGTCGTTAGGAAATATCATCTAATACTGTGGGTGTTCCATGAGCGTAATGTTTTGAGTGTCGCAAGCCGACGTTTGAATATTCGGCCGCCTGCCATCTATCCAGGCCGCGGAGAGGTTCTACAGTGACCCGATGACTCAAGCGACGCGTGAGACTGTACTTCTTCGCTTCAGATGGGCCTCAGGTAGGACTTGGAGCCTGTAAGTCTTAGTGGATGCTCACTGCCAGTGGCAGGCTGGCACAGGCTACCTAGGTTGCTAGGTACCACCTGGCTAGTGTTACTGAAACCTAGTGGCATCAACATCTCAGTACTTGTGTATATATCAAGCTGTAAACCGAAATGACACAGGGGGTTGCATGTTCACCGTCTGTCTTGGAGGATGCAGTGTGTTGTGGTCCCATTACGGTGATTGCGAGTTGAATGAGGGCAGTAAGCGCCAGTGATGCAGTGCCGAGATAGGCCGAGATCTGTCCATGTACGAGCGCTTGTAACGGTATACAGACTCGCCGAACCCTAGATCGAGGTTTGCGACTTTACCATGGACTTCGACGAGTCATCCAACAAGATCGTCACCCGCGAGTTCCTCGCTGTAGTCCTTGCGGGATTCGGGAACGAGTATGGTGTTATGATTATGATACTCCCAGGCCTTCATGACTGACATGTCTCACGCAGACTAATACCACTCACGAGCAATCATGGGGATGAAGCATCTCCGAAAGCCTTGCTTTCCATTGCAAACAAACCTATGATAGAATATTCTCTGTCGTGGATAGAGAAGTCTGGAATAACTGGTGAGTGGCTTTGTTATGTGTATTTGCCGTGACATCCCCCTGATATTGCTGTCCAGATGTCTTGCTTATTTGCCCAACTTCGCATCGTTCTGCGATGTCCAACTACATCCAGTCCGATTCCTCATCCTTTCCAACCCTCCGAATTGATCTTCAGACATATGAAGAGTCGCAGGACCTCGCAGTCGGGACGTGCACCCTCCTTCGGCACTTCTCCTCCCGCATCCAATCTGACTTCATAATTCTCCCTTGCGACTTCATTCCGCCGCCCACCCTCTCCCTCACACAGCTCCTAAACAAGTTCAGAACCGAGACAACGTATGATGGTTCCATTGCTACCGTATGCTTCTACGAGGCAAACCGTGCAGACAAATCGACGGTTACTGAGGAGTGGGGGATCCTCCCAACCAACGTGCCAATCGTCTTCGACGAGCGGTCAGGAACGTTGCTCCACGTCAACACACCAGACGATGCTGACAAGAACAATGAGGAGTTCGAGCTGCACATGAGCCTCCTTTCGCAGTCGGTATTCAATCGACTATCGAAATACACTCCTCTGATAAAATCGTGTTCCTGCAGGTACCCACGGACTAAGCTATCGTCGAGCTTCCGAGACTCTCATGTCTATGTCTGCAAAAGGGCGGTATTGGACGCTCTCGCCGAGAAGGCGCACCTCGATTCCATCCGCGATGAATTCATCCCCTGGCTATGCAAGCCACAGTACCAGCGAACTCGGCGAGAGAAGTATGGAAAAAGTAAGAATCCTCGCTCAGCAGCGTTACATGCTTGCTGATTATGTCCTCTCCTGAAGTCCTCAGCCCCGTGTCCAACAACGTCTCACAAGGGCTAGCGCTCAAGCACTCAACGCTCCATCTACCCGCGAAAAAGGACCGTCTAAGACAAACAGAGGTAGATCACGAACCAGTCGACGAGCACTTACGATCAATCGTACCTTCGCCGGTCGAGGACGAAGACGAGGACGCCGTGGAGCCCAGTTTGCGCGTTGGCCTTGTCGTCCACCGCGCCTCATCTGGATTTGCACTCCGCGCGAACAACCTTCATTCGTACCTTAATCTCAACCGCTTCGTGGGTCCCTTTATCTTACTTCTAAGCCCTAGACGATCCCCACTAACATCATAGCCTGTCTAGTTCCTCGGCCAGACGGGCTACTCCCTCCCTTCTGACCCCGAAAACCGCTCGCTCATCGACCACAAAGCCCAAATATCCGGTGACTCCATGATCGGACGCTCGACCAAGGTCGAGGAGCGAGCTAGCATCAAGCGGTCGGTGATCGGGAAACACTGCGTTATTGGCAAGATGACCAAGATCGTTGGCTGTGTGATTCTCGACCACTGCGTCATTGCTGATGGGTATGGTTCATGTACCGTCTTCACTGAGACAGGTCGTCTAACATGATGGTTGGTCGAAATAGCGCCAAGCTGGAGGGTTGCATCCTGGGTGCATATACTAAGGTCGGCGCGAAGGCGGACTTGTCTCGCTGTGTTACCCAGCCTGGCTATGAGGTCTCCGCAGGAGGTGAGTTCTTAGGCGTCCTCGCGGTGCTTGTACTTAAATCTCGATCAGAAAGCGCCAAAGCTGAGAAGCTTGAAGTCTCGGACTGGGCCGCACATGAAACATCGGAGGATCAAGACTCAGGCGATGAGGATGACGATGAGAGCACAGAGGACGACAGCGACGAGTAACGGAAGTATACATATACGACATGACTGTATGTATGCTAGTGATACAACAGTACAGTACAAGAGAGTGCGCAGCAGAAGGGACATAGACATATATGTATCTATAGCTCAACCGTGAACGATCGCGACATGACCCTACACTCCTCACCGGTTTCTTTGCGTGTTGCCGGCCATCTGTGACCCAAGACCCTGCGCGAAACGTGCACCACGGCCACCCCGAGCCCCTGCAGCACAACAAATCAGCATACCAGAAATCAACCAACAGCACCAACAACAGTCACTCACCACGTGCACCACCCCGTGAGCGATCGCCACGACGGCTCCTCTCCTGCGTCTGCTCGCCGCGCTTGTCGCCCTTTCCGCCATCCGCACGCTCGCCCCAGCCGGAACTGACGCCTAGCTTCTGGTCGAGCGCCTTCTCGTTCTGCTCGACCATCGCGTTCACCTTATCTGCAAGCGTTTGTGCAAGCTGCTGCGTGCGCGTGAGCTCGACGCGGTTGAACACGACCACGCCCGCAGCCTGGTCAAGCGCGGCCTGGAGCTCCTCGCTCCAGATCATCTTCGACACGATCGACGTGACCGTGCGTAGCGGGAGCGAGAACGTCTTCGCGAGCAGCGCGAGTGAGAGCGTGCGGTAGTGCGGCGCGTATGTGAAGAGGTACGTCCGCAGGCCATCCTCTTGGATGCGCTTCGCGAGCATCTCCTTGACCGCCGCGCACTCGGGCATGAGGCTCCAGATCTTGATACTCTGGATGAGGTCGCGACACTTCTCCCACTCGCCGTTTTGGAGCGCCTTGCTCGCTTGCATGATGTGGTCCCGCGTGCTCTCCGGGGGTCCTGTGAAGACTTGTCTGTCGGCGAAGTCCAGGAGGCGACGGAACGGCTTCGAGATGATCTTGCGCTTCTGCTCCTCAGACTCAATGCTGGCGAGCAGGGGAATTTCAACGAGCATGCTAGACACGAGGAAGGCAGCCTCGAGCAACTCAGTGTTGATGTGCATGTGGAAGGGGAGCTGCCTTTGCCTCTCAGCCTTCTCTTGCTCGGGGCTGAGCACTTGATAGCGCTGCTGGTGAACGCCCTGTGCAAGCAACTCCTTCACGCGCTGCGTCGCAAAGATCTCCTGCAGCGTTGCTTGCGCCTCCTTTATGAGACCACAGCGGAACGCGCTGAGACCCAGCTGGACCACAGTTCGGTTGTACAAGATCTGGGTGGCAACGTCGGCGTTGTGGATAGACTCCTGGAGGTGAGACATGAGCAGCATGTCTCGTGCCGTGTGGAAGTCGTTGTGGAAGGCGAAGTGGTAGATATGGCATAGCATGGCACGAGTACGGAGTAAGGAGTTGCCAGACTTGTAGAGGTGGACGCAAAGGGAGTGAATGAGGGAGGAAGTCTTGTCATCGGTAGAGAGTACCACAGATGGCTTGAGATCTGAGGAAGCGACCGTCGCCTCGAGGGCAAGAACGACGGGATCCGGCTGTGATGCAGATTAACGCAATGTATCGCTGAGGACAAAACATTTGGTTACCTTTGAGTATATGTGCTCAAGACGACGCATAACGACTCGGCCAAGAGGGTCCTCCTGTCGTGTTTTCTCGTACAAGGCTTGCGCGCGGCAGATTGTGCTGTACAGTCCCTTCTCGTCCTTCAAACGGTCAACGTACTCCGTTCCATGCGGGTCGATGTTCTGAAGGCTCTTGGTAAACTCATCGTCGAGACGGTCAACGAAGCTAATGACACTGCCGCGGATCCGGACAACGCCATCCTTCTCGGTCTCTGGTGATCGCTCGGCGAGGTCATCATAGTCTTCCGTGATCTCCTGGATCGAGTATCCCGAGTCCGTCGCCACGATGGATATGAGTTGATCCACTTCCCGCTGGGCTGACGACCATAGCTCCGCAGGCATGTGCGTAGCAACCGATGAGTTGTAATCGAACCGGGAGGCAATCAAGGCAAGGAGAACACGAATCCGTTGGTACGAAGTCACCGAGACTTCCAAGAGCTTCTCGAGGATACGGATTTGCTCCGTGCGGTCGGTGTTCTACAAAATATATGGCGTGATTGAGAAGTAGATTATGCAAAGCTTTGAACAAAGACGGACCTTCTTACCACGAGCCTCCTGCACAAGCTGGAGATTTTTGAAGATGCTCTCGGGTGTGAACTGGATGGCCTTGCCACCCTTGCCGACCGTCATGAAGTCCTCATCTTCCTCCTCTTCGTCCTTCTTTGCCTTCTTTACCTTGGCTGCGGGCGCGACCTCGGGTTGGACGACAGTTCGGTACTCGCGCTCGAATGCTTCAGGATCCTACGCATACCTTTCAATCCAAATCATATGGAACAAAATCGGGACGGCAGCGTACCTCCTGGAAGCGCTTAACCTCCTTCTCGAACTCCTTCAGGATCTTCTTCACCTTCTGCTTGACGGCAGTGAGCGCACGCGCATTGCTGGCGTTCATCTTTTTCTTGGACTCCTTGTCCTTCGCAACGGCTGCGTTGAGCGAGTTCTCGAGGTTGACGAGAGTCCGGATGTAGAACGGAGGGACAGGCTCTGAGACATTTTGTTGCCGCTGCACCATTCGTGCAAGTTTGTCGAACTCTAAGGCATGCATCGTAAGAATCGCTCATTGCAGAGAACATCTGCACACATAAGAACATCATCCACGCACCATTTGAGATCGCGACCCAGTCATTGATCTTGAGAGCATTATCCATCGACTTCCCGGTCGCCTCCATCTCGTCAAGCCTCTTGTCCTTCGCACTCTTCACCACACGTTTGATGTCCTCATCTGACTCGTCTTCCGACGACGCTCCATGCACAAAGCGCCCCAGCTTCGGTTTCGCTTGTGCCTGCTCCTCCTCGTCGCTGCTCATCTCGCTCTCCTCCTCATCGGAAGACTCGTCCGAGTCTGAGTCTCCAGCAGTCTTCAGGAATCGGGACATTGCGGGCTTCGCCGCGGGTGCGGCCTGCTTCGGAGCCTCGTCGTCGCTGGACATGAGCTCCTCCTCCTCAGAGGAAGAGCTGTCGGAATCGGAGTCACCTGCAGCGCGGAAGAATCGAGACATGGCAGCTAGTTTTGGTACGTTGAGTTGGAAATCTAGGGGGAGTGGGTTGAAAGCGACGGTGTCGACTGCGATGTCGACGGCGCGGGACCGTGAATTATCGAAGGTGACTGCAGATGGGTGCTCAAAAAATTAGGTTTCGGCATCACGCGCGGTCACGCTTATGTAAGCGGATCGCAATTTCCGACGCCGTCTTGTGGCATCTGGCATAAGCTCGACTAGTTGCTGCTTCAATCCAACTTTCGAAACGCTCGGCTCATTGATATTTCAAGCACTTCACGGCGGTATCCAGGCCGTAGGAGGGGTGGCGATTGTGTAGAATCATACAAAAATAAACTAACAATACAGAATTGACGTTACGTCGGAATGGGAAATTGTCCGTCATCAAGTTACGCATTTCGATACTCGATTCTCTTTCGCGGGCTACTCAGTGGTGCGTACTGCGATAACGCTCAGCGATGTATCTGTGAACCGTTCAGCCAGATAGCTAATCGATATTTGGAGTTTAGAACGTACCCTTCGCTGCCCCAAAGCGTGAGTAAGCCTACGGACACGGCAGACACAACTCTCCTGTCCCAAATTGGCCTGTCCCAATTGGTGTATGACAGATATCCCACAGCGCCAAGGACGCCAGCGTTCACTATTCAAGGAAATGAGGCACACTTCCTGGATACACAACGTTTGTCGACTCACGAACACCGAGCAAACCACCAAGCACACCGGGCCTGAGGATGTGCTTGCGAGCAGCGCGGTAAACTGCCGCGCCTTCACATTTGGCCTTGTCAGCTTCACGCTGACCACGAGGCGTCTCGAGATATTTCTCTGCCGCATAGCCTTCCGCACCCAATAGAGTCAAAGCACCAGCGATAGCCGACACGATGATACGGGTGTCTCGCCTGAGGTGAGCGTCGTTGTAGAACTTGTATGCGGCCCCAGAAACCAGACCGACATTTACTGCAGGTGATGTTTTTAATAGGCTTTATAAATCTCCACGTTCGCAAGACATACCAAGACCGATGAGACCACCTGCGACGCCTGGATGAAGGAGGTACTGTTTTGCCAGGTTGCAAACATAGAAACCTTCCCTCTCGACCTCGTCGATGTAGCGACGACGCCTGCCACCACCGGGAGTGGGTGCTCCGGAGGGTACGTCCTGGATGGATGTCTCGGTCGCTGGATTCTCCTTAAAATCAGGCGATACGAGATTGACCTTCGCAGCGTCGTCAGCGATGTTATCTGCGGTCGGGGGGTCGGTGTTGAGGAGAGCGGGGTCAGGTTGGGGCTGGTTGAAGAGGTTAGCAGTCTCCCAAGGCGGGGGGTGTCTGAAACAAATAATACCTGTTGAGAGGGAGGAGGAGCGTTCTGAGCAGCAACGGATGCGTACGACATGGTTGGTGGTCACGGATAAGGGCGGTGCGAATAACAGAAAGGAAGGGAACGACTGGGGCGGGACGGTTCGGGGATGAGGGGGTTTATGTAGGCGTAAACTATGACATCATCGGTCGGTGCCGCGACAACTACGTCAGAGAATGAAGCCCTCGCGTGAAAACCCGTCCTCCACCGCGAATGCGCAGGCTCCCGTGTAGAACGCTCGGCCCTCGACGCGCACCCTCTCGGCCCCCACTCCACTCCCGACGAATGCCCCCGCCTCGCCGCCTGCACGCGCGGACAGCGGAGAGTCAAACCGCACCCGCTCACCCTCGCCCAGCAGCCCCTTGGCGCGCGCAAGAGCGATCCGAGCGGAGACGCCTGACCCCGTGGGGGACCTGTCCACCTGCTGATCTGCAAAGAAACACACGCCCAGTCTCCCCTCGAGCCCACCCAGTCCCACCTCGCCCTCCCCAGCTTCGACGACGATCACCCCATACAAATACTCCAAGTCGCGCTCGAGCCCATAACCCTGGAACAGCTCTTTCTTGGCACCAACTAGTAGTTTCACCACCGCCGTCGCAACGTCCAGCCTCTTTAGGTCTACCCCGCCCTCCCGAATGTGTCCAAACCCGAGCTCTTGTTCCTCCGCGATCACATAGAATGCGCCGCCGTACGTGAGGTCCACCTTGATTACTCGTCGCCCAGTGTCACGAAGCTCCGGCCACAGATCTTCCTCTGGTACCTCGACGAGTATCCCGGTCGCTGCTGCAAAGCTCCTCACGCTGATGAACTGCACTTCGCGCTCCGAGTCTGACCGCACCCGATCTCCATCTTGTATACTCGGAACCGTGACGTCCACCACCCCACATGGTGCGTGCAATCGGACCTTGCATTCGCCCTTGACCGGGTCGAATGGGATTTGCTTGCGCCTCGGAAATATGGCCTCATCCTGTGTGTCGACCAGGAATCGTCCGAGGGCGATAGTGGCATGTCCGCACATACACTACGCGCCCGTAAGTTCGTGAAAACCGGGAAGTAATGTCGGGGTCCCACGAAGATATCTCATATCTTCGTGGGGAATTCGTGATCCGGATATCTTCGTGGTGAGCTTCGTGATGTCTTGAGGATACTGGCAGCACGAATTATCTTCAGGGGATCACGAATCATAGGACAGGGCAATCGGCGCCAAGTCCTTCTGGGCCCGTTTTTTGTCTGCCCTAAACCAGCAGCGCTTGTTTCCCCTACGACACGTCAACGCGAACTTCATCTGCTTCTCATGTCGTCGCCCCTGGCCCGCCGCTCACTGGTTTCTCCTGGACCTTCCCGGCTCTCGCGGCCTGCCTCGCACTGGGTACTTGTCTGATGCTGAGTCTGCTAAGTCTGGATAGGCTTTCTCTCGTATCTGGCTTTTCTACCTGGTGCTTGGGCGAGCCTGGCGTTGGGTGATATCTCGCTGCTAGGCCAGTCTTCGCAATTTACACGGGAATCCAGGTCTTGGGGTCCTATACCTCGTTCAGTAGGTGTGTATTCTTGTCTTTTCCTTGACTGCAAGCACTCGGTGGTCATGGCGAGTTCTTTCGGGGTTCGGCCCTGGTGCAGTGCCCGCGCTCACGGTCCACAGGTCACGCGCGTCATGGTGCTCTTCCGAGACGTGTCTGCTGCCAACGTTGGGTTGCGGGGTACTGCACAAGGCCGTATTGGGGAGGTGGACTGGGTGGCGGTTGTCAGCGTGTGGCCTGGGGCGATGCACGGGAGCCAGGTTGCTGGAGTGGGGGGGTTTTACGGGTGTTCGTAAGTGAATCTGCGCTTGTGCTCCTGCATGAATACAGCGCTAACGCATCACATAAGAATCTGCAATGGCAATATGTGTGGCGGGGAGGTTCCGGGTAGTGTACCTGGTGAGCGCGCGTTGGAGGGGGTCCTACAGTGTAGAAGCACGTTAGGTAGCTTTGTAGCGTGTCTAGATTTTATTGAATGCCCTTGAATGGCGCAATGTAATACTCTTTTCTTGTATAAGTACAGAATCCGGATATGCAATGTGGTGTGCTATATGTAGGGGGCCCCGCCAGGGGAACCGACTGTATCTTCGTGGTTTTAACGAAGTAACTACATGGAGCCACGAAGAAACTCGTGTCGCGCTGGGCGCTCCAACTTCGTGGTGGTTGACAAAAACTTCGTGATTTATCACGAAGTTTTTCACGAAGTTGTGGACCCAGCCATCTTCGTGGTGCCATGAAGAAACCTCGTGAAGCCCCCGAAGTGTCTTCGGGAAAACCCCGAAGACGCTTCGTGGTCAACTTCGTGAATATCACGAAGTTCTAGGCGCATAGTGCATAGTAGAATACCCCTCTGCGTCCGGCTTAAGCTCATTAGTAAGTCCGTACACCTGATTGTAGATCCCCGACGTACCGTTATGGCAGAAGAGTACACCTATGTCCGCCTCCCCACCTCTCGTCTTCTCCGTCTCTGGGACTAGTATCGCGCCATACATTTCCTTGTGTCCGCGCGGTTCGCGCATGAGCCTGACGCAGTGCATCGATCAACGATTCACTCCACCGGCAATGTGTAAATATCTACCTTTGGCGAAACCCATCCAATTTCACCCGCGCATATGCCCTCTTTTCCAGCAACGTTTCTCCTTCCAGGTCGGAGTATCCTTTCACGATGATCCGTGTTGGCTACCGCCGCTGTATGTATTTGTCTGCTCATCGCAAAACATTTGCGATTAGCTTACCTCCCCTCCTGTATGCATATCCACCGTATGAAATACGGTGGTGCTGGGCAGGGAGTAGCCTCCCGAAGAGAGTCTCGAGAATACGTCCATGATCGGATTGGATGGTGGTGAGTAAGGGTATCGATCCTTTGTGTGGGAAAGAACACGACCAGGAATGAGTACTAATGAGTACCAGTACTTTCTATATAGAACTCCATCTCATACGGTCATGTGTTGCTCATTGAATTGTGAATGTGCATTATGATTTAGCATGGTGAAAGGACTCGGACTCTCAGGCTGTAAATGAAGTACGGACATCTTTCAGGACGTTACATATTTGCGGGCGATTGCAATCTGCTGGGGATGGGTTCTGTGTCAGTCTAAGCATTTTTGTTATCCTCACTTCAAATATGTCTGGTGACTCTGGTCAGTTACATGTTCATGTTTATATGCCATCGAAACGCCATCATACCAGAAAGTACTTGCCTTGCTTGAGCATTTCCGACAAATTATCGGAGTCGGTTGAAAAGGCGCCGTGTGCGACGCCGCGGTCACGTGGACGGAGGCGTTATGTCGAACATGGGCGATGCGGAAACGCCTTGAGGCTTTAGGCCTAGCTTAAGGCCACGACCATCTACAACCACCATTGACGATTCTCCTCTCCTCTTCGCCCTCTGACCTACTCCTCTGCGTATAAACTGCATAACACATTATCGTCGGGTACATGCCTACTAAAGCTCCTTTATCCTCCATCGAGGTCAGTCGTTTCAAGTTCACGGTCACTCCAAATCCTCCATGCCTAATTCGGTCACGCGTCCTTCTCCAGTGCTACTCTCTCTCCCACTTCACTGAAGAGCTTGTCTCCATACAAGATGTTCTCTCTATCCCGGAGAGCGAGGAGTCATGGGACTCAATCGCGACCGCCCTCAACCGCTTCGGTGCCCTCTGCAACGGCAACGCGAGCACCTACCCTACAGACCTCGTTTCTGTTCTTCGAGCATCTTCTCGTCCAATCTCTTCCGCGATCAACTCGGAGCGCACCCGCCTCTCTGGAGCTGCAACCGACCTCCTGACCGCCGCTGCTACTGTCCTTGGAAGCGCGTTCGAGCCTCTGGTCCCGCACTACTTGCCGACGCTCCTCACCCTCTGTACACGCACAAACAAGGTATTCCTCAACCGCGCCAAAACATGTATCGCCGCATTCGTCGAATACACACAAGCACCCGCCATCATCCACTACTGCTCATTGTCTGTCTCTGATAAGTCTGTGTCCCTCCGGCTTGCCGCGGCAGAGACCATGCTTCTGTGTCTCAAGGGCTTCAATCCGCCTGACCTTGAGAAGGAGGCACGAGCGAAGGAGATTGAATCGACGATCCGTGCAACGGCTGTTGATGCCAGCGCGGACGTGCGGAAGGTTGGGCGCAAGATCTTCGATGCATATAAGATATTACTCCCTCGGCGGGTTCAAGGGTGCGTGCTTCTTCTTTCTCGTGTGAAAAGATACCAACGCCGTGCACTCTTGCAGTTTCACTGATCCTCTCACCCCGAGGACGCGCAAGTACCTCGACATCAAGGCAAGCGCTGTTGTCCCTCGCTCTCAACCGCCATCCCGCCCCACATCTTCACAGTCCATCCGTTCCACCCACAGCGACACACGTCGTATTCCCGCGTCCTCCTCGCAACCCTCTACTTCGACAGCTACTCAGCGTCCCGTCAAACATGCCCGCTCCATGTCTACCTCCCAAGCCTCTTCCCAAGATGCGCCCCAACGGCCCGTCCGTGCGCCGACGTCGGAAGTGGTCGTACCCTCAAATACCCAGGAGGGCGCACGCCGACCTGCGCGAGAGGAGCCACGGCGGCTGCGGGTCGACATGCCTCCACCGGACTTTATTCCGGCGCGCTCGGCAGACATGGGTCTCCAGAGGGCGATGTCCACTACGGAGCTGCACTTCCCGGCGCACCACGCAACCTCCGAAAGACCAATGTCTGGTCCACAGCGGGTTATCCGACCCGACGCGGCTCAGCCTGGCAGCTCGTCCGCGACGAATACAGTACGCACGGGTCCCATCCGCCCGGCGGTGTTCTCGTTCAAATCGGAGGGTGGCCCGACAGCAGAGAAGAAAGAACGCATCGTCGGGGGTGCGCGTCGTGTGCTCAGGATGCCGGAAACCACCGAACCTGTTCCTGGGACGGGTGCGGAGGATAAGAGGAACAAGGCCGCCACGGGTCTCGTCGCGCCATCCTCGAAGCCTCTCCGCCCTCGCGTCATCTCCACCAGCCAGTCTACACCCGCGATCCCGCTGCAAGCTGTGGCTCTTAAGGAGGAGGCTGTGAAGAAGCTCGCATCGTCGGCTGGTGCATCGTCGAGAAGCGGGACATCAACAACGACTATCGCGGGGGCTGCCACGAAGCCCAGTCGGACAGCTGCGACGTCGACGCTAACGCAGCCTACTGCTGGCTCAAGGGCACGGGTCGCCGAGAAGGGGCAGGTCGATAAGGACAAGGCGAAGACGAAGGTATCCTTGAAGACGTCGGCGGCACCTCGCGCAGGACCCGGGACGTCCATCACTGTGCGGGATAGAGCCGCTCGTGCTGTGTCCAAGTCGAAGCCAGGTCCGGCGAAGGCGACGACGAAACCCTCTCAGAAGGCACCCCCGAAGTCGCGGCCTTCACCTGAGGTCCAGGAAGTGGCTCCGACCGAGGTGCCTCTCCCCGAGTCACCCAAACTTGCTCCCGCTCCTTCCCGCGAGCCTTCTCCTCCGCCCCTCATCCCTCTAGATACGCCCGAGAAACCGGTCCCGATTCCTGCCGTACCGGGGCCGACTGCAACTCCCACCACTGTGGACCCCGTTCTCAACCCTGCGGACATCCCTCTTCCTTCGTCCACGCCAGGCGAACTCCCCACTCCTTCACCCTCGGAGCTCACCGTCGTCATCTCCGAGCCGCACACGCCCACGCCACAGCAGCGGCTGCCGCCCCGACGGGTCGCTGAGGTCGAGCAGACACCGATCTCCGCGCTCGTCGCGTCCATCCAGCATGGCTTCCTCTCGATGCATGGGCATGGGAGCACGCCGCTTTCGCCGATGCGCGAGGAGGACGAGAGCGTGCTGGTCGTCGATGGGTCAGACAACGACGAGAAGGTATTCGCCGGTGAGGGGTTCCTGCCTGCGCCCGTTGCGCCGTTATTCTCGCGGCCGAACGTGTTGCACGCGTGAGGTGAGGTGGTGTTTTTTCATTCACTTCTACAGTTTGTTCCATTTAGAATTAGGAGTGGAGCGCGAATTGCCTACGAGTCGTTTAACTGTCGTTATATTCGATAATTGCTTTGAGTTTTCGAGTATCGCTTTCGTGCGCACGCCAGTTTGAGTGGACTGTATATTATGCACGTGTATATTATGCATTCCGCTACCTCTACGATGGTTAAAGCGTGAATGACACCTGCGAGGATCTGTCCCAACTGAGTCAGCGATGTCAGCGAAATGTGCCGATAAACGGAATGCAGAGCTCACCGGCAAACCCTTAGTGTGAGAGGAACAGCCTGCCCTTCGCCCGCCTCCGCGCGAGCATTTTGCGCCCATTCACCGACCGCTTGCGTGTCAAGAAGCCATGCTTACGCTTGCGCTTCCTCTGAGATGGCTGGTATTCCTGGCCCTTCGTGTTGTGCCGCACTTGCAGCAAGGGGGAGAACATTGGCGAAAGAGTGGACGGGATGAGGTTGAAGCGCGTCATGAGAGTCGGTAGGGATCGTAGGAGGGAGGATGTAGGGTTGGCGGAGGGGAGGATTGGCCTGAAGGGGGTGAGAGACGAGGCAAGGGAAACTGAGGTGGCTGGACGAGGAACCGCTGCCGGGAGGGATGGTGGCCGGGCGAGCAGGCGGGCGAGCGAAGGGGGTATTCGCGGCATGTTTGCTTCAAGCTATACGGCTGTTAGAAACGGGTGACCATAGGGTTCGGAAGTACTCACAAGAGCTGGACGAGCAGATGCAACCTGAACCTCAATACCCCCGGACCGCAACTGCAGACGACACGAAAGAGGTGTCAGCGCCGGGAAGCGACACATGAAGAGACCCCGGACACCGGTCCTATTAGAACTTGAGCTTGACCCCGAGGACAGCTGCGATTAGGGGCAGAAGAGTTGAGTCTGACAACTTTATGCAGTGTCCTGACTCTCCTCAGTGTTCTACCTTTGCTTGACGCAGAAAATCTGGCCGTGCCCGTTCAGCAGCCTGGTCTGCCCGATTGATGTTCTACCGCCACCATGTCCGTCACTCCAGGTAAAGGCCGCCTCTCTGGCATCCCCACCCCAGGCAAGCAGGGTACTGGTACTGGTATCCCGACCCCCGGCCTCCGTCCCCGGTCGACCTCCTCCACCGGTCAGAGGCCGTCTACGAGCAATCAAGACGACGATTATGCGTCCAGGGCCTTCCAGGACGCGATCCGCGCAAACGACCCCGCGCAGCACCGAGGCCCACGCGCCGCAGAATCACATCCGCCTTCCAGCTTCGCGTCCTCTCTTTCCCCGTCCTCTTCCGCTTCCGCCTCCATCCAGGGCCTTGGCCTTGGCTTCAGCCAGAACGGCGCACGCTCCACCAGCCTCGCTGCGAGTGTGGGCGGCGTCCGCCCGTCCTCGTCCGCGTCATCTGCGTCCTCCGCTGGGCGGACGCCCTCGGCCAAGGCGTCAGCCGTGCGGCCACCAAGCAGGCAATCGGACGTGTTTGCGAGGAGCGCGAGCCGTGCGGGACGGCCGTTCGACGTTGGAGACAATGTGCGGATCGAGTCGCTCGGCTTCGAGGGTGTGCTCAGGTATTTCGGCGAAATTGACGGAAAACCGGGCATGTGGGCTGGCGTCGAGCTCAGTGGCGGCTTTGCCGGCAAGGGCAAGAATAACGGGTCCGTTGCTGGGTGAGTGCCGTTCTGTGCTCTGTTTAGAGTGGCATTTCCCATTGCCGGTGGCGGAACGTTCCAAATTTCGTGGTGCGTTATCATCAGGTAAGGTATGGGCGAATGCCATGGGAAATACGCGTTTCTCGACGCGTTTGTAGATATTTCCCAGACCGCCACGCAGTTAGCAATAGTCTCAAGACACCCAGTGTTTAAGAATGCATGTTTTCTACGTCACTTGCCCCCAGGGTCGGTTGACGCCTATACAATTCATCGTTAGTCCATAGGGTGACCTGTATCCCTCACGTTTATGCTTATCGTCTTCACGCTGTCACTCATGTCTTCAGCATGTCTCTCACAACTCCTCTCCGTTATGCACTGGCCTCTAATATATTGACTGACTCGTTTGTCCTCAAGTAAACAATATTTCACCTGTCCACCCAACTGTGGCGTTTTCGTGGCCTCAACGAAGCTCTCTGCCCCTACCGTCGGGATATCCTATTCACGACCATCATCCGTTGCGTCGAGCCGTAGCGGACGTATGACCCCCTCTTTCTCATCATCCGGCAGGATGACTCCTTCAGCTCTCCCTTCCCTTGGTAACGGCCGAAAGACTCCATCAATATCCAATGGTCGAGTAACCCCATCGATTAGCAACGGAAGGGTTACGCCGTCTATCAGCAATGGACGAGTAACTCCTGCTGCCTCCACAGGTCGGAAAACACCTAGCCTGCAGACACCCTCCGCCCGCCCACGAACTTCAGCGGCGAATACACGTACTTTAGTCACTCCGGGACGCAATACGAACGTACCAACTAACATCACCCCCGGGTCGCGTGCGGCGAAATATGTGGGCATGACCGCAAAGCAGCTTTCAGGAACACTGCAGAGTCCTAAACGAGGCCGTGGTTCCGCCAGTCCCTCGAGGTCCACGGGATTCGGTTCTCCGGTGCAGCCTGTTCGACAACTCGCGTCACCAACTCGAGGTCCTCGAAGTACGCCTGGATCGCCATTCACCACGCCGAAGGCACTCGGCGCACCACGACCATCTGGTATTGGAATGGGTTTGCCTACGTCCACAACATCGTCCAAGTCACGTCCCTCGACCAGCAACACTCCCCGCGCAAGACTACCTAGCGCGATTGCGATGCCTCCTCCCCCATCCCCGTCAAACACCACCATATCAAGCCGATCCGTTTCACTCAATGATCCACTAACGCCCGCGGATCTACCCTCTTCAATGTCAGACCTAGAGATGAACGCGAAAGCCCTCCAGGACCGCATCTCCGGCCTTATGTCGTCAAGAAAGACCCCGTCGAGTCCACGACCAGACTCCCGCGTATCGACATCAGACTCCCTCCAGCCGCTTGACCTCCAGGGCCAGATCGAGCGCCTTCAAGCGCGTCTCGACGCTGCGGAAGACGAGAACACCCGCCTGCGTACGCGCACCGACGGTGCCGAGCGCGAAGCGTCGTCGCGCATCGAGATCCTTGCCGCGGAGTGCGACCGCCATGTTTCACGTGTCTGCGAGCTTGAGACCGCCGTGCGTACGGCGGAGCGGACGCTGAGTGAGCGCGACGCCCAGATCGAGGCGCTCCAACGCGGCACCGAGCAGGCCGCGCGAGATGTCGAGAAGGCTCGGGTCGACGGGGAGGCGCGTCTTCGCGATGCGCAGAGCATGCTCGAGGACAAGGAGGCGCTGGTGGCGCAGCTGAAGGAGGCGGTCGATGCGCGCGAGGGTGAGCAGAGCGAGAACGCAGCGTTACTCAAGGCGAAGAACGCGGAGATTGCGCTGTTGGAGGCGCGTGTGCAGAAAGTGTCCGCGGAGCTCGAGGAGGAGCGGAGGGAGCTGGGGGGACATGTGGACGAGCTCAGGAGGGCTGGCCAGGTGGGTCGTGTGCCCGCTCTTTCGTGGGATGGTGTGGTTGTTGACGGAGGTGTCGGTGTAGGAAACTATCGCGTTGTACGAGGAGCGCCTCAGTGCGGCGGACACGAAGCGGTACGAGCTCGAAGATATGGTCGTCTTGCTCGAGGACCAGCTCCGTGCCCAAGCCCGGCCGGTTTCTCCTGGTACCGTTGCACGGCAGGCGACGTCCGCCGTGGAGATCGACAACGAGATGTTGCGCGATCAAGTGCAGCATCTACAGAAGAAGATTGGAACGCTCGAAGACTCAATCGAGGACATGCGCACGGCGAACGAGCACGAGGACGCGGCAGTACGCGAACGCATCAAGCGGTACAAGGAGCGTGAAGAGGTCGTTCGCAAGGAGCTCGCAGAAGGTCGCCAGGAGGTCGACCGCGTGCGCAAGGGAGAGGAGAAAGCGCGCATGCGCATTGAAGAGCTTGAGGAGGCGCTTCGCGAGAATACAATCGCACTCGAGAATGCACGAGCGGAGGTGGAGACACTCAGAAACGAGATTGCGGTGAGATTCTGTCGCGCGCGTTTCGTCGTCGTTGCAGTTCAGCTGACAACGGACTCGGACTTGGCAACCAGGATCTGGAGGGTCTCGCGGCAGCTGCGGCGAACAACTCGGCGGACAAGCTCGGGGAGCTTGCACCTCGGGCGAATGCCGAGCGTGCGAAGCTCCAGGAGGAGATCACAGAGCTCAGGCAGCAGCTCGCACAGGCCCAGGTTGCCGCACCATCTGCTGGCTTCAACGTGCAAGCGCTCGAGGACGAGCTTCACTTGCTCCAGGAGGACAGGGAGACGGTGAGGCGCAGCGGATCCTATGCTACAAGCTTGCCAAACGGCTGACTTGTCCTTCCCTACATTCAGCTGCAGCACTCGCTCAAGCGTACACAAGCAGAACTCGCGGAAGAACGTGCGATCGTCGAGGAATTGCGCATCTTGGCAAATGGGCGCACCACAGAGCTGGACACCCTCCGCAAGAAGTTCAACCGCGACGGATCCGTGAACGGACACGAGCTCAAGGCCCCTATATCGCCTTCCTCTAAGCACGACTTGGCTGCGGCGCGCGACGAGATCACTGGTCTTAAGTGCGTGTTCGGTTTCGCGCTTCCGTAGGCGTAGTTGGGACTCACACCATGCTTGTATAGACATATCGTCCAAGAGCTGCAGAAGGAGAACGCTACCTTTGCGCAGCGCTCCAAAGTTCTCGAAGCTGAGAACAAGCTGCTGTTGTCAGAGACAGAACAGCTTCGCGAGGTGAGGTGGTTGTCCGTGGATCAGGTACTTAGGGTCCTGACCGATTCTCGTTTGTAGGATTTGAAGATCCTTGAGGAGGACGTTGAGAAGAGCTTGGCCCGCGAGGAGGCAATGGCGTCGGGCGAGCAGCCCCCGACACCCCCAACACCCTCTCTGGACGACATCCAAGCTCTCCAGCATAGCTACAAGGATCTTAAATCCAAATATGAGGCAAGTGTAATCACACACCCTGGGATAGGCATAATTTTACTGACCATTGTGGATAGACTGAAGTTGAGCAACTCCGGAAGAAGCTTGCAGACGTCGAGATGAAGAGTGCGCGACAAGTGCATGACGTATGTTTCCTCCAAACTTGTTGCTTGACTCAGCTTCGGTACTGATGAATTTAACAGTTGAACAAGGAGATCGGCGAACTTGAGTCTCTAATCGAGTCCAAGGTATGTGGCCTCAATCTTGTGGCGTATCTTCTCATTTACACCTCCCGTTCTCTAGATCTATCGTGAAGATGAACTCGAGCGCGAAATCGAGAGACTGAAGGAAAAGCTCTCCCGAAACCAGAAGAAGTCTTCCAAAACCGATCTGCCACTTCCCGAAGAGTCGACTGGGCGGCCTCCTTCCGTTGCATCCACCATGTCCTCGACAGTGGGCCAGTCCGATGAATTGGTTTGTGAAATCTGCGAACGGCCTGGCCACGACATTTTCACTTGCGACCTACTGAAGGAGGACGCCGCACCGCCGAGCGCGGGCATAATACGCAGCTCTCTTCACCCTGATTCCGAGCTGATCTGCGAGGACTGTGAAGAGCGAGGACATAGCGCCGCGAACTGCCCACACTCATTGGACGTTTTCTAAGCGCAACTGCTCTTTTTATCTCAGGACGCTATTCATTCGCTATCTTTCCCGCGTGCTTTCTCGCTTCTCCACTTCCCGTATCCTCCCTCTGCCCTTCTCTGCCTTCCGTTGACAATCGACAAACCCAAGTAAACTGTAGTCAAATACCACAACACCGTTCCTTGCTCTGTCCCGTCATATGCACTGTGCACAACCCATCGCTGCCACCCTCCTTCTGCCCCGGTAATCGCCGCATTGTACTTATGTGCGTTCATTCATTCACTCGGTTCTCGTTTCCCGTTCTGCAGCATTTGGTTTGTGCGTCCTCTCATAACTTACTCTACATACCCCAGATGTTGTCTGCCTGGATTGGGCACAGGTATACCATGGTCATCATATGCCATTCAGTATCGGCTTATCTAGCCACCGACGTTGTTACGTTCCTGCCCCAGGCCTCTGCCTCACACGCCCTCCCTGTTCGTGGGGCCCGTGGCTCGCATCCTCATCGAGGCATCGACATACCGTCTCGGTTGGTTAAATAGGGAATGCCAAGCGCTGATGTGTAAGTATATGGGTAGACATGCTATGAGACCAGGCCGGTGGGGAGGTACCTGGCCTCAGGATAGTCAGCTTCTCTCATCCACTCCGACTTCAGACCAATGAGCAGGAGGACCGTTCCCCGAGCCGGCAGGAAGGACGCTTTTAAATGTGCAGCAAGTCATGAGGGTGGATATTTTCACGCACCTGGGAAGCGGAATATGAACGACTTCCCGGAAGGAGTACGGCAAGCACATGGGCAGCAAAGTTTGAGAAAGCCAACCTAATCAGTGTTCGACGAATACGACTCGGAAGGTGGCAACCCGACGCCGTCCTCGCATTTGAATCGTTAGGTGCCAAGAATCAATCTCACAGTGTTTGTCGCCAAGGTGGGAGGTAGACAGGGATACCATGACATCGGTTGAGCGGTTGAACGTTGACCGTTGGAGGAGCGTTAGCAGGGTGAGCATATGGACGCTATACTAGTAGTAGTACTTATTTAACGAGAAAGGATCTGGAGGGTATGTTTGAATTTGTTTGACGGCGACCCGGAGCTGATTGAGCCTGACTCCGAGTCCGGGGATACTTACGGCGTGGGCCGCCAAAGAACGGCGCACAAGCATAGTATGCAAAGGTCTCGACGGAAGGAAGGGCAGGAAACTGGCGGGGAGCAAAGGCGGTTGAAGAGCGGGTGTTGAATAGAACAATGGCTATTCTTGCGCGATATATATAAGAATGTTCCGCCGCAGCAAGGGAGATCGTGTTCCCTAAACATTCCCACTCCTTGGATCTCGAGTGCGCAGCCGCGTTTGTGGTGCAAAGAGGCCCGTCGACGTCGGCCATATTAGATCGAGACTCGGAGAGGTGTCAGCCAGCTTCCTGGCAGTTGGTTGCACAGCAGCGTAACAGCAGCCCCATCACTTCCTCAGCCTGCCTTGGCCTATATTACTACCTCCAGCCTCCGCTGTCGAGCGCGTCCTCTCCTTCCTCATTGCTGCCATGGTCCAATATACCCACCTCTCCCTCCTTTCGCTCTTTGCTGTTGTCGCTGCGACACCGCTCCACGTTCCTCCACCGCTTCACATCCCGCTCACCCGCCGATCATCGCACCGCAACGCCTCGATCGAACGATTCGCAAGCCATGCCGATTTCCTCCGCCAAAAGTATGGCTACAAGACCAGCTCGGCTCTCATCAACCGCGCAGGGCAGACTGTTGGCGTAAGCATTATCGACCAGGTGCGCAGTCCCTGCTCCCCGAGTTCCATTCACGCCTTTCATGCTATCATGTCCCTACTGTAGCAAGCCGACTCCTCATACATTGGCCAAGTTACCGTCGGCACCCCCGCCCAGACCTTCAAGGTCGTCCTCGACACCGGTTCCTCCGACCTCTGGATTGCTGGAACACAGTGTCCTTCATGTGCTCAAACCCCTCCCTTCGACCCCACTCAGTCCTCGACCATCAAGCAGCTCACTGACGCAACCGGAAGGAGTCAAGACGTTACCATCAACTATGGCAGTGGCTCAGTCGCTGGCATCCTTGCTCAGGACACCGTGTCGATGGCTGGCTTCACAGTGAACCCACAGCCTTTCCTCGTTGTCGAGCAGATGACGTCTGGCCTCCTCCAAGGCGATGTCTCCGGCATCATGGGTCTCGCATTCCAGTCCCTTGCCTCGACCCAGGCGACGCCGTTCTGGGAGCAGCTTGTGAACAACGGCCAGTTCGCAAGCCCCGAGATTTCCTTCTGGCTAGCACGCCATCTGGACGACGCGAACGTTGCGGACGAGACCGCGGGTGGTGTCATGACGCTCGGTGGCCAGAACAGCTCGTTGTTCACGGGTGATATCGAGTTCAACACGCTCTCTAACGCCAACTCGCTGTCGTTCTGGATGCTCGAGCTCTCAGGTACGTGGCTGTCCTCCCAAAATTCTCATGAGAAGAAATCTCGACAGCAGGGATAGTGCTGAGCCTTGGTCTGACATGATGTTTCCTACAGGCGCGACTGTGCAAGGAAAAGCCGTCTCCGTGCCTACAGGCAGCGCTGCCGCCTCGGCGATTGACACTGGCACAACCCTCATCGGCGGTCCTTCCGACGCAGTCGCCGCTATTTATAAAGCCATCGATGGCGCTCAGGCTCTCAGTGGCCAAATGCAGGGCTTTTGGGCATTCCGTGAGTACTCACAACTCCTTTAAATAGTGCCATCCCCACTTTGTTCGCTCCCCGGATCCTGTATGCTGAGATGGATTCTCCGGCGCAGCCTGCGACACCAAGATCGATATTGCGCTCGCGTTCGGGGGCAAGGCGTGGCCCATTAGCGATGCAGACATGAACCTCGGCAGGGTGCAGGGTAACGTGTGCTTGGGCGGTATCTTCGATCTCAACCTTGGTTCCAATGTCGGCAGTGGCGGAGGCAACCCTGTCTGGGTTGTCGGTGATACCTTCCTGGTCAGTTCTTATCATCACTGCATCCATGTGGTCTACTTCGTCCCAGCTGACCTCCATTCGTGACACGCACAGAAAAACGTCTACACCGTTTTCCGCGCTAACCCCCCCGCCGTGGGTTTCGCGCAGCTATCCTCCACGGCCAGTGGCTCACCCGGTACGCCTTCCATGTTCATGTTTCGTTGCGGCCGACATGGATTTGACAAGCTTCGGTCTCCTCGGCATCCTCGTCTTCTCGCTCAACTTCTGTGCCTGGCGCATCTTCCACCGTTGAACAAACATCTTCCAACCCGCCACGATCATCCCCTCTCGGCGGCATCTCAGGTACTACTGCAAACCCCACAGCTGTTGTGACCGCAACATTCTCGGCCTCTGCTGGCGACCCCCTCCCATCTCTCTCCGGCGCTAGCACTGGCACAGGTACGTCTTCGTGGACTCTTGTGGTAGTGAAAATGAATAACGGACGGGGTAATCGTAGGTTCATCTGCGTTGAACCCCACATCATCCGTGGGGAACACCGCCGCGGCGCACATAGCAAGCTCGCAGGTCCTCGCTGGCGTAGCACTATCGCTCCTGGCGACCACCATCTCAGGATGGGTCACCCTCGCATGACCGTGAACATCAGACGTGGCTTTTGAGGTCGGAGGCATCCTACACGTTTGCCCCCTCACACGCTCTTGCAGACAGACATATAGTATCTACACGTCTTTGGATCGAGCGGTACATGATGACGTTCTCGCTTTCCTTTCTTTATTGGATCCAGGTTTCGATCGTCGGACAGGGTCAGGAAGTCGGTGAAGGGGCAGCCTACTATTGGTCTAACCATGCGTCGCGGGAGAGCTAGAACTCGCTGCTGTATGTTGTAATGCTCTCGAGACGCGTCTGGATAACGTTATCAATGCTTTGCGCTGCCTGGTCTCTCGAGGACTGTCGGCGATTATTATTGACCTCACTCCCACACAGGTCCTGACGTTGATCCTTTTGGTGCGGATGCAGATCTGCGACTGGCTGCGGCGCACGGACGCACGGACGTTGTACCGTTACGCATTTGCCAGGATCGTGGAATCGTCGACCTCCCTCAAGTCTTTGAGATCGGCCTCGTGCCGGTGGCACCTTTTCGTGCTCAACGCCTGTGCTGCGCACGATGGACGAAAGTCCGCCACATTGGTACCGAGCAGCAGAAACTAACCAACCTTGTCTGACGTGGTGTTTATTCGCGAGATGGACCCGAGGCCGGACAATTTTAGTTTGGGTGTTTCCACCACGGTGCGCAGCCTCCGTTCCCATGGCATTGGGATGTCATCGAGCTGGTGATCATAACAAGGTTCTACTGTAATTTCTTCGATGAGCACCGAAGATTTCTCGCCAGTAGTGATAGTTTACTGTGCACGGTACATAAGTGCGCCTCCAACTGGGTTCCAGCGCGCGCGAGCTCTAGGTCCCGAAATAGTTCGCAGCGACTTATATGCGGGCGGACGATTACTTATAACATCGCGACGAGGGCCTCGGACTCGCTTGTGAATCGCATTCTGAGCTGGCTCGGGGAAGTCAATCCGGAGTAAGTGACCGTCCTCCCTCCACGCAATAACTTGGTCACCCATCGTTTGCCTTGAGGTCGACAAGCAGTAAGTAGGGGTCAAGCCTCCCTTGTATCGTGGTCCCCTATAAGTGATGCTTTTCTTATAAGCAATAGAAAGACCAAACCCCCTCTACTTACAAAGCAGTGCAACTTCATTAGAGCACCTATATAATTACCCAGTCAGATTAGCGCCGACATTATCTTTTATCGCTTGCATAGAGTCAGTAGAATCTTTGCAAGCTCCGTTTCTCTCCAAAACCCATCGTCTCTTCTCCCCACTTCCCTGTTGATACGCCAATATGCGATACTACGAACAACGCTATCCAGAAGTAGACGAACTGGTCATGGTGCAGGTGCGCCAGATCGCAGAGATGGGTGCCTATGTGAAACTTGTATGTTCTCGTTTGTCGAATCCTGCAGGAAGGACGGGCGTACCTGCTCATCAGCCTCCACAAGTAGCTTGAATATGACAACATCGAGGGAATGATCCTGCTCTCCGAGCTCTCGCGGCGACGTATTCGATCGATCCAGAAGCTCATCCGTGTGGGCCGGAACGAGGTCGTCGTCGTCCTCCGAGTCGACAAGGAGAAGGGTGCGTCTTCCTCTCTACCTCTCCGACTTCACCCACCGTCGCATCCCACGTATTTTCTCATCGAAGTCCCCCCCTATCCCCATGCTGATCGAGTGCAGGTTACATCGACCTCTCAAAACGCCGTGTCTCGCCCGAGGACATCACGAAATGCGAGGAGCGCTACATGAAGTCGAAAACCGTCGCGTCCATCATGCGGCACGTCGCCTCCAAGGTGCCCTCCGTGAACGGCGAGGTGCTCGAGGGCGAACAGGCGAAGCAGGCCGAGGCCGAGGCCACGGAGACGAAGCGTGCTCGCCGCGCCGCGAAAAAGGAGGGGCACGAAGACGACATCGTCCCTGACGAGATACCCGGGGGCGGCGCGAGCGAGGAGGCGCGCCTCGAGCAGCTGTATGATCAAATTGCGTGGCCGCTGGGGAGGAAGTACGGTCATCCGTACGACGCGTTCAAGCTTGCCCTGACGTACGTCTGCTATCTTCTCTCTTACTCGTCCTCCACGAATTGGAATGTGCGATGGTTAATGGCGGGGAGGTAGTGAGCCCGACGTTGTGTTCCAATCACTGCCGACGCCTGTGCAGCCCGCAGTGCTGAATGTCCTCACGAGCACCATCGCAAGACGGCTGACGCCCCAACCCATCAAGCTCCGTGCCGACATCGAGCTCACATGCTATACCCCCGCCGGGATCGACGCTATCAAGAAGGCACTTCGTGCTGGAGAGGCCCAGAGCAATGAAGCAGTTCCGATCAAAGCAAAACTCGTTGCGCCTCCGCTATACGTTCTTAGCACGAACGCTACTGACAAGGTCAGTTAATGTGCATCAGTACGGTGCTGGTTCAGATTACAACGACTCTCACATTGCTTCGTAGTACGCTGCTGTCGACCGGTTGGAACGTGCGATCGAGTCTATCCAGTCAACGATTGAGGACCAGGGAGGGTCCTTGGTTGTAAAGATGAAGGTACGGTTTTCGGTCCGAATCTACTAGATAGTGGGCGCTTATATCCCCGATTTTCTAGCCCAAAGCCGTTTCGGAAACGGAAGAACAGGACCTTGCCCAGCTCATGGCGAAGGCCGGCGCGGAGAACGCCGAGGTGTCTGGCGACGAGGAGGAGGAGGAGGCGATATAGAGGATCGAGATTGTTTTGAGTGTGTAGGACATGTACAGTACAAGCTCATCACCACTGTAGCCATCGAATGTCCGATTGTATTCCTGGGGTACCCTTGACCATGTTGCTTTTTGGGACTCCTCCCACATATCTCATTCATCTAACGTGTGTGCTAATCTATATAGATTGTGTTGAGACAAAGCATTATGATACACAAGACGAAAGCACCGTTCTAACGTCCGCAGAGCAAAGGCACGAGGACCATACCCTATGGAAGACCAACGAGCAATTATGGTATCCCTGACGGGCTACCGCAGCCTTCTATGGATCTTTATATATGAGGTATTACCCAGGTCCAGAGTTCCAAGTCACAGTCATAGATTGTTGAGAACTCGGCTCGCGAGCTCGAAGCCAAGGAATGTAGCGCCATTCGCAAATGGCGACCTGAGGACGGATATTATCAGCAAGCTCTTGCTTCCATTGCAGACTAAGGGCCGTACCTGATGAGGGTGGGTGTGAGCCCACGTGTAAACGCGGGGAGGCCTTCCGTGCGCCATACCGTCCGCACACAGTGCAGCGTAGATTTGTACTTTTGTCCGTCGGCGGCCGAGAAGCCGTCCGTCTGCATGCGAGACTTGATCATGTCTATGGGGTATATGATGGCCCAGAGCTAGAAGGAAAGGTTGAGGAGCACCCCGCGTTAATGAACGTGCGAAATAGAAAACGCGTGTCGAGCGACCAAGACAATAGCATGGGGACGGGGAAAGCGGCGAATTTGAACTTACCGCGTATCCAGCGGCGGCACCGAAGAGCACCGCGTTCGCGGGGTTCACCTGGTCCCGCCGAATGCCCTTCTTTTGCATCTCGTGCTGCATGAGCTTTTCGTATGCCCAGAAGTAGATGCCATATCCGGCCGCCTCGCGCCATAGCGTGACGACCTGGCCTTTGTAGATGCCGGCGATGCCGTACTGAGTAAAGATCTTCTTCATTGCGTCGAACGGGCCGGCGTAGACTGGGTGCGTGGCCGACTGAGTTTGTAACCCTGCAAATGCAAACAATAAGTCAACGAACAACTCCGCGGCGCGCCATAGAAGGAAAGAGGAGCGGCAAAAACTAGCACACACTCGATTAGCCCTATTCAATTGACGCCTTACGACATGGCTCGCTCATAACTAAACGGGAAGCCATCCTATTATGAAGACTTAGAGGTTAAACGGGAGGTTAAGAGACTTCGTGGGACGACCAGTGCGAATGAGCAATGCACGGGGCTCGGGGAGATCTGCCGACTTGGCTAGCAGCGGTCTGGACATGAAATTTGCTGAGGCTTATGTGTGTGTGCATCAACGTAGAGCACATACACGGTGGTTAAGTTGACCGCGCGTGCATGCGCAACGCAGAGCGTGATCGTTGGTCAATGCAGCAGAATCAGCCGAGGGGCGATCCAACACATCGACAATTCTCCCTGGCTTCAAGTCACGGAACCTCGTGTAATGGATGATGGGGCATAGACTTCATACGAGATCTAGTTGAGGAAGGAATACTCACTGATACGAATGTGTTCGACGGGACCTGAGACAACGCCGTTCGCGAGACCCGCAAACGACCCGGACAAGAAGAGCTGGTTACTCGACAGTGTAGCCCCGTCAGGACCTCCCCGCCCATTGCGCGCATTCTGTGCCGCGAAGAGGCGTTTTGACCACTCCAACGCGCCGAATTGTATCGAGACACAGAGACCTATGCCGAGGAGCGGGGTCAAGGTACCCTGGTATCACATTAAGGTTCCGGGGAGGGAGTTGGTGGGAACGGCGGGAGCAGATAAGCATACGGGGATTGCGGGGAAAGCACGGGGCGCACCAAACCTTGTAGAATGCCAGCGGGCCCTCGTGCTTCAGGATTCCGCCCGCACAGTGCAGCATGCCCTTGTACGTGCCCGCAGGCGCGGTCTGCATCCGCTATTTCCGTCGTGTGCGTTACTATGCCGTGTCGTATGGTGGCAGGGGATGACGTAGCGGGGTGAACGTACCACTTTTACGATGTCAAAAGGCTGCCCGACGAGCACCTATGGGAGCGGGCCGCTGGGGATGAGCATGGGTGGGTGATCGTGACTGAAATGCCGCTGCGCACCTGCGCGATGCCTCCAGCAGTGCCCGCGGTGAGGTCCTTGATTGTCTTGGACATGGTTGAGGTCCTTCCGAGTACCACGCGGGGAAAGGTGGGGGCAGGTGAGATGGTCGTCGAAGGCAGGGAGCTCGTCGAGTCAACTAGTCACCGCTCGCCTATACGGCCCATGGCGCGATAATGCACTAAACCCCAGGTTTCAGCGGGCCTCCGCCACGCCGATAAGTGCCCGCCGCCCAATCAGAGCCCGCGCCGACAAACTTTCCTGCGCGCACCGCGCGCGGCCCGATGCAAGATAAGATAAGATGCCCGAAGTTGACCCCAAAATGGACCAGAAAGTCGGGAGCTTCCGAGTCGTGGCTGATAATTTTCGTGGATGGGTTCCACTTTCTCTGCCTACCAGACTTTCATCGTACCGTAGCATGTCTGAGTCGTCGAGCATGAACTCTCCCCTTCACATGCGGATGACCTGGGTAGAACCCATCTTACTTGACACCGACGTCACCGTGGCCGCCCCGCGGTCCTTACCACCTTCACCGCCAACCCGCCGCCGATGCATCCTCTGGCATATTTTTCGTAATACATATTCGTGCGCATAACGTTAGACAACATGTACAAAGCGAACGAACGAACGAAGATTAGAGTCCCAGCGCCCTTGACCAGCGAAAGAGTCCGCTCCCTCGACGGGGACTGATCCTACTAACGAATGGTGGTGTAGATAGATAGCACCTCCGCAGGAAGCTCGGCGCACCGCCATGAGCCCCCGCCGCGTCGTCGCGGTCGTCCTTTCACATCTTCGCGCCGATTCTCTTTTTCTCCGGCCTGCCCGTGCTCCATCGGATGGGGTTCGTGTACTGCTCCTTCGCCCGCACGTCCGCCTTGCGCCACTGCGCCTGCGCCTCTGGCGACTCGCGCAGCCATGCCTGTGCGATGGCCTGCGCAGGTGATAGCGTTGTGCGCGGCGCGCTGCACGGGGCTAACGCTGTTGTCTGCGCGCGCGCGGGTGTTGGACGCTGTGTGTGCGGGTGTGGGTGCGGGAGTGTCGTGGGTGATGGCGGATCTGATGGCATCTGGTGGGGAAGCGCAGAACGCAGAGACGTTAGGTTAGCGAACGTTGCCGAGAATGCGGACGCGACAACTCGAGGGCGTACAATGGTCGTGAAGGGGTCATAAACATGGCCTAGCGCGCCCGCAAAGTTCGAACTTATATAAGACGCACCCGGGCTGCCTCTGGGTCATCGAGGATCGCATGACCGCGTCTTGCTCGACAGCTCGCGAGGAATGCAGCCCTGCGAGCGAGAAAAGTACATAGGAACGGCCGTAAACAGGTCTGGGACCGGAGCAACCAGCTCGCTCTCGATTACCATATATGGAAAGTTGAAGGGGCTCGGAACCTCGCATCGTGTATAGGGGTGGCAAATGATGAGGAGAGAACGGCTTACAACGCTGCACATCCACGAGGAACGCGGCAGGAACATCATCGTTGGCTGTCCGACGGAAAATGGGCGGCGGTGAGAAAAAGGGCGAAGAGGGAGGGAGAGGGAGAGGGAGGCTGTTTGGCCGGTGTAACCCACGAGCGAGAGGGTTATGTACTCCCTCAGGCGGGGTCACCGCGTTGAGAAGACTGTGGGGAGCGCAGCGGGCCGTGCTGGCAACGAGTTGTATGACTCTCTTCGCGGCCTCAAAATGGCGGACAATGGTGAGATCCAGAACCGATGGGCTGCCGGAAGCGTTCCAACATACCGCATGAGGGATGTGCAATCAAGTGCGACAGGAGCAGACGATGGCTCGCGACCGCCGGCCAAGTCAGATTGCCCCAGAAAAGGTGGCGTTCGGTGCGGGGTATGGCCATGGCTGCCCGACTCTCGGGGATGTCCCAGGGTCCAGGACTTCGCGTCCGCACCGAAAACATGTGGTTGCAAGACGCGCTCTGTCAAAAGTCTCCGCGTGTAAGAGCACTAGAACACTGGGAATTAGCGGTTTGCGGAAATGGATATTCTGGACTAATGACCTGTCTTTTCAGGATGCTTTCCCGGCGACTTTGGCCAGGCTTTTGTGCGTCCGGAAAGGTTAATGGCCACTTCCACTTCCAAGGACGGCCGGCAACTTACTCCCTTGCTTAACTACCGTCTCCCGTCATTTCACACCAGGTATGGCCGAGACGTGATTGACCGAACGAGTCAAATCCTCTGTACCTGCGCGTGGTGACTGCATATGTCAAAATTGGACGAGTGCGGGAAACGGCTGTTCGAGGTCAGTCATCGCAGTCGCAGCAACACTGTCTAAGCGTACCGGTCATATAGAAGCAGCGATGTGCGATTTAGTTAGCGCAGATTGTACGGACATGTGTGAAACAGGGAGGTGGAACGGAAAGCATGCGAATGTTAGACGATGATGAGGGGTTGTGCGACTTTGATGGGGACCGAGTCGAAGGGGCTGAAAATGGTTGTGCGTGGGGCTGCGCGCGGGAAGCGGCCAAATGGGGCAGTCGCGCGGTGGACTCGGAGGCGTTTGCACACAGGGTCGCCCATTCGGTCTTTTGTGGCACCGTTATGGCCTTATTACGGTCGACCCGGGAGGCACCCAGGCCCTTAGTGATGCGGATTATATTCACCCATTCACATTCGGCTAGGGTCGCAGCATGCAAGCTTCAGTGGACGGAGTAACCGGTACCTTCCCATCCCCACCGTGCTGGCCAACCACCATGTGCGTGTAGTCCCCCTGGTGATCTCTCTTTCAATGTCACCGCATATCCTTCGCAAGCACATCCCCGGTGCTCACCTACAGACTATTGAATTGTAAGATGGAGGAGTCTGAAGCAGAGTGACTGAAGAAAACAAGTCTGATTGGGAGTCCCGACTCGAATCAGCGTGCGACGCAGCAGATTTGGCGCGCAGGCTACCACACTTGGCCGTATTCCCCCGAGGGCACCGGCATCCTTGTCTTCCTCCACAATGACCACGTCCTTCCCTACCCATCTGGCATCGACAACGTCATGTTCCGTCCCACGCCGATGGGCGACAGAATTTCCAGGCGGCCCGTGAACTTCCTGGATCCTCCGGCATGGCAACTCGTGAGTAAGCGGACTTCGGGAAATAGTCATCCGACCGATCCAACACGAATGTCCTTGCGATATATCTTGTACACTCTCTGCGACCATCGACACTCCGGAGCACGCTAGAGTCGTGCCCAGTCGTCACCATTCACCGCCAGATCCTTCAGTCGCTTCGCCGTCCACTCTCGGGTCTCTCGAGGTTCGAAATGGGACCAGAACCGTGAGCTTCCATTTTCTGGCGTATATGATTGCGACCCCATTCGCCTCTCCATTCGTTCCTGAGGCCCCCTCTCCCCCTACGCGTGTCTGTCGCATGTCATAACGTACAGCGGCTGATTCGGGTCCTGTCTCCCCAGCTACTCCCATTACTTCAGCGGTAACCCGCTCAACCGCCTCGCCTGGCTGCGCACCTCCCAACCGTTCCTCAATGCCATCATCCACGCCCCCGCAACGCGCTGGGTTGTTTTCCGCGAGGGCGAACCGCTCCTCCAGTCCAATCCTGCCGCTGCTGCCGACGCGCGCTCGGGCACGTTCAAGCAGTCGCTCGCCCGCCTGACGACACTCGACGTAAAGCCACTGCTGGGGCTGGAGCCGTACTTCTCGCAAGGCCAGTACGATGGCGAGCTCGCGCCTCCAGACGTAAAGGCCCTCCAGGCGGCACGGCTCCGCGGGAACCCGGTCGCGTTTCTCGGGCTGCACGAGAGCCAGACGACGTTCGCGGAGGCACTGCCCTCATCGGACTTCAGCGCCAAGGCGGACCCACAGACGGTCATCGCGAACATCAAGGGCACTCCATACTTCTCCCTCGACGTGAGCGACGCGGACCAGGCGGCGGTCGATCGCGTCCTTCGCGAGAACGCTTTGGTGCGGGAAGCCCAGGGCACGGAGATACACTTTACGGAGCCAAGGGCGGCGATGGGAGCTCTCGATGTCTTCGAGTCTGCCATATTTGCCGAGGCGCGCACCATCATCGACTGGAATGCGCGGAACAAGGTGCGTGCTCATGTCCTTCCACACCCTCTTCCAGCGTCCCCCCGGATGCCACCGCTGTCGGAGATATGCTCGGGGCTTACGCAATGATTGCGCGTGCGCATGCGTCCGCGGGACCAGTTCTGTGCCTCGTGCGGCAGCTCGGTCCACTCGTCCTGGGCGGGCTGGAAGCTCACATGCTCGACCCTCCTCCCGTGGGCGGAGAACACCGGGAAGAAGCCCTGCGCGACCGCAATCGGCCTGCACAACATTTCGCATCCGAGGACAGATCCCGTTGTCATCACGGCTGTGGTGGATGAGACGGGGGACAAGATCCTCCTGGGCCGCAATGTGTGTATCACCCCTTCGCCTGATCGCTTTTTTTACGGATTCTCAATTCAGTCGCACTTGTCATTGCAGAAAAAGTGGCCGAAAATTTTCTGGTCGTGCATGTCAGGATTCAACGAGCCGGGCGAGTCGTTCGAGGACGCGGTCAAGCGAGAGCTGTGGGAGGAGGCTGGGGTGAAGGTTTGGAACGTCCGGTATCATTCGTCGCAGCCATGGGTATGTCGCGTTTTCCTCGCTGGCGCTCGCCGCTCCCGCTCTGAATGTCTGACGCTCGTGTGGACCCTAGCCTTACCCTGCGAACCTCATGTGCGGCTTCTACGCGACCGCGGACTCCAACGAACCGCTGCGCACTGATCTTGACAATGAATTGGAAGGTGCGTCGTGGAGCTTCGCGCGTCCGCCTTTCGCCTTATCCCTGGCATCACGTGTTGATTGTGGTGTCGTCTGGCGCTCCCGCAGAGGCCCGGTGGTTCACACGTGAAGAACTGTTGGCGGTTCTCGCACATGCAGAGGGCACTAGGATCACCCAGCAGGAGCACAGAGAAATTGCCGCGACGGCCGAGAACAGCAACCCCAACGCGAACCCCGACGCGACATCGGCAGACCCGAAGGACGTGAAGAACACACCTGTCTCAACGCCGTCCTCTAGCGCACCGCCGTTCAAGATTCCTCCTCTTACTGCGATCGGAGGGGTTATTCTTAGCGAGTGGGCTTACGGACGCGCAGGCCCCCAGCCGGTAACGCCGAGATTAGGGAATCTGTGAAAGGTCTATGAGATCCTGCCTGTTGAACCTTGCTTGAGCTTGTTCGGGAACTCCTCTTTGGGAAGGGGTGAGGAAAGGTGTATACCACTGTAAAATGTAGGATATGATTCAGGTTACACAACGACCACTTTTACTTGTACAAAAACGAGATATCTGATGATAATCAATCATGCTGGTGACGACAACGGATCTGACGCTGCATCTACAAAGAAACCTGGAGAGGGATGGTGAGGGGCGATAATAGGTAGGCGGAGGTATACGCCTGCCCGCTGCAACGAGGGGGCAGGTCGGACGAATACTGTTACATGTGCGGCTGAGGCCACTCACTGCAAACACGGGCTGCTCGGTATGACGTTATGTGATGTGTGATCAAACATGCCGTCGAGGCGCACCCGCCGACAACCAGCCCGGCCACGCTGGGAGTTGGGAGAAACCCCGGATGCGAGCCTCGAGGCACAGGCAGCATGCGACATAGCGAGCGGACGCCTCAGGCCTCCATTACGCGGAGCCACCACGAGGCCGCGTCGAGTCCCTCTCCTCTGGGCGGTACGCCCAGATGCTGCTGCCCGTGTGGCTCGCTGAGGGGAGTCGTGGCATGAGGACCACGTCGTCCCCGTCCTGTACGCATGGCGGAGACGAAAAAAAGCGTGTCAATTCAGATAAACTGATGTCAACGGCCAGCAGCGTGCACACACACGCACCTCGAGGATGCGGTCGTACAGGGGCCCACGTGCCAGCGAGTGGGGGTGCGCAGCAGGAGCAAGACCGTGGCCGGGCGAAGTGGCCTTGCTGCGTGTCTGCCGTGCGTGGCCACTAGCAGCTGGAGTCGTCAAGGGGCGCGGCGGGGGGCTCGTCGCGGGGCTAGCGAGCGGGAGCCCGCCTGGGTACTGGCCGTAGCGCGCACTCGTGGGGCTCCCCAACGACGCCTGCATCTGTTGCGCACTGCCGGGGTACACAGGCTGGACGGCCAGTGGCTGGAGCGGCAGGAGGTTCTGGAAAAACGAGGGAGGAAAAAAACGCATGGGTGAGCATGCTAGAACTATGCTCGATATAAAGCGATCAGGCTCGTACACGTCCTGGACCCTGCCGTTGGGGATTCTCCTCCCCATCCTCGGCCAGCTGCCGCACCGCGCGCTGCAATTGTCGCACGCGGGTGATGGCGACCCCCGCGCGTCGAGTCTTCTTTTTGCGGGGCTGGCCGTCCTGGGTCTGAGCCGCGCTGCTGCCTGCAGGGTTCTGTGCGTCCTGCGTCTGCTCGTCCTGCTCGTCCGCGTCTGCGTCTGCATCTGCGTATTGGTTCGAGACCGCGCTCATGCTCGTGCTCTGGTACTGTGTGGTCGAGCCTGGGGGAAATGATAGCTGAGAGGTTTCCGCCTTGATGCGGTCGCCTGCGATACGATCAGCACCCCTCCTCGTGGATGCCAGAAGCTGCTCAGTGCGCGCACCAAACCCGACACCCCCCCTTGATGTGGACGTCGACGATGGACGGTTCGCCATGGTTGTGACTGAAACCGAAACCGGAGTGCCAGACACAGAGAAAGAATCTTCTTGCCAAAGAATGCCAGGGTGCTCAGACGCGGGGGCGAGTCTGAGTGCCAGTGTGTCCGCGGGGGCGGGGGTGACAGGAGTGGAGACCCTCAAGGGAGAAGAAGAGCGTTCTGCCAGGGGGAGAGCCAAAGTACCAGCAGCTGAAGCGGCGGCGCATGAATGCAGGCCTGTTTCGTCGCCAACTCCGCATTGTGTAGGAGCATCCGGGATTGTCGCCACAGAAGCCTCAGCCCCTCCAGGATCCGCTGAGCGCCGCGAAGGTGAACGTGGGCGTGGACGTGGACGTCCTTCGTCCGATTCGGGCCCTGGGGTGCCGTGCCGTAGTAGATAAGCGAAGGAACGAGGAAAGCGGCCGGTAAGTTGTTGGGAGTCTGTCATAGAGCAACCTCTGATATCTGTTTCGTCAGGCGCATGTTCAATTCTGGGTGATGTCGGGCGGGCGTTTGAGGCAGAGAGAATGCCTGATGAGGTCACTAGAGGAGAATGGAAGCCAGTTATGTTTGCCGTAAGAGAAGCGTCGAGAGCTGCGCTGCCTTTCGAGAGGCCCTGAGACGACATTGGTGTCCAGTGCGTCAGTGTCAGAGATAGTGATAATGTGCGTCTGGCATCAGGCGTCATCTCTCCCCTCATGTGGGCAGGCAGGAACGACCCTGTCTCCAGCTTGCTGGCTAGCCGGACTTGGCTTGTGGAAGGCGTGTCGCATTCTGTGGAGGCCATAGGGTTCAGTGACTGCCCAAAGGCACTATGATATCGATCTGCACAACCCATCCAGTAAGTGGGTGGGAGAAGTGGACGACAGGCCCGAGAAAGCGGAGGGAAATACACTTACTTGCCAGAATAACCATGATGCGTTCGGAGGGAGCCAGCGAGATCGACAGGTGCTCGAAAAAGGAGCGGGGCTGCTTGAAAGACGGAGTAGGCGTGGAGAAGCGAGGTGTTCCGAGGGTTTGAATTTAGACTGTGTGTGAACTTCCGCGGGAGAAAGATACGGCGAAGAGGGAGTTGAAGAGGCGGACACGCTCCTAGCTCGTCGGTGATTGAACTCAGTGGGACCCCTACGCTGTCTTGAGGAACACGTTGAAAAGGACATACAGTGAGGCGACGTGATTGCGTCAGGCTAGTTAGTCCTGACTCCCGAGCAGCACGCTGTCCGAGTAAGGAGTGGGTGACGCCAAAGGATATCGCAGGATGCTGAGTGGGAGGAATAAAGGAAGGGGAAGACGGTCGGCGCTGGGGAGTACCGAGAGAGGAGAAGGAGGCCGAGGAGAGACCGTGTTGAGTTTGGGCCATGGCCACACCTGTCAAGCTTGCCTCCCGCCACATGTGAAGTGGGAAGTCGTTCGTCATACCCTTCACCGGCTTCACCTTTGAGACGGCAGAGACGGCCAAAGAAGATGGAAGGGTGAGAGTGGAACGCGGTAAGGGAAAAGGCGGCAACAGTCGCCTAAACGGTTGGCAAGAGACCGTGCACGCTGCCGCTGGCAGAGAGCACGGACAGCTGCGTGCCCGGATCTTACAGACTAATGCCGAAGGATGAAAGACATGTAAAACACTCGTGCTAGGTGCGTTGAATGCAATCTACAGGTACCGCGAGCGGCATCCGAGTCAGCGGGAAAGGGAAGCAGACGCGTAATGCGCAGACGATGTCGAGGTCATGGAGTGGATAGGAAAGGAAGGACGCGCAGATAACGAAATAAGGGCCTCCTGACGATCCATACCCCCGGTGTAGGCCTGCCTCCTTCTAAAGTACATTGTCAGGTTGCAGTAGCGTATCGCTGATAGGGAGGTTATCAGCGAAGGACTCCAGACCGACAGGGCTCGTGACGAAAACCCACGTTCGACTTTCGCAAGCCTGTATACTTGATAAGGTGCTGCCTTCGCGTTGACGCCTCGAGAGGGAAGGTCGCATGTTGAGCTGAACCCTTGCCAGTCAAAAGCTTGGGTTTTGCGGGGAAGTTGCAGCATGAACGTCACAGAGAGTCCGGTTGCGAGGTTTCATAAGGGAGTAACGCGTCGGGCTGGAGAGGAGAGCGGAATGTGATGGGATGTCGAATAAAGGGCTGAAGGGAGGTGTCCATCTAGACATGTGCGTGGGCCTTGGGTTAGTCCGTGGCCATCGCGATGTGATCCATTACCAAGTCGGCAAAAAGGGGGATGAGCATCGGGTTTGGCGGGATATGTATGTTTGTTTGAAACATCGGCATCACGGACATAAGTCAGGGAGGCAGCTCAGGCTAGGTATCTGGCAACCGAGGATAGCATCTTCAAAGGCATGGAGAGGATGAGCAAAACAGTAAAAGTCTGGAGGTCAATGCGCGGGACACTGCGCTGCACTTACATGTGGTGTGTCGAAATGGTCGTCTAAAATTGAGGGTCAAGGGGAAAAAATAATGCTGATGCAAGAAACTAAACCAGTTCATATAACTGGTGGGGTGCAAGGGGATGGAAGAAAGGGCATCATGAAGGGGGCTGCAAAGGGTTGCCCTTCCGTTATCTAATGTTGCCTTCAGTGCAAGGACGCGAGACTAGTGCGACAAATAATTGAAGATAAATGTATTAGGATGGTTTGCAGCAAAAAATGTGCGCCGGGTAAAAATGGACTGCCGGAAAGGTTTTGACCTGCATCGAACGAGGAGACTTCATGTTGAAGTGTCGTGACGGGTTCAGCCACTTAGACTATACCAATGTCCGCGATCGACAGCCCTCAGCGTTCGCAAGGGTGGGTGTTTCGAGGAGTAGAAACGGTCGCACAGCCGGAGCATTTCTGAAACGGAGATGGCAGTGGTGGTCAGTGGACAAGAGACCGAACCATAACCCCACAGTTGATTTGGCGCAGAGGCGCTAATAAGTGTGGCAGGAGGTGGCGGCCCGCGGGACTTTGTCGGAGGAGGCGCGGGGCATAGCATTGCTGATGGAATGGACCGACCTTGTTCCCGGACCCGACCATGTTCAAGTCCTGCTTGCCCCGCATCGTGCGACCCGACGCCGGGCTCCCCTCTGCCCACAACCACACTCTCTAGCTCGTCCACGGATACACTTCCCTTGTGCTATGTCTATACTAGACGTCCTCCGTGAGAAAGATCAAGAACTCTCCAAGCTGTACCAGACCAACGTCGAGAGCGCAAGGAGCTTGCAGGAAATACTGGACAGGGAAATATTGCCGGGGCTGGTGGACGAGTTGAACCTGGATGAGGCAGGAGAGCAGAGGGCGAGATCGTGGTTATATGACCTTCGTACGTCTCGGCTATCACAGTGGCTTCTTCGCATTCTCAACATTCCATCTCCCTCGCCCCTTCATCTTCCAGAGTCAATATTCAGGTTGCTCAAAGTACGCACCCGCATCCCTCTTCTCTACCACCTTTCCTTAACTCGTATGCTTCGTAGCGTCACAAATTCACAGTTTCTTTTGCTCTCGAGAACGCACGCGACGTGTTACTCTGGCGTTTAGCCGTAGTACCCAGTGTTCCAATACCCCGCCCACCCACTCCTTTTCTACATTGTCTTCCCAGGAATGCCCAAGACCCATTCGGAAGACCGATCGTTGTGGTCAAACTTAGCCACTTGCTTGGGTCCCCGCAAGATGTGCGCCCAACTCTGATCCAATACATGGAATTACTACGGCTCAATTTAGAGGCAGTCAACGGCGGGCGAGAACATATCAACGGCCATGAGCGACCGGTTTTGCAGTACATTGCCTTGATCGATATTGACGGCATCTCGATGCAGAGCGTGGTATGTTCACAGTCACGTCCATACAGAGACCGGTGTCCTCACCTTACCCGAGTGTAGCAAAGCCTAGACCTCATCACTTGGTTCCTCTATGAGCTGGTCCCTCGTTTTCCCGGTATGCTTGCTGCCGGTAATTAGTCTTCGCCTTCCCACCGCTCTACCGGCGTTGCGTTGCTGACTTCTTCTCGGTAGTCTGCGTCCTCAACTATTCTTGGGCACATTCAGGGGTCTGGAATATTATTAAGTACGGCTTTGGCTAGTGAAACCGCAGCCGACGTTCTCTTCTCAACCGTAATGCTTCATTCATTTTCAGGCGCGTGCTGCCAAGGGCGGCTTTGTCACGGGTTTTCTTCCCTTCACCAGAAGAGCTCCTCGACTTGCTGTCGGCATCCGCGATTCCCCACAGTGAGTGTCTTCGAAGATCTGATCCTGTCGCCAGTGCAATGCGCGTTTACTCACCGTCTGCCAGATTACGGCGGCACTCTGCCTCCTTTATCACAACTGGAGGATCCTCTGGAGAATTTTATGGTGACCCTGCAAGACCCTGGCAGCTCCACCGGCGCGTCGAATCCTCCGATGGAAACTGTAGCTTCCGCTGCACCGTTGTCGACCTCCCAACCGATATCTCGCGTTCCGTCGATATCCCCGTACTCGCACCTCAATCCCTATTTTGGGTACCCCGTCTCTGGGAGAGGCTCGCACACCCCCAGGCTGAGACATGGCCGGCAGCGCAAGCGCGATTTGTTTCGTACGCTGGCGGCACTGTGGTGGAGCAAGTGGAAAAATTCCTTTGTCGTCGCCACATGCATACTGCTCTGTGTTGTAATGTACAGGGCCCGTCGGAACCCGCGCATGCTCAGGTGGAAAACTGGTGCGCGTGGGCTGCTCGGGTTACCCTCACGGACGTAATGGACAATGTGGAATTCCCATACGGGTACGTCCTCCGCGGAATGAAACCACACTCGCCAAACCCTCCAAGCGGTCTAGGTCGCCAGTGCATGCCGATGGCTGGTTCTATGCCAAACGATGGCAACCGAATTCGAGGTCAATGTCAGGACAGATGATCCTGCTTTCTGCCTTCTCTGTTTCATTAACGGTCAACGAGACCCGGGGTGCGATGACCGACGAACGACGCAGGCTCCGGACGAACGCAGGGAACCGCAGGCTTTTGCATTTCGAGTGGCCATTCCCAGATCGAGAAGTAATTGTATGCAGGGTCTGACAAGGCTTCGTGATGCCCGAGTGCTCGTACTCCCCAAACAGTCCGCCGGGTTGCTGCTTGGGGAAACCCCATTGTTCTTCCTTCGTTTCTGGCTCCTGGTCGCGGGCGGTATGTATCAAGTCGGTCAAGTGCCCGTGCTCTTCTCCCTCTTCCATGACTTTCAGCAGTCCCCGGCATCGGAGTCGGGGCATGCGTGCGCCGTGCGCATAGCAGCCAACGACGGGTCGATAGCAGCGCAGCTCGAATAGATCGCGAGGCGTCCCATCTGGCTTCTCGTTGTGCAGCTAGCTCGGTCCTGGGCGGTCAGCCTCGGGCGTGCCGGCGGTCGACCTTCTTTAGGTTTTGGTGTGTGTTCTGCACCCGAGCCCAGCTAGTCCAGGCTCACCCCCTGCGCTCTCCTGCGCCACCGCGATGGCACTGATTTCCCAGAAAACAGCTCGATAGAGCGGCGTTAAGGTAGCTAATCGGTTGAGCCTGTCCGACAGCGCGACCTACAGTACGCTCTGAATCTATCGGCTGCCCAGCTGCCACGCAACCCACCGCCTGCGTCGCAACCCGCTTTGGGCAGCTGGATAGCCGCATACGACCAGCCATGCGGCAGCACCACCCGTTACGCCTCGCTGATCCGCCCCTAAGGCGGACATCGCGATACTATCAGCCAAATTCCGGGGATCTGCACCCTACGCCTTCCACTCACTCCTCGTCATCGCAAAGCCTAAAAGTGTGCGCTCGCGATCGTCCGCGCGATGTGCCCGGACGCACTATCCAGTCGCGAGGACACGCAGTCGTCCCGGACCGAGCAAGGGCGGACGACATGTCCAACGATCCAGCAATCGCAAGGAGTGTCGGAGCGATCATCAGACGAGCGACGAGCCTGAGCTCGAGGACAGCGCGCCTCGTTTTCCCGGGCTTCGGCCCATCGGTCCCCTGCGTGGGCCCAAAGCCCGGCGGTCTGGCCACACGAAAGCACGAGCATGATACGCCAGCCGACGTCTTGCCTATTCCTATTGTACGTACAGGTACGTACGTGGTTGTGGCTCCTGTCGGGCGCCGCAGCCTTCTGGTAGTTCTATCAGCGCCCTGCCCCCGCCGTCCCACCGCTGTCGAGTATCCACGACACACAGGCTAGTGGTCGTGGCTAGTGTGGACCGCTGCCGGCAGCCCCACAACCTCCCGTGGCGTCCACCTACTCCAGATGGCGCGAACCACGGTTATCGCCTCCCCCAGCCACGGCCGCTTAGCCCCAGACAGCGGACTCCTGGACCGAGCGCAGGCTAGCCGATGTCGCAGTCGCCGCACGCTCCTTCCATGCCATAACCCCACCCGGAGAAATCGCGCCGGGCGTGTGTGTGGCTCTCGCACGACGTATCTGTTCGCCCGACGAAGCGTCGAAATCGATCCCGTCGTCGCCACAGACGCACGCGAAGCCCCAGCTCCAACCCCCCAATTCCAAGTTCCAACATTCGAACGAACCTGGCTCGAAGCCGGGGCAGACCGTGAAACGTTTCCTCGTCGTGCAGGTGTGCAGGCCAGGGGGCGGCGGTGGCGTGCACACCGTTCGCGAAACACGCCCCGCGGAAAACGTGCGCACTGGCCCCAGAGCGTGTACGGCGCGACCCCACTACTGAGTGTGTGCTGCGCAGGGCGAGTGCGCCCCCTGCGTTGCGAGCAGCGTGTTACGAGCGCAGCGGTCGGGCCAGTCTCCAGATGCGAGCGCGTTTTTTCCGCACCCTCGCCCGAACCATCCGTGGCCTCCCACCGTCCTCTCGTCCCCCCTCCCTGGCCCTGTGTCAGCTGAGACTTGCACCCAGATGGGACCGGGGGGCGAGGCAGGGTGACGGCTTCAATGCTGATCTCTGCTGCGGGCGGGGACCGACTGGACCGAACATGCGAACATGCGAATCGCACGGACGCCAGAAGGCAGCTGAGGGCAAGATCGAGCGTCGGGGCGGGGGTCAGCCCTGGCCCCTGCGTCGATGACCACTCGCGTTCGTGATATGCGCTGTGCGGGACGCATGGAGGTTTGTTGACGACGGGGGGTACGAGGCGGCGGATGGGTCTGGAAGAAGACCAACAAACATACGCAGCACAGCAATCCAGGGAAACACCTACCACAGAGCACACGCTGCTACCGTTCGCCCACGGAGCCTTCGCTTCTTCGCTTCTTCGCATCCATATGTCCTGTAATATCAATATTTCTACAATACTAATACCATTGGGGGTCCTGGCGGCCCGGGGGATTGGTGAGCACTACACGCTGAAAAGGGGTATGTTGCATAACATAAGTTACAGAAAATATTCTGGCAGCTGTCAACGGGGGAAAAAGGCACGACATCGCCAGAAGAACGGATGGAGAATCACAGATGACGAGATAGGGCGCCGACACGGGCACCGGAGAACGGAAGGAGCGTTCGGAAGGGAAACGACAGAACGGGAACGGGCGGGGGTGAAGAGAAGTAGAAGTAGAACAAAGCGGACATTGAGTGGGCACATGCCTTGGAGAAGTAGAGCAATGCGTGACGCACCTTCCCTCCTGCACTCTGCGCGGCTTGATGGCTTGGTCCATCCCGTTCGTTCTCCGGAGCTGCCTGGAACACATTGAAGAACATCGAGCCGCCGGGGCCCACCTCAAGTATGCTAGCAGAGTTGCCACACCGGTAACAGTAGTTTGGCGCGGACCACACTGTCGAAAGGTGCTCGTCGAATAATGACGTATAGCCCTCCATGCATAGTTGGTGTGCCCGAAGGATGTGCGACATCTGGTTGGTCTCCAGAAACTTGTACACCACACCCGATCCAAAGGTGTAACCTGCGCCGCTAATAAACCCCGAGGTCAGTGCCAAGACACATATAGCAAGAACTAGACCGTGGACCCTACCGTGGTGAAATCGCAAAGTCCTCCTTCTCAGGGTCTGGATCTGACCACACAAGGTCGGCCATAGGACCCTCGTGAGGAATTTCTGGAGGGTCATGAGCACCGTCAACATGACCAGACCAAGTGGAGCGTAATAGACGGAAAGCTCACCCCGAAACCGATCGACAACCTTTATTTGATCTATGGAGTGTATCGAGGGCGACAACCCTAGAGCATTATTCGGATGAACAGACGAGCGCAGCAGCAGAAGGACAAGGTGAGTCGCACCGCCATGAACACAGAAGATCTTGTCGTCAATGACCACGGAGAGGGTGAGAAAATCGAACATGTCGGTGAAGTATGTCCAGACGTGGGACGATCCATATTTTCGCACACACTCTGTATAGAACCCATACGTCTAGCGGGTCGCAAGACATGATACGTGAATGGTAGGGGGATGTGGTAGGGAAGTATTAGGACGCACCTGCGTGACCGCTCTCGACTCGTGATTCCCCCGGATCAACTGCACTCTATCTGGCCAGCGAAGCTTCAGGCACGTCAATAGCGAGATCGTCTCCACACTGAACAGGCCACGGTCGACGTAATCCCCTGCAGGGACGGACGTTCAGAGCGCGCTTGGACATTGTGGTACGATTGCGACGCGCACCGAGGAAGAGATAGTTGGTGTGTGGTGCGTATCCGCCTATCCTGAAGATCTCTATGAGGTCGTAGAACTGGCTTGAATGTTGGTCAACCGAGGCACGCACGCATGGAACGGGCAGAGGCCTCACCCATGGATGTCGCCGACGACGGTTACGGGCGCGCTAACGTGGACGACATTGGATTCGCGCATGAGAACTTCCTTTGTTTTCTCGCATATTTCGCGCAATAGGGCCTCGTGGAGGAGCTGTTTTCGGAGGAGTTGCTGTATGCATGCGTCGAGATCAAAGGGTGCCATAACGGTCGTCCGAAATCCGAGTCCGAGTCCGAGTCTGAGTCTAGGTCCAGGCGCTTGCCTCCACTGACTCGCAACGGGCCGCGCATTCGGCCATGCTTTCTTTGCATGTGTTTGTTCAGACCCCCCATAAAAGGTAAGTCTCACTACCAACCCCCTCCTCCCCATATCGGGCAGTCGGTTATACGAAACGATTTCTCACGATGTATCTTTCCTTCACAACTTCTCTCTCCCACATAGCCCATCTACCTGTATCCCTTGGTTCCGGTCATGCGCCGCACCGTCGGAAACCATCACGCCTCATTCCAAATTCTCTCCAACAATTCAGAGCCGCGATCTGCCCAGATTTGAGCAGATAATGACCTTGGGACGTATGTCACCATCGCAACCTCAGTCAGTAAGTTAGCGGGATGTGTTCGATCTTCCACTTCTGTGACTTACTGGCTCGTCATATGTCCAAGATGCCGTTGTTGATGCATCACGCCATCCGGTCACCGGCCTCTTTACCCCGGATCGTGGACGCCCCTCTACAACCACTCGAACATCACTCGACGACGCTCCTTGGCCCCCCGGACCCGATTCTCTCATCCGATGTCAAGGCAGATCTATTCCCCTCCGTCGACCATCCCTCTCGGTGGGGCAATTCCTATACCGAGCGGACTCATGTATCGCACATGGCTCGCCGCCTCCACAGTCCTACCTATCGCAGTGTCGAGGCTGCGGCCATATGACAGCGGTGGTGTCTAGAAATGCCTCCGATGCCGTCTCCAACGCTCGTCCTCGCCATCGATTGCTCTGCCGACCGGGCTCCGCACCGTGCTCGCGTAAGTCGATGCGAAAGAACGGCTTCGAGCGGCCAGGAGTTAACCCAGCTTCCCTGAACGCGTTTCTTTCCAACGGACTGGGACCCAACCAGAGCGGAGCGTCCGGGCGCGGGATGTGGAATGTTGCAGTACCGGGGGGATGTTCATGAACCCGGAATGGGGAGGCCAGTGTCCTCTGGGGGTGAAGGTTATGTCCTGCACACATCTCGTGAACACCGTTCGAGCGGTAATGATCCCGTCTCGACCCTAGGCGAGCCATCATGGGTTCGACCGCGAAGAATCCATGGTGTCAGTTTATCGCGTTTGATCGGGCGGCTCGTCGTCGTTCTCGCCGTTGGAGGAAACTGGAGAAACGGATCTGGTAAGCCCGACGAGAGCGCGTATGGCGCAGCACGCCTTCTGGCTGGGCTCGGATATGGAATTCATGGGTGGAAGCGCGTGCAGCGGGTGGGCCGGACCAATGGCGACGCGGAGCTGTGTTGCTCGAGTGGCACGGTACGTATTCATGGCTTGAAGCGCGTTGAGCGGCGGGGGGGCTGGGCCAACGGCATCACTGTGCTGCGTTGTGCGAGTGGCCCCGTACGTGTTCATGGAGGTCTGACGAGCGGCTGACGGGGAGGCAGACGCGCAAGAGAAGTTCCTTGGTGTCCTGGGTGCCGAAGTAGAAAAGCATACGGAGCAAGATCTCGATGTATTGATCTACGGGAAGAGTCATTGGCCTCTCAAGGGATGCGCTCTCAGGGACATGCAGCAAACACGCGCAGGGCCTCTCGAGGGGCGACGTCCGATTGGGCGCTATGCCCGGCTGCACAATGTGCCATGGCCAACTCGTTGTTCTCGCACTCGCATGCACTCACACGCGGCACGGCGACCAGGCGAAGATTATCGCGCGGTGATGCAATCCTTCCTCCGTCCGCCTGACGTAGTGGTCGGTAGCCCGTCCGTCGACCCTCTCGTTTCTGCCCTGCTGTTGTTCCGTTCCTGCCCTCCCCGCGCGCTCCCTTTACGTTACGCCCCAAGGCCTGGGCTGTTTTCGGATCGGGCGTCCCCACCCCCGGGCGATGCCGTGGCCCGGAATGTATCCGAGCAGGTGGTGTCGGGTGCCTCGCACATAAGTAGTCGCGTCTCCCTGGAACAAGGGCGTGGGGGTGCGGGCGTGTGCGTGCGTGGGCCGGAAAAGAGTGTTTAGCCTCGGAGACAAGACGGGGTCGTGCAGCGGGCAGGGTCCGGCTGAGGCTGAGGCTGACGTACCAAGCGGGAAGGCGAGTGGCATGTCGGCACTCCCTGTCCATCGCTCGACACGGCGCCGGCAATCCGATGGGACGCAGACGGGGCACGGACTAGGATCGAAGCCTGCCTAGGAGTCTCCGTGCGCGGGCGGAGGCGGGGCAGCTCCTCCCTCCGGAATGGGCTACATTTTGCTTCTCGTCCGCAGGTGGCAACTCCTTCATGATCACCAACGCCCGCACCGCTGTTACATGTATCGACGGCAGGAAAGGCAGCCCCCTTTCCTTCCTGGTCCTCCAGGGAGATGGGCATGTCAAACTGTGCGTGAATGATACATTGTCGATCTGCTCCCATCCGGCACCGTATTGCGAAGGGTGTATTCCCGTTCAGTCCCCCGTGCCGTGTCGTTGTTCATCGACTCTATATAACCTCCCCTCCTCTTCGTCCTCAGCCTTCATCACCACCGCTCTCTCCCTCTCTCCTCTCTGCTACATCTCAATGCTCGCTATGGACCCCAGGTACTCCCCCTACTACCCTTCTCCCGGCAACGACTCCCCGACCCAGCAGCACTCCCGCTCTCAAGCTCAGCCTTACGGCCGCTCGTCCGACCCACACCAGCCCTCCGCGAGCCCACCATACACCTACGCCCACGCGCAAGCATCGCTTTCAGGGTCTGGTGTGCCTGCGGCCCCATCTTACCATCACGGCAATGTCTCCGGGTTCTCTCAACCTCACGCGTCCGCCTACCACTCCCCGGCAAATGCGCTTCCTCCGCTTCAAATTGCTCATGGCCAAGGGTATTCTTCCCGCGATGTCAGTCGGCATGACGTACCGAGCGGGTTCGCGGTGCCTTCGCTGGGTATGTCCTCGATCTCTTCTTCTCTCCCATCTTCGGCTGGAGTCTCACCTGAATTTGCGCTCCAAGGCCCGACCCTGCACGATCTCCCCTTCGCCGCCGCCCGTTCCCCTTCGTCGTCGGTCAACCGACACAGCGGCAACTGGGCAGCCGCCCATCCGACTCGGACCCCTCCCCTCTACGACCGCCAGGCGAGCTACCCCCCCTCCCGGCACGGCTCGCAGCACCCGTCTCTGTCCCACTCGACACACCTGATTCCGACACCAGCCCAGACGGCGCAGACATACCACGGATACCCCTCCCACGCTACCCCATCGCCTCCGCTCTCCGCCACGATCCCCGTCGTTGCGACGATCCCTCCCGCGTCATCGTCGTCGCCCCCGCAGGAGCGGTACTACTGTGACAAGTGCGACAAGTCGTTCGGACGAGCACATGACAAGAAGCGGCACTACGAGAGCACGCACCTGCAGCAGGCGCATACATGCCGGTTCTGCAGCAAGACGTTCAGCCGGAATGACTCGCTGAAGCGGCACCAGGACAATGGGTGCGACAAGGACCCCGAGTTCAACAACCCGTGAAACCGACAGGCGTCGTCTGTTCGGGATCCCGTATTGCCCTTCCAGGAGCCGCGCGCCGTGCATCGGAGTCGGACTCGCGGGGGAGGGCGCTAGTGCTGTTCGCTGCTTGCTTGATGGTATGATACTGAGCCGCGGTAATTACTTTCCTCCGCCCAAAACCGCCCACGTCTTGCTATCCACATGCTCATGCTCACGTCCACGCTCGCTCGGATTCGGAGCGGTCGGGCCGGGCCTCTTGGTAGTTTAATTTACCGTATATTCGCTCTAGACTGCGCCGGGCCGTGCTGCCGTTTTCCGGTACGCTGCTTACTACTGCTATGCTACTACTACTATCTTAGCCACGCTGCCTGCCTGCTTCCGCTAGTCGACCCCCGCTTCCTGTCCTGCTTCTGCGTCGCGTACAGGCTTCGCACCCGCACTTTTCGCCGCTTAGCCATCGCCCCGCCGCATCTTCCCTGTATTCTATTCGGCCGCCACTGATGGCGAGTATTTAATCAATTGAACTCGACGCTCATTTTCATTTCGCATCTTGGCCTGTACGGTGTCAGCGTCGCCATCATCGTCTTGTTCGCGATCGCTCTCGCAACACATCTCTTGGCCCGCACGTAACCTGTTGTGCGCAGATCATTATTTTCATGCATGAGCGTCTCAGACAAATTGCCTTCCAATAGACTCGAAAACTTCACATGAAGATTTGCGTGGCAGAACCAATGAACATCCATTTCGGAGGAGGTATATGGATCGGAAGACGGTGTACATGTCACCCCCCCCTTCTTCCGAACACCCGAGTCCGGCAAGCTAGAGCGGGTGTGTGTGTTCTCCCGCAGGTGAGGGATATCGCCGAGGAGAAGAACGGAAAGCGACAGAGTAAGATAAATGACCACCTGCTGAAATGGACGGCTGCCCCTGCTTTCGGTGGGCACGTTCGTTCCAGAGGGCTCTTCGTGAGAACCCATCGCTCGAGAGCAGCAACTCTATCGCCTATCGCGAAGGAGACAACAGCCACGCGCGTCCCCCACGGTAGGCCCGAGTGGCTTCAAGTGCGGGTCAACGGCCACACGCCGCGCACCCTCCTCGCCTCGACGCGGGCCTGGCTGGGATCACCCTCCCCTCCCCCGGGCGAACATTCTAGTTCCCCATACCCCGTGCTTCGAGGCCCGTTGTGGACCTTCTCTGCCGGCGTTGCTGGCCTTCTGACCTTCGTTCTCTCGAGGAGGCTCTCGCCGAGGACGTGGCATCTAGATTGGGGCTGGAGAGGGTAAACAACGTCAGATGCCCGATGTGAGATGCGGCTGACCCGATTGATCGATAGGTGGCCCTCGGACGAACCGGACTTGGTGTCCTTCCTCCACTGAGCACCGAGGGGCCCAGACGGCGCAACTGCAATTTCGACCCCCGCTCCCGAGTATCATTGTGTGTGGGGCCGACGGCTGCACAACTTCACTTCAGTGCGCCTCAGATTCCCAGATTCCGACACGTAAAAATTCGCCGGCGATCAGTGCGCCGGGCGACGCTGCGACATCGACGTGCACGACGATTATTACGATGCCAACGCCCGCGGCGACGATCTGCTCGACGCCATAATTATCGTGTGTGTGCTGCGACGTCCTAGTCGGCTCCTCGTCCCAATTTCGCATGCGCACACCGTCGCCGAACTCAGTGCGACGCGAGCGTACGTTCACACGTGTTCGCGTCTCCAAGCCAGACAGAGTTCAAGAACCGTGCATGCTCTGACCGAAGCTGTCGTCGTCACGATCAGAATGCAGCAGGACACTTGCCACGATTGAGAGCTGCCTCCCTACCTCCGACAGGTCGGCATTTGCTCCCCATCCGAATCCTACGTCGGCACCATCGTGACATTAGCACTTTCCCTGGGCCCGGAAAGCCAACCGGGCGTAGTACGATGCACCCACAAACCCGAGCCTGAGACCTCGAGGCGGGGTGTGTTCTGTGGATGCTTCGCATTCCGCGATCCTATCGCAGATGCGCAGCCGAGCGACGCCGAGCTCTAAAACGTTTAGAGCACCCCCAGCTGAAGCTTGATCATGATGGATGTTCGTCATTACGCTGCATACGCACATACGCACATGCCACACGCCCGGCGCCATGAACGATGAAACCTGGGAATAATGAACACGGACAACATCGCCTCGCCTCTCAACGCGTGCCCTGTGGAGTTCCCGTTCGCTGCTGCCCTCGATCACTGCGTCACTGGCCAGTGGCAGGCAGCCCATCGGCCAGAACATAGATACAGCCCATCGGACGCCCGCCCCGTCCGCATGTGCGCGGTCGGGCACGCGGCTCTCGTCCCCGACGACGTGGTTAGGGGGTTCTCAGCCCGCGTCGCATACCGCTCCTGACAAGGCAACCGTCCTGTTTCCTTCGAGCGGGCCCGCGTGGCGCGTGCTTCCAGTTCCACCCAGCCCTAGCCTGCTCACTGCTGGCGTGCTGACACAGCGACGCCCTCGCTCAGCGCTAGTGACCTCTGGCACGCATTGAGGCATTTCACGTATGCTTGTGGAGAGGCGATTTCCTGGGTCAGAGTCACAGCTGAGGGTAGCCTCGTTTCATTTTTCATTACTGGAGTAGTGCCGCGACCACGAACTCTGGTGAGTAATGGACTCGAGCTTCCATGCCACCTGCGTTGAATTATTGGGACTGCGGGCTGCCTTGTTACACGGAAGAGACCCGCACCAACGGGTACCTGATGCAACCCAGTCAGCGCATTACAGCGGAGAAGCCTATGAACGCCTAGGGAGTCGGCGTATGCAGCGGTGGTATCCAGAGTCCGGCATTACTGACTCAGCAGGGCACTCGCCATTGTGCTCGACACACGGCCCACACTGCCTGAGGCACTGACCCAGAAAATGCGCCGACCGCACGCTGGTCAGCTGCGCCGCGAAAATCGCAACATATATCCATTCTCAGTCAGGACTGGTCCGACGGCACGGCTTGTTCGGAAGCACGGCGACGAAGAACGGTCGTAAGCGAGTGGGTAGGGTCCCCTACTCGATTGGAGCACTCCGACCACCCAAAAATTCAGTACTCAGCGTCCAGCATCCGATCTCGACTCGGCGAGGACGATCACGGATGCCTACAGTTGCGTGTGGCCGAGGGAAGATGACCGCGCTCGATTGACTCTCGATAGGCTAGCGTACGTTGGAGCCCCGCGAGCGTCATCTCGCGCGAAAATGGGGTTTGCGAGGCCTCGTTGGGAGCGCGAGCTCACTCTCGCAGGAGGTTCGCGGGCGTGCGTCATGCAGCACGCGCGAGGGGAGGGCTGTCAGTGAGACTCCCGCGGGGACATGCACACCGCATCGCGCCCTTAATGGAGAGACGAACCTGGGCGTGCGCCTGCCCCTTCTGCTTCACTTCCATCCTCCTCCCTGATGACCAGCCCCAGCCTTCCGAGCTCCAGTCCGGCCCCTTCCCTCGTCGAGTGCGGACGCCCACAACCCATGTCGAACGTCCGCACTGCTAGTCTGTCCCGTTCGTGCCCGGTCGCGACGCTTATGGACAGCCCCTCGCCTTAGAATGCGTCTCTCTTATCCGCGATTCTCTCGGCATGCCAACTTCTTGCACTCTGTCCTTCCGCGAACGGGACGGATGATCTCTACTCACGGCGAGCTCGGAGCTGAGGCCCCTGCAGTGCACCGTCATGTTGTCTGCCGAAGCAGCCTGCGAACATCAGGAAGAGGCCCACAGCAACATTGCAACATGCCGGCGCATACGTACGTCGTACGTACCTGTCGAGTTCGTCAAACCGCAATGTGCTCCGCTGGTTTCGCGCTGTTGGAGGAGGCACGATCCTGTGATGAATTGTGTCAGGCATCCATCCAGTCGACCGGGATTTCGGCGTCGGCCACTTGCCAATGGGGCGGGAGCTTCTCCAAACGATGCGCAAGGGTCGGGCCGTCGTGTACAAGGCGCGAATGCTGCCTGACAACTCCCATCTCGAATCAAGGCAGCGCGTCCGGAGGATGCTCGCCTCGCTTCAGGAATAAAATTATCTGTCATCCGCCATGCGGCCAGGAGCCGCGGCGAAACGAAACTTGGTCAGTGCAGAGTCGCTGGTAGGAGGAAACGGGATAAACCCGTTGTGCATTGCATCGTCCAGGAATGAAACCTTACCGCAGTTTGCAGTTTGAACGTCGGCACTCCACGATCTCGCTGGTAACGCATCGACGGCAGTCAGACATCCGCAAACGGGCTGGTGAAACATACATTGTACGTACACGGCACATTACAGGTCGGACAGATGCAAGCACGAACGTCCGCTCCATTGCGTGCACCTCCGTGCGTCATCGGAGGCAGCACAACGTCCAATGTCCAATGACCGGGCTCCCTCACTCCTCATCCTCGTCTTCGCTCCCACTCGCCTGCCCAAGGCCCTCGATCTGTACCCCGCCGGCAGACCCCTCTCCGTCTCCGTTCTCGCCTGCGCCGTCCTCGTCGGCGGCCTCCTGCTTCTTCTTCAGCTTGGCAATGACCTTGTCTGCACGGTTGAAGATGCCACCGGTGGGTGCGCCGCACCCGGCGCACTTTGGTGTCTTGGCGAAACGCTTGATTGCGCACGCCGAGCAGAAGTAGTGCTCGCACCGAGTGACGACCGGGTCTGTATACGGCTTGCGGCAGATGATGCAGGCGAACGGGATGTCCTCGTCGTCCGAATCCGTGTCGGACACATCTTCGCCAGCCTGCTTCTTGGGGTCTGCAGCGAGCTTGTCTAGCTGCCAGCCTTGAAGGTCTAAAATAGGACATGCATGAGCTCATGTTCACCGCTCTATCGCACTGCACGCATTCTCCGGAGACAAGACGGACGAACACGTGTGCATGGAGAATCTCCTAGTGCATTGAGCTAAGAAGCATACACCAGTGATCCCCTTTTATTCCGCGCCTCGGTGATTGGGGATGCGTGCCTTGTGCAATTCAAATAAACGTACTCACATGTCCCTCGGTCGTGCAAGAATTTACACGTATCTCCATAGCCACAGTAGCCTGTCTCTGTTTACATTGCCGAAATAATAATCAGTCAGAGCTTCGCCAGCAACCTTCAAATATTACGTACCTTTATAGTCTTTACACACATCAGGCTGGTAGTCGACGATCGTCACCGTTCGGATCGTGCTATTACTCGACCTCTGCGGGCCCACACGCATCGCCTTCGGCACCTCCTTGTTCTTCCGAATGTGGGCCTTGTACGCCTTCTGCCCGCGGTACAGCCCGTCGTCTGGCACGTCCTCCTCGTCCTCGTCCCTCTTTTCGGATCTGCGCCGCTTCGCCAGGAGCTCCGCCGCCTCGTCGCCCTGCAGGATTTCCAGTGCGGCGTCCACATGCGAGCCCGCGGCCGTCCACTTTACGTCCGGGCCCTCACGCGTGTCCTCTTGGTCGTCGTCATCCTGGCGCTGAGACACGGTACGCTTGGTGCCGGCGCTGAGAAGGTTCGCGGCGGCTTTGCGTGATGGCAGAACAACTTCGGATTTGGAGGAGGACGCGACCGGGGCCGTCACCGTGGTCGCGGGTGGGGACGCAGACCGCTTGCGACTCGTCGTGGGACGCCCGCGGCCCTTTTTCTTGAAGAACGGGACGGTGACGCTTTCAGTATCGGCCATTACGAAGAGGTAGTAGTAGACGGTGTAAAGCGAGGTGAAGGCAACAAACAAAGATCTATGCAGCACTGTGCTCAGCTGTCGCACAGACATACGCGGTGGCTGAAGACGCTTGATGACGCTGAGTCAGCAGCTTCCTCAGCTGAGCGCTTGGGGTTTCGCGTGGCACTTCTCAACTTGGCAATACTAAGCATCTTGACCAACCTGACGACTTTCCGCGCCACCACTCCAACTCCCGTGGGGATGGGTGTTGCGCTCGGTGTTTGTGTGGTATGATTTTGAAATATTCAGTTAAAATGCTCTCCCAGCTGTGCCGTACTATTAACTCAATGGGACGATGTCGTGGCTTCCGAGTCGAACATGCCGTGCGCACATGCAAGACCATTTGGGTCTGAGCCCGGCTCCTATTGCCCCCATTGCGGCGGTAGGTCGGTAGGTATGTCATTCCTCTCTGGATGCTATTCAGCAGATTCCGATCGATGTCGTCCTCCTAGTCCCTGGCTGACCTCAGAAGAGCCGTCTCTAGTCGCAGGTCTCGATCGTCCTCCGCCGAACAAAGCGTGACGCTCTACCACCGCAACATCCACATTGCACTTTGGAGCCCAGACCGTTCTGTACTTGGGAGCTTGTCGCACAGGTATGTCCGAAGGGCGGGTGCAATCCCAAGGTTCTTGCCACATATTGAACGTCTTCCCTGACCATGACGTATCCTTCTTCTTCCACACACAGCTCACCTCTGCGGACGGACGCCACGGCGCGTTCTAGCCCTTCCACTCTGCTGCGAGCCTGTCAAATGCAAACGCATGTCAGTCACTAGGTCAATCCCAGGATAGCACAATATAATCTTACGGCACCCCCTGACAGCACCGCTGCTGCGTCCGAACCCATCGACCTCAGTCCTTTCCTACGATGGTCTCGATAGCACCCTTATCGTTTCCGAGGAGTCGTCAGATCACTTGGCACTCGCGCCAGAGAACCGTCCCAGCAATGCCTTAGCCGCACCCAATGTCCGTCAAGTACTTCGCACTAACACCAACCGAGGAAACGTATACCGTTACTTGCGCTCGCGCGCTAGGGCCGACGAGACTAGAGCGTATCTTCCCGGATGCGAGGCAAGGTTATGCTACTACGCCTGACGGCGAATGTACTATGCACGCATGCACGCCTCCCCCGGATCCACTACGATCGCATCCGACTGCATGCTGTTCGTCTCCCCTCCACGATCGTGCCCCCCGCGCTCTCTTAACCGCATCAAAAACGAACGCGTAGATCTAGGAAGGGGTGCTGCCAGGACCGTGTCGCGCTCACGTACGTCCCCCCTTCTCGACGTCTTCTTCGTGGCGAGTTCATGATGTGACTTCCGCCAGACGGGGGAATGGCGCGCATGCAGACCAGACCCGGGCGATTGGCGGGGTCATTCCCAGGGGTTTGTCCCCCGGTAGTCCGACTGCGTCGTTAGCCGTGTGGCCGGGACAAGGACGTACAAGGAACGGACGTCATAGTGCGGGGTTCGTGCACGGTGGCTGGTGTTTTGTGCCGTATCGGCGTTGTGCCTTGTGTCCTGACGGCCGCTGGTGGCAATATACAATTAGCGCATACAGTCGCTGGTCCCAACAAGCAAGTTGCAGAGCTTCAAGATCTGATGCGTATCCAGACCCTGGACGACGATGCCCCTGGTCTCTTGTCTCTGATTCGCGACCGAACCAGAGTACGTTCCTCCCTAGTCCACGGAGCCCGCAATGTTGGACGATGATCGCAAGTCGGAGTCTGCAACCCGTGCTTCCTGTGGTTTCCCCATTCAATGACAAGCGGGCCCTCCGATACAGTGCCTGCTGTGCGACCTGGTTCCCCACCGGTAAACGACCGGACTTGCAGTTCAAACCCAGGCTTCGCACCTCGAACATCCGCGTCGCGCTTCAACTTCACATGCGATTCGTCCCCATGCGGCGCATCCGGCTGCTTCATCCTCAGACACATCTCGCAGGCCGCATGGGCACCCGTGAAGCCTTGTTCTTGCCGCGTTTTCCCCGCAGGCGGTTGTTCGCGCGGGGGCTTCGAATTCTTCTTGTTCTTGCCGCGTTTTCCCCGCAGGCGGTTGTTCGCGCGGGGGCTTCGAATTCTTCTTGTTCTCTCGCTCTTCTGGGTTCTCTAAGAACTAGAACTCCCGCTGCACAATGCCCGGTGCTCGCTAGGCCCCCCTCCGCGGTGCACGAAGCATTCCAGGCCAGGACACAACAACCGCGAGAAGGAAAGGACGAGGGGGCGCGGAGATGACCGTGGCCACAGCCCAGCGCGAGGACCAATGGCAGTACTAGGAACTAGAACTTCATGCGCAACTCAATACTCGGTCCTCGCATTCATTCAGCCTGGCCATGGCCAGTGGCGGGGGGCGGCGTTAGCACGGAGCGAAGCACGGGGAGAAGCCGAATGTGTAGTACATGTGCGAAGGCGCGAAGTCATGGTGGGGGCCGAGTAGCAGATAGCAGGGAACGCTGGGAGGACTTCCGTTCCCTCTGCCCGTGTCTGCACGGCTTCGTTTGGGAGCGACAATCAGGTCCTCGGCCAATCACGAAGCACGCCCCGAGATGTGTGCGGGGTGACGATCGCGTCGCTGCTTGCAGCTGTGCGACCTATACGCTACTGGTCGTCCTCGCCATTGGACGCATTCTGCGACCGAGGGTGCCGGTGGAGGACGTCGCACGCACCGTGTGTTCATTGGTCTTGCTGGCGGTCACCCGCACGCACACGAGGGACGATGTGATGCCTTCAACGTTCATGTTCGCATTCATAAGACGTTAATAGCGAGAGGAAGCCTCTACGGATACATGGTCTTCGTACTTCTCCGCGCCCCCTTCGCGCCGTTGTCCTTTGCTGCGTTCATTACCGAGTGTACAACATACAGAACAGGGCCTAGACGGACATGAACAAAACAAGGTGAGTGGATGGGCCATAAAGAAGGAGTGATCCGATAGCGACGTAGATACTGGGAGCGCCTATGCACCGGCCGTAGCCTGAAGCACGGCCGACATATGCGACCACAGCACGAACATGTCGACGGGTGGAGGGGGGGACGAAACAAAATTTGCAAGTAGATAAGTTGATACACAAACAACAAGGCAAGTGGATCAAGAGGGAAAAGAAGGGCCTCGTCCGCGGCGGAACGGAGGAATTCGGAGACCATACATACATTCACCACGGTCCATATCACGGGTCCTCCTCCCTGGGGCGCTTCACCCCAGCACTGTCCAACGGCGGCGGCGACGCCGACTGCTGGTGTTGCTGCTGGATTTGAGACTGCTGCTGCTGCACCGCGCCCGCGCCCGTGACGCCGACGACGAGGCCCTTGAGCCACCCGTTCTCCCGCCGGAGCGCCTCGCACTCCTTCTCGAGCTCGCTGACGCGCACCTCCAGCTCTTTCGCCTTCCGCTCCAGCGCCGCCTCCCGCTCCTTCTTCTTCAGCCGGAACCGCGCGGACGCGGCCGTGTTCCGACGCCGCTTGTCCTCCGACGCGTTAAGGGGCGTTGTGGACGCCTTCTCCTCGGGCGACTCCGCCTGCGGCGACTCCACCGTCACCGACGGGACCGACACAGAGTTGCGCGCAGTGCGCGCACGCTTGTTCGTGGTCGGCGTCGTAGCAGGGGACGCAGGGCTGGATGCCTGGGACTGTTGCTGCGGGGGCGATTGCGCGGGGGCAGACTGGTCCGAAGGCGGTATAGACTGCGAGGGCCCGGGCCGGAAGCTGGACGCGTGCAGGGAGAGCAGCTGGGCTATGGTGTTGGCAGGGCTGGGAGCCTGCGCAGGCATGGGCGCAGGGGGCGCCATGAATGGGTCGATGCCGAAGGTGGCAAGGAGAGAGTTGATATCGAAGGGCGGTATCGGGGGGTGGCCGCTGTTAGAAGACGAAGCAGTCGGGGGAAGGACAGTGCCTATCACGACGTTCTCGTGCGAGTGGGTCTCGGCGATGCCGCTGCGCTGGACGTCGTCGTCGGGGTCGTTGTAGCGTTCGTGGACATCCTCGCCTTCGTCGTGGGTACTGTGCTTCTTGCCATCAATGTCTTTTTTGCTGTTTAGCGTCTCTCCCGGGCGGGTAGAGTGGAGAGGCTCGTCTGACTGGAAGTTCAGGTTCGTCCAGAGGTCAAGCTGAGCGCTCAGGTCTGGAAATGGGACTGAGAGGAGGTCTGCGTCCGAGAGATATGGGTTGGATGGCGGGATAGGGTGTACGACATTAAGGCCTTGGAGGTTGGATGGTGCCATTGCTAATGCAGGTTTGCGTGCTCCGGGGCGGCTTCTCTTGCGTGGAAAGCCGGCCTGATAGAACGGAGATGACTCCTCTGTTCTGTATTCATGTCAGCCACGGCAGCCGAGATGCAGTATGTATTTTGCAAGGATATGGGGCATACCAGAGGGATAGGCCGCGGGGACGAATGGAAGAGTTCCTGGAGTTGGAAGAGAGGAGAAGCAAAAGAGGGAGTGGGGGATGGGAGACGAAGCGAGGCGGGACCGGCAATCTGTATCGGTATCTAGCCGAGCCGTTGTGAGTGGCTGAGTAAGATGTCCCCATTCGGAGCGCCGCAATCCGTTCCTCTCCAGCAACATGATTCTCCGAAAGCGCCCATTGGCGCCATGCACCACCACCACTCCCCTCCCGCGCATCTCCCTCTGACGTCGTCTCCAGCTCATCCACACCTACTTTCTCTAGTCTCGCACCACTGTCAACTGAGTAAAGCGAGCAGGATCGCGTGTTGCAAACAAGTGGGCACTCGTCCGTCAACCCGTTTCCGAGACGAGACCACGGCTACAAGACGGCGCACAGGGGAAAACGATCGGAGTTCCAAGTTCATCGATTGGCCTGGCGCCCGACATGATTGTCACAGAAAAACTCACGCCGAAACCATCTAAAACCGTCGGTCCCGCCCCCGCCCCCCCAGAATGTCATTCTCAACAAAAAGTTCGACTCCCCTGCCAAGGCGGCGGCTATTCCGACGTTCGACATTCCGCAGTGCGATTGCGAGTGCCCTGACACTGATACTGACAGTTATCGCAACCCTTCGTCCGACGACGCCCGACGTCTCCCGACCCCGCGCCTGTTCGATCGCCCGCCACCTCGACACAGGACGAGGATGCCGTACCGCTTTCCATCGATGTGCATTCGAAGCCACAGAACCCACGTTTCGTGAGATGCCCGGAACGACCACCAATACAACGACTTGTCAGCTGTTTGGCTTACTCAGATCCGCCGTACCCTCGGCCATGATAGCCGCCACTTCAGACCAGCTTACTAATACTGAGACCATGGTCCGGAGCGGCCGCAGTGCAAGGAGACGAGCCAGGTAGGTAGGTAGGTAGGTACTGTAGGTTTGGCTCGTAGGGAGAGACGTCCCATGACGTCTCTGACGTCAAACGCACTCAACAAGTCCCTGTACGGCTCCGTAGCAATAGTATGGATTATGACGGCGTAATAGCAGATGCAGAGTCCATGGCGGGTAATAAGATATAGTAGGATGATGCCGGAGGGGGGGTACGTACACTGCTGCGGAGGGGGGTTATACTTAAGTTAAAGTTATACGGACTTCGACCAGGTTCCGGATATCGTCGTAGTGTACCAAAGCATACTCGCAAACCAAAAACTATCTCTTCGTCCATCCATCCGTAGTGTCACCAGCAATAATCAATAGTTTCCGTACCGGGCTTGAGCAGTAGAGGGTCCGACAGTAAGCGCCAAGCCAAACGTTACCTTACAGAAGCTGCTTCCATCCCTGGTCGCGGCACTTCTTGACGAGCCGCTTGACCTCCTGCGACCGCGCACGGGTGGTGACCAGCAGGGTATCGGGCATGTCGACGATAACCAGATCGTCCACACCGAGCATGGACACCAGCCTGCCAGAGCCAGGCACCACGATGCCGCCCGCCGCCTGCTCCGTAACAACTGCAACAAACGATGAGCATCATATACAGGCCAGACACTAGCTGCACTTACCTAGACCGCTATCGCCGAGGATGCGGGGCTGGTTGGTCTCAGCAGGCAGGAGATCCGCGAGGGACGAGAAGTCTCCGACATCGTCCCAACCTGTCATGATTATCATTGTGCGCGCACAAATCCGGTCAGCCCCCGCAGACACACACATCAAGAGCCGTAGAGACACTGACCGAACGTCGCCGGTACGACCGCGACGCGCCGGTCCATGGACGCAGGTTCCGCGACCGCGTGGTCGATGGCGATCTTCTCGAGCCCCGGCCAGACCTCGTCCAGGACGCGCTCGCGCGCCTTCTCGTCGTCCCACGCCAGCGCAATCTTCTCGAGCCCCGCGTGCAGCTCCGGCTTGTACTCCTTGAGTAGCTGCATGAGGAACGCCGCCCTGGTCACGAACATGCCCGCGTTCCAGCGATAGTTGCCCGTCTTGATGTACGCCGCGGCGGTGCGCGCGTCCGGCTTCTCCTTGAACGACGACACGAGCCGAGCGTTCGGCGCATCCGACATCCCGAGCTTCTCGCCGAGGCGCACGTATCCGAACCCGGTCGACGGGTGTGAGGGCGCGATGCCGATGGTGACGAGGTAGTCCTTCTTCGCGACCTCGACAGCTTCCGCGACCGCGGCGAGGAAGGCGTCGTCGCCGGAAATCATGTGGTCAGCAGCGAACGAGCCTATAATCGCTTCCGGGTCGCGCACTGCGAGGACGGCGGCCGCCAACCCGATGGCGGCCATGGAATCCTTCGCGCTGGGCTCGCAAATGAGGTTGTGCGCGAGGAGGTCTGGAAGTTGCTCCGTGATGCTCTTGGCATGCGCGGGACCAGCAACGATTGCCGTGCGGGAGGCGGAGGAGAGGGGAATAAGACGGTCCCAGGTGGCCTGGATAAGAGATCGACCCTTGAGGGTCAGGTCAAGCAAGAACTTCGGGTGCCCCTCTCGCGAGAGGGGCCAAAGACGCGTCCCAGCACCGCCGGCGGGAATTACGACCCAGAAACCGGGGATTTCGCGGGCGCCGAAAGGGAATTGCGTGAGCGCATTATCGCTCAGCGGGGAAGGGACATAGATACTGGGCGGTACGGCCAGGGACGGGATAGAGTTCGGGGTTAGGAAGGGAGACCTCGCACGCAGCTGGGGGCTACCAGGAGCAGGAGTTTGGAAGCCAGGAGTGCCGAATTTCGACCCGTTGTGATTCTGTAATTCAGACTCGCGTTAGCATCATCTGTCTGTCTGTGTTATAACCGTCAAAGCATGTGTAATGCTGGCTCGGGTCACTCTCCTGCACAGTTCGCCACAATTGCCCGCTATCGTGCGCGAACGTAGCAAGGGGCCGAACAACGGCCGCTGTATTGTAGCGCAGTCCCAAGAGACCTTGCATGAGGTTCACGGCGAAATGGTGCATCTGAGACTGCACACCGAACCACTTGCTGCGCAGGCCGCACGTGCGCGACGCGCGCGCGAAAGGTCGCTCTGCGTCAATCAGGACACATCTATTCCCGTATTGACTGCACGACGAGGTGGAGGCATGGACGTTGGCCACCGGGGTCGTCAACAACGCCGCCGAGCGACTGACTGTCTCTCCTGAAAGCAAGTCGGTACGAGAGCGTGGTCGAGCTTATCGGCGCCTCAACGGCAGCATCGATCGTACAGCTCGGCCGGAGAGTACCCATCGTAATTGGGGGCATTGTGGCAGACGAGAGCGTGAGGAGGAAACAGAGCAAATAACTTACCAGACCCTCCCGGACCTGACGCTCCAGGCTAGCATTCGCCTGGCGAAGCTCGTGGCACTCGGAGCGAAGCTCAGAAATCTCCAATTGCTAGCAAGCGTGGCTATTAGCGAATTCTGTCGGTCGCGACGACGTGCGGGGGACACTCACCGATTTGTGCACGGCGTCCAAGATCTGCTTGAACATGGCTTCGATCGGAGCGCCTGCTCCGGCCTGTGCAGAAGGGAACGTCGCGGAAGCCGCCGAAGGGAGAGACATGGTGCTAGCCGTCGTCGGGGTGCTGTAGAGGGTGGTGGTATAAGGAGAGATGAGAAGAGGGGATGGATGTTGTGGTAGAGTTGGCGCAGCTTGACGTGTCCGCTCTCCCTGTCCGAGCAAGCGCTCCCGCGGGCGGCAGCGCCGGCTCCGGGCGAGCCGCAAATCACACGTGGGAACCGCCTCTCGTTTATGGGCGTCTGCACCCTAAATCTTTTTCTGAACCGAGGACCGAGAGACTTGAGTCCGAGTCACCCTCGTCCGTTCAATGTTCACACTGTACACTTGGCTTAAACACCCACACCCCCTTGTCCCGGAGAATGTCTCTGAATGTTTGTGCTAATCATTGAAGCTCGAGACCGTACATGGGTAAAGCATATTTGACCGACACCGAACCTAGGCATGCGGCGAACGCGAAGAACGGATCACGTGCATGCAAACTCTTCTTAATATGAAGCAAAGCCCAGCTGGGTACGAAGAAGTAAAGCGAGCTCACCCTTGGCAAGCTTGTCTCCGTTAATCTCCATCCTCCAAAGGGGTCGCGAAACGGGGCACGGCTGACCAATGGAGTTGCAATTGCCGAGGCGGTAGTGGTCGAAACAAATACGGCTTCGGTCCGCCGTAGGTAAGTTCAGGAGACGTGTGGTGATCAACGCGGGAGTGTGTGTGAAATCCAGAATTGTGCGTAGAGGGGCCTAGCTTCTCCTCTCGTTGTCTTGGAGGCGATCATGACGGGCCCGGACGCGATATCGAGTAAGGAGGACTGGTCACTTCGAATTCCGCCGATGGAACCTGCATTTCCTACGTAATGCGTCGCATATCGCCGCCTAAGTCGTGCACATCGGGTCAATTGGCATATGGGTGTTGCTGACACCGCTCTGTTCGATCGTCGCAGGCTTGCGGGGGAGCAAGTATGAGGGTGTTCATGGGATATGTATCGCGTGTCGCGGGGCAACTTTCAGTCTCCGCTCGTCGTCCGACCCATCGACCAGACCGCCGCGGGTTCCTGGGAGCTGGTCTTGGCTACCCTCTTCAACCCAGGCCGGCCGTATGTGTGGTCCTACACAACAGCGCCGGCTTCCACAGGCAATCTAGCGGAGACGAGTGCGTCATATCACTTGTTTGGAGCATATGTACTTACTATATACCAACGACGCCAGAATAGCCCCAGTGTGGCTGTTTTCCGTGGAGCAGCTCGAGATCTGGGCCACAATAGCCGTATTTGAACTGTGGACGGACGAACTTCAGCACATTCAGGTGGGCAGCTATCGTAGATTGACCGGACAGCCTGAGCAGTGAGCACGCTCTCCGGCAGCTTGCCGTCATATGTATCGCTTCTGGTTTGGGCGGACCACAACAGCGAGTCGGCAACTCCGCTGACCGACACCTTCGTTTGGGGGAAACGTTGATGCTGCCGCTTGACTGGGGTGTGCTGACTTACAAAAGTCTGCCCTTCAGCTGAGGGTAGCCGCGATCTCCAGCGCAGGCGTCGGAGGGGGGGCGTGTGGAAAAAGGCGGTGAGGGTTTCTGTGAGCGTCGAAGGGGGAGGAAAGTGTAAGTGTGTCGGGAGTGACCCACCTCACTCTGCAATGCCTGGTGGTGGACGATGGGAAGCAGGCCGACAGCTGACCCAGGTCAGTACCGTGCCCGCTGCTCCGCTAGAACCTTGGGCCATTTCAGAGTTCGCTTGTACCTCGCCTGCTGTTCAACGGCGCGTAGAGGCTGATTGGGTCCTGGGCCATACTCTCTCAGACGGCGAGAATTCCTCGGCCACAATGGCTGCCTTCGTTCGCCCGCTTTTGCCACGCACCTGCCAGTGAGGAGCGATCTCCCCGGCCTCGCTGCACCACAAGGTCGATCGTGTCCTTCTTGGTCTGTCCGAGAACGGGCGTGGGTCGATCTGCGCCGAGCAGCGGGAATAAAAACTGAATGGCTTGAGAGCGAAGGAGGGCAAGAAGGGTGATCTCGTCTCTGGAGGACGGGGGATGGAAGTGTTTGCGGCTGGAAACAGGGTGGTGTCCCACACGAGGAACGTTGGATGGCGGCCCGCCGCAACTCGGCTAGCAGGCCGCGGGACCTTCGCAGGCGTCCGTGAGCCAGGTAAGGAGTGCATATTGCAGTAGGGGGGAAGATAACATCGGTATTACTCACGAGCCGCGCGTAGGGCAATCATTCATACAACTTCTATCAACGTGACGCCCATCCGCGCCGAACTCTAACTTTTCGACATTCAGTCCCTTCCCACCACCTTCTCTGGGTCTCCAACGAGCGGGCCGTCTCTATGCCCATTCAGTCTTCAACCCTCGGAGCCAGCTTGCCGGGACATGCGGCATCTACTGAGTTCAACTTCGCTGGAGAGTTGACGACAGTCACTGACCCCTGCCGTAAGACTGCGGGCCAGGAGGAGGTCTGGGGCGGATGGGAAACAGGGTTGGTCCGCAATTCGCAAATGGCTGGTGTTAACTCTGACATTCTATGGCAAACCTCCGGCGTGTGGCACCCATCCAGAAGCATCGAACTCGGCGATAGAATTACCCCTCTAAAATGCACCATACCAACGTGCCAGCACATCCAGTACCTTGCAGACTTCGACTTCAGCCTCGTGCATTAAGCTCATAGCTTCGCAGGGATCCTTGACGTCCCGACGGCGAATCGTGCGGCTCCACAGCCAAAACACGTTCCTCCACGACCCTGTCATGGTGGAGCGCAGGTGTATTCATCGGCACACCCCCTCAATAATAGAGTTTCGAACACGGATTTGTCTCAGCAAGCGAAGGCCTGCCGTTCAGACCCGGCCAACCAGGCAAGTACGCTTCGCACCCTCGATCGCCTTCGCTTTTGCCTCGTGCCACATCGGACGTTCCGCGACTATTCTACCTTCAGGTCGAAACAGGCTGTGCTTCTCGCAAGTTGGGCGACGGGCTTTACTCCGATCTCCCCCTTTCGGGACAGAAATCTCGACCGCCGCTCCTTTTTTGCCGTTCAAATCCCCCTGTGCAACGCGTTGAAACCACACCAATAGTGGATGCGTTACAGCAGACACCCCCTGTCATAATTATACCCGCCTATCGCCACCAACTACTGTGTCGAACGGTCGTACCCTTACAGGCAGATCATGAAGTGCCTCGTTCGTATGCATCAAGGGTTCGAGGGGTTGCTTCCAAGACGGGGTCGTGTTCAAGGTTTGATATTCACCTAATTTCAAGGCAAACGTTCCACCACGATGGACCCCTCAATCCGGTCTCGTCAGGAATGACGTCTGGCCCTGGTGGTGGCCTGTGAGCGCAGGTGCGCACTACGGCTCCTATCCAGTCCTTCAGTGACCCTCGAATGGGCATCCCCTTCGCGGACAGAGGCGATACGTCAAGCGTACGTTTGCTTTACAAATGTTTCAGCGAGGGACGGGATTCTCAACCTCAATGTATTTTCAGCGCCAGGATACTAGACCGGTCCGAGTTAGGCCTCGGGCTCTCTGTATTCTCCTAGAAGTAAGTCTAGGCTGCCACACATTGAGGCGCTGTACCCGTCCCGGCCTGCAGAGGGCGAAGCTGGTACGACGGCGGTTCTCATCACACCGTCCATTCCAGGTTCTGGAATAACGTGGCTGCTGCTAGTTCGCCTATCACGCTTCGATCCAGTAAAGATAGCGGGGTCTTGGGCGAACCGCACGCCGGCGTTCTCGGAATCAATCTTAAAACCATAACTCGTGATGTTCTTGGCCACGCACACGAAGCCATGGGCGGTGTGCGGAAGGGCATGTGGCACTTCTGTGTGCATGCATCGGTGCGGAATTCCCGCACCGCTGCACGAATTAGTCAATTCAAACATTCCTAGATACGGCAGGCGATCGTCCTCAGCACTGTGGATTTCGTTTGAGCGAATAGCTAGAACAACATCGGTACATTGGGGCCGACCACTGTGGCCTGAGGCCCCCGGTTTGCCAACTGCACCCAGCACCAGACCATGTCTGGACACGACTTGGGCGCAGGTTCATCACGATGGAAGCCCCGAGCGGGGCGCTCCCGGTTTCTCATCAGGTACTGCATACTTACATTGTGCCCCCCCCCCCGCATGCGAACGCCGAATGGGGCCGGTCACTGCGAAGCTCGGCGGCTCCAACATGAAGGCCAGGACGCCACCACCGGCGTCACGGACCTGTTTCTCGGGATCTCGGCGAGGATATGGCGGCTGTCAGTTGCAGCCTGCCGATGGAAGTCGATGCGCCCCACTGTTCGTGGCTATACGAGTCAAAGGCAAGTTGTCGGCTTGCCCGGCGGAGAGTGTCAACCACCCATGCGTTTGCGCGTTGTTCTTGGAGCGTGTCACAACCCTTCTTTGTGTGACTGACTGTGTACTGCCTGGGCTGCGGCGGAATTGGCCCTTTGCATGCGCAGGGCGATCGTGAGTTTGTCTGTTACATTTAGTTATCGATCGAATGATTATCCCAGATTCCCGGCATGGGGGCGCATCGCGGCGCGCGAACGGAGGGTCGATCATCGTTCCGTACTCCAAGCGCCGATTCCAACTCCGAGCGCTTGCCACTTGCCACTCTCGCAACCACCTCCAATGTTCCTGCCTTTGGACGCTCACGCTCGCAACGCTCGTTTCTTCTGCTCCCGCCCTCCGTGACCAGGTCCCAATCCGAGTGAGCCTAGAAGACTTTCTTCGTATTGTCCATTCCGAAGGGTGCGCTCTTCTCGCGTCGTCCGTTTTCTCCTAGGCTATTCACACGAACTTCGCAAGACGGCATCTAGGACATTCCAGCAAGACATGATGCTACTACCGCAGCACAGTCTCGCCGCCGGCTGAGGTTCAATCGCGATATGCTGCTGACCCGACGCCGTGGCGCACCGGTGTAGTGGCCTTGCCATCCAAAGGCGTGCCATGGTGGACGTTGTGTTTTAGTGCACCACACGCCCCATTGACAAGCATCGCTACTAGCATATCCAGAGGGTTTCTAACCCAAACTAGCTCATTGGTGAGGACCATTAGATCATTTTTACATCTGTATGCTCCAGGGTAGACCCTCTGGACGTCCATTGACTTGTAGGTTGCGGGGTGTTTCCAGCCGTTTGGTCCGCCGAATCGGAGGTAGAACGTCGGAACGTCTGTGGTAAAGTCGATGCTTCCATGTTCACCAAACATGTCAGCTGGCCACTAGTTGTTGTCCTACACCGGGGGCCTGGCGCCCTCGCCATTTCAATGGTGGTGGATTCAGCCGCCCATGTGTCCCAGAGAATCCTAGTCTCTACCTAAATGCGTACTCGTCTTCCCTAATGCCTTTCCTTTATCGCGATAATTGTGATAGAGTGCAGGCTTCTCGGCTTAATCGCAGCCAAGGGGTCCAAGGGCATCTCGTCGTCATCTATAGAGCCTTTTCGGGCACGTCACTGTTCCCTTCCATGCCGAAAGGACCCCAATTCCGCACAACTCCGCGCAGGCCCGCACCCTGAGACGAACCCAGCGGAAACCAGTCGCTTGCCAGCCGTTTGCCAGCAAGCTATATCTTGCGAGTACACGCGTTTCGATCGTATCCCACTATCGGGATATTCGATCTTTCCCCGAGAAGGAGGTCCTTCCAAGCTCCTACCGTGCTCTCCCGGTGTGTCTTGATGTGGATCGGGTGGCGCGGATGGATCATACCTCGTTCCTTCTCCTTTCGCAGTCGCCGAGACTCGCCGTTTGGAGGGGCGGTAGGATGCATATGCATAGCGTTAACTTTCGTGTTCTCGGTTCACAGCGAATCTATCAGCTGCCCACCTCACGACGAGCTGCCGAGTGCTACGGCCGCACTAGCTTCCAACCACTCCACAGACGCGATGTGCCTCTCCAGACGGCACGGCGTGCCACACCCATGTGGGTTAGAGGAGTACAATCTCCGTGCCTTGGAGTCAGGATTACTGGATGAAGCAGGCCGCAGCGCGTGCCTTGTTAGAGGGCGTGAACTTGTCCTGTCGACGGTCGGGCCTACCTGCCTTGCACTGATACCAGAAGCCCAGCGCGCAGGCGCTCGCCCTGACAGGCGCATTCAGTCGGCCTTCTCATGGACAGACGTACTCCGCTCGCCTCCCGCGTGTCCGTGCATGGTTTGCTGCTTATACCCTATCTCGGGCCTCGGTCCCTACCAGCGAGACTCGGTACGCCGTGACGGTGCGTCATACCTTAGTCATGTTATCCTCCCGAAGGCCAATGATTTTCCCACCACCATCAGAAACCGCACATCCTGCGCCCCCTTTGGGAGCTTCGCAAGCGAACTCACGGCGACGGCCCCACCATGTCCCGCCTTGTTTCGTGCGGCCCACGCACGCCCCTAAAACGCGCCTCAATCGTGGTTTCCCGATAATCTCGCCGCTGACGCACGTCGCACGCGGCGGAAGGATGACGCAGATACGGACATGGGCTCTGGAGCTCCGCGCTCGCGTTCGCCTCCGCGCCTGGCCGCCCGTCCAGGTTTTATCATCGCACTCAGCACCCAAGCACTAGTTGGAAATCGGCGACCGGCATCACGCCGCGTTTCGGAGTACGAACGTTCGCGATGCGGAGGTTGGTCTGTGGGCATTGATTTCCGGCCTGCACGGGCTGGGGTGCCTATCTGGCCCTCTCACCAAGGAAAGAGCACTGCTGATACCTACAAGCGTCGCGTCCGAGAAGCCTGTCGCTTAGAGCCAAATTTACCTCGCCTCTCACGCCCCCGTGCGCGGCACCCCATGAGCAAGCTTGCCGCCCTTCATTCTGCCTTTCGCTGCTGATCTCGCTGTTAGGCGACCGCCTTCCAAGTGTCATCGGGATTCGGGAGTGCCAGTCAGAATACGTTCGAGAACAGGTCTAGTAGCGTACATAGCGAGACATAGCGGGCTTCCGGGTAGCCAAATACATGTACAAATAAGCCTGTACCTATCGGTCGAAACCGTCCGCGCTCAATAATATTAGTAGAATTACCTAGATAGCGAGGTATGCATCCGAACGCGAGGAGAGGATAAACCGCTATCGTACAACACAGCATGATGGCAATAGTGAAGATCAGAGAGATGTAAAGCCATGTGAAAAAAAGTCCGCGAAAGCATGTAGGATCGTAAAGCCAAAGCCGTGGCATGGGTCAGATAGAGATAGCCTGGAACTGGCGAAGGGCCTCATCGTCGATGGGATCTCGAGCTCTTGGAGAGATATTCTGGAGGTACTCGAGAGGGGCAAGTTTACGATCAGAGAGGATCAACCCGGAGGGGAGGGGCGCAGCAGGAGGGACAAAAGAGTGCGGGGGAGAAGGCTGGTGGGAATATGGTGTGGAATAGAACGCATCGGGGCTTGACGACAGCGACGAAGACGAGTCATAGTTGAACGGGGGCAGCATGGGCTCCGTGACCCCCTGGCGTTCTTTCCGGCGCCCACCGTTGTTCCGTGCGCAGACATAACGATTGCGAGGTACCTCGATACCCTGCAGGCAAGGTATGTCGTCGACGGTCTGGAGGGACTCGAATGACTCCTGGGTGTAATAAGCGTCTATGTGGCACGCGTGAGTTAAATAACGTTGTGAATCGCATAAGAACATTACGCACTGAGATGCCACTTTCTCGAATTCTTGGGGTAGTCGATAAATACGGAGTACGTCTGCTTGATTAGTTGCGGGGCGCTAGAGAGGCGATAATACATAAGCTGTTAGTGGGACCAAGGACGCGCAATGGAACTCACGTTCTAATGTTGTTGCGATGGAGGATAGAGGACCTCGTTGGACTATCTTTCTCGTAGTATATGAGAAAGTTCTTGGAGATGGGGCGTCAACCGGGGAAGCGGCACGGAACCATAAGCGCAACTCACATCGCGAGCCCTGGACGGGCCCCAACTCCTGCCCTCGGTGAATCGTTGAATCTCCTGCCCTGTGGCCTCCAAGGGGTTGGAACTACGCTCTTCCCACACGTAGATGCAACCTGGACGGAGGGCGAGTCTCTCCTCATCGGCGAGACGGTGCAAGACCATCGGTAGTCGGTTCAAGGCGACAGCGTGAAGAATGATCTCGGCGTCGCGGACGGATCGGATGCGCATGTTGGTGATGGTAGGTGGTTGTCTCGGAGCCATGATATAGGAGGAGGCAAGAGGGTAGGAGACGTAGAGGGGGATGAGCGGATAGGGAACGTCAAGACGAGCCAGGGGGTATTTAAGAGGAGAGTGACCGAGAAGCCGCACATGGAATGGGCAAAGAGTAAGAGTTAAGGACGCGACATGTCGCGCGCTGCGGGACTAATAAAGTTTAGGAAGCCAGGTGCTAGCCCGGGAGGGGGGAGAGAGACGGGCGACAACTAGCGAAAAGAAGGAAAGGGTGTCAACGTTCAGGATCGGAAGCAAAAGATCAACCTGCGTGCGGGCCACGAGCGCGCAACAGGTGACAATTGGCTCTAGCAATCGCTCATCTGTGAACGCAATCCCACCACGCGACATGGTTCTTGTGCGGCCATAACACGGGAACACCTAGAAAGGCACGTTGGGCACCAAGATTCCACGGCGCTTCGAAGTCATACCAGGAAGCCAACTTACGATCATTCATCTCCCCGTTTCATCTGGAAAACATGCCCGGGCCAGCGTCAGGGTCGGCGAACGTCGACTCCCCGGGCGATACGCTCGCGAGCAAGGGGGCAGGGGTCCGGGGACAGGCTCCTCGGAGGCGCTCGATGACATGGAAACAATCCATCTGCCTTTTCTGCGCGAAAACGATCCGCTGTGCTGGGACTGATGTTCGAGCATAGTTGGGACATGGAGTATTCAACGGTGGGGGTGTGATGGATGATGGGAGACTGCAAGGTTATCTGGCTGGCCCGTCTGCGTCGGCTATGGGGGACGTGACGGTGACCTTCCCGCGCGCCTCCGCAGTCTCCGCGCTCTGTCTGCCTAAGCCTTCTGCCGCCGGCGGGAGCGTCATGTCACCCATATTCCACTCAACCAGCCCACAACGATATCAATGCCGACGAACTCAGCCCACACACGTTACGTGAATCTTAAGTACTTTCCATGAGCACCCCGTCCCAGGCACATGGCCCTCTCTCGCCGTCCACGTTCCCAACCCAATGCAGCGGCCCAGCCTCTCCGGCGGTTACTATGCGGCCTAGAAACACATAACTCGTTCCCGCGAAGCTTTTGATGTGGCATCTTTGGCCAACTAGCTACGGTCCCTCTGTTCTCCTTCCAACTCGCTCTCATTTAGCCTTACACGGTTAACAACTCGCCTTCCCATTCATCCACCCTCGCGATGGACGGCTGACAGAACTGCCGTCCTCATCCTTATTCGCACACTCGCCTCGTCCTGGAACCTGCTTAGAGTGTCCAAATCAATGACAACCCACAGGACGCCCATGCCATCTAAACCGTCTAATGTGCGGCGAATCCAGCCGTCCACCGTGTCATCCCTGCCTCTCCTCTACTCTTCTGGCTCCATGTGGTGAGAAACACTGTACACCTCGTTACCCGATCTTCTGACCTACTGGCAGTGCCTGGCAGCTTTCCCCCTTGGCCCAAGTCCTTCCTTGGGTTCGCAAGCACAGGTGCACCTTGTGAGCCATGATTCTATCTCGATTCTGACCTCAATTTCGTGCTACAATATAGTACCGAGCTTCTGGAAGCAACCGCCAGCTATCCATGAGCATATCGCGCCTATCTTGCGAGATATCCGCATCCATCGTGGGACATACCCCTTCATGGCCATGGCGCCTCAGGGCCACAGTAAGTTCCATTCTGCCATCGCAGGTACGCAAGTCAGTCTCATGACAAGCCGCTTAGAGCGCCATCTATTCTAAGAGTCTGTTCCCGTAGGTGTGACGTTGGACCGAAGATGCCCAGCCTTGTTTGCTGCCGTTACTCTTGTCGGAACACACCCCTGCGCCTCGGCCTCGGCCTCGATGCATGAGATTTCCGGAGTCATCGGAACATGAAGCCTGCCCGACATTTCGCGTTCGCAGCACCGCCTAGGCGTCAGGTTCAAGCGCAACACCAGGCCCACTTCGGTATGGCTTACTCCCATCATCACACAGTTTCCGACACTTTGGTCTTACGCCTGTGATCTTGACGATTCTAGCTTGACATGGGTTAACCCTGTGGCCATCGGCGCTGATAAAGTCGGAAAGGGAGTCCCTAAGAAGCACCTGGAAGCGTCGTAGGCATGTATAAACCCCGCCCGGCCGATTTTCATATACCGCGCGTACCGTGCAGCCCTCAGCTGATCATAGAACCCCCGACATTACCGTACACACGCAATATTCGTGCTCGCTTACTTTAAACGGACATTTGTTCTACCGAGCTAGCATTTAGCACAAATGTTCGGCGGTAGTGATCGGACGCTCGACGCCCATCGCGTGTATCTGAGTTCATCCTTGGAAACTGGCAGTCGAACATGTCGCGAAGCGCGTGTGCGACCTTGTACGACCGCTTTCTCCAGATTCCCCTGTGTCTCGAAACTGACGTCCTTGTTTCGTACTAGGTCCGAAGGCCGTATGACATCCTCACAGACGCGGCGCTAGCCTGGGCAGGTTGCAGCGAGGACGCCTGCGATCCGCAAGGCTGCAGCACCCTCGATCGGAGATGATGAGTCGATGGGCAGCCCGAGATAGGAGCCGTATTGTGGAGTATCTACATAGATGAGCGTCACTAAGACGTGCCGGCTTTCCCGACAGGTCTCAACGGGAAGTCGACTAGACTTCACGAAACAGCATGAGACCACACAGTCACTTCCACCATCGGTGCGACCCGGATTTACGTGTGTGCTGCACGCGTTCTCCTCTTCGCGAGCTGATTTTATAACCCCAGATTTTTTCATTGGGCTCGCTGAGTTCGGATCAGGGCTTCGTGTGGGGGCGACGACCCGACAATCGCAATTTACAAGCTCGGGCGCACACATAGGCGCAATGTCATGCTTTCGCAGCCAAGATGCGCTCAAGTGCGGCAAGGAACCGGCACACAAGACGCACAATCCTCCATACCGGCCCAGGAAAGATAGATGGAGTAACTCTGGATCGATCAATGGGAGAGTTACTCATTCAACGCATTGCCTCGCCGGAACAGATGTGCGCCGCCCCTCTTTCGACGCCGAGGCCGGGACTTTCAGCCCGGGTGTCGTTCTAGATCCGCAGATGTATTACCGGACCGTCTCACTCACTGCGAAAGTTCCTGGGTGAGTCTCCGTCTCTTTCGTATCATTTTGTTCTGATTCGCGACCATTTACTCTGGAGCTCCGTGGGTAACTTTCTCATCTGGGTCCACCGGGTTCGAGGCCTGAGTCGCGCTCAATGTGCCTCCCACATGTCTTCGTGACGTTCGGCACAGATGCCAAGGCGCCTGGGGCCCTCTCCTGGAAGGTCAAATGCCTATGCTAGCCGACCAGTAAGTCATTCAGTATCAACGAGGCCGCTATTTCACCAATTGACGACCAGCATCCTCGGCAGCAATGCGGATCCTTCTCTCGGCTAACTCTCTTTGGAATTTCGACACGAAGGTCGCGTTCTGATTGTCGGCGACCTCACGGTTCTCTAGCCGGGTATGCCAGCCTCAGCGCAGCCGCTTGGCAAGCCTCTTTCAGTCCTTTCATGATGTCACCCTGGCTGACGCTCGGCCGTCCACACGCGCCGAACCGATACCACGGCGGAGGCTACGACGCGCTACATGCCCAGGTTCAGCGTCCGTCTTGCCCTGACAATCCAGGCGCCATCAAGAGTGGAGTGGAGTCCACGTATTGAACCTCAAGAATCGTTGGCGGGGCCAAGCCAACGTTGGTTTTGGGGTCAGCATGACTCGGCCCAGTTCCAGAGCCCACTGCATGACTCGCGAATGCTTTCGCCGACTATCCTTCTCGCTCCACACCCGGGACCACACGACGGTTCGTGGCGCATAGCCAATATCAGCGCGTTCAGGCAAGCATAGGCATAGGCGTCCGGCTGTTAGGCTCTAGGCATCATCTGGACCCGACAGCACGCCTCGTCGCTATTATAGAGTGCGTGGGCGCCGAAGCCCGTCAGCTGCAGGGTCGACTTGCCTAACTCGTCCAACGTCGTAGAGTTTTCATTCATTCCGCCACACCCCGTCGTTCCCTGGCCCCCAAGCTCCCGAACAACTTCCGGCTGCTTCTGGATGCGCGGTGCAGGGGGCCCCTGCGGGGGCTGGCACGGGTGTTGTTCGCGACTTGGCCACCGGTCGCGCGCCTCAGCCCGGTGGGGTTCTTGCGATGGTGGATCGGGCCCAATTGAGGCCATGATCCCAATCGCAGCTGCGAAGCACGCCACAGGGGGACCGCTGGAATGTGTACCTCTCCTCCCCTCGCCCAGAGCGTTCTTCCAGGGACCTGTCAGGAAGAGCTTGGTAATCTTAGTTCGAGAGAAGGTAACGTCTATTCTCTTCCGTGTTCCCATGTACCCACAATTCGGATTGCCACTTCTCACCTTTTTCAGAGAGTGTCATCACACACGCCTGGGGTGGCCTGCCCGCCTTTCCGGAATTCCTTACAGGGACGCGCTCGAATCAGGGTGCGGCCACGCTAGGGCACTCGTACGAGCACTACGTAGTCGCGCTCGTGCTGGTGCAGGGTCCCATCGACTGGCCCAGACGGCGCGCGTCATCCTTCTCTATGGCAGAGGCGCGAATCCGCCGCAGGTCAAATCTTATTGGACGAGCTGACGTTATTCTAACCTGACAATGACATACATCCGTCTCGACCACTCCCAGGCGAGCGACTTCGCCCATAATTCGTCAATTGCACCCCCTTCGCCTCCGGAAACCTGACTGTGAGTGTGTCCAGTCACATGCCGGCCCAGACCGTCCTTGTTCACTCCATGTTCTAACCCTGGTTCTCGTCGCTTCCCTCAGCCAGTCAACCGCTTCAGCCCCAGAGCCCTGCCGAGAGCTTGACGGGAGTTACCATATGTGTGCCACCAATCACAATGCACACCGCCCGCGGCGTGTCAACTTTCTCTTGGTGCCTCCACGGGCCTATCTGGCATGTCGTTCGCTGCTTCAATTGTGGCGAGTCTGGGCCATACGGCGCACCACTCAACCTATGGCCCTTTTCTTTATGGTCACAGATGTCGAGGCATCATCTCACGTCGTGTTTGTGGGGTTCTAGGCGGAGTCAAAATGACGGCGGCAAGAGAGACTTCGGTAGACTGCCTGAGAACGAGCGAGCCTCACGCGGTGATTTACAGCTACCAAGATGTGTCCGTCGCAATTCCCGTAAGGTCGTGTTGTACATGTGTGTAGTGCCTTGTGACTGCAGAACGTGGTGTATCAGAATCCCTTGTTGTGCCCGCCCTTCTCGTAGAAGTCTTCGAGGCGCTTGACGATGTTGTCGAGGGCCGCGAGCCACTTGTCGAGCTCCTCGTTGAGCTTATCGGCCGGGACTGGAGCGCCGCCGGCAGGATCAGCAGCGAGCTTGGCGTAGAAGTCGGCGCGGTACGGGCACGCCTTCATCGCGACCTGCAGGCAGAACAAGCGGTGCCGTAATCAGTGGCCACGCCCATGATCGCCCTCGCACGCATTAAGCCAGGCGAGGGCCAAATGTGGACACTGACCGCGAAGATGCCCTTTACGACGAAGTTGTGGAACTTCTTGAGCGTGCCCTCGTATGACTTTGAGAACGCAGCCGAGAGCTCCTCTGCCTGGTTGGCCTGCGCCGCTTGGAGAGCCTTACACGTGAAAGCGAGGCCGCGCAGGAGCCACATGAGGCCTTCGGTCGCAGTGCGCTTCTTCTCGCCCTTCTCGTTCACGACGAGCAGCTCGAGGGTGGAGGACTCTGCCGGGTGGGAATCATAGCGGGCGCGGACTTTCTGGAGACAGCCATCATCTGAGCGCCAGTGTGTCGGATCGGGAAGCGAAACTCACGGCGATGTTGCCCTTCAGGTCGCTCTGCACGGGAGCGAAAGCAGCTGATCCGAGAAGGTCTGGAGGGGCTCTTCATGAAGGTTATCGATCCGAGTATGGTTCACAAGAGCACATACCAAACAGGCCCACGACACCCTGGGCGGCTTCGAGGAAAGCGAGTGTGTCGACGCCAGCGTCTGTGACCGGAACGTCTGCGAAGGACTGCGAAGACTCAGTCCGATACCACAACCGAGTCTCCGAGCGGAGATAGATACCTTGACGGTCTCGAGATACGGGGCCATTGGTATACGTGAGCGATGGAGGGAGAGGAGAAGAGCTGCTGGCACTGGCCGGGCAGGACGGCGCAGTGTGATCAGCTTGATCGGGCTGTCCCGCTGCTGCTATATCTTATCTTATCTAACCACATCGCATGCGGCTGTGGTGAGCGAGGCGCTGTAGGTCCGGCTACTCCCGTCCGACAAATTGCTGGGCATCTCCCGCGACTCGACTCTCATAGAAGCCATTCCCGACCCCATTCTACAGTAAAAAAATGCCCCACGCCGACTCGGCCATGATCCCCCCCGGGCTCGACAAGGCCGCGTTCTGGGACCACGTTCACGAGCAACTTAGCCACCTCTTGGCAGGCCAGAGGGATTGGGTGTGTTTGCGCATGTGTATCCTTGGCCGCCAGCCTAGCGAGTTTCGCTGAGTGTTCGCCACCAGGTGACAAATCTCGCGAACGCCTCCTCGCTCGTCTTCAACGCGCTTCAGGCCTTCCCAGACTTTGGCACCGGCGACCGCATGGTTAATTGGTGCGGTGCGTCTCTGGCATGGCCCCCATGCTAGCCTCTCGTTTAACCTCTATCTCCCCACTCGTGTCTTGGTCTCGTGTCCCCGTTCGGCTCCTTACATCCTTCCAGGTTTCTATCTCCACTCGGACTTCTTCCCAGTACCCCGCTTCAGCCCCGAAACCCAAACGCACGCCGGCCAACCCGCACGACTTCTCCTGGGGCCCTTCTGCGGCAAGCCCGCCTGCCAGCTTATCAATGTTTCCCCGGAAAGGGCGCGGGGCGTTTGCGCGGACGCATACCTCCAGAAGCGCACGATGCTCGTCACAGACGTCGATGCATACCCCGGCCATATCGCATGCGATGGCGAAACAAAAAGCGAGGTCGTCTGCCCGCTGCTTTTCGCATTGCCCGATGGACAGTCGGAACGTGCGATCGGGGTCTTCGACTTGGACTGCCTCGCGCTCGCGGGCTTCGATGAGCGGGATAAATTTGGGTTGGAAAGGATAGCGAAGCTCGTGGTGGACGCATGCGATTGGTAGTGACTCAGCGATCGTGTAAACTCGACGCGGGAGAACCCCGATGTCCTTGTCACCGGAAGCCGCTCGAATCGACGGCGTCCGTGAACCTGGCGACCAAACACTCGTCATTTGGGCTCTGGAGTAACTTCCTTTGTCAATTCCATACGCCAGACGGAGCAAGCACTACACATGTAGAACGACGTCGAGCCGAACAGGCGGAACTCCGGGACACCGCCGTGCCTATCTCCCTGCAGGATGCTACTGCTGCTCCTGGTTCTGCCATTCAAGGAAGTCCTTATGTCGCTTCTCCTGCAAGTCCCACTCCTTCCTGACCTTCTTTGCCGCGCTCTTGCTGAGCTCCTTACCATCCCCATCGGTGAGAGGCATACCGTTATCGTCCCAGCTTCCGTACGTGCCCTCAGGAACGTTGGGCGGCCTGAAGAGCTGCTGGGGAGGCACGCGGCCCTTCTCCAGCGCTGCGATGCGTTTCTGCCTCTCCGCTTCTACCGTGGCGGCCTTGCGGGCGGCCTTGGCCTCTGCCTGCGCGCGTTTCTCGTCGCGAGCCTTGATGAGCTCCGCCGGTGGGACAAGCTTGACCAACGCTTTCCCGTCTGTGTCCAAGCCAGCCATGCCCGAGAGAGCGCGAGAGCCACACGGCGCCAGCCATCCAGAGTATCGGTGTGAGTACGGGGATCGTGAGATCAGCCAGTCGGTGGTGTTTAGATCCGAGGGTGTAGGCGTCCACCGGTCAGTAGGTTATTCATTCAACCACTCCGCAGCGTACCACGCACCTTCCTGGTCGTCCAAGGCGACCCCCAACGGGACGAGGTCATTGTCCCTCAGCTTGTCCGACAGAGCAAGAATCTCCTTGAGCGCGCCATCGCCCTTCGCGATCGCGAGTTTCCGGACACCATCGCGGAAGGACGAGAGCGTCCGGAGGTACGGCATGAGCACCTCCTCCCTCTGTCGAAGAGAACGTTTGTCAGTGGCGCGTATGCGGCTGCCCGGCCACCCTGGCAGGGCCGGGCGTAAGCACGAATTGGTTAATGTTACGCACATTGACGCTCCTCTCCTCGACACTGCGTTCCTGGCCCCACCCAAGTTCGGTCGTCTCGCCCTCCCCAAGCCCAAACATGCGGAGCTGCTCGCCGACCCACCGTGCGACGCGCTGCACGAGTCCCATCTCGATGTTGCCCCCAGGGGCCTTCAGGTAGACGTTCGTGCGGGAGACGAGGTCGCGGAGGACGGTAACGGCCTCAGGGGTGTTGAATGAGTCGCAGAGCGCTGCCCTGAAGGCCCGCTGACTTGCATGGAAGCTGAGCAAAAAGCCAGGTGAGAACGGATCAGCACACGACGATGTTACGCATTCCTGGGCGTGTAAGCCCGCCTTTCCCCGCCTCCCGCGAAGGGTCGAGCGGAGAAGGGAAGGCCTCGAAAAGCAGAAGAAGCCGAATGGAGATCAATTTTACCTGTCGGTGAGCTCGCTTTCCGCCTGCTGGAAACGGTTCTTGCCGTCGAGAGAGGGGCCCTCGGCCTCCGCTTGGGAAATGAGCGCCTTAACGTTCGTGAAGAAGTTCTGTGGAGAAGCCCCGAGGAGCGCCGGTCAACATCCCAACAGCAAAGGCGGTGCGCAATCAGGTGCGTGTGTGCAAACACGCCCATGTGGGCCGTGGCTTGCAGCAGCGGCACGATGTGACAGGACGCGCGAAGACATAAAACGCGGGACGAGACCCTGCGCAAATCGAGGACGGGGACACGCACGTTGAACGCGATCTCGATACCGCGCACTTCTCCGGTCATGAGCGACTCGGAGAAGTCGACCTTCGAATTCCAGAGCTGCGTCAGGAACGCGAGGCGGAGCTGGCGCGCGGTGTACTTCTGCAGAATTTCCTGCAAGACGAAAATTCACGTGGAACGAAAATCGAAGTCAGCCAGGTGCTCTGCAGACAATGAGAGGAAGGACGGGGAAACCACACCAGGCGCGCGCTCGGTCGCACCCAGTACCGCCAGGACGGTGCACACTCACCTCTATGGTGATGAAATTTTTGAGCGATTTGCTCATCTTGAGGCCTTCGATGTGTAAATGGCCGGTGTGCAGGAAGTAGTTCACCCACGCCGGACAGTCGTGGTAGGCCTGTACGGAACGCAATCCGATATCAGACGGCGATCCACACGAACGCGCACTTTACGGTACACGGCGTTGTTGCAGCACCATGCGCAGCGACAGATTACGCACCTCCGACTGGGCCATTTCGTTATCGTGATGGGGGAACGCCAGATCAATACCGCCCGAATGAATGTCCATCCTGTCGCCCAGCACCGCAGACGCCATGACGGAACACTCGATATGCCACCCAGGCCGTCCCGGACCCCAGGGCGACGGCCAAGAAGGCTCGCCGGGCTTGGACGCCTTCCACAGTGCGAAGTCCGCAGGCGAGCGGCGGCCGGTGGCTACGGAGAGGGCACCCTCGCCCTCCTCGAGGAGCTCGGAGTTTCCTTTGCTCCAGGGTTCGAGCTTGGCGTACAAGTGGTTGTCGGCCCTGTCGAAGGCCCGCGTATCGAAGTAGACGCTGCCCTCGACCTCGTACCCGTACCCGTTCTTGACGATCCCCTCCACGAACGATACGATCTCGGGGACGTACTCGGTGACGCGTGTGAGCGTGTCAGGGTCGCGCACACGTAGCCGACGCATGTCCTGGAAGAACCGGTCCTCCCAGTACGCCGCAAGAGATCGGAAGATCGTGTGGTCGCTCACGGTGCTGCCGAACTGATGATTTTCAAAAGTCAGCAAGGCGCTCGGCCCTGAGGCGAGGAATCTAAGATGGTTACCTGCTTGTCCAGCGCCAGCGCCAGGACATCTTTGGATACGTCTATCAGGGTATGGGCAACTGCCGCATCCGTCTGACCGGAGTGGAGCTGCCGCTCCGCTTGGACGAGAGAATTGAAGGTGGCGTTCTAGCATAACAGACAGTTCACATCAGCTGTCAAGCATCGGCGCCAAGGCAGGACTTACTGCTGCATTGAAGTGCATTTCGAACTTCTCATCTTTTTGGAGACCCTGTAACCTCCACGCCTTGTCCTGGAACCGTTCGACCAGCGCTGGCCATTTTTCCCGCTCGCTTCCAGGTGCAGGTCGGTCCGATTCCGTCAAGCCCTTGCCCACTTTCGATTGAACGTAAGAGGTCCAGGCGGTGGTTACTTGGCCGAGGAGGCTGGAGCTCAAGAAGGTCGTTTCCGAAACGAGCTTTGAGACCAGGTGGTTGTGACGGGCACGGAGGATGATCTAATGTAGCACCTGATTAGAAATCCCGAACATTCACCGGAATACATAAACCGGGGCCAACAAACAACAAGCGTCAGCAAGAACGCTGATCCTTCCGTAGAACACAACCCGTATGCGGGACACCGAGATCCTCAAACGGCGGCCGTGTGCGACAGCCACCGGGACGTTGATATATCCATGTGGCTATCCGCCCCGAGCCCCCCAACAAATAAACCTCCATCCATCCCGATCCACATGTCAGCTTTTGATCAATTCGCCCGACCTTCGTGCGACTCAGGAGACACAGCTGGCGCGGCCGCCATACAAAATGACATCCCCCGTGACGTGTGATAGAAACACTGAAACTCCCAACGAAACAATCGTCGTTACGGTATTGACTGACAGCAAAAGTGTTCCTGAAAACAAATTCATTGTCAAGGGATGAAGCACACTTTCATGGCGTTGGTGTGACATTCCCTACCGTGGCAACGCTCCGTAAAACATGGCTATTGGTGGAGTTATCCCTGGTGGTTTTTATGAACTTGTTGGGCGCCGTTTCCAAACATCAAGACAAACAATCAAATAGAGAACCGTTAACCCGCGCCGCTAGATGAGTTGCCCTAACTAGTGGTCGGCCTCATCGGTGACGTGAGAGCTTCGTTAGCCATCCTCAAGTTTCAGCATGGAAGATGCAGTGAAACCCCGGCAGGGCAATTTAGGAGAACGCTCCACCAAGATGGGGTGCTGCCAGATTCCAGCTTCGAAGCCGGGATTATCGGTACAGACGAGAAAATAAACAAAAAGCTGTCAAAATCCCGTAATCCGGTCACTGGTTGCCCTGCCTTTACTACACCGGACATGTACACAGAAGCTCGAGTCTTCTGGCGACTCTCATGGTGAGGCCAGCCAATCCGATCACGACACGCCTCGCCCGGGTGAGAGCAGACGTTTCGCACATCATCCGTGACGTGCAGCCGCTGTTCAATCCTGAGATAATTCCAGGACAAAGAAGGAGCGCTCTACAAAGCTCATCTTGCTGACCGGGTGAACGTCCATCCTCCGATCTTGCCTCGGTTCTCCAGACGAGCATAGAAAGCATGAACGGTGGAAGCAGATGAAACGTACCTTATCGTCTATATCTGTGATGTTCATAACAAAGTGAACATCGTACTTGAAGTAGTCGGTCATGATCCTTCGGAGGATGTCCTGGGTAACATAATTCCTGGACAGCAGCGACTGGAAGATGAGATATGCATGCCCAGGACAGATTAATCGATGGGCTCACCTCGCATGACCCATATGTGAAGCATCGTACACGGTAGGACCACAATTATACCACTTTACATGGCGCCCTTCTATCGCGACGAACTCTGTCTGCAGCAACTCAGCCTCAGCAGCCACGTCCAGCGGACACGACGGGATGCGAACATAGACCGACTTTTGTGCGCGTGAGGGAATTGTAGACCTTGAGGACGGGCTCCGGATTCTTCTGGGTCGGTAACGACCAAGGGGGTTGCTGTACGGCCATGCGAGAACCCGAGAGATGGTGTTGTCTGAGCGCAGAGAGCGAGAGCGACCTAGGAGAGAGGTGTCTAGAGGAGAGAAGGAGGATGGAAGAACGAACGAGCATGCACGCGGCCTCTCTAAAACCTCGGCGGAGAGTCAGGATGGGTGCTGCAGCCACTGACTCCGAATAGATCATAAACGTAACTCTCACTGGCCCCGTTGGGCAATATTCATCCCCGCGCCTATCGTCACATCGGTCCGCTGGTCCGCGGAGCTCCTCGCGAAGCTCTCGAACACTGCAGCTGGGCCACTTCCGCACCCACTGTTCCCGAATACAGGTGTCGTACGTTGTGTTGTGTCGCACCCTTCGCATTCTCATTTTCTCGTGAATTGTGCGCCATAACATGACTATCCTAGACAACACTACTTCGAATACCGTCCGCAAGCATCGAAAAAAAAAGCAAAACCCAAAATCTCTGAACTGACAACATATCTGATCGAAACCATGTACTAGCATCGTCCCTCCATATGCAGCCTCGTCGCACTCGCGAAACTACTAGTATCCCGCCTCAGGGAGGGTCCATCCGTGAACCTCGTTCTCGCCTATGAACCACCCGTCCAGGGCATTGTCCCTGTCGTACGCGCCATCATTGTACGCCTCCGGCCAGCACCCAAGCTCACCCCAACCCTCAGCATCCGGGTAGGCAAGCCCGAGCGCAGCCCGGAGATACCTTTCGTTGTCGATCTCGAGATCGGCGAAGCCGGATGTCGAGGGGGAGCGGTTGACGAGGACGCCGAATGTGCGGCGAGGCTTCTGGACGTCCAGCGCGTCGGATAGGGGAAGGTGTTTCGAGACGGGCATGCGTGGGGTGTCGAGCGTGCTGTCTGGGGTGCACGGGGGGCCCGACGAGGGTGGCACGGAGGGGGAGGCGAGGAGCGGCGTGGACAGGTCCATGGACTCCAAGGAGGTCATCTGGGGCTTCCGGAAGTGAAGGTTCGTGCTGTGCCTGTGCGGGGTCGTGAGTAGCACTTCGAACTTCTGCGTCGCTCGTGGGGATGCCGAGGGTTCCGGATCGTCATCGGGCTCGTCCGATGTGATTCGCTTCCCGAGCTTGAAGATGTCCTCGATCGTATCAGATCCGGCGAGGCGGCTCACGGGAATCGGCATGCTATTCGCCAAATGGGCGTGCGTTTGGATGGCCTGTAAGTTGAAGCGTATATGAGGACGGGAGTTTGTGGAAGGTTGCGATTTGGTTCGCACCTTGATGATGAGGAAGCCGGATATGCCAAACAAGACGACTATCATGAGTACTCCAAGCACCACGGGTGTGGTCGTTGACATCATCTCGTCAACCACAAAGACCTCCCCAACCGTATGCCCGACGAGTACGCTTGCGCCGTCCGGAGAGTTGAGGGTAGCGTCCATAGGATGACCGAAAACGAGGAGAGAATAACTGTGGGTAGTTCGTAACACGTCAGCTTCAAGCTCTTGAATCGAAAGACAACAGTGTGTAATACTCGCCTGAAAATAACAAGCAGTGCACAGTGCAGAGTTAGACAGGTGAGACACAGACTACCAGAAAGAGACAGAAAGCTGAAAGTCATAGGGACCGCCGGCGCGCCAGACGGGAGAAGGTTGCGCAATGTTGGGGGCGGGGAGAGTTAAGGACGGACATCGTCGAGTGATATAAGTAGCTTCAGAATTTGGGGGGTTGACAGTATCGATGACGGCCCAGACAGCCACTCAGGACAAATGCGCCAGGCTGTCCCCGGTAATTTGACAGGGTTAGCCACACTATCATAATCGCGCCCAACGTCTACCGGATCAATTGGAAACAACATCAGTGCGCGAAGAGGAGCCTCAGTTATCACTGCAAACGCACCTAGCAGCGCCTCCTCTGGAGTAGCTCGAAAAAGGGGGTAGTGATGGTTACGATGATTCTCTTCATACGAGACCTTCCATTATCTTCAGCGTTGAAGGGCAGTCGGATCGCCGCCGGCGCATCACCATCTGACGAAAGTATGATATTGTGGTGGCGCGGATTTCACCTGTTATAATTTGTACACCATGTTGTTACAACGTCCCTCCCGAACATCCGAAGCGTGGGGGGTGATGTTACAACAGACTCCTAAGGATACCGTCTCCCTCGACAAGGATGCAAGGTCCGCCATAGATGACCTTGCTCTCGAGCCCATTCTCCTTGATGTAATTGACGACGGCCTCGTCTTCGGCCCCGGGCTGAATCCATAATGCGGGGACGTTGAGGGCCTTCGCTTGTTCGAGGACACCGAGGGTGATCTGATATTGGTGGTTACCTTCGTGTTCTCAAGGAGAATAGAGGAATGTCCGTGCCTTAGGAGGTGTGATGACACTGATTGACGTCTCGGAGGGAGAGGGTAGGTCACCGATAGAGCGTACGGCCTTCAAACCTTCGAGCTCGTCTTCTTTCTACAACGCCATGAGACTTGGGCCACTCCCCCAACGGAATACAACACACCGGGTGCACAGGCGTAACATCCTTCTCCCTAGCCTGATACCATTTCAAGACCTAGATGGATTCCGGTTCAGATTAAAACGCGTCTAACAGCACTGATAAGTAAGAAGAGCCGCACTTTCGTTCCGAACTTCGTCTGGTCCTTCGAAGCACCGATAACGGCGTACTTGGGGGCTGACAAGAAAGTTGTCTGGATTTCAGTCAAGCTGGACATGTCTAGAATGAAATCGGGGTTTTTGACGGTGAGTTGAGTGGTGAGGGGGGATTATCGAGTGTCGGAGAGATCAGCCAAAGCCCCTGGGTATTTGAGGCGTACTTACATCCGGAATGGGGTCATGGATCTCGCCGAACTTCGACAGGACGTGGAAAAGGCATATCGCGTCATTGGAGCACACGTTCGCTCATGAGAAGGCGGAAGAACAGCGGAACATATCCTGAGCAGATTCGTGTCAAGCTAAGCCCGTTGTCGTAGCAGTATAGCGGTTTAACTTAACCCAAACATACCTTCCAACACCGACCCCGGATCGTCGCGTAGATAGAAGCAGGAGCATCATGGTGCGATCAAAGCATTCCCAGGGCCCGAGGTACGGGGAATGGGGACGGGCGACCGGCCCTGAAGAAGCATGGTCCGTGCGCAGGCCGAAAAATATAAGAACGCCAGCCACGCACCTGAGCAACTCATACTTACCTTGATGGCACAAGCCCCTTCAGGAACCTGGGTTTGTGGGCCGTGGGGGCCTCTCATAGCACGGCGACCCTGTCCCCAGGGGGACCTTACGGTTTGTATGGGCTTCGGCTCATGCACCGTCTCAATATTTTCCTGTCCCGCTTCGGCCCTCGGGCTGGGCGGGCCATTCTTTTTGAGGGTTAGCGGTCCTAACCCTAACCCTATGCTACATACATCTGCAGATTAGATTGCGCCATATCCGGAAATATGACCTCGTTTCTTGCACTCAACGCTGAGCGTCTCCTGTCTGCTTGCGATCTCCCATTCGCCAACAACAAGCTCAAGTGAAACCCTCAGCTTTATATTTCTGGTTACTGCACTTGAATTGACCCACTTAGATGAGCTTCTCAAAGATTCTTGATAAATTCCTCACAGGATTTTCGCCTAGGCAGCTGTTCTACGGCGTGTTTGTAGGAATTGCGCTGTCTATCACAACCTCCTCCTTAAATGATTATGTCCGAGAGCGGAGACGGAAGAACATCGCAACGTATTCCAAGCCCCGTCCCATTGAGCTACGAAGCGACGAGGTTGTAGATGGCGTTGTTGGTCTGATTGGTTCGTTTTTGACTCAAATGTCCAGATTGTCTATACTAATTATGAGTGTTAGGCAACACACCACTTGTTAGAATTGATTCTCTCAGCAATGCATTGGGCGTTGAAATTTTGGGAAAAGCGGAGGTAGTATAAACATCATTATTTGAGGTTGAATTGTTGCTCATGAAGTCACAGCTCATGAACCCAGGTGGTAGCGTCAAAGACCGTGTCGCGTTGCGAAGTACGCCCTACTTACCTTTCTTACGAGAGGATTGCTTATGATGCTGACTCAGTGATCAATGATGCTGAGGAGCGCTGTCTCCTGCATCCGCATACTGGTTCTCGTATATTTGAGGGCACGGTCGGCTCCACAGGCATCTCTATCGCAACAATTGCCCGTGCAAAGTATGTTTCTGCCATTTGTCATTGGAGCTCGTAGTTAACCCGGATCCACAGAGGATATGGAGCCAGTAGGGTTACATCCTTAAATTCATGGCATCCTGACTCTGACAATGTGTCGTAGCCATCATAATGCCCGATGACGTTGCAGAAGAAAAGGTGAAGGCGCTTCTGGCACTCGGAGCATATGTCGAACGCGTTCGTCCTACGAGTATTGTCGACAAGAAGCAGGTAGGGTTGACCACCTTCTAGTCCATTCTGTGCTGTACTCATCGCATTGCATCAGTTTGTTGTAGGTGTTTTGATGATGCGCCTCTGAGGGCATGCGGCTGATGCACTCCCAGAACCTCGCCCGCGAGCGAGCAAAACACTTCGGCTCAGAGGAAGCGCGGGATCCTTCGAAGGCGACCCCAACACACCGCGGCCACCTCATTCCGACGCTCACGTCGTCAGTCATCGTCACAACGACGGCAGATGAGGCACTCGCGAACGGCGCCCTGACCAGCCCGGAGGAGGAGAGAGAGTTTGAGATGAAACCGAGAGGATTCTTCGCCGACCAGTTCGAGGTGGGTCGTCCTCATGTTTCACCTATCTGTTGGTGAGGGGTACGATGTTCTCACGCATTCGGTAGAATCGAAGCAACTATTATGCCCACTTCGACGGAACAGGCCCCGAGATCTGGCGGCAGACCAGTGGGTTCGTCGACGCGTTCGTCTCGGGGGCAGGTACGGGTGGCACTATCGCCGGGACGGGACAATACCTGAAGAACAAGAAAGGAGACATTGTCGTCGCCCTCGCCGATCCGGAAGGCAGCGGTCTGTTCAACAAGGTGAAATACGGAGTCATGTTCGACCGCAAGGAGGCGGAAGGTACAAAAAGAAGGCATCAGGTCGATACAGTTGTCGAGGGAATGTACGTGACCATCGATCACAAGTCTCGTCATGAATTTGAAAGCTGAAAATTGTGAACTTTTAGTGGTATTAACCGCCTCACGCATAACTTTGAGTTAGCTCTTCCTATCATCGATGACGCGTTCCGGTGCGTCTCAGTACCTATTTTGCTATTGTGATGTGTAACGTCTTCTGCATTGTCCTCCAGCGTCACCGATGAAGAGGCTGTGGCGATGTCGCGTTACCTTGTCCACCACGACGGACTGTTCTTGGGTTCCAGTAGTGCGTGCAACCTCATCGCTTGCATAAGGCTAGTCAAGAAGCTAGGATGGAATAGCGGCGAGCGAGTTGTCACAATTTTGTGAGTGGGTATCCGGGACGTTGGAAATGGAACTGACAATGGCTCTGCGCAGGTGCGATTCCGGTACCAGGCACTATTCCAAGTTCTGGTCAGTGCATGACGGCAGCGACTTGAGGAGACCGCTCACGGTATTTTTCAGGAATGACGAATACCTTGCAAAAGCCGATATCCCTGTCGATATGCACCTCGTAGATAGGATCCTCGCCGGAGAGGCATAGATCCGGCTCACAATCAAGACCGTCTCATATGCTACGTAGGATGAGAAGCACGTATGCAGATAACAGATGGTCGCAATGGTAGTATACAGATGCGATATTCTACAAACAGTACAGTATAATCAACAGCACGATAGCAACAAGGACAACAAGGGAGTATAAAGTATGGACGCGTACAGGGTCCGAACAAGTTCCACGCTCCCCTTCCACTCAGCTAGGTCCAGACCAGGGCAGGGTGCTTTGCGAGCCAGACGAACTGTTCGACCCGAAGGGCACAGTCGTAAACGGGGGCGGTCTGGGCGACACGCGGGCCATCGAGTCCTTGCTCGGAGACGTGCTCAGTGACGGCGTGGCGGTTGGTCGGCTGTGGTATAATGGTAACGGGTTGGAAACCGCCGACTTGAGTCAGCTTCCCATTCCGGATACACCGGTATCAATTCGCAAGGTGCACAGACCTCGCATCTCCCGCGCCTGGCGCAGCCGTAGCCCCCGTGCCGGTGCTTGTGCCCGTACCTGCGGCAGCCGCAGCGGCGGCGGCGGGTACATCCATGGATCCTACCTTGAGGAAGCCGGCCTGGACGAGGAAGTCCCAGACCCTGCTCGTTTTGTTCACGTCGATCTTGACAAGGTCGCGCGCCTCGCGGCGGCGGAGCTTTCCGCCGCGCCGCGCGTACTCGCGCACGAGCGTCTCTTTGATGACGAGGTACGGCTTCGGCAGGATGCGGAGCTGCGAGCAGAGTGTCTGCTCCTCGGGCGTGAGGAGGTGCAGCGCGGGGCTGTTCGCGAGGTTGAGTGGGGCGGCTGCAGCGGCGATGTGAGCACAGAGATGACAGGCGATAGCGATAGGCATGGGAATGTGGACGTACGCATTTTGCGCGCGGGAGGCCCCGTTCCTGAGGCGCCCGAGCCGCTGAGCTTGGGTGTTGCTTCTCGCTCGTGGTCCCCGTCCATGCCTCCGCGACGTGGATCAGGCCCGCTAGACGCACGGCCACCAGCCAGCCTGCGTTCTGAGTAGTAGTCACGCGCAGCCATGTTCGCCTTGACGTTCGCCTTTCAATGCCATTAGCCGCTGCATGCAGGTGTCGGGTTGTGAGCGAAACAACTTACCCTCTTGATCACGTCCGCATCGTACTTCTCGATGTCAGCAGATGTGCGGAGGCCCATGCGCCGGTAGTGCTGAAGGTCTTGGATGCGCTTCCGGAGCATGTGTTCATCTACGTGGGGACAGTGAGTCACGCGCCAGTTGGGAATAGGGTTGTGGGCGTCTGGATCTAGATGTACGTACAAAGGATGTCCGCTTGGAACTGCTCGAAATCCTCTGCCGTCTGCAGACGCGCAAACGGCCGCAGTCGGTGCAGAATATCCTTTTCGTCCTTCTGCCGCTTTTTCTCCGCTATTTGCATCTAGACCCCATTGTGGTGAGCAACCCTAGATGGGGAGAAACGACGATGTTAGACTCACCTGCTTGTAATTGAGGAGCCCTCTATCGAACATGATGCTCTTCGCCTCGTGCCGCTTCTCGACGCGCTGGTAGTAAGATTCGAGTAATGCAAGCTTGAAGGCAAGGGACTCCTGCGTCTCGTATGGCGGGGGTTGAGTCTGTTCGTCACCATCGTCTGCCTCGTCGTCCTTCTTGTCATCTGGCTTCGAACTCAGATCTCGTCGGGGCGTGTCGCCATTGGAATGGTACCCATTGGCAACGCCGTTGATAAGCCCGTTTGGCAGCCGCTTGCCGGAGAACGCGTCCTTTGCCTGCATCGTGGCCTTCATCTCCTCCGCCCACTTCGCACGCGCCTTCACGTCCTGGTCGTTCTCGTCTTCGAGTATTTGGTCCCCGCCCCATTCTAAGCAGATACCAAACTCCAGGTCCTTCACAATGTCTTCGGCTTCGTTGTCGAGCTCGTGCTCGAACTCAAGTCGCCCGGGGAGGAACGTCGCCACTTCGTGTACGCCGGGCGCGGAGACTGGGGCCACCTTGTGTGGTGGTGGGGCGCTGGTTGTCATGGAGGATATTCGGCGCCGCTTCCTCTCGTGGAATTCAGCGGGGTCGATCTCGAAGTCGACGTCCATGCGCTATGGAAAGTGAGAGAAGGCGTAAGTGAAGCACAAGTGGAAGGAACGACAGGCGCCGAAAGAAGGGTTGACGCACAGGAAGCGGCCAAGTGGGGGAGTCTATATAGACAGAGTAGTAGTGCTTTTCTACTTCCTCCTTTGTCCTTGTCCCGACGTGCTCCGATATCGCTTGCCAGTTACCGAGACCCTGCAGGGTTATCCCCTCAAGCAATAGCAATTCCCTGATATTTGTGAGTGCATGGCCAATCTGAAAGAACGAAGTACCCACTCATCAGCACCCCAGTCCTCGACAAAGATCGGATATGAATGCAATTCCTGAGAACGGTAGGTGAGTCATGGACAGCGCTCGGCCGATGAACAAAGTGACTTACAACGACCCGATAAGCATGACCACGTTTGTGGTTTCCAAACTCCTTTCCGCTGCAGAAACATGACGGACAGATGTCAACACCATCGCCGGTTTCGCAGATGGGGTCTGCACATTTCATTCGGATGGAGTGGGTGAGGTCGCAGGCGCAGCCATCACACTGGATCTGCAAGCCAGGCTCGTTGACGGCTATTACGTAAGCAGAGGCAAGGTGCGTGAGAACCCCCAAAGAGGAGGAAGGAATAGGCCACAAGGCACAAGAGATCGCCCACGACGTACTTTGGATCTCCTCTGGCTGATACTGTCGCTTCCGGTGCGTCACCGTCATTTTACGCGAAAAAACGCAATAAATCCGTCCAGAACGGGTCACAACAAGACGTGTCTTTTGCCGTGCAGCAGACTTGTCTAATCTGCAAGGAATCCCGTAGGGAGGGTCCCCAAGCCTCGGAGTGGTCGCGAACTATCCAGAACTACCCGTTGGAGGAAGAAGGTTGAGCAGAATAGAGCCGGAACACCGTGGGATCGGAGGCGGTGGTTGAGGATGACGACGACGTCCTAGTCGACGATGTGGAGAGATTCTGCAACCTCTTGAACGTGGGTGTCGATGGTGTTGGAAGGGTATGCGAGGTCCGAGGATTCGAGAACCAGAAATTGACGAGGGAGGATGTTGTCGTCGTCGTCGATGGCGGCGGCGACGGGCGTGGTCCCACTGACGCCGGCGTTTTACAAACAAGGCTAAACAACGCGTTTCGCCATGGGCGCCTAGTGACGGCCTGAACGCTGCCAAGCTGAGCTCCAGTGAGAGCTCGGTCAGATTCTCGAGTCTCCTCCCACGACCACCACCCCTTGGTCCTTGTTTCTGCTACTTGTACACTGCTAGGCTCTACAAATCTAATTACTGGGTTACATTTCCATGAACGGCTCCACGTCTTCGCCACCACCTGGGCGCACTATTGACATCGAACTTGGCGGGCAGGAGGTCATCACAGTCGAACTAGACAGTCTCGATCCCAACCCGGATGACTTGCTCGAGGTCCTGAAGGAGGGGCAATGTAAGGTCTGGATATGGACGAGGTTGGCGGCGGAGTACTGGCGTAGGGGGCTTTTGGACGCGGCCGAGAAGATCGCGAAGGCTGCATTGCAAGGTGTGTTGTCCCTGCTTACCTGCGTGGGCTACATCCCTCATTCTGGTCAAGTCCTCCGAGATACAGATGCTTCCGGATCCGGGGGTATTTCCCCAGTGTTATCCTTCCTCGCAACCCTCTCCATTGCCCAGGCTGCGAAAGCACCCAAGCTCATCCTTAATAACGCCGGTGAGTCGCACTGTATACGCTATTACCATCTTTCCTCATTATTTCTAGTCCACGACAGGATGGTTACAGAGCGCCCGCGAGAGGACTACTACAAGGAGGCGACATCGTACTTCAACTCGGGAGAGCGCGCGGCAGCAGAGAGCGGAGAGTCATACGTGATGCTCTCTTCTCTCACAAGAGGTCGGTGGATGCGAACCAAGAGGCTCTTTTGAGTGCTCAATTATGTTTCATAGGGATCTTGCAACTCAGCTCTGGCCAGTGGGATGATGCTGCAAGGACATTTGACTCTGTGCTGTTGGACAAACCGACGAACGTGGTTGCATTGCTAGGGAAGGTATGTGATCTGTGCTAACGAACCAGTCTTCACGCCCTCATACTACTTGACCAGGCCAAGATTGCATACGCTCGACGACAATACCCGCAGTCTCTCAAATTGTTCCAGAGGGTACTACAACTAAATCCGACGTGTCTTCCCGACCCACGAATAGGTATTGGCTTGTGTTTGTGGGCCATGGATCACAAGGCGAAGGCAAAGGCAGCGTGGCAACGAAGTGTCGAAGTGGTGCGTATGCAGAACATACGTGATTTGACGCCGTGGCTCAAGTCTGGGGACAGAACCCTGGAGATTGGTCGGCGCAGCTTCTGCTCGGTCTCGAGGCGTTGAACGCCAGCAAGAACGAGAATCAATCGGAAGAGGAGCGACGAGAAGAGTTCCTCACGGGAACTCGTCTGATCGAGCGAGCGTTCAACGCCAACCAGAGGAATTCTGCTGCGGCAAACGCGCTGTGCGAACTTTTTTTGCAGAAGGGACAGACCAAGAGGGTAAGTGTAGCGACTTCTATGGATGGCGGGCGTTGGCTCACTCCTCGTCGAATAGGCGTTGAAGCTGGCCGAGCGCACGATTCAGTTCGCGGACGTCAAAGGCATTCTCTGCGATGGTTACCTCCGTGCTGGCAGGGTTTCACATCGAGAAGGGTTGCTGCAGGATGCTTCATCACACTTCACTAAGGCGACGGAGGCGCGCAAGGACAGCATATTGGCGACCATCGGCCTGGCACAAGTTCAGTTGAGAAACGGTGGGCGAGATGTGTGTGTGTGTACCATGCGTTGCTGACGTGCTGCTAGACGAGACCGCGGGCGCGATTCACACACTTGACACCTTCCTCCAGACCCCTCAGAACCCCAAGTCTGTAGAGCTTATGGCGATGCTCGCGTCAATCCGTGCGACTTCACGGCCAGGTATGTCGGACAAGGACAAACTAGAAGAGAAGGCTCGCGCACGGGATCTGTTCGACCGGGTGTGCAAGTCTATTGGGGCTGCGAGCGACGGTTTGGCACAGTTGAATGGTCAGGCACAGAACCTCACCCCATCCGCACGCAAACTCGGCGAGGACACCGACATGTTCATCGAGATCGCTAAACTCTATCAGGATGAGAGCATCGAACGGATGGAGCGCGCGTACAAGCAGGCGTTACAGAACAGCAAGGCTTCAGGGAGGACTGAACCACGCCTCGTCAACAACCTTGGTGCGCTTCAACATCTGGAGGGCCACTTCGACGAGGCGAGGACAATGTACGAGGATGCACTCACACACGCAGCGAGTCTCGACCAATCGACGGCCGAGGCGATGTCCACATCTATCTTGTATAACCTCGCGCGGGTGTACGAGGACCAGACAGAGGTCACCAAGGCGAAAGAGGCATATGACAAACTGCTGACGAGGCACCCAGAGTACGCCGATGGTGAGTACTTCGCCGTGGACTCTTTTGGCGCTTGCATGCTTATTGGGTTCTTCAGCCAAGATCCGACAAGCGCAGATGCTCGCCGACCTCAACCAGTATAACGAAGCGCACGAGCTCGTCAAGCAGGCGCTCGCCTCCCAACCAAATAATCTCAATCTCCGCGCATACTACACCTACTTCCTCGTCCAGTCCAACCAGGCCAAGTATGCCAAAGACTTCGTCTTCCTCACTCTTCGCGACCACGACAAGTACGACGTATACTCGCTTTGCGCCGCCGGTTGGATCCAGTACCACCAAGCGCGAGAGAACCGCGACCTTTCTCCAGAAGGGACCAAAGATCGCCGTCGTGGGTTCCAGCGCTCGGCCGAATTCTACGAAAAGGCCCTTCAGTTGGACCCGCTATGTGCGGTAGCTGCCCAAGGCCTCGCCATCGTTGTCGCAGAGGATGCGCTGGGGAACCTTGGCGGTGCGCTAGGTCCCGTAGGACAGGACGAGAACGTGAAGCGGATGAAGAACTCGCGGGAGGCGTTGGACATCTTTGCGAAGGTGCGCGAGTCGGTAAACGATGGGAGCGTATACGCGAACATGGGTCACTGCTACTATGCGCGGGATGAGTTCGACAGGGCGATTGAGAGCGTGCGTGTTCCCTTTGTTTGTTTTCTGATGTGGTTGGAAGGATCGCTGACGGGAATGGTGTAGTACGAAACGGCGTCGAAACGATTCTACAGCAACCAGAACGTGCCTGTCCTGCTCTGTCTTTGCCGCGCGTGGCATGCGAAGGCGAACAAGGATCAGTCCTTCACCGCAATGACGACGGCGTTGCAGTACGCCCAGAAGGTGGTCCTTTCACTTCGAGCCCTGCGGACTTCCGCTGATCCTATAGTGCGTTCAAACAGGCATTGCACCTGCATCCGTTCGACAAGGCGATCCTGTACAACATCGCCATGATCCAGCAGAAGGCCGCCGAGTTGCTCATTTCAGTGCCGCCTGCCAAGCGGTCATTGAAGGATCTGCAGAAGGCTATCGAGCAGGCCGGGCATGCCCAGAAATTATTTGCCTCCCTCGCCGCGGACAAGTCCCAGGCGGTGCCGTACAGCCGCGACATCGCCGACCAGCGCCGGAAGTACGGCGAGAGCATGTTGCGCAGGTGCGAGGAGCACCTCGCGACGCAGAGGCAATGGGAGGCGGATGCGCAGGCCAAGATCGAGGCCGCGCGGCAGCGACGGCAGGAAGAGAAGGACCGGCAGGACGCGGCAGAGGTACGTTTTCATCGCCACTTCTCACTGCGGGGACGCGGGACGCGAAACTAATCTTATCCCCATCGCTAGCGTGTGCGCCAGGAGGAGCTCCGCAAGCAGGCTGAGAAGCTCGCGGAGGAGAGGCGGATTGCGCGGGAGCAGGCGCAGGAGTGGACGAGGGAGGTGAGGCGGATGGAGAGCGACGAGGAGAGGGAGAAGGCGGCGAAGAAGGCGAAACGCGGGAAGCGCTCGGAGCATGTCAGTGGGGACGAGGGCGTCGAGGGCGAACCTAAGCAGAAGAAGAGGCGAGGCAAGCTCAAGAAGTCGTCCGATTCGGGCGCGGAGAATGAGGACGAAGCCCTGTTCAGTGGTGACGAGGAGGAGCAAAAGCCTCGGCCGAAGGTTTGTCGGCTTCGTTAGTTTGGCGTTGGAGGCAAATCTGACTGTAGGTCTTACAGCGCACCAAGAAGCGGGCCGTCCGGGACGATGACGATGACGAGCCTGCAGTGAGCGCACCTCGTAAAAAGCAATAGTAAGTAATTTCGCGATCGAACGCTCTCCCGCCGCTCATCCCCGCGTCTGCAGCAAAAGCAAAGAGACCATATCAGACTCCGATGAGGAGATGTCATGAGTTCTGTCGCCTATGCTATGTAGATATCTGGCTTTGTATGTGCTTTGTGTCCCGCCCATCGTAGTACATCTGTAATGCATATTCACTCACGACGGACGACTGACTATGCAGTCGCCCAATCCAGTCCTAACATATCTCGTTTCTCCCCACGCACAGCACTCTCCACAGCTTCTGCGAGCTCTCGTAAAGCTTTTTGATCCTCCTCCGAGGCGGCACCGATGGACGCGAAGGTGGTGTTCCTTGATTCACCAACTCCAAGGGCTTCCTGTATCGCTTGTTCGCGATCTTCACCTCGCAACTTATCGATGGAGAGCAATTGTTCCCGTAGTCGAGGGTTGGAACCCAGTATTTGACGAATCGCCGGTGACATAGCTACATAGCAAGCGTTGAGCCACATGCATGCGGGTGACGAACAAATGGCCAACTAACCTATCGCCTCGTACTGGGGGACTTGGAGAGGCTTTGGGTCGTCACGTTTGAGCGGGTCCGGATACGCCGACTCCTCGGGAACATAGGGCCATTTTAAGGACGCTAGGGTTCTCGTCGGAGGGGTTGGTCCTTCTGCAAAAACGTCTTTATCCGACGCAGACGCCTCGTCACCTGGAGCTGAGATACCCCAGTTCAGAGAGGAACAACGGGCACCCGCATCGCGGCACACCTTCTACACGAGGTACAGCGGGGCCTTCATGTTGAGAGACCGTCGATCTCCTGGATGGGTCTACCGGTTGTTGGGTACATGCACATGTCTCTGGATACAATTTCCCGTGAGTGCACGGCGGAGATAGCCTGGGAGTACGGTGCGGGGTGAGCTACCTCTGTGCTGTTTGTAACAAGGAACTGAGCAGCTAGACAAAGGCTTTGTCAGTACCTCAGAGGGAGAAAGAAAATTGGTCCTCATCTGCTAGACCACAGAGCATTTTGAGCACGTATATTTGGATTCGGCGGACTCGCACACCTGACACGGTGCGCGTTTGGGCGGAGCCATCTGTTCTAGACACTACTACCCCTTTGATTAGGACCCACGTACCCAGATACCGAGTTTATGCCGATGGTAGCGTACCCACCAGATATCACCGTGAGTGTGGAGGGGGGTGGGGACTCTTGGCTGGGAGTGCCAAGGATGGTTCCATTGGCGTTGGTGTGAACTGCTATTTTGGGATTGGGGCTCGTTTGTCTAAAGTTCCCACGGTTCTTGTTCTCGACCATCCTCCGGTATCGGTGGACCAACAGCCATTCGTCCGCTGCCATTCGCGCTCCCGGGAGTTAGATCGCCACTCCTGCGATAGTGTTCCAGTGTATGTTGCTCGTAAACCTATCGTGGTTCTACTTATTGCATGCTGACGACCGGCCACTACAAAACTGGATAGAATATGAAAGACGGGCGACATGGCAGCCTCTGTGACATGAACCACGGTTTACAACTTTACAGAGAAGTCACTTGACGTCAATGCAGTTATTTCTATCAACCGGGATCTTCAAAGTAACCCAATGTATACCTATGGACTGTGAATATTTGTCACTTGGCACCCCCGCAAAGGTTCCCGATGAGCTCAGCTTGTCCCCCACACAACGCCCATGTCAGCCCACCACCCGATGTTCTCAGTGATAGAACAACGGTAGCCAGTAAGCGATGAGGCATTTCGTAACTCTTTATGTAGGATCTGATTGTGGCTCTGCTCTGACTAGGGTTCCGTGGCACTGGCTCCACGAGAGACTTGGTACCCCTCGGTATTAGGTTCAGCGGCGCGATACTCCTTCGCCCAATCGTCGCCGTCATAGGTAGCCCAGTTTGCGCCTCCGACCCTTGCTTTTTGAGACGTTAAGACCGAATTACCGAGCTCGGAACGCCATCGACGTCACATTAATCCCTATTGAACCCATCAGACTTGGGTTGGCGTCCGGACCTGTACTCGAGGTCCTTCTAATGGCATTTCTTCTGGAGCGGAGCCGTACCCCATTTCCTCTATCACTTCACCTGCCCCAATTTCCACGACTGTCGGCTCCGGCTGAAGGACATCCGGTACAAGACGTAGAGTGTACGTGCGACGCAGTTCCATCAAAACCCCGCTGCATGGAGGCCAACGACAACACCCATTGGTCGATCGAGAGCGCGTCTCCTCGAGCAGCTTCTCTTGTGTGAGCCACTCCCGCGTCTCTGGGCGCAGGACTTAGAGGTACACACGCGAGCTCATATTCGTTTCTCGATATGTGCTAAACATCCAGCGCTTTGACAGACATCGCGCACGACCATTGTCAATCTTTCCCTTGGTCGACCCTGGAATGCAGTCGACGGTCTCCCGACAGCCCCTGGAAGGTCATCGAAATGTTCTGTTTGTGACTGTATTGGCATCGTCAATGGTGGTTATAAAAGAGGCATCAGACAACGAGACTCGGCAGAACTCACCTCGAGTTTTCTTCGCAGTCTCATCCTCGCTCCAACCACCGTGCTCACCACCATGTTCTGCAAGACCATCATCGCTCTTACCTCCCTCGCTGTCTTGGTTTCCGGCGTGCCACCGCGCCGCGCGACCTGCAGCAACGGCCGCACCGCTTCGGACGCTGCTGTACGTTCCCTGTTTATATACACTTTTACGCCGGCACAACTGATCCCCCGCGCAGTGCTGTGTCTGGTTTGACATCTTGGACGACCTTCAACAGAACCTGTGAGTGCTCGATTCTGCTCTAGCTCCTATATTCGCATCTCACGGTCCCCAGGTTCGACAACGGCCAGTGCGGCGAGGAGGTACACGAGGTAAGTATACCACCATTGCCGGAGGATGCTCTATATTTTGACGCGGCTTTCCATATAGTCCCTGCGTGTAAGAACCATTCTAGCGCTGGATTTTAATTTTACGATCAAGATAATGAGCCCCGCATACAGTTGACCTTCCACGACGCCATCGGCTTTTCTCCCATGCTCATGGCCCAGGGGAAGTTTGGGTGAGCTAGTAATTAATCGCCGTCCTAAACTTTGCTAACCCACGACTTCTAGCGGTGGAGGAGCTGGTAAGGAGACAACACAATGACATCCTGACTTTGTTCATCATCGTAACCTCTACAGACGGATCTATTATGGCTTTCGCTCAGATTGAGACCAACTTCCGTGAGCACGTAATAAAATTGATTGATTTACTCGGCTGACAACTGCCCAGACGCCAACGTTGGGGTTGACGACATCGTCGAGACACAGCGCCCCTTTGCCCTCAAGCACAAAGTTTCGTTCGGCGACTTGTGAGTTCATTGCCCTTCTACCTCTACTCAAACTTTCTAAAATCTTATCTGATAGCATCCAATTCGCTGGCGCCGTCGGCGTCTCCAACTGTGCTGGCGGCCCGCGCCTGCAGTTCCTGGCCGGCCGTTCGAACATCTCGCAGCCCTCGCCTGACCTCCTGGTCCCCGAGCCATCTGACCCCACGGACACTATCTTGGCTCGCATGGGTGATGCCGGCTTCTCGCCGAACGAGGTCGTCGACCTGCTTATCTCTCACACTGTTGCTGCTCAGGACCACGTCGACGCTTCCATCCCCGTGAGTGCCTCCATATCTCTTCCATTGAATACGTCCTCTGACGCTGCTCTGGATAGGGTACCCCGTTGGACTCGACCCCGAGCTCTTTTGACTCCCAATTCTTCATCGAGGCGAGTAAATGCCCATTTACATGGTCAATAAGATTTCTCACCACACTCTCCAACGCGTAGACTCTCTTGCAAGGCACCCTCTTCCCCGGCAACGGCTCCAACGTCGGCGAGTCCCAATCAGCCCTCCGCGGCGAGTTCCGTCTCTTCTCGGACAACGAGCTCGCCCGCGACGCACGCACCGCCTGCGAGTGGCAGTCCTTCATCAGTAAGTCTCCCCCCGAACCTAGTATCCGTCTGCCTAACGTGACCCTCCTGGACCGCCGCAGCCGACCATGCCTCGATGGTCACCAAGTTCGAGGCGGTCATGGCCAAGCTCGCGACCCTCGGCCAGAACCCCGCGAAGCTCACCGACTGCTCCGAGGTCATCCCCGTCCCCGCGAACGTCCAGCTCCCGGCGCCGACCCTCCCGGCCGGCAAGTCCCTCGCCGACGTCGAGGCTGCGGTGCGTCCCAGGACAGGTCCATACAGTACATGGCTTCCCCGTCGCTGACTTCGTACTTTACCGCAACAGTGCGACGCCACTCCCTTCCCCGCGATCAGCGCTGCTCCCGGCCCCGCTACCAGTGTTGCTCCTGTGTAAGCGCACCGACATTCCCTGTCGTATCTCGATGTCTTGCTGATTTGGTCCCTGCAGCCCTCCCTCTTAAATTGCCCAAGAAATCAGACGGAAGGTTATATGTGGCTCCGATGGTTCATAGGAAGTTATAGATACAGCTGCCTGGACTAGTCCAGCTGCTGAGGTTTCAGGTCGGTATACTGAGGTTGATCGTACGTGTGTTAACGGTGTTTGTGACGAAATAAATATGTGTGATTGAGTTGTTTTAAAGTGATCTGGTATCGGTTCTGTTTTCGATTGCAACGACAACGGCAAGACTTGCGGCAGAACACGCCTGACGATTAGTTGCAGCCTCCCCCCCCCGAATCCTTCTATGATACAGATACATAACCAGTCCTCAGCGTTTGACCCGCAGGCCTTTTGAGTAGTACTAACAAGGGCCAAACAACATGGCGCTTCCCCGCACTCATCCATAGGCTAGAGTTGTCCCGGAGCCCGACGGGAGGGCAGTGCTTACATGCTTGAACACTGGCGACAGGGCGGAACAGAGACGTGGTCGGGTTTGAGATACTGTATACCTACTGTATTGCCTACTGGCAAACACAGGATCGTGCTTGGTGGCTACAGGTGAGAGGCCGGATGCGATCACCGGTCGGGTACCCCAGCGGACGGCCCCGACAATCAGATGCGAATGTGGGTCCTCGGTCATACTTAGTTTTCAATGAACATCGTCAACTTTCAAGTACAGTAATAGCTATTAGCTTGGAGGCCGGTTGCGACCGGATTGTAAACTTCGCTCTACTAGGTCTCCGAGCACACTTACCGCTCGTGTTGCGCGCGAAAGTTGGTAGGCTGGGAAGCCACCGGAGGCGGTCACCTGCTTTTGCGTTGGATGAGCTCGTGCGCTTCGTCGTAAGCTTACGGTACACGGTGGGGATTTCGGGATTTTTGACGGCAGAAAAGTCGATTAAAAGGGATCACTCGCGATACACTTTTCTCTTGCACGTGACAAAGAGGAGAAAGGTCGAGCCAAAAGGGGAGAAAAGTGATTCTTTTGGGAGGCTTTCGTGCCACTTTTATCTAATTTGGTCACGTGAAAAGAAAAGTCTTCCACCGGTAATCCCTTTTTACCGACTTTTCTCCCGTCAAGATTTGTGGAATCCCCGTCGTGGTACTGATCTCGGTCGACCATCACTTGCGCTGGTCGGGCCTTGGCTGGAGAACGTAGGCGATAAGAACGCGTGCGTGCGCAACATATCGGACGGTTAAACACCGACCATCTCCGAACTCTCTAGATGTCTCCTGGTACCTGCACGCATGATGCTGTTGCTGGGTCTGAACATGAGTCTTGCCAAGACTGAGTCGACGCAAACGAGACGGTACGTGTTCGCCGTCATGTGTCCAGGGTCTCATGTAGAGCGTGACTAGGGACCGACCAGGGCCTACCAGGGCGTGTGCATTGCTTGAAATTGCTTCCAGAAGTTGACAGCGTGCCGATGATGCATCGATGATGAATGGCACGGGATGGCACGGGATGGCGCAATCCTAGACACTAGGCCAAGAAGATCGTTCTAGCTATCTTACAGTGACGTTGAGTACAGTGGTTACATAGTGCAGCATCGGGTTCAGCTTGGCTATTAAGATCCGTGCTTTGTCCAGCAGTGTTTACTTAGCGCACCGGGGCGGATTGCGATCTACAAAGTTTCCAAGACCACTGATAGCCACAATGGGGGTGTCTCTAACCTGTGGCCGAGGTGAGGTTGCGAAAGTACTGCTTTAGCTCGAGATGCAGGCTGTGGGTCACGGTACTTTTACTCACCATGACGAATGTCGGCATCGGGATTACAACTTCGGCGAGGGCATGGGGAACACATGCAGCCGATTTATTGTCATCCCGGGGAGTGGCTGCTGATCAGAAGAGTTTGTGAGAGGCCCCTGCAGAGGGATGATGGCGGTGCCATGCTGTGGCATTGGCATGTCGCAAAAGCAAGTGACGGTGGGCAGCGGTAGACACATGGGGTGCCGATGTGCGGCAGCCTTATCTCAGTCGCCACTGATGGATCGGCGCAGGAACGGACATGGAGTACGTTTTGCCGGCACAAGGAAGTTTACATTGTATGGCTGTGTGTATGTTGTGTGGAGAGGTGGGGATAAGGGACGGACGAGTTGATTGAGAAGCGAGGAAGGATCGTGCGATATGCAGCAACGCGGGTGCTTCTGGTCAGTGGTCGGGAATGGTTCTTCGGGGCTAGGTCGGGCCGAGGGGCATATGGTGCGACCGCCGACTGTCTTCCTGTTCGATAACTAAGTACGCCTGTTGAGGAACCTTGGAAGCCTGGTGTCGTATCGCCGTATTCGCCGATGCCTCCCACAGTCTATATGATCGAGCATCATCGAGGCTTCGGAAGGCCGTGGTGGCAGCAACTAGATCAACGCTGCCCTGGTGCTGGGATAGCAGGAGTGCATTGAAGCTAGTAAGCTAGTGTGAAGGATGTGGAGCACGCCGCCTACGAACGATGTTGCCTTGTATGCGCGGTCCTGGTCCTTGAGGTGAGGTGGAGAGAGTGGAGCAGGACGATGATGACCGGCGGCAATCTAGCTGGGACCCATTTTTGGCAGGTGGGGCTGGAGAATCGGGGGCGATCTGGGGATCTTGGGGTGGTGTCGGAGAGGGCCGTGTCCCGAGAGACGCTGGAGCGCATGGAGGACTGCTTGCAGACACCTTCGACCGCCCAAGAAGGCCCGCAGGATTTGACTGAATCCTTCGTTATCTTCTGCCACTGCTCTGCGACCAATGTCATCCCGTACAGCTGCCCATATGGCGGTCCCGCTCATCTGGCAGTTGTCGCACTGCTTCGGCCACGAATCGTCCATCACAACATGTCCCCAAGCCTCAAGCCGCGAACCCGTTGCCGGCGAAACGAAACTCTCCGCCTCATGCCGCAAGTAATGAGCCTTCGACTGCTTGACGACCTCGCGTTGCCTCCCTTTCTCGCCTCTATCTAGGCGACGCACCATGCGGTACACCCCTTGCAGCTCTCCTCCTCCCCCTTCCGTCCTTCCTTCCCTCCCAGTCACCAACTGCATAAATACCGACCATCCAACCCTTCCGCTCTTTACCAGGACACCTTCTCCTGTTCCCTGCAGCCCGCTGAAGACTTAGTTCCCCAGCCTCTCTTCTCGCATCGTTCATCATGTTCTGCAAGGCCACCCTCCTCACCGTTGCCCTCGCCCTCATGGCGTCCGCCAGCCCCGTCACCACAAAGACCGGCATCCGCGTTCCCATCGAGAAGCGTTCCTCCCTCACCAACGAGGACGGTACCTTCAACCACGACAAGGCCATCATCCAGACGGTCAAGACCATCAAGTGAGCATCCCTTCATCCTCTCACCCCATGACGTACACAAGCAGTGCTGATCCGCCCCTTCTCCCCCCCTTCCAGCAAGCACCGTGCGAACCTGATCAACCTGCAGAAGAACGTCGGCTCCCATGTCTTCAAGGAGGGTTCCACCATCAAGCCGCTCGCCGTTCTCCCCGAGCACCTTGCTAAGCGCCAGTCCGAGTCCCTCACCGACGAGGAGAACGACCTCGAGTGGGCCGGCACGATCTCCATCGGCACCCCCGGCCAGTCCTTCCTCATCGACTTCGACACCGGCTCCTCCGACCTCTGGGTCCCCAGCTCCTCCTGCACCAGCTCCGTCTGCACCTCCAAGCACAGGTTCACCGCGAGCAAGTCCAGCACCGCCCAGAAGCAGTCCGGCTCCTTCTCCATCCAGTACGGCGATGGCTCCACCGTCTCCGGCCCCGTCTACACCGACACCGTCACCGTCGCTGGTGTCTCCGTCGACTCCCAGGCCTTCTCGCCCGTGACGACCCTCTCGAGCTCCTTCAGCGGTGACCCCATCGACGGTATTCTCGGCCTCGCCTACCCCGCCATCTCCAACCTCAACTCGGTATGTCTCTCCTCTGACTCATCCTTGCTTTTTTCTAATGAATCCGATCCCGACAGAACCCCTTCTTCAACACCGCCATCAGCCAGGGCGCGGTCTTCGAGGGCGTCTTCGGCTTCAAGCTCGCCTCGAGCGGCTCCGAGCTCTACCTCGGCGGCGCTGACGACTCGCTCTACTCGAGCTCCCTCGAGTACCACAGCGTCGACACTTCCACCGGCTTCTGGCAGCTCACCGGCGCGAAGGCGTACGTGGGCACCAAGGCCGTCGTCACCGGCTTCGAGACCATCATCGACTCTGGCACCACCATCATGTACGGCCCTCCCGCCGCCGTCAAGAAGCTCTTCGCGTCCGTCTCGGGCTCCGGCGTGTACGACTCGAGCCAGGGCTACTACTACTACCCCTGCAGCTCGCCGCCCACGATCGCTTTCTCCTGGGGCGGCAAGCAGTGGAAGATCTCCTCTGCCAAGTGAGTCACTCCCTGCTTTGTGCGCGCATACGGTACATGGGACTGATCATTCCTATCTTCTACTTCAGCCTCAACCTCGGTGAGACCTCCACCGGCTCCGGCAAGTGTGTCAGCGCGCTCGCGGGCCAGGACATCGGCCTCGGCAGCAACGTCTGGCTCCTCGGCGACTCGTTCATGAAGAACGTCTACACCGCGTTCTCCTTCGACAACGACGCCGTCGGCTTCGCCACCCTCGCCTAAGTGTCCCCCCTCTTTCCTATCTACATACCCCGACGCCGACCCGCACGACCCTGTATGATATGACGGCCACGGCGACGAGGAGAGGAGCATAGCATACCCGGTCGCGCGCGGCACGGGCGCAAAAACCGTCCGGGCGGCCTCCGCTGGAGCCGTTTGTACTTGCTTATGTAAATGTATGACCCACCACACACACCACACACACGACCCACCCATTCCCCTCGTTCATGAACATACCCGCCTACCGTCGCAATGCATTCGAACACTCTACATACCAACTCTCGTTAGCTTATTCGTTGTCGGTATTTAGCTCAATTGCATGCCTTGCGTTCTCTGATAGCTTCTTGTTGGAAAGATGGTCTGGGACGTGAGCAGCAGTTCGAGCAAGTCAACGTGTCATGCATTCTACTAGCGCATATATGTAGCGGCCCCGGTAAGCCCAAGGCAAGCACTGTCACGGAGGCTATTGTACATCGACGCAGACTGGTACCATACGAAAAATGCAAACTGATAAGAACACATGCAGTACACATCTGCCAAAGCACCATTCATTCAAGTTCTTCTGGGACAACGTCACGAAGAGAGCGAATAACAACCGTCCCACGCGCATCCCCGGAAGACAGCACCTTCCCGTCCAGCGAGAACTCCACGCACGCCACACACTCGGAGTGCTCCGAAAGAGTCGCGATACATGCGCCAGTGGAAGCACTCCACAGCCGCATGGTGCCGTCCTTCGACGCAGACGTGACGTGCTTCCCCTCCGGCGAGAACGTCGCTGCGGTAACCCGGTCGCCATGGCCCTCGAGCGACAGCGGGTCTGCGAAGCTGCCCAAGTCATGCGCATCCCAGACGGTCAGCGTGTTGCCTCCCCAGGCGAGCACCCGGCTTCCGTCGGGCGCGACGGCGGTCCCCTTGACTTTTCCGGCGGGGTGCGTCAGCTCACTCGCGGGCGGTCGCGCCGATGCTGCGCTGGCAGGGGCGGCGTCCGAACGATCTACTTCGATGTCCCAGACGAGGACGTGGGCGTCGCCATGGGTTATGACGAGGAGGCCGCCCGGGCTGCACGAGGCGTCCTTGGGCGGCGAGGTCCCGGCGCGCCCGTCACACGCGACGTCGCGCACGCCCATGTCCGTGTCGATCTCCCGGACTCGGACGCGGATGGACGCAGCGCCCCCGCCCCCGCCCCCGTCTCCCACGGCCTGCGGAGTCAACAAGGATAAGACTCGGAACGCGCCGTCGCGGCTCGGGGAGGGGACGACGTGGACAGAGCGCGCGGCGAGGAGCTGGCGCTGCGTGGCCGTTGCGGTGTCCCACGTGCGGACAACGGCCTTGGTCTTGGTGCTGGAGGTGAAGAGGAGGCTGCTGCCTACCCACCCGCACAGCTCGACGCGCCACATGCGCTCGACCTCCCTGAGGCAGGTGACGCACTTGATGTCCCTACCTTGGTCCCGGTCCTGGTCTTGGTCTTGGGCGCCGACCGCCCATACCGTCACCGCGTTGTCCTTCCCGGACGAGGCCAGGAACCGGCCGTCCGAGGGGGAGAACGCGAGGCGGTCCACGCCGCCCACGTGCGCCACCCATTCGTGGGCGGGAGGCTGGCCTGGACGCTCAGCATCCCAGAGGATGATCGTGCTGTCCGCGGACCCGCTCGCGAGCCACTTGCTGTCCGGGGAGAAGGCGAGGACGGAGACGGCGGCGTCATGCGTGTGCGGTCCCTCTAGCCGAAAATACGTGTCGTTTGTTTTAGTTCTAGTCCGTCAGACGGAGGCCAGGAAGGACACGAACTCACCGGTAGTCTTCGACAGTATCTTTATCTGCCCGCGTCGATGCAGAGTGGGAAAGTACCAGCCGAACTCCCCCGCCCAGAATATTCTCCTGCTCTCGCGAATGGCCTGGGGCGACGAAAACGATATCGCGGGCAGTGCGAACCGGAGCATGAGGGTCTCCAGCTCCCTGCAAAGGGAAGCGTGGCTTTCCTTCATGAGCCAACTGCTGAAGAGGTGGAGCCCTCTGAAGTAAGAGAACACCACGTCGACTTCTTGAAGGGCGGTGGTGCAGTTCTTCAGGAGCTCGATCGTGCAGCGAAGCATCACGTGGAGCGTGTTGTGACGCTTGCGCGGTAACCGCACGATCAGAGAGCGCAAGTGGGGGAACTGCAGCTCTTGCGGCGCAAGTATTATAGCCTCTGTAGTTTGGGAGATTCATCATAGTCTGAGCTCCTCAACGAGGAGGGGGATGACGCGAGGTTAAAGGCTTACCACCAGAAGCGACGACGAGCGGCTTTGAGATGGTAATGTCTAGATGTTGGACAGTCTTGTGAACTACTTCGAGTAGCAACCCGAAGGCCATGGCATCGATATCCCGGCCCATCTGCGAGGGCATACAGTCAGCGATGAGCTCTTGGAGGGAGAGCTTTTCCATGACTTACCGATAACTTTGTGACCTGTGTCTGTCTAATCAGTCGCTCCTTCACGAGTTCCAGGGGTGCGTGGGCACCCATCGCACGAACTCTTATGAAGCGGCAGGATATGAATCGGATGTTGGGGAAGGCTGATATAATTCGGATGAGGGCCATGCAGTTAACAAAGTATACGCTGTCGAAGGACAAGGTTTGTACATGTGTCCCAAAGAACTGACAACCCAAAAGAGTCGAGGGATGAAAGATCATTGGGCGGTAGTCCCAGAGAGCGTGGCTCACGAATTTCCAGTGGGAGAGGTTAGGGAGGACGAGAAGAGGGTGTGGTACAATGTCCGCAAGTGATATTGAGACCGACCGAACTAAAGAACGAAGATGAGGTTCAGCATCAAACAGCTCAACGAGGTTCTCGAGCTGGTCATTGCGGTCGATGCGAATGCGTGCAAGGAGGTGGAACCGGGTACGAGGCCGGAGATGACGGCAGGTCAAGGCACAGCGACGGAGGGCCTTGACCTCGTCCTGTAGGTGGTCGATAATCCTCTCGATGACCTCCCAGGCGAGTAAGGGCGACGTGATCGACGTTGAACTGCTCATGGCGGGTAGGACTAGAGTCAGGCTCATCAGCGCTGCGTTCCCCTATGCCCGACATACACACAAATATCACAGCCTCTGCATGCACGATGATTTACCCAAAATAGTTCACAAATATTCCCACTCATTCCAAAGATGACTCACGACATACAGCCATGTGCACCACCACAACATGCGGTGTACTCTATTTCCTCGCCTTCTTCTGCTTGCCTCCCTTATCCTCATCTCGTACACGTTTCTTGCTATTTCCGGTCGATGCCTCTACTTGTGCCTGGAGCTGCTTGAGGGTGCCTTGGAGGATGCGCTTTTCGCCTAGTCGAACAATCACCGCATTCTTCCTGTTCAAGGACAGTGACTCGACACAACCAGTTTTAAGCAGCTTCTCGTCCTCCTGTGGCCATTGTGAACATATCAGGAAATCACGTTCATGAGTCTACGAAGGATGGACCCACGTCGATACTGGTAGGATACTCCTTCAGCCGAGCCTTGAGGACATCGATGGCAACCGTGAGCACGTCGGCGTCCACCTTGGGTTTCGGAAGCTTGCCCTTTTGTGCCGTCTTAGCCCATTCTTCCTTGGAGAATAATAGAAGCCTTTCGAGTGAGATGAGTTCTTCGGGAAGTTCACAATCCGTCCGTAGTACGAAAACGCTATTCCGTGGGCGCAACGTCAATGTGTAAACTACTGTTTTTGGGAGACCTAGTACGCACTCGTCGTCAGCTTCCTCTAGCCACCAATCCACTCGTTCTTGTAGTTCGTAGTTGACTTTCTTGGATGCAGCAGCCACAACGAGGTCTGCGCGAACTTCGACCACATCTTCCGGATTGCCCACGCCCGACAGAGGTGGGCGAAGGGGCACGACGTCCACGTGTCCATATCTCCTGAGCAAGTCGGAATTTGGAGGGTCGCCGTATGTGTTCCACTGTGAGTGACAACAAGTCAGCCCTTCCCCCAAGTCAAAACCGGCACCCATGTGCTCACGATTTGTTCGCCGGCTTTGATTGGTTTGGTGGTGACCATCTTCAGCTCCCGCTCCTCGTAGAACAGCTTTGCCTGCAATCAGGCCGTCAGTTCGCAACGATCCGAGGGACTGGGGAATGCGGTGGACCTTACGTTCTCAGACTCAAAACGCGCATTGAGCATATCCGCCATGGGCACCATAGTCACGTCTGCGGGATCTTCCCGGTCTTCATCATCGGAGTCCTCGTCCTCTTCGAGCCCGGCTTCGTCAGGCTCGCCGACTGCGTCCTCGGGTGCTGGCGCGTTGTTCTTTGCGTCGGCGGCTGGCTGAGGATCGATGTCCATGGCGCTGTCTTCGCCCCCATCGTTCTCAGCGTCATCATGATCATGATCTTCATCCTCAGCATGGTTTCCTTTCCACTTCTCGACGTGGAAGCTACGTGAGAGGATCCGGCTACCGTTGAGGTGATAACGCTCCAGAGAGAAGTGTTGCGCGAGCTTCTCTCGGGGGAACAGATCGGGCCAGCCCTGGGGTGCACACATCAGGCATTGGCTCCCAGGGTCGAGTAGGGCAAGTGAAGAGAACTCACCTTCACGGCGGGGGCCACTTTTTCATGATAGTCGCGCTCGGCCTCGTCTCTCCCAATTTTGTCTGACTCCGCCGGTCAAACCAATGCCCGCAACATGTTGGACGGGAGACAGACCTACCACTGCGGTTCCCTGCAGCTCCTTCAGATCGTCCTCCGCCCAAAACATCGGGGTATCAAACTTGTTGGGCAGCGCAGCTATCGGGGGGTCAAGAACGTGTTACGCAGACCGGTCCAAGCGAAACTTACCGAGGTATCCTGACCACTTCGACTCCGCCCCTCGAGATTCCTCCCACATCATACAGAGGATGAGCCCAGCCCAGCCTTCGTGTAGTCCATGCTCCTTCCAACCTTTCCCCATAAGCGCAGGTAATGTCGACGTCCGCGTGGATAGAGTTAGGTCACGCGGAAGACTGAAGATAGTGTGGTCTTCCTGTGAATATGTGCAGATCAGAACCGTGTTCACGCCTCGAGTGGGGAAGAAAACGCGCACCGGGATGTCCTTCAGTGCGACCGCACCCCGCCCGTGACCTGGAAAGTCGATAATTCCCATACTAGACGTGTCGACGATGCCATATTGCTGCTGAAACCAGTGTAGAAGGTCTGATGCTGCCTCAGTGGACATTTGGGGGGAAGAGAGAGTCGGTTGTGGTCTGAAAGCCAGTGGGTGAGAGTTCGCCAAGGTCCCAGACCAAAGCGAAAAACGCGTTCTGAAAAACATCACAGCCACCACGTGGGAAGATATATAGTCCGAGCAAGACGGACGAAGCTCAGTCTCTACTAAAGTGGACCTACTTCATACGCTCCATTTGGCCCCTGTGCGAACCACCATGGATTAATCGACGAAGATCATCCTACCTCACCACCATAGCCCAAAACTTTTGAAAGACAACAAGATGTCCATCGGACAAAGTTCAGACACAAACAACGACGAGAGAGCACACAGCATGCAATTGAAATAATTGCAGACAGCAGAACAAACGAGAGTGATATGTAGGACATGAGGGTGCGATAGCATCTGAATGCTGCAACACGGAAGCTATCATACAGCTAGGCTTGGACGGGTTTTGCGCCCGGGTACTTGCTCTGCTCAGGCTCCTCGCGGTGACTATCATACAGTCGGGCTAGCGAGCAGTTTAAGCGAGCTTGGCAAAGCCGACGGAGTTGTGGTCGAAGGAGAACGCGGTGTAGACGTTCTTCATGAACGAATCTCCAAGGAGCCAGACGTTGCTGCCGAGGCCGATGTCCTGACCCGCGAGAGAGCCGACACACTTGCCAGAGCCGCTCTGAGTCTCGCCGACGTTGAGGCTGGTGCATACAAGGCGGCGTGGTCAGGAACCACATCATACAGGCGAAAAAGAAAAAGAAAACTAGAACGAAATGAGGCGCTCACTTAGCGGAGGAGATCTTCCACTGCTTGCCGCCCCACGAGAACGCGACGGTGGGGGCCTTGTTGCAGGGGTAGTAGTAGAAGCCCTGGCTGGCATCATACACGCCCGAGCCGGGGATGGCGGCGTAGAACTTCTTGACCGCCGCGGGCGGGCCGTACATGATCGTGGTGCCCGAGTCGATGATCGTCTCGAACTTGCTGACGATGGCCTTGCCGTTCACGAACGCGGACGCGCCGGTGATCTGCCAGAAGCCGGTCGAGGTGTCGACCTTGTGGTACTCGATCGAGCCCGAGTAGAGCTTCTTGTTGGTGCCGCCGAGGTAGAGCTCAGAGCCCTTGGAGGCGAGCTTGAAGGCGAATTCGCCCGACTTGACGCGGTGCTGCTTAATGGCGGTCTTGAAAAAGGGGTCCTGTTGGGACGGAATAAGTGAAAGAACAAGGAAGGACGAGAGGACCGAGACATACCGCCTTGAGGTTGGAAATTGCGGGGTAGGCCAGACCGAGGATACCGTCGGTGGGATCGTTGCTGAAGGAGCTGGAGAGAGTAGTGACGGGCGAGAAGGCCTGGCCGGAGACGGCGACACCAGCGACGGCGACGTTCTCGGTAAAGACGGGGCCAGAGACAGTAGAGCCATCGCCGTACTGGATAGAGAACTTGCCGGGCATCTGATATTCTGTCCCCGACTTCTTGGCGTCGTACCTGTGCTTGGACTTGCAAACCGAGCTCGTGCACGCGGCGCTGGGGACCCAGAGGTCCGACGAGCCAGTGTCGAAGTCGATGGTGAACTTCTGCGCGGGTTCGCCGATGGAGATCGTGCCAGTCCATTCGAGGTCTTGCGACTGGTCGGTCAGTGGCTCACCCTGACGCTTAGCACGGTGCTCGGGGAGCTGGGCTACAGGCTTGATGACGGCACCCTCCTTGAAGACATGCGAGCCGACATTGTTCTGGAGGTTGATCAGGTTCGCGCGGTGCTTGCTGTAAAACAGAGCGGCAGAATGTATTAGCACGGCTTATCAGGGCTTATCTACATAAGTCGTTCCGCAGATGGAGATATGCGTACTTGATCGTCTTGACTGTCTGGTAAATCGCCTTGTCGTGGTTGAAAGTGCCATCCTCGTTGATGAGGGAGGAGCGCTTCGCAATGGGGACACTGATGCCGGCGTCGGCGACGGGGCTGGCGGACGCCAAGAGGGCGAGGACGACGGTAAAGAGGGTGGCCTTGCAGAACATAATGAAGGATGGGCAGCAGAAACGCTAGAAAGCGATGTCTTCTCGACGGGCTACGGAGACTGGAAGAGGAAGACCTAGTAAACAACGGAAGGATCGCCCCGTCGACAGCCAGGCACCTGGTGGAAGGAAGGGTGAGAGTCTGGAGGGAAGGGGCAGTAGGGCAGCAGCATCTTGAATGTTTTGAGCGGGATACGCCACATGGCGCATCGTCAAGGTCCATCGTCCTCCGGAGGACGATGCTAGAGGCGCCGGCCAGCGACTGCCAGCGACCACGAGCAGTTCAGTTCGCGGCGCGTGAACTCTTGTTCATTCCGGTGGGGGATGGCAGATTGTGATGGAGGATTCGGGCAGGTGCCGAGACGGGCAACGCCACAAATGCCAGATGCGCTCGACCATCACATGGCCTGTTGTAGAGGATAGGGCCTGTAAGTAGAGACAGCAACGATGCAGTGAGTCTAGATAAACGTGGGCCTTCTCGCTCTGCGCGCGTTCGTCAAGCGGTATAGAGGAGACAACCCCTGATCGCGGCGTATGTGCGGCTCCGCGCCTCTATGCACACGGTTGACAGGACCTGATCGCCCTTGAGCCTTATTCAAATCGGCTAATCCATGCGTTCCGAATAAGGCACGCAGACTCAACCGTCGGTTAATGATTTTATCATCGCCACTGCTTCCAGACGCCGACCACTTCCAGACCACCTCATTAGAATTTAGAAGTAGAACCATTTACTTCCCTCACGGCAGGCATTGGGTTATTTTCGACTGGAGAAAAGTCGCTGAAAAGGGGAGGCAGGTGAAAGACTTTTATCTCCACGTGATTAAATCAGACAAAAGTCGTTCAAAAGTCTCTCAAAGGAGAACTTTCCTCCCAATTTTCTGCCACTTTTCGAGTACCAGAGAAAAGTTTATCACCTGCCCCCGTTTTTAATCGACTTTTCTCCAGTTGGAAATATCCTCATGCCCGTCGTGCCTGCACTTACTTACTTACTTGCTTGCTTGCTTAGGGAAGAATGCTGTTGGACTATGCGCGTGTTATCGTCTGCTTGACATCTGGCCCATTCGTCCACAACAGGGCCCGTCCCGTCTACAAGGTAAGTATAGTGCGAACGAGTGTTGCTGTAACCACAGTTTCAGTACCGCAATATCAATACTCGACACCGTCGACGTTGTTACCACAAAATGACCTCTTGGCTGAGGTCTCTGGTTGCAGGGGGATCACACCAGTCCATGTGATCGATGACGTCCGGTCGAACCCTTCCACCTGCTCAATCACACCGTTTGCGAATTGGACAGTCTTGGCAGGAGGCTAGCGTTCAGAAGCATAACAAACATCACGCGTGCAGGTACCATACCTCTTCAACCATGACAACAACCATTCAGTTTCTAGGCAGCCAGCCTTCGATGCAATGCTGTGTTAAGTTCTGACTTGACAGTGTGTAAGACCTTGTATGACTATGGACCTGTGTAAATACTTGGATCACAACATCGACGGAGACCCATCGACCGATGTGAGCCGACCCGAGACCAAATGTCAGTTCAAAGCATGAGTTCACCTTGGACGCACCGTATGCATGACTGATTGACTCTCATCTTGTGCAACCCAATCCAGACTCAAAACAACCCCAGTCCACTCGCGACTGCCAACCGTAAGTCAGATGCAAAAGCAGCGTGCCCCACATATCATTCAGGACCAATAGACATACAACAAGATCTTCGTGTTTCGTTCACATATCGTCAAAATCCGTCCCAAAGCAACGCAACAGTAAACTCAAGTGAAGGTATACCTGTGAGTAATCCGCTCCAAGTCTGTTCGTTCCAGATCCGAATCGGCCGCCTCTACCTCATACGCCGGGATCCGACACCGCGACGTCTACTTGTGCTCCTCAAAAGGGTTCTCGACGTACTCCAGCTCGTCGTCATCATCGCTCGGCCGTGTCGCCGGAGGCGAGCTCGTGTTCATCAGCGACACGGGCCGTTTCGGCAACAGCCCAATCTTAGCTATCGAGAACATTGATAGTCAGAAGAGCATAACCCGGCGCGCTGAAACACGGGGACGAGGGTGGGCTCACCGAGGTTGACCGGGCTACCACTGTTGGTGGGCGGCGGGCGAGGCACGTCAGAGGACGCACGCGGCGACTGGGCCGGTGGCGCGGCGGGCGTAGGGATAGGCGACGCAACCGCTGCAGGTTGGTCTGCACAATTACCTATCAGCGAGCTGAAGAGGTGTGACGCAAAGGATACTCACTCTGCACGACGGGTTCATCGAGGTCGTACCCCGAGACCCGGGGCGGGTCGCGCGCGGACGAAACAGGGGGCTGGGGAGGAGCATTCGACGCCGCGAAGTATTGTTGCTGGTACGCCTCCTGAGCGGTATGGCGGTCAACGGGTGCGGGCGGCGCAGCACCCCATTGGGGCGCTGTAGACGCGGCGGATGCTTGCCCGGCATTCACATTCCTGCAGCGTGTCAGTGCACCGTCTAGATGGGAAGAGGCGACACTACTGGGCGACGTACCGAGATTGCTCGTACTCGTTGATCTTCGCTTTCACCTTTGTCACGATCGAACTGAACGTGCGCTTCCCGCTCTCCGCGATCTGTCCCATCGTCCGCTGGAACTCCTGGAACTGATCGTTCGGCCGCTCGCCGGCGTTATCAGAGTCCGGTGGCGGAGAGCCGTGAGGCTGTTGCCGCTGCTGATAGGGAAATTCACCTGCGCCCCGTCGTGGCCAGGAGGTACCGCTCGCGTGCCGTTGCTCTTGTTGCTGATCCTCGAGCATCAGCTGGCGAGCGAGCTGCTCGTCGAGGTCCAAAGAATGCTGTTCGGGCTAAGAACACGGATGCGAACATCGTCGAGGACGAAATCGTGATACACAGGGACACAGCAAGGGAAACGGCCGTGTCAGAGGTAGAGGACGGGGCAACGTCGGGAGTCGAGACGAACCTGCTGTACGGGCTGCGTCGAGACGTACTCCGGGTCGCTCATCCCAAGCAACACATCCAACGCTCTCTCCTGGTCACCGTTCACCGAGTCCAGCACTGATTGCCTGTGACACGACACGTATCCAGATCAGCAACGTGCAATCACCGCCCTCGAGGCTCCATAGGTCGACCTAACCAACGAATGGACTACTCACAACACTGCGACATCGAAATCGGGGAACATCGCGCGCAGGGCCTCCACCTGTGGGCTGACGCGTTCTCCCTGCGCTGCGACCGCATCTACTCCCTGAGTTGGTATCGGATGGTTCGTCTGCACGACGGTCGTCGTGGCCATGGTGTGTTGGTATTCTTGTGGTTCGGGCCTTGGGGGCAGCTCGGGTGTGGGCTCGGTCTCAGCGGCCTGCGCGTCGAATGGGTTCACAGAAAGGGCAGGTTGTGAGAGAACAGGGTCTGCTTCAGGAAGCTTGGAAGTCGTTGTCGTGGCTGCATCGTCGGCGACGTCCGCGGTCGCAAAGATATCATCCGGCTTCGGGGATTCCCCAGCGGTAGCAGTCTGACTTTGGTCGTGAGGCTTCGCGGCGCTTGCGTTATCCGCGGCCGGGGGGTGCACGTCGGTCGCGGCAGGGGTGGGAGCGTTGTTTGCTGGTGGTTCTTCGATTACAGACATGACTGAAGAGCAAGGGTAGGTTCACAAGCACACAGAGATGGGGTGGAGCTGAGAGAAGTAGTGCGTTATATATGCGCAGTCTGGTGGAAACTGCGGTGGATGCTTTCGCGCTGTGGCAGTCCCCTTGGAGCTGCCGTCGGCATTGGCCGTGACGTCTCGGGCTACGAAATTGGGAACTCATCGACATCCTCTGCCATGACCCGCTGCTCCATCGACTCAGCAGCACCGAGTCACCGACTGTGCAGACCAAGCATTAATGTTCAACGTGTCGCGCAGCTTAACCGCAGCAAGTCCCGAAAACACACGCACCCGTCTCGGCTGCAAGGTCAAAGTCCACTCAACTGTAACATCGCGCACCCAACACGCCTGCTAACCAAGCGATGCTCAGTTTGCCCAAAGTTGCACTGTTAAATGCGCCATTCATTTCCACCAAGATTTTAGCCATAAACATACGTAAAACGATGTTCAAACAAGCCAGGACTCAAGTAGCGGGATGGACTCTTCAAAGGTGGGAGAGATGTTGAAGTCCTGGAGTACTTCGGCTATACTCTTAGCGCGACCAACGTCTCCTTGACGTCGAAACCATCGCCCTCCAAACTCTTCCTCTTCTTCGCAAGCACCACAAACATGTTGTCCACCGGCTTGTCGAACCTTTTCCGGGCGTCTCTCCGTCCACCCTGATTCTGTCCCTCCGGCATACTCTCCTGCGCGGCGACGAGCAGCAGCGCCATGTCTTCCTGTGCAGAATTCTGGGTAGGCATGCGAGCGATCTTATGAACGATCTTGAGGAAGGGAGCAACGGCCTTAGGATACTCGTCACACCCCACACCCTCTTGATGCTTGTAGGCAAAGTCTTTCCCGTCCCAAGTATCGGACCCGTCTGTGTCGACGCGGAGGTGTTCCATGGCGTTGATGATTGCTTGCTTGGCGGTCTCCGCGTAGTCCTTGACTACCTCCGAGAGCAGTAGTTGAAGCTCGACTGAGATGGCTTGGCGAGCAGCGTCGTTCTTCATGACGTTCTCAAGAAGCTTCTGGCGGGTCGATGCAGTGAGCAGCTTCATGAGCTCATCTCTATCTGTGATTGGTTCATCCATGGAACCCGAGAAAAGCAATCAATCGTCGTCTCCAAGCGCAAGGGGACGTGAAGAACGTACCTTTCAGTTTCGGGACAGTAATACGATGGTCATTGACCTTGCCGCGACGGTTGCGACGGCCGGAAGGATTTTTACTTTCTTTGCTAGCAGATTCTGTTCAGCATCATGATCTGCAGGCCGGCTGCGTTTGGCCGACATATGAGGGTGGGATATAAGTAGAAGGCGCAGTCGGGGAAGGGGGAGGAGGTGGTGGTAGGAGGTAAAGCGCTGCTACGTGGCACATGTCTTTTATAACGCACTAATAGGCGCCTATAATCGCGGATTTTTTGCGGTTCAAAGGGGTCCGTGGAAGCCTACAGGTCACATGAGAGGTGTTGAGTAGAGAGAAGCTACAAGCGTCTAAACAGACGCCTGAAACTGTGGGCGCTAATTAGTCACCCGACTTGGCCCCACCAAGCTCTTGAGCCGCAGACGTCCAACAGTATTTACTTACTTCCAACAGTTGGCCCTCTTTGACATTTTTTTCTGCAGAAGGGCATCGTATGCGGCACAGGTCTATGAATGCTACTCTTTCTGCTGTTCCTTCTATCACAGTGCCATGTTGTTGCTTGTCGGCGCGATCCACCGCCCCGAGTGATGATCGTTTCTGGCGAATTGAAGCAGACCTCAGCTCCTTCAAGTCCCCGCTTCCTCTCCGGAGAAACTGGTGCCGGGAGATGGCGTTCAGTTTTGTTAACCGTTTGTGAGTTTGATCGCCTTTTAGGCTGTCCCGACTTCCTCTCGAGACATGTTCACTAAACCGTACGACATCCACCAGGGTTGTATTGAGGCCGATCCAGGGGAGTGTCGTCTTCCAGTGCAAAGTGCATCGCAAGCCTACCTCCACCGGCAAGCTTTCCACCACGCACGGCTTTCTAGATCATCGGAGGATTGTTAACCGGAAACTTACCGTTCCCTAAGCCGATTACCGCAGGCTGAGGAGTACTTGGTCCACCACCACTCGGCGCGATCACCAGGGAGACACGCTGTGTAAACCCGAACTTTGTACTATGGGTTGGCGGGACGATCCCGCACCCGGAGACGCTATACCTCGTTGTGAATCGTGCCCGGTAGGCAAGATAATCGTGATCCCGTGCTAATACTTTGCAAATTTCCACACAGAAGCCGTCTCCGCCGGTAGAAGTGCTGAAACAACAACAAAAATTGCCTGAATTCAGAAATAAAATTATCGTATTGGGTGGAGTTCGACTCTGTCCTACCTTCGGACGGCAATGCTAATCGCGCTATTCGACGCCGGTGGCTCGATTCCCGGCTTCAAGCGTCCACGCGTAGCAACCCCAATACCTCCCCCGAGTTCCATGAGGCGATCCTGGAAGAGGCGTAGGAGACAACTCGGCATTAAATAGTCCCCACAGAAGTGGATAAGATTCCACGACCTCAAGGATTTTGTACTTCTCCACAAAGTTGCTTCCCCAGTCCCGAAAGGATGTCCAGTTATGCGGCACTCTACATGGCTGACTCGAGTCCTCAGAATATGTACGTTCGCTCGCTTTACACTCACACTAACGTATCACTCATCCCAATATTCGGTTTTGCTCCAGAATGCTGAACTCATACTGCGGAGTGGCTGCATTGGGTAAGGGTCTGACATCTCCTTCGGTGCAGTTTTGACGTCTCCTTCAGTGCTTCTCGTGTACGATTACATCATAACATTCGACAAGGAAGTGGATCTTTTCTGGCGCGGAAATATGTCTAGGGCATCGGCCTTATTCCTATTCAACCGTTATCTCTCCTTGGTGGCGGTTGCACTACCCAGGTTCACGATGCAACACATGCAATCCGAGGTGTGTCGGTTCCCCCTCTCCTTTCCTCGTCTATAGGGCTGATGATTTTTTGTGGCTAAGAGGTCAATTCGGCGCGCTTAGCTCTTGTGTAGATGGCTGACTTACATTTTCCCAGATGCAAAGAACTGGTCTATGCCTTCGAAACGTTGGATATCCTCGCATTATTACCATGGACCAGTACGTCACCCAATGCTAGCGGCTCAAATCCCGTCCTAGCGCTAATGAACCCCGTCTTTTAGTCCTCTCCAGTCTACGAGCCTTCGCCTTGAGCGAGGCCCCATACCGGTGGGCGGTCACAGCCCTCGTTTTGGCCTTAGCTTTGGTCCCGGTCGCACTCAATATGGTTGGTTAGTCTAGCCTAGCATTCGTAACGTCTTGTTGAGCGTAGACCACGGCAGACCCAATATCATTGGCTTATCACCGCGGATAGCCAACTGGGATGCCTCGGGAGGCTGACAATCACTGCTGATATGGGCAAAAAGTAAGTCGCCGTGCCGTCCGCGCATTCCGGTTCTTCAGACTCACAATGTCACTTCAGCTGTATGTTTCCTCTATCCGCTCAACGGCTTGCGCCAGACGGAAGCTGACCAGTGCCATGTACAGTCACAATGATATGCCGTATCAGTACTATTTGCTCGGACCTCATCGTTCTTGGCGTGGCTGTCAACGCGACATACAGGACAAGCAGACTCGTCCGGAGAGCTATGGGCTCCAAGAACAGTTTCGGTCCTGAGACGTTCACAGGGACTATCCTTCGTGATGGTTTGCATCTATAGACACTCTCGCACACTTGCAACCCGACTGATTAATTTTCGCCCTTCTAGGCGCAATATATTTCATGTAAGGGCACTCGTCTGATTAGTCCACTAGCATCACCCTACATGCTCACCTCAACACCCCAGCGTCTTTCTGATCTTGAACGTCGCGCATCTTGTTTTCACCTGGCTCTCAGTGAGCTCTCCTATTCTCGCCTCGCACCGGGTGTATGCTGCTTACCGCTTGCAATACACCTTCCCCAGCTCAGCATCGACGCCCTCAGCGCTCTCAGTTTCATCACCATATTCACACAGCCGTGCGTCCCTTGCATATTGGCCCAGTTTGTTTGCGATTTATATTGACCCGATATTTCCCCGGCCCCAGTCTCGTAGCGATCCTCATCTCGATGTTCCTCTCGAACCTGCAGGAGGTGAAGCAGCGCTTGGCCAGTCCCCGGTCGCTCCCGCATATCGGATCGGTCGGGACTATACACCTCCGGCCACTAGGGCCCTCGAGGGAGATGGGGCCTGCCCTGGACGCGTCAGTCGAGGCGGACAGCCTCCCGGTGGACCATGGAACCGGAGGACAGATGGAACGTGTGGAATCGAGGAGGTCGGCTGTGCAGACGTGAGATGCCTCTGAGCGTAGGATCGGCTCGGGTATAGATGCCGAACGGTCCTCACGAATTAGACACGACTTCGCCGAAGAGATAGCATGTACATAGCGCGAGATAGAGATATTCTTCGGTATCATCTCTTACAGTCGCATTTTCGAGGAGGGCGGTGGCCCTCCCATAGGTCTTGAATCCCCGACCCAGTTTTTCAAGTGATGGTTATATTTTGGGTTCTAGTATAGTATGGACGACAGATATTCAAATACAGATCTAAGTCATTACCCTGATATACACTAATAGCGACACTATTGCATAGAATTGCGTACATCCCTTTCGTCAGTATTCTACCCGAGCGTCAAACCCTTTCCAATGTCCTAGCGCCCTTGGAATCATCCTTCAAGTCCATCGCCTGCATAGAAATGCCATCCGCGACCTCAAATGAACCTGTGCTCCGTATAGAGTACGTCAATGCAAGGTTGGTAAGCGTCGGGCCCTCAGACGCCGACACAGCAGCAGTGGCGCCCTCGCACTCTACGGCTGCCAACCCATTCTCTATCGGAGAGCAGTTGAGCGCGACAAGGACTATGATCAACATCGGATAGATAGCCTACATAGCGCAAGGTCATGCGTAAGTTGGAGGATATTGTCCTGCAGCAGCCCAGATGAAGATCTTACAACGATGGGTACAAAGCAGCCGTACGTGTAGTACGCCTCTGCCCTGAGGAGTGCATTCTGCGATGACCGAAAGGGAGTGTTTGGTCGAGCCGATCCGAGTTCATACAATACCAGCAGAATCTAAGCATGCCGCTGTGGGCCTATATTTTCATGGAGCGGGATTGCGGGAAAGGCGCACCAGGAGAACGGAATATATGGTGCCCGATTCCAACAGCAAGCAAAACGCTTTCGCAACCCTGGCCTTCCGTTTATTGCCGGAGCGCCCGCGCAACATCGATCTATGCTGCCTGGCCCCGGAATCAGCATCCATAGCCACAAAAGGTGACCGAAGACGTACCAGGCCTTGACCCCGATCAGGATCGTGGCGAGCACGTTTGTCCCCAACGACAACACGGCACCGATCTCCGAGAAGGCGCCAGCTTGAAAGAGGTAGCTCGGAAAGAGACATGGACATTGATGACATGGGCACTCGTGGTCACCAAGTACGATGGACGCGATGCCGAACCCTGAAGAAAGTGTTAGCACAGCACACTGAGGTTGAGCGGGACGATCAGACGCACCGAAGGTGAGTGAGATGAGAAGTACCCCTAAGAGAGAGACGGCCCTGCTCCGCCACACCGCGCACGCCCGCCACCACACGATGCTGTCACCCAATATAACCTGGACGATGCATGATGTATGAGATACCGGGAGAAGCAACACGATACGAGCGTCAACTCACGTTGAGGCCCAGTGTCAACGTCATGATCAGCGCATGTACCGAAACCTTAGAGCTGAGGGAATCGACGTCCACGCTGGTGTAGGCATCCGAAAACATCCCTCTTTGTGCCGCAGAGACGGCCTTTCCTACACTCTCAATGTACCATCCTTTCGTGGCTACCCACAAGCTTGTTGACGCATACAGGAGCAAGGTGCTTGGGAGGAGTACGCGCACGGATGTCTGTCGGAGATCGTTTCGGCTGTGTATTAATGCGCATTATTAGGAGGCCTGCTTCTACGAAAGGACAGTATTATACGCACAAGAGGAAGTACACGGCGACCAAAACGAGCGCCGTCAATATGCCTATCACCGTAAACTCACTCAGCCCGATGTCCCGCCAGTAACCAACTAAGAAGCACGCACCGAACAGAACACTCGACAGCCCTATATCCAGGGCGACGTATGGAAGGTCCGCCGCGTAGAACTGTGTGAGGTTGAGCGCGAGGCTGTTGACCTCAACGTACCGCAGTCCCGCTTCCTGCGGCACGTCGAACGGCATGAGTGCTGGTGGGGGTAGTCCGAGCTAGGCGGCGCCAGGACGAGATTCGTGCAGACGCAGCATCTCCCGAATTATATCTTTGGTGGGCACGGCTTGGGCCCTGGGGGCGCTGGTAATATGATTTGATCTTCCAATAGTGACGGCGAGACCAGAGGCCCGGGGGTATGGCCAGGTTTACGTTTAAGCGTCCAAAAGAGGCACATAAGCAGGCCCTCCAACCACCTGTCCTACAGCTGCCCATCTGAAACAGGCCGTTAGGAGCCACGCGTCCCGAGATTGCGAGAAGTGCGGCCCTGCAGTGCGAGCGGGAGCGGCTCGGCTGTAAGTCCGAGTTTTGAAGTCGAGATGAAGCAGCGGCGGGTCGCGTGCGTCCCGCTCCGAAGCCTGGGCCTGGATCAGGCGAGTTGACAGGAACCTGCCCCCTGGAAAAGGTAAATTAGAATGCATGCATGAGCGAAATATTCAGAGGAGGGGGAAGGGGATCTGACCCACGGGCCAAACCGAGCCCGGAGGCGACCTGGTTCGACATCCTTGGCAGTGCCCAGGTCTGGACCCTCGTACAACGGAGACAGACTATCACTAATAAGTAGAGGAAACTGCTTGACGATATCAGCAGCACAACGAAGCCGCTGGGGTGATTAAGTATAAGTATCATGGACAGACTACTAGTGGCGGAGGAGGTTGATCGACGTGGATCGAGGGCGCGACCTGGACAAGGAGTTCCGCGCTCGGTCCGCGTCCCCAGTTACAAACAGTCCGGAGGCTCTACGTCCCGTCTGCCAATGACCCTAGTCTTAACCCTCTAGAGCTGCCAACTGTAGCTTGCGTCCCTGGTCCGTCTAAGCTTGTGTCTGTCTCAATGACAACGATCCACAACCTTTGCAGAGTGTGGTTCCAGCAGACGTGGATAGGACAGCCCAAGACGCACGAATATATGATGGGCTCACCGGCGCGAGGCTCTGGGTCACAATAAGTATTGAGAAGGAAAAGACTCGCGACTCGTGGCCAGCCACGGAGTTTGGGGGGGTGATGATGGTCGCAAGCACTGGCGGAGCGTTGTTGACAGACACTTGAGCGCAAGTGGGGTGTCGGTCCGGCCGGAGCGGCAGACGCTCTTGGTTGCCGACGAGGGCGTTCGACCGCCGCATCCTCCGACTCACCTCCACACCCGTCTTTTCCGCCGGAGCCGGCTTGACTGACTCCTCGTCGGCACGTTCTGTCTCCTACCCGGTCAACACTCACTAGGATCAAGTGATACAACCTGGTAGACTTGGATCGACACGATGAACGATGACTATAAGGCGTCTAAGGAGGCGTTTGTGTCTGGGATGACGGGTTCCACCATAGGCCACATCAACTTGGTCTCTCTAGCTTCATTGGTGAGTTGTGCCCTAAACCAACGCTTGAACTGACTGGGTGACTCAGGTCAGTTGTCAATAGCTCTCCATTCGGCTGTCCGGACGCGTTTCCCTCCAACTCGGTCATTTCAGTTCCTATCAGAAGCTTTCCTCCTCATCATCCCCCTTGTTTTGTCGGTGACAATCTTCGCAAGCTCGCCAGTCGTGCTATGTTTGCTTCTAGCTGCCCCAACGGGCCTTTTTCTACTCCTACCGCGGCGAGAGTCGGGAACATGGCTCCCCTCGTCCCTCAAACACAGTCGTCAATCCTCACGCACATCCAATCCTTCTCGGGATACTAGTCCATCCAAGGCTCTATCAATAGTAATACCCCCCTTGCCCGCCCTCACAACGTACCGAGCCCATATGCTCCTCCTCACGTTCATCTGCATCCTTGCCGTCGACTTCCCCGTCTTTCCTCGATTCTTAGCAAAGTGCGAGACCTACGGCGTCTCCATGGTACGTGCAATACATTTATTGAAGTGACATTTGATTGAGGTCGCCCTTGAAGATGGATATTGGCGTTGGTTCCTTCGTATTCTCTCAAGGAATTGTATCCGCGATACCCCTTCTGAAGAACCCTTCCCATCTTACCCAACCTCTCCTCCCCAAGGTCACTACAGTCCTGCGGAAGTGCTCGCCAGTCCTTCTGCTTGGGCTATTGAGGACAATATCCGTCAAGGGAACGGAGTATCCAGTAAGCGATCAATAACCTTCCCACAAGACCACTTGTCAATGCAAGACAGGAACATGTAACAGAATATGGCGTCCACTGGAACTTTTTCATCACTCTCGGGTTGTTGCCAATATTCCAGGTGCTGCTTCACCCCTTGATGGTGTATGTTCCCGTCTCCCTTCTGGGCCTCGTCGTCGCTATATGTATGCGTCTCCTTTGACTCGGTTCGTGAACCCGGTCTCACTACCCCGTGCAGCGCATCAACTCGCCCTCTCCACCGGCAAGCTTGACCAATTTATCCTCCATGCTCCTCGAATCGGCGTCGTTTCAGCGAATAAGGAGGGGTTGATTTCCATGGCAGGTGAGTAGCTCCCATCTCCTTGTCTGGGTACGGACGCTCAGAAGGCCGAATCCTACTAGGCTACCTCGCCATTCATTTGCTGGGTTTGTCTACAGGCACACTCCTCCTTGCGCCATCGCCATCCTACTTCCGCCGCCAACAGCAACAGCTCGCGCATCACGCCGCTGGGCAGCACCCCACCCTGAGCGACTCCGACACCGACGACGACGTCCCATCTCCAGTCCCCCCGACCTCCCCCGCCAGTCCATCCCCTACTCCTGCGCCTACTCCCGCTCCACGGATCGTCGAGGTCCGGCGCGAGAACGACAAGACCGCGACCGAGCTCTGCTCGTACGCCGTGCTCTGGTGGGTTCTCCTCGGGGCCCTTAGGCTCGCAGACGTCGGCGGGGGCGTGTCGCGCCGGATGGCGAACCTGCAGTACGTCGTGTGGATCGCGGCGTACAACGCGACGTTCATCCTCGGGTACCTCGTGCTCGACCTCGCGTTCTTTGCGAGCCCGCTCAGCCGCTCCGTGTACTCGCCCACGTCGAAGCTCAAGCTCCACCCCGACCCGCGGTTGCTCAGCGCGACGCGGCATGTTGAGCCATCTGGTGCGGGTGCTGGCGCGGATAGGAGGCGCGAGGTGGGGGCGGGGGCGGAGGCCGGCGGTGGGGCGCAACCGCTGTTGGAGGCAATCAATAAGAACGGGCTGGTGCTGTTCTTGCTGGTGGGTGCTTTCTTTCTAACGCCGCTGTCGTTCCTGACGGGTGCTGGGTTGGTTCCAGGCAAATGTGGCGACGGGGCTGATCAACCTGTCGATGCAGACGATGTACACGTCCGATTGGGCGGCGATGGTCGTGCTCACGCTCTACAGCTTCGGTGTGTCTGCTGTCGCGTGGGCGTGTCGGCGTAGAAAGATCTGGCGGTTCTGAGAGCAAGATTGTGTTGAAATTGTGTCGTCTACGTTTGAGTCGGCTGGCCGTGCCTTAAAGTTCGACGAGTAGAAGATAAGAAGCTTGAGAACCTTTAGGCGCTAGGTCCTAGCATGTCTCCCTGGCACTGGTACCATACAATAGCTGTACATACGTAGGATGTGCTGAGGAGACGTAAGCGGACGTCGATGTCAGGTCTACCCATAGTATAAAATGCAACTGAGATGTTGAGTCGGGTGCGAAGTGACTGCCGAGCAGCCAGGGCACCTTCTCGGCAGCTTCTGCTTCATCCCATCGCGCGGTCCGAGTTCGACGCCCAGTCCGTTTCTACACTGCGGAACAGTAGTCGTCTTTCGTGGACTCGCGCTCACCGACGACACTTAAGGGTTGCCGCCCACATATCCAGGTGAAGATCGTCTGCATATGCGCCCCGGACGCACCACTGGAGTGTTGGAGACCCCGCGCGACTGGAGACACACTGACCTTCACCTGGTGTTTCCGACCGGCGAGCGGCAAGCCGCTCTTCACGTTCAGCGGTACACTGTCGACCTTCAGGTCCCCGACTGGGACTGACCACGCATCCATTCGCTCACGCTCTCCAACGATGAGCATGTCGTCACCGTCAAGTACGAGCACGTCGTACAACAACACGAGACAAGTTTGACAATCCTAGCTCGTGTCACGATGGTTTCGTGCGGAGGCCGTGCCTTAGATAGCCAAGCGGATCCGGCCGTTGTGCAATGGGCTGATGAACGAAGCGTCTTGTTGTAAAGCTTGGTCTAGACTTTGCTGGACCGTCATGTTACCGGCTTCGTGTTGACGTTTCTCGCTGAAGTAGATGACTATCACAGCTCGAGGATCAGACATGAAGAGACTATGCAGGAAGGAGTCCGGTACTCTATTTAGCATTCTTGATGACATTGGCGGGCCGGAGATCTGAATGTTCAACGTTCAGTACGTTCAGTGGTCTGGCCTGGTAATAATTTCCTGAACCGATTAGTATAAAACCACTTCCTAGCTATAGAATACCTCTCAAAACATATTATCATCGGCTTTGTTTATAACTCTGAGCTGTAGCGCAGCTTGCATTGGGAGAGCTCTCGGTGAGAGTGAACCTGTCAGTGGCCATGGCGGTTAAAGTACTTGATGTACAGAGCGCCCGATTGCGTTCTCATCGCGGGCGTCAGTTGCCACTTTTCTGTCACTCCATGGTCGCATTGTATTCCAGGGTACTGTCCGCAGTATTTAACACGCGAACTGATGGCTTTACTCTAATCCCTGTCAGGCATGCTAGCTTATCCTTCTTGCTCTACAGAAGTCACCCACCTAGCATGTGGCTAGCACGAACTCCAGGCCGCGGCAATATCGATGTTCAACTTCGGTCGTTGCCAAGGATCCAAAGGATACCCTTAAAATATTTCTGCTACTCTCGGGGATGTGAGTTCTCGTACCGCTAACTTTTTGTAAAACTCGTCTGCGTTAACCATATCAGGCTCGATCAACACTTCTGCGGCGAGGAGGCTGACGTTGTCTGGTCCCGACCGTCAGCCTGTACTTGGGAACTACATAAGGCCACGTTTCGAATACTTGGATCTTAATCCTTCTTTCCCTCTTCCCATCGTCCCCGTCTCGCGATTTTCATGCTCACCATGATCAAGCCTGTCATCATTGTCATCACCGTGCTTGTATTGCTCCCACTAATTTTGAGTGAGCCCTTGCTATCGACTCCGATGTTTGGCCAGCTTTGTATCCTCCTCTTCCTCATTTATGGTTTTGGGTGAGTAATCTTAATCCTCTTTCAACAGAGTGCTGAGGCGTCCACGCAGACATCTCTTGACTGGCATGACCTGTCCCACCTTCATCCGCTTCGCATCCATCCTCCTTCCCAAGGTCCCCGTCCCTTCATTTATCTCCTGGATCAAGATCCAAGGCCTGGATGCTTTCCGTGGTATCGCCACGATCATCGCTTCCATTTTCGCCATACCTCACTGCTCCAGCATCACTGCTGTCCTCGCCTGGACTCTCAGCCAGGGTATCGGCCTCTTCCTCGGCACAAGCGTCCACGTCGCGCTCTTTGTCCCCTTCCACCCAGGGCTCTCAAGGTGTCGCAATTGTAGCACAAAGTATGGACCTGAAGAGGGTCCCACCGTCGCCAAGGTAAGCCCAATCTCGATCGCTGATCGTATACCGTGTTGCTTGGGCGCAGGCAGTGCCCAGGCGAGGCGATGTCCGATATGGCATGTTTGTCTACGTCAACTAACAACAACATTGCTACACATGTCGTCATTGGATCCTCGATCGGGCATGGCGCCCTATTAGGGGGAAGACACTCGATTGCGCGACACGAACACTCTTGCTGCTGGTCAATCACCGTGCGGTTCAAGTCGCTCTGGTTCCTCAGTCACGGATTCTTTGGCGTGTACATACTCTGTAGACGCTGGATCCTCCTCCTCTCAAGACTCGGCTGACTTCAATTTCGATGCAAACTCAACATGGGACTCGGACGCAACTTCCGCTACGTTACTATCGGACTCAGACATCTGCAGTATCGCGGCTCGGTTCAACCACGCCCTCGTCAAGAAACGCTTTTGTGTTGAGTACTCAATCTTTTGTACTCCCCGAAGCCAGCTCGCTACAGAGGTCGGCATCGAGGACGCTATCTCTGGCGACACGAACGACTCAGGCTCTGGTTGTAGTCGGGAGGATACTTTTCTCTTGCTCGGCGACCTTCTCACTGCGAGCTTTTCCTCGACTTCGATCGTGGCCCAGTCTCCAGCCCCATCAAGGAGGCTCCTTGTCGCCTCGCCTAACTGCTTCTATTTGGACCTGTCTTCGTCACCGACGGGCATCGGCCATACCCTCGAGAGTGTCTTCTCTACTTCGTTCACTGCTGTCGCCAGGGCCACCGCAGGCTCTCGTTCCGCGCCCGTCTCCCGTCGCTCATCCTTCTCTTCCAACGCGCCGCTCTTTCGGCCACTCAGCCTGTTTGCATCGTCGACGTCGTCGGATGTCTCGCTCGCTGATACCTCGCCTTCTCCCTCGCGCCCCTTTTCGATATTCGGATCCGTTATGCTTCTGCCCGCTGGCGGCCCCTCCTCCGCCCCGACTAGCTCCTCTCTGTCGGACACATTTTTTGAGGCGCCAGTGGACCCGTCGTCTCCCCCCTCCGAGCCTGCACTAAATGCCAGGTTCTCGCGGTTCACTTCTCTAGCACACAGCCCCGCAGATGCACCAACGCCTGCCGCCCCAATCGCCGCATCCCTCTCCGCCTGGTACCTCGCCGAGGGAAGGCCAGTCGCAGACGGCTTCGCGTCCCGCCCCCTACGCATATTCGGCGTCCCAGTCGAAGACCTCCCTGCGTGCTCATACAGTGTCTCTTCCTCTTCCGGCGACTTCTCCCCGAAGGACGAGGCGTACCTCCGCGCCGCTCTCGGCCTCCACGAGCCCACCTCCGAGCCCCGCCGCGGCTTCTGCACTGCGCCAGGGGGACCGAGGCGGTACCCCCGCGGAAGCGAATGGTATGGGTGGGTCTTCCCCGGACGCGCCGGAGAACAGAAGCCAACATTTGTTCCGGAGGAGATCCCACCACAGGCTCCATACAACGAAGACGAGCTCGCATACCTACAGATGAGATGGGGGTTTTATCCCACTCCCGTCTAGTAGCTGCGGTATATGTTCCTCGTAAATGGATCCTGTGAGCCGGGAGACGATGTGCAAGGTACACTCATCACGGTATTTCCTCACGCTCATCAAATTTCCTTAAGCAGCCTCTCGCCCCAACACACTCCCACACGTGTTGTCGCATACGAATTACACACCATCATACCGGTACATGTGGATGGATATGTGGAATCGAGTACATACATGAGATGGAACAGGTACATGCTACAAACCCATGCAGAAAAACGTAAATCGTCGTGAGATTGAAAGTATACAGTGCAGAGGCCAATGATATGGTAGATGACAACAATCGGGATGATGTGGTCCGAATAACGTGTAATACGAAGCATGTCAGTCATATGAATTCGGGGGACTTGCCGACAGCATAAGCATTCAGGCATTCGACAAGGGGCGTATGCACCAACGCCGCCGCCCTCAGGTTGGTGTCGACAGCTTGCGGGACCGGCGGATAGCACTGTTTGCGTGAATGGAAGCAGTCAGCATCGGGCCGACGTTCGGCTGAGCACGCAAAGGAAAGTCTGGCATGTGCACGAAGGACGCAAGAAAATGATAGAAGGGGGAGCGGAGACAAAACGGAAATGCATATGATTGACGAGCATGCACGACGTGACGTACAATTGTGAAGCTCCTTGCAAGGGCGAGGTCGGAGGAGAGCCTGGAGCAGGCAAGCCGGACGATATACCATGCGCTCTCAAACGCCGTTAGCTTGTGCTGCAGCATATCGCAGTTGTCCTGGATCTCGCCTGCAACTTCCTCGCGCGCCGTGAGCTCGTGTTCGCCGCTCTGGAGCATGGGTGCCTGTTCTAGCGATTCGTCTAAATGGAGCCGGACGATTAGCCGTAAGTCCGCAGGTCGAAGTCGTGATGATATGTCGGCGGATCAAGGGGGACGGAAAACATTATCATGCAACGTCCCATGCCAAGTAAACATGTAGCACTTACTGGGGTGAAGGTGTACGTCGACCGAGATGCCGACTAAATAATACGTGGAGTTAAATCAGAAATAAGCGTATATAGAATGATTGAGACGCACAGCATGAGAACCGCAACTTCTCGAGGCGGGCCAGCGCCACCTTAAACGTGTAGACTAGCTTTGTCAAGAGCCTATTCAGGGTCTATATGGTAGCGCGGGTAAACGTCGCAACCGGCCATGGTCAAGATAAGGCGATAGGTCAGTAGCGGCGCAGGCAAGTTGAATGCGGAGCGGACCTGCCAGATCGTATAGCATAGTCTAAAGGAGGGGCAAGAATAGTTCAGAAGCAATATTTATGGCAATCTAAACAACCTTACAGACGTACCCCTCAATGCCAGTCCAGATGCTTCCAAAGAAACCAGACGGCTCTGCCTTGATCCTCAATGCGCTCGCGACCTTGCGCGGAAACACTTCGACATCCTTTGAGAGATCGCTAAAGCTCTCTGCGTTGTCCCTTGCTGCGTTCAGATGAACAGGAATGGTCTATACAAGACACACCAAAGCGCATATAGTCAACGGACGCCGCCGGTGGGATGCGATAATCCGTACCTCGAGAAACTTCCCAATCATGACCTTCTTCTGCTCGACAGACAAATCCTCAGATTGTGACAAGGGGACCAAAATCTCCGCGAAGTCTGAAGAGTTGACAATGTAATCCTTCATATGCTTCACGCCAGCGCGGAAGGGGCACGTACTCTTTAGGAATTGCGCGCAGAGCCCAGCGTTCTGCTGAGAATCGCGATAAATCCTCCTATGCCTCTACGCACCCAATTTCTCAGCCGTCATAATCGTGCCATCACAGGCAAGGACAAAGCCCGCACCTGACGCAAAGTATCCCACTCCTTGCTCAACGGATGCTTGTCCCCGATCTCGGGCGTCGCCTCGAGCTCTGCGGCGACGGTCTTGAATAGCTCCTGGATATCTTGCTGGTCGTTCCTCAGGGTTGCGAAGTTCTGCTTCAGTTCCGCGCGGGCCCGGTAGTGCGCCTGGACATGGCTGTAGGCGGGGAGGCTGCTGTCGTTCATAGTAGGCGAGGGATTGGCCCGACCACCGCAGGCGGATCGCGACAAGTCAGGTCAAGAGATAGAGCTGGCAGCAGACTAAGCTATCGCATCCCGGCTGCTGTGCGTGGCAGGCCGCCAACCGGCGTGACGGTGTAGTCTATCGAGGGCGCGAGGCGCAGCAATGTTACGGCCATGAGGCAACATGAGGTACACTGGCGGACCGCTACGGCGCTACCACGCGCTCAGATGGGCAACTCTTGGGTCGCGGTACCGAACGAGGCTGAAAACCTTCCGGTAGGAGGAGGGTCAGAATCACTCGTACGGTATGTATACATTAATTGTACAAGAACGGGCGAGTAATACACGCTACAAAGTCTAAGGATAACGAAAGTGATGCGAAGGCATCCGAATGGTATGTACGGGGGCGTGTAGGTGATATGCGAGCCGATGCGAGCCGGCGCAAGCCACGTAAGATCCATCAAGGGATGTTCGGGGCTTCGCCCTTAGAATAAGCTCGCAAACATTCGATGAGCGGCTCATCCAATGCCGTCGCCGCTGCCGCCTCCAAATGAGTATTGACCGCTTGAGGGATTGGTACATCGCCCTGTAACGTTAATGATGTCAGAAATGCCTCAATCAACAGGTAGCGACCACCCATAGGACCTTAACGGAGTGGGTAATCATGGAGAAAGGGCGGGGAAGAAAGGTACATAATTCAAGACGTACCGTTGTGAAGCTTTGCGCGAGCTCAACATCTGCTAGAAGCTGAGAGCACTTGAGGTGCACAAGTTGCCATGCGCTCTCGAAGCCGGTGAGCTTGCCTTGAAGCAAGTTGTAATTGTCCATAGGCTCATTGTTGATTGGCCTATAAGGCTTCAACTCTTCCCTGAGAGATCCATCTGACGCAGGTGACAGGCCGTCGTGAAGGTCAGCATGGTGCAAATAGACAACGCAGAAAAAAAGTGATGTCTGCTCGCCTGCAGCATTCTACCACGAGCCTCGGGTTAATTTGAGAGAGTACGCACAAGGGTTGATCCAGAAGTCAATCGAGCCTCCGCAATAGGAAAAGCTCACCCTCCCCAAACGTGCGAGCGCCGCGTCCAACACGTAGGCCAGATTAGTGACGAGGCCCGTCAGCATCTAGCGGAGGGAAAGATGACAGCCAAGCCATTGTAAGAATCGCTGTAATATTCAACAGGATTGAAGTTGAAACAAACCTGCCAGATACTGTTCCACAACCTAGACAGAAACAATACGATCAGCTCTAGGACTTAACTGCCAAACCCCAATGCGTACTTCTCGATCCCGGCACAGACCATCCCCAAAAGGCCTTCCCCCCAGCTCGCAGTATTCGCAATCCTGATCGTCCTAGCGACCTTGGACGGGAAGGCCTCAACGTCCCGGGCGAGCTGGCTGAAGCTATCCATGTTCTCCTTCGCAGCCTCCAAATGTGCTCCAATAGCCTGTCCATAGCGGGCAGCATTAGTCATGGTGGCACATATTGCATCGACACAACCCATATAAGCTGCCCATACCTCAAGAAAAAGTCTGATGAACTCCTTCTTTTCCGGTAACTCCCTGGATATCGCCAGAGGGATCATGGTCTTTGCAAAATCTAAAGATCATGTGGGGCGTTAGAACCACAAACAATTCAATGGCGTGACGCTCATACGCACTCTCGAGGTATCGTGAACACCACGAAGCATTGTGTCGAGACTTGTTGTAGGTCTGTCTATGCCTCTATATCCGCGTCGGGAATCTCCCTCGTAGTCTCGATAACAGACACAAGCACTCACCTCCCGCAAGGCTTCCCATTCGCTGAGCAATGGATGTCTCTCCCCAATCTCCGGTGTAGCCTGCAGTTGCCTGGAGATCGTCTTGAACAGCTCCTGGATGTCCTGCTGGTCCTTCACCAGCATCGTAAATTTGCGCTTCAGTTCCGCCCGGGCCATGTCATCGTTGTACGATGGAGGGCTGTTATCGTCCATAACTGGGAAAGAGGTATCCAGTGATTATAGAGAACACAGAACACAGATCGTAGAGACGGGAAGATGGCAGCCTCGGGCTGCTGGGTGCAGCAACCCAAGCCATGCGGCGTTCATGAAGCGACGGCCACGCTTCGACTTGGCCATGAGGCACCTAATACTTCCATCACGTGACCAAGCATGTTCAGTCAACCGAGCTGCCGAAAATCCCCCGGGAAGTCCTATCGCATGTGTGAAAGTCCAGCCAAAGTCCAATAAGCGTATTATGAGCGGCATAAAATAGCAATGATGTACAAAGCACGGGCATTCATCGTCCGGCAATAGCAGCTTCTACATAAGTTCATCCTTGAGCCTAATCGTCAGCGTACCCCCACATAGTCACCCGAGCAATCGACATGCTCGTCTCCTCCGTCTGCACCTCCGCCTCCTTCATCTCCCTCCTCCCACCTTCCCCGTCCCGCACCTTTCCTGCGCCTTCAGCCTGAGCCTCCTCCTCGAGCATCCACACCACGCCCTCCCCGTCCTGCAAGTCCACCCCGACGCGCTCGAACTTCTCCGTCCACCAGATGAACACGTCCGGCGCGAACGGGTCCGTCGACGTGCCCACGAGGAACCCGAGCGTCCGGACGACCTCGAGCGCGGGGAACAGTACGCGGTACGCCACGAGCGCCTCCAGGTGCGCCTGCGCCTGTGCCGGCCGGTTCGGATAGAGCTTACTGATGCCCACTCCTCGCAGACCGACCCGCCGTAGGCTCGTGTGTGGCGCATCGAGCAGCGGCAGTGACGGCGAGCCGGCGTGGAAGTACGCCAAATTGACCACGGCAGGCGCAGGGTCTGTCGTGCTCGGCGTCGTGGGCGCGGGCGTACCCGCTTGTTGTTCCCGCTGGTGCTGCTGTTGATGTTGTTGCCGATGCTGTGAGCTATCGCGCGGTGTGTGGCGCATGAGCGCGTCGTGTGTGACGGAGAGGACCTTCTCGCGACAGTCGAAGACGAGCGTCTCGAGGTTAGGACAGGCGTTTGGGACCAGGAAGGCGGAGATGCTGATCGGGCCCGGGCGCAAGGACTGAGTGTTCGAGGGGAGGAGCTCGACTGTCCTCAGCTTCTCGCCATGGCGGTCCAGGAAATTCACCAGTTCCTTGGTCGCGAGCGGGGCATACACCGTCCGCGGGGCGCCTGCGGCGTCTAGCGTGAGGTGGTGGAGTGCGGGCAGATCCTGCTTGCTCGCGTATCGGAGCAGGAATGGGCATGTCGGCAGCGCCAGGTACCTTACGTTGGGAAGGGAGAGGCTGCCGAGGGTTACGTGTTGAAGGCTGCGTTCTGCATCGAGCACGCAGATCTTCCGGAGGTCGAGGACCCGGATTGCGGGAAAGGTGGCGAGCATTGACGTCGTGAGAAGCGGGAGCTCCTTGACCGCGATCAGGACGCTGTCCTGCTGCCAGTACACCTCCTCGAGTGTGGGCGGGAGGTATTGGGCGAGCACAGGGAGAAAGCCGTCGGGGAGCGGCTCTTGCCACACGCCGCTGAAGAGACGGAGACGGGAGCAAAATGAGACGACGCGTACAACAGCTTGCCAAAACGATTGACCGTGGCCGGACCTCATCCACCGTTGGACTTCGAGGTGGCGGACTCGTTGGCCGTATCCCTGTCCGATGACAACCTCGGGCTTCCCACTCTCCGTCTCCCTCACCTCTTTGCTGCTCTCCAAAAGCGTCTTGTGAAATATGTCGAGACGTCGAGGGCTGCTGAGAACAACATGCTCGTACAGCAGCTCGGTTGCGATCGTCCTCCACGCCCTGCAAACCCGGACGAGCGTGCATTTCGTGCGCATCGATGCAATAGGCGAGTTCATCCCCCACACGTAGTCCACGGGCCGCTCGGGCACGAAAGGGTCTCCTGGGGAGATCGAGCGGGCGCGAGGCACATGAGTGGCGTACCGGAATATCTCCAACCATAGTTCTGGAGGCAGGCTCGTGTGGTCGGCCCTTGGTTTCCCAGAGATACTAGTGCTGGTACCGTCGACAGCCGCCGACAGAGGTTCGGGGCTGGACATCTCGGATGGCAACGGGGATGGTGGCAGCGAAAGGGGCATTGAATTAGGATCAGGGGAAGGCGGGCGCGCCGATATTTTGGCGTTGGCGTCCGCGTCCGCTTTGGGCTCTGGAGGCGGCCTCTCGTCCACGGATAACAGGGCGCTCCCTGGGCGAGGCGCAGCTTTTAGCATCAGGGGACATCTCTGCGCGGCCACTAAACGATGATGCGTCCGATGAAACATAGAGGGACCGGGCGGAACTGCACCGGTTCAGTGCCCAATGTTCAGCGTTCAAGGGCCGAGGCCCATTCAGTAGCGGAGAAACCGAAACAACATGCATGCGGGGGGCGAGGAAGAGTGTACTTAGGTGCGCAGAATGTGGTTGACGTCGACAGACGCGGCCGGGTCCAGGCCGACAAAAGGCCAGCACCCTAAAAAGGGCGTCCACCCGAAGAACACATAACCATCGACGTCAAGTTTACGCACGCTGTCCGATGTCGAGAGCCGTGCCTAGGCGGCGGACAGCGTCTCGTGGGGGGTATTAAGCATTCAGCACCCACAGAAAGTTCGGGGTGCTGCTGCGGATGCCCGATGTGGGGGCGAAGGACGATGAAGCGTGCACCCCGACCTGGATCGTGGCTTGGTCCAGAAGCCGGCACACAAGACACTCAACGTAACTCTAACCGCTACCCGCACACACGCACCCAATTCCGACGCGACGGCAGGGATCTCTCGATGGGAAACGTCACCAGGTGAAAGAATGCCTGGCCAGTCAACGACGTGATGCATTCATTTCGCCGGGGGGGGGGTGGTAGCTGCAGCCTCCCTTCTGTTGGGGTGTGTCCTTGCCTTGTGCACCAGATCTTCCATTCAGGAGCGGCACACCGTGCGAGCGGGTGCGGCACAGGGTTGTGGACGCGACATCATAACGTGCAAGGACTTACCGCTATCCGTCAAACTCGGCTCCGACATCGAGCAGCGATGCCTTTGACAGCGTAGAGCGGCGGGAAGGCTTGTAGTGCAGCGTCCACAGCTTCGCCCGAAATCGCAGGGTCCGAGAGGTAATCAGCACCTCGTCTTGAAGTTCGGCGCGTGAGATATGCTCGTTACTGATGAGGCCTGAGGCTTGAGAGGCGTGTGCGCCGGATCTAGGCTACGAGCGGTGGCGATCAGCCTCGATGACGACTCGGCGTGTGCTCGAGGGGTAAGTAGGAGAAGAAGCTTGCGAAGACAAGATGGATGATTCGAGTCGTCGGCGGCAGGCAAGTGCGATGTGGATGTGCGACGTGCGGAGTCAAGAATGCGGGCTTTGTGGCGCACGCCGAGCGAGTCTCGCACCAAATCAAGCTGTTGGGGATCGGGCTATACCGATCCTATTATAGCAATTCCCGCCCGTGACGCGCTCTGGTCACGACGTCGGCTGAGGCAACCGTGACATGAAGGCCTACTGCCTTCCGCCTATGCCAGCTAATATTCGATCACCTGCAGCACGCTGTGACTGAGGCCCAGAGCGCACCGGCCACAGGAGGAGTCTTTCCAAGTCGGCACACTACTCATTCCGAGCAAGACAGTCCCAGGGTCGTTACGGTCCCCAAAATGCACCGTCTGAATCATCATGCTACATAATCTACCTCACATGTCTCAAGAACGGGCACTAGCACCGGGTGCTCACCAAATAATCCACAAACCCAGGTAAACTCAGCAGGTACTTACTGATAACCTACGCAGCCCCCGATCACGATGGACCGATTCACACGCAAGAGGCCGGCAGGTAGTAGCAGGAACGTCGAATTTACAGCGCTTTGCATAAATACGTGAACACGCCGATTTTTTCCACACGGGCGCTTATACGCACACCTGCCCAATAAGGCAGAGTCACGGTCACAGTCCGAGCGCGCACGAGGTTGCCCGTATCGACCCTATCGATGCTTCATCGCACACGCTGCATCCGCAGTTCCCCTCCCTTTAGCAGTCGAACAGAATTGAACCCACAATATATTGCCGCAAAAACTCTAAAAACCGCTCTTTTGTTACTGACTCCTCGAATATCTCCAATGCAAGGACCCCACCGAGGCTCAGGGCCGGAAGGATTGAGAATTGGGTGCCACGGAGGAATGTTCCATGCTCAGATGTCCCAGGCGCAGCTTCGCCGTTGGGTCGACAACCGTGCTGTACGTCCGGTAGATTGCAATGATCTTCGAAACAAGGCCAGACGACACCCTAAGAGTCTCGGAAATTTCATGCATAGTCCACTCTTCTGAATACTACTATGCGCTCCTTCAAGTCGACAGAGATAGCGCGCGTCATGGAGGACCAGGAGATGCTCGGCAGTCGATCGGGCTCGGGGCCGGTCCCTCTCTGTGACCATGACTCTGCCTTATTGGGCAGGTGGGCGTATAAGCGCCCGTGTGGAAAAAATCGGCGTGTTCACGTATTTATGCAAAGCACTGTAATGTATCAGGACCAACCGAGAGAACCAAGCCCTGTTACTTCTACATTGAGGATATGGCGCACCGTGATCCCCGGAAAAGCCTCTTCTCTGTATTATGTACAACATACTCAAGTATCGCGTCGTGCTCGAGCCGCCAGCCGCACAGCTGCCTTCGCGCGTCTTGGGAACATATCTCCGACACAAAGCCGAGTCTACAGAGATATCCAGAATGAGATTGCAGAGTGGAGCGAAGTAAATGATACGATGATATGGGAGATGGAGGAGGTGTGTGTATGCCCGATGCCTATGCCTATGCGTGTCCGTGGGGTGCTGGTATAACTGAGACCTGAAACACATACTGTACAAATACTACGCCTAAGAGGTGGTGTGGGCCGGCGTTTCCTACTATTGCTCCGAATTCCTGAGTAGCGCCGGATATAAAAGAACATGCAACATGCAAGTGAGCCGTAATACAGGCTAGACGCCACAATGATGGATGGGATCCATGGAAAACTTATCAAACAAGTCCCGGGTGCGCTTATCGCCGCGCAAGCGAAAGGCCGTCTAGTATATACAACCGTGCGTCCGACAATAGCCCCACCGTCGGAGGCGAACACGAACGGCGAAGGCGGAGAGGGAGAAGCGAGCGCATTTGTCGAGTTCGGTTCGCATGCACGACCATTGCCGGCGGGGTCGCGCGAACGATTCGCCCACGAACGAGCGGAACTACGCCTGCGGCCCGTACGCGCTAGTCAAACCACCAATCTCCGAATAGTGCGCGCAGGCTGGCTGGACAGCCCGGGGTAGCGTGTCTCTGGAGCGAGTCCAAGCGACGGCATAGACGCGGGGGTCCAAACTGGTGCCCGAAACATAGCGCGTTTCGTCCGTGCTTATCCCTCAGCGCGCCCCAGGTCCGAGTGCGAGTAGGCGCAGCGCGCGGTCGTCGGCGGGACATCGTCGGTATGCGTGACCACGCGGGAGCGTCTCGAGAGGAGCCAAGTCCACACGGGGTTCCTGTGCGACGTTGATCGGCAAAATCGGGGCGGGTTTGTATGGCTCGCCATCGTCCCAGAGCGGCGGTGTCGCTGCCATGAGCATGGGCGATTCTTGCGACGATGTTGATGCGCTCGACAGGCTGGGGGACATGTGTACGGATCGCAGCGAGTGGACGGAACGCTCAGACGACGCTGGAGAGTGCGAGTTGGCTGAACGTACTTCCTGGAAGGGGGCCGTGGTCGACGTGGGGCTTCCCGAGGTCCATGCGTATTGTGGTGTAGGCTGGGTGATCGCTGATGCGATGGTTGGGGTATATGGTGTGGTGGTCATGGGGGTGAGAGTGGGCTTCATCTCTTCGATAAGGTTCATGTCGGGATGGGAGAGCGCGGTAGCCAGTGAAGACTGCGAAATACTCGGTAAATACCACCATACAATCTATACTCAAGAATGTCAAATCACCTCGGAAAACTTAAACGAAACAGGAGGGAGCGCGTGGAGGGGAACCGAGCCCGGGGGAATTGGTGGGGGTGGCGCAAAGCCGTCTGAAACAGACAACGGCATCGCAGTACTGCGGACCGAACTGGGACCAGGCAGGACGGGAAGTGGGGGTGGCGGCGGTGGGGACTCTCGAATACGTCGTGTGGGATGAGGGGGAAAGGGTGCGTACATGCGCTTCACAGTCGAACTCGCGTTGCGCGATCCCTCCCCCCGTTTTCCGGGCTTCGTTGTCCGTGCGCTCCGAAAGATACTTTCGGGCACTTCGAGATCACGAAGCATCGGAATGTCGTCTATCGTGCGCAGCTGGCCCTCGGTCAGTTTAGTGAAGTACGCGTCTACATGACGTAGGGCGTTGGTAAGCACTTGGACAAGAGGACGTGAGGAAGCCGTACTCATGTGCCACTTAGGCGGTTTCTTATGCTTGTCGTCGGAGTTATTTGGCTGGGAGCCGTCTTTGGAGACGTTTTCGCGTATCACCGAATATGTGAGCTTAATGTACAGATCCTGCTCGCCCGGGCGGACGACCTGGTTTTCGGATGTTCTAAAGGGCGCCGGCAAGGGTCCATGACAGGCGCAGATACTTCGAGGGTAATAGTACGCACCTCGCATTGCCCTTGCCCTTGCGGGGGCTCTCGAAATACATGAGGAAGTCCTGCCAACGTTAATGGGGAGGATGTTGAGCGCATGATAACGTCAAGCGGTTGATAACACGCACCTCCCGGACGCGGGACGCCGTCCAAGACTTGCCCTCCGTGAACCTCTCCATACTAACACTGAACGAATCCGTATTCGGCCCCTTCTCCTCCCATACATAGACGTCTCCTGGCCGAAGGGCGGCGCGCTCGTTCGCGTCAAGGCGCTTCTCGATTTTGGGGAGTAGGCCGAGCTGGACGGCATAGAAAAGCTTGTGAGCGTCGGGGGCGGATCTGATGTGGACGTTGGTGAGGGTGGGCTGTTGCATGATGGCGACAGCGGGGAAGAAGAGTAGGAAAGGAGGGGGAGGGACCGACTGGGCGACGGGGAGGCGGAGGGGTGGAGAGGCAGCAAGAGGAGGAGGTGGGGAGAGGACGAATATATAGATATCGGGTTCTAGTCTCTGATTTGATCAGAGAGAGGAAGAGGGCGATGGTAGCAGTAGAGCGAGGTTCTTTAGCCGCATCAGGCAAAGGATTGAGTGTGGAAATATTAAGAGGGAATGTGCAGGAATGTGGACCAGAACCGGGATAACGGACACTCAGGCTCAGGACCCGAGAGCACGGCTCGGGCCAGGTCAGTGGTACTCCCTCCCAATCTAATCCTGGCAATCGAGATCGTCCATTAGTCACGCCTGCCCCATACAGAGCAAACGCTATCAACGCCATGATCCCATTCAATGATCGTCCCTGCTCTCAGTCTTTACCCTTCCCGCACGCGCCTCCCCCCCCCCATTCACCCTCACTTCCACTCTCCCGCGTCCACAGGCTCTGCCCAGCCTCTCCCCGGCCCCTGCCCACATCCGCCTACTCGTCCCCCACGACCCCCTCGTGCCCCCCCTCGCAGCCTGCTTCCATTCACGACGGCCACGAGCCTCCCTGATCAGGCACCCGGAGCTGAATATATGCGCTTTTGGTCCTCTTCTCAATACATTCTTCCCCACCCCCCTCTCCTACTCCCCCGCCGTAGCAACGCGCACTGCTGACGTCCGAGCTAGTTCAGGTCTCCACCTACCCAGTGCGCAAGCCGTGCTCACCCGGTACGTATTGTTCCATGCCTCCTCTCTTCCCATCCCTTGTCGCCCGTCAAACCTTCGCGGAAAGAAACAGGCAGATGACTCGCCGGGTGGCCAGGTCACGCCCGCACGCATGAGCTTCCTCCGCGCATAAAGCGTCCGACAGAAACCCGAGCGGAGTGCAGTCTGCAGATGTTGGCGGGGCGTCCGGGGCCCAAATCGGTACGCGTTCGCACCTGATTGTCGCACGCCACCCGTACCCAACAGGCCCAATGACGATAACACCATGCCAGCGTGTGAAGTCGCCCAACACCCGTCCACGCTATCCTGTCGGGAGGCCACACCCCCGTTCCTCGCTCCTCGATTTCGCATCCGTTTTGCACGGTCTCGAGGCGGACGCCAAAGCCTGGACGCTGCTGACATCATCCGCGTCGAGGAGGACACACGTTCACACTAGCCATGCTCGAGGGTTATCTGTATACAGGACCCACGCCCCCACTCAGAAGGCTACCCGCGCGTGTGGGGTCGCGCTCGCGGGAGGCGACTAGCAACGCGAACGCATGGCCGTACGTGCACCATCACTATGAGCTTCCTGCGTACGCCTGGCGCACCCGCGATGCACAGGTACGGTTGACATCGCGTCGCACGTCGCACGGTTCGTGTACGTAAGGGGAGGTCTTCTCAGACTTAGTGCCGACGTCGCCTACAGCCACCGCCGATTCACCAGTCTGTTTGGAAAACTGGACTTCAAATCAGCGGCCACCCTGGAATCCTAATGGTGATCTACTTGCACGAGTACTTTGGGAGGGTTGCATGGCGAGTGTTGGGTGGAGTCGCCTGACTGACCGCCCATCATCAGAGAGAGGCATGAGGCGACGAGACGTCAGAGGGGCGGATGTTGGGTGGGGTTGGAAGGCGAATTGGGAATAGACTAGGTCGAGTGATTCTGAAGCTACAGCGGACATGTCGGAGGTTGGGATGATGGCATCGGTGTTGACCTGACTGAGGCTGCGAGGAACATGTGTCGGTTGGAGGGAGGTTCTACGGGCCTAGAAGGTGTACGGCTGTCGTGGACTGGTGACAAGCGTAACAGAAATGTATTGTATTGCAACGGGTCTTGAAGTCATTGGGCCACGCCGCGCGGCAGAAAGCAGGCGATTGGGCTACTATTTGGAGTGGAGCAGGCGTTTGTTGGGGAACGAATGACTAAACGGTGCGATTAATTTGGAGTGGGTAACAGGTGTCAGTCGCACCAGCCTGAGAATAATGACGGTGGCGAAGTGGCGGAAGCAGATCTTGTCGATCGCCTGTCTGCGAGAATGTGACAAGGAATTTGCCTCCGAGGGAGCGCTTGCGGCGCATTTGTCAAAGGAATCGATGATGACACGGGGCTCGGCTTGCCCAAAAATAGACAAAGATAACACCGGATCTCCCGCTTTGCATCGGCCAGGGCGGCATCTGCCCGAGCCCCCAAAAAGTCCTCATCGAGGCCTCGTCCACCGCCCAGCACCTACACCCGCGCACGCGCGCGGCCCTGAGCGCGACTGTCCGATGATGCGACCTGGCGCGACTCATGATTCAGACTTCAAAGTTCGCGCACGACGTTCCGCGTGCGCCCCGACAAACGTCAGACCCGTTCAGCGACCAGCCGCGCTATTCTCCATTTGTCTGTCCTAACCAAATAAACCTCCTCCGACGCCGCGTCGCCCCAACTCGCCCAGCGACTTTACCCGTTTCGGCGTCCGACATCGCGCAGTTGCCTCGCCAAGCATCCCCGCTGCCAGACGTCCTCTCAATCTTGTGCGTGTTCATGCGCCCTAGCTAACCAGCATGAACCACGCGTCGACTGCGAACTTCTTCCCCACAGTTCATACAGCACCTCGCGACTACATCGCGGCTACGAATTCCGGCAAGCCCGCGTCGGGTCGGACGCCTTCCACAATAGGCTCTATAAGTAAGAGTAGTACTTATGTGACGCGCCCGAACAGGGCCTGATGCTGCGATCATCGCGCCCGGCGGGGCCTCTGGGCCCCTCCCTCGTCTTAGCCAGGCCTTAGCCGTTCATATTCCGTCTCGCGACGCTCACCATAAGTAGTACTCACGCCCGCGCGCCCCCCTGTCTCCTCGATTCGTCCATCCTGGCCCGGCACTCTGTCTCCTCCTCCCAAAAACCAAAACTCAAACCCAAACCCAAAAGTCGCGTCGGTCCGCAGGTACGTATTCGATCTGTCTCAGTGCCACTTCATTTAACCAGGACGTGCAGCCAATCCCTGCGTCGGTGACCGCAGCAGCGCCGCATCCGTATACTAAGTTACTCGCTGTGCACACAGGCCATCCTGAATCAAAATTCAACAGAAACCTGATGTTTCCCAAGGACGGGCTGCCAGCCGCCAGTGTCGGGGCCAAGTCGGGGCCATTGCAGCCCGTTGCGTGAACAAATATTCATATTCGCTGCCATACGGTGCATACTAGTACTAACTGGTATGTATGCACTGTCGTCCGCAATTCGAAGGAACCCCTTCCAGCGGCGACGTGTGCAAACGCGAGCCACGCCCCGGGAGTCATGGGTACCGCAGACGTGAGAGCCGCGTGGCGTTCTCGCCCATCTGGCGGGTCAGCTGCTGGCTAAAGCCTCCGCGCGCACTGCACTCGACTCAATCGCGACTGAATGGCCTGGGAGCCCCTGCGCCCACGCCCGCCCGGGATCGCACCCAGCAGTCAGAGGGCCTACGGCGAGCTTGAGATTTGGGGGCACGGACGCGCGGGGCCCTGGCAGCAGTACCTACTGCTGCGCGGCTGCCAGTGGCCATGGGTCGACCGTCGTTCAAACGTTCGAGTTCTTCTTGCTCGGCCACAGTGGCGTTCTGCTTCCAGGCGGCTTCGCAGCAGCTCAAACTGATTGCTCGCGCATAGGGCTCCTTCTGCCGGTGCACACCAGATGCGTTCTCCCGGCCATGCTGTCGATGGGGGGGGAGGAGGGGGCGATGGCGATCGTATTTGCATTTGCGTTCGCATTTGCATTTGCATTTGTTCCCTGCCACCACATGCACGTCCAGCGTCCGAGCGTCGAACGAAGGATAGAAGGAAGCTGCAGCTGGAAGATCTGCGCCGCGCCACCGCCGGCCTCTGGCCTCCAGCAACGCTCCAGAACGAGGCCGCGACGCGAATATTCCTTGCTGCGGCGTCCGCGAGCCCTAGGGCACAACAGCAGGAGTACTTTGCCAAGTATACCACCCCTCCCTGGGTTCTGGATCTGGGAACGCTCCATGCCGGACGTCTTCTGTTCGACGCGCGCTGACGGGCCATCTTTGACCATCTCTATTGCTGCAGAACGCAGGTGCCACGCTACCATGCGACGACGGCCCAGGGCTCGCGAGAAGCCTCGGCAACCTGGCAACTCTGCGCAGATCTGCGCGAACGCGCGAATGCCCGTCCCGCGCGCCTTCTGCCGATGAGGGTGTAGGTATATGCGCCCTCCGCACAGACGGTCAGCCCACTTCGTCGACCTTCTTCACGGCCATACTCGCGTGCTGACTTTGTGGTCAGCTTTTTTCGTCCGTGAACAGCCAGATGTATAGATGACAGCGCCAAACAAAAAGCTTACTCGCGCGGGTGGCGCATTCGATTCATTGTTCCATTTGCAGGGCACAAGGTACCCAGGAACCAAGTCGAACGTCTTCGCCTTCGAATGGACTCCGACGTTGCATCGTCTTTCCCTTCGACCGAGGCCATCATCTAGCCACGAAATCAAATTCGAACCACTATGCACGACTTGGACGCACGATCGCGCCCGCGAACGCACAGTTGCACCACGGAAGCATTCTGGACACGCCTACAGTCTAATACGGCACGTTCTCCATGTCCGCTCGCCGTCCTCTCGTAACGCTCCGCCTCGATCAGCAGGGACTTTGCATGCATAACGCATAGCCAATTCAACGTCTGGCCCCAATCGAAGCCCCCGCGTAGCCTAACGTCGGTACTCGCAACAAATGGCAGTCAAAGTCTCAGAGCTCTTTGAAGCTGCGGGGTTTGTGCGGTTCCCGCGTCATGCTCATGTCCGCATGGCCCTCGTCCGCGCGGCGTCCGCCGAGCCCTCGCGGTCACGCGAGGGGCCCGCCGCAGATTTCGCGGCGCACAGCGCAGATTTCGCGATGCACGCATCCATTCCGTCACGCCTCTATTCATTCTGGACGGAGTCGCAGAAGGCACACTTAGCAGAGAACGGGGCCCCATGGCCACGCTGCGTCTGGGAATGGCCGGTCGACCAGGGAAGAAGACGGGACAAGGTTTCTGTTCCGCCCGCCTGGTGGGTTCCATATACATTGCGTAATGCCTTTCATTTCGCTTGAGTCTCTTTCAACTGCACTGGCTGTGATCGTGGGGGGTGGACCGTTCGACTCGTGTGTGCCGTGCCGGGTGCGATGACGGGGAAGGAACCCGCGAAGATGTGCGCGTGCGAGCGCGGTCGCTTGTGCGCGGCAGGCCAACCTCGCAGTCTAGACATGCGGCGACGCGGTGAGGACGAGACAGTGGTGCGGTGGAGAGGGTGTGAAATAGGGTGAAAAGGGGTGTGTAGCAGGAAGCAGGGAAGGGAAGGGGGAGGGAATGATGAAGAGAGGATGAGGAAGGAGGGCCAAGGCGCGTTCCTCCTCAGCAGGGCAGAGAGGCCGCCCACGTCGCCCGATGACGCATGCCGCATGCGGGGGTAACGCGCTTCACATTGGATTGTTTAACCGCAGATATTCCATATGCCATCCTTCTCATTGGAGAACCACAACCCTACGATCCCAGAACGCACGAGACCGAATCTTCGAGCATGTACGTACGCGCATACCGTACATGCGCCGAATCGCGCGGGAGATCATCAAGAAGGGACCCTTGCTAAGCGCGAAGCTGCTGCTCCAACCCCCGCAACACGTACACGTACGCGAAGCCTTCTCTCTCCTGCCTAGCCGGGCTTGCGACTTCCCTTCTCTAGTATGTCCGCGTTCTCTTCCGTCTTGCCGCGACTCGGCTACACGTCCGCGCCAAGTCCCAGATGTGCCCATCGTGCGTTCGGTGTGACGAGGGACAAATGGCAGTGGGCTACGATCGAGTGGCACTGTATGTGCACAGGAGCAGTGGGATCTGGGGTAGAACCTCGCAAGAACTGCCCATCATGCATCATCCGCCGCCTGGGGAGCGCGTTCGATTGAAGGCCAGTGTAAATGACCACGCCTACATGACCTGACAGCTGGTCATCATCGCCTGCGGACCTGGGCCTGGCCCCGCTGGGTTCGTGGCAGGAAACTTGATCTGTTGCTATGAACTCGAACTCGTGCTCGCTGTGCGGCACGCCGGAATGCGCATAGCACTATATGTGGCATGAGCAGCTCATCCAAGGAGCTCAGGTGCCAGATACACGAGCGTGAGGGCGGTCAATGATGGAGATGCCCCGAAGCCCGTTACATGACATGACATGACATGACATGACATGACATGATGTCAGTCGAGAGCTGGGAAGCACCCCAGCAGAACACAGCGCAATGGCAACACCGCGTGCATACAAATTCTGAACGCGATCGACAGCGGTACACCGTAAACCCGCTCAAATCCAGTAGCGGGCCGCATTACCCGTCAGCCTGTAGCATTTGGGTAGGGCAACCCATGATCGACAACCGGACCGTCACGTCCCCAGCAGTCAGCGGTCTGAAGGTCATCGACTGGATGTGTCACTGTGTCAAATGTGGCGTTCTTCACCAGACAAGTTCCCCGTTGCAGGGTCCAGACCACTTCCGCACTAGCGAGAAGCTGCCAGCGACATGAGGCATGCAAGTCTGGACAAGGCTTGGGTAGACCAAGTCTGCAGCGGACCACTGACCGGGACATAAGGCAAACGAGAGTGAATGCGAAGTTCGGCGACGGAGTCATCCAGCGTGTACACGAGACCCGTTCGAGCGTGATGACTCCACAGAGCGTGTGCGAGGCAGGATCAAAATTGTATTAGGCAGCAATAGAAGCGTACGGGTACAGCATGCTCCGGACCAGCTGAGCAGCTCTGCAACTCGAGTCTCGAACCGGGCGGCAGGGCGTATGCACAGCCAGACGACTGTATGGCAGCGGCGACTTCGAAGGAATCGAATCGGGATGGTGATGACGGCGGGGTGTTGCTGGGGGCAGGGCATGAGGCGAAATGGTAGGCATGGAGGCCTGGGGACGATCATAACGACGACGGCATGGGTAGGCGCATCGCCGCAATGGGATAATACGGATAGTTGGGGATGGGGATGAGGATGGGGATGAGAACAGCCCGGTGGATGCGGCTTGACAGAACGCAAAAACGCCATGTAAAGATGGCTGCGGATGGGGGAGGCGGGCCAGCGGCCTGGACGAAGGCACGAGCGATTGACGAAACGCAATAAGGTACGAACGCCTTGGCAAGGGGCCATGACCGCACCTGCGTCCTCTGCGATCGCTCGACGGTGATTCGAGAGCTTACACAGGCGCGAGGCCCGCGTGCCACACGACAGTTTATTACCTCAACTTGACCACTGGAGAACCCAGACGCACAGCGTCGATCCACATTCCCCGGTCCCAGCACCCGACTTGACCCTAGCTTTGAACCTAGACTGCGATCGACGCCGAAAGCGACACGGCTATAAACAGAATTGCGGATTACGGATTGTGGATGTGGATGATGCGGAACCAAGAGAACGCAGGGGGGACGCAAGACGACAGGATCGGACAGTCAATGGCCGACAAGCGAGACAAGAGGACGCAAGACAAAACGCTGACAGGCGCATACCGTCCATAGGGCAGCAGCGCACCGTCCGCGGAACACATTCAGTGGACACGTTCCGTGCCGAGTGCTCCGCGTCTGCCTTCCGCCTCCGGTCTCCCTTCTCTTCCAAGCTGTCCTTCTGCGTCAGACGTCTGGCGGCAGGGCTAAGGTTCAGACGATTCCGCAATCGAATTTTTGCAGAATGTCGTCGTCCGCAACATCTCGTGGCGGGTAGGGCTGCTTCCGGAGGTATATAAGGGGCGCAAGGCTGATCGCGTGTCTCCTCCTCACCCGCTGGCTCTGTGGGGAGTTCAGCTCGGGCTGGCGCGTCGCGAGCTCGTCCTCGAACCACCGTGGAGGGCTCCAGGGCGGCGGCTTCAGCGTTGGGAGGCGGACGTCCGACTGGGGCGACGGTGTCGAATGCGGAGAAGATGACGCCATATCGCCCTGGTCGAACGTGTACAGCGACACCCGGGAGTGAGAGGTCGTTGCGGCAAGCGACGATGCGGAGCCAGCAAGTGCGACGGGTTTGATGTCCTGCCCAAAGAGAGGAAGCCCCGACGACTCCGGGCGGGTGCGCTGGCGAGCCATGCGCGCTGTCGTGTACTTGCCCGCGGGGACGAGGTGCTTAATCGCGGCAAGCTCAGGGATGTCGTCGATGGTAAGCAGGCGCTGGAGCGTCTCGCCCGTGAAATACGCAACTGTGTGTTTGTGTGTCGTTGCGCGCAAGGACATCCACACAATAAGTCCGACCGGAGGGAAGGCGAGCGGCGGCGGGGGGCAGTACGGGCGGTCAAGGGGTTGCAAGGATATGAGCAGGTGATCGAGGGTATCAGAGATGGGCCGATGCGAATTGGGGCGATGGGAGCAAGCGATGGGCGATGGGAGACGGGGAAGCGCGTGAATGAGATCTCAAGAGGTACCCAGGATAGAAGCACGCAAAAACGTACCCAAATGCCACTTTCTCCGGCCTGTCGGCGTATCGACATAGACTGAATATGTCTGCTTAATGAGCCTGTCTCCGAATCTGTAACCGTACGCACGCCGTCGATGCATATCCAATGCATTGTTGAATCAACATGAGCCGTCACAGGTACGTGCATACAAGAGGGGGACGCACGTACATGAGGGACGAAAGTTCCTCGTCCTCCGCGAACTCGGGTAATTTCTCCTGGTAGTACAGAAATTCCTGAAAAGGCGAACCACGAGGGGGCAGGCGTCAGTTTGGTCCACCAATGGGCAGCGAGAACAGTATGGGCATTATGGCGAGACTCACATCGCGAACTCTAGAAGGGCCCCACCGCCTGCCGTCCGTCCATCGTTCTATGCCTGCAGACTATGCATATCCCGAGTTGAGCGACTTGCCAGGCTTGTTTTGGATGGGAGGGCACAGAGGTGAAAGGGGGGAGGCGTGTGATGGGCCAATGCGGTGGCGGAATCAATGAATGAGGACATACCGAGGAACCCTCTCCACACGCGCTGCGTTCTTCCCACACACAGACGCAGCCAGAGTGAATGTAGCGTCGTTCCTCGATGTCCAAGCGTCTAGAAACGATCGGGAGGAGCCCCAGGGTGACCGCGTGGAAGATGACATGAGCATCCGAGAGAGAGCGAATACGGATGCCGGTACAGGTAGGGACCTGGATTGACGGCATTAGAATGTGGCGGATGAGATTGCTCCAAGAGCAGGAGGGTATGTGTTAGAGAGAAAAGCAAGAGTGGGGAAGGCAGCGATACGGACGAGCGGGCAATCAGGTTTTGAGTGAGGCGAGGACAGATGTGCGGTAGCGGGTGGGAAACTTGGGCGGGGGTGGGAGATGGACGCACGAGCGTGCCGGAGTTGGTGATTGGAGAGGGCCCTGATGGGAGCTTTTAGCTGAGGCTCTCCTCCGGCGGCAGGGCGATAGCTGGTCGAATGCTGTGCGTCCTCGTCTTCGGATTGGAAACCGTCTTCCTGACTGCCGCCCGGTCCGCGGAGACGACAACTGCGCGCGCCAATCCTCGCTCCGGTCCTCTCGGGCGTCCTCGCCCTATGCATAATGCGCGGTGCGCACGAGGCTACCATGAGCGCACAGGGTTCCGACAATAGGTGTTGCCTAGACCGTCACAATAGAACAAATGGCCCCGTGGAGGGATAAGCATTGGAGATGGAGATGGGGCGAGACGGGTACTGACATCAGCGACGGTGGCAGATGGCTTGCGGAGAAGAGAGGAGAAGCTGGCACAGCAGCTCACTTCCGTGCGGGTCAACAGCGCGAACAGCGTTTACCTCGTCCAACCTTCGCCCTCGACGATATCGCGCGCTGGACACCATCTTCCCTTCTTCCGGTGGTCTCTATTCCGGACACTCAATGACATATTGAGGATACGTACATATTCCCGCAGATCGCGGAGGTGGAATGCGAGCGTGATGTTCTTCGATGTCCAAAAGGTGCGCCGCCAGGTCTTCATCCACATTAGGTTATGCAAACCCTATGTTCTATCGCTCCCGGATATTTGCCATGCATGCATTGGGCGGCGGAGAAGATTGAAGGCCGCGCCTAAGAAATTAATCGGACATGAACCTAAGAACGGCAACCACGCTATATGCCCTGCTTACATCTGTTGTTGGATTCTAAGGATCGTGAACTATTAGCTGTATGTCTTCCGCTTGCACAGACTCTGTGGACTCCGAGTCCTTCCACCCGCTGAATATCGATGAGCAGGCACGGACGTGGAGTGTCGATGCAGCCTTTCTTCGAAAGAATCAGGCGAGGTGGTGACGACCTCGTGTCCAGATAGAAGAAGCTCGAAATCGTCATGGAGAATACTGCTCACGAGCGTATTTAAGCCGGGCATAGCTTAACGAAGCCAGCTATGACAGTGGAAGCTAGGAGACTCTGTCGAAGAGGATGTAAAGCTGTGGTGGTCGACCTTCTGGCGGGCCTGAGGCTGTGATCTGTCAAACACTCGAGTGGTGTAGGCGCCGACTTCAGCCTCATGCTCAACTCGACATCGAAAGTAGTTGCCTTCCGCATGCACTCGATTGTTAATAAAATTAGGTGACAGCGTCCTCCGGCACGTATGTACGAGATGATAAGGATGCAACGACAGTGGGATGCAATAGTAGCAATATATCGATATAAGATCAGTGAGTAAAGTCAGTGAACAAAGAGATAATTGAAAGTAAAGGCAACATAGCACGACGACAGACGCGCACGGGCACTCAGTACTAACTGTACAACGATATCATCCCAAAACACCATGCACGGGGGCCGCTTACTCCTTGTCGTGGTAGGGATCCGCGTAGCGCGACTGGCCGCCCTCGGCGCCATACAGCGGTGCGTGCGTGCCGCTCGACTCGGTGTCGTGGATCGTGCGGTACGCCGACGGCTGCGCTTTGTCGCCGCGCCGGCCCAGGACGCACATGACGATGCTTCCGATGACGGCGAGCCCGAACAGGGACGCGAACACGACCATGAGGATCTCAAACAGCTCCGCGCGGTGGCGCCAGAAGTTGTCATTCGAGCTGCTGCTGTCGCCTGTGTCGGCGAGGTTACCCGCGATCTGGGTGGCGGGCGTGCCAGAAGAGCCTACGGCGGTGCTGGTGTATACGGCGCCAGTGCTGGGGGAGACGGTGGTCGCGCCCTTGTTGTCGTAGGTGCCGGTGGTAGCCGGGGACGAGGTAGGAGCGCTGATGGGGGACAGCGTAAGCGTGCCGGCGTTGGTAGTGCTAGAACCGCTGTTGCCCTTTAAATGAAGCGCAGGTGTCAGTATCAAGACCAATAGAGGGTGCAGTTGGAGGAGCTCACAGATGCCGCGCTGCTGGGGACAGACTGGCCAGTGTACGCGGTCGATGCCTGGCTGGGGTAGCCGTATGAAGTGTAACCCTCCCAGGTGGGTTCCGGAAGAGCGAGGAGCTTGTAGTACGGCTGGTCCGAGGTCTGGTTCACGCCAGCACGGAAGTAGAATGAACTCACTGTCTCACGATAGGGGTCAAAACATTGCTCTTAAATTGACGAGAGGGGAGGCACGTACGCAATTGGAAGCCAATCTTGGCATCCCACTCAGGTACGGCAGCGACAGCCTGGCCCTTAGTGAAGATGGATCCAATGCACTGGTCACCCCAAGGGTTCTTCGCGATGAGCGCATCTTCCGCGACCTGGTACTTGGTTCCATCGATTGAAAACTCGAACGAGACCTTAGAGTCGCAAGGGATTTGGTAGTAGCCGAATGTTGAGTCGGGGAAGTACTTCGCGCCGGAGATGTTGTAGAGACCGTTGACGACCTCATCAGGGTAGGTTGACCACCTCGTGTTGGTGTAAATGTCGCCCACAAACTTGCCGGAGGGGGTCTTCGGGACTGAGCTGTTGACGGTGGTCTGCTGGCCGTTGAGCCAGACAGTGCTGTCGAGGTTGAACGTGCCGTCAGGGTTGAGCCAGATCTCCTTTTGGGAGTTGATACCGTCGAGCTTGGGGAGACCGTACGAGTCTGCCTGCTCCTGGGTGATGTCGAGGACCTTGGTCCAGTCGACGGTCTGGCCCGCAACGATAATACCAGCGAAGTCAATCCCAACCTTGGACTCGGAGTTCAACCAATCATAGAAGATAACCATGTCGTAGTACCACTTGGAGTAGTCGGAAGGCCACTTGGCATCGAAGTAGGTGAAGATGGGAGACATGGGGTTGTTGATGTCAAGACCCCAGTATGCGGACTCGATACCGTTGTATGAGAGGCGAGGGAGATGACTTGGCCACTGAGTAACGTGGACTTGAAACGTATCCAAGTCAGAACATACATGGAACACATTTCCACTGAAGCAGATACTCACAGAACTCGAGGGTAACGTCCTCTTCAAGGATGCCGATAGTCTCCCGACCATCCTCCACTGAACACCAAACATAAGCACAGGAGGAGAGCATATTGATTGTTTACGCACCGTCAATGGTCACACCCTCGACGGTGATATTGTGTTCGCTCGCGGTCGAGCCATTAAACTTGTCGCCATACACCAATAGACCGCTCCTGCTCCACCATCAACGACCGCCTCGACCGAGTGGCAGCCCCGAGACGAAAAAGACTCACCAGTGGTTGTCGAGGACGGCAGCGTATGTCTGGTCGTTGATGGAAATGGCCGAGTAGATGCTCGTCTTGTTGGCGTCGAGATAGATGAGATTATCGATGTAGTCGCCAATGTTGCGTTTGGAGAGGGCGCGGGCGGAGATGGCGGCGGGCGTCGTCGTCGGGAAAGAAAGGACCAGAGAAAATACTGAAGCGAGAACCAAAAGGCCGCGGAGGGCACGGAAACTGGAAAGCATGGTCTTGAAGGTGAGTGAGTGCGTCTGACAAGACTGAGGGGAGAGGCGTGCCTGCGGGAGGATTTTATATCACTTCATGTGCTGTGTGAGGCCCTGTCTTGCCGAGTTGCGGGTTGCGGCGGCGTTCTGGCAGTCATATCAAACATCAGCACAACCGGTGCAGGCGCAAGGCGCTAACGGTCCTCTCGGTCACCGAGAACGCACACCACCGGACGAGTCCACGATGCATATCCGCTTTCTCTCCTCGGCCCCTCCTTCCCTCCCAGCTGTAAGTCGATGCAACTGCAAGGAAGCATAGAGACTTGAACGAGCTCGTGGCGACGTGTGCATGGTAACATTCGATATCCCCCTTCGCCGCGTCCCGAAACGCCTTGAATTGATTACATAAGATAACCGTTCGGTGACGGCCGAGAGCTTTCCTGAGGCGCAAGACATCCTGGACCTGACTACAAACCACTGCCAGCTTCTCGGTCCGATCTTGTTGCTCGAGCATCGCGCGATGGATATCTTTCATTTCTTGGGATACCTACTGTATAAGACCGCACCATCGTTCTGCACATCGACAGATCAACAGTCTCCTCCAGACGCTGCTCCTCGTGGCAGACTTCGCACCCACAGCTTATTGAGTAGCACCCACAATCGCGTAAGTGCCTATATCTCTACTTTCACGGTTCACCGCACATCTTTCTCTCAGTTCCCCTGCAAGGATTTGTGAAGAGGCGTTTCGTTTGTCCGATGAACTTTTCCGGATCTATTAGGCCGAAAACACCAGTTCATCCGTGCCAGATCGCCCTGCGTCGTGCGATTGGCCTGTCGACCTCAAAGCCCTTGTCTATTGCGCCCTATTCTGATTGGCGTCTGCGACGCAATGGCAAATTCAAAGGCCCATTTGTTGAAGGCCGATCCCCTCCGGAAATACTGACGTCGTGGGCGGCGGACGCCCGCAGTACACCTTCGCGTAATGAAGAGTACCGCTGGTGGCGGAGCAACGCGCAACACAGCCTACTTACCACGCCCCCCCGAAAGTCGAGGTGATGTCTCAGATCTCATATCTCAGCGATGGACACTGCTAGAGGTATTATTACTCAGACTGTACTCCCGGAGGCCCCCCAGCACCCGCCCAACCTGTCCATACTGCTGGCGCGGTGCTTGCTAGTGTTCAGAGGCTTTGTGAGTGTCCCGTTCTCGTGCTGCTATTCGCTAGGTATGTTCAGCGGCGACTTGGTCGTCACCCCCACCCCTTTGGGGAGTGCTTTCTAAGTAGTACTGGCGGGTGAGCGCAATCAAGTACGAGCACGCGATGGCCGTACAGCTGCGCTCTAATTTGAACCGGGAGGAGTTGGATTTTCAACTCCAAAGAGTCGATGCTGCCGGTGTAGAGCTCGCGTCAGAATATTACTCTCGGCCCGAATGACCCTATGTCTATGGACCTTGGTATCATTATGATGTATGTATACGGCGCGCGCAAGCTGAAGCTCGTGTGGACGACGTCTGGTATGAGCCTAATTCCGGTCATTTGATGTATTTGGACGTTTACCTGTACATGAGTTGGACGTAACAAATGGTCCCCAGCGGTCGCTGATCGCACGGGAGGCCCAGACACCTTTGTGAGTGAACGTGAACATTGCACCGGTGGCTTGGGTACGGAACATTCACGTGTACCTGGCCCTTCAATTGATCGCAGCACAACTGAAATAGCCCACATGAAATAGACCATGTCGGCTTTCGACAGTAGATGACGCAGAGCAATAGTATGCACTGGGTTCACCTTGAATAGATATACATGCTGCGTACCGTGGTCATCAGGAGGGCGACAAGTCAAATAACAGCTGCAGCTGTCGCAATCAATGCAACGCCGAAGTCTAAGTTCGATGTCAGGGGAGCAAGTATATTACAAGGGGATGCGCTGATAATATGCTGAGTATGGTGTATGTAGGGGGATGATGCTATGCGTAAGATGACGAGCGAGATGGGTTCAGTGACCAAAGAGAGCGAGAATGACAATGCAAGAAACGCCGGTAGAAAGTTCGAGGGCTCTATGTGTCCCACTACCATTCAAACTCGCTGTGGATGGATCAACAAATGAGAGGGGCAATCGATACATGTGAGAAGTATGGACATACCCAGTGCACTTGGCGAAGAGGTAATCCTTCCCGTTGACATGAATCATGCCATCCTTGAGGACACACTTCCACTTGTTCTTCACACGGGCGACCTGTAGGCATCGTTAGGGGGTGGCGTCGGGGGCGAAAGATGTAACACGAACCTTGTCGTAAGTACAAAACACAATATCTGTATCAGCAGTGCCTCCCTCGATCCCCTCCTGCTCATTGTCCGAATCCGAATCGTCCAGGTCGCTGTTGATAGCCTCTGAGTCGTCCACCTTGGCAGTGGAAGCATTTTGTATTGGCTGAGGCAGCGACGGGTGCGAAGCCCTAGGAGCATAGCTATTCTGACTAGGAGGGGGCGAAGGTGACTCAGACGAAGAGGACGAAGGACCATCGACCTGAGGAATCCTTGATGTAGACGCCGACGCGGAGGGACCATCGACCTGTGGTATCCTAGCAGTAGGAACTGGCGGGGCAACTGCAGGAGGTGGGTACCGCGCGGTGGGTGGCGGAGGCTGCTGTCCGGCAGCACTCGCAGGCCGCGCGCCGTTCACTGGAGGATAGGAGGGCACTTGCGGAGCAGGCGCGACAGGACGTCCAGGAATCTGAGGACCAGGCAGGGTCGGGATACCGTATTGGGCCATGCTTGGGGAATTGCTCAAAACGTAGCGGCTATCCACGGGTTCGCTCTTGACGTGTGGTTGACCAGGTACCTGCATCGGATGCGGTGGAGGCGCGTACGTCGTATGGGGCGGGTAGTGCCCATGTTGCAAGCTGTGCATTGGGTGCGGCGGGTACGCCGTATGGGCTGGTGGAGCAGGAGGAGGTTGCGCAGGCTCAAAGTCGGCCACATGGGATGCGATGACCTTTGCTTCCCATTTCTACATGATAACAAGGGGAACAGCTGGGTAAACAAGGGATTAGAGATGCATACAAATGGCATACTTACGCTCTGTAGGTCTGCCAGTACGTCCTCAGACACGCCAAAGTCATCAAACTCCGGCTTTATACTGGCGATCACGTCGTCGATGACGGAGCGGTAGATGGAGGGCTCAACGACAGACCGAATGTCATCCAGGGAACTAATTAGAATACACCTTGGGTGAGCAGCTCACCACAATCTTATTCGACATCGAGCGACTATGCTCCCGGGACCGTCGACAACAACGAACACAGCAGCGGGGCCACGCGTGGTGGGAGGAGGGGACAAGGACAAGGCATTTATAGAAGGTTGCGATTGAGGGAAGAGGTGAACTCCGGTTCAAACTCCGCTGCTTCATCCCTTTCCCGCGCACGGACCACCCCGCCTCACATGACGTCCGCGACACAAGGGAAACGCAGTGCACTACCCACCGACGAGTCGATGGCTTCGATTGAGCAGTTGGCCATGCGCATCCTGATGGCTCCCAATTGCTCCCAAGTACCCAGGGACACCTGCTGCTCCCGGGGAGTGGTGGGGCCGTTTATGACCACTGACGCAAAGCAGCTTGTCCAATATCGGCTGCCCCACTGACGTAGGAATGCCTCAACAGACAAAAAATCAGGTATGATTCGCATCGTAGATGTTTACCAACCGTCCAGACAACCACCAACTTGAGACCATACTGCGGGCAAGTTCTATACCTGATGTCAATCCCGTTTGTCGGGCTGAACTAGACCCCCTCAGACATGCCTTTCTTCCGCTCCGAGACCTCACAGCGTGCCCCTTCTCCGCCGCCCTCGATGACGTCTCATTCTCGAGGTCGCGGTAGCCTCTTTAGACGTCGCACTGCGTCTCCCGACAACTACGCCAACGGCTACAGCTCCAACAGTAGTGGTTCTAGACGGACAAACTCGCCCCGCTCAGGCGGCTTCTTCAGCCGCCCAAGCTCAAGCTCATCGGACTCGTCGGGTAGATTGTCCGGCCCGAAGCACGACCCCTCCATCGTGGCTGGACGTCAAAAGATCACAGATGCAGAGTCAGCCGAATCTGCCGCTGACAGGGCGTTGAACGAGGCAAGGGCTGCTGTCCGAAGCGCTAAGCAACACGTTCTTTTGCTTGTGCAAGAGGCTCTGGAAGAGTAGGTGCTTAACTCGATCTGTCATGAAATATCTTATACTTATTTTCTGTTCTCAGAGCCCGCCGGGCGAGGGCCAAGCAAGCTGAGGCAAAGACCATCAAGAAGAGTAGTGGCCGTCTTGGTCGCCACGATTGAATTGTCGCTCCTCATCTCCCAGGACTACCTTGGTAGCTGCGACCCTACCTGCGACCCTACGTATGTCTTCCTTATGCATTCCCTTTTCTCACTATACCCGTATGACCGCACGGCCATTAATATTGCTCTGTTGACTTCGGACTGAATCGCTGTACTGCGGCAAAAACCCTTTAGCATGCTATACAATGTACGACTCCTTTTTCGCCCTCGTTTTGGGGTTATCCTACTGTATACCCACTTGAATACCTCGTCCATATAATGTGCTACCCTGTACGAATATATATCTGGCCTTGCATTAACAATGTTGTGGTTGAACACATCGGCTTGGACCCGACCGTAAACTCACTGTTGACAAATCCCGTTGTTGGGTACTCTTAATCCTGTACGTCTTGCCACCACGCATGCTGGAACACGATAGCTACATAACTTGTACGTGCGGACCCCATGGCTCCATAGCAAAGGCGAGCGCTTACACCACTTGGAGGACTCCGCCACAGGACCAAACAGAACCAAAGGGATGAACGCGGTACTGAGGACTGGACGGCTGAGGGCTGTTGACACCAGCAGCGACCATAACACCATGAGGGGGCTCTTCATCCCTCTCATCCTCTCTGGCCTCTGTCAGGCCGTTCGGGTCTACCTTCATCCCGGTCCCCATGTCCCTCCTCGTCTTCGTGCCAGCACTGCTGGCGCTGCCCTCTCCAAGCACCTCGATCTCGACCGGTTCGAGGACGCTGCACCCTACTTCGGAGAACAGGAGTTGTTTGTCGGTCATGGTGCTGGTGCTGGACTGCTTCTGACCATCAGTCAGGATGATGCACGAGGTACGTCCTAATCGCGACTAATCATGAAGGTTTGGACGTTGACGGAGGCACAACAATGGTAGCGGTCATCCCCCACTCTCTCAAGGAGTCCTCGTTCTCTATCTCGCCCGCACCCACCTCCGACTCTCTTTCCGCCCTGATACCCAACTACATCAACCGCGCCCACCACGTCTACTCGTATGTCTACGAGCCGACGGCCTCCCTCGCTCACACGAGTGCCGCCGCGGCGCTGCAGGCCTTCGCGGACCTGAAGGACTTCGTCGAGGGCGACTACCCCGCCGACCGCTTCGCCGCGTTCGACTTTACCGAGCTCACCACGTCACTTGAGGGCCACTTTGGGGCTGACCATGAGCAGGTACGTGAGGCACACAAGACGCTCCGCGAGGCCCTCAAGGCCCTCGCCGCGCGTGATAACGTCAAGCTCGCCGTCGTCTCCATCCCTTCCTCCCAACCCCACCACCACAAGCACGGGCATGGGCATGAGCACCACAAGCGAGTGCCACAACAGTCCCCCCTCCCACTTCCGCGCCCGCACCCTGCGGAGCCCATCGACTCGATCTCGACGTGTTACACGAGCGCAGAGACGTGCGGGAACGCGACGAGCGCGTGCAGCGGGCACGGGCAGTGCATCGGGGCGAGCAAGGCGGGCAAGACGTGCTTCGTGTGCGCGTGCAGCGCGACGACGGACGAGAAGGGCAGGAAGGAGCACTGGGCGGGCAACGCATGCGAGCGGCAGGATATCAGCGGGTGCGTCGTCCACGTCCTTTTCCTTTTCGTCGCAGTGCGGCTGATGCTGATATGCGGGGGACAGGCCGTTCGTCCTCCTTGCTGGGACGACGCTTACGCTATTCCTGCTTGTCGGGGGCTCCATTGCCCTGCTTTCGGGTGTTGGCGGCGAGACGCTGCCGAGCACATTGACAGGTGGTGTGGCTCCGCACGCAAGATGAGGGCCTTTATATATCGTATTTGTGCGTGTAATCGTCGCCGTAACATGGACTGTTTCGCTATCGATGACCTCGGCCAAAGTCAAGGGAAGTCTCTCGCTGTCTTCTTTGGTGCGTGGTCGTCAATGTTTCCCTTTTCTCAGTATGCGTGGTTGTATGGTGGTTTATTGCGCCACAGTCACCTGTGAGTGGATTACTGAACGCGCCGACGTCGTTGAACCTATGTCCAGATACATCCTCATCCTGATGTAGGTTGACGAGCTTCTCGTTCAGTTTACAGTGGTTCCAAAGGCACTAAATGCTCTAGTGTGTATGTGGTATTTTGTCTGCTTGATCGGAGGTTTGCGCAGCACTAGTCTAGTACTCTGTGGAGTTATCTCTCTTCGGTAACTATACTTCTACCCAACTTTAGCTTTGCCCACACTCGAACTTAGGATATGTTCATAGCTTATGTCATGCTCGGGATGGTCTCCAAGGTCGAGCCATAATTCCTCTGTTTTATCTTGGTTTGGATGTTCTTCGGACTTACAAAAGTACGTAAGTCTTTCCGGATGATAAGGTCACCTTATGCTGACAGAGTGTCGCTGCGCTGCGCTGCATTACTCTCCGGACACCACATTCCAGCAGGGAGCCAAGCAGCCACTTTGATCAGACTACCATTCAGTGAGTACCTTTGAAGCTTTAATTTGTCCTGTCAGAGAATAAGCATTTTTGTGAACGCAGGCGCTGGTCGACGCTGGTCACGTTGAAACCATTATCGCTCTGTTGCGCTCACTTTCCGCGGGCCCACCGGGCGCAGAACGGCAACTACCTGCAATTGTCTCCGAACGTCCGTTACGACACCTACTACGCAGTCCTGTTGTCTAGGACAGTATAAAGGATTCTCTCGTGCCCCTCCCGTCTCATGCCTCACTATCACCACGCAAGATCGCCACGGCGCCGCCTACGATTCTTCCTCGGAGTATACACGATACCCTGTAGCACACGATGCTCTTCTGGACCAGCTCGCTCGATATTTGTATGGCGACGACTGATCCTGGGGTCGACGACGCCTCCTGGACGACCTGCGAGAAATGGCCGCGGGACGTGTGCGGCGCGGACGCGCTGTCGCTGCTAGGCGACGCCTCGATGGTAGCTATCTCTTCTCTTCTCTTCCCTTCCTTTCTGTGCCGCCGCCAAGCACCGCCCACACCCAAGCTCAAACTCGTATGCCACAGGAGGTGCCGGCCGCGTGCACATGCATCGACAGACGGGACGGCCCAGGGAGCGGGGAGACACTCGTGCACCTCCACCCGCCTGTGCGGGTCTTGGCGCGGTGTCTCTCCCTCCCGCCGTACTCGGACGACCCTTGGAACCACTGCTGTCCGACGGCCTTCATCCACTGTCCGACGCACGACGTTCCGCGTGCCGTGACGCCGCCTCTGCGGAAATACGACGACTTCACTTTCAGACGGGTTGGCGAAGCTGTCGATCTCTTCCGACAGTTGTTCGAGGTGAGCGATTTTCCTTGCTTCGCCCAACGGTTCTGGTGTCTTCAGCTCAAACATCGCTCCTCGCATCCTTGCACTACAGGGCCTGGAATTCCTGCACAGAAACTACATCGCACACCGGTTCGTCCCGCCTTCCATCTCAACGTCACCGAGCCTCCGCTCACCCTCCTCTCCCTCTCGCATTAGAGACTGCACGGCGCGCCAGATCGCGATGCACGCCGAGTGTCCGTGGCCGCAGTACTACTTCACGCTCGCCCCCGCCTCGCGCGTGTACGAGCCGTACGAGGAGCCGCTCGCGCTGCCGCGCGTGTGCGGCGACCCGACCGTGCCCGAGTTCCAGGCCGGCCCCCTATCCCCGCACAACCCGTTCCCGACCGACGTCTACTGCCTCGGCAACCTCATCAGGCGCGACTTCCTCCAGGTGAGTGCCAGTCCCAGTGTGCTCCCGCTCCCCTCCATACATGCATACCATGCGCCGACTTTCACGAGGCGCGGCGGCCCGGGTTGACGTGCTGACGTTGTTTCGCTGCTGGCTGGCAGATGTTCTCCAATCTGGACTTCATGTGCGACCTCGTCTCCGAGATGGTGAGGACGGACCCGAACGCGCGGCCATCGATGGACGAGGTCGTCGACGAGTTCGAGCGCGCCGTCGCGGGCCTGTCGGTGAAGATGCTGCGACGGGCTCTCAGGCGAAGACGGTCGCGGCTGGTCGACTTCTTCCTGCGCTCCTCCTCCCTCTTCTAGTGGCGGATGGCAATCCCCCAATGTTTCGCCCGGCCCGTTCTTCACTGTATCCATTATCCAGCTGTAACTATTGACGTGTCTATCTGTTTGTAGCCATATCGCACTGCTGTGTACTTGTACGTCTCGCATCAATGCATTCAAACCTGTATTATATCGGCCTCCCACTTCATCCGCAGCTAGATCCTCGCCCAGAATGCAGCGGTTGAAAGATCGGTCCATTCCACGGCTCCGAATGTGGCTCAAATACATCTATATGGCTCAATGACGGAGGTTCGCGTGTGCTCTCTGTGATCACTTTTCTTGGATGCACCCGGATAGCACTGCCGAAGGAATCGAAATTGAGAACCACGGTGGTGAGAGCCTCCATTCATTAAAGTTGACTTCACTAGTTTACGATCGGGCCCGCCGCAGATATCAATGTCTCACTGCCCACGTCCACGCTCCAGATAGTCCGCGGTACCTTCTGAGACTCAAAGCTTGAGAAGCCTAACGCTTTATCCAGATGACTGCAGGGGATATATATAGCACACAGCACTCAGGAAGCCCAATAACCTGGACGGTATAATGTATTGACAGGCAAAGGACGCTAGATGGACGTGGAAAGCGGGAGAAACATGCATAGATACGCTCGCTGTGCTTCGGGGCAAGAATCGCCAGATGCCCCGAAGCCGGCATAGAAACCCGCGTCCCCGGCTTCTTCTTTCGCTGCCTCTTCGCTCCAGGCATCGCGCCCCAGCTCGGCTTTCTCCCCCCCGCCCCCCTTCCAGATCCCTTCCTGTCAAACAGGCTTTCATGTCTACTGTGACTAGTGACCAGTGACATGTGATGGCGTGCCAGCACCCGACCCCTTCGGGTCTGTGCAAGTAGCCCTGTGCGACTGGGCTCCAGAGCCCGGTTCGACCCCTATTGGTGCTGATGGTGACGCGAGCAGCGCGGACAATTCCTTGCCGCAGCGTCTTCGTCGTACGAGGCTAATGCGGCGGACATAATACGGTCACGATATGACGCAAGTATAGCACGCCGCCGCGCGACTGTAACGGACGGCGCAGATTCCGGCAGCCTATCCGTTACAGCGGCGCAGAATGCATACGCATATGGCTATCCCGAGCCGTCGTTACCTAGGCGCGGTCGTCATAGAGTATAAGACGATTCGAGTTACAGGGACCGTCCTCACAGCACCCGGGCCTGCGGCATGGTCAAGGTTCTGTGCTACTGGCCCGAGGCGGAGAGAGGGAGAAGAGGCAATGTTAACAGATCTGGAAGACGAACACTCACCGTGGGCGTGGACTCCGCACAGTACTGAATTGAGTGGCTTTACGAGGGGTCGGGACTCGGGGTTGGTGGTGCCACCGAGCAGCCACACACATAACTACCAGATGCATAACTACGGGGTGCAATTGAAGGTGATTGTGCGGGCGAATGACGGCCCGGGGGTTGTCGACGAGACATTCCTGGCCCATGGCTATGCGATAAGTCCCTCACTTATCTGCGGCTCCCTTCGTCTTCCTAGCGTTGTTTGGCAAGTAGTCACGTCCGCAGCCGACTTCTCAGAACCCCAGTATACGGTGGTCGCCGGGTGGGGTTTAGGGAAGAGGAGCTTGAGGTGACTAGGTCACGTAAATGCGCGTAAGCGTGTCCGGACTCCGGAGAGGTACGGGGCCGCCACGTCAAAAGGGGGGCGGAACAACGGAACGTGTTGCGATGTCAGGGTGGTATTTGCCGCGCCATTCCGGCTCCGGACATGGGAACCTCTTGTTGAATAATTAGCCATGTAGGGCGCAATAGAGACAAATACGGCAAGCGTCGGGGACAGGGGGATGTGAGTCGGCGCCGAGGCAGTGATATGAAATGGGACGGCGGTGCCGAGGGCGGGGCAAGTTGCCTGTTTGGAGGGGACCCAAGCGAGGGCGTTGTTTGGTAACGGCATGCACTGGGATGGCCTGACACCTGCTGCACAGGCGGGGCCACGGACGTCGACGCTATGTGGCTGGGGAACGTGGGGGGTTCCAAACAGAATTCCACGGCAGAACCCAACAGACGCCGGAGACTGTGCCTCGTTGTGACTTGTGCGGGATCGCTGATTTCCTCGTCATGGTCCTGGCGGACGCGGGAAGAATACGACAAGCGGTGCAGCGAACAAGGACAATGCTGTCACTTCTCGTCGCCTCCGCTGCGGATGTGCATGCGCGCTCGCCGCCATCTCAACTGCACACCCAAGCGTATATAGACCCCTCCGTCACCATCCCTTCACTTCCAACATTCCATACCCCCCTCCCCCATAGCAGCCGTGCATCCATACAAGTCTGCCCGTATCTACCCCGTCCCCTTCTTCTACTTCTACACCCCACCACCCCTCGCCCCCATGCCAGGCAAGCACGTCCATTTCGTCGACGCCCCCTCCACCCCCTCCTCCACCTTCTCCGACTCCACCATCGACTCGGACGGGCCCCAGACCCCTCCAGATGTCTACTACCCGCTACCATCCGCAAAGGCCAAGAATGCCTATGCGTCCTCCTACTACGCTCCCGGAGGCGTCGCACTAAACCCCATCCTCGCCCAACAACTCGCCAACGGCACTCCGCTCGCATGGGACATGTCCCAGACCCCAGAGTCCGCCCGCCCACTCCTGCCCTCCGCGCCGCAACGGCTTACGGACACTATGGTGCGTCAGCCCGCAACGCACCCCGCGCTCCCGTCGCTCTCCATCGTCTGCGACTACCTTCCCTGGTCCGTCACCATCGTCCCGAACCCCCGCGCCGTCTGGGCGGGGCCCTACGTGACCGTCGGTGACGTCCTACACTCGCTGTACCGTACGCTCCGGCTGGGCGTGACGGATCCCGAACTCGACACGCTCGAGCCCGCCCTGCGCGAGCGCATCCGCCGGGCATACGTCGCGCGCTACCGCCGCGTCGCGCACCCCCGTGACCGCGAGTCGGAGAAGGCAAAGTACGTCAAGCGCGTCGACTTTCTGTGCGAGCGAACCTTGTTCCTCGGGCTCTCCCCCGTCCCGAACGGCAACCCGGCCAAGGGCCTCGCCCCGGGGACGGTCTGGGCGCTGCACGTTGCGAAGCCGTGAGTGCGCAACCCGCCACGCATACGACCACGGGCGCGGGCCGCCCAGCCATCCTCATATTGTTCTTGCTCTCGTCGCTCTCGCACTGCACCTCGCACCCCCGATACCAATACCACCTTGCATACAAGCTCCGCGCGGTTGCTCGGCGACTGCTGCGGGCTTCTTCTGGCCCCCCTCTGAATCTCCATGGACACTGCAGCACTACGCCCCAATGCGCGTAACACCCATCATCAGCATCACCGCATAACCAAACACACTGGACTGCCGCTCTAATATTATGTACCGCATAGATGTACCATATCCACGGATCGATACCCACCCTGCCACCCCATCACCCCCTCCATTATTCCATATTCCATTATTTCCATTCGCATTTCGTTCTGCCCCCCCCCCCTCTTTCTCTTTGACGATGTGACGACCCCGTAAACGACATATACATATATACAACATTCATCATCATATGTACTCTACTCCTCCCATGCCACTATTCTCGGAAAGTACCAGTAGCCCCCGCCGTCCTTCGAATTCTCCGTTCTCCGTCCCCCGTTCCCATTCCCCGGCCCCTATCCCCCCACCATCATCACGCGTCCTTCCTCTTCCTACACAGTGCATTCTTCCATGATCATACGACCGCCCCCATCGACGCCGCCGCCACCTCCGCATCCCGGTCCCCCCTTCTCGCTCTCCCCACGTCTCCTGTCGATTCATTCCTCATACTCCCTACATGTTCCTTATGACACTTGGTACGACAGTCGCACGATTCTCCCCGATGAATAGACACGATTGAATTGAATGCAATGCTCCCCCCCCTATATCATATATCATGCGCAATATGTCTGCCTTTGCGCGGATCGTATGATGGCATGGCGAAGCCCACGGCAACCGTTCTCAGACTCTCAGGGCCGCTGCACCTCCGCAGAAACTTGAATCCCGCGTTGCCGATTAGATGCCCATCGGCTTCCCGGAAAGGCAATGCCATTGCTATAATGGGATAGATCGTCGATCAGGGCACGTGCCAATAAGCGCCGATTCCATCGTCCGCCAGTGCAACTCCCTCCCAGTCGCCCACCACCTTGCGCGTGCAGTCAAAACACGGAGATGGGACGCGCGCCATCGACACATTGTGTTTGTATGTTCTGATAGTCGGTATTGTGGGCAAGACTCCGCGAGTCGCACCCGGCACAGCACAGGCCATCGCGCGTCGTCCGTCGGATGCGACAATTGACGGGTGATGTCATCGCGCGCGAGCCGGGCGACGGTCAACAAAAACAAGCACGAAGAAAAAGAAGTGACCGGGTCGTCCACCTCGTGTCCCCCGCGTGCATCCTCGTCCATCGATGGGCTGTGTGGTCCCTCCCGCGCGCGCCCCCTGGGTCTCAGTCGCGGCTGCACACGCGGCGGGGCGCGCGATGGCGATCTGGGATCCGGAAGCAAGCACGGCAGCGTGTCCGAGTCTCAGATCCGGATTCGAAGAGCTCCTCGAGGTTGTTGTCTCCGGCTCCTCGGGCCCACCTCCCCCCCTCTCTCTCTCAAGCTCTCTCTCACGCGTACGTACCTGTCTCGCCCGAGAGGCACCTCCTTACGCGATGCAACGTGTTGCTCGCTCCTGGGGGTCAGCAGACGACATCGACGTCATCGTGCAGATTGGCTGCAGATAGGATGGCGCGGTGTGAGGAAGTCTGCAGATTGGAGGTTGAAAGCAGCGTGTGGGGTGTGGGTCTGTCTCTGTCTCTGTTCCGCCTTCCGTCATCCGTCCCCCCCTTCCTCCGACGCGTAACCGAGGATCCGAGAGGGTACTTGGCGGGAGTCAGCGGTCCGCCGCGGCCACACGTTCCTGATCAACGCGATGACGTCGTTCAAAGGTGGAGGATTGTGGGGGGAGGGGGCTTGCGCGGATATTGCGGGAAAAAAACACCCAGGACACAAGAATATACGCCTTCAGCTTCAGGCGCGTATGTGTATTTGGGTTCGGTATAGCCTACAACATCTCCCGGTCATACGCGTAACTGTTCCAAGAACCAGTGGCTGCTGACTGTAGGAGAACGGACAAGTACCGTCGGGGACTTCACTCCGCCAGGGATGTCCTACCTCATACTCGAATGGAGGTCTACACCCCGTTTGGCACTCCAATGCGCGATACACGAGGCCAGCGTACGCCGACAGAACTCTACACCCCCACCGTTGTTGTATTTGGCAGGCCCGCGTTTGTGCCGCGAGCCTCGTGGTGCTGCGGCACGCACCAGCGACGCCAAGATAGGCTTCGAACACGGGGGTCTGAGTCGTGCGCCGCTTCGGAGGCATAGTATAGTCTGTGGCGTAGCTCTAGGATTCGAGGGTAAGAATCCCTCCCTTGTCCCGTCACTCGGAGACATATGCATGGGTTGGCTGGGGGAACACCCTCGATGTTGCACAACGGGTCCTTGCACGATGTCGCACTATTGTGACATGCTTTACAGTTAGGCGAACCCTGTTATGATCCTGGAATAGCTAAACCACACGGAGCGCTGCACCTTGGCCCACAGCAGCCTACGGGGACGGAGTGCCCGTCTCGGTCCGGCCAATGGGCCGTGCCGGGTGTATCGCACGAAACAATGTTACGAATCAGCCCCCATTGCTAGTTGGATAGATGGGTGGATAAATTCTGGGAATCGTGAACATCCATCCACCATCCCAACACGCAACAGCGAGGCAGTACTTACTAATACGTATGCACCGAGTTGATTCACTGTTCACGGATGACAAATGGCCGCATCATCCGCGTATGCGAGCATGATGGGCTTGGACACTGGCCTGCGGACGCCAGATTGAGTTCACGTTTGTGCGAGCCGCTGCATCCACTTCTGGATAGCCACACGATCACAGACGCGAGGAACACCAAATGACAGTCGCCATGGACGCTGTTGTATCTTCGCAGCTGCAAGATCCTGGACCGGGCAATGCAGCGTCAAACACCCTGCCGCGGATCGTACAGTAGAGGCCTACCTGGCACATGGAAGAAAAGTCCCAGCGGGCGTCAGTGCCAGCTGTAAGCGCACGGTGTTGACATTGATTCTTGACTGCAACCGACTCTAGCCTGATGGTTCTGCGAGACTCTGGCCGACAGTCGGCGGCGCTGTTGCGCCGCAGGCGCACCTTGTGGCGGAACGGCGCGAAATCGGCTTAATCAGTCCCACGGCTCGCGCTGAAACGGTGACCTCGACGACGATTCAGGAGTGACACAAGTATGTAACGCACCCCACGACCATAGTTGACGCTTTGATTCTGGATTTTGACAGGAGAGCCTGGACGCGGCGGCCGTCATCTCCGCGGATAAGCAGCTTAATCCAGACATGTTCTATGGATACAACGGTAACGAAGAAACCTTCAAACCTTTGTGGTGGTACTGTGGTACATCTTTCTACACCGTCCGCCGGAAGTAGTTCTCCCACCAACTGCCTTGTTGCGCGGGCTGGGTGGAAGGGCCCGGGCTGGGACTCGGGCTCGGGAGCTTCGCGTCGTACGCACGCTTCTGGTCTGGATCCGATAGGACTTCGTACGCCCGGGCGATCTGCCTGAACTTCTCCGCCACGCCGCCCTATCGCGACGAACAAACAAATGACGCTGGTCAGGAATCTCTCGCAGTACTCAACCGACAAACGTCTTGGCATACCTTGTCCGGATGATGCTTGAGTGACAGCGCGCGATAGGCTTTTCTGATGTCAACAGTCGTGCAGCTCCTAGTCAGGCCTACATGTCCGGTGTCTTCAATGGGACCCTCTTGCAAAACAGCGAAAACACTGACCGAGGATGGTGTAGTGATCCTGCTCCTTGCTCCGCTGAAGTTTAGCTTGCTGTTCGGCATCTACGAGCTCCGCCTCGATCCCATGCCTATCCGTGCTATTCACCGACGTCTTCCCATGCTCTAGCGTCGCGCGGAAGTCCTCGGCCGCTGTCTCGAATAGTTCCAGGCCCACCATGATGCGAGCGCGGCAAAGGAATGCTTTGAAGTACGCGGGACGGAGTTGAAGGGATTCGTTGACGTCCTTCAAGCCCTCAGCGAATTTGCGGATCTATGAGCATGAACGCACGTCAGCCATGAATGAAGGTTAACGCAAGCGGAAGTCGCACTTTGCATAAGGCCGTAGCTCGATCTAGTAGCAGAACGGATCGGAGGATGCTTCCGCGACCCTCGCTGTCTCGTTCGCCAAGGACCTATGCCTCGAAAATGGGTCATGTCACAACAAAACCACGTATTGCCTTGACTGACCTCTAACGCGTCGGCCCAAAACATAATTGCTGTTTTGTATTCGTTCTTTTGGAACGCTTTGTCTCCGCTACTTTTGAATCGTGTGACCTCTTTGATACGGTTTCGCAACGCTTTGGCCTTCTCACTGTCGGGATCGAGTTTCAGCACCGCCGTCAGCTGTGCAAGCGCCTGAGTCGGCTTCGCCTCCAAGAACAGCGCTAGAGCGCGCAGCACCATCGCATCGACGTCGTGCGGCAGCTCCCTCAACAGGACACTGAAGGGGATAAATCAGCGTCCTGCCGGTCGGACGGCCGTGAAACGACGGGGACTCACTCCACAGACTTCATCGCGTCCCCCAACTTGCCCTCTGCGATTAGCAGCTCAACTCCCCAGCAGCGAACCTGGCTGGGCGCGTCGCTTCCTTCTTGCGCATATGCGGACAGGCAGGACTCATACGCGCTTCGCGCCATGCGCCAGTGATTGCGGGACACGGCTCCTCTGTACGCGTCCATGTGACCTTCGAGTGCCAGGATGTGTCTTCGCAGCGTCAACGCGTCCCCTTCAGCACTGTTCAGAGACATCGCATCCTTGACAGCCAGCAGCGCCGAAGATGCCGATCCAAGGAGAAGACGGCAGCGGGCGATACCAAGCAGAAAGTGGCTTTGTGGCGTGTAAGTCGGCTTAGTCGACGCGAGATCGAAATCCTGCAGGGCGGATGCGTATTCATGGAGCTTCATGTGGACAACTGCACGAGCAATATGATACTCAGGCTCATGCGGTTCGAGTACTATGCACCTTCAATGTGAGGAACGGCCTGTGAACTATTACTGTATATTGACATACCTATCGCCTCCGCGAGCAACGTCAGCGCGCGATCGTAGTTATGTTTGCTGAGCTCATCTTCCGCAGCCTTCCAGAGACCTTGGGCTTTGATGTGTGTGTCATTACCCACATAGGGGCTTCAAAATATCGCATCAACATAGCGGAGAACTTCCCAGAAATAAATGGCATACCGTTCTGGACGCTTCGGCTTTGTCGGCTTTGCACGACTGGTTTTTAAATTGGCGAAACGAGGCTCTTCTCGCCCGTCATCGGAATGAGAGGCTGGTCGATTCGTTTCTTCTTGAAATATGGTACATGACCTGTGGATATCTGATTTTAGGCTCCGTCCTGTCAGCCCCCTGCCCAACCTACCGCGAGTCGTGCTGGTGACTTCCACACTTGTGGCATCGGGGAATTGAGGATGGAGGAGGACTAGGTGTAGTGGGTGTCTTGACCGGTCCTTTGCCGGGCGGCGGCGGCGTCTTTGGCACCTGGCTACGAGGTGTAGTCGTTCGCTTGTTCAGATTTTCAAAACAACAGTGACGTTGGTGTCCACATTTGCCACATGCCTGCGTTGGCTTGAGAACTGGTACGAAAGACGGGGATGGGGAACGTACGGAGCATGGCATCTGGGGACACTGCCAGCGCATATGTCCAACCCCCCCACAGTGCGTACAGTTTCGCTCCTGTTTCCGTTCCTTGGTACCTTTCGTATTCGGAGAGTTATTAGCCACATTTTCCGGCTTCTGCTGTTTGGATGAGATTCTACAAGCTGCGTGTGCAGCCACCGACACTTACTGGTCTGGAACGATTCCCACAGTTCGATGCCATATGCCCCACGTTATGGCAAAACTGGCAGCGCTTGCGACGATACCTCTTCGGCCTGGTACATTCCCAGTGTCCGTGACCTGATTGGGCACAGTTCTGGCATATCCAACTCTGCGCTGCCTTTCAGCAAGGTCGACAGAACAAACACTAAATCACAACCTACCTCACGGTCAGGGCAGCCTTGATTGGTGTGACCATTTTGCCCGCATCCATCGCATCTCCGGTCCTGATGAAGCCGAGGACAGGCCTTCGACTCATGACCCGGCTCACGACACTGAAAGCAAACTCGGTGTTGCAAGCTACATTGAGATATTGTGTGGTCGGCTAAGAGGTGTCAGTACCTGTCAGTGCACACGAGAGAGCCTTGAGACACGTACTGTCACCACACTTGAAACAACGTGGCGCTGTCCTCTTGCGGCGGGGCATTCGTGGGAGCCGGACACTCAACTGCGATATGCCTGGAAGGGGGGAAAGAGGGTGATACAGTCTTCTCCTGACGCCGATTTTATGCTGCTCGCTCTTCAGGACAGCAGCCGAATAGGTACCGACGGGGACATGAGAGATGGGGTCTGGCCCCAGCGCACGGCGTGGAGCGGCCTGTCACATGTGGGAGGGAGCGCCCTTGCAAAGAAGCGAATTCAATAGCGAGTCATGGCTTCTTCTTCACCGAATCGCAATAGCAATAACCCCGTCTACACCTAACAGCTCGAATGTTCAGGGAACCTCTTGTCGAGGCGAGGAGTAAGGAAGGTCCAAAGGGTATTATTGACGTTTGCGCGAATAGAAATTACTGTACTCAGTGTACAAATGGTGATACCATTGCCGCAGGAGCTGCTGCAGCAAACTCCCCAGCCTGCGAGATCATAAGCAGCCCAACTACATCGTAGATCAGAGAGAGATTTAGGCAGACGCGGGGTAAACAACACACCGATGAGACCGAAGAGGCCCATGATACTCCCGAAGACCTCTACGATGAGAATCTTGACGAACAGGTCGGGATCTGCAGCATCTGCTAGAGCTGCAGTGGAACCCGCAATACCGACGGAAATACCGCAAAGCAGATTGCACGCGCCGACAGTGAGACCTCCCCAGAAGAGTGCGTATCCTAATGGAAAATGTTAACAGTGGAAAGAAACGTAGGTGTTGGCGGTACATACCTGTAAAGTAGTTCTCGCGCGTGTACAGCAGACTGTCTTGGATAGCTGTGATGCGAGCAGAGTATACGATGCCGATAATCTGACATAGTGGTTTGAAATCACAGGAAGAGTGAAATTGAATCAAATACTCACAACACCATAGATGGCCACGACCTCGCAGAAGATGATACTATAGCACAGTTTGCATAGGCGTTCAGTGCGAAACGATGTTATGCATACCTGATCAAGTTCTTCGTCCTAATACGAGGGGCACGTACACCTCCGCCGAGGATAGAAGCACCCGTAATGAATATGCCCCTACGATGGACCACAACTTAAGGACGTGATAGCAAGGAGGGCTGGCTGTAGTAAACACGTACCATCCGGCGCCCAACACGCTCAACCCTATGCACAACCCAATCCCTGTTGATGCCCAAGCATACGGGCTCGTCTCCTCAAGGAACTGTCCAACATTGAACGCCTCCCCAGAACCTGTGCCATTCCGAGGACCAATGAGTATGGTGGAGACCGAAGGGGTGTTGCAGGAAAGTCGACTTGCCAGTAAAAAGCAGATAGAGGGCGACGACTATTGCAAGGAAGGTGGGGAGCCCATAGGTGTAGTATGACGAATACAAGCCCATCGTGGCGGGCTGGTGGATGAATATAGGCTGCCTGACGTCGACTGCAGCGACCAACTCACCCAGAGGCTGTATTTGTATGTATTTGGTCGGCTGTCTGGCGTCAACGCGTCATGGAGCGCGTCCCGTTCCTTGACTCTGAGCTTGACCTCTCGACGCACTTGGATCCGTTTCGCCGGTGTGGCCTCCACACATGTATCATCTCCTGAAAGGCTTCCATGAATATCTTACGAGGTATGACTCCATCATGTCAAAGTGCCACTCATGTCTCATTCTTTAGAAAGGAGGAGTTTTCAGTTATCATCATCGGGCTAGATGGCGCAGGGAAGACGGTTCGTGTCCCTCTTGTATACTGAGATGCCGAAGTTACATTCATGTGCAGACACTGCTTGAGAAGATCAAGACGTTGTACAATGAGACCCCTGGACTGTCTCCCGACAAGATTGCCCCCACAGTCGGCCAGAACAGTACGTCTTCGGGATGGTTGCCCGAGATAGTTCACTGACGTCCCCTTGTCCTGAACAGTGGGGAAGATTACTCTGCCGTCCACAATTCTGAAATTCTGGGATTTAGGTGGGCAACGCGGAATACGCTCGATATGGCACCGGTACTATGACGATTGTCATGCTGTCGTGTTCGTGATCGACGCTGAGGACCGGGAGCGGTTGAGCGAGGGTTGGGAAGTGTTCGGTATGCATATACTCTCGCATACCTACTCTACATATGCTGACGGTGGGCAAGGGACATAAGATTCTGTATTGTCGGCCCCCCAGATCCTTGGAGTTCCCCTACTCCTCCTTGCAAACAAGCAAGACAGCCCGCACAGCCTATCCGTGGAAGAGATCCGCAACGATTACGAAGAATGGTATCGACGGAAAGTGGAAAGTGCAAGGAGGAGTTATGGGGAGGAGATGGACTCGCAGCACCGTTCTGAACGTATAGCGAGCTTGGACGTCATGGGTGTATCCGCGCTTGAAGGGTACGTTTCGTCGCAATCTGTTCTCTGCGTCGTGTGGATTGAATAAGTTTACAGGACCAATGTTCGAGGCGCGATTGACTGGCTATTCATTCGCGTACAGAACAGTCGACGAAGGTACATACATAAGCTCTTCCTAGACGGATACTGCATGATCTGATCTTTATACTAGAGAGGACTCATGATGACAACGTGCCGAGTAACTCGTTTTGGATGTCGACGTTCTTCATGCTTCTCACAGGATACTCAGAGTGCTGTATACCATGCCCACTTGAATCGATTATCAACATTATCTCGTGGCATCCCGACCTAGGTCTACCGTAACCTACGCACGATCTTCGAGATCATCGTCTGGCGCGTGGCTCCGACCAAGGTCGTCGACAATTGAATACTTCGACATGAAGGCTCCCGCGATTTTGGCTCTACCAGAAACAAACATCCTCTGCGACTATCACTCGTCTCACACCACGATTCTATGCTATTGTCTTCCAGTTTATAGAGAGAGACTCACCAATACGAAACTCGATCTCTTCATGCCACCAGACGACCGAAGCGTCTACTTGGCGGCGCTAAAACATAGACGACGGCTCACAAATATTCGTTCTCCGTTCAAAACAAACACAATAAGGTCAGGCTGTGGACGAACGTACTATGAATAGTGAGCAAGTTCATTCCCGCACGTTGCTCCTTGTTTTCCCTTCTACGCCAGGATGCTCCCCTCTTCCGAGCCCGAGCCCCCCACGAAAACCCACCCCTTAGACGCAACTGTGCTCCTAGGGGGCCTCTTCAAGAGCGAGTGGTTTTGGCGAGATCATCAGGCATGGCTCGCGACTTCTGGCTACATGCTTCGTCCCCGTTATCGACTCGACTGGGAGCCCTCCTGGCTCAAGTTGAAGACGAACCCATATTTCTGTGAAGATGGACGGTCCCCACCGGTGAGTCGTATACCCTTCTAGGGCCACTGCACCATTTTAATGTGCTACAGCGAACGACTATCATGGACGCTGTCCGCATCGCCGACGGGCGCACCGCCGTTTTAAAGCAGGTCCCCAAGTCCAGATACCCCAACGAAGAAGAGGTCAACCGCTTCTTGACAATGTCTGAGCTGTCCACCAGCGATCCCCACAATCATTCGGTCCCGGTTTATGAAATCCTTCAGTCTCCCTTGGACAAAAATATCATTTTCCTTGCTATGCCATACTTGGCACGCATATACAGCGTCAAGTTTGCTACCGTAGGTGAAGCCGTAGAATGCTTTCGACAACTCTTCGAGGTTCGTGTGGGGCGACCATATCTGTGTTGTCGCTCTCATATGAACAAGTGTTCTATACTTTGTCAATAGGGTCTACGATTCCTTCATCGTCACCATATTGCACATTGGTAGGCGTGTTCCCTCCTACTAAGAAAACCTCAAGCCTTATACATCATCTAGCGATATTCACGTCAACAATATCATGATGGAACCAACACCTGTCATTTCGGACATCCCTCACCCCACGCACTACACGAAGAGTTATGACTTCAAGCATTCGATCCGGAAGCGAACTCGCACGTCCTATCCCACCAGGTACTTCTACATTGACTTCGGCCTTTCACGCCGGCTACCTCCCGAGGATCCCTCTCCTCGTGTTCATGTTGCCATCGGCGGGGACAAGACAGTGCCCGAGTACAAAGACCCTCATGGTCTGCACAACCCCTACAAGATTGACGTCTACTGTCTAGGGAACATCATCCGAGAACACTTCATGGACGTAAGCACGTTCTCTACAATATTCATGAGTTTTGCTTACCCTCGTCGTCATAGATGACCCATAGTTTCGAGTTCCTGGGGCCGGTAGTGAATGAAATGGTTCAAAGCGACCCTGGCGAAAGACCGTCGATCGACGAGGCGTTCGAGCATTTCGAACAGCTGCGTGCTTCGCTCTCGCAGCGAACCTTGCGCTCTCGCGTGGTATATCAAGACGAGTTTTGGGTAGGCAGACTGTATCGCGACTGTCGCCATGCCTTCCAGACTGCTTTCTGGGTGGCAACTAGAACACCTGCCCTCCCGACGCCCCGTCGCCCCGATTAGTGTCGTGCTGGCACAGTTTGTATCATGTTATCGCCCGCATGTATTCTGCTGTCGAGTTATCAATCTGCTATACATCCATTCCATAGGTCTGTGTCAGTCAGCATTGTGTATTAGTATTGTAAGGCGAAGCGATTCTTCACGACTTCGCCGTCGGAAGAGATCAGAACGTCTACACAAACAAGCCGCAGTACGCATCCCTCACTTGTACAGCCAAACCCCAATATAAAGTCCAACTATGTCCCCCAGTCAGTACTCTTGGCCACCAATTCCATCTCCGGATTCAAGCCCTCCCGCTGCAGCGCTTGGATGGCATTGACCATGGCAGCCCCGGACTTCCTATCATTCCCAAACAACGTCAACTTCTTCAACCCCGAGAACGTGTCCAAGACGCTCCTCCAAACCCCATCGACCTCCGGTGGCTGCCCCATGAAGTAGTTGACCTCCAGGGTCTCTAGCTGTGCGTTTACGAACACGCGACACAGCAGGAACAATGCCGTATTCAGACGAGCTACAGGGGCCCACCACCAGCCTTTGAGGTCGACATGTAGAGAGAACCGGTCCGATGTCACTCGTCCAGTCTCACAGTGGCAGTCTCCGACTCGGAAACCGTCTCTGCTTGGGGCGGCATGGATATGGAGCTGCGTGTCCCGAGCAAGGAAGTGGAGGATCCACCTGGGGAATATGTCCACTATCGCATTTTCGTCCTGTTGCTGGGAGGCTATGATTTTCAGGTAGAACCTTTCCAGGGATGGCGCGTCGATACCGTGGAGCACATAGCCGCTGATCCAGGTGGGTCCACAGAGGGTGAGCTTGCGAAGGTGCAGCAACGGGGCGGCCTCGCGGGGAAAATTACGTGGGAGGGGTACCTGGACGATTTCTGGCATCTGCGTGGCAGCATCAGGCGGAGGAACGTGGGCGAATGTGATTGCCAGGGATTCCAAATGTCGTGTCATCCTCAGAACGGCCAACAGGTCGTCTCGGTATTCTGTGGTGATGGGACCACCCTGGCACCGAATATCTAGATAGACAAGCTTTTGGGCCCAAAACCGCGACTCCTGGGAAGGAAGTAGAAGCCGATAGGAAGTGACCATCTTTACGCCAGGGTGCAACGTGTCATTCAGAATAGATCCGGCGTCCCTCAGTCTTTGCCACTCTTCGGAGTCCGCTGCGAGATTCACGTCCGGATCGATATGCACATGTTCGAGTGCAGGAAGGGAGAGCTTGAAGAGGGGTATCAAGCCAAATAGGGAGTTGACATGGAATCGGGGGGATGTGATAATGGCGCGGATTCGGGAGGCATGCGGTTGGATGAGAAACAGTATTGCTTCCCATGAATTATCGAAGAGCAAGTCCAAAGGGGAGCTATTGAACCTGGAAAGATTGCGCTCAAGTGTAGCAAGGTCGTTGGTGACATGAACCCGAGACCACATGATCGGGGCGGCAAGGATAACGTCGCGGAAACAGCGACAGACCGACATAAGAGGAACCCAGTTTGTGACGGGGCGTTGGCATTCTTGTACCACGTACATGAATGGCCCCGCTTCCTGACTGACCCTTGAAGTCTGTGATTGGAGGAATATTTTGACAAGGAGTTCCACCGGTAAGCATTCGATGGAGCTACCGATGTGTGCCGGCGCAGGGCTTCCAAGACCCGATTGTAAGTCTGGTGCTGACATCCCTGAACGGAAAGCGAACATATATCAACGACATGAGCATATATCCCACATAAAAGGTACGTACCGAATCCAATGGATGCAACTTGTTCGAACACCCACTGCAACCTATGACTCCTACTCAAACCACCACAGCACCAACCTGCCGGTAGAGGTACGAAGGAAATGCTACATTTGAATCCCTCGTCAACGCTAGAGTCACAGAGAATGTAGAAACAATCGTACTGAAGCCGTGGAAAGATGGAATCTCTCTTCTAGGAATCGCAGACGGAGGAAAGAGCAAGGACTCAAGAGGATTGCGAAGGCTGTCACTCTGGAGATCGATAGGTCATAGCGTCGGCGGCCCGTGTGATCCCAGCCCCACACGGGCGCTTCGCGCCTTCACCTCCATCGTGCGGAGTCAGAGTCCTCCTGAAAACCATCACCTTCTAGACCAACTACACGATATCGCGTTATCCTCACTTGTTCTGGGCTTGTGGTTCCTCTCATCGTAGTCTGCGATGGTCACTCGAACATTGAGCATCGGCAGTGCGGTTTCCCTCAGCTTTACCACTTGAACCCTGCGATGCGTATGGCTCCAACGTTCTGGCAAAGACCCTTGACTAGAACATAACCTGTCAGCCCTCAAAAATCTATGCACGCAAAATATCACAGATGCATCTACGATGCACGTAGGACGGAGGCCATATAGGGTTCAAGACGAGGATTCGGAGACGTGCTTCCCATGGACTTAGTTCGGCCTACCGTGGTAGCTTGTAAGTCCCTTTTGTACACATAGACCTCGTTATTCCCACATGATTCTAACATTCTCTTGCGCATGACACATCATACCTCACGGCTGGTCCTACGTAGCCTTTGAATCTGCTACCCGATTGTGGTTTTGCCCTGGTACTACCACCCCACTCCCAGTTCTGTCTACACGCGATACAAGTGTTCAAACGTTCACGGCTCGGATGACCTCTCGGCCGTGAAGATGCTCGCAGGTTTTGTGTCCACAAGCAACGCCCTCGATACATCAACACGCTCACCTTTCGTTGCGACCTCGTGCAGCCGAACATCAAGGTTATGACAAGTTACAACGTTGAGCAGACGCGATGACAATTGGGAGGGATCACCTCGGGAGCTATATTTCGATCCGTTCGTGAAGGTCAAGACGCTCATGGCGTATTTCACGGCGACGATCGGTCACGTACCCAGCGCCTGAACGTACGTCCCTCCCAGATGTCTCTGTGTCTTGAGACCGAATGTTATCGGTGTTCCAGACCTGATGAGTGTGTTTTGCATAGGCGCACTCGTGCACTGGTCTTCCTCCTCGTGTAATCGGGGAACTCGACTAAGGAAGACGGCGAGATCTCTCTGGTCAGCTCGACTCCACGCTCGACTCCACCCCGGTGTATGTGGTGCGCGCGGTTTGTGTACACACGGCTTCCACGGCCGTATGAGCCATTGAATTCACCGCCTTAGTGGACTATGTAGGATGGCGGTGAACACCGTTCCCTTGTGCCATCGCAAATTGCATGCGATTTGTTCTACGGGCCGACCTGCAAAGTCGTGGAAGGGTACCATGCATATTTAACACAGTGCTATGCGTCTGTGATAATCCAGCTGTATGTATGTGTGTACACTACTATCTTAGTCGAGCTCTCATAGTTTTTGGAGTAGGATCACTCCATGCCTCTTGTGCCTTCGCTTCAGCCCCCAGTCTTGTTCAGACAATGCTTTGGCATCCAGACCCGCCGGTGCGGCAGACATCACGACTTCTTCTGTATGTCCTCTTCGGATGCAGACCTACCATGGCCAAGGTTGTCGAGGCGTTCAAGCAGTCTCCAAGCCATCATTTACCAGCGTTGCGCGGGACAACTGCAACACCCAACAACTTCAGTGATAGGCAGTGCCGAATTTGTGGGCGCATGGGAAGGCGTGCTGGGTCTCGATGCTGCTCGTGATGGAGCGGTGGCGAGAGCTTTCTAATTCTCTCTCTCTTTCTCCTCTCCGTTACGCCATACCACTCACTCACTTGCTATTCCAGGATGACTGATGCACGCATCAGCCCGTATACGACGGACCAGTTGTTTTTCAAGAACTTTCGGGTAGGGTACGTCACTGCCGAATACTTCTGGCGCGACCATGAACCATGGCTGCAGGAACAAGGCTACATGTTTCGCCCACGATATCATCGATGCTGGAACCCGTCATGGGCAGGGACGAAAAAGTACTCTGGGGACTTCGAGGATGGCCAATTGCTTCCGGTTCGTCCGCCACTGCACCTGCGTTTTCTAAGCTTGTACTAACGAGTGGCACGGTCAGAGGTTTGTGGTCATGGATGCGACCCGCTTTTCCGACGGTCGGGTGGTTGTGCTGAAGAAAGTCAATAAGGCGGTCCACCCTTACGAGGCCGAGATCGGCCAGCTTTTCTCTACCGAGGCTCTCGCTGCCGATCCCCGCAATCACTCCGTGCCCATATACGACGTCCTACAATCCCCCCTTGACCAGTCCATGGTTATATTGGTAATGCCCTATCTGATGCGTTACCATGAGGAGCGCTTTGGAACTATCGGGGAAGCCGTTGAACGTTTCCGCCAGCTTTTCGAGGTCCGTCGAGGTCTTAGTACGGAATGTGGACACTGCGAAAGATGACTGACACAGCCGAATCACAGGGTCTCTAATTCATACATTCACAGCATGTTGCTCATCGGTGAGCACACCCGCACTTCCCACTCCGCGAGCATAAATAATGTCGTTACCGTCATAGTTGTCTCAGTACTACTATATTATTCTTCTGTGACTGCTTTTCCGCAGGATCTTCTCGAGGACATTTTATATTCCGCGGACGAGCCGTTGAATGTTCTCTGTGGACCTTAAGTTTTCCCGCGCCCGCATCCTCAGGTCCCCTCTCCTCCTATTAGTCCCTCACTGCATGTTCTATGAAAGAGGATATCAAAGACACACCCTATCCCACCACGCCCCTACCGGCGTGACTCTGAGCTTCCCGGACCCGAAGCGTGGTGGCGTGATCACCAGGAATGGTTGATAGAACGCGGGTACATGCTTCGTCCTCGTTATAGGCCTGGTTGGATATCGTCTTGGAAAGCAAACCCCGACAAGTTTCCGTTTGACTTTGAAGATTGGCAACCAGCACTCGTGCGTTTGGACGTTTGCCCGCCTAGTACTTACGAACTGCTGATAGACGTACTTCCCAGTCCGACTGGGAAGTACGGAGTCGGCCTACATTCTGGATGTCGTCCGCATATCAGATAACACTCACGTCGTACTGAAACTCGTCGATAGCGAGCGCAATCATCATGAGGTTGAGATTTCCCAATATCTCCCCTCCTCATTCCTTTCACCAGAGCTACCAAGAGATGGATTTTTGTCCCCCCTCGTGCGAGATATGATCCAGCTGGACCCCTCGAACTTGAAGAGACCGACGATAGATGAGGTAGTACGTACGTCGTTTCGACGAACCACTGAAACGCGTCCGGTTTTGAACTTTGCGGTCACATCTGGTTCGTGTCAATGAAGAATCTGTCGTGAGCTGGTATCGTAATACGCGTCATGTTTTGCGAACGATTCGCTATGTCCGGTCATGTAAGTCCGCGATACCCATACCGTCAACATGACTAGTCATTGTTACACCTGCAGGCCCCTGCTTCCCCTCATGTTGTGTTGTTTGTCAATCCCCTTTATCTGTATACCCCCATTTCGTTCATGGTGCACTTAGTGCTATGTTTCTTCAATGGTGGCATACCTACCCATTTACCGATGCTAAATGACACTCTATTGCCCATATCCAGGTCTTGGGGGAGGCGGAAGTTTGTCTGGCTTCGGGAGAAAATCTTACAGGTCTCTGACCGGTTCTAAACACAAACATCGACCGCGAGTAGTGTACGGGGACAGGTTGCCGTTATCGGGTAAGGCGTTCAAGCACTACTTCCAGACCAGAGTGCATCCTTGGCACGTTATCTACAGCCCACCACGGCAGCATTATTAGTGCACGCCTGTCACTGTATCATGCTAGGACGTAGGTGCCTCCACAAACAGATACCACGGAAGCCGCTGGTGTTTGCCTGGCCCGCAAGAGTTCAAAAACATAATTAATACAATGAGTTGTAGAAAATACAGAACTGAGACGTAGAGTAGTACTACTTCGCATACTTATACCGGGACAGGGTATCCGGACTCATGACTCCCCCCTATGCACGCGCTTTACCTTTCAACAGCTTGGCAAAGCGCACCTTTTTCGGTGGTACTGAAGGCCCTGAGCCATCTTGACAAAGCGTCAGCCGATACCTCTTGAACGGGAAGTCGCCAGGCACGCACCTGACATCGGGTCCGGCGCCTCGTGGTCTTCGTTGAGTGGAATGTCGTCGAAGCGGAAGTATGGTAGCGAGGGGCACAATTCACCATCTGGGCATACTATGTGAGTAATATCCTTCACACCGGCTTAGTGGGCGTGGAAACAAACCAGATTCGTCCCCATCCTCCTCTTTGTCGACGGTCTTGTTGACATTGCGCGAAGCGGGAGCCACGAGGGTCTGTTCTGACGGAGATACGAGGGTATCCTTGATTGGGATGAGTTTGCCGTCTCGCAAGGCAAGTCCAAACTTGGCCCAATCGGATTGTCTCTGTAAATGTGCGATGTACATGTCAGCGCACCAGATACGAGAAGGTTGGCATGATGGTGCACTGGCGAGTCAGCAAGTACTCACGATGACGTTGTGCTTGTGAGCAGTGGTTTTGCGGACCCATGAAGAGATTTCCCGGGAAACTGAGGCTTTCTTAATGATATCTCTTGTTCTTAAAGATTGCAATTCGGTTTCGTATTTATTTCTTTCGTCATGAAGCCTGAGGGACGATGGATAAGTTCCAAGTCATAGTGAGAGGCAAGGAATCTACAGAAACCTGACTTTGCATAATTGCCCGTCAACGCAATGTGATTGTCTCCGAGAAGTTTTCTGACATCCTTGTGGTCTAGGATTACGCCAGCCTGGTGAAGTTGGTGCTCGCCGGCCTGCAGCAGCTCCGTCATCTTCGCCTTGTCGGTGTACTTGGATATGAAGGTGAATAACCCGTGGATGGCCGGGCCAGTATGAGAGATGTCGCCGACGACGCGTTCAAGAGTCTCGATATCGCTGGCATTCATGATGGATAAGAACGAGAGGGACCGAGTGGACAGAAAACAGGGGGAGCTACAGTTGTGGCCAGATAAGTGTGACGGACAGAGAAGGCTCAGCCTGAGATGGCGAGAGGCACATCCATGATGGTAGGGTACTTATACATTTCTCGTGTGAGAGGGTCAGCGAGTTCGGACGATGCGCCAGATGGAATTTTGCTGTTGAGGACACACAGAAAGCGGTTGCAACGACTAACGTAAAGTTCCTGACACCTGTTATTGTCTTTGTACTCAGGTTTGGGTGCGCGTCGAGAGTTGTAGCGCCGTGGCACGCCGGCGCCTGCAGCCCTGCCCACACCGCCATTCAGGCCCAGTTGCAACTTCCCTCCTATCCCCCCGTACCTCCCCAACCAAGGCTTCCCTTGGGTTTCCCTCCCTTCACTCCGTTCATACTGGATGACAGAGGATACCCAACAGTCACATTCCGCCTCCCTCCCCTCCGATCCACCTGATCCTGACCTCGTCAAGCCTGAAGTATGGTGGCTCAATCATCAACAGTGGTTGGCAGAGCGCGGCTACATGCTCCGTCCTCGCTATAGACCCGGATGGAAACCCTCTTGGAAAGCGCATCCGGAAGAGTCTCCGTCGCATTTTGAAGATTGGGACGCAGCCCTTGTAGGTGTTGAACCTTCTGCGCTGCTTGCAAGCCGCTCACTCGATCCTTCAGTCGGCTTATATCCTAGATGCTGTCCGCATCTCTGACAACTCCCTCGTCGTGTTGAAACAAGTTGACAGCGAGCGTAATCCCCACGAGGTTGACATCTCCCAGTATCTCTCTTCAGAACCTCTCCGTTCTGACCCTCGCAACCACTGTGTGCCCATACTCGACGTGTTTGGTGTCCCTGACGAGCCGAATCTCACTATCATGGTTTTACCCCTCCTTCGGGCATGCAACGACCCCTCTTGGCAGACAGTCGGTGAAGTGCTATCGTTCATCCGACAAATATTCGAGGTATGCTTCTAGCACCGTCCGCTCTCCTCTGCTGATCAGATGTTTCCGTTTCCAGGGCCTGCAATATCTGCACGAGTTGCATGTAGCGCACAGGTACGCTCATAACGTGGTGCGGCTCGAGTGGTTTCTAAGTCGAACAGAGATTGTACAGACACCAACATCATGTTTGATCCTCGGCCCATGTATCCTAAGATGTTCCACCCCCGATCGCCTGAGAAGTCGCTCGACTATCGAGGCTCGCCCAAGCACTCGACTCGTACGGCGCGTCCGGTGAAGTACTACTTCATCGATTTTGGTCTGTCTAGGCGCTACAATCCCGAGGATGGACCTCCGCGCGAGCATCCCATCCGAGGCGGCGACAAGACCGTTCCAGAGTTCAAGGACTGGAACGGTGAACTGCTCGATCCATTCCCGACTGATATATACTATGTGGGGAATGTGATACAGGAGTCTGTCCTGCAGGTGCGCAAGGAAGTTGGCCACTCAGCCTGTGCTGACTAGTGTCCTGTTGCCCAGAGCTATCACGGGATGGAATTTTTGGCCCCCCTTGTCCGAGATATGATCCAGACAGACCCTTCGAAGAGGCCGACGATTGACGAAGTAGTACGTCGATTTGACGAACTACTGAAACGCGTCCGATTTTGGACGTTGCGTTCTCGTCCAGTCCCCGTCGACGAGGAGACCGTTGTGGGCTGGTATCGCAATACACGCCATGTGTTCCGAACGATTCGCTACTTTCTTTCGTTCAAGTCTGCCATACCCGCGCCTTCGTGATCCCACCTCGCGCATGTCTGTTACAACTACTGCTATTTTTGCTCTTGTATTGTTTGTCATACCGTTGTCGATCCCTTATACACTCTATGGGAATCTACTAACTGTCGCTCCTTCACTCAAGACCAGTGGCGTGGTTGCATCGATACCTGTCTATTGTCTAACTCTTGCGAGATGTCCGGTGATCATAGGGGAAACGTGTACGGCCTGGAAGCTCATTTTCACCGTATATGCGGACAAGGCATCTGCCTGCCGAATGGAATGTGGAACCATGTGGAGTCCTCTCACGCGCGGTGAGTATGAAGGCCATCCTTTGCTAGCGACCATATCGACTGACCACCGAACCGAGTAACAGTCAATTCAGCAGTACTTGTCCAACGACTCGGACCTGCCAACACCGCCATCGCCCGACTACAAGGTAGCAACGTTGTTCTAGCTATCACCGGTAATGCGACGATAGATTCTAGCGCTGCGCAATTCGTTTTGGCTGGAAGTATCTCAGCACGTGTCCTCGCAATCTGCCACCCACATCCCCACCGGGCACCTGGCGCTGGTGGAAGCAACGTCTTCGCCGCGTCTTCTCTAGCAGCTGTCCCCTGAGTGAGTCTTCCATGCTTGAATAGAAGACTTCTTACTGAAACCCCCTGCGCCCGCGACAACAATAGGTCGCTTGCTAGTAGGCTGTGCAGTTTTTGTTGGTATTACGATAACCTCAGGTCCGTATCCCCCTTCTCGAGATCCATACAATGCGAGCGAACAACATGCCTTTGTCCATCTGTGGAACAATAGTTACCGACGTACGTGCACTCATGGTCTCGAGCTTCCAAACATCCGTCCACAACGTCGCTGATCCGTTCGTTCCAACAGCCGTCCGTCATGGATATATCAGCAACACGACGGAAGGGGAGAGAACCATTCACCATCGCGACCAGTAGCCCTTTCGAACTGCTCGAACCCTGTGCTTACCCATGGCTCAAATGACCTCTGACGCTGCTACGCTTCATGCTCCAGTTTCTCCCTCACCTCTCAAATCCATCAGTCCGGACGACCTGCCTGCTCAATTGCGCGAACTCATTGAAGCCGAGGGGGACGCAGATCCCTCCCTTGAGGAGATCGAGCAAATTCTCAAAGTGTATGTACAATTCCGCCCTCGCCAGTCATCGCAGCACATGCTGACTAGCTATATTGTAGCATCGATCTCCCGGCAGACGTGAAATGTTACCTCTGCGAGCTTGCTGCCTTGGCAGAGCAAGTTCGGAAGTGGGAGAAGGAGACGGAAGCCTTCGTCCAGTTCCTGGCGGCCACGGCGGTACGGCAGCGATGTTTGCGACCTTGTATTCTGCTGACAGTCACGGTCGACAGGACTCCGCACTAACTCGGAAATACTTGGCGAGCATCCTGGGAGAGTCGGGTGCGGTCCAAACATTGAATGGGGAAGCCCTAAGCGCGGAAGGTAAGACGCCTACTCTAGCGCGATGTGGCTCCACGTCTTCTCACCGGCTATACGGTAGACGTATCTTCAACGCAGTGATAACGTATCGCCCTTGGACGCCGGGCCGTGTCGGTCTGAGTCTCGAGCTCATCCTGAGTCGCTGTGTATCGTTAACAGTGTCAATTTGTATCCTCTTATGCGAGATATCATATTTATTCCTCACTCTTTTCGCTCTGGACTCACTATACCCACTTGAAGCTCGTCGCTGTTCTTCGCGATGATCTGGCATCTGGTCCGGCGGCACGATGCCAATGTTTCTCAGACCAGGACTGCTGGGCCTCATGGCCTGCGACAGGCACTTATGATAAATTTTATGTGGCGGAGGGGGATAACCCTCAGGCTCAAAAGCTGTGCGCTTGTCTTACTGCCGAAAGCGGTAAGGTGCCCCGTGCGATCGGTAGCGAGGTTGTGGGTGCCATGCGAAAGCGTGGGATATGGGCGGTTATCCAGAGTTATTCCCATCTCAGCGAAGTTTCAGCGCTGCGCAGTCCAGCGACCGGGCACTGTGGCGGAGTCCAGCTTTTCCCCTTGCCAGTGCGCTCCTTCCATCTTTCCACTTTCCACCTCTCTGAGCCGTAAAGATGTTCCCAGCCATCAAGGTTCAAGCATCACCCACGCATCAACACCCATTGAGCTACATGAGGAAGCCCGGCGGTCTCTTCTTCTGGCAAGACCATCAAACTTGGCTCGCGGAGTCCGGCTATATGCTTCGCCCACGCTATCGGACGGATTGGGAGCCCTCCTGGCTGAAATCTAAGAAGTAATATTCCTTTCTGCGAGGACGGAAAGGGTACTTTTGGTGAGTCGTGCTAGCTTTGAGGGCCGCCTGTTGCTTTACTTACTAGTACCTTCTAGTGCAATAAGTCATGGATGCCGTACGCACCTCCGACGACCGTATTGTTGTACTTAAGCAAGTCAACAAGTCCTACTGTCCCTTTGAAGAAGAGATAAATCGCATGTTCACCTGCCCGACCCTCTAGCTGCTGACCGCCATAACCATGTAGCTCCCGTCTACGATGTCCTCCAGTCGCCATTAGACAAGGACATCATTTTCTTGGTGATGCCGTACTTCATGCGCATCAACGGAGTCAGGTTTGCCACCATCGGCGAAGGCATTGAATGTATCCGTCAATTGCTCGAGGTACACCGTCTGCTCCATACCGCGCTCGTTCTGTGAAAGTTGTACTCATATACTATGCCTACGCATACCGTCCCCAGGGTCTTCAGTTTTTACACAAACACAATCTTGCGCATTGGTACGAGTTACATTTTCTAGTACTTTACGGATATCTCATGAGCGTCGTGCAGTGATATCCACACCAACAATATCATGATGGACCCTGCTCCTCTTATTTGCGAACTTCCTCACCCCGTCCGTCCGCACAAGAGTTATGACTTCAAACGCCGAGTTACTCGATATACCCGGACATCGCACCCGACCAAATCTTATTTTATCGATTTCGGTCTTTCATTGCTTTGTCACCCACCAACGCCTCACCATTGGTAGATACTACAACAGCAGATGGATTCATGTATCTTTCGGAGGCGACAAGACTGTTCCTGAGTATGAGGATCCTGATATCTTACGGGACCTGTACAAGATCGACGTCTACTGTCTCGGAAACCTGCTTCAGAACCAATTTTTGGGCGTAAGTGCATCAGCAAACCTGGCTGCGCGGTTGCAAATATCTACGGTCTTTTGTCGGGCACTACAACCTTTGTCGCCATTAGTAGATGGCTAACCATGTCCTGTAGTACTGCGTCTACCTTTACAGATCTCTGCAGCGTGTTGCGGAATACCTTGCAAGGTGCTGCAGTTGGACAACTGCTGCTCGGTAGGGCCGTGTAGGATCCTGTAATATGACAACTAGCGACGTGGTAGGGCCTTGTAGGATCCTGTAATGCGGCATCGCTAGCATCTTCCTGTCGCAACTAGAGCCGTTCATGCTCGATAGGGAAATCCGACAGGTACCGCCTCGGATCACTCAACGACTTGTCGCATTGCATGCGGAGGCTAATCGTCCTGACCTGGTGGAGCGGCTCATTTGGCACATTGACCCGACATGCCTGGACATTAACCAGGCGATCACTCTATGCCAGCAATATCAGCTCTACGACGCGCTCATCTACGTGTACACGAGAGCACTGCGAGACTATGTCGCGCCTGTCGTCGAACTTCTTGGCCTGGTCCGCAGGGTTCAGCAGTATCGGAAACAGTGCGCTGAGGCATCACCCACTGCCTCGAGCTTCATGGACGAGCAGTCTATCGAGCCAATCATCCTCAACGCATACAAGATCTACCCGTTCATCGCGGACACACTGACCGGCCTCACATACCCATCCGAAGAACCACTACCAGAGGACGAGGCTTTGCAAGCTAGGAACGATGTTTACACTTTCCTTTTCTTCGGAAGATCAAGTGTTTGGCCACTCGGCGAAGGCGGGAAACTCGTCCTCACATCCGATGAGGAAAATGGCGTTGAACCAACCTACCCTTACACCCGCCTGCTGTTACGTTTCGATCCGGAAGCGTTTCTTCACACCCTGGATCTAGCCTTCGAGGACGCTTATCTGAACGATCCCTGTCCAGTCAATCGCTTCGTCATCGTCAAAATACTCCTGGAAATCCTCGCCTCCCCTGACCTCTCGCCTGAAGAGTGGACTTTCGTCCATATCTTCATCGCCAGGAACGTCCCGAAATACTCCCAGTTCATCCAAATTCAACCTAGCACGCTCCACAACATTCTGATCGGGCTTGCAGAAAACCCCGACGCGAGCACGCGCGAAGATCGACAACTCGCTGCTGAGTTCCTCCTCTCTGCGTATACGCCCCATGATAGCGAACGAATACTGGCGTTGTTCAAGCAGGCCGGTTTCTACAGGATACTACGGTCCTGGTATCGGCAGGAGAAGTGTTGGCCGGAGCTTATGGAGACCTACCTAGGTGATCCAGACCTACCCCCTCAGGACATGTTCACCTCGATCAATGACATTCTTATCGTTGCGGAGAGGTCGAATAAGGGGAAGTTGCCGGGGTCTCTGGCCGACAAGCTCAGACAATCCCTCCCCACTCTCCTCGACGTCCACATCCCGAGTACCGCAACTCTTGTTGACGAACACCTCCCGAGTGGCCATGAGGCAGCCCTTGACGAGTTGGGGCCCAATGCGGATCACGACTGTTTCCTTTATCTCCAGCACCTTCTAGAGCGCCCTCAGCGGCATGATGAAGACGAACACATCTTCCTCCCTCGCAAGTCCTCCCTGCTGCCAGACCTACCTTCTCCCTTGCGCCTTGCTTTCGTCACCTTGCGTTGTCGCTTCGAGCCGTCTTCCGTCATCGCTGCCTTTCAACGCCTCCCACCAGACTACATTAACCAGTCGGAGGCCACCCGAATATGCGAAGGGCACGAAGTGTTCGATGCTGTCGTGTGGCTCACCGACCGCGGAGGCGATCCGCGTGCTGCCCTTTCAAGAGCTGATACATTTGATCAACGCCTCTCCATTCGAATAGCTGACTCCCTCGCTGCCAACGACGACCATTCCCCGGATGCGATCTCGGAGGCTTTACACAAATTGGAGTCCATCTCTGCAACTTCGATATCCATATGCCTTGAGCACTCTCAAGCTACAGCCTCTGCCGAGCTGCCACTAGAGGATCTCTGGTTCCAACTCCTCAGCAGCCAGATCGACTGCGTGCAGCGAGTGGCGAGCTGCTGTTCGTTGGAGGCCCTAAGCCCTTCGGAAGGCGTCCCTCCGGACGACCTTCGTGCTCAGCGAGAGCATGGGACAATATCTGCTCTTCGCTCGCTGGTCCATAAGACGTTCTCATCCCTCATGTCGGTCAGCTCCACGCGCGCGGTCTCCTTCCCGCGGCTTTTCAAACGGCTGGTCAGCGCTGCATCCTCGTCGAAGGGACATGTCTCGAAAGGGACGCTGTACACCGAGTTCCGTACGATCCTCACTGGCATGCTCGAGTTGTTCCGCTCCGAGGGGGATATCCTTGCCATTACGAAGCACCTCGTCGATCGCGACGTGTCGGAAATAGTCGCGAGCTCGTGGGGGAACGGAACAAAGGGTGGTCGCCGGCCCGGGGTGCATGCAATGGCTGTGGAGCGGCGTTTGCTAGCAAAAAGGTTCGGGAGGGTCATGGCCATGCTCATGGGAAGGTTGCTGGGCCGGCGAACGAGCCGGTGATTGTGTCACGGACAGGAGCCATATACCATACTCGATGCTTACCGCCAGATTTCCATGCTAATCATACCGTCAATGTACATTAAGCAGCATATATCTGTTTTTATTGTAATTTCTTGGGGGTGTTGCACTATCACGAAAGCAGGACAAACTCAAACATCTGCATGTGAAAGGCGAACGTGAGGGATTGCTACTTGAAGGACAAGGGATAGCGGCAGACTCACCGTCCGTCATACTGGAGCGAGCCATTTCCACTAAGCTTCTATACGTCGCATTGTCCTGGACTGCGACGCCCAACGACTCGGCCTCCCTTCCAAACGCATCCACGTCGAGGATCATCTGTGTCCGGATCTTGTCCTCGTCCGCCTTCCCATCATCGTCAACCTTGCCCGAGCCGAAGAGCGAATATGTGGCCTTCTTGCCCTTCTTGAGCCGGCGGAGCGACTCCTCCGTCTTCTTCATCGCAGACAGGAAGTAGATGTACCGCTGCGCGACGACCTCGAACACCTCCTCCGCCACGGGTGCGAGGAGAAAGTCCTTGAGCGCGGACCCGGGGCCATCGACGGTCTGGATGCCGAAGAAAGCCTTGGTGTGCTTGAAGATGAGCGATACGAAGTAGCTGGGCTCCGTCGGCGTCTTCTTGGTCGACGCGCGGAACTGCGAGGGGATGGAGCGCATCGGGAGGAGCGCGTCGCAGCCTCGGCGGGCGAGGATGAGCACGATCTGGCTCGTCAGCGTCGGGACGAGAGCAGTCAGCTTGGACAGCGCGTGTTTCAATGCGTCTGTGGGATAAAGGTGAGACTTCGATGGCGGTTATGAAGAGCTTACTTGACGTGCCTTCTGGAGTGACCCCTTGCTCGCCTTCAGCAGGTATCGAGTCCGGTAGCATGGCGTACAGCTCCTCTCGCCACAGCTTCATCATCTGCGTCTCGAGTGCTTTCATGTCGGTGATCGCGGTCGCGAGCTGCAGCAACAGTGCATCGTCTACTGCTGCGGTTTCTGCAGATACAGCTTCTGTTGGTATAGGAGTGGGAGATCGTGCCGTTGGCGACGCTCCTGACTACCATCCTCTCAATGGCCATGTACAGGTATGCATAAGGAGAGACAACTTACTGCGCCTATTCGTTCAGCCGCAATAGCAGTAGCAACCTTGGCCGTTGGTTCAGGTGGGGGTAAACTGTTGGTCAGCCAAGTTCGGTACCTGCTCAAGACCTTTTGGGAGACACAATGAACAATCTGCGGATCAAGAGGTATTCTCGAATATCTTACACACCTGCAGCGTGAACTTCCAAAATCTTGAGTTAAGTTCCGGAATGTAGACCTCCGCGCTCCAGCACGCTCGAATAGCGTTCCAGATAGCGGCAGCTTGTGGTGTGACGAACGGCGCGAGGGCTGCACAACAAGGTCAGTGGCTTCAATCCACATTTCAGGAATGACAAAGTACAAATACACACCCTTGTTCCGCTCTAGCTTCGTCGTCGTGAGCGCGTCCTCGAGCTTAGTGACGATCTCCTTCCACCGTAGCTGGAAGTACACGGGGAGCTGCCACCGCCTCTCGAAAGAGGTGAACACGATGTGCGCCCGCATTGCCTGCACAGACTGCACCGACGGCGCCAGGAACTCCAACGCACGTATAAATGCCTGCGTCGTTTCGTGGTGCTGCAAGTCATGCAGCATTCAGCTTCCTTCTCGTCTGCATCAGTGAACTTAGGGGTAGAACACACCTTGCGGAAGTCGTCAGGCTTGCCCGCCGCGAAGATAACACTCCCCAGCTCGTCCATCAGCGCACGCCCGATCTCGGCCCACACGACGTTCGCCATGACCTCGAACCCGGGCTCCTCGCCGCTCCGCTTCTCGCCGTGGGCCGCCGGGGCGCCCAAACCGGACTTGGCGCACACGGCCTCCGCGATCTCCATGATGCGCCGCATGTCCTTGTCGACGACGCGGAGGATGGTGTTGTAGAGCGCCGCGAGCGGGTCGTCCGTCTCGTCGAGGATGTGCGCGAAGTTGGGCGTGGAGGAGTTCGCGTCGGCGCGGAGCGCGAACTCAAACGGGTTCTGTTTGGCGGCAAAGGCGGTGAAGGGGGTGTATGGGGTGTGGGGGGGAAGGGACGCAGTAAGAGGGGGAGCGGAGGACGTGTTCGTTCGAGTGGGCAATGGTGTATGGGGTACGATAGGCGAGCGGGGGGCGGAGAGAGCACCGGGATATACCGTCTGCACCACCAGTGCATCAGATGGGCAACTCCAAGGCCATAGCACTATCGGAGACCCACCTTCTTGACGAACTCCCGAACGACTTCTCGTCGTAGGACGTCCTCCGCGTCTCGCCAGAGTCCAAGCATGTCGTATGTTCGTAGACACTCCGTCACATCCGCATAGAGCTTCGACTTCTCGATTTCGGACACTTTACCTGTCTTCCCGTGGCCACCGACGAGCGAGTTCAACGTGGTGGCGAAGAGATGGTCCAGATCAGAGGACAATGTTGACTTGATACGGTCGACACGCTATATATACGTTAGATTCAGTGAGATTGTGCAAGGGTAAAGGAAAGGGCTCACAAACCCATTGGGATTCGTCAATGAACGCACAGGGTTCTGTGCAGGCTCGTGAGACGTGGTAGAGCAGCTGGGTATACTCTGAGGCGACTCGTGCTATGTGCTTGGCGTGGTTTCCTCGTATCCTGACATTCAGGGATGTCTTGGGGATGATTGTAGGTGCCGGGATAGCATAGACTCACCTATCGTCCGCATCGGGATCCGCATGGGAGGTCAACGGCACAGTGTCGACGGAAGGATTGTCCTTGTCCGCATCCTCTGGTGAGGTGATGAGCAACAAACTCTCTAACCGTGTGATGGATTCGGAGATCTTGAGCAGCAGGTGCAGGAACGCCTTCTGCTCGCGGATGACGGCACGCTTGTCGAGCTTCTCCTTGATCTCGTCCTGGATAACCTGAAACGTCTTTCGTGATTCCTATACACACGACCAAATATATTGTGATTAACGTAGTGCGGGCCTACGATAAAGTGGGTACGACGTACGAGCACCCGCGTCTTCAGGTCCGCCAGCGGCCGCTTCATGCTCTCTAACCGTGTCCCCTCTCCCCGCAAGTCCGTGCTAAGGCTGATAAACGCCTCGTAGTCATCGTTGATCAGCTTGACGAGCTCCTCCTTCAGGGTGGCAAGGTAGTCCCGCAGCTCCGTCCGCAAGTCCGGTAGTGAGGTGTATGCGCGCGAAAGCAGAAACTGTTCGACGTCAAACATCTCCGCGGAGAGATACTGGTCGTCGTGAGATAACGGGATATAGACAGGCAAGTCGTGCGCGTCCTCTGGGAGCTCGATGTCGTCAAAGCCGTTGGCCTTCTTGCTCGGTGCAGAGGACTCGCGCGCTGCCAGCTCCTCCGCAAGCCTGTCGAGTTCGAAGGGATCCCTGGAGCCTACCACATCAGGATTCCTGTAAGATGCCATGGAAAAAGTCCCCCAAATATGACAATGCTGCCAAGTCGACGAAACTCTGTCGGTTTTGAGGTTGTGGAGAGTGGTAGCGAAGATGTCGTCGCGCGCTCGTGCCGCGCTCCGCCCAGTATACACGATGAGCACGTCCTCCCACGCGACGCGTCTCGCCAACAGTCATCGCGAAACCTAAGCCATGCCTCACTCGTACACACTGTCGTCCTGGTCGCTTGTGTCAATGACCTCAGCCCATAGGCACATCTCCGCTCCCTCTCGCTCCCGCTCCCATTGTCCTCAAGCTCATCGGACATCCCCTGGCCTCTGCATCTGTCTGCCCCCAGATTGACGCTGCCGCATCCGTCAAACTTCGCGCCCGTGCAACGTACATAAGGAAAGCTCGAAGCTGCTGCGATCCCCGATCCCCAGTATTGCCCACCACGACGTGTTTAAAAGTCTCACCTAGCCCGACCTCCGACCCACATCGCCATCGGACGTGAAAAGGGAACGATGAAGCCCGCCACCGCACGACCCTGGACCGGCTCGCCCTACCGGCGGCGCCGCACCCTCTGGACACTCCTCCTCTTCACCGCTGCGTTCGTCTACTACTGCACGCAGTACGGCCCCCCATCTCTCCTCTCCTCTCTATCCCTCAAAGACGTCGGCTTCTCGCCCGACTCTTCGCGCGCGGGCCGCGTTGCACAGGCGAAGGCGAACGCGGACGTACACGAGATCGATGCGCTCCTCCACTTCATCACCGCCCATCCGGAACGCAAGTTCGACGAGGACGGCGGCTCGATACGCGTCAAGGGCTTAGGGAGTGTGCAGGTCGATCCGGCGAACCCCGTCGATTTGAGGGTGTATTCGCCGGATGGGGACTATGAGTGGGACGAGCATTTGAAGAAGCTGAACGAGCAGTATCCGCTTGTGGTGTTCAGCAAGACGTATTGCCCGTGAGTGTGCCGATCGTTAGGGCCCTTGAACTTTCACTTGACAAGGTCGTGTATCAGATACTCTCAGAAAGCGAAGAAGCTGTTGATCTCATACGACATCACGCCGTCGCCAAAAGTCATTGAGTTGAACGTCCGCTCGGATGGTCCCCAAGTGCAAGCTATCCTTGCAAGGCTGACGGGACGGAATACCGTCCCAAATATCCTTTTAAAGGTAATAGTTCTGAACAACTCCCGATAGCTAGGGTGCTGATCGGGCAACAGGGAAGTTCAATAGGGGGCTCAGACGATATCGCCAAGTTGCACGAGGAGCACAGGCTGAAGAGGCTGTTAGAGGAGGCTGGACTTACCGTCAAAGGGCCGTCAGAAGCGCCGCCGTCGCCATCGGAGAAAGAGTCGTAGCCCTGTGAGTCAGATGTGTTCGAACCATGTACTATACGGATGGCGAACGTGCTCTTTCGGTCACATTTCCGTGCTAGCCCTATGATCTTCTACGCTATCAAACGACAACTAACGACGCGCTCAACGAATTGCACTCCGTTCGCGTGCTCACGGTTTCTTATGAAGGTCCTTCGCCCACGATGGGGGCTCGTCCTTGCCCGCTTCCTCAAGCGCCTCCCCTTCCTCCATAGTGTCATGGACAGTATCGGCCTTGTGTTCGGCCGGCGCATATACCTACAGCAAAATGAGTCGTCGACAACAGAAGGTGACCACGGGCCAGCTTACGGTCGAAATGATCAGCGGGGTTGGACCGTTATTCTTGAACTATGAACCATCGCGTGAGGTAAGTTGATGCGCAGACAATGGTAGACATGGCCGACTGACATTGTGCAGCGTGCCCGCAGGGACAATCACAACATCGCCAGGTTTGACAGTCTCTTCCTATGGGCAAGCCTCAGCGGTGTGCGAACCAACCGTATGCTCACGAAACTCACCCGCTTTCCATCGATGACGGCCGTCGCGGCGCCTGAAAGGAAGTTGAGATGCTGGTCGACGGTGTGTGTCTCCTACGGTCATCGGTCGTCGATGAGGCATATGTATGCACCCTCCAGGTGCTCATACACTCACCTCGCCGATCTCCCCGCCGACGGGGATGGTCATGATGACGAGCTGACTGTTCCGCCCGGTCCAGAGGACGCGCCGGAACTTGTCGCTCTCGGACCCGACCTCGGCGATGTTCCTGAAGATCGCGACCGTCTTCGGCGGGTCCGTGTTCGGGTTCCACTGGGACATGTTGGCGGAGAAGACTCTGGGAGATGCGCGGATGTAAGGGATGGTGCGGGGGGTGTTGGCAGCGAGCTTGAAGGCGGGAGAGGAGAGTGCGCGCAGCATTATGAGGTGGGAGGCCCGGGAGAGCAAGATCTGCCAGGTCATAATGACGGTCAAGACCAGTGATATGACGCAGCGAAGAGTGGACGGGACGTCATCGATTCGTTGCTTCATCCGCTGCGTTGGTCGTTGGTAGCTGTCCGATGTGTGCCCTGCATTGTGACCGAATAAATGTCCCGATTGGATGGCCGAAGGCGTTCATCTACATGGATTGAACGAAGTTGAGCTAACGTTTGATCGAGCAAAGTTCGTCAACACCCACAGATTCAGATTCGGGGCAAAAAGGTGATCCTGTTTTACAAAAAGTGTGGTTACTACTTAGGTGTCTCTAAGCAGCAGGATCAGGCTAGCCCCAAACCGATGTGGAGTATGGGTCCAAATTTGATCCCTGGGCGCTTTGTCAAGTGTGCTAACCTCGAGCTCATGTCAAGCTCACGCTATGAACAGTCTTTTACAATGATTGACCTTTCAAGAATATCTATATATACTCCAGCGAACACACTAGTTAGTACTTACAAGCTCCTGCAGCGCGTATCTGTGCCTTTAGGCGTTCCTCTGTCTCGTTGCGTCGTGAGTGATGAACCGGTGCACTTGATATTCGGACTGTAAAATTGGCGGCAATGGACGAACGTCAAACAACCACCTTGAAGGCAAAATTTGATTGGAAAGCTCGTGAGCGAGACCTGTGATGAGGGATGGTCGTCACAAACGCCCGGAAGCTTGGGCGGGCCGACCCGAGGACGAGGATCGACAGTGGGTTGCCACTCGGCGACCACGTCAATACCGCGTTGCTCGCTGTCTGGATCCGCCTGTCGCACACCCCCGACCCCCGATAACGGTCCCCTTGCATTCTTATGCTGTCCAGGGGGATGCAAGAATCAATGTCTAGCACTCATCTGTCAGCAGTCACTGGTTGCTTCCCGTCCCAGCTCAGGCTACCGCCGCTCGAGAAACGAGGAGATGCTGCTTCGTATCCTCTGGCCTCGGTCGCGTCTCAGAGCAATCGCGAGCTTTTTCCTGCTTTTTCACGCCAACGACGTACTTGATGGACTTGGGCCACTACCCTGGCACGCGACAGAATTGCGACATGACACCCGAGTGATGTGCCCGTCGGGTTCGTGATGGGCAACACTTTCCGCCAAGCTGACCTTGGCTTGCCACAATCATCCCTCGGATTCCATCTCTGCCACAGATTTTCCCTCTGGTGCGACGAATCGCGCGCTTGGAATCATAATCCAGGAACCTCGCACCCGTGGTCCCGCTGTTGCATATATTGCATCGTTCCTCATACGCCCATGTGCTTCTCCACCGTATCACACTACTTATCGCGATTCACGCCTTCGCGACGTCTCTGCCTTCAGGGAAACGCGACCGACAAGCCGAGTGCGGGAGGACGCGGGACGGGCCGACGTGCGCGTATAAAGAGTTGCTCGATTGCGCGAGGGGATGCCTTCAACGCTCCTCGTAGAGTCGTAGCCCTTCCGTTCTTTTACGCCCCGGCTTCTGTCGGCGTCGCGCCGCCCCATGGCTTCAGTCTTCCTTCCGCTCCTTGCCGCCACCGGCGCCGCTCTGGCCGCCAAGTTCTCTCCTTCCGATATCACGCACTCCACGACTCTCGGCAACACGCTCCCGAACAAGTTCATCGTCGAGGTCGACAGTGCCCAGGACATCCCCGGCAGACGCGCTCTCGACACCCGTAGGGTATGTCCGTCTATGTGATTCTTCGTCGAGCCTCCCGCTGAGGTGAAGCCATGTCCAGCCCCATGACATCGTCTACGAGCACCTCTCGAAGAGAGAGCTTTTGTACACGGTTGACAAGGAATTCGACTCCCCTGGCCTGTTCACCGGCTCCGTGTTGACGTTGGACGTACGTACATTACCCATTCTCGCTTGATGCTCCGCAAACTGAAACATTACCCTCCAGAATGCCAATGTATGTAGTGTGCTAACATTGCGGCTAAGGGTGGCAAAGTGACGCTGATCTACGAGTATGTACCGAATTCGGTTCTCGAGGGCCTGTCACTCAATCAAACGTTCCTTTGTAGCAACGGCAACGGCTTTGCTGGCATCACGGTCGGGAACTACACAGCGGTCCTCATCCAGGCTGCGGATGGCACTTTCGTACGCGTAGACACCAGAGTTAGAATCCGAACACGTCTTCTGACATTCATTACGCCCACAGCTAGCCCAGCAGCTCGCGGCTGGTAAGGAGATCTCGGTCGCCTTCCCCCAGTCCGGCGCGAGCACTTCGTTCCCTGACCCGCATGGTGGCCTTATCTCCGACTTCACGACCTACGGCCCTTCGAACGACTTCTACTTCAAGCCCGCGATCGCCGCCCCCGGTGGTAACATCCTGTCGACGTACCCCGTCCCATTGGGGACCTACGCCGTGCTCTCTGGCACGTCGATGGCGACGCCGTTCATGGCTGGCGTTTCTGCGCTACTCTTCCAGACCCGCGGCACCGGAGCCGACGTCGGCCGCAACGCGCGCACGATCTTCGAGACCACCGCGCAGCGCGTGCCCTCGAGCAAGACCGATGGCGACCCTCTCCAGACTGTCACCCAGCAGGGTGCCGGTTTGGTCGATGCATTCAAGGCTGTCCACTCTGAGGTCTTCGTCTCGCCCTCGGAGCTCATCACCAACGACACGGCTCACTACAAGGCTATGTCAGTACTGCCTCTTGCCTCTCCTCCAATGTATCTCGTACTGACAGCATTCCAGTCACACTTTCTCTATGAAGAACAACGGCAAGGACACGAAGGAGTTCAAGATCACTCATCACCCCGCAGGCACTGCGCTCACGTTCCAGGAGGTCGGTCTGGTTCATCGTGCATGCCAACCTAACCAATCGCTCATGTTGTATTGTAGGGAATGCCCGCACCAGGTCCTGTCCCTCTCTCTTCGAGGCCGCCTCCGTCGAATTCTTCCCTCCCTCGCTCATCATCTGGCCCGGTACCTCTGAGACGGTCGTTGTCATCATCAAGCCGCCCAAGGGCCTCAACTCGACCGACAATCCCGTCTTCTCCTGCTTCCTCGAGATCGCGAACGAGGAGGAGAGCTACTAGGTCACGTACCTCGGGCTCGCCGCGGCGCTCAAGGACACGCACGTCGTCGACAACACGGACACGTTCTTCGGCGTGAAGATCCCTGCGATCTTCGACGCGAACAGCAATGTCGTGAGTGCGGCGCAGAACTTCACGTTCCAGGGCACCGACTTCCCGTCGGTCGTATCGCGCCTGAACTTCGGCACGCCGCTGCTCCGCTTCGACCTCGTCAAGCCGGACATCAAGCTCACGACGTCGCTCAGCAGGCGTGAGGAGGGCGTGCACGTGTTCGAGCGCTGGGACTTCACGTTCCCGTGGGACGAGAAGCCGAACACGTTCGCGAAGGTGCAGACGGTCGGCCCGCTCTTCGGCGCGGCGTACCAGCCGCGCAACTCGGACCAGAAGGTACGTCTTCCTCCCTTTCCTTCCTTGCGCTAGCTTGTGCGAGAGTGAATCTGATTCTGATGCGGGCATTTGGCGAGCAGGACGGGACGGGCTTCAACGAGATCGCGCTGGCGCAGCCGCGGTTCGCGAACGGGACGACGATCCCGAACGGGGCGTACCGCATCCTCCTGCGTGCGCTCAAGGTCACGGGCGACCCGACGCGCGAGGAGGACTTCGAGAGCTGGCTGAGCCCTGTGATCGGCATCCAGGCGTGAGCCTCTGTATTGTGTGTACTGTACTGATGGTTGTACGTGTGTATATAGGGACCCCCACAGCTAGTTATATCATTAAAATGTTTCCCGGCTCAAATTCTCAGCGGTCACGATCGTCTCGGGCTGCCGTGGCAACTAGTCATGCGTGGAGTTTCTCTGCATGGAAACTTCTACTACGCCGATGCAGTCGGGTTCGCGGTACCGCTGTCCTCTGCCGCTAGCTTCCTTCTATTGTCATGTGAAAGGGGAACAATTGATCGTCTTCGTCTTGGACACCAACGCGCGTATTGTGTGGGTATCGCTCCCGTGATGGGCGGTATGCGTTTGTAGGTGCATGGGAAGGAAGTTATCTCTCGCGGCCGTCGATCTTATCTGCGTTCTTGACGGAGTGGCGGACGCACCTTACTCCCCCTGTCTTGCCATCCAGTGGCGTCTGTGATGCAAGATGGCTCAAGACGCAAGTCCGTATGCCGACGACAAGATGTTTTACAGGAACTTCCCAGGGGGCTACGTCACCCGCGAATTCTTCTGGCGAGACCATCAGCCATGGCTCCAAGAACGAGGCTACATGCTCCGTCCCCGGTACCACCCAGACTGGAAGCCGTCATGGGCAGGAACGAAGAAGAACCCTGATGACTTCGAGGACGGGCAGGTATACCATGTACGTCCAACGAGCCTTTGACGGACACTCTAGTATGCTGATCAGTGGAGTATATCAGAGACTTGGAATCATGGACGCGACTCGTATCTCCGACGGTCGCGTAGTGGTGCTCAAGACAGTGAACAAGCACAACCATCCCTACGAGGCCGAGATTGGCCGGCTGTTCTCAACCGAGCCACTCGCTTCAGACCCTCGTAATCACTCCGTGCCCATACACGATGTCCTACAGTCACCTCTTGATGAACCTACAATCTTCCTGGTGATGCCGTACTTGATGCGCCACCATGAGGTGCGTTTCGAGACCATTGGCGAAGCCGTTGAGTGTTTCCGCCAGCTGTTCGAGGTATGATTGCTGTGTATACGTCGCGGATACTTCAATGATTGACGCCTCGGTCTCACATTAGGGCCTTGAATTCATGCATGTCCAACACGTTGCTCACCGGTGAGCAAGCCTGACGTTGCCTTTCCCGGTTCGTCTGACCTTCTTACAGGGACGTCATGGCCCTCAACGTCATGCTGGATCTGAAACCCCTCTATTCGGAAACCCCTCACCCCATCGTCCGGGGAAGGAGTTACGATTTCAAACGGCGAGTTCGTCGATTCAGCCGGACGGAACACCCGGTCAGGTACTACTACATCGATTTCGGCATCTCTCGTAGATATGCGCCGGACGACAAAGCTCCTCTGGAAGATATCATCGTCGGCGGGGACAAATCTGTGCCCGAGTTCGAGGGCACGGATGATCCCCAGAACCCGTTCTGGACGGACATCTACTACCTCGGAAACCTGATTCGAACTGGCTTCTTCGAAGTACGCTTCCGTTCTCGCCGTAGTGTTTCCGGTCACGCTGACGGTCTCGCACTCGCAGGCGGCGCACGGATTCGAATTCTTGCAACCGTTGATCGCAGACATGGTCCAGAGAGACCCATCGAAACGACCAGCCATTCTTGAGGCGCGTTCGCGCTTCGAGGAGCTCTGTGGTTCATTGTCCGAGCACAAGCTCCGATCGCGGGTAGTGTACCGAGACGAGTTTGGGATGGCTGGGTTATTCAGGTCGTTGAAACACGACTTTCGAACAAGGATGCGCGTTCTGCGAGGCACCCCCGCAGTTCCCACTCCTTGACTACTCTTACGGCTGCGTTTGCGTACATCGTAGGTGACAATGTTGGCAATTTGGCAGATATCGCCCCTGCTCAGTTCGATCCGAGGTGGAGCTACAGTTACTGTATGATATTTAGCTTTGATGGTAAGCGCCTACCCGCAGGGAGTCAAGCGCCTCGGAGTCCCGCCGTTCAGTCCGGCGACCATGTTCTTGATCGTACTTACACTCCAGATCGTCCATCCATGATCCATCGAGCCCGTTGTCCCTCCTCTTCTCGCAAGCTACCACAATAGATGGAAGAAAATAACCGCAGAGGAGCTTCTCTTCTCCGTTCTTGCCCATTCCGTCGACCTTACTCAGCTTTCTGAGCCGAGTATGGTGGCGTGATCGTTACTGGCAGCAATGGCTGGAGGCTCCGACTGTTCTCGCTACGGGCCTGGTTAGCAGGCGTCTTGGGTAACAGACCCCCGGAAACCATGTTACCTCTGAAGATATGGATCCGTCCTTTGTGCGTCATAACCTGCGCTCTCTTACTTTCGGTGCAGTTGCAGTACTAACAATTGCAACCGTCCAGTTTGGTTTCATTTTGGATGCTGTTCGCACTTCCGACAACTCTTTTTTGATGCTGAAGAAGATCATTGGCTGGCACAACCCTCGTTGTATTGCCACCAATTCCGTGTGTATGACTATGGGAAAACAGCTTGGAATCTATTGCTCTTCTTCGCCCCTCAGAAGCAGGTGACGTGCTCATATCAGTGTCAGGCTATTGTTTTCGCATAACGGATCGGCCGATACTAACAAAGCATCATCTGGGTAGGCGCCAACTCGAAGCGAAAGCGATGAGCGTCCAAGACAAACACAATAACACAAACCCCCGGACCGGGGAGTACTAGAGTAAGCTCGATAGCAGGCCGCTCCTCGCACACTTCACTTACATAACCCCGCCACAAGAATGCCCCCATCTGCCGAGAGAGAACTGAAAACCAAGCCTCACCCTCTAGATCAATCTGTTTTCGACGGGGGCCTTTACAAGGACGAGTATTTCTGGCGTAATCACCAACCATGGCTCGCGGAGTCCGGGTATATGCTGCGTCCTCGCTACCGACTCGACTGGGAGCCGTCTTGGATTAAGTCGAAGAAGAATCCAATCTTTTGCGAGGACGGAAGATCCCTGTTGGTGAGTCGCACAACCTCATACGACGTTGCCTCGGCATAATGCTCTGCAGATCAATACTATCATGGACGCTGTTCGCATTTCCGACGGGCGCGTTGTTGCTCTCAAGCAGGTTTCCAAGTCTAGATATCCCGATGAAGAAGAGCTTAATCGTTTCTTGACGATGTCGGAACCCCAAGCCAGTGACCGCCACAATCATTCAGTCCCCGTCTACGAGATCCTTCAGTCCCCCTTGGACGAAAATGTCATTATCATGGTTATGCCGTACTTGATACGCATAGACAGGGTCAAGTTCGCCACCATCGGGGAAGCCGTAGAATGTTTCCGACAGTTTTTCGAGGTTGGTAGCGTTTGCCACGTGCCATAGGTCCGAGTCTCACACGGCTAAGTACACTATAACTAGGGCTTGCAGTTCTTACATCATCACCACATTGCACATTGGTGAGTTTCGTGCTTCTTCCACGGAGCAGAGAGCATTATCTCAGAGCGTTATAGTGATATCAAACTGAACAACGTCATGATGGACTCAATTGTCCTTTCCGACATTCCTCACCCCGCGCATCATAGCATGAGTATCGACTTCAAGCGCTCCCTCCGGACACGCACTCGCACTTCATACCCCCCCAAGTACTACTACATAGACTTCGGTCTTTCATGGAGGGTACCTCCCGACGATCCTCGAGTCAACGTTTCCCCTCCCGGGGACAAAACCGTCCCCGAATTCAACGTTCCGGGGCCCGGTCATGGGCGGCATGTCAACCCCTATAAGGTCGACATATATTGCCTTGGGAACACCATCCGCGAAAACTTCATGGACGTGAGTACCGCTCCTGTAATACTCGCTAGCATCGCTAACAGGCTCGGGGGCCTCCGCCTCACCATCACTGCAGAAGAGCAAGAGCTTCGAGTTCCTCCGGCCGCTCGTCGCTGAGATGATTCAACACGACCCGGCGGAGCGGCCGTCCATTGACCGGACGTTCGAGCGTTTCGAGCGGCTGCGTGCCTCGCTCTCGCAGGGAACCTTGCGCTCCCGTGTGGTGTACGAGGACGAGCTGTGGCTAGGGAGACTGTATCGCGGCTGCCGCCACGCGCTCCGAACCGCTTTCTGGGTAGCGACCGGAAGGCCTGCCCTCCCCACCCCTCGAAACGTCGACTAGCGTTATGCTAGTGTGAGCTTTACCGCGCTGTTGTCCGTTTGTTGTTTTCCCGTGTAATATACAGTGGGCCATGTATTGGTGGCGTGAAATGTCTTCAAGCTAGACTTCGCGTGGAATCACAACGTTAACATTCAGGCGCATGGTAATGCGCTCGCGTCCAAAACGCATTGGTGGCCTTCGACACAGTGCTAAGTATGTCATTCGTACGAAGTGTGATAGCAACGGAGTAAACAAAAGCAATACAGGATCAAAAGTATAACGCAAATGGAACGAAACCCGGGGTTGTGGACATGGAAAGAACAGGGAAATGGAGCACATGCCTTGATCATGCCTTCGCAGTGGGCATGGGGGGTATACGGAGCAGGAGACGCGGAACTAGGCGGAAACAGAGGTAGTGAAGGTCCTTCAGCACACCGACAATGCCTTCATCCTTGCGCTGGACAAGACGACCACGCAGTTGCCACCGGGTCAATTTCGCGAGGACCGCCTGGAGTGTCTCAACTGCCTCAGACATCGTTGGACGGCTGGATGGATCGGCGCTGACCATAGACTCGACGAGAGGTTTCATGAACGTGAGGTTCGAATATTTCTTTGGGTGACGGGATGAACAAATAGAAACTTGGGCCCGAATGATGTCGAGACTAACCTGCAAGAAGTCGTTCCTGATGACATTTCCCAGGAGGTATACATCAGTCAAAAAGGGATCGCAAGCACTCGTGCTGTCGTCCTGGTACTCGGGAACAGAGCGGTCAGCGCTGAGAATTGGCACAGCTGTGGGGTTGGCGTCATTCTCATCAAACCGAAGGGCGATACCGAAGTCGATCAGGTAGTACTTCACGGGACGTCTCGTCCGTGAGTAGTACTTGGCGAATCTGGAGTAATCAGGCGTTAAGAATGTATCCCTAGGGTGAAATCCGCCGGGATACATAGGATGCGCATCCATCATGATATTGAGCGTCATGCAGTCGCTATAAACATCCAGTGAGTAAATATATTAGATGTATAGGGCAGAGGATAAAATACCCACCGATGGGCGACGTGGTGCTCATGCATAAATTGCAATCCCTGAGAAACCAGACTACCCGTGAGAAGGAACCCACCATGCGGAGTTGATTCTAACCTCAAAAACCTGACGAAAGAACTCCGCAGCTTCCCCGATAGTCTGAAATGCCGGATTAATGTATCGCCTAAAGTGTGGCATGACTATAATGATGGTGCTCTCGTTTGTGGGATCTTGCAGGACTTCGTAGATGGGACAGCAGTGGTTGCGAGCATCGGTAGAGATGGATCCCGTGGAGAAATACCGGGCAATTTCAAGTTCAAAGGGATGCACCGCCTTGTCGATACGTTTCATCAGGACTACTTCCTTGTCGCTCGTACGAGTGGCGTCCATGACGATGGGTCGCTGTGAATGATATCAGGAACGGAGAACATGGACTGAGAGATGAGGGACGTACGACTGCTCTCTGTGCATCCTCACATGAGTGTGGCGACTTCTTTGTTCCCTTCCAAGAAGGAATCCAGTCGGGTTTGTAGCGCGGACGGAGCGTGTAGCCGCATTGCCAGAGCCAATCGTAATGCTCCCGCCAATAGACCTCGAGACTGTCTAGTTCAAAGTCTGGATTGATAGAGACCATGAAGCATCTGGGAGTGTATCAACGTAGCAGAGGAGCGAGTGGACCAGGTCACCTTCCAGTGGAAACCAAATGGCAACGAGCGCGAACGTTGGTGGGCAGAAGTACTGAGTCGGCGCTAATACCACTGCCACCGACATTTGGTTTAGGCGTCTACCCTGCCGTTTAGCCGCCCACACAAGCCTCAGCCGAGCGACATCATGATCATATCCTTTTGCCCGTTCTCCAGATCTCACCCACCCTTCAAACCCTCTTTCTTTTACGGTCTATGACGGAGAATACATAGCAAGCATCAGACGTCCTGCTCACCTTGGTCTAACTCGGCCTGATGGTGAGCTTTCTGAAGAGGCTGAAGTATGGTGACGCGACCGTCAGTTGTGGTGGCAGAACGCGGATACATGCTTCGTCCTCGTTATCGATCTGGGTGGAAGCCATCCGAAAGCATATCCCGACAGATTTCCCTGGCACTTCGAGGACTGGCATGTAGAGCTTGTACGTTCCCAACTAGTTTCCCTGCTCGCACGCTGCTAACGTCACTCTTCAGTCCAGCTATATATTGGATGCTGTCCGCATCTCTGACAACTCGCTCATGGCGTTGAAACTAGTGTCAGGTGAGCGCAATCCTCACGAGGTTGAGATCTCCCAATACCTCTCTCCAGAATCTCTCCGTTCCGACTCTCGCAACCACTGTGCCCATACTCGACGTGTTTGGTGTCCCTGACGAGCCCAAGTTCACCATCATGGTTTTACCCCTCCTTCGGGCATGCAACGACCCCTCTTGGCAGACAGTCGGTGAAGTGCTATCGTTCATCAAGCAAATATTCGAGGTATGATTCTAGCACCGTTCACTCTCCTCTGCTGATTAGATGTTTCGGTTCCTAGGGCCTGCAATATCTGCACGAGTTGCATGTAGCGCACAGGTACGCTCATAACGTGGTGCGGCTCGAGTGATTTCTAAAGTCGAACAGAGATTACACAGACACCAACGTCGTGTTTGATCCTCGGTCCATGTATCCTAAGATGTTCCACCCCTGATTGCCTGAGAAGTCGCTCGACTATCGAGGCTCGCCCAAGCACTCGACTCGTACGGCGCGTCCGGTGAAGTACTCTTTCATCGATTTTGGTCTGTCTGGGCGCCACAATCCCAAGAGTGGACCTCCGCGCGAGCATCCCATCCGAGGCGGCGACAAGTCCGTTCCAGAGTTCAAGAACTGGAACGGGGAACTGCTCGATCCGTTCCCGACCGATATATACTATGTGGGGAATGTGATACAGGAGTCTGTCCTGCAGGTGCGCAAGGACGTTGGCCACTCAGCCTATGCTGACTAGTGTCCTGTTGCCCAGAGCTAAGCCTATCACGGAATGGAATTTTTGGCCCCCCTCGTGCGAGATATAATCCAGCCCGACCCCTCGAAGAGACCGACTATAGGTGAGGTAGTTCGTCGATTCGACGAGCTGCTCAAACGTATCCGATTTTGGACTTTGCGGTCGCGTCCGGTCCCCGTTGAAGAGGAGATCGTCGTAGGCTGGTACCGCAATGCACGTCATGTGTTCCGAACCATTCGCTATGTCCTTTCACTCAAGCCCGCCATACCGACACATGCATAGGCACGAACCCCCGCCCGCCACAATTGCTATTGCTTTTGCCCTCGCGTTGTATGATTTTTATTCTCGCTATCAACCCCCTGCGTGTATACCTAATGGATCCCCGACGCGTCATCCGTTCAAATCGAGGTTGCTTAACTTGACTGCTTCGTCTTGAAGCCATCGTTCCATTCTCGCGAGGCATTCAGTCACACTGTCGGTATGGCATTGGCGTCGAATGTGTCTAATCCGAACCTTGACATGGGCAACCATCTGCCGCACAAGGAATGGAACTATGGGGTGGGTCCTCGATAGCAAGGGAGAATTAGTGGTGAGCGCTGTGGTCCCTTACAGCGGTGCTGACAAGCCCATCATATGCTGTCTTCAGTATCATTCAACGACTCGGACTCGTGGAACCGCCGTCGTGGCTCAATTGTGAGGCGACAACATCGCTCGAGAGCCACCAACGACCGTGCGCATGTGTGCCTGGAGGAATGTCTATGTTTCCGAGCCTCGCGTGAGCACGAGCATCGCGTTCAGAGAATAAATTCTTGTGTTGAGATAGCTCGAGACTCCGGCGCCGCCGCATTGTGGGTCCATGGGTAAATCAAAGAGGGTGTTCTAGATTTGCGGGATGCGCGGGCATCGTGATCAAGAATGCTGTCCACGGGCGCACCAGGGGTGATATTCTCCTTGTATTCCATCTCATGATGGCCTAGCTATTATTGGACACAAGGGGGGAGGGGTCAAAGGTACACGCCGGAGAGCAGGTGAGGGGCGCCAGAGACTGCAACGCCGACGTACTAGTCCAGTTCAATGCGATTCGAAAGTCCTTTACATTCATTACAACGCGTACAGACAGCATCTGACGAAACAATACATATTACAACGAAAACTTGTATCTAGACAGCAGCAGCAATTCGAGAGGAGATGTTCGGATAGCGAGCACGATAGGAGGCAAATGGCGTGGTGCACGGCGCACGGTGCGAGGGGTGAGTCGTCGCGATCTGGCTGGTCAGTTCATACGTCCTAGGCCGACGCTTGCACCGATAGACCCGAGAAATTAGGGTCCGTCGCTAGGAGAACGTTTCGTTCATTGTTATCAGCGATGGCAGTCATGGAGGTTAAAGTATTTCGCTACGTACTCGCAGTTGCTGTGTACCTAGCGTCGATGAAAGGGTTCCGGCTTGTTGTGTCAAGCCACGCAGCATCGTGCGGGGTGGCAACACTAGCTGTGGAAAGTATCCTTGAGACCATGCATCCAGATTAAGATTCAATGTGGCGCTTACTATGCGCCACCGGGGGAGGGGCTACGTTTCCTGCTCGAGGGGCATTGTGTGTCGTTGTCGGCTTGTTCATGACTATGTTGTGAAGCTTGTCGACACCCATCTTCGCTCTAGACCTCTAAAACTGCTCGTCAGTGTCCATGGTGGTGTCAGATAGGAGCAACAACGCACATCTGCGTTTTCCTTGAGGATGATGGCTTGTTTCCGGAACCTGATGCACTCCTGTCTCTTGTACGATTCGCCTTCGTATATGGACTTCCTGAAGTCAAGAAACCTGGAGACATATCAGCTCCCAGCTCAAGGTATGGTTACGGAGTGTACATACCTGGTAGCCGACTCCAAGAAGTCCAGTGCCTCATCCCGCTTCATGTCACCGATGCAGGGCGTGATCGTCTCAACAGCGACGGAATAGATAGCCAGTGCATCCTTGTAATGAGCACGAGCAGTTAAGACGGGTTTGAAAAGCGTGAACAAGCGGCCGCCGGTCACGTTGAGTTTATTCGCGGTATCGAGCGCGGCTTCGGTAGCCTTCAAGAGGCCTTGCAACTGCTGAATGTAGTCTGTAGCATTAGCAAGCTGTGTCGCAGTGGCTGCCAGTGTAGCACCCGCGGCCATTGTCGTCAGCATAGAGAACCGCGGGAGGTGAGGTAGTAGGATATGGAAGGAAGGATCTCTCGAAGCCTATGAGGGGGTTAAGGGCACTCGACTGGCGGCAGGCTCGTAGTCTCATACTTAAATTTCATACGCACCTAGCGGCAAATGGATTTCACACACCCTTGTGAATATGGTCCAGAGCATAACAAGGTATGCCGGCAGGGTACAATTGCCATCTGATGTCGGCCGATTGGGTCAGAAGTATACGTGGTTGGGGGCCCACAGAATCGGTGCCCCCGGCGCTGCAGCGAGGTGGAAACGAGACCAATGCATACTAGGCGTCGACTCCCCGTTGAACGTAACTGGTTGCACTGTTTACGGTTGGGCCCGCGACAGCCTGTGAAGTTAGAGCGGGGAATGAATGGATCGGGGCGTGGACGTCGTGGGGTGGTTCACTCGTGACGATGCGCCTTGAACAACAGCGCCGGATGTGGACGTTGTGCAATGCGTGAGAAGAGTAGCCACAGTGCCACATGCATGTTCCGTTTGGTTAGCGCCCACCGTCGACGCCCCCCCCCCCCCTGCTCACGTCGACTGCTACCCAGCGGATTTCTCTGGTCCTGTCCTCTCTTCAGCATCGATGCACTCTGGAATACGTCATGGTCTCCTCTACTCCTAAATTCGATCTTAGCCCACTGGAGATTTACTGGCGAGATCGTTATGAATGGCTTCGGCAGTGTGGCTACACCCTCCGTCCTCGCTACAAGCCCGACTGGGTTCCGTCCTGGAAGGGAACGAAGAAATCCCCCTTCTCTTGCGAGGATTCATGGAAAGCAATTGTACGTTGGACATCTGCCTGGTTAAATGTATTTTGCTGTTGACTTCGTTGACAGCGACCAGTAGTCATGGACGCGACTCGAGAGAGCGATAAAGAGACGGTCCTGATGAAACGCATCGACAGGTCGGAGCATCCATACGAGATCAGTATTGGCCAGTACTTCTCCACCGGATCCATCTCTTCCGACCCCCGTAACCACTGTTGTCCTACCTATGAAGTCCTCCAGGATCCTATGGATGTTAACACCAACATCATCGTCATGCCACACCTCAGAAGATATATCGACCCAGACTTCGAAACCGTTGGGGAGGCTGTCGAATATTTCCGCCAGATGTTCGTGGTAAGGCATCAATTCATTTAACAGGTTCTTTCTCATGACCACTCAATCCAGGGATTGCAGTTTATGCATGAACATCATGTCGCCCATCGGTCGGTGTTTCATATCCTTTGCTGACGATAATTCTCTCAATATGGCTGCTTGCAGCGATTGCATGACGCTTAATATTATGATGGATGCTCGTCCCATGTATCCCGACGGGTTTCATCCTCACGATACGCTCATGACACCCGATTTCTCAAGATTCGCCAAGTACTACTCACGGACAAGGCGTCCTGTGAAGTACTACCTCATCGACTTCGGTATCTCCGTGCACTTTGAGGAGAACGACGCCAACCCCACGGCTGTACCCATTCTCAGCGCTGACCGCTCCGTGCCTGAATTCCAGGAGGACGAGTATAGTGCACGCGATCCCTTTCCGACCGACGTCTACCTTCTTGGAAACGCCATCAAGAAGGACTTCTTATTGGTCTGTCTCGATCATCCGTTGGCCCGTTTCGCCTTCCCTCATTGTTTCCTCTATATAGAATTTTACAAATCTTGCATTCATGGAGCCCCTTGTCGAGTCTATGGTCAGCGCTAACCCAGCCGACCGTCCAACCATGCTCGAGGTCGTTGAGGCGTTCCAGAAAATCCTTGCGGGATTATCCCAGTGGCAACTCCGTGCTCGTCTTGTGTACCGCAAGGATGGCGACTTCGTGAACGCACTGAAGGATGCTCACTACCTCTATTTCCGCTTGATCCCTCGTTTTCTCCTACGTATACCTCCCATGCCGACTCCCAAGGCATGATGATGGCATGTCCTTTGCTTTCGCTGTTCTTGCTTGGACCATTGCCCAGGATTTCGAAGTTAGGGTTTTGCTATACACCTGCCATCGTATTGCTTTCTCCCATGCTATCGCTATCGTTTCTTTAGCGACTGTTGTTTCGTAGATTGATGAGCTATCCGTCCGGGTATTATCTCTCCCCGTCGTATTGCTCCCAACCTCCGGTCTTTGCGGGCTCTTCCTCGCTCGGTGACAGCATCGAGTCCCCCCGGTAAGCAAGCAGCAATACTAGAAAACTGAGGTATCGTAAATTCGAAAAGACCCCGTCACTGTCAATTCAGCGTTCGGTGAGTGGACTGTATAGGCTCATACTGGAAGACATGCTAATCATTTTGCGAAAGGCCGCTGACGCTCCTTGGGCGCGAGCGTATGATCACGAAGCCATCCCCGAGGTGTTTCATAGTTCCATTTTCGGAAGCGTCAATCGGATTTCGGCTCCGGGCCACCCCAGGCTTCGGCGTGAGGACGTCGTCTCCTCAACCGACCTTGTCCTCTGACGAGAAGACCTAGAGTCTCTCACAACCTGTCATACGACACGGCATGCCTTGTTGTTGTTCCTTCACTTGAACAATTGCAGCAATTCTTCGTTACTCTCTTGGGCCTGCTTCGCTGCCCTCCGATCGCATCGCCTGCGGTTGGAATTGCCCTCACGACTTACTTGCTCACGGCTGCCACCAAGTGGCACCCACATCGGATAACGCCCTATCGGTATTGTTCAACGGTAACGGTTTCGAGGGGAACACCACAAGGTGATCTTGCCCAAATTTCGCTCGCGCCCACGCCTGAAGTTTGGTTATCCCGTTCAACGACATCCCATTATCTCGTGACTACATTCGTCCCGGAGTGTGCTATATGTGAACCCTCCGCCCAAGTGAACGGCCAATCCTTTCACCGACACCCCTCTACTTGGCAGCCCAATGACTGACTCCCCCAAGACACCCCTCGCGACCACCACTATCACCATCGACGAGCTACCAGAGATGCTCGAAATCATGCAGCGTCTCGGACCCGTCATGGACCTGGACCCCGCCCAACTTCCTCCACGATTGCGCGAACTGCTCGAACAGGACACCGAGGTCGATTTATCCCCCCGAGAACTCGTCGACCTCCTCAAGGAGTATGCTCACCATGCTGTTCTGGCGTCCCGAGGCTGACATATTCTCCTGCAGAACCAATCTTCCCGAGGAGACGATGCGCGAGGTAGTCGCTCTTGCCGAGGAAGCAGAGCAGGCCAGGGCCTGGGAGAAACAGGCGCAGAATCTTCTCAAGCACGCCCAAGAAATCGCAGTAAGTCGCCACCCCGAAGCTGTCCGAGTCGTGAAGCCGCATACTCACTGCGAGACCTCCAGGAATCCGTGAACAAGTCGCGCGCCCAGGCCGAAGCCGCTCTATCCGCCACCGGTATGTCGACCGACATATCGAATGCAGACGAATCACGACTGATTGTTCCAGGAATAGGGGGTGGACCACAAACGGCAGACAGTTCAGGTGGTTCAGCCGGCGGATGCTGAGCGCTGAATGATGGGAGTCCAGGCGTGCGCAAGACAAGGACAGGCCGATCTTCCTGGGTGGACCGTTTTACGAGAATAACATTTTGTTCATAAATGATCCTTCCGAGGCTGTCCGCGGATACCCGATGGTTACATTTGAATTTGAACGACCCCGGGCTTGAAGGTCTATACGCGACGTTCTTCAGTCGTGGCGACATATGATACAGCACGCTGCTGTCGCCTCTGCATAACACAACCAGTTTGCCAGGCTTGCAAGGACGGCAGCGTGGTGCGTGGAGAAAATAAAGCAAACCACGAGCAGGAGGATGCAAAGACGAGACTCGCCTGCCAGTGTCCTGTCTTCATATTAGTCGTACTTTGGGATCGGCAACGAGTACTCCCGAATCAGCGGCAGAGGTGTTTGTGTTAGTAGAGACCGGTGCTAAACTGTGCAGGACGTATGGACCCACAAGCTGGAAGCGGAAGGAGCCGCTTTTGGGTGGGCCAATTGATGTACCCAAAAAGGCAGGAGCGCGACTTGACGGCGCCAAGATGGCGCCGACTGGCTCAACCGGCCCGAATGAGGATTCCAGAATAGGCGCCCCCTGAGACACGTCACCCCGACTCGAATGTCACCCAATCATCCTTTCCCTCCACCGCTCACTTGCGGGTGTATATCGGGACATCTACGGCTAGGTATACCCCACTATTTTCTCTCAGCTCATTGGCGACTTGACCGCTGGCGGCTACTACTACTCTATCATCCTGGGTTATCTGACTCGTAGTCCGACTATTAATTATTAGTCCATGCGATTTCAGAAGGAAGCGAATTTTCGCGCCGGAGGTCGATGCTGCCGTCATCTACCCTTGTATTGTGTTTGTCTTTTGTGATCGTGTGTCAGGAAGCGTTAATTGTCTTGGCCAGGAAGTCCATGCTGCCGTATGCTGCAAGGGTATCGCTCGCGAATGCTCCCGTGATGGGCGGTGCGCATTTGTGGGTGCATGGGAAAGGCTTCGTCTTCCGCGGCGGTCGATATTTGCGCTCCTGATGGAGCGGCGGACGCACCTTTCTCCTCTTCTGCTACACTGACTTGCCTGCATCCAGTTACAGCCCTGTCGCAAGGTGGCTCAAGCACCAAGGAAAAGGACGAGTCCGTATGCTAATGACAAGATGTTCTACAAGAACTTCCACGGGGGCTATCTGACCGCCGAATACTTCTGGCGGGATCATCAATCGTGGCTCCAGGAACAAGGTTACATGCTTCGCCCGCGGTATCATCCAGACTGGAAGCCGTCATGGCTGGGAACAAAGAAGTACTACGCAGATTTCGAGGATGGGCAATTATCCATGGTACGCCCACTACGCTATCGATCCTTACGCCGTCATGCTAACAACGAGGTACGCTAGCGACTCGAGGTCATGGATGCAAAGCGTGTTTCCGATGGCCGCGTCGTTGTCCTTAAGAAGGTGGAGAAGCACATCCATCCTTACGAGGCCGAGATTGGGAAGCTGTTCTCTACCAAGCCTCTCGCTTCCGACCCCCACAACCGCTGCGTAGCCATATATGATGTCCTTCAGTCCCCTCTCGACGAATCAATTGTCTTGCTTGTGATGCCTTATCTGATGCGGTACCATGAGGTGCGCTTTGGGACCATTGGTGAAGCTGTCGAATGTTTTCGTCAGCTGTTTGAGGTATGGCACACACTTTTGTATCCCTAGTGGATGCAAACAATGGTTGAACCAGCGACATTTAGGGCCTCGAATTCATACACGCACAGCATGTTGCTCACCGGTGAGCGAAATCCAATGCCCTCCATGGCTCTACCTTGACCGCCCCCTCAGTGACGTTATGGCCCTCAATGTCATGTTGGATCCGGCACCGTTGCACTCGGATATCCCTCATCCCATCAAGCGGGGGAGGAGTTACGATTTCAAGCGACGTGTTCGTCGATTCAACCGAACAGAACACCCGGTCAAGTACTACTACATCGATTTCGGCATCTCTCGCAGGTATGCGCCAGACGATGCCGCGCCGCTAGAAGGTATCATCGTCGGCGGGGACAAATCTGTGCCCGAGTTCGAGGGCACGGACGATCCCCAGAACCCGTTCTGGACGGACATCTACTATCTCGGGAACCTGATTCGAACCGGCTTCCTCGTGGTACGAAGCCGTTCTAGGCGTGTTGTCTCTGGCTATGCTGACGGTCGCGTACTCATAGGCAGCATACGGCTTCGAATTCATGGAGCCGTTGATTGCCGACATGGTCCAGAGAGACCCGTCGAAGCGACCGACCATCGTCGAGGCGCGTTCGCGCTTCGAGGAGCTCCGTGGTTCGTTGTCCGAGCGCAAGCTCCGGTCACGAGTGATTTATATTTATGGAGATGAAGCCGCAATTGCTAGCTTGTTCAGGTCATTGAGGCACTTCTTTCGGACAAGGAAGCGCATCTTGCGGGGCACGCTTGCGCTTCCGACTCCTTGAGTCCCTCCTTACAAGTTCCCTCGCTGCATCCGTCGGCCTTAGTTACTGTTGAATTGTTAGCCCTAACAACGTCGTGTTGCTTCCCTATTTGGCCATACCTTGCCCTTGGAACTAGTGCTAATTTGCAAGTTGATATGCTCAATGGACCTCTGCTACTGCGCTATCACTGTGACGTGTTTCTGTTTCTGTGAGCAATTGTGCTCTCATGACTGCGAGTACATGAATGCAAATGCCTTAAAACTAGACAACACTGGAGTGGTCATGTCCATTGTAACATTTGGTTACAACAAGAGCTCCAAAACGGTCTCGCGGACAGCGTACGCACGTGTGGTAGCTCAGTAGGTGTCAAATTGTATCAAAGCAAGATCACGGGAAAGCATAGCATACAACAGATAGCCATTGCGGAGAGCGATAATACAAGCATATACAAGAGACATTTGCTAGTCTTCAGGTTGTACAGATTCAATCGGACTGGGGATCGCTATCCAAAACACTTTCCATGGTCTCAGGCTCCGACCCGTCCTCAAGTTCCGTCAGCGCAGTAACAAACGGTCCTTCCAGCCACTCGAACTTGCACGTAGTAGGGACTTCCTCCAGGTGGTTTTGGTTTGGATCACCGCCTACGGTGTCTATGTTGTGAACCAGCATTGAATGAGTTATAAATGACTCGTAAGAACCTCATGCTATTGCGACTAAGAACTCACCCTGTTGGGGGACCACCCGTGCAGTCCCAGTAGCTAGATTGCCAAAAGAATCAGTTGGGATGGCTCGCCTATCATCGGAGCGGAGACGTGCCCGTAAAAACCGATGCACTCCGCTTGACAGCCCCAACTCGCTGGCCATCCGAGACGGAGTCCTGGGTGTTCATCGGCCCAGTGCGGAATCTCGTGGCCAAAACTTCGCCTACCTCCGCATTAAAACATCATGGAAAAGCGGGCAGGATAGTAGTTACAAGCTCACCGTCAAAATGGAGTTTTGTGCGGCTATCCAGCGGGATCTTCATCTCCAACTCCCCGAATCGGATGTATGCACGGTCACCAGCACCTAAGCATATGCATATGGTCAGTGGCGAAAACGTCAATGAGGTGCAAGCTGAAGATTGGGAATGTAACTTTAATCTACCTGTACACAAGTCCGCGTTTGGAGGGGCGGATGAAGGGAACGGCGCTGGGGCAGTGACGGTTGGGTGCGCGGGGACAATCAAGACACCTTCAGATGCTAGAACTGGTTGAATTGCGTTCGCCTGCCGAGCGGCCTTCTTGGCTTTCTTTTCCTCCCGAAGTTCGCTTGACGCATTGTATTTCGCTTGGGCAGATGCGGTCTAAGATAGTTTGCATCGGTCATTACAGACAACTTGAAGGGTGAGGCTCAAAGTTCAAACCTTAGCATCCGCGAGGAAGACATCAGCATCAGCCTTGAAATCCCTCGCGGAGATGTACGTCTTCACGGGACTCGTAAAAAAGTCTCGCCATCTGGTCGAGAGATTGTGCTGGGTTACAATCAACCTTGAAAGTTGAGATGGTCAGCAGCCAGAGAAGGTATTACAACTAGATTGAAGCCTTACTCCGTAGATCTATTTCCGAGGTTATCGAACCATTCCTGGGTCATGTCAACGCCATGATTTGCGATGAATTGCCCAGCTTCCAACATCTTCTTGATAGCAGCCTCCTTGTTGCGAGTTGGAGATTGACTTTCGTATACGACGACGAAGCCCTTGAGTATGACGTCTTTGAGTAGGGTGTTCAGAGTTCTATCAGGCAATATCGCTGGCATGACGGAGGGAGAAGGGCGAAGAAAGGCAGAAGCAGTGACGGGAGAAAGATGGCACCAAGAGAGGGTGAGATGGGTGATATGCGAGTGTCAAATGAGCTACGCAGGCGAGTAAGGCCGACTACGCACCAGTGGCTATTTGAATGGTCGGTCCACAGATCGGAACATCCGTGTCATCGTGTTCACTCAAGGGCAATACAAGCGCGTTGTGACACTCACGGAAAAGACAGCGAAGTTTCTTGGGCGCGAGAGGTCACGAAATGTTGAAATGAGGAAGAATCCCGACTTGTCCGGGTGGCCCGATCGCGACACCGTGGCAGAGAAGGCATGTGTGAATGCGTGAACCGGCCATAACCAGGTTTCTGGACAATAGCCATGGGAGAAAACTGGCTCTTGTTCTTAATTGCGCCCCAGTGAAGTTTTTCGACAAGCCAATGGAGGGACAGGGTCATGGGCCCGAGAAGGGCTTCGAAGTGCGATGATGAGCGTTGTTAGTACGTACTTACTGCGCAATTGCTGCTGAGCGGGCGCTGAGATCCGAGATCTTAGACTGAGTATCGGATGAGAGGAGCGCCCAAGACAAACATGTCGAAACAAGTCCACGGAACGGCAAGTTGCAACCGTGGTACTACTCCCTCGCACCTCACCCGCTCCACGCAGGCTGTTCCCTAATTCTCATCCATAGGGATGTCCCCATCTTCCGAGGTCGATAGCTCTGCCAAACCCCATCCCCTAAGTGCAACCGTACTCCAGGGGGGGCTCTTCAACAGCGAGTTCTTTTGGCGAGATCATCAAGCATGGCTCGCGACTTCAGGTTATATGCTCCGTCCCCGTTATCGACTCGACTGGGAGCCCTCCTGGCTCAAGTCGAAGACGAACCCATATTTCTGTGAAGATGGACGGTCCCCGGCGGTGAGTTGCCCACCCCCCAGGACCACTGCAGCCTGTTAATGTCCTACAGCGAACGACTATCATGGATGCTGTCCGCATCTCCGACGGACATATTGTCGTCTTAAAGCAGGTCCCCAAGTCGAGGTACCCCAATGAAGAAGAGATCAACCGCTTTTTGACAATGTCCGAACCGTCCGCCAGCGATTCCCACAATCATTCAATCCCGGTTTATGAAATCCTTCAGTCTCCCTTGGACGAAAACATCGTTTTCCTTGCTATGCCGTACTTGACACGCATATACAGCGTCAAGTTTGCTACCGTGGGGGAAGCCGTAGAATGCTTTCGACAACTCTTCGAGGTTCGTGTGGGGCGACCATATTTGTGTTGTCGCTCTCATATGAACAAGTGTTCTATACTTTGTCAATAGGGTCTACAATTCCTTCATCGTCACCATATTGCACATTGGTAGGCGTGTTCCCTCCTACTAAGAAAACCTCAAGCCTTATACATCGTCTAGCGATATTCACGTTAATAATATCATGATGGAACCAACACCTGTCATTTCGGACAATCCTCACCCCACGCACTACACCAGGAGTTACGACTTCAAGCATTCGATCCGGAAGCGAACTCGCACGTCCTATCCCACTAGGTACTTCTACATTGACTTCGGCCTTTCATACAGACTACCTCTCGAGGATCCCTCTCCTCATATTCATGTTGCCATCGGCGGGGACAAGACGGTGCCCGAGTACAAAGACCCTCATGGTCTACACGACCCCTACAAGATTGACGTCTACTGTCTAGGGAACATCATCCGAGAACACTTCATGGATGTAAGCACGTTCCCGGCAATGTTCATCAGTTTTGCTTACGGTCGACCTCGTCCTCGTAGGTGACCCGTAGTTTCGAGTTCCTGGAGCCAGTAGTGGCCGAAATGGTGCAATGCGATCCTGCCGAAAGGCCGTCGATCGACAAGGCGTTCGAGCATTTCGAACAGCTGCGTGCTTCGCTCTCGCAGCGAACCTTGCGCTCTCGTGTGGTATATCAAGACGAGTTTTGGGTGGGCCGGCTCTACCGTGACATTCGTCACGTCTTGAGGACGGCTATCTGGATAGCGACCAGAGCACCAGCGCTCCCGACCCCTCACAATGTTCACTAGGGCTGTCTTCCCCCGTGTATACTATATTTGTCGTTCGCATAGCTCCTGCTATCTTCGCTGTCTGTCTTTGCTCTCACTGTATCTGCATCCCGAGCTGTCTCTACCGAGTCTGTCTAGCGCTCCGTTTCTTGACTGGTCAAAACCAGGATGATAACATAAATCGTCCGGGTCCGGAAGGCAGTAGTTGGCGGGTCCAACGCGGCGGTGACCGATTCGGTCCTGGTTTGCCGGAAAACGTACACTCTGTGACCACTGCCATGATCCTGAGCTCAAAATGGTTGTTCACAAAGAGCTCAGGCGCTGTTCAGGCATCGTGAACGGACTACTACTGGGCGCCATGATTAATATTGGCAGCTTCTCTGATGTGCCGCGGACAGCCGTAGTAACGCACCCAGGCTGTGTCGGATGCACTCCTATGTCGGATGACTAGCTCCGAAATTTCGGGGCGCATCTCTGCAGTCGGCGTGGCAGTTTGTGGATCCATGGGAATACATGTAATCTGGGCTGGAATCCTGGATCAGCTCATGCCACTCTTTTATTTGATTGAACAGCAGCACACCACGTATACTGGATAAATTCCTCTGGACTTTCTGATCCAGGTTGCGATATGCTATGGTCGTTGTCGATGTTCGAATTTTGACTGTACACGCACGCAATGGGTGCGGTGAGTCCATATAGGCAACAAAGCAGCAAGTTCCCAGTCACGTAACGGACGTCCTAAACACCCGGTGTTGCTCGGATCCCTGAAGCGTTTTCCCGCCGCCTTACAAGACTGGTACAGGATCAATATTCATGTTCCTGACGGCATCGAGTATAAAGGTTACGTCCGCCCGCCAAACAGGACGCTGAGCGCGCTGTCTGCCCTTACTTGGGTGTGGTCATCTCCACTGCGAACGTCCCGTACAACATCCTGGCGAGATGATTGAATCTGGGAGCGGCGATTTTGCTGTAAACAGGGATACTGGTAAGAATGTCCATCCCACGGTTATGTTTGGTCTCCACCGCATATCATGGCTATATCCCGAATATAATACTTACTGTCATCAACAGAAACACCGGTGGTTATTTGAACGTTCCCTTCGCGGATGGGAGGACTTCGGCCATGCTGTTCAAAGCGCGTTGCTATCTGCACGGAGAAGACGACACGGTTTCTTGGGCGGGAGAGTTTACGGAAAGCTGAAGCGAGGAAGAACCTCAAAATGCGAGCTGTTCCGAGTCGATGTCGACCGTGACAGGGAACGTGCCTCACCTTTCTTTCCGGACAATAGGCACGAGAGCAGCCTGCCCCGGTTCGTAACGATGTGGCAGTCACTACTTAGTCGTCTGTTGTTCTTTGGCGAGCCAGCCAAGTGAGGGAATGCGGGGCCATGAGAAGTTGAGGGGAAGGACGTAGTTAGGCGCTGATGCAGGTGCCATGGTCCAACGAGTCGCGGCGGTGCGCGGAGCTGCGGAGGGATGGCAAGCGCCGCGGGCGTCGATCGAAGATCTTACATGGATGTATCTGGCGCCCGTGACAAACACTATGCAACAAGTCCTCCAGAACGGACCCCTCCAATAACCCCCATACTATCCCCACATGCTAGCATGTCCCCACCCTCCGAGTCCAAAGCTACGGCAAAGCCTTTCCCTCTAGATGCAACTGTTTTCCACGGGGGCCTCTTCAAGGACGAGTATTTCTGGCGAGATCATCAGCCATGGCTGGCGGAGTCTGGGTACATGCTCCGTCCCCGTTATCGACACGATTGGGAACCCTCTTGGCTCAAGTCCAAGAAGAAACCGCTGTTTTGTGAGGACGGAGTGCCCCCATTGGTGAGTCGTACAACCGTCCAGTGCATTGCATCGCCACAATGCCCCACAGAATACCACCGTCATGGATGCGGTTCGCATTTCCGACGGGCGCATTGTCGCTCTGAAACAGGTCCCCAAGTCGAGATACCCCGACGAAGAGGACCTCAACCGTTTCTTAACCATGTCGGAACCGCAGGCCAGCGATCCCCATAATCATTCAATCCCCGTCTACGAGATCCTTCAGTCCCCTTCAGACGACAACATTCTTATAATGGTTATGCCACACTTGGTAAACGTGGATAAGGTCAAGTTCGCCACTGTGGGGGAAGCTGTAGAATGTTTCCGACAGCTTTTTGAGGTAAGTTTGGCATCCGTCCCCGTGTTGTAGCCTTGAACCCTTATACAAATGCACGATGACCAGGGTTTACAGTTCCTACATCATAACCATGTTGCACATTGGTGAGTGTCGCAGCTTCTTCCGCCAGACAAATGTCATCATCTCAAGTGCTTGACAGTGATATAAAAATGAACAACGTCATGATGGACCCAACACCGATCTTCTCAGAGATCCCTCACCCTACGCACGAGACTGAGAGTTACGACTTCAAGCGTTCCATTAGGACACGTACCCGCACTTCCCATCCCACTAGGTACTTCTACATCGACTTCGGCCTGTCATGGAGACTACCTCCCGACGACTCTTCGCCTCGAGTCCTTGTTTCCACCCCCGGGGATAAGACTGTCCCCGAGTTCGAAGGCCCTGGGCCGCGCGGTCGTTACGCTGACCCCTACAAGGTCGACGTGTATTGCCTAGGAAATATCATCCGCGAACACTTCATGGATGTAAGTGTCGTTCTTGTGCGCATCGCAGGGATTGCTAACGGTCTTCATGACCACGGCATTTGCAGAAGAGCCACAATTTTGAATTCCTTCGACCGGTCGTGGCTGAGATGGTTAAACACGACCCTGCCGAAAGACCGTCGATTGACAAGGCGCTCGAGCATTTCGAACAGCTGCGTACCTCTCTCTCACCCTGGACTTTGCGTTCCCGTGTGGTGTATGAGGATGAGTTCGCGTTAAGCAGACTCTTTCGCGCCTTTCGTCATGCTTTTCGCACCGCCGTCTGGATCGCTAGAGGAACGCCTGCTCTCCCCGCCCCTCATGGTGCTGCCTAGAGCCGTACTGTCTCATGGTGTCCCCTTGTATTCGGTTATACCCCGCTGTCGATATTTACTTTGGATGTATGCGCGGCCCGAGCTCAAGTTAGGCTGGTCTCCGGTGCATCTGGCCATGTCTCTCCCGGCACTATCTCCCATTGCTCCACTCACCGTTGTGCCCCAATCACTCGTGCGACAACCTTTGATCTAGGAGAGGCAATAGTTCAGGAGCATGGCCCGTTGAACTGCTCTCTAAGATCTAGGACCTCAAGCGTCGCACGATGACGCCGCAGTCTTGTGCCCAATTAAGCCCGCGAGGTTCTATAATTGATTGATCCTACATCCCTCACCACCGGCCACCCCGTAGCCGGCCTGCAAGTTTGTGGGCGCATGGGAAATTGTGTTCAGTGCATCTTGTTCCGGCCCATACCGCGCTTTCAGCGGCAGTAGGTTGGACCTGACGGACGTCCTGGACGCAAGGCCCTTAGTTTTGCCGTCCCCAAGGCGCGTGAATTTCGCTGACGCCCTCTGCGCCCAAGGTGGTTCGGGCAGTACTGTGCCGGTCATCGGCTCCGTCGTACTCTGCGCATGCTAGCCCGCAGCCAAGACTTTTCCTCTGTTCACCCACCAAGGTTATGCGTAGGGTGCCACCTGTCATGTCGCTTTGTGTCCATTGATAACTTCTTCCGGTCGTCTGAATTCCCCACTTGAATCGTGGTGCACGTTGAGCATACACGCGTTCGCCCCTGCAGAAAGACACCTTCGTGAATTATTCTAGGCATATGGCATGTCCGAATCTCGAATACAAGACTTACTCTCTCTGAGGTTAACAGAGGTGGAGCCGCCACTTCAAAATTGAGTCTACGACACGCTATGCGACATTAAGAGGCCATAGAATGTCATTACAGTCTCGCTACGAATGATGGAAGTGACAGTGGTCTGGCAACTAGTACGGCATAAATATCTTATCCGGGTGACCGCCGTCCGTAACACACGCCGGAGTACAATGCGTGCTCCAGTCGCTGACTAGCCAGTCGGTGTCTGGCGAGTCGGAGAAGGCTGTCAGTTGAGGAGATGTTGGCAACAGCCTTGTTCAGAGACGTTCATGATCGCTTCCGGCTGGCGCGAAGGCCTGTGGGCGCATGGGAGGCCGCTGGCTAAGGGCACGATCGATGATAGTCCGCAGTTGCATCGCCAGACGGCTTGCGGAACGACACCCCTTGCGGGACGACTGTTTACGTCTTACACATCGACGGATTGATAGTGCGGTAAAGGACTTAGCCTCTGGCCCTTTCCCACTGCGCGTCGACCCTTGCGGGCAAGCGTTATTCCCTCCGCGTCTACTCCATCGCGCCCTAAAAATATTCGTTAGTGGCTAGGCAGCCCGATAGCGTGAGCCATAGCTGTAAGGAAACAAAAGAACTCTTCGCTGCTCTAGCTGGGTCGTGCGGAAGAAGTTCTTCCAACCGTCACGGTGCCAATCGGGACTAGCCGTATGCTACGCCCCAATGACCTTCAAGTTGTGCTTGAAGACCACAAGGCCGGCTCTCGGAATCGTCGTAGGACAATAGTTACCAATCAGTGCGTAGGACTATCGGGCGCCTAGACATTGAGTGAGCTCTTCGGAAGTTCTGACTTAGGGTCAAGGCGTGTGGGTAAGTCTGGAACCCCCTTCAGGAGCGATTCGACTCTAGTAGGGGAGTACGCCTTCGCACTGCACTGAGGCGGGATTCGGCATTTAGGTGAGGCAAATAGGAGTCCGCACCACACATTGCACGACCACCTCTACCGACCATATTGCAACCTGTACGGTTGTCTCAGCATCTTGATATTTTGTAGCTCAGGGCACATACGCCCAAGTTGTCTCCGCCAAGTTGCCGAGGAGACGTACAGGCGGTCAGTTTTGAATATTGCGGACACGAAAGTTTCCGCAGCGTTATGCTGATAGTCGCTGGAGCGAGGAGACGAGGTTGGGCTGTGCGCCATCCCCCTTGGTGTCCGTCGCCGCGTCCGCCGAAAATAAATGATCGAGGTAGGCGGAGTCGACCAAGCCTAACCATGCAGGATTGAGGTCCGACTCCGAGGAGGTAGGCGTTCGCTTCGGCCAAGTGGTGGAATGTCCATGAACCATACGTTGTGCGACCTACACCAGATTTTCTACTGGTACAGCGGCACAATGTTTGCGTCAGCGGAGACAAGAGTAGTGCCGAACATAGGGACCTACAAGCTATATGTGGAAGGAGCCCCCCCTGCTCGATGGCCTCATTAGGCAGGAGCCTCCGACCATGCATTCACTGTGTGCAGTGCAATAGCCGCCTGGTCGATTTTTCCTTTCTACGTGGCATGTATCCTGGGATACTCTGCTTGGTAGTGAGGTCGAGGGGTTCCCACTGATTCCCATCGATATGTGCCACCTCTGTAAAGAAGATCAGCGATCGAATACCAGGAGCAACGGCGTGAACCACTCAACATATCATAATCCCAATAACCTGGAGGGCAATCGAAGCTGTACGCTATATTGCGTATGGTGTAGTCCGAGGCGTGGAGGGTTCATGCAAGAAGGTGGACTAATAGAAGTCTACTAGAAGTTTAAACACGATGGATTAAGGCAAGCGGTTATGACGGAATAGAAGTCACCTGCATTGTCCTGGTCCTCCTCCACCTGGCCACCCACTCAGTTGGTGGTTCTTTCTTCTCAATTACTTCATAAAAATGGGCATGGCTATGAAAGCCGCGAATGTAGACGGAGTTGACACATGGTGAGATGTACATGGACCGGGGTCGGACGGCTGGCTCCGGAGGCGATCAACTTCAGGTTCGTTCAGTTCCCGCAGTTGTGTTGATTATATCCGCAACGACGGTCGGCCTGTGGGAGTTTATGTAGCAGAGAGAAAGAATGTTGTGTAACGGAGGCCTGTTACTTGAACCCATGAATGATGAGATCACTTGGTCGGGGTCAGGATGTGAAGGCGCCAGACTCCGCATGCGCGCTTCTGTCTTGCGCTTCAAATGCCAAGCTGACGTCATCCTCGTAGAGACTTATCGATACCAATGACTGACTGTCGACGAACCTGACTTCATCATGTCACCATGTCTACTACAAGGATTATCTATGGAACGGCCTGGTGAGGCGCCATAATTCTATGCAGTAGAGTATGGACCTGAAGCAGATATAACCATTGGGCACATAGGAAGAAGGAACGAACAACCGCGCTCGTCGTGAATGCAGTTCTCCACGGTTTCAGGGCTATCGACACAGGTGCGTCACATATCGTTCTCTGCATGTGGTCCAAAGCAGTGTGATTTCTCACCGTAATATCAGCGTGCCAGCCCAAGCATTACCGGTAAGTATCTTATGTATCTGTTGGTGCAGAATCACACCTTCCTACCGTTTGCAAGGGAAGATCTCGTAGGTGCAGCGCTTCAGATCCTCTACGATGAACACGGCATCAAACGCGAGGACCTCTTCCTGCAAACAAAGTGCGTCCCTCCGCCCGCCCTTCCCCTTCCTCGTACAAACGCCCCTTTCTCGCCCAGGTTTACCTCCATCGACGGGCAGGACCAGACACAACCCCTCCCCTACGACCCCAACGCCGACATCCCCACCCAGATCCAGTCCTCGGTCCAAACCTCTCTCAAGAACCTCCGCACGACGTATCTCGACTCCCTCGTGCTGCACTCGCCCCTCCGCACCCTCCCCCAGACGCTCGTCGCGTGGCGCACGTTCATCTCCCTGCAGGACTCGGGCGTCGTCCGCAAGATCGGCGTGAGCAACACGTACGACGTCGCCGTACTCAAGGCGCTCGAGCGCGATGGCGGCCGCCGCCCCGACATTGTGCAGAACCGCTGGTTCGAGGGCAACCAATGGGACAACGCCGTCTGGGCGTATTGCGTCAAACATGGGATCCAGTATCAGTACGTCCCGCGGCCGTCACGGCAATAGATGGGGGTGTTGATGGGATGGCGTCCCCCTGCTGCATCTCAGGTCGTTTTGGACGCTCTCCGGCTCGCCGACCTTGCTCCGGCACTCCACCATCCGGTCGATCGCATCTGCAAAGGGGTGCTCACCCGCACAGGCACTGTTCCGGATCGCGCAGCTCAACGGCGTAACACCTCTTTGCGGCACGACGAACGAGCAACACATGGATGATGCCCTTGGAGCGGAGAAATTGGACCTCGGCGACGTCCAAGCAACCGTGGACGATGTGCTCAACATCATTCATGGCTAAGTCTACTGTCATATACTTCGCGTTTTGGGGTCGAATGTAAGATACATACTGTGGACCAAAACATTTTGTCGCCCTTTCGGTTATACCCCCACTCTGTGGCTTGCCTTTTCGGGCCCCAAATACAGTACACGCGCCGAGTAATACATGAGATTTGAGATTTGAGAGGAATTTTATATTGAACAGGACAGCCGTACACGCACATGCTACAGTTTTGCAGAGTGGTCGAACGCGACAGATATGATATGTATGTACCAACACGAGAAAGCAAGCAGACACACGAGGCGACGAGGACACACGACGGAGGGGAAAGTGGAAGGAAAGGGTGGAGGGTGGGGTGGGGGGAGAGTCCGTTATTGGGTGGGCGTGTTGTGGCATACACAGGTCGGCTTGCAGACAGATGACACCAGGAGATGCAGAATATAAAAAAAATGACAAACGATCACGCGAGATAAACAATGTGCACAAGGCGAGAGTGGGGCGAAACGACAGCAGAAAAGGGACACAACAATTACCACGCCGCCGTTCCAGGGACAGGGAAAAGAAGGGTGCGCGAAGTGGGAGAAAAAAGAAAGCTACTAGTCGCTACCATGTCTCACACGAGCGTAGAGAGGTCGAAGTATTTACAAGATGAATTTATAGGCAAAAGGGGAAAGGGGATGGTAGCGATGGAGGATGGATGCAGAATCCAGGGTACGGGATGCGCGGTGCGCATCGGAGCACCTCTCAGTTGTGCACCCGCGAGGACGACTCCGGGAAGACCGGCGGTGGACGGGCAGGTTGAGCTTCCCGGGGAGGACGTACGCGGAAATCGGCGACGATGCACAAGTGACTACAGTTCCAACCAGTCGACATCATCATCAGCATCACGGCCCTGGCAAATAACGACACAAATAGGACGACGTACTCAGACGGGAAGTGGGCGTTCGGGAAACCAACAGCCTTGTCCAGGTAGCCCTGGTCCACGTCCCCGAGGACCGCGTTGACGGACAGGTTCGACGTCGTGTACCAGATGTAGTCGAGCGCGCCTTTGAACGTCGGCGTGTAGTTTGTCATCGATAGCTCGCCTATGCCTGCGTATGCGCTCTTGAGGCCGAGGCGGTGGCGCAGACCGTCCGTAGTGTACTTGCCGTACGTGTGCGATAGGAAGTCCTCGTGATCTGGAGGAAGGGAGCCGCTCGACAAGAACTCGTACACCCCGCTTTGTGGGATCGAGTTCAGGTCACCGCAGACGACAATGGGGATCTTGTAGCCATCCGAGTACACTGGTGGCGGACGTGCCGACCCATTGTTCTCGCCCGTGGAGGGGCTGGTCGTCGAAGGCGCGGCCGATGAAGGAGTGGGAGGAAGGCGGGGTGGGTACTTCGCGAAGTTCTGGGCGATCTTCTCCACCTCCTCGATGAGCAACGCGGTCTGCACGAGCTTGACGTCACTGAAAGCCGGGTCCCAGTGCAGATGCGTGTTCGCGACAATGATTCGTGTTCCTGTCTCCTTGTTCTCTAGAAGACACACGACGGCAATGTGGTCCTTGCCGAGCACGCGGTTAAACATGTCGTCCGTCTTCTTGAAGTCAGGTCGTTGCATCGCCACCGTGCTGTACTCGATGAGGTGCTTCTCCACAAGCGAGTATCTACGATCGAAAGTCAGCATCGGGTCAGCCGGGGACGACAACATGTTTACTCACTTCGACGCCTTGTAAAAGATAGCACTGCCGTCGACCATACGTCGTTCATTCTCGCTCATCATCTTGTACCGCGACTTCGCCCAGTGCGCGCCCTCGTAGTCATGTTGCGCTAGCTGCTTCGAGAAGTACTCCTCGTATTGCGCGTTGTCCACCTCCTGCAAACAGATGAAGTCCGCATTGTGTTGGAGGATCTCGGTCATGATAAGCTCCTTGCGATAATCCCACTGCAGGGCCCACGAGGGCGTGTACCCGTACAACCTCTCCGTCGCGCACCGTTCGCAGAGGATATTATAGCATACGACCGAGAACGACTCCACCGTTGCGTCGGCTTTCATCGCGTCTCGCTCCGCTTGACTGACGAAGTGCTTCCACACTCGGTCAGGAGGAGGTGTGGGGATGGGGCAGGAGTCACGTAGGTACGAGATGAGCGCGGGCGTACCGTCCTTCTGCACGATCTGTTTCAGCGACGGCTCCAGCGGGTTCCCTTCGATCCCAAGCGTCTGCAATTGATGGAGCGTGCCAAGCTCGGGAGGGAGGGTCTGGAGATGGTTGTCGAACAGATACAGCTCCTTGAGCGATGTTAACATCCCGAGCTCGACAGGGATAGTTATGAGACCGTTTCCCGAAAGGTCCAGGAGTTCGAGGTGACGGAGCTTTGCGATCTGAGGAGGAACGGCGGTGAGGGCGTTGTGGTTGAGGTAAAGATTGGTGAGGAAGGTGAAGGCGAAGAGCCCGGACGTTGGAGGGATGTTCTTGATGCCGACACCCCCCATGTCCAAAGACTGCCAAGTATTTCCAGGTTTGGGAGCCGTTGGACGAGAGGCCTCGGCTACAGGGGCAACGGTCGCGGAGGGATGGTTGGCAAGAGCGCTCGCGGTCGTAGGAGACATGTCTGAAGCTGCCTGGAACTTGGACGAAGGAGATGCGTTAGAGGCAGCATCTCCGTCCTTCGCGACTCCGTTCGTCTCTGGGACCTTGATCGCATTGGGATTTGTGATGGGGATGGCAGCTTTCTGAACTGTACGCGCGGCCATGGCGCTTGCTCTTGCTCGATGGTGCGGTGATCTTGAAGCACGAATCATCTAAGAAAAGGGGCAGAAGGGCATGTAAGAATACCGATAACAGGTTGATGACCTGTCAGGGAGGGAATAGAAATGATAAAGTGTAACAGGAGAGGGGTCAAACGACCTCAAAAGTGGGGGGCGCTATGCAAGTAAATGAACGCAAAACGGAGAATGATGGTACTATATCGTGGCGATCACGCGAATGGAGACACTCACCTCGCACTTGAGCAATTGCTGCTGCCAATGGGGAGTCATCATCTGTGTCGCTATCGTCGGTGAGCCACCCTGTCCCAGAGCTCCATGGGGACCTTGCATCGCATTGCCATTCGGGGGAGAAGAGAAGTGGGGATGAGAAAGAGAGTTCTGGTGATGGTGGTGGGTGAGTGGACCGGGCATATGTTGGTGTGGATGGTGTTGCATCGCGGTCATTGTGCCATTGTGGGCGAAGAGGGGGTAAGCGGGGGACGTCGGAGGATGAGCGTTGTTCGCCGGCCCAAAGGCAGGATGTCTTGCCCATGCGGACTGGTCCTGGACTTGACCTGGATGCTGGTGGGTGGGGAGCTTGTGGGCAATGCCCGGGGATTGTTGAGGATAGTACATGGCATTGGCAGAGAGAGTGGCCACTCTGAATACGGTGTGGGGAGGTAAGGGGGGAGAAAGAAGAGGAGAGAACGACTATAAAAACAGGAAGAGAAGAGAGAAGCCGTTGGGATGGTCGTGGTGGTCGTGAAGAACAGCGAGCGTGGAATGTTTGTCAGTGTCGCACCCAACGATGACGAGCACAGCTCTCCTCTCCCTCCCGCTGACTAAGCCGCTCCCCAGACCGCGATTCCGGGCGGTTCTCAGCTCTCCACATATTCAACCCCCGGCCATCTCGGATTGGATCGTCTCTCGAATGCCCGCCGATGCTCTCGAACCCTGCAGCGCACCCACTCCTCGTCCTCTCCGTCCCGAGTGCGCTCCGTAGAGGCGGGCGGTCAGGAATTGAATATGCAGGAGTCGATCCCCCGGTGTCCCAAAAAGGCAAGTGCAGGACACAAGCCGTACGATTCAAGAATTCGAGACATGGTGCAAGGTCTTAGGCGTCCTTCCCGCTACTTAAACCACCTCTCGCTCTTGTCTCCCCCATACTTCCTGCTGCACTGTCCACCATGAGCGTATACCAAGCGACTGCCTCCGCACCCGTCAACATCGCCTGCATAAAGTGGGTACTTGTAATCTACCGCGATCTCTCTGTAATTGACATCGAGGGTTAGGTACTGGGGCAAGCGCGACACCAAGCTCATCCTTCCGACCAACTCATCGCTCTCCGTCACTCTTGATCAAGACCATCTTCGTTCGACGACCACGGCCCGTGCCGACCCATCTTTCCAGAAGGACAGACTTTGGCTGAATGGCGCGGAGGATGAGATTAACGATGGCGGGCGGCTTGCTACGTGCATTAAGGAGATGAAGGCACTGCGGAAACAACTCGAGGACAAGGATGCGTCCCTCCCCAAGGTTAGATTTACTTCCTCGTCCCTCATCCCTGGCGATTCCAACACGTCCTGTCTTTGTCCTAGATTTCTGGATACTTTGTCCACATTTCATCCCGCAACAACTTCCCAACCGCCGCCGGCCTCGCATCTTCCGCGTCTGGCTTCGCGGCCCTTGTCGCGTCCCTCGCAGCACTCTACAAGCTTCCCACCTCCCAGTCCGACCTCTCTCGCATTGCTCGCCAAGGTTCGGGCTCTGCGTGCCGTTCCCTCTTCGGTGGCTTCGTCGCCTGGCAGATGGGCGAGCTGCCTGACGGCTCCGACTCGCTCGCAGTCGAGGTTGCCCCCCGCGAGCACTGGCCCGACATCCACGCGCTCATCTGTGTAGTCAACGACGAGAAGAAGGGCACATCCTCGACCGCGGGCATGCAGCGCACGGTCGAGACCTCCCCCCTGCTCCAGCACCGCATCAAGCACGTTGTGCCCGCGCGCATGACGGCGATCTCGGAGGCGATTCGCGCGCGCAACTTCGATGCGTTCGCGCGAATCACGATGCAGGACTCGAACCAGTTCCACGCCATCGCGCTCGACACGGAGCCCCCGATCTTCTATATGAACGACGTCTCGCGTGCCATCATCGCACTCATCGTTGAGTACAATCGCGTCGCGGTCGAGAAAACCGGGAAGCTGAAGGCTGCCTACACGTACGATGCGGGCCCGAACGCGGTCATCTACACGCCGAAGGAGAACATCAAGGAAATCGTGGAGCTCATCGTGAAGTATTTCCCCCAGGCGGAGAACTTCAAGGATCCTTTTGGCCTCTTCGGCGCGGTGGGGGTGCAGGGCAAGGTTGTCGATGGGTTCAATGAGGCAGTTTCCAAACCATTCGGTGTCGGCGCGGTGAAGGGGCTCATTCACACACGCGTCGGCGATGGTCCGAGAACCCTCGGCGCAGAGGAGGCTCTCCTCGGTCCAGATGGCCTCCCGAAATAGCCTTGAGATGGTGTAGTATCCACCTTGTATTTTTTTAGATGGAAGACAATACTGCTGGAGAACGTTCCTAGTTGTGACAATTGCCTGTCTGCAGGTTGGTTCAGAAGGAGACCAACCAAAACAAGATTGATCTGAGAGAAAGGCTCAAGGCTGCTAAGAGGGTTGCGTGTGCCGTGAGCGGTATATAGGCTTTGATATACCTCAAGCAGTGTGTGTTATTGAAAACAACGTTGAACCATATGCATGGACTTATACTTGTACCACACAAGAGGTATAATTTGTATCTCTGAGAAGAAATACAAGACACTATGGCCGAGTGGTTAAGGCGACAGATTCGAATTGTCCGATTATCTGTTTCCCTCTGGGAGCGCAGGTTCAAATCCTGCTGGTGTCGTTTGATTTTATTATGTAACTTTTGGCTTTTTCGTCGCTTTCTACGTAAGACGCTTCCTTAGGGTCAGTTCGGATACCAGGTTCTGAGCCGGAACCTGGCGAAACCTGGTTTCTGACTTCAATCCTCCGAGAGGGCGCTTACATGACTGATTCATGACTAATCCGTGACAAGTTGCCAGTGTCACCTTTCCGCGATGCTTACGGAGTCTTCTCATTGTACACCTTTTTGTAGGTGTCTACGGCCTTCTTAACTGATGTGAGCGCGTGTGCTGCAACATATGTCACTACTATATACCTGGTACTGCGTGGGTTCCGGATGGGAGGCATGGGGGGCACTCGGGAGACGAGACGAAGAGATTTATTGCCGGCCCGATCTTCCAAGCTGTCACTTCAGGGCGCCCAGTGTCACTTTACTATGTATAGTAGTCACGACGCTTGGCTCTCATTCTCCGTGCGCTAACGAATAAATCTCTTCGTCTCGTCTCCCGAGTGCCCCCCATGCCTCCCATCCGGAACCCACGCAGTACCAGGTATATAGTAGTGACATATGTTGCAGCACACGCGCTCACATCAGTTAAGAAGGCCGTAGACACCTACAAAAAGGTGTACAATGAGAAGACTCCGTAAGCATCGCGGAAAGGTGACACTGGCAACTTGTCACGGATTAGTCATGAATCAGTCATGTAAGCGCCCTCTCGGAGGATTGAAGTCAGAAACCAGGTTTCGCCAGGTTCCGGCTCAGAACCTGGTATCCGAACTGACCCTTAGGCACTTACCACCACCACATACTTGGCAACATTACATCGGTAGGAACCGAGGTTTATAGCCCAACAGATGATGTTTTATGGCACGGGATCGAGTTCCCCTGTGGACAAAGCCGCAAACAGTAGTCCGCCGTCGGTGGTAAAATTGTTCATTTTTTGATGATGTGAGTACGGGTTCTGTTAACCGCAGCTGCGTTGACCTTCGCGATTCCCAGGATTCAGTGCCATCCTGAACAAAGCCTGCAGCAATTGTTTCTGTGGTGTGGCGTTGGTGGACGGGGGACCCACATACGCATACAGAGGTACAACAACCGCACCCTTATTATCTTACCCTTTTCGTTCATCTGGTCTTATACTCGCCATCAGGACATCCCGCCATAATTGTTGCTGTGGGAAGCCTTCGGGTAAGTCACATCTTCCCTTTCACCTTGTTGTATCTTGACGCTGGGGCTTTTTGTTACGCAAGAGAGCAAGGGAACGTCTCATAGGGACCGTTTCCAAGGTCACTATTGCACAACAACAATGTCTACAACAACGTAGTCAGATCCCTCGGCTCCGCCCTGGATTCGAGCCTCTAAGGAACCTCAAACACTTCCCAGAAGTTCGAGGAACCCAAGAAGATTCGTAGCACGAGGCGTATAAAATAGGCCGATGGTCATAACCTCGGCTCTGCAGGATCCTCACGTTCACCGCCCCCCCATCCATTTATCCACTCGGCTTATCGACAGCATGAGCTCTTACGGTCTCGACCTATCCCCGGCGCAGGCGCCTCTTAATTGCTTTGGTCCCTCCCTCTCGTCTAGAATACTCTCACGACTCAGGCCTCGACGCACTCGCAAGACTGAATACATCAATCGTCTTCGCGAGGGTGATGCGCGCATGACCGAAGCTCGCGATGTCTTCCAGGCGTGCCGGCATATCTTGGGCCATGAAACGCACGCAGCCATTCAAGTGAATCTTGAGGGGTCAGTTCTCTTCCTGCTACTATGGCCAGTCCGTACCAGTCTAACGCCACCACCAGGCTCCGCGTTGAGCGGGATAGGCTTTATAAGTTCTACGACTACGGAGGTTCCCAAAGGGTGGAGGAAGAAGCTCTATCTCGTGCCGAAGCGTACAGAACCAACGCTATCAGGGTCCACGCGATGGCCACAGTGGGTCTCCAAGTCTGTACGCATGCTATCGAATGTAACTAATCAGTTGGATCCAGACGGCACGCAATGCAGCACGCTCCGTACCTAGTAGCTTGTACGCGGGGGGATTAAGCTCCAATATGCACGGGAGTAACGGCAACGGAAGTAGCAGTAGGGGCGGTCGCAATAGCGGCACCCAGCGAGTGTCCAGCGAGTATGCTCGTGCATCCACAAGGAGCAAACCCGCATCCTTGCCAAAGACTCCTCCCTACTCCGAGGAGCCCCTTCAGATGGGTATGTCTCCGTTCCTCTCAACTCTACCGAGGAATTCGCAACTCATCCCGACACCTATGCAGTGCAAACCCGCGCCGGCCCCGTAGCCTGGGTATCGAGCATGCCCGCAACAGGGAACAACATCCTGGGCCTCGATGCCATGGGCGTCCGCGGCTCACCGCAGACTTCCTACAAGAACGGCGTGCTCCGTACAACACCCGCAGGCAGTATCCCCAGTCTTGACATGTCCCTCGTCGGCATCTCGTCCATGCAGAGGTCCCCCACTTCCATGCGCGGCTCCCCAGCCGACTCTGTGGGCGCGTACTCGCTCGGGTCAGACGGTTTCCCGCGCCTAAGCCGCCGTGCGCCGCAGCGACGGGGCACAATCCAGTCGACGACGAGCGTTCCGCGGTCGAACCCCTCGCGCCAGGGCTCGGCGCAGACGCATTCGAGTCATGCGTCTTCCGCGAGCGGGAGGGTGCACTCATCGCGCCAGTCGTCGATGCAGACATCGCGCAGCGGAGCGACGCACTCGAGCCACTCTCGTCCCAGCCTCGACAGCGCGAAGCACCCTGGAAGCTTCCAGCCCAGTCGCTCAGACGACCGCCGTGGTCGTCCTGCCTACGCCCGGGCGCCGTCATCCCTCAGAACCTCGTCGGTCCCGCCGGAGAACAGGGCATCTCCCTACGGAGTCGTCCGCATCACCGACTCCCCCGGACGATATCACAACTGAATTTGTCGCGAGCCCCCATGGGTCCTCACGACCTCGGACGAGTCTGAAAAGGCACCATAATGTCAGCATTCAACACCCCACGAATTGAAAACCCAAGACAGAAACCACGTTTGAAACGCTTTCTCCAGTCACGATCTTCAACGTTCTTCACGCCCCGAAATCCCTGGATATGTGTATCTTTAGACGCCGTTATGCACGAGCACGATATCTACGATGTATTATACGACTGGACATGACTGTACGATTCTATATCTCAGCACGACGAAAAATAAATTACACCCTGTCTCACGATCTTCTGAGCACTCGTCTTCCCCAAGACATGACGTCGTCCGCGAAATTACTCGTCATTGTCCGTGCCTCATCTACGAGGCCATCGAAGTCCTCCCCAGACCACGGCGAATACTGGACGTTGCGCTGCTCCAGCATTGTGAAACGCAGCACGTCCTTGACGGTGACAAGGCCGACGAGCGCGCCGTGGTCCTCAACGAGAATGACTCGTGGGCTGAGGGGACAAAGCTGTTAAAACAATGCAGCTTGTAACGATGTTATGTCTGTCCACTCACCCCATGCGCTTGAACAGCTGCATCGCGATCTCGAGTGGGAGCTGAGGGGATACGGTGAGCGGTGTCTGGTTCACCCATGGCCACAGCTTGACCACGTCTTGCATCGTCGTATTCTCCATGATATCCATGGATATCTCCTCATCCAGGCCGACTGCAGGACCAGCAGCAGCTCTAGCGAAGTCGGCGTCTTCAAGGTCTTCTGGGTCTGGTGCAAAGGAAACAGGGGTATCTGGCTGAATGTCCTGCAAGTGACGCGTTTTCTCTGTGTATAGTGTTTAGCACGACATCAAGCGCGTTGCATCGAGGGAGCATACCGAGAACGTATCGTAGTTGGCTGCGGTCGATAAATCCCATGAGAATATTCTTGTCGTCTGCCGAAATGACGGGGAAACCCTTCACATCTGTGCTGGCGAGGACATCCTCTGAATGGAGAGCAAATGCGTTACATTCAGGTATGTGATTCGTTCGACATAAAACGCACCTATCCCTTTGACAGATAGTCCCGAAACCGGCAAAGTTTTCAAATCCTGCCTCATAACTCGAGAGACTGGCACGTTATATGCGTGATCGTCCTTCTCGAGGAAAGGGAAACCATTGAACCGGATCATCTCGTCTGCAATACCGGTAGTCCCGAGGAAGTCGCCCACGGCTTTCGTGACGAGCAGAACGATCTGTAGTGGCAAGTTATTCCAACTGTCATAGGTTTGAGATACGTAACACGCACCATCGTTGGCAGAATATATGTCAGGGCACCAGTCAACTCGAACATGATGACGACGACGGTGACAGTCAGCCTCATCACCCCACTCAGCGCCGCAGCTGCGCCAAGGAGCGCATACGTCCCAGGCGTAATACAAGGCACGTCCGGTTGACAAACTGCGAATATCCCTGAACCCAAGTACGCGCTGAGGAAGAAGAATCAGCTACGGCCAAAACGAACAATGCGAGGCAGGACGAAAAAGAACATACCGATTGATGGCCTTCACTATGATACCGAGCATCCTCCCAAACGTCGCGCCAATAGCCATCGATGGCACAAAGATACCTGCGGGCACCTTGCACCCGTACGAAATGACGACGAGGCCCATGCGCAGCACCGTCGCGAGGAAGAGGGAATTGACCATGGGCCACTGGTACGCCGTCTGACAGAGGTGGTCGTAGTCGCTCGCACCGTCGCATTCGCGGAAAAGTATCTCCATGCTTTCCGTCATGTCGATCCGCATGAAGTGGTTGAACCAGCCAATCATGGCCGTGATCGTCGCAAGCGTGACTGCTTCCGCAATAGCATGGTTCTTCAGATATTGCTTACGGAAGGCAGCCACTTTCAGGTTGAACTTCACAACGAAGGCGCCGTAGAGACCCTATTCAGACCGCTCAGCCGCAGTTCGTGAGATGCCGAAAAAGGTGACTCACTCCGAAAATCCCTAGAATGATGAAGAAGAATATCTCAAAGAAGTGCCAATCCCGGTCGTAGGTCACCTGGAATAGTACGAGCTTGCCGCTCCGATACGGGTTCATCGCCGACAGAGTGACGGTCGCCACTAAGGCGCAGAAGAAACTCCGCCACATTGTCTTGATGCTGAATACGCTACTCATTTCCTAGGTCACAATCAATTTCAGATGATAATTAGACATGCTAGGATATGATCTTACCTCGATGGAAAATAATACGCCTCCAATAGGAGAACCGAATGCGACCGCGACGCCAGCCGCACTCGATGCCGTCAAGATTTCGCGCATCTTCACTGACAAGAATATGTTGACGACAAATCGCGACGCCAGAAATGTGCCCACATACCTTGGCTTCTCGAGAAGCCCTTGAACATGCCCGCAATGAGGTTTCCAACGCAGCACGCGACATGAACCGAGGGACCCTCTTTGCCGACCGAGAGGCCGGAGGCAATCACAAGGGGCTACACACGTCTCGTCAAATAGGCGACGCGGTAAGGAGGAAAGTGATGCGCACCAATGTTATGCTCTTGACGACGAACGTCCAGAAACCCAGGAAGCCCTTCATGATAAACCCTCCAATGATACATTTGATCTCGGAGATGCCAGAGCCCGCCGCATATTTCGCCAACGACCGCACCAGGTGCGCTGCAACGAAGGAGAATGCGGCCTGTGGAATGTTTGAACACAAACACTGACCCCATGCCCAAAACTACCCAGCGAACACGTTACGCACCGCAAACAAGACGTATATTGCCCAGCGCGCAGGCATAGCGGTACTCCATTGGTGCCATGCCTCGCACGTGTCCCCCTCGTCGTCGATCTCCCAACAGCAGAACTGCTGGTTCAGCCACCATCCATCCGAGCAGTATCCCATCTTTATGTCCGACAGCCATTCGGTCACTATTGAGATGACCGCTGCGTTGACGCCAATGGCAATGCCTGGGACATACGCATACAAAACATTAAAACTGTCCAGATTCTTGCGTGACCGGCGAAAATGGGGTCGCGTCTTGCAGCGCTTGGAGGAAGTGTGGGGAAAGGGATGGAGTGGGATGGACGAGTAGACCGGGGCTCACCAACTAAGCTCACAACAAACCAACTCTGTCCCGCATATGCAACCTCCTGTAGCCGTGACCATATCCATGCAAGGCTAACATTTCCGCGAGGTCCATGGTATGGAGTATTGAGTCTGCGCGCCGCCCGTAGTCGCCTGTTGCGCTCGATTATGGAATCCTGTATCCAGTCTACATGTTGACGATCAGTATGACCTTTCTAGGGTCACTCAAAGCTTACCAACCTATGGTAGTGAAGTCCTCATAACGTCTGTACGTGACATTAGGTCTAACCGATGTCGTAGAGGAGATGATGCACCCACTGGAGCTGTTCCAACTCTTCATCACCGTTGTGCTGCGGCCTGATGTCGTGAAATGACTGTCGTCGGTCTCGGGTCATGGATATGCGGCGTGACCATGTGTTGGTCCCTAGAACACTGAGTGGGTGAGGGATGTAGCAGGCAGATGCACAAAGTGGATGAGACCCAACAAACGACAGGGCGCCAAACGGGCGGTCTCGTCCCAAACACTCGTAGAGCCTCGCGCAGCACGTACGACGTTCAGGTCTTCAATGTTTCAACGGTCACGGTCTACTACAGTCACTGGTGATCTTCATCAACGTTGGCCACATAGAGGCTTGGAATCAATCGTTTATACTCATATATTCAACAGGAGAGGCACGTGTACGGCGTACGCTCGACATCTTACGGAACTTGGTTCACAGTTCAATGACCAGACATTCGAGTTAGCACGAAGGGACACTGATAGCTGACACAATACAGGCAGACAACATGGATCTGTACCAGCAGAACCTTCACTCGGGTGGGATGGGAAGAGCAAGCGTCTTGGTTGCGGTCCAGTAGAAGGTACGACACAGGTGACGGCAGGCACCATAGAGCCTGGGGATGCCAGACTCGTCCTTGTGCACCACACGAGAGCGTACAGTAAAGCCCACTGTGTGAGAGGATCGCGCAGCCGTTCGAACCGCGCGAAGGCTTCGTCAATGGAAGGCCTTGCGTCCGGATCGCGTTGCGTCATCTCAGCGAAGAGGGGCTTCAAAATGTCGAAGTAACGACTTTTCTGCGACAGTCGTGAAGTGCGTCAGCGAAACTCAGAGTCGCGCGTGTCAACGGGACCTCACTTATGTCCAAAATTTGGTTCTAAAGCAGGTTTCCGAGACAGTAGACGTCAATCTTGTATGGGTCCCGTAAGATATCAGGATCCTCATACTCAGCAACAGTCTTGTCGCCTCTGAAAGATATATGAATCAATGGTGAGGCATCTGGTGGGCGACAAAGCAACGAAAGACCGAAATCGATAAAATACTGTAGTATTTGGTCGGGTGCGATGTCCGGGTATATTGAGTAACTCGGCATTTGAAGTCGTAACTCTTGTGTGGACGGACGGGGCGAGGAAGTTCGGAGAAAAGAGGAGCAGGGTCCATCATGATATTGTTGGTGTGGATATCACTGCACGACGTTCATGAGATATGCGTAAAGTACTAGAAAGTGTAACTCGTACAAATGCGCAAGATTGTGTTTGTGTAAAAACTGAAGACCCTGGGGACGGTATGCGTAGGCATAGTATATGAGTACAACTTTCACAGAACGAACGCGGTATGGAGCAGACGGCGTACCTCGAGCAGTTGACAGGTACATTCAATGCCTTCGCCGATGGTGGCAATCCTGACTCCGTTGATGCGCATGAAGTACGGCATCACCAAGAAAATGATGTTCTTGTCTAATGGCGACTGGAGAACATCGTAGACAGGAGCTGCATGGTTATGGCGGTCAGTAGCTAGAGGGTCGGGCATGGTGAACATGCGATTTATCTCTTCTTCAAAGGGACAGCAGGACTTGTTGACTTGCTTAAGTACAACAATACGGTCGTCGGAGGTGCGTACGGCATCCATGACTTATTGCACTAAAAGGTACTAGTAAGTAAAGCGACAGGCGGCCCTCAAAGCTAGCACGACTCACCAAAAGTACCCTTTCCGTCCTCGCAGAAAGGAATATTACTTCTTAGATTTCAGCCAGGAGGGCTCCCAATCCGTCCGATAGCGTGGGCGAAGCATATAGCCGGACTCCGCGAGCCAAGTTTGATGGTCTTGCCAGAAGAAGAGACCGCCGGGCTTCCTCATGTAGCTCAATGGGTGTTGATGCGTGGGTGATGCTTGAACCTTGATGGCTGGGAACATCTTTACGGCTCAGAGAGGTGGAAAGTGGAAAGATGGAAGGAGCGCACTGGCAAGGGGAAAAGCTGGACTCCGCCACAGTGCTCGGTCGCAGGACTGCGCAGCGCTGAAACTTCGCTGAGATGGGAATAACTCTGGATAACCGCCCATATCCCACGCTTTCGCATGGCACCCACAACCTCGCTACCGATCGCATGGGGCGCCTTACCGCTTTCGGCAGCAAGACAAGCGCACAGCTTTTGAGCCCGAGGGTTATCCCCCTCCGCCACATAAAATTTATCATAAGTGCCTGTTCTCTCTGATTCCATTGTCGACCCCAATCTTCGGCATAACATTCAAGACTCGCAGGCCATGAGGTGCGCGCAGCCCAGCAGTCCTGGTCTGAGAAACACCGGCATCGTGCCGCCTGACCAGGTGCCATATCATCGCGAAGAACAGCGACGAGCTTCAAGTGGGTACTGTGAGTCCAGAGCGAAAAGAGTGACAAATAAATATAGTATTTCGCATAAGAGGATACAAATTGATACTGTTAACAATACACAGCGACTCAGGATGAGCTCGACACTCAGGCCGACACGTTATCACGTTGAAGATACGTCTACTGCATAGCCGGTGAGAAGACATGAGGCCACATCGCGCTAGAGTAGGCGTCTTACCTTCCGCGCTTGGGGCTTTCCCATTCAATGTTTGGACCGCACCCGACTCTCCCAGGATGCTCGCCAAGTGTTCCCGAGTTAGTGCAGAGTCCTGTCGACCGTGGCTGTCAGCAGAATACAAGGTTGCAGACATCGCTGCCGTACCGCCGTGGCCGCCAGGAACTGGACGAAGGCTTCCGTCTCCTTCTCCCACTTCCGAACTTGCTCTACCAAGGCAGCAAGCTCGCAGAGGTAACATTTCACATCTGCCGGGAGATCGATGCTACAATATAGCCAGTCAGCGTATGCTGCGATGACTGGCGAGGGGGGAATTGTACATACACCTTGAGAATCTGCTCGATCTCCTCCAGGGAGGGATCTGCGTCCCCCTCGGCTTCAATGAGTTCGCGCAATTGAGCAGGCAGGTCGTCCGGACTGATGGATTTGAGAGGTGAGGGAGAAACTGGAGCATGAAGCGTAGCAGCGTCGGAGGTCATTTGAGCCATGGGTAAGCACAGGGTTCGAGCAGTTCGAAAGGGCTACTGGTCGCGATGGTGAATGGTTCTCTCCCCTTCCGTCGTGTTGCTGATATATCCGTGACGGTGGACTGCTAGAACGAACGGGTCAGCGGCGTAGTGAACAGACGATTGGAAGCCCGGCACCATGAGCGTACGTATGTCGGTAACTATTGTTCCCAGATGGACAAAGGCGTGTTGTTCACTCGCACTGCATGGATCTCGAGAAGGGGGATACGGACCTGGGGTTATCGTAATACCAACAAAAACTGCACAGCCTACTAGCAAGCGACCTATTGTTGTCGCGGGCGCAGGGGGTTTCAGTAAGAAGTCTTTGTTCAAGCATGGAAGACTCACTCAGGGACAGCTGCTAGAGAAGACGCGGCGAAGACGTTGTTTCCACCAGCGCCAGGTGCCCGGTGAGGATGTGGGTGGCAGATTGCGAGGACACGTGCTGAGATACTTCCAGCCAAAACGAATTGCGCAGCGCTAGAATCTATTCTCGGATTGCCGGTGATAGCTAGAACAACGTTGCCACCTGAGCCTTTGTGGCCAGACAACGGCGGCGTTGACTGTTACTCGGTTCGGTGATCAGTTGACATGGTCGTCAGACGAGGGATGAGTTGCAAGTACTCACCGTACGTCAGAGGACCCCACATGGATCCATATTCCATTCGGCAGGCGGGTGCCCTTGTCTGTATGGCACATGTACAACGAGAATGAGCCTCTAGGCTGGACACAATATTCCCCCAGGGGATATCGGATGTCTCGCAAGAGAAGAACAATGATCTGGTATCAACGCGACCGAGACGTCGGTCTTAGGTGAAGGAGCGACAGTAAGTAGATTCCCATAGGGTATACAGAGAATAGACAGCAATACGACGACAATACAAGAGCAAAAACGGTAGGCTAAGAAGGCACGGGTATCGCGGGTTTGCGTGTGATGACATAGCGAACTGTACGAAAGATGTGACGCGCGTTGCGATACCAGCCCACGACCGACTCTTCGTTGATACGAACCGGACGGGACCGCAATGTCCAAAATCGGACGCGTTTCAGTAGTTCGTCGAATCGACGTACTACCTCATCTATTGTCGGTCTCTTCGAGGGGTCCGGCTGGATCATATCTTGCACGAGGGGAGACAAAAAATCCATCCCTCGGTAGTTCTTGGGGAAAGCAATGTAAGTCAATGCAGAATAAGTAGTGAACATCTTTGCGTACCTCCAAGATGACCTGTTGGATAACATTTCCAACATAATATATATCAGTTGGAAACGGATCGAGCAGTTCACCGTTCCATGTTTTGAACTCGGGGGCAGACTTGTCTCCTCCCCGTATGGGATGTTCGAGCGGGGGGCCATCCTCAGGATTGTACCGCCTCGACAGACCAAAATCGATGAAGTAGTACCTCACGGGATGCGCGGTACGTGTCGAGTGCTTAGAAGAACCCCGATAGTCGAGCGACTTCTTAGGCGTCCGGGGATGAAACATCCGAGGATACATGGGTCGAGGATCGAACATGATGTTGGTGTCCGTGCAATCTCTGCCCATAGATAGCTTAGTCACAATCGGAGACCGAAAAACATACACATACCTATGCGCTACGTGCAACTCGTGCAGATATTGGAGGCCCTGGCGACATTGTATCAGTAGAGGTAAACAGGCGGGAAGAGAACGGTACCTCAAAGATTTGCTGGATGAAAGATAAAACTTCACCAACTGTCTGCCAAGAGGGGTCGCTGCATGCTCGAAGGAGGGGTAGAACCATGATAGTGAGGTTCGGCTCATCGGGGACAACGAAAACATCGAGTATGGGAACACAATGGTTACGGGGGTCGGAACGGATTGGTTCTGAGGAGAGATATTGGGAAATCTCAACCTCATGGGGATTACGCTCGCTGTCGACTATTTTCAGTACGACCTGAGTGCTATCAGATATGCGAACAGCATCCAGGATATATGCTGACTGGGAAGTACTGTCAACAGGTCGTAGGCGGACAAGAAGATTCTAAACGCACGAGTGCCGGTTGCCAATCCTCAAAATCAAAAGGAAACTTGTTGGGGTGTGCTTTCCAAGATGGTATCCAGCCAGGTCTATAACGAGGACGAAGCATGTACCCGCGTTCTACCAACCATTCTTGATGATCGCGCCACCATATTTCGGGCCCGGGAAGCTCAGAGTTGCGTCGGTAGAGACGTGGTGGAATAGGGTGTGTGTCTTCTGTATCCTCTTCCATAGAGTATGGGGGAGGGGAGGGGGTGAGGAGAGGATGGGGGGGAGGATGTGAAGGGACCAAACACGACCCCATCGAGGCGCGGTGGCATGCCGAACCTGAGGCGCTTCCCAACCACTGGCGAAGACGCCCATCAAACAAAGACAATAATGATTCACGTAAGTGCCGCTGTTCACGCGTTCACCGCCTGCTACTCTTGGACTTGAACAACGTCGCGTCCAATCGTTGCCAGTCTGCGACTATCTGGCCATGAGATCTAACTAGCAAAGGGGGGCCGGGTGTGATCCCAAACTGTCGATTCTCTCGTATTGCGAAGACTCGGACTACTATATAAGTGCTCCTGTAGCATGAAGGTCCGCCACCACTCCATCAGAGTCTCCGTCCCTACTTATTACTAAACCGACCAATTCATTTCCAGAGTCACCTCTCAACAGTCCCTCCCCCTCACGCCCATTCTTTCCCTCACTCCATTCAGTCCACTCTCAGGCTTTCCCGTTCATCGTCATGATAGATGCCAGTGACATCGAGATGCTTGAACGCGTCGTCGGCGACATCTCTCATACGGGTCCGGCTATCACAGGATTGTTCACGTTCATCTCCAAGCACGTCGACAAGAAGAACATGACGGTGACATTGCAGGCTGGCGAGCACCAGCTTCATCTGGCTAGCATGGTCCTCAACCACAGACAAGTCAAAACACTCCTGGGAACCAAGAATTATGAACAGTTGATGGCAAATTACGCCCTGTCAGTTTTTTTGCATATCTTCGCATCCACATTGTCACTCACGCCTCGGTATGGTATTACCACTTGCATTAGCCTCCAAAATGTGCGATCGGATCTCGAAGGAAACTTACAGTCTCTACGTAACCAGGATTTCTGGAAGAAGTTCAAGGCATCTCGGAAAATTTCTTCATGGGCACGCGAGTCTACCGCCTATAAGCACACCGTCATCGTAAGTACTTTCCGTGTCACGACCAAGGGTCAACATACTGATACGTACACTATGTGGCGTTGGCAGAGGCAATCTGACTGGGCCAAGCTTGGACTTATCTTGCGAGACGGCAAACTCGTCCCAATCAAGGATACTCTCGTATCTCCGTCAGAGCAAACCCTCGTGGCTCCTGCTTCGCGCAACGTCGAAAAATCAGATGAAAAAGACGATGACGGGGATGAAACTGGTTCGTTCTTCCGCACACCTAGTGGTTGAAATGCCGAATATCACTCACATATTGTAACCAGATGGCGAATTGTGTCCCTCGCTACCCTGTATCCCATTTGATGACATTCCGCTCAACGAGGCTCATGAAATGGAGGACTTGATGTCAGGTATGTGTAAACGTTTCTCTTCCATAAGTGTCGACTGACCCATTGTCAAGATGGCTCAGGGCCTTCGGTACCACCCAAGAGGGTACGCTTTAGCAAGCTTTTGAAAGGTAAAGCCCGCGCACAGGAGTCGTGACTTATAATATCCCATCCTATACCCTTCGCTAAACACTCTGTATTTCGAACTGCCCTCTCTGTAGCGATGTTGTGGTCTGTTATACTACGTATCCGTCCGCGGAATATAAAACGTCCTCGAGAATATCCTGCGGAAAAGCAGTCACGGAAGAGTAATATAGTAGTACTGAGACAACTATGATGGTAACGACATTATTTATGCTCACGGAGTGGGAAGTGCGGGTGTGTATCGCCAGACGCGCTTCCTAGTTCGCCAATAGTGCTTCAACGACCTGAAGATGCCAGGCATCTTCAATTCGTCTCCATACGCTACACGTGACCGGAGCTGACGCTCGGACAACGAACCACGGAGCTCCTCGAAGCGCGAACGCGCCTCGACGATGGTCGGTCGCTTCGACGGGTCTCTCTGGACCATGTCGGCAATCAACGGCTCCATGAATTCGAAGCCGTATGCTGCCTATGAGTACGCGACCGTCAGCATAGCCAGAGACAGCACGCCTAGAACGGATTCGTACTGCGAGGAAGCCGGTTCGAATCAGGTTCCCGAGATAGTAGATGTCCGTCCAGAATGGGTTCTGGGGATCGTCCGTGCCCTCGAACTCGGGCACAGATTTGTCCCCGCCGACGATGATATCTTCTAGCGGCGTGGCGTCGTCTGGCGCATACCTGCGAGAGATGCCGAAATCGATGTAGTAATACTTGACTGGTGTTCTGTTCGGTTGAATCGACGAATACGTCGCTTGAAATCGTAACTCCTCCCCCGCTTGATGGGATGAGGGATATCCGAGAGCAACGGTGCCGGATCCAACATGACATTGAGGGCCATAACGTCACTGAGGGGGCGGTCAAGGTAGAGCCATGGAGGGCACTGGATTTCGCTCACCGGTGAGCAACATGCTGTGCGTGTATGAATTCGAGGCCCTACATGCCGCTGGTTCAACCATTGTTTGCATCCACTAGGGATTAAAAAGTGTGCGCCATACCTCAAACAGCTGGCGAAAACATTCGACGGCTTCACCAATGGTCCCAAAGCGCACCTCATGGTACCGCATCAGATAAGGCATCACAAGCAAGATAATTGATTCGTCAAGAGGGGACTGAAGGACATCATATATGGGTACGCAGCGGTTGTGGCGGTCGGAAGCGAGAGGCTCGGTAGAGAACAGCTTTCCAATCTCGGCCTCGCAAGGATGGACGTGCTTCTCCACCTTCTTGAGGACAACGACGCGGCCATCGGAAACACGCTTTGCGTCCATGACCTCGAGTCGCTAGCGTACCTCGTTGTTAGCATGACGGCGTAAGGACCGATAGCGTAGTGGGCGCACCATGGATAACTGCCCATCCTCGAAATCTGCGTAGTACTTCTTCGTTCCCTGCCATGACGGCTTCCAGTCTGGATGATACCGCGGGCGAAGCATGTAACCTTGTTCCTGGAGCCACGATTGATGGTCCCGCCAGAAGTATTCGGCGGTCAGATAGCCCCCGTGGAAGTTCTTGTAGAACATCTTGTCATTAGCATACGGACTCGTCCTTTTCGTTGGTGCTTGAGCCATCTTGCGACAGGGCTGTAACTGGATGCAGGCAAGTCAGTGTAGCAGAAGAGGAGAAAGGTGCGTCCGCCGCTCCATCAGGAGCGCAAATATCGACCGCCGCGGAAGACGAAGCCTTTCCCATGCACCCACAAATGCGCACCGCCCATCACGGGAGCATTCACGAGCGATCATACCCATGCAGCATAGGGCAGCATGGACTTCCTGGCCAAGACAATTAACGCTTCCTGACACATGATCACAAAAGACAAACACAATACAAGGGTAGATGACGGCAGCATCGACCTCCGGCGCGAAAATTCACTTCCTTGTGAGATCGCATGGACTAGTCGGACTACGAGTCGGATAACCCAGATGATAGGGTGGTAGTGGCCGTCGGTGGTCAAGTCGCCAATGAGCCGTGAGAAAATAGTGGTATACCCAGCCGTAGATGTCCTGCCGATATACACTCGCGAGTGAGCGGCGGTGGAGGGAAAGGATGATTAATGATTGGGTGACATTCGAGTCGGGACGTCTCTGAGGAGGCGCCTATTGGCCGGCCCCTCGAGCCAGTCGGCGTCGGCGGCACCATCTTGGCGCCATCAAGTCGCGCTCCTGCCTTTTTGGGTACATCAATTGGCCCACCCAAAAGCGGCTCCTTCCGCTTCCAGCTTGTGGGTCCATACGTCCTGCACAGTTTAGCACCGGTCTCTACTAACACAAACACCTCTGCCGCTGATTCGGGAGTACTCGTTGCCAATCCCAAAGTACGACTAATATGAAGACAGGACACTGGCAGGCGAGTCTCGTCTTTGCATCCTCCTGCTCGTGGTTTGCTTTATTTTCTCCACGCACCACGCTGCCGTCCTTGCAAGGCCGAACTGGTTGTGTTATGCAGAGGCAACAGCAGCATATGTCGCCACGACTGAAGAACGTCGCGTCTAGACCTTCAAGCCCGGGGTCGTTCAAACGTAACTATCAGGTGTCTGCGGACAGCCTCAGAAAGATCATTCTTGAACAACTGTTATACTCGTAAAACGGTCCGCCCAGGACGATGGGCCGGTCCATGTCTCGCGCACACCTGCACTCCCATCATTCCGTGCTCAACACTCGGCGGTTGAACCTTCTGAGCTGCCTGTAGCTTGTGATCCGAGTCCACCTCCGAGTCCACCTCCTATTCCAGGCACACTCAGTCAGTCATGATTCGTCGGCAATCGAGGTGCTGTCTACGTACCGGTGGTGGATGGCGCAGCTTCGGCCTCAGCGCGCGACTTCTTTACGGATTCCTGGAGGTTAGCGTGAGTACGCGACATAAACGCCGTGCCTTCTGTGCGACGACTGACTGCTAATTCTACGGCGCGCTTGAGGAGGTCCTGGGCCTTTTGCTCCCAGGCCCTAGCCTGCTCTGCCTCCTCCGCACGTGCGGATATCTCACGCATCGTCTCCTCGGGAAGATTGGTTCTCAGGGAAGAATTGGCATTATCAGTCTCGAAATGGAGGGACGATGCGGTAATCATAGCCTACTCTTTGAGAAGCTCGACGAGCTCTCGAGGGGATAAGTCGACCTCATCGTCCTGTTCGAGCAATTCGCGCAATCGTGGAGGTAGTTGGGCAGGGTCTAGGTCCATGAGAGGCCCGAGGTGCTGGAAAAATTCGAGCATCTCTGGAACCTCATCGAGGTTAAGGGTAACAGTGCCCTGAGTGGTGAGAGGAGCCTTGGGGGATTCGGCCATCGAGCTGAGGAGAGGGGTATTGAAAAAGTCGTTGTTGTTCGGGTTGGGAGTCAGGTTCAAATATAGCACGCTCCAGGAAGGACGAGAGGATGCTGCTGAAAGGGGTGACCTAACTTCAGCAGTGTGGGCGCAAGGGAGTTGTCAAGAAGAATATCTCCAGCCACCCCCCTCGAAACCGTTCAGCAAGTACTGACACATTACTGGCGGTGGGCTATCCGGTTAAAGATGCCTGTTGGGAGTCGTGAGGGGAATCACCGCAGCTGTCAAACATGCGCTGAGAAGACAGGGAAGCAGACTAAAGGCGCAAATGAAGAGTCGTTGTAAATGTTTGTACAGCGATGACAACATGGCGTGCCATGTTGTCTGACAGAATGTGAGAGATTCCCCCAATCCAGGACAAGGGCGGTTGAATGAACGTCTACAGGGCGCGAGTCTACTAGATCTGGGGCATTCAACCCCATACACAACATTTCCAGGAAAGGAACTTTGAAACAGCGCGGGGTTGTTCTCGCGGTCTCGCGGTCTCGCGGTCGTGCGGTCGTGCCCAAGAAGCGTCGGTTGCTTTCGGCACAGTGATTGGTATGGTGCTAAATCCATACACTCCATTCACCGCCCACTGAGATGACTGCATTGTGATGGGAAATGCATCGAAGTGAGGTCGACATTCTAGCACTACTCCTTGCTTTCCGAATACTCAACAGTATGTCCTGAGGACCAGGTCAACAAGACATTTACTCATATCGGTAAAAGCTACAGCATATTTGCGAACAAGTGCACAAGTAATGATAGCAACGACATACACGAAAGCGATACGAGATCAAGCGCGTAACAGAAGCAGAACCAAATCCAGAACGAACATTAAAGCAAAAACGGTGAGAAAAAAAGTCAAATGCATGCCTTTCTCATGCCTTCGGAGTCGGTATGGGGGGTATACATAGCAGAAACCGCGGGATCAGGCGGAAATAGAGGTAATGAAGGTCTTTCAGAGCATTAACGATGCCATCATCCTCACGTTGGATGAGACGACCACGGAGGTGCCACCGAGACAGTTTTGCGAGGAGAGTCCGGAACGTCTCAACCACCTCGGACATCCTCGGACGGCTTGTCGGATCGGCGTTGACCATGGACTCGACGAGAGGTTCCATGAACGTGAGGTTCGAGTATTTCTGTAAATGATACGATGAATAAACGAAAACCCAAGTCCAAGTGCTATCGAGGCAAACCTGCAGAAAGTCCTGTCTGATGACATTTCCCAGGAGGTAGACATCGGTCTGGAAGGGATCGCAGGCAATGGTGCTGTCCTCCTGATGCTCGGGGACAGAGCGGTCAGCACTGAGAATTGGTACAGCCGTGGGGTTGGCGTCGTTCTCCTCAAACCGCAGGGCGATACCGAAGTCGATCAGATAGTACTTCACAGGTCGCCTAGTCCGCGAGTAGTACTTGGCAAATTCAGAGTAATCAGGGGTCAAGAATACGTCCCTAGGATGAAATCCGTCGGGATACATAGGACGAGCATCCATCATGATATTGAGCGTCATGCAATCGCTATAAACCTCCGATGAGCGGATGCATGGGGGCTATTAAGCAGAGACCGCACCGATGGGCAACGTGGTGCTCGTGCATAAATTGCAATCCCTGGGTAGTAAAACCGTCCATGAGAAGGGACACCGCATACATGGTCAATTCTTACCTCGAAAACCTGACGGAAGAACTCCACAGCTTCTCCGATGGTCTCAAATGCCGGGTTAATGTACCGCCTAAAGTGTGGCATGACTACGATGATAGTGTTCTCGTGGGTGGGATCCTGGAGGACTTCGTAGATGGGACAGCAGTGATTGCGAGGGTCGGTAGAGATGGATCCGGTCGAAAAATACTGGGCAATTTCAAGCTCGTAGGGATGCACCGTCTTGTCGATACGTTTCATCAAAACCATCTCTTTGTCGCTCGTACGAGTGGCGTCCATGACGATAGGTCGCTGCGAATGTTTTCAGGAGGCGACTACGTGGGCTGAAAGAGACGGGGGACGTACGACTGCCCTCTGTGCATCCTCACAAGAGTGGGGCGACTTCTTCGTTCCCTTCCAAGAAGGAACCCAGTCAGGCTTGTAGCGGGGACGGAGGGTATAGCCACATTGCTGGAGCCATTCATAATGGTCTCGCCAATAGGCCTCTAGACTGTCTAGTTCGAAGTCTGGATTAAGGGAGAGCATGAGGCATCTAGGGGAGCGTCGACGTAGCAGAGGAGCTGCTGGGGCCAGGGGAACTCGCCAATGGAAGCAAACACTGAACGAGGACGAACATTGGAATAGACGTGACGGACGGCGCTCAAGTTCTGATGGCGCTCGTGCACGCCCCTCGCCATGTGGCCACACTTTCTCACGCAATTCCACGCGTCCACAACCCTGTGGCTAGTTCTCTCCGGCTGTGTCTGAGTCCAGTCTTCCTCCTCGATCTTGCCCCATATCCACTCAAATTCACCATCCACAGCAGTAGTCAGGCCAGGTGTAAACCGCCTGACTGCCATTTCTCCCATGCCACAGGTCAACCGCCGATGTCACACGGCGGCCTTGTTTTCTGCTAAGCCGAACAGGGCATGACGACGCGGGCTTCTGACCACACCGGCGCTGGACTAATTTGACCGCACTCGTCCTGGAATAATACACTGCATGCCGGCACACCTTGTTGTTTTTGTTTTCTGGCATGTCTTCACGCAGGTGTGTGAATGGTCATTGCGTTTACGTACGTAGGTATCTATGAAATTTAAGCTTGAGGCGGGCAGTCGAGTGCGACTGACTCCCTCGATACTACTTCTCCGTTTCCCCAACACCCCGTCATCTTCGCTCCCCCATGTTGACCGCGATGGCTGCAGGCGCCACGGTAGCGGCGACCGTGTCTCATCTTGTTGATGCTACAGAATATGTCATACAGCTCCAGAAACTCCTCAAGGCCACGGAAACTGCACTCGACACGGCAGATAAACTCAAGACATCCGGCAACCGCTGGTTCAGGGTTTTCAAACCAGTCCTCACCGCCCGGGCTCACTACAAGGAGGCCGTAAGCGTCTATGCTGTTGCGATAGAGATGATCACACCTTGCATCGACGCAATGGACCCGGAGGAGGCGGAAGCATTCCTGAAGTTGGCCGCTGCGTATGTTCACTCCGCCCTCATTATTTTCAAGTTTTGATTGCGAGTTGGCGGGCATTTAGACTTCTTGATTTGAGAAAGACCATATACGAAAACAAGTCGTACAACAGGAAGCTTTGTATCAAATTCTGGGAGGAAGCTCATCTTCTTCGTGAAAATGCAGCGGTACGTTTGCAACCCGATTCTGCGCGCCATCAATGCCGATGGCTAGTCCTTTAGAGGTCAAAGGACCAGGTAGACCTGAAACGGCTCAAGCGTAAGATACCCTTGCATCCCAGGGTGGAAATTCAAGTCCCTTCCCCTACCACACACAGTATGTACCCTCTTGCCCGTTTGGTCCACATTGTCTGACACCCTTGTTCTAGGCAGCGCAACTATCCCGAGGGATATGCTGAGTTGCCAGGCAGCAAGCCCGGACCCTTTCCTCGACCCCCAAGCTCCACCTACTATAAGTACGTGAAATCAACATTTCCGCTATTACTGCCATCGCTTACATCAAAAGCTCCAGCTAACTCTACCGTCTCCGGATCGTCTGTCCAGGTGTCACTCTAAGATGATCGGACCTGTTTCAACTTGTCGCACCATGCGGATGCCTCTCTGCATTTTTCGCATGTCTCTTCTCATCGGATGTGTCTGTTGACTTGCTATGTGCTTCCTCTGATATTGTGCTATGTATTGCTTTGCCCCGTGCTATCCCATGTACTTGTTACAGATATAAATTGATTGCCTTTTCTGTGTGCCACAACATGGTGTTGACATGGCATGTCGCATTTGCTGGCGCAGAGATACGTATCAGACCAGCCTGCAGGTACGTTGGGGCCTTCCATCGATGAGAATCACTACACCCGGCCTCAGGCTATTTTTGTAGACCCAGGATGCATCTTTTTGGGCTGGACCCGCGAATCAAGGGCGACGACGCGATGGCCGTATTCTCCAACCAACTTCGAAAGCCACACACACTGCCGGCATAAGTACTAATTCCCAAGAATCTCGCCGATAGAAACTTGAATAGCTTAAGCGATATTATGGATGGCAGGAATTGAGGTACCAGTACGCGAGATGACTGATGATGATCAATAGTACCGTGACGGTCAGAGGGCCAGTTGTAGCCTGATAAAGCTGTCTTGTGGTTGAGCGGCGCTGCCGCGCAGCAATATTGATACTCGGGGGGTGAGCATGGCCTATAGAATAATCCTTAGAGCGTACCGCTCGTCATCACTTGATATCTATCAAATGACCTACACATGGATCCACACACGCCGGATCTGCCCAAGCCTGGACCCAGCAGCGTTTAGCGTTCACGGAACGACGCAGTTGTGCTTGTGCTTGTCAACCCCGGGATCCCACGGACACGAACAATGGGCATGGCGTGAGTTTGAAGTCGATAAGCTTCCGACTTCCGAAGAATGCACCCACGATCGGACGATAGCCAACGGCCCAGCTGCGTCTTACTAGTTGAAGCCTTCCAGAATCGCATCAGATGTCTCGGGCGGAAGAGGCAACAGAAAGTGAATCCTCTTGTGGTACACAAACCATCGACAGCAATATAATAGACGAGATGAACGAAAACAAGGGTTACACGAAACTACGAAGGCACGGGCATCGCAGACGTGCGTGAAAGGACGTAGCGAATCGTTCGGAACGCATGGAATGTGTTGTGATACTAGCCCACAACGGTCTCGTCAACGGGGACTGGACGAGAACACAACGTCTAAAATCGGACGCATTTCAGTAGTTCGTCAAATCGACGTACTACTTCGTCAATCGTCGGTCTCTTCGAAGGGGCTGTCTGGATCATATCTCGGACAAGGGGGGGATATTCCATTCCATGATAGTTCTGGTCAACAAGACACGAGTCAGCACAGGCTGAGTGGTCAACATCCTTGCGCACCTGTAGCACAGACTCCTGTATCACGTTTCCCACGTAATATATGTCGGCCGAGAACGGATCGAGCAGTTCCCCGTTCCAGCTTTTGAACTCTGGAACGGTTTTGTCATTGCCTCGAATGGGTGCTCGTGCGGAGGACCATCCTCGGGATTGTGGCGCCTAGACAGACCAAAATCGATGTAGTACCGCACCAGACGCGCCGTACGCGTCGAGTTCTTGGGTGAACCTCAATAGTCGAGCGGTTTCTCAGTGATCTGGGGTGAAGCATCTAGGGATACATGGGTCGGGGATCGAGCATGATTTTGGTGTCTGTGCAATCTTTATTTGGCTTAGAAAACACTCGACCTGCGCGATGTTACGAACATACCTGTGCGCTACATGCAACTGGTGGAGATATTGCAGGCCCTGGGAACGGAAACACCTGATCAGAAGAGGAGAGAGGACGGAGCTAGAATAATAATAATACCTCGAATGTCTGCTAGATGAACGATAGTACTTCACTGACTGTCTGCCAAGGGAGGTCATTGCATGCGCGAAGAGGGGGTAGAACCATGATAGTGAGATTTGGCTCGTCAGGGACACCAAACACGCCGAGTATGTGCACACAATGGTTGCGAGGGTCAGAACGGAGAGGTTCTAGAGATACTTGGAGATCTCGATCTCATAGGGATTACGCTCACTGTCAACCTGTTTCAACATGACGAGGGAATTGTCAGAGATGCGGACAGTATCCAGGATATAAGCCGACTGAAGGATCTTGCAAGCACGGCAGAAGGTTCAACACCCACAAGGGCTGCGTTCCAATCTTCAAAATGCGACGGAGACTCTTCCGGATGCGCTTTCCAAGAGGGTTTCCATCCGAGTCTATAGCGAGGACGGAGCGTGTAGCCGCGCTCTGCCAACCACTGTTGATGATTGAGCCAGGTCAGGGTCAGGTGAATCGAAGGGGAGGGAGCTGGAGTGTGAGTGATGGGAATCCATTGTCATTCAGTATGAACGGAGTGAAGGGAGGGGAGTCCAAGGGGAGCCAACTGGATGGGGGCTACGCCTCGGAAGGAATGTTCGGAACTGAGGGGCAGGCGCTGAGACTGCCGGCCCGCAAGACCGCCGGACCCGTCGCCGTCCGGCCTGAGGGGACGTCCAGTTGAACGTCCTTCGGTGGCCGAATCACTGTGCTACAAACTCGCAGGTGCGCAGAAAACTATATGACTTCTTCCAATATAATTGAATGCGCTTGTATATCGCCATTTTCCACGAAGCCCACTGCTGAGCACACACAGCCTGAACAAATTATGTGCAGGGCGAAGATCACTGGATGGCAACTTGAATGTAACGATGGAAAACAGACAACAACGTGGTATGCCCGCCCCAATACGACCCTAGTTGGCGTCACGGGGCGTAGGGAGAGCAGGGGTTCGGGTCGTCACCCAGAAAGCGGTTCGGAGAGCGTGGCGGCAGCCGCGATACAGTCTCCCCAGCCACAGCTCGTCTTCATACACCACACGAGAGCGCAAAGCCCGCTGCAATAGCGAGGCGCGCAGCCCCTCGAAACGCTCGAACGCCTGGTCGATTGACGGCCGCTCCGCCGGGTCGCGTTGAACCATCTCAGCGACGAGCGGCCGGAGGAACTCGAAGCTCTTGCTCTTCTGCAGTGATGGCGAGGCGGAGGCCCTTGAGCCTGTTAGTGATCCCGGTGAGTTTCACAGGAGCGGCACTCACGTCCATGAAGTTTTCGCGGATGGTGTTCCCAAGGCAATATATGTCGACCTTATAGGGGTTGACATGCCGCCCATAACCGGGCCCCGGAACGTTGAATTCGGGGACGGTTTTGTCCCCGGGAGGGGAAATATCGACTCGAGGATCGTCGGGAGGTACCCTCCATGAAAGACCGAAGTCTATGTAGTAGTACTTGGGGGGGTATGAAGTGCGAGTGCGTGTCCGGAGGGAGCGCTTGAAGTCGATACTCATGCTGTGATGCGCGGGGTGAGGAATGTCGGAAAGGACAATTGAGTCCATCATGACGTTGTTCAGTTTGATATCACTATAACGCTCTGAGATAATGCTCTCTGCTCCGTGGAAGAAGCACGAAACTCACCAATGTGCAATGTGGTGATGATGTAAGAACTGCAAGCCCTAGTTATAGTGTACTTAGCCGTGTGAGACTCGGACCTATGGCACGTGGCAAACGCTACCAACCTCGAAAAACTGTCGGAAACATTCTACGGCTTCCCCGATGGTGGCGAACTTGACCCTGTCTATGCGTATCAAGTACGGCATAACCATGATAAGGACATTTTCGTCCAAGGGGGACTGAAGGATTTCGTAGACGGGGACTGAATGATTGTGGCGGTCACTGGCTTGGGGTTCCGACATCGTCAAGAAACGATTAAGCTCTTCTTCGTCGGGATATCTAGACTTGGAAACCTGCTTGAGAGCAACAACGCGCCCGTCGGAAATGCGAACAGCGTCCATGATAGTATTGATCTGCAGAGCATTATGCCGAGGCAACGTCGTATGAGGTTGTGCGACTCACCAACAGGGATCTTCCGTCCTCGCAAAAGATTGGATTCTTCTTCGACTTAATCCAAGACGGCTCCCAGTCGAGTCGGTAGCGAGGACGCAGCATATACCCGGACTCCGCGAGCCATGGTTGGTGATTACGCCAGAAATACTCGTCCTTGTAAAGGCCCCCATCGAAAACAGATTGATCTAGAGGGTGAGGCTTGGTTTTCAGTTCTCTCTCGGCAGATGGGGGCATTCTTGTGGCGGGGGTACGTAAGTGAAGTGTGCGAGGAGCGGCCTGCTATCGAGCTTACTCTAGTACTCCCCGGTCCGGGGGTTTGTGTTATTGTGTTTGTCTTGGACGCTCATCGGTTTCGCTTCGAGTTGGCGCCTACCCAGATGATGCTTTGTTAGCATCGGCCGATCCGTTATGCGAAAACAATAGCCTGACACTGATATGAGCACGTCACCTGCTTCTGAGGGCCGAAGAAGAGCAATAGATTCCAACCTGCTTTCCCATAGTCACACACGCAGAATTGGTGGCAATACAACGAGCAGCGAAAACGGTTGCAAGGGCGAGCATCACGCAGGACTAGGGCGGGATGGGTATGGCAGGCTTGCGCATAAGAACGTAACGAATCGTTCGGCAAACGTGATGCGTGTTGGGATACCACCCCACGATGGTCTCTTCGTTAATAGGAACCGGACGGGACGGCAAAGTCCAGAACCAACGGTGTTCCAGTAGCTCGTCGAATCGATGCACTACCTCGTCTATCGTTGGCCTTTTCGAGGGCTCAGGTTGGATCATGTCTTTCACCAGCGAAACTATAAATTCCATCCCGTGGTACCTCTGTGTCGCAAGCAAATGTCAGACCAAGTCTAGCAACCTGCACACCCACGTACCTCCAAAACAGTTTGCTTTATCACACTCCCGAGGTAATATATGTCGGTCGGGAATGGGTCGAGCATTTCCCAATTCCAGTTCTTGAACTCGGGGATGGACTTTTCCCCGCCGCGTATGGGATGTTCACGAGGTGGTCCATCCTCGGGATTGTATCTTCTGGATATGCCGAAGGCGATGAAGTAATACTTCACTAGACATGCTGTTCGCGTTGAATGCTTGGGTGAAAGTTGGTCTGCCGGGCTGCCTAGGGTAGAACATGTTAGAGAACATCGGCCGAGCATCGTACATGATGTTGTTCACCGTACGGTCTCTGATTGGTTCAGGTGGCGGGAACCGTCGGAGCCTCTAGCCATTGCTGGCGATCACGCCACCATACCTCCGGCTCAGAAAGCTGAGTAAGGTCGACGGAATGGGCAAGAACGGAGAAGAGAAGCTCCTCTGCGGTTAGTTTCTTCCATCTATTGTGGTAGCTTGCGAGAAGAGGAGGGACAACGGGCTCGATGGATGGACGATCTGGAGTGTAAGTACGATCAAGAACATGGTCGCCGGACTGAACGGCGGGACTCCGAGGCGCTTGACTCCCTGCGGGTAGGCGCTTACCATCAAAGCCAAATATCATACAGTAACTGTAGCTCCACCTCGGATCGAACTGAGCAGGGGCGATATCTGCCAAATTGCCATCATTTTCACCTACGATGTACGCAAACGCAGCCGTAAGAGTAGTCAAGGAGTGGGAACTGCAGGGGTGCCTCGCAGAACGCGCATCCTTGTTCGAAAGTCGTGTTTCAACGACCTGAATAACCCAGCCATCTCAAACTCGTCTCGGTACACTACCCGCGATCGGAGCTTGTGCTCGGACAACGAACTACAGAGCTCCTCGAAGCGCGAACGCGCCTCAAGGATGGCTGGTCGTTTCGACGGGTCTCTCTGGACCATGTCTGCGATCAACGGTTGCAAGAATTCGAATCCGTGCGCCGCCTGCGAGTGCGAGACCGTCAGCGTGACCGGAAACACTACGGCGAGAACGGAAGCGTACTTCGAGGAAGCCAGTTCGAATCAGGTTTCCGAGGTAGTAGATGTCCGTCCAGAACGGGTTCTGGGGATCGTCCGTGCCCTCGAACTCGGGCACAGATTTGTCCCCGCCGACGATGATATCTTCCAGAGGAGCTTTGTCGTCCGGCGCATATCTACGAGAGATGCCGAAATCGATGTAGTAGTACTTGACCGGGTGTTCCGTCCGGCTGAATCGACGAACTCGCCGTTTGAAATCGTAACTCCTTCCCCGGACGATAGGGTGAGGGGTTTCCGAATAGAGGGGTTTCAGATCCAGCATGACGTTGAGGGCCATGACGTCCCTGTAAGAAGGTCAGACGAACCGGGAAAGGCAACGTCAGGCTTGCTCACCGGCGAGCAACGTGTTGGACATGCATGAATTCAAGGCCCTAATGTGAGACCGAGGCGTCAATCATTGAAGTATCCGCGACGTATACACAGCAATCATACCTCGAACAGCTGGCGGAAACACTCAACGGCTTCGCCAATGGTCTCGAAACGCACCTCATGGTGGCGCATCAAGTACGGCATCACCAGGAAGATTGTAGGTTCATCAAGAGGTGACTGTAGGACATCGTGTATGGGCACGGAGTGATTACGAGGGTCTGAAGCGAGTGGCTCGGTTGAGAACAGCCGGCCAATCTCGGCCTCGTAGGGATGGTTGTGCTTGTTCACTGTCTTGAGCACCACTACGCGACCGTCGGAGATACGAGTCGCGTCCATGATTCCAAGTCTCTGATATACTCCACTGATCAGCATACTAGAGTGTCCGTCAAAGGCTCGTTGGACGTACATGGTATACCTGCCCGTCCTCGAAGTCATCAGGGTTCTTCTTCGTTCCTGCCCATGACGGCTTCCAGTCTGGGTGGTACCGGGGACGGAGCATGTAGCCTCGTTCTTGGAGCCATGGCTGATGGTCTCGCCAGAAGAATTCGCGGGTGACGTAGCCCCCTGGGAAGTTCCTGTAAAACATCTTGTCGTCGGCATACGGACTTGCGTCTTGAGCCATCTTGCATCACAGACGCCACTGGATGGCAAGACAGGGGGAGTAAGGTGCGTCCGCCACTCCGTCAAGAACGCAGATAAGATCGACGGCCGCGAGAGATAACTTCCTTCCCATGCACCTACAAACGCATACCGCCCATCACGGGAGCGATACCCACACAATACGCGCGTTGGTGTCCAAGACGAAGACGATCAATTGTTCCCCTTCCACATGACAATAGAAGGAAGCTAGCGGCAGAGGACAGCGGTACCGCGAACCCGACTGCATCGGCGTAGTAGAAGTTTCCATGCAGAGAAACTCCACGCATGACTGCCACGGCAGCCCGAGACGATCGTGACCGCTGAGAATTTGAGCCGGGAAACATTTTAATGATATAACTAGCTGTGGGGGTCCCTATATACACACGTACAACCATCAGTACAGTACACACAATACAGAGGCTCACGCCTGGATGCCGATCACAGGGCTCAGCCAGCTCTCGAAGTCCTCCTCGCGCGTCGGGTCGCCCGTGACCTTGAGCGCACGCAGGAGGATGCGGTACGCCCCGTTCGGGATCGTCGTCCCGTTCGCGAACCGCGGCTGCGCCAGCGCGATCTCGTTGAAGCCCGTCCCGTCCTGCTCGCCAAATGCCCGCATCAGAATCAGATTCACTCTCGCACAAGCTAGCGCAAGGAAGGAAAGGGAGGAAGACGTACCTTCTGGTCCGAGTTGCGCGGCTGGTACGCCGCGCCGAAGAGCGGGCCGACCGTCTGCACCTTCGCGAACGTGTTCGGCTTCTCGTCCCACGGGAACGTGAAGTCCCAACGCTCGAACACGTGCACGCCCTCCTCACGCCTGCTGAGCGACGTCGTGAGCTTAATGTCCGGCTTGACCAGGTCGAAGCGGAGCAGCGGCGTGCCGAAGTTCAGGCGCGATACGACCGACGGGAAGTCGGTGCCCTGGAACGTGAAGTTCTGCGCCGCGCTCACGACATTGCTGTTCGCGTCGAAGATCGCGGGGATCTTCACGCCGAAGAACGTGTCCGTGTTGTCGACGACGTGCGTGTCCTTGAGCGCCGCGGCGAGCCCGAGGTACGTGACCTGGTATCTCTCCTCCTCGTTCGCGATCTCGAGGAAGCCGGAGAAGACAGGGTTGTCGGTTGAGTTGAGGCCCTTGGGCGGCTTGATGATGACAACGACCGTCTCAGAGGTACCGGGCCAGATGATGAGCGAGGGAGGGAAGAATTCGACGGAGGCGGCCTTCGAAGAGAGAGGGACAGGACCTGGTGCGGGCATTCCCTACAATACAACATGAGCGATTGGTTAGGTTGGCATGCACGATGAACCAGACCGACCTCCTGGAACGTGAGCGCAGTGCCTGCGGGGTGATGAGTGATCTTGAACTCCTTCGTGTCCTTGCCGTTGTTCTTCACAGAGAAAGTGTGACTAGAATGCTGTCAGTATGAAATACATTGGAGGAGAGGCAAGAGGCAGTACTGACATAGCCTTGTAGTGAGCCGTGTCGTTGGTGATGAGCTCCGAGGGCGAGACGAAGACCTCAGAGTGGACAGCCTTGAATGCATCGACCAAACCGGCACCCTGCTGGGTGACAGTCTGAAGAGGGTCGCCATCGGTCTTGCTCGAGGGCACGCGCTGCGCGGTGGTCTCGAAGATCGTGCGCGCGTTGCGGCCGACGTCGGCTCCGGTGCCGCGGGTCTGGAAGAGTAGCGCAGAAACGCCAGCCATGAACGGCGTCGCCATCGACGTGCCAGAGAGCACGGAGTAGGTGCCCAATGGGACGGGGTACGTCGACAGGATGTTACCACCGGGGGCGGCGATCGCGGGCTTGAAGTAGAAGTCGTTCGAAGGGCCGTAAGTCGTGAAGTCGGAGATAAGGCCACCATGCGGGTCAGGGAACGAAGTGCTCGCGCCGGACTGGGGGAAGGTGACCGAGATCTCCTTACCAGCCGCGAGCTGCTGGGCTAGCTGTGGGCGTAATGAATGTCAGAAGACGTCTTCGGATTCTAACTCTGGTGTCTACGCGTACGAAAGTGCCATCCGCAGCCTGGATGAGGACCGCGGTGTAGTTCCCGACCGCGATGCCAGCAAAGCCGTTGCCGTTGCTAAAAAGGAACGTTTGATTGAGTGACAGGCCCTCGAGAACCGAATTCGGTACATACTCGTAGATCAGCGTCACTTTGCCACCCTTAGCCGCAATGTTGCCCAACTTCTGCGTCTGAAGCAAGGTTCAACATCGGGTTGACTCTCAAACAATATTGACGCAAACTCACGAAGGCGCAAGAACCGCGGCGGACAAGCACGACATACTTGGACAAGTCGGGAGTGCTATCAGGAAGAGGGTTGCACGCATCGTTGGTAATGGTGACGTCCTTGCTGATAGCGTAGAGAGGCAGGGTGTCCTTGACCGCGAGAGGAAGCGCGCTGAAGTAGGTGATAGGATCGTGCGTTACGCCAGTGACCGTGAGGTTCTGGAGGGGAATGACCGTGTTGTCGAGTGAGGAGACGGAGATCGCGTTGATCGCGTTACCGGGACTGGAGCTGTACCACGAGCCGACGGCGCCGTCGTTACCTGTGTTCGAAGTGCCGCGTCAGCTACTATTAGAGGCTGAGGACCACAGAGTGGCACGATGCTGGAGCATGTAATCCTCAATACGGGACGTACCAGCCGCGATAGTGACGATGCGTCCAGAAGCAGCAATCCGACTCGAGACAACAGAGCTCGAAGACTCAGTCCAACCGTCGGAGCCACCAAGCGACATGGTGAGGATGTGGTTGCCGTCCTTGTAGCCTTGAAGCAGTGCCTCGACAATGACTGCCAGAGACGGACGCAAATGAGGAGGATCAGTACAGGAGCTTGGACAGGGAACAACAAGCGAAATCCTCACTGTCGTCGCTGACGGAACCCGCGCATCCGAAGATCCTATATGCGTTGATCGAGGCTTCGTACGCAACACCGCTGATGTTGAAGGGATTCCCCGGGTCAGCACCGATGATGCCCTACGCTCGATATGCGTTAACAACTTGGTACGCAGATTCCCAATAGTAGGCTGCTTACCGCGACGTGCGTGCCGTGACCATTGCACTGGTCGAGAGGGTCATTGTCAGGAACGGGGGTGTTGGTACCTGCGCAGGATCGTGAGCATCATCCTCGCCGTTTCTCGGAGACTTCGGGTTACCATCTGGACATGATGTCAGCGCTAGTTCTCAAGGAGCGGTAGTGATGGGACTCACTGTAAGCGTCTCCAACGAAGTCGTAACCACCAATGATCTTGTGACCAGCGCCGTAAGCGCCGCCAAGGGAAGGGTTGGTGTAGTCGACACCCGTATCGATACTAACAAAAAGGTGTTAAGATGATCTCAAAGGGAAGCGAACAAGTTGTTATGACTCACATTCCGATCTTGATGCCCTTGCCCAAGATGCCCTGAGCGTGCAACTTGTCGACATTCTAAGAAGCATGTGAGATTGGCGTTTGGAGAAGCAAGAACAAGAACCCTCACTGTGATGATGTGAGTGGACTCCGAGTCGGCGGGGATCTCCGGGTCGGTTGGCCCCGAGACAATGTGCTTCTTGGCCGGCCTATAAAATGCGCGTAAAACCTTCTGAGGTAAATCGAGGTTCGCCGTGACAGACTTACTTGGGAGAGGGTATGATAGTAACCGGGCGAATAGCCTTCACACCGGGAATTTCGCGTACTTTTGCGACATCCTACGCGAGCCACGCAAAGTTCAATCAATAATAAACAAGGGCATCTAGCACACCACATACATTGGCATTCTGGAGGGTAATGTTTCGGTTTGCGGAGCATCAAGCGAGAATGGGTAATGCACGTACGTCCAACGTCAACACGGAGCCGGTGAACAGGCCAGGGGAGTCGAACTCCTTGTCAACCGTGTACAAAAGCTCTCTCTTCGAGAGGTGCTCGTAGACGATGTCATGAGGCTGGACATGGCTTCACCTCAGCGGGAGGCTTGACGAAGAATCACATAGACGGACATACCCTACGGGTGTCGAGAGCGCGTCTGCCGGGGATGTCCTGGGCACTGTCGACCTCGACGATGAACTTGTTCGGGAGCGTGTTGCCGAAAGTCGTGGAGTGCGTGATATCGGAAGGAGAGAACTTGGCGGCCAGAGCGGCGCCGGTGGCGGCAAGGAGCAGAAGGAAGACCGAAGCCATGGGGCGGCGCGACGCCGACAGAAGCCGGGGCGTAAAAGAACGGAGGGGCTACGACTCTACGAGGAGCGTTGAAGGCATCCCCTCGCGCAATCGGGCAACTCTTTATACGCGCATGTCGACCGGTCCCGCGTCCTCCCGCACTCGGCTTGTCGGTCGCGTTCCCCTGAAGGCAGAGACGTCGCGAAGACGTGAATCGCGATAAGTAGTGTGATACGGTGGAGAAGCACATGGGCGTATGAGGAACGATGCAATATATGCAACAGCGGGACCACGGGTGCGAGGTTCCTGGATTATGATTCCAAGCGCGCGATTCGTCGCACCAGAGGGAAAATCTGTGGCAGAGATGGAATCCGAGGGATGATTGTGGCAAGCCAAGGTCAGCTTGGCGGAAAGTGTTGCCCATCACGAACCCGACGGGCACATCACTCGGGTGTCATGTCGCAATTCTGTCGCGTGCCAGGGTAGTGGCCCAAGTCCATCAAGTACGTCGTTGGCGTGAAAAAGCAGGAAAAAGCTCGCGATTGCTCTGAGACGCGACCGAGGCCAGAGGATACGAAGCAGCATCTCCTCGTTTCTCGAGCGGCGGTAGCCTGAGCTGGGACGGGAAGCAACCAGTGACTGCTGACAGATGAGTGCTAGACATTGATTCTTGCATCCCCCTGGACGGCATAAGAATGTAAGGGGACCGTTATCGGGGGTCGGGGGTGTGCGACAGGCGGATCCAGACAGCGAGCAACGCGGTATTGACGTGGTCGCCGAGTGGCAACCTGTGGCAACCCACTCGATCCTCGTCCTCGGGTCGGCCCGCCCAAGCTTCCGGGCGCTTGTGACGCCACCGTCCCTCATCACCATGCGGACAAGGTCTCGCTCACGAGCTTTCCAATTAAATTTTGCCTTCAAGGCGGTTGTTTGACGTTCGTCCATTACCGCCAATTTTACAGTCCGAATATCAAGTGCACCGGTTCATCACTCACGACGCAACGAGACAGAGGAACGCCTAAAGGCACAGATACGCCCTGCAGGGGCTTGTAAGTAACTAGTGTGTTCGCTGGAGTATATATAGATATTCTTGAAAGGTCAATCATTGTAAAACTGTTCATAGTGTGAGCTTGACATGCGCTCGAGGTTAGCACATGAGCGTACCCTTGACAAAGCGCCCAGGGATCAAATTTGGACCCATACTCCACATCGGTTTGGGGCTAGCCTGATCCTGCTACTTAGAGACACCTAAGTAGTAACCACACTTTTTGTAAAACAGGATCACCTTTTTGCCCCGAATCTGAATCTGTGGGTGTTGACGAACTTTGCTCGATCAAACGTTGGCTCAACTTCGTTCAATCCATGTAGATGAACGCCTTCGGCCATCCGATCGGGACATTTATTCGGTCACAACGCAGGGCACACATCGGACAGCTACCAACGGCCAACGCAGTGGATGAAGCAACGAATCGATGACGTCCCGCCCACTCTTCGCTGCGTCATATCACTGGTCTTGACCGTCATTATGACCTGGCAGATCTTGCTCTCCCGGGCCTCCCACCTCATAATGCTGCGCGCACTCTCCTCTCCCGCCTTCAAGCTCGCTGCCAACACCCCCCGCACCATCCCTTACATCCGCGCATCTCCCAGAGTCTTCTCCGCCAACATGTCCCATTGGAACCCGAACACGGACCCGCCGAAGACGATCGCGATCTTCAGGAACATCGCCGAGGTCGGGTCCGAGAGCGACAAGTTCCGGCGCGTCCTCTGGACCGGGCGGAACAGTCAGCTCGTCATCATGACCATCCCCGTCGGCGGGGAGATCGGCGAGGTGAGTATATGAGCACCTGGAGGGTGCATACATATGCCTCATCGACGACCGATGACCGTAGGAGACACACACCGTCGACCAACATCTCAACTTCCTTTCGGGCGCCGCGACGGCCGTCATCGATGGAAAGCGGGTGAGTTTCGTGAGCATACGGTTGGTTCGCACACCGCTGAGGCTTGCCTATAGGAAGAGACTGTCAAACCTGGCGATGTTGTGATCGTCCCTGCGGGCACACTGCACAATGTCAGTCGGCCATGTCTACCATTGTCTGCGCATCAACTTACCTCACGCGATGGTTCATAGTTCAAGAATAGCGGTCCAACCCCGCTGATCATTTCGACCGTAAGCTGGCCCGTGGTCACCTTCTGTTGTCGACGACTCATTTTGCTGTAGGTATATGCGCCGGCCGAACACAAGGCCGATACTGTCCATGACACTATGGAGGAAGGGGAGGCGCTTGAGGAAGTGGGCAAGGACGAGCCCCCATCGTGGGCGAAGGACCTTCATAAGAAACCGTGAGCACGCGAACGGAGTGCAATTCGTTGAGCGCGTCGTTAGTTGTCGTTTGATAGCGTAGAAGATCATAGGGCTAGCACGGAAATGTGACCGAAAGAGCACGTTCGCCATCCGTATAGAATTGAAGTGGTACATAGTTCGAACACATCTGACTCACAGGGCTACGACTCTTTCTCCGATGGCGACGCCGGCGCTTCTGACGGCCCTTTGACGGTAAGTCCAGCCTCCTCTAACAGCCTCTTCAGCCTGTGCTCCTCGTGCAACTTGGCGATATCGTCTGAGCCCCCTATTGAACTTCCCTGTTGCCCGATCAGCACCCTAGCTATCGGGAGTTGTTCAGAACTATTACCTTTAAAAGGATATTTGGGACGGTATTCCGTCCTGTCAGCCTTGCAAGGATAGCTTGCACTTGGGGACCATCCGAGCGGACGTTCAACTCAATGACTTTTGGCGACGGCATGATGTCGTATGAGGTCAACAGCTTCTTCGCTCTTTGAGAGTATCTGATATACGACCTTGTCAAGTGAAAGTTCAAGGGCCCTAACGATCGGCACACTCACGGGCAATACGTCTTGCTGAACACCACAAGCGGATACTGTTCGTTCAGCTTCTTCAAATGCTCGTCCCACTCATAGTCCCCATCCGGCGAATACACCCTCAAATCGACGGGGTTCGCCGGATCGACCTGCACACTCCCTAAGCCCTTGACGCGTATCGAGCCGCCGTCCTCGTCGAACTTGCGTTCCGGATGGGCGGTGATGAAGTGGAGGAGCGCATCGATCTCGTGTACGTCCGCGTCCGCGTTCGCCTTCGCCTGTGCAACGCGGCCCGCGCGCGAAGAGTCGGGCGAGAAGCCGACGTCTTTGAGGGATAGAGAGGAGAGGAGAGATGGGGGGCCGTACTGCGTGCAGTAGTAGACGAACGCAGCGGTGAAGAGGAAGAGCGTCCAGAGGGTGCGGCGCCGCCGGTAGGGCGAGCCGGTCCAGGGTCGTGCGGTGGCGGGCTTCATCGTTCCCTTTTCACGTCCGATGGCGATGTGGGTCGGAGGTCGGGCTAGGTGAGACTTTTAAACACGTCGTGGTGGGCAATACTGGGGATTGGGGATCGCAGCAGCTTCGAGGTTTCCTTATGTACGTTGCACGGGCGCGAAGTTTGACGGATGCGGCAGCGTCAATCTGGGGGCAGACAGTGGATGTCCGATGAGCTTGAGGACAATGGGAGCGGAGATGTGCCTATGGGCTGAGGTCATTGACACAAGCGACCAGGACGACAGTGTGTACGAGTCACCGAGTGAGGCATGGCTTAGGTTTCGCGATGACTGTTGGCGAGACGCGTCGCGTGGGAGGACGTGCTCATCGTGTATACTGGGCGGAGCGCGGCACGAGCGCGCGACGACATCTTCGCTACCACTCTCCACAACCTCAAAACCGACAGAGTTTCGTCGACTTGGCAGCATTGTCATATTTGGGGGACTTTTTCCATGGCATCTTACAGGAATCCTGATGTGGTAGGCTCCAGGGATCCCTTCGAACTCGACAGGCTTGCGGAGGAGCTGGCAGCGCGCGAGTCCTCTGCACCGAGCAAGAAGGCCAACGGCTTTGACGACATCGAGCTCCCAGAGGACGCGCACGACTTGCCTGTCTATATCCCGTTATCTCACGACGACCAGTATCTCTCCGCGGAGATGTTTGACGTCGAACAGTTTCTGCTTTCGCGCGCATACACCTCACTACCGGACTTGCGGACGGAGCTGCGGGACTACCTTGCCACCCTGAAGGAGGAGCTCGTCAAGCTGATCAATGATGACTACGAGGCGTTTATCAGCCTTAGCACGGACTTGCGGGGAGAGGGGACACGGTTAGAGAGCATGAAGCGGCCGCTGGCGGACCTGAAGACGCGGGTGCTCGTACGTCGTACCCACTTTATCGTAGGCCCGCACTACGTTAATCACAATATATTTGGTCGTGTGTATAGGAATCACGAAAGACGTTTCAGGTTATCCAGGACGAGATCAAGGAGAAGCTCGACAAGCGTGCCGTCATCCGTGAGCAGAAGGCGTTCCTGCACTTGCTGCTCAAGATCTCCGAATCCATCACGCGGTTAGAGAGTTTGTTGCTCATCACCTCACCAGAGGATGCGGACAAGGACAATCCTTCCGTCGACACTGTGCCGTTGACCTCCCATGCGGATCCCGATGCGGACGATAGGTGAGTCTATGCTATCCCGGCACCTACAATCATCCCCAAGACATCCCTGAATGTCAGGATACGAGGAAACCGCGCCAAGCACATAGCACGAGTCGCCTCAGAGTATACCCAGCTGCTCTACCACGTCTCACGAGCGCGCACAGAACCCTGTGCGTTCATTGACGAATCCCAATGGGTTTGTGAGCCCTTTCCTTTACCCTTGCACAATCTCACTGAATCTAACGTATATATAGCGTGTCGACCGTATCAAGTCAACATTGTCCTCTGATCTGGACCATCTCTTCGCCACCACGTTGAACTCGCTCGTCGGTGGCCACGGGAAGACAGGTAAAGTGTCCGAAATCGAGAAGTCGAAGCTCTATGCGGATGTGACGGAGTGTCTACGAACATACGACATGCTTGGACTCTGGCGAGACGCGGAGGACGTCCTACGACGAGAAGTCGTTCGGGAGTTCGTCAAGAAGGTGGGTCTCCGATAGTGCTATGGCCTTGGAGTTGCCCATCTGATGCACTGGTGGTGCAGACGGTATATCCCGGTGCTCTCTCCGCCCCCCGCTCGCCTATCGTACCCCATACACCATTGCCCACCCGAACGAACACGTCCTCCGCTCCCCCTCTTACTGCGTCCCTTCCCCCCCACACCCCATACACCCCTTTCACCGCCTTTGCCGGCAAACAGAACCCGTTTGAGTTCGCGCTCCGCGCCGATGCGAACTCCTCCACGCCCAACTTTGCGCACATCCTCGACGAGACGGACGACCCGCTCGCGGCGCTCTACAACACCATGATCCGCGTCGTCGACAAGGACATGCGGCGCATCATGGAGATCGCGGAGGCCGTGTGCGTCAAGTCCGGCTCGGGCGCCGCGGCAGCCCACGGCGAGAAGCGGGGCGGCGAGGAGCCCGGGTTCGAGGTCATGGCGAACGTCGTGTGGGCCGAGATCGGGCGTGCGCTGATGGACGAGCTGGGGAGTGTTATCTTCGCGGCGGGCAAGCCTGACGACTTCCGCAAGGTGTGTTCTACCCCTAAGTTCACTGATGCAGATGAGAAGGAAGCTGAATGCTGCATGACTTGCAGCACCACGAAACGACGCAGGCATTTATACGTGCGTTGGAGTTCCTGGCGCCGTCGGTGCGGTCGGTGCAGGCAATGCGGGCGCACATCGTGTTCACCTCTTTCGAGAGGCGGTGGCAGCTCCCTGTGTACTTCCAGCTACGGTGGAAGGAGATCGTCACTAAGCTCGAGGATGCGCTCACGACGACGAAGCTAGAGCGGAACAAGGGTGTGTATTTGTACTTTGTCATTCCTGAAATGTGGATTGAAGCCACTGACCTTGTTGTGCAGCCCTCGCGCCGTTCGTCACACCACAAGCTGCCGCTATCTGGAACGCTATTCGAGCGTGCTGGAGCGCGGAGGTCTACATTCCGGAACTTAACTCAAGATTTTGGAAGTTCACGCTGCAGGTGTGTAAGATATTCGAGAATACCTCTTGATCCGCAGATTGTTCATTGTGTCTCCCAAAAGGTCTTGAGCAGGTACCGAACTTGGCTGACCAACAGTTTACCCCCACCTGAACCAACGGCCAAGGTTGCTACTGCTATTGCGGCTGAACGAATAGGCGCAGTAAGTTGTCTCTCCTTATGCATACCTGTACATGGCCATTGAGAGGATGGTAGTCAGGAGCGTCGCCAACGGCACGATCTCCCACTCCTATACCAACAGAAGCTGTATCTGCAGAAACCGCAGCAGTAGACGATGCACTGTTGCTGCAGTTCGCGACCGCGATCACCGACATGAAAGCACTCGAGACGCAGATGATGAAGCTGTGGCGAGAGGAGCTGTACGCCATGCTACCGGACTCGACACCTGCTGAAGGCGAGCAAGGCGTCACTCCAGAAGGTACGTCAAGTAAGCTCTTCATAACCGCCATCGAAGTCTCACCTTTATCCCACAGACGCATTGAAACACGCGCTGTCCAAGCTGACTGCTCTCGTCCCGACGCTGACGAGCCAGATCGTGCTCATCCTCGCCCGCCGCGGCTGCGACGCGCTCCTCCCGATGCGCTCCATCCCCTCGCAGTTCCGCGCGTCGGCCAAGAAGACGCCGACGGAGCCCAGCTACTTCGTATCGCTCATCTTCAAGCACACCAAGGCTTTCTTCGGCATCCAGACCGTCGATGGCCCCGGGTCCGCGCTCAAGGACTTTCTCCTCGCACCCGTGGCGGAGGAGGTGTTCGAGGTCGTCGCGCAGCGGTACATCTACTTCCTGTCTGCGATGAAGAAGACGGAGGAGTCGCTCCGCCGGCTCAAGAAGGGCAAGAAGGCCACATATTCGCTCTTCGGGTCGAGCAAGGTTGACGATGATGGGAAGGCGGACGAGGACAAGATCCGGACACAGATGATCCTCGACGTGGATGCGTTTGGAAGGGAGGCCGAGTCGTTGGGCGTCGCAGTCCAGGACAACGCGACGTATAGAAGCTTAGTGGAAATGGCTCGCTCCAGTATGACGGACGGTGAGTCTGCCGCTATCCCTTGTCCTTCAAGTAGCAATCCCTCACGTTCGCCTTTCACATGCAGATGCTTGAGTTTGTCCTGCTTTCGTGATAGTGCAACACCCCCAAGAAATTACAATAAAAACAGATATATGCTGCTTAATGTACATTGACGGTATGATTAGCATGGAAATCTGGCGGTAAGCATCGAGTATGGTATATGGCTCCTGTCCGTGACACAATCACCGGCTCGTTCGCCGGCCCAGCAACCTTCCCATGAGCATGGCCATGACCCTCCCGAATCTTTTTGCCAGCAAACGCCGCTCCACAGCCATTGCATGCACCCCGGGCCGGCGACCACCCTTTGTTCCGTTCCCCCACGAGCTCAGCGACTATTTCCGACACGTCGCGATCGACGAGGTGCTTCGTAATGGCAAGGATATCCCCCTCGGAGCGGAACAACTCGAGCATGCCAGTGAGGATCGTACGGAACTCGGTGTACAGCGTCCCTTTCGAGACATGTCCCTTCGACGAGGATGCAGCGCTGACCAGCCGTTTGAAAAGCCGCGGGAAGGAGACCGCGCGCGTGGAGCTGACCGACATGAGGGATGAGAACGTCTTATGGACCAGCGAGCGAAGAGCAGATATTGTCCCATGCTCTCGCTGAGCACGAAGGTCGTCCGGAGGGACGCCTTCCGAAGGGCTTAGGGCCTCCAACGAACAGCAGCTCGCCACTCGCTGCACGCAGTCGATCTGGCTGCTGAGGAGTTGGAACCAGAGATCCTCTAGTGGCAGCTCGGCAGAGGCTGTAGCTTGAGAGCGCTCAAGGCATATGGATATCGAAGTTGCAGAGATGGACTCCAATTTGTGTAAAGCCTCCGAGATCGCATCCGGCGAATGGTCGTCGTTGGCAGCGAGGGAGTCAGCTATTCGAACGGAGAGGCGTTGATCAAATGTATCAGCTCTTGAAAGGGCAGCACGCGGATCGCCTCCGCGGTCGGTGAGCCACACGACAGCATCGAACACTTCGTGCTCTTCGCATATTTGGGTGGCCTCCGACTGGTTAATGTAGTCTGGTGGGAGGCGTTGAAAGGCAGCGATGACGGAAGACGGCTCGAAGCGACAATGCAAGGTGACGAAAGCAAGGCGCAAGGGAGAAGGTAGGTCTGGCAGCAGGGAGGACTTGCGAGGGAGGAAGATGTGTTCGTCTTCATCATGCCGCTGAGGGCGCTCTAGAAGGTGCTGGAGATAAAGGAAACAGTCGTGATCTGCATTGGGCCCCAACTCGTCAAGGGCTGCCTCATGGCCACTCGGGAGGTGTTCGTCAACAAGAGTTGCGGTACTCGGGATGTGGACGTCGAGGAGAGTGGGGAGGGATTGTCTGAGCTTGTCGGCCAGAGATTCTGGCAACTTCCCCTTATTCGACCTCTCCGCAACGATAAGAATGTCATTGATCGAGGTGAACATGTCCTGAGGGGGTAGGTCTGGATCACCTAGGTAGGTCTCCATAAGCTCCGCCCAACACTTCTCCTGCCGATACCAGGACCGTAGTATCCTGTAGAAACCGGCCTGCTTGAACAACGCCAGTATTCGTTCGCTGTCATGGGGCGTATACGCAGAGAGGAGGAACTCAGCAGCGAGTTGTCGATCTTCGCGCGTGCTCGCGTCGGGGTTTTCTGCAAGCCCGATCAGAATGTTGTGGAGCGTGCTAGGTTGAATTTGGATGAACTGGGAGTATTTCGGGACGTTCCTGGCGATGAAGATATGGACGAAAGTCCACTCTTCAGGCGAGAGGTCAGGGGAGGCGAGGATTTCCAGGAGTATTTTGACGATGACGAAGCGATTGACTGGACAGGGATCATTCAGATAAGCGTCCTCGAAGGCTAGATCCAGGGTGTGAAGAAACGCTTCCGGATCGAAACGTAACAGCAGGCGGGTGTAAGGGTAGGTTGGTTCAACGCCATTTTCCTCATCGGATGTGAGGACGAGTTTCCCGCCTTCGCCGAGTGGCCAAACACTTGATCTTCCGAAGAAAAGGAAAGTGTAAACATCGTTCCTAGCTTGCAAAGCCTCGTCCTCTGGTAGTGGTTCTTCGGATGGGTATGTGAGGCCGGTCAGCGTGTCCGCGATGAACGGGTAGATCTTGTATGCGTTGAGGATGATTGGCTCGATAGACTGCTCGTCCATGAAGCTCGAGGCAGTGGGTGATGCCTCAGCGCGCTGCTTCCGATACTGCTGAACCCTGCGGACCAGGCCAAGAAGTTCGACGACAGGCGCGACATAGTCTCGCAGTGCTCTCGTGTACACGTAGATGAGCGCGTCGTACAGCTGATATTGCTGGCATAGAGTGATCGCCTGGTTAATGTCCAGGCATGTCGGGTCAATGTGCCAAATGAGCCGCTCCACCAGGTCAGGACGATTAGCCTCCGCATGCAATGCGACAAGTCGTTGAGTGATCCGAGGCGGTACCTGTCGGATTTCCCCATCTAGCATGAACGGCTCCAGTTGCGACAGGAAGATGCCAGCGATGCCGTTATTGTCGTAGTACTGGAATAAGTCCTCGAAGAAGAACTCGTAGTCATCCAAGGCCATGCACGCGCGAGCGCAAGTCGAGACAAGGCGCTCGAAGAGGTCCGTTCGGTCTACCCCACGTCCATCGGGTGTAAAGTGCGTTCCGTCCGTCATGCGGTCCTCGGAGAAAGCGTATCTCGCCGAAGCGGTCATGAGGTCGTAGAGTTTTTGACCAACAACCGCCTGAAGTCTCTCGGCATCGTCCGGAAGACCATTCCTATTTCCAGGTGCATCACCGACATAGTAAGAGCGCGTCAGGTCGATGGCGCTCAGAAAATCGCCGTCCTCCACGAAGTGAAGTATTCGATCGGCCCAAGTGAGCAGTGTCCCCACTTGCACCCCATGCTGGCCCTACAAATAGGTGCGTCAAAAACCTCAAATTGTGATGAGGTCCTTGAGACTTACCAGCAGGAAGATCTTCCCCTTGTATACGCGCACGCTGTGGGCCACCTCCGATACAGCATCAGAATACGTGATCGTACCGTTGGTCGTGTGACTGAGAATGGGCGACACTAGTGACCACGCATCATACGGTTCATGTTCCACTAGCTTGAACGTGCGAACGTCGTAGATCTCGAAGCCAGCATGGGTCAGCACAATGATTTGCTACATGCCAATCAACGAAGTCAATTATCCACTTGACGCACAGGCGACCGGAGTAAACGAACCCACATTCACATTCGGCCATTGCAATGCAAGGACATCGTCGCCGGCTGACCAGCCCCCGACCTCCTCAAAGACGATCCTGCCGACCTCGACCTTGCTGATCTTGCCCGTCTTCGGATCCTTGACTGTCTGTACCAGCTTCGACTCTGATACGCGGAGGAGATGCAAGCTCTCGCCCCACGAATACACGAGCGTCGGGGTTGAGGTGGGGTGCATACTGTTCGCCTGACCCTTCTTCCGATCCCGCTCGGACGCCGAAGTGAGGTCTGCGCTGAGCGAAACGCTAGGAAACCACGCAAGGCATCCCTTGAACCTGCTTCGTGAGTCGATCTCGTCATCGAGCTCACGGTGGCGCCTGTACCACGTCTTCGGAGATGGTTTCAAGCCTACGATGACCAACTTGATGGGAGTCAAGAGGGCAATAAGGTTGTACGCGTCCGTGGGATGCGAAGACGTGCCCAGCGGCAGCGGAGCCATTGATAGAATGGTCGCAGGCTTCCGGGTCCTCCGTCGCCGAAGCCTGTGACCGAGGGCTGCAGGTCCATCAGGCACGTCTTCGTCAGGGTATTTCCCAAGGATGCGGAGGATGTCCGTGGCGTCTACAAAGAATACCTTTCCGAGGCTGTGGTAGAACGCGAGCCCGCTGTCATCAGCTGAGACAAGCGCGGTGTGCCGGCCGGCAATGAACCCGATGCTGACGATTCGCGAGCCGGTCAAGTGGCCCTCCTCCCTGCCAGACGCGACAGCCGCCAGGGTTGTGGGAGGTACCACGCGTACCGGCACCTTGGGCGAACGTAGGTCATACAGCTGAACATGTCCGGTAGCGTGCCCCGTTGCGACATACGTATGGTCGAAGGAAAGCGCGAGTGCGGTCACCGCACCAACGTTCTTCTCTATCATCCCGCGTCAAGACCGCGAATCATGCACCTAAGTATAATGCAGCTCACCTGACGCTTCATTCCCGCACACACATTTCAAAGTCTGTTTGAAATCGAATACAAGCACCCGGCCGGTGTCTGTGCCTATGCAGATAAGCCCATTCGCAGCGAGTACTGTCGGCGAACCAGAAGAGTGTGCCCCGAGAAAGGCGGACGCCTTGGATCCCTGCCCCGCATATATATGCTCTCCGATGACGCGCAACAGGGTCAAGCGCAAGACTTCGCGCGTTGGTCGCACTTCGGCGGCAGCGGGGCCCTCCTGGTGCGGATGCGGGAGAGACAAGTTGGTGGCCGATGAGGATGGAGACAGAGCGGAGAAGTGAGATGGCGCAGCAGACGTCGATTCGTGCAAATGTGAATGAAGTGTGGCAGCGCTCGCTGCGGAGGCCGCGCGCGAGGGCTGAGGGATGAAGGAGCGCAGGCGGGATATTGAGGGGTGCAAGTACGGGCGCGCAGAAGGCGGCCGGGGCGGCGTCCCATTTGCAAGATGATTCTGCATATTTGACGGTGCAGATGAGGACAGAGGCGTTTGAGGAGACGTGGGCGGAGGCGAGCGGGGAGGCAGAATCTGGACATGCTACGACCACCCTGAGCATCAGCAGGCGGAAGCAGCGAGGCATGGATGTGGGGTAACTCACGCCTGCCTCGTCCTCAATCGTCGCCGCGAACTTTTCGTTCTCTGCCACTTCGTGGACAAGCGACCGTTCGACCTCCTGCTCCTCGAGTTCGTCCTCTTCGTGGTCCGGGCCGAGCACGTCGCGCAACTGCTCGCGATAACCACCAGTAGGATCAGCGTCGACGCCGTCGTACACGAAGGCCTCTTCTTCGTCGTCCTCCTCCTCTTCGTCTTGATGGTCCTCGCTGTCGCTCATGAGCTCGTCGAAGCGTGCGGAATAATCTCCTAGACCAGGGTCGGGGGCATCCTCGTCGCCGTCGTTGTCCGAGAAGTGGAAGTCCTCATCGTGAGAGGCGGTGGCGGCGGTGTGTGACCCATTCATGAACAGCACGGTGGTGGAGTGACTGAGAGGCCAAGGCCAAGGCTGAGAGTGGGGGGAATGGCTGTCCGGGGTCGGAGACGGTGACGAAGGAGGAGGCCCGGAATTGCCGCCTGCCTGGGCGCCCCATGGTTTATGCCCAAAGGGGGACTTATCCGCCAGAAACGAGAATCTAAACAGAGGACGGGGAAATGGGGGCCATTGTCTGTATCTCTCCCCTCGACCATCCCCTCGCTCTTTCTCACTTCCCCATCGTATCGCCCAACGTCAGAAATGGCCAACGTGGCGACCATGGGTCCCCCGCCCTCCCCGAAGGAGCCTCGTCGCTCCGGACGCCGCCCCGCACCCTCCTCGAGCAAGTCCCCCGCAGGCTCGCCACCGTCAGAAGCCAACCCCGGCCCCCCCAAGAACAAGGACCCCGCTGGCCGCCCATCACTCAACCCCCCACACACCAACGGTGCCGTGCGGAACAAACGCGCCAAGAACGAAGATCTCGACGAGCCTCTCGAAGAGCTGCACAAGAACGGCGTCACTAACAACGGGGGTTCGCTGCGCTCCAAGCGCAAGGGAAAGGACAAAGAGAAGATATCGCTCGTCGTGGAAATTCCCAACGATGACAACGATAGCACTTTGGAGGCTGTCGCCGACGACGGCACGGAGGAGAACGGGGACGACGAAGAAGAGGGGGGCATAACGCGTTGCATCTGCCAGAAATATGGTGCGTCTCGTCGCGTCGATCACCCAAAACGTGTTGCCGACCTCCATCTCAGGTGAAGAGGACAACGAACAGGGAGAGTTCATGGTCCAATGCGAGATATGCAAGGCATGGCAGCACGGACAATGTATGCACTACGCAGATGCTAAGCTCGTGCCCAATCACTACTTCTGCGAGGAGTGTCGACCTGACCTGTGGGGTGAAGTCATCAAGTACGCCCCATCGTGCCTTCCCACCTTCCTATGCTCATCTTGACTATGGACGCAGGGATTGGGCCACCAAGCATGCTCGACACTCATCATCACACTCCCATCCGCCCACCACCCCCCTCGCAGCCAACCCGCCTCGCAACTCCCGCTCACACTCCCCGGCTGTATATAAGGCCACAAAACGACGGAATACCATGAACAGCCGCGATGCCGCCTATGATGAAGAGAAGTTCCAGGCGTTGATCGACCTTCCCAAGGCTGAGTACGATCTTCTTCCTCGCACGCCGATATCCGCTGTGAGCGCAAATGGTGACCCGAATGGACATGCCGACCCGGAGCACGAGACGGAGTTGCCGGCAAACCACAAGAAGAAGCGGAAGAGGACTGAAGATGACGCGTGAGTCTCAATCTACCTACAATCCCATACCACGTTGCCGACGACTGCATTCCGGGCCTAGCGCTTCGGTGAAAAGAACGCGATCTGCGTCTGTTACCTCTGATCGCCCACCGCCATCCGTACTCGCACGCGATGAGACGCCCCTCAGCGTGGCCAAAGGACCTGTTGGTCCGCCTCCTGCATCCACGACCGCGCGCACGACGAATGCACGGAACAAGCGAGGCGGAGGAAGGAAGTCGCAGGCGCAGGACCTCGCGTCTGTCGACGGCGATGAGGGTGAGTTGCAGCAAATCCGAAAAGCGGCCGTGTGACGTCAACTCACGTGACCTCAGTTGCAAGCGCTCTGCCGACACGCAAAGCCAACAGCCGCGCCAAAGGTGCGTTCCCGTTTTATCCTCGGCTATACCCCCCACTCACGATACCCTCTTCATGCCCTACATATACCCACGAGCAGCCAACAACTCCTCAGAACACACCACCCGACGAGCACAAGTCAACGCTGGCGGCAGTGGTGCGGCCGGTAGCTCCGCCTCGCGCGCATACCTCCACTCCCATGCATACGCTGTCTCCCAGCAACCGCTTTTCACCTCGTGGAACTTGCCAGACTACCTCTCACACCTGGAGGCCATCCTCCCCACCGACGTCCCCCGTCCTCTCGAAGTCCGTGGCTCCGTCCTCGACGTCAACGGCCGCGGGTCGCAGGAGCGAACCACGGAGCGAGGCGTGAAGGTCAAGTGGCCCAGCAAACGCATGAGCGTTGGCGATATGAACAAGCGCGTTCGATCGCTCGTAGAATGGGTGGGGCGCGAGCAGGCAGCGGCGATGGAACGGACACGGAGGAAGGAGGCGCTTGAGAAAGCGCTACAGGCCCACAGGAGGGCTGTGGCTGCCGGTGACGGAGCCCTCATGGACATCGACGGCAGCACAGCCGACGGCAGCGCCGCTGTTCGGGAAAATGGGTTGTCAACGCCAAGCGCCGGGCCCCTTCCGGTCGCGGACGCGGCAGGGAGCGGCGAGGACTCGACTATGAAGATCATGGAGGAGCTCATGGAGGAATTGATCAGGTTCCAGGAGCGGTTTGGGCCTGGGGCAAAGGTGAAGGAACGCGATCGGAGGGGAGGAACGTTATGATCTGTGGCTCCTTACCTTGCTTTCCATGCCTGAGCTTACCAGAATCCGGGACACGTCGTCATCATAATATGTTGTATCTTGACCCTCTACTACCGCACTGCTACGTTCTGTCTCACACTCATCGGGCTATCGCTTACTCTGTACGCTTGTCTTATATCTCACATATCCTATCGTATACGTACTGCTCTCTGTCAATATCCATCTCCGTCAATACTCTCCTCCATCCATGTCCACTACCTCCACTACCTCGAAGGCAAACGCAATCGCGTTTGGCGTGTTGGATGCATAGGAGCGCGCAAGGGCCCAGATTTGGTGACAGCAGAGTCTGACCAAGGGTGTTCCCGGCGCCACTTGCATGCGGCTTCACCATGAAATTTATCCGTGACTCGTCTGTAATGCGCTCCTGCAAAGCCTGCTCATCCTCCGACTGCCCGCATTAAAACATCCTAGACTTGGCCTGACAAAATCTAAATCTTGTGCTATCTTCCCTCTTGGATCACCGACGACGACAACGCACGCAAGCCATGGCGACCACGGCAACAGTCGAATATGCATCCCACGCACCGGAACGTATTCCCAACACCAAGTACCCGCGGCTCTCCACGCACCATCTCTTGCCCGATGGCAAGCCAGACTACCTCAAGCTCATCCTCACATCCAAAGTTTACGAGATCCTGAAGGAGACACCACTTGTGTACTGCCCCAGCCTTAGTGTCCGGCTCGGAAATCAGATATGGCTCAAGCGCGAGGACCTCCAAGAGGTCTTCAGCTTCAAGATTCGCGGCGCGTATAACTTCATGGCGAGCCTCCCGGAGGAGGACAGGTGGAAGGGCGTCGTTACATGCAGCGCGGGTTAGTGTGCGTACTCCTCACGCATCGCGCCTGTTGCTCATCCTCATCCCGTCTGTCTCGCCGTCCGAAACGTGAACATCCTGACAACCCACCATCTCCAATGCCGCAGGTAACCACGCGCAGGGCGTCGCGCTCTCGGGCTCCCGACTGGGGATACCGTGCACGATTGTGATGCCCAAAGCGACACCGTCGATCAAAGTGCGGAACGTCTCGCGTCTCGGCGCGAAGGTCGTCCTGTTCGGGCAGGACTTCGACGAGGCCAAGCTGGAGTGTGCCCGCCTCGCGGAGACGCACGGGCTGGTCTTTGTACCGCCATACGACGACCCGCTCGTCATCGCTGGCCAGGGGACGGTTGGAATGGAGGTCCTCAAGCAGATCCCGAACCCCGAGTCTTTGGACGGTATTGTCGCGGGCATTGGCGGAGGCGGACTTGTTGCTGGGATCGCTGAGTACGTCAAACGCATTGGCGCGTCGCATACGAAGGTAATCGGCGGCGAGACTGTCGATGCGGACGCTATGGCCCGAAGTCTAGAGAAGGGTGAACGGGTCACGCTGGATGAGGTTGGGCTGTTTAGCGACGGCACAGCGGTCAAGATCGTCGGAGAGGAGCCCTTCAGGATCTGCAAAGCCCTCCTAGACGATGTCGTGAAGGTGGACACAGACGAGCTTTGCGCTGCTATTAAGGATGTCTTTGAGGGTGAGCGATAATCGCGAAGATTACACAAGTAGCTGACTGATAGAACTTTTTCAAGAGACGCGTTCCATTACTGAGCCTGCTGGTGCTCTGGCACTGGCAGCCTTGAAGCGGTACATCGTCGACAACCAGCTCATCGGTGCGCAAAAGAAGTTTGTTGCAGTGATCAGCGGGGCGAACATGAACTTCGATCGTCTGCGCTTCGTCGCAGAACGAGCAGAACTCGGAGAAGGACGAGAGGCATTGCTCACTGTGGAGATACCTGAGAAGCCTGGGAGGTCCGTCGTCCCGTCTCCTTGACGTCATTTTCAACCATCCTTCATCGTACCTGTCTGACTGGATCTCTCCGTCCGTCCCGCAGCTTCTTCGCACTACACGACATGATCCATCCGCGTGCGACGACGGAGTTTGTCTACCGCTATCACGATCCGGCACGCGCACAAATATTCCTCTCTTTTCAGCTCGAGACGACCTCACGTGCGAAGGAGGTGTCTGACCTTATCTCAGCCCTGGAGAAGCTAGACATGAAAGCGGTCGACATCAGCGACGATGAGATGGCCAAAAGTCATGCCCGTTACATGATCGGAGGGTGCAAGCAGGTGCCGAACGAGCGACTGTTCAGATTCGGTGAGCCCATGTCGTCATGTCGTGCCAATTTCATATCTCGCAGCTGCCGCTAACAAATGGTGTTCGGCGCGACCGCCCGACCGTCCAGAGTTCCCCGAGCGTCCCGACGCACTAAGGAGGTTCCTGAACGGACTGCACAGTGGATGGAACATCTCGCTATTCCACTATAGGAATCACGGCGCAGGTGCGTGTTGCATTCATTTGTCATTGCCAAGTGTATTTCAGTTACGAGCGCTGCACACGCTGTAGACATCGGGAAGGTGCTAGCGGGCATCCAGGTGCCCCCGGCAGATACCGAGGAGTTCAGCGGGTACCTCACGAAGCTGGGGTACCCGTACGTAGAAGAGACCGAGAACGAGGTGTACAAGCGCTTCCTTAGAGGATAGGCTACATTTCATTTTACTTACAGTCCCGGTACGTCCGTCCACCGAAACCTTACACCCAGTGCTTTACTCAACGCCCGTGGTCACAGTCCCATTGCTGAGATGAAATGAAAGTGCAAGTGTCTAGTACATACGCACTATGTGAACACTAACCCCAATCCAGTGGTCTTGGCTTGTGGCCAATAGCCATGGACCCTGGCAGTGTCGATGGCCCAGGTCAGGTGGACGAGGTCGCGACCCCGCAACACGAGGCTGCACAGTTGTGCGGTTGGGAGTCACGTACGTATGACTATGAAGTTTCCAGTTGCTTTGATAGATTGTCAAAATGATCTCCAGCCTGGGATCGACCCTGATCAGAGGGTGCAAGAGAGTGCTAATTATATTATAGCTGTTTTCATATCGATAGGTTTTCGGCATGCTTTTTACACACATGGGCGGACACCCAAGTTCAGACTCCGCAGAATATCGAACGTATACGCATACGTTCAGAACAGAGATGAGAGTGAACCGACGACATGCACAGATGATATCCGAGCCCAAGCGTGAGCCCGGGGACCAAAATTCAATATCCGCTGTGCGTGTAAAATGCGCCGGAGGGGCCTATCTTTATGAAAACAGCTGTAATACTGATCCCAGATGTCGCCGGCTGCTGGAGTGCTTGGTGCGACAGACTGAGAAAGGGTGTGCCCGCCGTGCAAGCAAAATTTCGTCAGTTTCAGTGGCTGCGGGGCTCTATCGGCCGTCGTTGATGTCGGGTAGCGGTCTTAAAAGTTAAGGCGTACTTCAAAGATAAGAAGTCGGCGCCGGCTATATCTGTGGTCTTCCGGTCTAGTGCCAAGTCTGGTTGTACAGCGAATGCATGTATTGTATACGTCTACGACCGCCAATGCTCGCGAATCCCGGGAGATTAGGTGTAGAGTGTGGCTGTTGTATAGCAGCGAGAGCAGCGAAAGCGAGATCTGACAACGAACGAAGCTATGTTTACACATCTACAAAACAGAAAATCCTGGTACACTTATCGACATGTCCATGCCGGATGATTGCAAGGAGCTGAAACGAATGTGGAGAGCCTAACGATGAGGGGATAGGACGAGACTCAAGGTACAGGAGCGGGTGGAGAACGATATACTACGATCACGCTTCTGACGGAACGCTGAGTTTGGAACCTGAGGCTTTCCGCCACGGCCGCAGGAAGTCGCCGAAACGAATGGGGCCGGAGTTGCCGAAGCGTATGGGGCTCGTCGGGCGGGGGATGTGGAAGAACGATTTAGGAACGTCGAGCTTGAACGTGGACGACGCGGCGGACGGGGATGGGGGCGGTGTGGGTGAGGGCGGGCGCGCGATGGCGGTCTCGATGGCCCTGATGGCGAGGGCCGTCGTAAGCCCGCGGTTGCCTGCCTTCACACCCGTGGAGCCGAATTGGTAAAACCAGCAGAGGTCCCACCCTCCGTCGTCGCACTGTGCGGCGATCAGCTTTTCGACGTCGCGAGGACACTCGATGCCAACCGCTGCGGCGGCGAGAATGCGGAAGGCCAGGTCCATCGAGTCTCCCGCGGCGCCTATCCGCTCGTGCAGACGCTCCATGAACAGCGGAGAGAACCGGGTCTGTACCTCGGGGTCGTGTGCGCGTTGGAGCAGGCGGCTCACGAAATAGAGGAAGCAGTCCGGCGACATGTAGTAGCGCGAGCCACCATGGTACGCGCGGTGTAGGAGCACCTCGTAGACCCAGTCTAATGTCCGAGGTAGCTGGTGGCCACGGCCGTGCTGGTAGAATAGGGACAGGACGTTCACGCAGACGAAAGGATCCATTCTCGGTCGCGACTGATCGAAGTATGTCTAAACACAACCGTCAGAAGGAAGCTGACGTTTGATCGACCCAATCTGTCCCTACCTGCATGATGCCGTCGGCGTCAACGAGGCTGAGCATCTCATCCAAGATCAACGACACGAGTTCAGGGTCGTGATCTAACACGGTCAACGCCACAGACGTCGTATCGACATCGTCGGGGAACGAATCCGAGAATAATGGTTTTCCTGTCGGAAGATGCTCTCAACGACCATCCAGACTCTCGGGGAAGAAGTCGAGACTGAACGTACCTCGAAAGAAGTTCCACGTTCGAGAGCACTCTGATGTGGTGATGAGACTCCTGCGAAGAGACCGACGGATTAGAAAATGGGGAGGACTTGCATATGCATGCCGACTTACTTGTCTTGAGTCAGCTCGTATATGATCAGCTGGGTGAAGTTCTCCTCAAAAACGGCGCCGCCGTCCGTCGAGGACTCGAGCTTCCCAGCATGCCGGCGGAGGTAAGCATTCCCTCGACGAACCGGGTCGCCGAAGATGTTACGAAGTTGCCGGAAGACGTTGGACTGGTTGTCGAAGACGATACCGTGCATGCCCAAAGACCGCGCTGAAGCGACATTGTCGAGCTTGTCGTCGACGAAGACAGTGGTGTGAGGCTCAAGATTCATCTCCTGAATGACCTTGCGGTAGCATCCGAGATGAGGCTTGCGCTCACCGAGGAGTGCGGAGGGGAATACGCGGTCGAAGATGGTCATCCAGTCGGAGCGGAGCGACTTGATGTATTCGTAGTCGGGGAGGGAGATGTTGGAGAGCGCGAGGACGATGAGCTCGCCATGGCTCTGTCGTCGGAGTTCGCGAATCAACGCAATGAACTCCTCGTTGGGCTGAAGCGACTCTCGGGCTTGCTTGAAGGCCTCGGCGATGATGTCGGCGTCGATGTCGAAATGCTGCGCACAGCGCTGGTAGCACTCGGCTTGGGATATACAACCGCGCTCGTACTCAAACCAGGTGACGGAGGAGAGAATCTCTTTGAGTTGGTGTGGGGGGATGGCAGTCTTGGTGTTTGGTGACCACCTGAAGAGGACATCGCCCAGGTCGAGGATGAGGGTAGTGTACCGGCGGTGAACCGAAGCCATGGAGTAGGGGGCGACGGGGGTGGGGACGACTAGGGACGGCAGGGATTGGACGGAATGAGCGAACATGACCGGGTTGGTTGTGCGACTTAAAAGAGTGACGAAACGAGGGGGGACGAAAGCAGGTAAAGCCCACTAGTAGAAAACCGGAAGGTGGATGACGGGAGATTATGTCCTGCTGATGGCGCGAACTAGTGGGAAAGTCCATTGGAACTCACGTAGGCTGGAAGCGCATCACCGACACGCGCAATTACCAGGCTAGGTTCTGAAATCCGAAGATGGATGAGGCGCGATCCGATCTGGGCTCAGCGATGCGTGGACACCAGATGCCGCATCAATTTAAGCGTCGTCTCGCTTGGCGTTTTAGACGAGGAACGCCACGCCCTGGGCCGCCAGTGTCTTTTTGCAGCACTGGGGACCTGGTGACGACACAACTGGCTGCGAAAACGGTCCGGAGGGATGCGGCACGGGTGGTATATAGGTTATCCTATGCTATTGCGATGTAAGTATGCTGAAGGGCTTGCCTGTTCCTGGCGTTGGTAAGTACACCTCCAGTACGCGATTGAGACTAGCCTATGATGGTCGAGCTACTTGCCTTTGTCGATGAATTGACCATTAACGAATCGGGCAGGTGCATACCAACATTTACCCGATAAGTAGTGTGGCAATCAGGGAGAAAATATAATATGTTTTCTGTGGACGAATACTCGCACTGAGACCGGACGCCGAGCATATTTGTAAGCATCCCGCGCGGACGCCTAACGGATTGAGAACCTCACCATTGCGACGCTAACCCTTCAGACCCGTCGCGGACGTCACGCGAGTCGCGCTGGCAGCTTCATGTGCATGAGGCCACCCGTAACGCAGGTTTGAGATGCATATGGGGGTTGCTCCCTCACTGAACGCGGTCCTTGCTTCTTCCACGCAATGGGTCATTGAGGTAGCAACCAAAATTAATTGGAATACCATCAGCCGAGTGCTCGCGCCCGTCGTGCAGTGTGCACTCACTCTCTGCTCCCCGACCATCGCTGAACGGATCATCGCTCCAGCGCTAGTCCGGGGAGTCCCGACCCAATACGTAACGCTGCGTCCCCATATCCATCCGAATCTCCTATGTTGCTGGCCTGTCGTATTACGATGAGCACTGCAGAGGGAGTTATGCCACTGCCAGCCTGTCATGGTGGAATCTCGCAGACTGACGGTGAGACATATATTGCTGCTAATGAACTGCACGGGCATGTCGTGAGTGGCGGCAGCTGCGGGTGGGCCTGGCAAAGCCGAAGGTCGGAATGAGCTAGTCGATGAGAGTTACTCCAGATGCGGCCTCCAAAATTCGGCTGTTCCTGGGGCTCGCCCTCCGACTGCCTCTTGTGCACAAATTGCGGCACTATCAGTATTGGCGCCCGTTGCATCCACATCGGTCATCGGCAGCGGCACGGCGGCGCAAGCTAGTCGTCGGGAGCGGTCGATAATACGACCTGTTCCCCGATCCTTCCTCGAGAAAGGTCCATGGCCTACGGGGTTATTCAATTGACGGTTCACCGGCCGCTTAACCTCCACGCCTATCGCCGGAAAATATGTGGGTTATGGGCGGTTACGAGGTCATAGAACTGTATTAGTCGGGGTTCAGCCTGATAGTTTCGAGTTTGCTTCTTCTCCTTCTCGCTGGAGAACCACGCATGGGCGTGGATGAACAGGGCTCGCCAGCAGCCACTCGCGTCCGCTGGATGATGACGGACCGCCCTCAACCTGAAAATTGTTTTCATGGGCGGCTCGCTGAAGAAGAGGGCCTCGCCTACCGCTCTGATTCCCGGCTTTGCGCTTCGCAAAGTCCGCCGCTTCTTCCCTCCCGCGGCATCGGCAATGGTGGGGTTGAAAGGGTGGTAGCACGAAACCCGCCAGAGTACAAAGCTGGCATCCAGCTATGGCATGAGGACGAACCGATGGAGCCCCTGCTGCCCTACTTTCCAGAACTAAATGGCGTTCAAACGGCAGAAAATCTTGATCCACAGACAGCCGAGCCACCGTCTATTTGTCGAGGCCGCTAACTCTCCATGCTGGGTTCGACTTCCTTTTCCCACATGGGGGCTGATTGTCGGGAAAACCGTAAGCTTTCGCTGCTTTTAAAACCATCGGTAGAACTGCGAACTCTTTCTCGGCGCCGGGATGTAGATCGTGAGCGTCGGGGCTAGGGTATTCATTATTCGTGGCCACACCATATTTCAAGCGACTATGGCCGTTCCACTCAAAGCGACGGGCCCCAAAACATGCAGCCGCTCGTTCCCCTCTAGTCAAAGGAGGATTAGCAGCAGCTGAAAACGTAACTCACCCGTCTGCGTGTACGATCGTGCATGTCGGGCGCACAACATCCTCTGGGCCCGGGCCGTTCTGAAGAGGATCCACAAATGTACACACGAGGACCTCATGGGAAGTCCTGTTGTAGATCCTGACGTGGCCTGAGAACGATCAGCGTACTGTCGCGGCAACGAGGCAGAAGGGCGCACCTCTGATCCCGCAAAGACGGCCCAGGCGTTGAGCACAAGCACGCTGATGGTCAGCCTATGGCGATATGTTATCGGCCTCGAAGGTGTACGTACAGTGCACGCTCTGGACGGGCGTGTTCCTCGCGTTGACAGGGAGATATGTCAGTGGCCAGCTGGACAACGCTGGCTGAAGTCCGACCCCACTCTAGATGCGCTCTGCCGAAGACATCAGCGAACCCATGGCCCCCGTTCTTCCCGACAACCCAAAAGTCTGAACTTACTGCGGCCTGCATGCGGGCGAAGATCAACTATGCTCGGAGCCGACAGGTATTACATACTTGTTACTTGAGGTTGACGTCTAGGTGGAGCTTCAACTTGTAGTCGATGTTGTGCTTGCTATGGCGCAGTATCCCGCTTTCGTCATAGAACGAGTGGTATCAGCGAAGCCGAGGGTGTAATGGGCCCATCCCCGGAGTGGCCATATCGTAGCGTCACCTGGACCGTGTTCGGGTCCAACCTTTGAAGCAAGTCAACTACAAAGACGCGGCTACATCGGACTGACGTTGAACATTTTACCATCGGAAAGCGCGTCAGATATACACTCGCCATCATGGAAGAAGCAAGGGGACCATACGATTGCAAGATAACGTCCCCTGTGGCCAGTTGGTTGGGATGCATTGGCTTTTTGGGTGCATATTCAACAGCCGGCGTGGTGGGAGAGAGTCCTGCCCAAGAAAGCAAATATTCAGCGTCGTGGTTCATCGGAGCATCCGCCAACCCGCACCGGGCCCTTGTGGTGCCGAGGCATTCTTGCCAGTTGGTACGGTGATGCTCCGTGGTCAATCACTACGCAGGCTGATGCCTTTGCTCGCACGCGGTCTCTTGCAGAAATTCTGCATGTTCGTCGCAGATGTTCGCTCGATGGAGCCAGCCGTTGGGGCTCGGCGGCGAAGACCACGCGGGACGACACGAGCCAGGACCCCTGACAATGGGTGGGATGGCCGGTTCCCTGATCCGGACAAAAATGGCCCCTCGGGCCGGTTCAAATCCAGACAAAATGGGGTCAAAATCGACACCAAGCCGTGTCACAATCCAGGGCGGGGCCGCTTTGCGGCCCGAAAGGTGCCCAGGGTAGGACTTTAAGGAGTCGCACGCCGAATCTCAGAGCGCTTCCCGGGCAGGCTGGATCCTCAAAATCCGGACGATTTTGGCCAAAAAAGGGTCTCGAGCCTGAAAAAAAACCCCAAACGTGTGAGGCGAAAATATGCCAAAATATATCCGGACATTTGGGGCCTCCCAACGCGCGACCGGATTCAGCCTCCCCACCTATTGTCAGGGGTCTTCACCAGCCGCACTACTTAAGTGAATACTAAGTGGGTGTCTGTAGCATAGCATTCACAGGACGGACGTATGTCCGGGTAAGGACCGAGTCTAACGCCTCTGGGGGAACAAACTACTGAACTGTCTAGGAATGCCTGCTCCCATCCCGAGCCCCGACAGTTAGGTATTGGCTTGAGCTGCTATCACTTAAAGGTTTAGTTCGCTCGACTGCGCACATTTCGCAAAAGGAACTTATGCATTCCGGCAGTCGCGCTGCCGCAGGTCCAACTGGTGCTGGAACCAAGAGGGTTCATGGATATCGAATGCTTACTTCGATGGGCGCGGTCGCAAATGTTCAGAAGTCGCAAATCCCAATGACCGGACGGAATGAAGGTGATACCTGCCTGTGTGATACGGAGTCCGTCTATATCGTTGCTTAGAACATCTTGAATTACAAGGCGATCCGGGAGGAGGTAAGGGCCGCGGGGGTAGCGGCCACCGTACAGGAGCAGGTATAGTTCCTGACATATGAAGCTAGTGGAAACACAAACACGCGGCAAGGTCACGTCGGCCTCAAGGAGGAAGGGAGGAGTTGGGCATACCGGTATGTATCCCTGCCTGACCACATCGGCGCGCGACCTCCCTTAATGCGACTTGCCCTTCGTCATCAGGTTATCCGCAATCACGTAGGCTGTGAAGGCGACGAGAGCAACACCGAAGCCAGGGAACGCACGGGCGAACATTTGACGACGGGAGAAGACGGGATGGCTGCGCCAGGTCTCACGTTTTGCCCACGGGTCGCGGAAGAGCTGGGGGTCGCGGGGAGACGACATCTGAGGGGAGGAGTATGAGAGGTGAGCGCAGAGGAATAATGAGAACACGAACGAGATGACAATTGCAGAGGAGGCGGATGGCTGGAGGTGACCGGATGAGTGCACGCTGGGTGCGTTGGGCCGTGGCGCGGTCGCTGTGTGCTTGTGTTGCTGTGGCCCGGGCGTCTGATTCTGTGTGCTCTGACTCCGTGCCTCCTGCCACCCCAGATGCCAGCGCACGTGGCTGGAATGTTTAGGGCAGGTGCGGTGATACTTCAACAGATTGCAGCTGGCACCCGTCCCCAGCCTGCTTTTCTTGTCTCACGTCCATTCCTCCTTGTCTCTGCTCCCCCACCAGCCTGTCCCTACCGCCGCCCTTGTATATCCCCCATGTCTGGCGATGTCTCCGTGCTCTCAGATGAAGACAGACCTCTTAGTCTCAAGACCACCTCTGCCACCAGGGGTGCGCAGAACGGACACGTATCCCAGAACGGCAACGGCCATGCACTCGGCGACTCCTCCATGAGTGAGGACGACAACATGCCTCTGGTGCGTCCATTTTCTTCCTACGAAGCTGTGGCGGAAAGACCAAATTGTTTGGTCTTAGTCTCAAGCCACCCGCACCAAGTCCGAGCCCATGACCCCGGACACCCGTCTTCTCAAGCGCAAGAAAGCTGTCGTCTCCGAGTCCTCGAGCGAAGACGATAAGCCTCTTGCCTCATCCCAGGCGAAATCGAGCACTGAGGCTACGACCCCCAAGCGGTCGGCCGCCACCAGAAAGCGTGCCCCGCGGGCCAGCAAAGTCGTTGTCGAGTCGGACGACGACGACGACGTGCCCCTGGCCAAACCTAAGCGCGCGGCTAATGGCAAGAGCAAGGCGGCGGCCAAAGGGAAGGGCAGACCGCCCAAGAAGAAAGCGAAGCAAGATTCCGACTCCGAGCGAGACGTCGAGTCCGAAGACGACGTCCCCGCTCCACCACCGAAGAAGGCGCCCGCAAACGGCAAGCGGAAGGTGAAGGAGGAGAGGGAAGCCAACGACGAGAGCTTTTCCGAGGACGACAAGCCGCTCAAGAAGAAGCGCACCACCGCGCCCAAGAAGGGGGCGGCCTCCCAGAAGGTCAAGGCGGAGGCGTCCAACGACGTCAAGCCGAAGAAGAGGGGCGTGAAGAAAGAGGAGGACGCGGATGCCACGCCTAAGAAGGGCAAGGCGAAGAAGGAGGAAGAGGCGGAGGATACATACAAGTGGTGGGAGGAGCAGAACGCGAACCGCGATGGCTCCGTCAAGTGGGAGACGTTAGAGCACAACGGTGTGTACTTCCCGCCACCGTACGAGCCCCTTCCCAACCATGTCAAGATGAAGTACAATGGTAAGTCCATGTCATCATCCCCTTTTTGTGCGTAGGACGGCTGTTCAAATATCGATTGCCCATAGGACAGTCAGTCGAACTTCCTCCCGAGGCAGAGGAAGTTGCAGGCTTTTACGGCGCGATGGTAGACACGGAGCACGCCAAGGATGCGACTTTCAACAAGAACTTCTTCGACGACTTCCTGAAGATTTTGAAGAAATACCCTCCGGTGGGTAACATATACAACGTCCTTTGTACCAATATATTCATGTTCCCGAGCAGAAGAATGGCATCAAGATCACGAAATTTGAGCTTTGTGATTTCAGACCAATGTTCGACCACTTCGAGGCCGAAAAGGCCAAGAAGAAGTCGATGACTTCAGCGGAGAAGAAAACAGCAAAGGCGGCGAAGGACGCGCTGGAGGCTCCGTATACGCACTGTACGCTTGACGGTCGTAAAGAGAAGGTTGGCAACTTCCGTGTCGAACCTCCGGGTCTTTTCCGTGGTCGTGGTGACCATCCCAAGAAGGGTGCTCTGAAGGTACTCTCCTTTCGTTTACCTTATATAATTCGTTGCTAACGTCGGCGCCCGTAGCTTCGCGTCCGTCCCGAGGATATCACGATCAACATTGGGAAGGACGTTTCCATCCCGACTCCCAACGTTCCGGGGACCTGGAAAGAAGTTGTTCATGACAACACGGTTACTTGGCTCGCGAACTGGGTTGAAAACGTGAACGGAAACTACAAGTACGTCTTCTTAGCCGCCGGTAGCTCTATCAAGGGTCAGAGCGACTGGACGAAGTTCGAGAAGGCGCGAGAGCTCAAGGTTGGTCGTTCAGTGCGGTTGTTTACCTCCATATCGCTGACTTTGGGTTCCTCCTCGTCTTCAGAAATATGTAGACCAGATCCGAAACGACTACAACGACGCATTGAAGAACAAGAACATGGGGGAGCGTCAGCGTGCAACGGCCATGTACTTCATTGACAAACTCGCGCTTCGAGCTGGCAACGAGAAGGGCGACGACGAGGCGGACACCGTCGGCTGTTGTTCCTTGCGGTGTGAGCACGTCACGCTCGAGCCTCCCAACAAGCTCGTGTTCGACTTCTTGGGTAAGGACTCGATCCGGTACTACAACGAGGTTGCGGTCGACGAGCAGGTGTACAAGAATATCCGGATCTTCAAGAACGGCAAGAATGCCGAGGATGAACTGTTTGATCGTGTCAACGTGCGTCATTTATGTTTTGATACCTTTGCTGCGTGATGTGTTGTTGACGTCGGCGGATTGGGCCAATTGCAGACTGGTGCACTGAACCGTCATTTGGCGTCGTACATGAAGGGCCTGACCGCAAAGGTCTTCCGTACATACAATGCGTCCTTGACGTTCCAGGACCTGCTCAATCGTGGTACGCCTGAGAAAGGCACGGTCCAGGAGAAGCTGAATGCGTACAACCATGCGAACCGCATGGTCGCCATCCTGTGTAACCATCAACGTGCAGTGCCCAAGACACACGAGCAGTCGATGGGCAAGATGCGAGATAAGGTGCGTGCCTATGGTCATCCATTGTCACGACGTTCCCTCATGTCGAGGCACTCTGTCAGTTGCGTGGCTTGAAGTACGAGCGCATGAAGCTTCGCCATGCCCTCTTCTCCATCGATGCCAAGTACAAGAAGGACAAACGGTACAAGGAACCTGAGTCCGACCTGGATGACGACGCCATTGCGGTGCACGAGGACAACCTCAAGGCGAAGGAACTCGAGAAGGCAGAGAAGAAGTTCCAGAAGGATAACGAGAAGGCGGTAGAGGACGGCAAGGAGCAGCAGGACGAGTCGGTACTAAAGGAGAAGCTCAAGGAGATAGAGGCGGAGTATAAGCAGCTCAAGAAGGAGCGCGGTACCGGGAAGCACGCGCTCAAGAGGGAGAGGCCGACGGAGAAGATCGAGGAGGCGATAGATAAGTTAGATGAGAGGATCAAGACGTTCAAACTCCAGATGGAGGACAGGGAGGCCGGCAAGGAGGTCGCTTTGGGCACGAGGTGAGTGCCGCCTTTGCTGTCGTAGTTTGTGGGACGTCGATTGACGGTTCGTCGTACATCTCCAGTAAAATCAACTACTTGGACCCAAGGTACGCCCTCACACGTTGTCAGAGTCTCGTAGCTTCGTTTGCTGACTCCAGCTTAGGATCACTGTCGCGTGGTGCAAGGAGCACGGCGTGCCTGTCGAGAAGCTGTTCTCGAAGACGTTGATGACGAAATGTACGTACACCCAATTGCTACCCCACTTGGCGATGAGTTGACCCGATCGTGTAGTCCCCTGGGCAATGGAGGTGGATACGGACTGGAAGTTCTGACGTTATTCCTACATTATTATCCTCACACGTTCGGATGCGCATATTGCACGGGCTACTCACTCCATATTTACCCTGGACGATCCACTGATTGACTCGCTCTCACCACACTGTTCGTCGCATATCCCAACCATACACATCGCATATACACATGTCTTTTTAGTATCTGTAGAAGTGACTGTCGCAGAAACAGATGTCCATAGTTGTTGTTCTGTATCGCATAAGTATAGCCCTCTTTGTCGTGTGCCGTGCTTGAAAGGGCCGTCAACATGAATGTCTCATCCGTGTGGTCGCCCCGGCCCGCAGGCGCCTGGGTGGGGAAGGAATGTTCGCGTCGCACGTGGAAATGCAAGCAGTACTGTCACTGGCACTAAGCTCCATCTCCTCATCTCCCCACCTCCACCATGTCCACACGAGCAACATTCACCTCCAAAACCGCCTGGGAAGCCCTCGGTGTCGAGTCTGGCGAAGAGACCGAGGAGGAGACCCTCGATGAGACTACCGCATCGCAGCCCGACAGGTATGACGCACCATTCATGCCGTGGCCTCTTTCGTGTCCCGTGCTCACATGTGGCGACTATAGTGCCTCCGAGTCTGCTACAAAGCCGTCCAAGAGCGCACTCAAGAAGCAAAAGGCGTTGGCCCGGGCAGAGAAACGCCAGCTCGAGAAGGCGGCACGCGCTGCCGCCAGGGCCCAGAAAGCTGAGAGTGGCGATGGGCAGCAGCCCGCTCAGCCTTCACTGTCCGAGGTTCCAGTCCGGTCGGAAGACTCGACGCCTACCGTCGCGACGTCGCCGGTGATCGTGGATGCATTGGCGGCCTCGCTGGAAGAGGACACGACACCAGAGCCGGAGCCGGAGCCGGCGGTGCAGACGAAGGCGAAGGCGGAGGTCGTCGCACCGAAGCCCGTGAACGGTGCTGCCCACTTACCACCAAGGGTGAACGGTTCTGCACCTCCAGCTCCTTCGAAGGAACCCTCTGTATCTACACCTGTAGCCCCATCACCTTCTGCCCGCCATGTACCCGCACCTGCACCTGCCTCCGAGTCGAAGCCGCCTGCACAGGTTAATCTCGCTCCGTCGGAGAAGGAGGCCTCTGCACCACCCCGGCAGAGCGACATTGAGAACCCGCCGGGGAAGCAGCTCACGGCGGAGGAGAAGGAGCAGGTCAAGAAGAGGGCCAGTTTTCTGACACGTACGCTTTGGACGTTCATCATGATTGGGGGTTTCATTAGTGAGTAGACTGCCCTTCTGTTGCATAGGCAACATAGTGCTCATCCGTTCCGTTTGATTAGCCCTCCTGCTCATGGGGCATGTGTACATGATCATCCTCGTGATGCTGTGTCAGACGCTGGTGTACCGTGAAGTCACTGCGCTCTTCTCGTTGAAGCGCAAGGACGGTGGGGAGAACGTCCGGGGCCGGGACCCGTGGAGCAAGACGCTGAACTGGTACTTCTTCGCTGTCACGAATTACTTCCTGTACGGCGAGAGCATCATCTACTACTTCAAGGTTGGTCGTGCCTCCATCGCCTCCTCGGTGCACCGAGCTCACTGCGTTTGACCGTTGTAGCATGTCGTGTTCTCCAATGCACAGCTAACGCCATTCGCGACGAACCACCGGTTCGTGAGCTTCACGCTGTACTTGATCGGCTTCGTCGGCTTCGTGTTGTCCCTCAAGCGTGGTTACCTCAAGCAACAGTTCGGTCTGTTCTGCTGGGTCCACATGACGTTGCTCCTCATCGTCGTCTCCAGGTTCGTCATACAGAATTTAATTGTAGTTGTCTTCGTCTTACATTTAGCATTAGCCACTTCATTGTGAACAACATTCTCGAGGGTCTGATCTGGTTCTGGGTCCCCGCCTCCCTCGTCATCTGCAATGACGTCTTCGCCTACGTCTGGGGCATCACTGTTGGCCGCACGCCCCTCATCAAGCTGTCACCCAAGAAAACGGTTGAAGGATTCGTCGGCGCGTTCTTTAGCACCCTTATCTTCGGTCTCCTATGGGGCACATACTTCATGCGCTTCGACTACATGATCTGTCCTGTTGGCAACCTCGGCGTCAGCGCTTGGAGTGGTGAGCTGCACTGCACGCCCAACCCAGTGTTCGTGTGGCGTGACTGGGATATGCCGCTTCCCCTTCGCATGTTCCTTGCACCTCTCGTGAGTTGAACGGCGTTTCCCTTTGGATCAGCAGCCTTGCTCATCGTTCTACTTCGTGCTAGCTTGGAAGTCGTACCACTATCCCGTACGCGCCGTACCAGTTCCACCTCCTGGTCCTTGCGTGCTTCGCCTCCCTCGTGGCGCCGTTCGGCGGTTTCTTCGCGTCCGGCTTCAAGCGCGCGTTCGACATTAAAGACTTCGGCCACAGCATCCCCGGACACGGCGGCATGACCGACCGTATGGACTGCCAGTACGGGTCCCCTCCCTTCCCTTTCCTCCGACTGTCGGCGTGCTGATCTGTCTCCCGCAGGTTCCTCATGGGCGTCTTCACATACGTCTATTACAGCAGCCTCATCCGCCAGAACCTCGTCACTGTCGGCTCGGTTCTCCAGACGATCGTCAGCGGCCTCACGCTTGCCGAACAGCTCGATCTCATGGCCGACCTCAAGCGATACCTCGAGAGCCAAGGCGTGTCCGTCAAGCTCTGAGCTTCTTGTTGCTATCCAACAGGTGCCTAGGCAATATCCGCCTCGCCTGTGGGGGGATGTGCTTGGACGGAGGCCACGGCGTCTGGCGTGCTTTTGTGGATTGTTCACGCCCAACGCTTGTGGGCAACGGACGAGGTGCTTTGTTATTTGCCTGGTATTATTGTACATTGCATAATCTTGTCGTTTTTGCACGTCTTGCAACTGGTCTCGGTCGTAGCAGTACACCTATTGATTATTGTCCAGAATATGCCTCTCTTACTATGCCACCCTCCCCGTCATCTCCCACCAGACCGTGGTATCCCAACTTACGAATGACATTTGGCATTGCTAGTACGAAAAATCCAACTTCCTTCCCGCGTGAAACACAATCCCAAATTTTACGCCCACAGGTTATTGACAACTTCCCGTGTGCGTAATAGATGCTCGAGACAACCCATTAAATGTGAATTGTATTCGCGGCATATGGGAGTGAGATGCGTGGCATGGTGCATATGGCTCATTCTGAATCATACGATATGGTAATTGGTACAGACATGATATGCCCTGACGGCTCAAGAAAGCAAGATGAACGAATGAGGCAGCAAGTATGCGACACGCTTATGAACGGGGCTTCTCCTACAAGACGACGGACATCAGCGTCGATGTTAGGGATTGGATGACCAATGGAAGCCCGCGTACCTTCTTCTCCTTCCAGAGCGCCAAAAGACCGACACCGGACACCTTGACGATCTTGAAGCGGACACCGGGAATATCACCCTTAGCCTTACCCCGACGACCGAAACCGGAGATCAGGACCTCGTCGTTCTCGTCGACGAAGTTGAGGCAACCATCGTTCTGCGAAACAGCGCGATTAGGATTGGACACACAGATTACCCACGGGGTCTAGGCCCGGGCTGCTCGAGAGCGCGCAAGGACCGACCAGGCAGCGTAGAAGAGCACTGAAGATAGACGTACCGGCACGAACGCGGTGACCTTCTTCCCGTTTTTGATCAGCTGGACACGGACGCACTTGCGAATGGCGGAGTTGGGCTGCTTGGCCTCGACCCCGACCTTCTCGAGCACGATGCCCTTAGCGTGGGAGGAACCTCCAGTGGGGGAGGTCTTGTAGATGTTGCCGAGGGCGCGCTTCTTGTACGCCTTGTCCGCCTACATGTCGTAAAAGCGATAGATAGTATGGTGAGGTCGCGCTCGATATGAAGGCAGGGTGGGGCAGGGGGCAGCAGGATCTGGGAGGAGGAAAAGTCTCACCCAGCGATTTTCACGGCGATCGGTGCGCAACTTGCGCGCAGCCTGCAATCCACGAGGTTTGTTGGCTAAAACGCAGGGGGTTTAGCATGGCTTCAGAAAGATCGCCTAGGTGCGAGGACGGCGGGAGGGACAACTTACAGCCCATTCTTGCGGGGGTGTTGAGTGGTAGAGAGGGGGGAAGAGGCCTATATACGGAGTTTGAATCCCCCCCTTAGAACTATGAAGTTCCTCGACGACTTCGATCACGTGATCTTCAGCCACCCTCTTAGCGCTTCAAGCGCCCGTTTCACCTGCCGCCGTACAGCCATCTTCTCCCCCCAAAGTCCCACTAGCAGAACTCATTTATGCCGCCTGAAGTCATCTGCCCTCAGTGCTCCCCATTATAGCTAGAGACAAACGCTGGCTGCCTACGCGTCCGCTGCAGAAGTAGGGGTGGGTAGGACGAGGTACCGTCATGATCTCTTTCCATCCGCTTGTAGCGTTTACCGCATCTATGGCGACCCTGCGAATACATGATTCCCACTTACCACATGCCGCCGGGATAAGTTCAATGGCGTGCCCTTTCACTTCACGTCTCTTTGAAATACGTCTCACGCAGTACTACTTGTAGCTTTCGGTGCATACACTTCAGGTTCTTAGGTTCGACTGCATTGACAGACGAGTCCTCGGTCCAGCCAGTCCGCCTCAATGCTGTGATGCTAATGCCTCCTAGATCGCAGACCGGTTGTTCCTTCGCTGTCAGACACCGCGTACCACGCTTTACCGTCGCATGTATAGCGGCTTCTTCAGCTCCTCATGCCGTACGCTATCCCCATGACTTACAGCGACCGGTCTTTCCCAACTGAATTGTCTGGGGTAATACTTGAGCCTGTACACTATCCCTCGTCACAATGCCACCGCAGTTCTCACCCCTAAGTCGCCGTGCGCCAAGCATGTATGTACGCGTGCCGAGAGAGGCCGTTAAATGTGAAGGTCCGCCGTCCGATAGGTTTCTCGCTTGAGGCAGCCTCAGCAGGCGACAATGAATTCGACCTATGTGTGAGATGGCGGGTGTCTGGCTGAAGTGTTTGGTACCAAATGATCCCGGATTCTTCAATTCTCTGGCCCCCTGACCTCACTGTGACTTTGGTCTACTACCCGTGCACATTCAGTCGATTCGACTATCAGTGGGGAAACAGTCAACTCCTCCCTATGGCCAGTGCGACTTACATAGTTTACGATGCTCCTCAACTTCAGCGAATCTCAAAGACTAAAGTAAGCGACCAGCTCTGTTTATTGGCGTTGGGTAGCCAACCTACTTATTCGGGACCTTTGGCACTATATATGGTGATTGACGCTACCGCTACCGCAGCCCCGCGCTCTTGTTTTCCATCCACCAACACGTTCGTCCTTGCTATTCTTCTCATCCTAGATGCATGCACGCCTTTTTACCAAACCCCTAGGCCCCGAGGAGAAACTATTGCTGGCTCACGGTGGTGGCTCCTACTATCATTCAGCAAGATTCTCCTGCGCTCGTGAGTTCTCTCATACCCCCCGCCAGATTATTGCTCGGATACGGGGAGGGTACTTGAATACCTCATCCCGATCGGGGCTATGGCACGCCCTGCAACAAGAAGTGGCTTCAAGCATCTGTCCCTCACAGTGCGAGGCCGCATCGTGCCGATCGCTCTCTGAGCCTCTCGGCGCTGCTTGCATACAGCACACAGCTAGGGGGATATCAAATGGTGCTACCAGAATGTTCCCAGACTGCTATGGGCACTTATGCCACTAACGAGATCCGCTTATCCTCACCGATGGGAGACAGTACATTACCCATAAGCCGTGCGGGCGCCCCAACGTAGGGGCACGCGTGCGATTACTAGAGCCCGAGTGCCTTCTGTCGGTGACGGTGAGCAGCCCACGGACTCGGAGCTTGCGTGTGTCCAGCAAGGATAGGGTGCACGATTTGGCTGTGCCTAGCCAAGCACGGTGATGTTTTCGGGCCGTCTTCTGTCCGAAGACGAGGTCTGCCGGGAGTGTCCCAATCTCACACTTGCCTCAGCCTGCTCCATGCCCTTCGTGGGCAGACTTTTGGAGCGGGAACTCCTGGTGTATGCCTAACTCTGGAGCTCTTATGTCTATGCTCCCTTCGAGGGGGGCAATACCTATCGAGTTGTAGCATCGGCTCCCCGATGCTCCCCAGTCATTCCGCCCGTACTGGTCGCCCTGCGCGGCTAACCCTCGGAATGCACACACTATCGCGGTACGTATCATGCACGGGGGGTGTCATACCCCACCCGAAGAGGTGCCCTCTCGAGGGTACGGAGGGTTTGCGTGCGGCTGCCCCAGGCATACCAACATGGCTATCACACACACAGAAACAGGCTGCTACCTTATCGCTCGACGTCGAGGCTGTGCGTGCTTGTTCACCCAGCTTCGAGTGGGAATGGGTGACCCCTCCCTCTTTGGCCGCACATGAAGCGATTTGTCGCCTTCGTCGGCGCGCATTGGTCCTTCGTGTGGCATCGGCCAAAGATGCACCAGGATGTCATATGCCCTTGGCTCGACCTGGCTCGGGCGGATTGTCTTCTGCCATGTTGTGTCCGTCCGGCGCTCTGGTCTTGTATGCAGAAGCATGGATCAGAGCATTGAATCCTAACGGACGAAGCAGCATGGTGAGATTTCACTCCTGCCCGCGCTGACTGAGGTCGAGCGCCAGGCTGTGATGGTGTTACGCTCGCAGTAGGATCCCTATTGTCGAGCGTAGTGGAGATCCCACTAGGGTGTCCTACGTTGGAGTATGAGGGGTAGTGGTTTGTCAAGCTGCAGTGTGTTGGCACATTTATTGCTTGGGACGCTGCGTGATTTTTTGGACAATGCCCTTTGGAAGGGTTTACATGCATGGGGGTCAGTTCCATAGTGATTCCGGAGTGTTGACGTTCCTTGCACAGGTACTAGTGGACTGCTGTGGTGCACGTCCAATTATTTCAACGGCGGATGGTTGCGGGACATTTACTTTGTGTACAGGCAATCCATTGCCACTTTACAGTACAATAGTATCCTTGAGGTCGGGATGTACCAAATATTGACCGTAATAACGGCGATCACACCCGTCCTCCACCAGCTTTCTCGCATGTCGAGGTCAACACCACAGCACCTATACAACCTATGTATATCAGTCGTCTTGTGCAATATAGTTAGTCTCTTCCTCGCGTCCTTTGTAACGCTTGTATATTCGGAAAACTTGGAGCGGCGCCCAGAAGATGTGGATCTCGTCCGGACTCATGATCGCCGCAATGACACCTATAACACTCGACTCCCTACACACCCACGATCAGCATCTTCTCATAACCCAAAGCACTACACAGACAGACTCACGCGAATCCCCTCGAAGCCAACAGGCCCCTCCCGGTCAGGACGCGCGGCGGGTGCTCCCCGCGCAGCTCCGCCCAGAACTCGGCCGGCTCCTCCCCGTACTCGTCCGTCTCCTCGAGCACCCAGCTCACCGCGCCCCGCGGCACGTTCACGTCCCCCGTCAGCTTCGTCGCGCACATCCCGTCCCCCCAGTGCGCCGCCCCGCGCGCAAGGTGCAGTACCTCCGTCCCATGCATCCCGTACGCCCCGTACCAGAGCCCCGCCAGGCTGTCGGGCGTCCACGCGGCGGAGCGCGGGTCCGCCTCCGCCTCCCGAAGCTGGAGCTGGGCGGCCGGGCGTCGCACGGGGAAGTACTGCGGGTGCGCCGGCTCGAGGGCCGCGAAGGGCAGCGGGGGCACGCGCGCGGGGTGGCACGCGCACCGGCGGCCGTGCGGGCAGCGGATGGAGATGGCGGGACGCGGGGCCGCGGCGGTGGGCGAGCTCCAGGTCTTGGGGAGCTGCAGCGCGGGGAAGATCTTGATGATGTTGCGCTGGTCGGCGTCCGGCTCGTCGGGGTGCGCGGGGAGGCGCGGGAGACGCGCTGGGGAGGGGTCGAACCACGCCGCGTCGGGCTTCGGGAACTCGGGGAGGTCGATCGTGCGGCGGTAGAACTCGATGTGGTGCACGGTCTTGGATTGGGGTATGAATGCGAGACAGGAGAGGTGCGGTGTGCCGACCTTGTGGACGGGGTCTGTCCGAGGATTGGGATGGAGGGCTGCGGTGTCACCGTCGCAGAGGACATAGACTTGGGGAGTGCCAGGTGTTGGATCTGCGCCTGGATTCGTTAAGTCTGCTGGCAGGCGAGCGAAGCTGATTTTCAGCACCCGGACGTAGTGGGGAGGGGTGGCATCATCTGTGGACGTTTCGGATGGGGGAAATTGCCAAACCTCGCCAATGATGCCTCCCTGCTCATGCTCGTCCCCGGGAAACACCCTGTATTCCATGACACTGCCAGTGAATGGGTGATCTCCAGCCCATAAGCCCAACAGTCCTCCGTAAGGGTAAAGCAGCGACGTGTAGATGGATTGAGGGGTAATGTCGCCGAAGTGGGTGAAATCTCGGAGGCCGTATGAGGCACAGAGATGTTTCCAAATGGAATCGTTCTGGAAGTGTGTATAGAGCGCCTTGCAGGTGCGACATAGGTTGAGGAGGTGAATGGGAGATGTATAGTCGAGCAGGGCGTGGATAATGTCGAATGGGAGGGTCTTGATTAAGCCCGGGTGCCCTGGATGGGATTGAGAGTATTCTTGTGAGGGCTTTCCTAAAGACAAAGACTCACAAGGATCGGACCCAGTGCTAACAGGCGCGATATGTTGCATCGGTGGTTATACCGCCGATGCACGTCCACAAGGTTGAGAAAACAGTTGAGAGCGCCGCTGACAACAGCTGACAACTTAGCACTAAGCACCGGGAGCCGGACCGCGCCGAGGATTCTCTCAGATGGGCGGTGCAACCTTGGACTCCTAACGACATCTTCCACGACCTCGAGGACGGCACCCAGAATGACTAGCTACCTGTATGAACTCCCGACTACTGGTGCCATATCATTCGCGGACACGTGCGTCGACTCGACTGCGACTTACACCGCAGACATTGCCGACACCACAGAAGCCCGTGCCAACCTCCGCGCCGCTCTCAAAGAGAGCAAGCGGACGGACAACGGTGAGAAGGACTACCTCAGGTTGGTCAAGGTGCGTGTAGGATCTAAGCGTACGTTTGGTGGTATCTCGTGCGAAGGGTTGGCGCGAAGGGTCATATGAGCGGGAGGAGTAGTGCCAAAGGCATGCCCAGAGATCAGATTAACTTATCCTTCTGCCCCCAGGTGCTCGACGAGTACATACCTAAATTATACGGTATATTCAGCTGTATCAATTCCGGGGAGATCTTGCTCAAGGCTGAGCCAGGTGCGTCCCGCCTTTTTCTCCACCCTTGCCTTTTAACAAGTACACCAGTCTTCAGTTGGCGTACCACCCTATCCTCGACTCTCTTCCACAACTCGCCACGGCTTTCGCTTCCAACCTTCTCCACAGAGCTCATCTTCACACTGCTCACCTATGCCTTCTCTATCTCTAATCTCGCTCGCGCGGTGGTCCACTCTCTGGGACGCTACGAGACCGAACGCGCAATTTCTGACACAGAGCGCAAGGCCAAAGACGAGCGGCTCGCCTTCGCGGTCACTCTCCTCTGCAAAGCCTCAGGTCTGTACGAGTTCATTGGCAAGGAATGCATTGCAGAATGGGACAAGGAACGCGCGCGGGTGACATCCCTCGGCATGAGCTGCCCCCGCCCGCCAGACATCAGCAGGGAAGTTGTCATCGGCCTCAGCAAGTGCGCCCAATCTTCCCACCGTCCCTCCCTCAGACCCTAGCAGCACTAACACCACTTTGCATTTGCCTGCTACGGCAGGATGGCGCTTGCAGATGCGCAGAACCTGGCGATCCGCAAACTCCTCTCTAAAGCCGCATTCGAGAGCACGCTCATACCCGGGCCGCCGCTTCCTAAGTCCCACCCTTCGCCCGCGCTCGTCGCGAAGCTCCACCTCGAGTGCGCGGCCCTGTACTCCACCGCGCGCTCGCTCGTGAAGACGCCAGGGGCATCCAGGACGTCGTCGAAGCCGAAGCTCAGGATGTCACTGGGGCGCGATAGGGACAGGAACGCGAACGAGGACGAGGAGACGGGCGAGGAGGTCGCGCCCGAGCTCCGGCGTTACCTCGCGGACGACGCCGCGCTGCACGCCGCGCTGGCGCGGAAGTGGCTGGGCGTCGACGCGGGCGAGCACGGGGGCACGAGCAAGGGCGGCATCGCGGTCGGCTTCCTCGTCTGGGCGAAGAAGGAGCTGGAGGAGCTGAAGAGCGGGCACGCGTCCGGCGGGATGATCAGCGGGGAGCGGGAGAAGGAGATCCGCGAGCGCAGGAAGGTGCGCGTGCAGGAGGAGCTCGAAAGCACTGGCACGTTCTTAGTTGGTTACAAGAAAATGAACGATTCCGTGAGTGGCGCCGTTTCCCTCCATGCATTCGATGACTTAGGCAGATGGATGTTAATGCAAACTATTTGTCTGTGTAGCTATCATTCCAGCCCGTCCCGCCACAGTCGGATTTGCAAGCGATGATCCCCGCGGGATTGCTCGCCGCTGTCGTCAAGCCATACGCGAAGCCTACGCCAGCATTCGGACCTGGATCGGTTGAGTACGTCCGCCAGCAGGCGGAGGAGCTCGAGCTCCTGGAAGCTCAATCCAGTGCGGCGGGCCCCACAGCGGTGGCGACGGCGCCCGAAGGCATCTCGAGCAAATCATATGCAGGTGCAGAGGCCTATTACTGAGTTGTCTGAGCTAGATATATTGGACGAACGCAGTCGGGATGCCGAGGCGCAATATGTTTCCATACTCGCCACTGGGCTATGTATCAATAGGTGCGTGGTCACTGGCTGTGGCGTTGCTACACGGAATGTGATTCCTCATTGTCCAGACGTTAACGTACATGTTTTTGCTTCGAGACATTATGCGAAATACCTTGATGTGTATATCAATTGAATACTTAACTTATTGGCGAAGTCAATTCTCAAATGTTCCATCGATACAGTCCCCACCTTCCGCTTTCGCCTACTCGGAAGACAGACATTGATTAGGTGGTAAGTTATGTAATTGTGCAAACTGGACGTGCGGGCGCTCCAACGATCAGTGCGATAACCACAAGATCATTGCATGCCAGCATCCACACACCGGCTCTTTTGCCTCCTTCTCGTCTGAGTCGGAGTCGTCAGGGGAGTTCAAGATCACCACGGGCGTGCTGAACGCCTTCAGGAACGGCTACACCATCCTCGTCTGTCCAGCTTGGAGAAAGAACTTGGCTTGGTTTCTTTGGTTGCGGGATCGCAGCAAAATGCAAGCTAACTGATCGATCGCAGCGCGAGACTCACCATTTTCCCAGGGGGATGTAGCTCAGCGGCGGACCGCGATTCTATGCCAAATAATAAGCAATCCTTCAAAGCCTCGGGAGGCGTTGATACATAGGTTTTAATATCCATGATTTCGAGTACCCATCGCTACTTCTCAATGACAACTTTCACCTTGACCCTTCCAACAGTACGTTCCTTCTCTCAATCGGCCTCATCTCTGTACACATACCGAAGCTCTAGATTTTATGAAGCAGTTTCCGATGGATACGGAGAAAGAGCGAGGTCGTCCAAATGACAATGATCCATCGATCTCACTCGAGGATCACCAGAACCGCAAATCGTTTGAATCCGCGATCGTTGTTGGCATTTCGAGTCGTTCAACAGTGCAGTCCTCCTCACTTGGCGCATGTTGTTCCGTTCGCCTAACTCTACCCCGCGACAAGGATTAGTTCATCTCCAATGAGTTGCTTGTCCGAAGACCAACCCACAGTGTACACTGAGTCAAGTTACTATGCTTCGGTTATAGCCAGCCGAATCACTTTTTTGTTTGGCATGTGCGATCGACCTCGCCGTCGACATCGTTCCGTCCCGATCAATTTCGATCGAATCCAAATCGAGTCCTGGATCTCTTGACGAGATAACGAGCCGGTGGAGCAACAGTAAGTAATTCGGGGTGCTGCGCGCCGAAAGGTCGATGCCACTTGTGACCCTCAGTCTCTCTCAATTTGTTCGTTTGAGGATATGTCCACCATCATTTCGTCGGCCTTGGGTATAACGATATATCAGAACGGAAACAAATCAATGACGACGACGACCTCGCCGCTGTGCCTGTGAGATTGCTTGGCTGGGATGGTGCTATAGTACTTGTAAATCGCCAACGTAACACTTACGTACATCGTACTTTGAGAACAAGTACCAGGAGGTATTGCGAAAGCCCCGGCTGAACCCAAGCGAAGAATTGTCCTGATGGTGGCTCGCTGAAGCCCAAGGCATAAAGTCCAGTGCAGACTTGCAATTGCAGGCTTGGGCAACGACGCTCAGCGCGGAGCCGCAAAACAGGTGGGTAGCAGTGAGGTTTCCCAATGAACATCGAGACTTGAGATCCACAATGCATGTGAAGGACGGAAGTGCACACCCGGGCCCTTGCAGACGATATCTGTGCTTGAGCAAGCAATCTCGATTCGGGCTGGAGGGGGTCCATTATAGTACACACACCGTCTGACCCGACGTCAACGGAAATAGGCATTTCTGGTAAGGTATGTAAGTACTCACGAACGTAGCGCACGCTCCACACCCCAAACACCTCATCGATGTTTGGCCGTTGATGAGAGGGTAGAGGAATGCAGAGAAGTGTGAAGAAGAGGAAGGGAAGGAAGGGGATGATAAGAGGACGGTGATCAGCACAGACAACAGGTGCGAGGAAGCGTAAGTCCGTAACGCAACACAAACGCGAAGTGCAATGTACGGGCAATGCGGTGCAGGTGCAGGACGATGTCAATGAGAACTGAAGAGAGACAATTCGTAGAGAACAGTATAGTAGTGATGAAGTGAAGCAGGGACGGGACCCGATGAATGCAAAAGACCTATATGTACATTGAAGTGGAATGTGAATGGAAGAAAGATGGTCGTGAAGGAGCAAACCGTGGAAGAGAAAATGCAAATCCTAGATCAGCGAGTCGGGATAGATGGGAGAGGTACGCTACTTTACGAGGGCCCATGAGTGTGTGCGATGCAAGCGTGGTGACCTTGGGGTGTGAGATGTTCCTTAGCAGCGATACGGAAGGCAACACTGGTCCAGGGTGGGGGGGTGCGGTGGTATATACAAGAGCGGTCTACAAGTCCGTGTCCAGAAAGCGACAACAACGACATGTAGAGGGAAAGAAGACGGGGGGAGGGATAAGCAAGCAAGCGGGCGGCGTCGGTCTCGCGAACCAACGAACGTGCCGACTGGCGCCGCCCGGAGGAGAATATGTGCCAGGGGAACGAGGAACGCGAGCCGATTAGGGACGTCACGATAAGTTAATGGCGCAGCAAACAACAACAGCTCCATTGTGCACTGAACTCGAAGCAAGCAGGTGACATCCGCACCAGGCAGTGCACGAAGTCAAAAAGCAAGGTCGTAAGGAGGGTGGATGTTATGTACACAATGCGCGGACGCGCCAGGGTGGAGGGCGGGGCTATGACCGCTCGCCACGGCGGCCCAACTGGAATCCGAACACGGTGGTCGTCGACGATCCTGGCGCTGTCTGCGCAGGTGAGCCCGGTACTTGGGCTGTAGGGGTAGACGGCCCAGAGGCGGATCCATGGAGCGGCGTCGAACTGCGACTAGCAGTCGCATGCGCGGCCGCAGTCGTCCCTTGCATGCTCCCAACTTGCGGCGTGAATGGGCCACCGAACGGGGACGTGGGATTCGAGCTTGGGGCCCGTCCGAGGAGTCGCTGCACGATCAACGGTGGCACGCTCTGCGAACCCGAGTGGGATCCTCCCCGCCGGTGCGAGGGTCGCGTCGGCGACGCGGAGCCAGCGCTAGGTAGAGGAGGATGTGGCGGCCGGTGAGAACCACTCCACCGGTAGGCGGACGTGCGGCGAGAGTCGGCGGGCATAGACACTGACGAATGCGTCGAGTGGCGGAAATGAATGTCCGAAACGGTGTAGGGAATAGAATCAGTTGGGGACGGAAGCTGGTTCATGTCGTAAGAGAAGTCCTGATCCGGCCCTTCGATTGCCGGAGTATCAGGCGATGGTAATGGTCGGTCTGTGGATGTGAGGAGCGTAGGGGCCGATTGCGACAATGGTACGGGGTGCAAGGAAATGTTCGGCAATAGCGAGGGTCGGGAGGCTGTTGGGGCTCCAACGGTCATCGACAGACCGAGCGATATGCGACGATCGGGGGGCAGTGACGCCCAATTCACTGTCTGCGACTGTTCGCTGCCTCGTTTCGACCGCGAAGAGCTGCGAGATTTCCCTGTTGAGTTGGAGGAAGACTGCCTTTGAGAGCGTGACAAGGAACTCGAGGTCGAAGAGAAGTCCAGGAACGAGTATAGCCGGCTCGCACGAGTGGGATTTGGTGGCCCCGGTGGCTCCGACGATTCACCCACGATGACCAGTGGCTGCTGCTGAGCCAAGGCCTGCTTGAGTGACGGTGGGAGGGATATCGCGCCAGTGCTGATAGTACGTTCCGTACGACCTTCCGGCCGAGACTGCACATCGCTAGCAAATTCCACCCGTAGTGGCGAGATGCGAGTCTCCGGGAGGTACGCTGGAGTAGGAACAGTCAACTCTCCCACATTCGTGACTTGGACTTCTGGAGGGGGCAGGTTCGACAAAAGGATGCCTCGTGTCGCTGTGTCGCGTCCTGGGAGATCTCGAGGGCCTCTCGGGCGCGCGGGACTACGCGGCGATGTCGGCGACGGTATTAACGTCCTGGGTGGGGATGGGGTCGAGGGCACAGCAGACGCAGGAAGATATCCCCGCGGGACTTGAGCAATCGTCAGATCAGGCAGTTCAATGGAGTAGCTCCCGTCCGAGTTTTTTGACGTGTTGTTGCTCCTGTGCGTCGCACGCTGCTTGCCCTTCTCAGCCGTAGAGAACCGCCGCCCTACATTGCCCTCGCCCTCGCCCTCCTCCGACTCGTCGGAGTCATCGACCTTCTCCTCGGGCGTCGCGCTACGGATGTCCAATACCGCGTTCTCGCCGTAGCCACCCTCGAGCTTCTCGAGCCCCTTCTGCTGGTCGCGGTCGGCCTGCCGTTTGTGCGGAAACAAGAACCCCAGGTTGCGAACGCGGTTAATCTCAGGGTTGACGAGCATCTGCCGCTTGCGCCGGCTCGTGCGCCGCCGCCGTCTGATGAAAAAGAATAAGGCGGCAGCGAGGGCAGCGACCGCGAGCGTCACTCCAATAACGATTGCCGCCACCGCTCCTCGAGGCAAAGCTGACCCTTTGGACGCACCGGCGGATGACGCGCTGTACGGCATCAGCGACGTGATTAATGCAAATTGCGCGCGTTTAGTGTGCGCCGATGGTCGCGGATTTGCGCATTCGACCAATTGTGAATGCACACGACCGGGGAGACGTCGAAGGAAGTAATATAAGTGATAGAAATTGTGGAGGGCGGATCAGGAGTAAGCATTCCGATAAGATGGCATGAGCGAAGCGAAAAGACGTACGCTGGCTGGATCGTCGTAACATTGACCGCCCCGAAGACGAGAAGCGAGCCCGCTCCGTCTCCCGCACCCGTCGGACCGGCGTTGATGACCTCGATAGCATGCATGACGGACGGGTCGAGCCCCGTGCGGAAGAAGAAGAGCGTTGGCTCCGATGAAGTGAACGACGCGCGCCCGGAAACCGTTATTGGGGCCCCGTTGTCCAACGAGACGTTGAACGCGCCCGAGTCTGGGGTGGTGAGGCCCGTGAGGCCGACAGCGGAGCCTGGAGGGAAGGATTGAAGGGCGTTAGCGCGCGGAAGGGCAAGGAGGGCAAGCTGTGAAGGTGAAGCGGAGGGGAAAACGAGAAAGGACAGGAAAGGACAGTGGGGAAGCGTTAGAGGAGTGCGGCGAGCCGAGGAGAGGCCTATTAGTATATGGATCTCAGCCCATCTTCCGGGCGAGGCGTTTTGTACGGAAGCACGGACAGAGACAGGCCTCGAGTCGGGGCACCACGTCCCAAGAACCGCACTCTCCCTGACGTGGGAATAGGCGCCAGGCGCCTCCCCGCCTCGGAATCGGCGCCCCCATCAGTCCCACCCCACCGTCGCCATCACCCGCTCCCCTGTCAGGGTCTCTCCCCTACGCGGCCGTTGCTCCGCACTCGATCCTCGTTGGCATCATCGTGCGCGTCCTCCCATCACAGACTCCAAGTCGCCAGCTCGAAGCAGTGCACGACTCACAACAGCCATTTCCAGGCAGAGTTTATCCGGGCCCCGTACCCAATTTTCCAAGAAAGATTGACTCACCGTTGAACATCAGCGTCGCCCTATCCCCGACGTTCGTACTAGTATGAAACGTCGCCGTCGATCCTGGTAACAAGCCCGTCACAAAATCCCATTGGCCGCGGTACGCAGTCTCGCTGTCCGGGAGGGGTGCAGTGACCGCAGTCGTGGAAGGCGTCGGAGACGAGGCGGCCGTGCTCGTCAGGGAAGAGCTCGGGATCGGAGTCGCACTGAAGAAGCTGCGTTAGTACGCGTACAGAACGGATCTCGAACATAGGAGCAAAATGAAACCCTCAGAGATGACGAAGAAGGGCTTCGAAGCGGCCAAAGTAAGAAAAGAACAGGGAGGACGGCGCAGAAGCCACAATCAGAGAAGACGTAACTACGCGACAATGTATTGAAGCAGGGCAGAAGGGACATTGAATGGGATTCGGGGCAAGGGGCGGCGGCGGGACTTTAGGAGGGGCGGTCCTAAGGAAAAAAACAACCTCGCCCGCTCTCGTGTAGAAAGAAGCAAGTCAAAGTGACGTAAATGGTCCCGAAACCTACTTTGGTGTTCCTGCGCCGACTTTTACGACGGCCCGGTCGAAGACGAGGCCGCTCGTTACATTTCCGGCGGTCGCGGTTCCATCGGGGTTGTGAAACGTCAGTTGAAGCGCATGTCGACCATCTTGAAGACCCTTGAATGACACAAGGAAGTCGGTATCTGCATTCAGGACCGTCGAAGACGGAGTAATTGAGGAGAGAAAGTTGGTCGTAGCGGTGCCGTCTAGACTGACGCTGTACGTGGCGTCGGACTGGTCGTTCGATATTGGTACAAGTGTTCCGTAGAGCGTGATGTCGGTACCTATGAAGCCAGCGAAAATATAGTTAGCATCGTACTTTACCATGACCGCCGAGTCACCGGGATGAAGCTAGTTTGAAGGGGGTCTCCATTGACGTCCTGCGTTTTTGCGAATGAGGCGCACTGGAGGAGAGGGCTACCCTGGGAATGACTTGGGTCATGGCAACGTGACCGGGACAGTCAAGGAACTGAAACCCGTCGAGAACATAGCCACATATTCTGCCACAAGGGCAAACCCCGACCGTCCGGACTCCGACTGAGACCGAGTCACAACGGCCCTTTAGTAAAGAGCAAGGGTGTGGCCATGACTGAGGACTCCGGTCGCCGCAAAACGACACGGATCATGAACGTAGGCGTGTCAGCCCATGGACAACAACTGCTCCCGATGTTATAACCCCTCCTCTTCAGTATAACGAATTCCGGGTGTTCGCGCAGCGGGTGACGAACATATTCTGTCAAGCGCACGGTGACAAACGGCAGGTTGAAGCCTTGAAGGATCCACGATCACAAGTCAGGTCATCAGATTTACCTCCCCCGCCCGCCCAGCACCCCAACGTCTCACGCGCACATCTCACTGATGGCAGCCCCTCGGTCAAAGAAGCGCACCGGGAACAGCGATGTGGCCGCAAACATATGGACCCCCATACATCCATCGACGATGTGCAATCAGGCGCAGTGCAGAACCACCGCGGAGCGAATCAGCGCTGTGACCGAGGGCGGAGGCGCTGTGAACGCACAAATCGATCCAGACCGCTCGTTCACTCTCGACATTCGATGGAAGTGCGCGGAAGAACGCGATGCGGAGCTATCACCCCGCTTCTGAGACATATGACTGCGCGTGACAAGCAGATCGTCGTCCGCCAGCCCGCGAACGCCGAGCGGCTTTCCCGTCGCGTACATGCATATGATATCCTGCCTCGTTCCCGTCGCAGTGACGCGCTGGCATGGGGCGCACGAGAGGGCGGCAGCCATGGGGGAAGTGAAACGCGCTCGCACACAGCATTGGGAAAGGGATGGGTGGGACGAGACACAGAGGCAATGTGAGAGAGCGCAGGAACGTACCGTTCCATGTTATCTGTAACGCGGCGCCGTCTGCGGCTGTGATGTGGAGGCTGGTGCCGTTGCCTATCGCAAAGGAAATGGGGGAGCCGGCGCCGGAGTCGATTGACGCGAAGCCAGAGTGCGTGTAATATGGGTTCCAACCTTGTCCGGTATGTGGCTGGGTGAATGTATCCCGAAAGGGGGAGTAGAGTACAAGCGGGGAGGTGTCGTCGATCGTGAGGGAAAAGACGGGATCGGCCATGCATGTAGAATGAATCACAGGTCCGGCGTGCGTAGAATATGCTTGGGATCGTCAGAGAGCAGAATTGAGGAGAAGATCCGAGCTGGCCGAGATGAAGGAAGAGTCGCGGAGAGCAGGATGACAAGACGCGACCGCGAGATGGGAACGAGGAGTGGAACGTGGTGGAGGCCCGGGTGTGCGGAGGAGATAGGGAGAGAAAAGGAGCTGGAGGACCCGGGGTCGCCTGCGCGGGACCAGCATCGACGGAGGGAGAAGGAGAGGATTAGAGCGCGGGAGAAGTGGAAATATAGGTGGACGGTGCGCGTCACCGGGCCATAGGCCATGGGTCGCTGGTAAAGCGCCAGGGGAAGGAAGGAAATGGGGGAAGCGCGACTAAGCACGAGCGGGGGGCTGTACGTCCTCAATCTTGATTCGGAGGACAAGCAAGGGCGGTCTGTATGCGTCTGCAATCAGCCAGGAGCGGAACGATTGTCATGTCGACGTGGGCCGTTGAATGTGTGATGCTGCCCGCCAGACACACATACCGGTCCCACGGAGAAGCCCCGCGACTTTCCCCCTAGGAGGAGTTCTGCACCTTTCACATTCCTCCGCCCCCTGTCTGTCGTATGAAACGGAGGAAGGCATCTTGAGGCTAGTTGGGCTGGATGCATATGATAGGAGAGGCGGGCGTTGCGAACGGCGACGGCGGCCCTCGCTCACCGTGACCAATTAGGAAATATAGATCAGAGGAAACTACGCTCCCCGATGTATCTGATTCTCAGATTCAGATCCTACCGGCGGGACAGCCAATCGGCCCATGAGTTGAAGTTCCTTCCCAACCACCACGTCCTTGAGCTGCTTCCTCGCACATGCTAAACGATGCTCCTCTAGTAATGACGACGCAGCTTGGACCGGCGAACGATCGGTATCAGTTTTTCGCTATCTTCGTAGGGCATGGTGCGGGCCCGAAATCCGATTAATATCCTCTAAGGCAGTGTAGCTCATCTATTTGATTTTGTTTGATCATGCAGACACTCACTCTTGGCTCCCTCTGGTCCTCCGACTCCGGATGACAAACTCTGTCTTGCCATATCAGCGCAGCAGGCCAATCGGCCCGGGCAATAACAAACGAAAAGCTGAACAAGTTGAGAACGATCCTTACATAAATCCAAACTAACACTCTTATTTACACCCATATGTTACTTGGGTCCAACCATCTGCCGCTGTCGCTTTGTACCACAGACACCTCAACATCACGCAGTCTGGGGGGGACATCACAAGAGCCCAATAACACAACGCGACAAACCTGGATGCGACGACATTTTCGCGCTGGGAATCTTTCTCGCCTCTGCAATTCTCGTGGTGTGCATCACGGGCGAACGTATTCCGGGCCCTTCTGGGGTGGCCCTATGCGGCCTCATGGTTGCGTCTCTTTCCGGTCTTCACACGGCACAACGGCGTTCAATGCCTCATGGATCAACACCCGTCCCCGGCTACGGCGGGCAAATACTGTCGCCAGGTGAGGCTCCGGTTGGCCTTGAGAATTTTGACACGTATATTCTTTCGTTGCGGCTCGGACGTCGTCCGATGACTATCCAAACAGACGCGTTTCTCACGGTCGACGGCTCTCCATAATGAAATCGGGGCGCATTTCGATCAGCCGGTGAGTGGCTCAGCGTGGCCCCTTCATCGACTCTCATCACGTGTGACTGTAGGTATGGATGGCCCAGACAGGCCAAGCTCGAGCGAAACCGTCGGCAGAACTTGGAGAAAGACGTGCCGTCGGATCTAAGTGAGTACTTACTGCTTTTGAGATTTCCGTGCACGTCGGTTCAGTCTCGTGTCATGCCTGCAAGTGCCAGACCGTGCACATTACTAAATGACGTTGTCGGCCGCGAGCATGCCTCGCGGGAGCGATAATACGTTCCCACCTGTTTCTAAACTGGTTGTTTGCCAAGAACGGTTTACAGACGGGGATGTCTTGCCTGCCGAATGCGAAAACTCTCGATCTCTGAACGACCACATTCCTGACCACCCCGGAAACACGGATACTTCTCCCCGGACAGTCGCTCACAGTATCTGCTAGCACACGGCGTGCCGCGTCTAGTATACAGAAACCGACGGCCCCAAGGCACAACAACAGCGCCACTAGGGTGCACCATGCCTAAGATCGAACGCAAAAACGAGCGGAACGCTCGTGTGTCCTCTGAGATGCGTCATATCGATGGCTTCCTGACAGCCCTCCCAGCCTTACTGGGAGCCATTTTCCCAAACGCTTGCACATTTCGGCGCTCTACCAGGAGCGCAATGATGCGAATGTTGGAGGGGGGGGGTAGATCGCCTGTGTAAGGAATGCATCGGAGACGCCACTGGAGCCGTTCGCCGTTTATGGGCGGCAACAGAACGCACGGCCGTGATCGGTGCTGGCGAAGAGGTCGCATCCATTCAGATACATTCCCGGTGCGCTGTAGTCCTTTCGTGCGCGGGTGCACAGGGCCTGGTTCGCGATGGAAACAGCGACGTAGAGTTCGCACTAAATCTTCGGGAACCGCGCGTCGGGCCTCCAAAGCTCGACGGGGTGGTCGCATGTGACACGGTTGTATGCTTCGATGTCACGATACCGGTGGTCAAATGGGGTTCCGACTCCTATCCTTCTTGACGCCTCCAGGCCCGGGCACGCCCCGAGTCCGTCATTGCATTCGTTGTCAAGGCAAGCGAGCCAAGGGCTGTTGCCTCAACAATGCGGAATGATATATGCGTTAATGCGGCAAGTAGTACCGTAGTAGCCACCCCACCGCGACAGTCGAGTCAAGGTACGTACTAGGGATGGTTTGTTTGCTGATATGTTGTGGTAGCTGATAATCAAATTCATCTAGAAAGCACTATCGTCGAGTGACGAAAGTGCAGCAGTCAGGGCTCTCCATCAGTGCCACTGACATCGAACCCATTTGCCACTCCGCCTCTCCACACCGACCCACCGTTTACGAAGATACGCACAGCATAAGTTCCTCGCATCTCTACGGTTTTCTTCCTTTTTTGCCCCCCTCTTTCGCACATCCATTGCTCCCGCTAGGTTGACCCTATCATGGAGCCCTCCCTCCGAGTTCATTTCAACCACTACTTCACGCTAATAATTGATGCGGGGATTCCGTGACGAACAGCATGCATTTGACTCTTCGGTATCGTAGGTTCCTTGGCGTGCGTGGGGATAGTCATGCAATGATGGAAGTCGGTAAGACCTTCGGCAATGTCTCTTGGCCACACAAATTCTAATCCCGTGGGACGTGCACCGGTGCTACGGGTCTGTTGGCAGCAGGACTGCTAAGACCGGCCTCGATCAATGCAGCTATCGGTTGGCGATACAAAGGCACATCCTTCGAGAGGAGCAAACGGGGCTGGAGCCGGAGAAACGGGAAGGAAGGCACAAGCACGATGATTGGCTTGTCGACAAGCGTGATCGTCGGCTTGGGACGTTCGTCTTCTCGTCATGCCCGTTCGAAGAGACCGGTCTAGGCTATGGGACGTAACTCTAGGATTCGGTGGGTCGTAAATTCCATACTCTGCGGGCTTGCTTACTGGGTCCGACCTTCAGTTCATGCATAAGCTCGCATGTCACAGCACAAGGTTATCAATTCATTGCTCTCGAGATGGTTGTGCCGTCATCCGTCAGATGTAGTCGATTACACATACCTCGGGGCCGGGGCTTGCTCAGCGAAAGCTTAAACATCGGCCCTTTGACAACCTTAGGAAGTCAGTGACATTTTTCAGGGCTTTGCATGTATTGGAAGCTCCTGGCGTTGCCAGGGAAGAAGGATGGCGAGGGATCACACCGTACACGGGGAAGTTAATACTTGCCGTGTACCTGAACTCAGTAGGGCTATGGCATCCATAACTGATGGGAATTCAAATAGTGGTCTCCGGGTTCTGAGGCCTGAGGCCTCCATGGTTGCGCTACTTACAGCACGCTCGCACCGACTCACTTGGTCTTACGGCATCGCTTTTTGGTGGGATGTTTGCGAAAAGATGACGTAGTAATTCCTGACACTGTCCGGCTACGGGCGGTCCGCCATTGGCCGGTCATGGGCGCTTGAGGGTCGACGAGGGTGAAACGTGTGGCAACGTCGACGTCGACGGGGAGGACTCGATGGAGGTCGTTGCTTGACTTCTGACCGTTGCTGCCACGACGACAACCTGTCTATGATCTCGCCTTCGAATTCTATGTCAACGTAGCTGGGGCGGTCTCCTGGCACTTTGGGCGGATGAACCCTACAGCCCGATCGTCAAGCTTCAAGCATCGTCAAGAAGTTCCTGGCCGCTACTGAAGATTACTGCCATGCTACCGGCCACAGCCTCGGATACCGTCGTACCGCCTGGAACATCAGACTATCTTCCTGGACTCCTTTCGCGTGCGCGTGCATCCCACCCAGACCTGCCCCTGGATCCTGTCATCCTTCAGAGTCTTTTGATATGCCTTATTGCCCAACCTCGCCCTTCCGGTAGCGTGAAGGTGGAACGCAACCATGGCTCACGCTCGGGGCTGCACCTAATCCTTCGAACAAAGGAAGAGGATATTGGGTTAGTGGTAAACATTGTAGCACTGGTGAGCAGATGTTCCTTATATCAGGTTTCTGAGGCTCCTGTCGTACTTGGCCGAACGAACATATTCCGACGCTGGCAACGTCCTGCTTTATATGCGCAAGAGTCCATTCATGGTGACCAAGGTCTCGCTCACTTGGACAGGAGGCGTCAGTCGTCCTTTGCACGCAAGGCATGGACCGCTGACCCCTTCTATCAAGGCACCCCTGACGTCTGTAGCCCTATTTGCCCTTACGTCCAATTGCGAAGTTCCTTGTTTACGTTGTGATGTGTGGACGGCGGTTTTTGGCAACCCGTTCTGGGTCGGTATTTACTTGACTCGCTCGGGAAACGGATAGCATATATGCGCCTCTACTGAACTGTTTCTCGCCTGACCTCTTGAGAGGGAATGTCAATACTATACCATGTCATCACATCTAAGTACGCCTGAATATGTCTGGCTTCGGTCGTGAAGCTATGCGAAGCTTGTCACTTCCACTTGTTTTACCCCCTCCTTCGGACTGCCATACTCATGCGTGTTTGTAGACTTTGCAGTATGTGCTCGGCATGTCCACGCACAAACAGAAGATACCCGCCAGGGCTCATAAGCCATCCAGCAACTATCTGCGGCCTGGGTCCAGACATCTTCCCTTCTCCAACGTTGCTGTGCCGGACGACCGCCCCAACACGTTCCTCAGGTCACTCTTCTTTCGCAGGGTTCCGCACACCTCTTTTTCCTCGCACCGGGGCAGCACCCCACGTCCACACTCGCGCAGTGGTGTGGAAGGCACACCACGCTCAAGTCACACCCCCCTCGCGAGTCCAGCCAGGTCGCCACGGAGCGTTCGCCATACTCTCCACCGATCTGCTTCGTACCCTGCTGAAAGCACGGACGGAGAGGAGGATGACAAGCTCTTCGACGGATCGTCGCTTGCCTCTTCTCGCCGGCCCCTCCTCGCCAACCGGACGCCAGGTTCCACCGTCCGATCCAACACATCCAAAGGCCGACCTGGGTCTCACCGGCTCAGGACAGACCCGCTCCCGCTCTCATCACTATTCTCGCCTCTCGGTACGGAAGACATTGCGGAGGCGGACGAATCGATCCCGGCCGGTGCGATGCCCCCCGACAGTATGAAGGCCCAAAAGAGCGTGGCAGACAGTGAACGAGTACACAAATCCGGGGATACAGTTTCAACCTTGCCGCGTGCGGTGGTCGTGTCTGGGTTGGAGCATACGACCGCACCGTCGCAGCGTGCCCTGATGCGGGTGCTCACGGAAAGGAGCATCGTCTTCGACTGTTATGAGGATGACACCGACCTTTCGGGGAAAGATATCGACGCGGAGGCGGAGGACGGGACATGGAACCTGCCCGACGGGTTCCTGATGGTCTACGTCTGCAAGGCGGACCCTCACGAACGGCCTGCCATCTTGCGTGGTCTGGTAATGTTTTCTTCCGACCATGTCCGAAACATACATAGCTCACATGTCTCCGTATTCGTAGATCGATAAATTCTCCATGAGCGCAGACATCTCGTTGCCAACATCCGTCCGGCAAAGCTACCTCGCCTACAGAACAACGCATACACCAACACCTCGAGGCACACCCGTCACGTCCTCCCAGGCTCTCCCCCACCCCGTCTACTCTCACTTTGCCGCGCCTGTACCGGTACACCCTTCCGGGCCTTCCCCAGCGCGTCGCTCGATACCGCTACCCGCGCCGACCCCACAAGCGCCCCCGGTCCTCCCAGCAAGCGAGCTCAGCCACCTGCGCTCCCTCGCACGGCCGTATCCCCTCGCCGCCCCGATCTTCTACCCCTCCGTCAACGCCACGGAAGAGCACCCCTGGACGTCGCACCCATCGGCACCGCGGCCCCGGTCCCCGTACGCCGCGCTGCACCCATCGCTGGAGCACTACCTGCTCGACCTTTTTGCCGCAACGCGGCACTACCCCGCGCTGGACGGGACACTGCTGAGCGCGCGGGCGCACGCGGATGCCGAGGCGCTCGCGCGCGCGTTCCGTGTGCTCGGCGGGGACACGGTCGGCGCGACGCTCGTCAAGCACGAGGCGCGGCTTGCGCACGACAGGGATGGGGACAGGCGCGGGGCGCGGGGCGCGGACCGGCGCGAGCCCGACGCCAGGAGCTGGGGAAGCGAGTCTGCCCCATGGCAGAGCGCGGAGAGCGTGTTTGGAAATGGGAGCGGGAGAGGTTATGGGGGAGGGTCCGGCGCGGCGAAGGGGCAGGGGCAGGGGATGGGCTCGGAGGAGTTCCGCGTCCGCGGTGTGCGGGTCCACGTCGAGGAGGATGGCCAGCAGTGGAGCCCCACGCCGTACGACGCGCTCCTGGGACGGGCGGTTGACCCTGTGTCTATGCCCGAGGTCAGCGCCGCGGAGGCGCAGGAGCAGGCGATGCGGCGGTCGTGGCCGGAGGTGTGGGACGTGTCGGAGGAAGATGTGGCGAGGATATTCCCGAGAGTGGTGTCGCATCGGGTGCGGGCGCGCAACGGGCCTGACGACGAGATACTGGGGAGCGTGATGTTTCCTGCCGTGCCGCCTAGACAGGCGGGTGCGGCGGGCGAGGGAGGGGAGGGGTTGAGGCTGGGGTGGGAGCGGAAGAGCGTCAAGGAGATCTTGGTGAGGATACTGGCCGATGTGTAGAGTACACCACAGAGCACTAGACATGGATAATGCATTTGCTGTACGTAGTGGTCGTATATGACCGTGAACCACATTAATAGGTGTCGGTTTCTGGGAGCCGCTCAGTACCACGAAATACGACGTGGCCTGGCCGCTCGAAAAGAGGGGGAACACGAGGAACAGCCCTCCGTCGGCGATTGCGACCTTTGCCTTCCCGCTGAGCAGGCTTCGTTGCGCCTGCGGGTTGATCTACATCCATTATGTCGGCGAGAGCCGTCGAAAGGATACCCGGTGCTGAAGTCGACCCCGAGGGTTGCGGTGTCTGGGTCGTAGACGGGCCAGCCGGCTCGGTCGCAGCCGCGTTTGCATCGAGGACTGGCGGTGCAGGTATGCGGCGGCAGGCTCTACACGCCAGACAAGTGTATGTAACGACTTGCCTATGGCTGCCCGATGCTACGAAGGATTGTGAGTCGTAGAAAGTAAATTAAGATGGGTCGATAAGGGACGTACTTTTGATACGGACAGATGCGGTGGAACCTGGGAGCAGTACAGTGTCGCACTGCTTGCAGAGTGTCCGCTTCAATGTTGGGTCCCTACAAAGATACCAAACAGTGAGCCGGTGCCATCTGGGGAAAGGGACTCGGAGACTTCGTACATTCTGACCATGGTCTTCTGACCGATAATGCGCATAGCGCCAACGTAGCATCTGGACAACTCTGCCGCGTCTTTTGGATGCCTTATCGTATTTTTCTTCCTCTTTGAGCTGCACTGAGGGCGGACGTCGCCGTCGGGCGGCGGGGCGATAGAGTTAACATACGTGCTAGCCTGGTAGAGAAAGTTTATCCGCTGGATGATATCTCTGTTCTGGACGCTGTTCAAGTTCGCAGCGGGTTCCTGATCTTTGTTCTTCTTGCCCATGCTGCTGCGCAATATTAATGGAGCTGTCAGGTCGGGGCTCGGCGTGGAAGGGGGGCAAATGTCTGCAAACGTGGAGGTTGGAGAAGGCAGGGGAGAAACCACGTGAATGCCGAAGAAGGAAAGATGGTAAATAGCCGACAACAGGCGGGCGGTGATATACGTGTTCGGCTACGTGTCCACACCGCTTTCTCAACGACCACCACGTACCCTCGCACCTCCTTCGAGCAGTCTGCTTCTCCTACAAGACCCGTCTCTTCTCTTTCTGTTCAGACACGTAACCCCCGTCCATTCCATCACCACGACCCAGTCATGAAGCGCCCCGCCGACATGGACCTCGCCGCCTCCCCATCCCCCGAGCCTCAGTCCCCTGACTCACACACCTCGGACTTGGCAGGTCCTCCACGCAAGCGTGCTCGCTCTGACGTTACCCCGGAGGAGCGCAGAGAGGCACGCGCACACCGCAACCGTATCGCTGCACAGAACTCCCGCGACCGCCGAAAGGCGCAGTTCGCATATCTCGAGCACCGCGTCCAGGAGCTTGAGGAGGAGAACCGGCAGCTTCGCGCGGGCATGGGTCTATCTCAACTACCACGTTCCCACGAACAGAAAGATGAAGAGCGCGAGAAGGTTAGGGCCCGAGACCAGGAGAACGAGGAGCTCCGGCAGAGAATCAAGACCCTGGAGACCGGGTGGGAAGCCGTCGTGAAAGCTCTCGCAGCCTCTGGCCTTCCCCTCAATGTCCCCTCTGCCCCCTCTTCATCCGCTTCCGCCTCCTCTTCCTTGTCGCCCTCAGCATCAGTTACGTCTGGTCACCCTCCCACAACTACGTTCCCCGTATTTGTGCCCCCATCCCCTGTCTTCCCCATCTCTCCCGCACCATCAAACCACTCTTCCGGCTCCAGCACTCTCTTTGATTCCGACGACTTCGATTCCACTCGCCACCTAGCACGGGTGGCGACCACCGATGCCCCTCGTTTATCATCGGTGTCCCTGCAGCGGGTGGATCTGAATGCTCGTCGAATCGCCTCCAGCTGGAGCTCAACATCCCCACGCCCACCTATCCGCCGACCATCCAGATCGGTGATGGCGCGCCTTCGGCCGTGGATGAAGTCGCGATGGACGACCTCTTCCGTGAGATCCTCGCGCCTTCTCCTGTGTCGACGCAGGCTCCTCTGCCTGCTGATACGCCCTCCCGGTCACGATCCCAGTCGTTCTCCGAAATTCAGCTGGCACCGGTACCCCCCGCGGCGCCGATGACCCAGCCCTCGCCTTCACTATCGGAGATCGACTGGGAGAGCGAGGTGGAGATGCAAAAGCTGTTGGCCATGCTCCCTGTGGCCCCCCAAGACGCTACGCCTCTGGATGCGGGTTCACTCATCGTGCACCAAGACGACTTCCCTTCGGCCCTTGAGTTGGAGCTGAGCGGGTGGGATCTTACCAGCGCGACTTGCGCGCCTCTAGGTTCCATGTCGTCGGTGAGCGTGTTCTGAGTTACTTATACCCCGCGTCTGGTTTGGTTTTCGTTCTATGTTATGCGTCTAGGGTTAGCTTGTCGTCATCCATATGCGTCTCCCTCCTCTATTTATTGTCAAGATTATATCCCGTCCATCTCACCCGTTCCTCTATGATCCCTCTCACCAGTTTCCTCTCCATCTCCAGAGACAAATCCCTACGTACTGCCGTTTATTCGTCTCCCCTGTCCATTGTCGTCTCTCATCTTCCTGTTGTCGTCGTCGTTTTTCTGTTGCTTCGAGTCCTTCCAGACTCGTGCTTGATGCAGTCTCCCTCCTGCGGGTATGTCGTTCTCCCCTTTGGGTTGTAGAATGGCGTGCTTTGTGGGCGGTGAGCGCTCGAGTGCGAGCGAGGTGGGCGAGGGGTGCGGTTTGTGATGTTGCGATTATATACACCTACGTACCCACACTCTCATGTACGTAGCACAGACGTGGAAGGAATCGCGTTCGGTTTGATGTTGGGAAAACTTCGTGTGCTCCGAGCAAGATGCGGACGTGGCTGCCACGAGGCTGCTCGTACACACGACTTCCACGATATGCAGTCGGGCTGGGAAGGAGTGAGGTCGTCACGCAGCTGGTATCCCTGGATGCCGTGGCAGAATCAATGGTCGTGTAGGACGTACAAATACAGGTCTATAGGTATAAGCTTCTAGCAATGTATTCTTGGCGACGTAGGTCCCACGATCCTACTCTTTGCCAGCGGATAGCGGCTCGAGAGGCTCAGGTAGCAGCTCGTTGATCTCCCGGATGGCGATATCCGCCTGCTCCTCCGTCGACGCCTCGAGCGGGACGACCACAACGCCATCCTCGCCCTCGGGGCTCTCCAGGGCCGCGATCTGGCTGTCCAGCATGCCGGGCTTCATATAATGGCCCTCCCGCGCTGAGATGCGCTCCCAGATGACCGCGCGCTCGCCCTTGATGTACACAAAGTACGTCGGGAGGCTGAGCTGCCCCTCCTCCCCCTGCCCCTCCCCGTCTCCATTCCTGTTCCCGTTCGTATCCGCAACAACATCAACCTTGGCAGGGAGCCCGGGCGGCACACGCGTGCCGCGGAGGATGTCGCGGTAGTACCCGCGCAGCGCGGAGCACGTCGCGAGCACGCCGGGGGCGTCGGCGCGGGCGCGGGCAGTGCGCTCGGCGGTGGCGCGGACGAGGGCGAGCCACGGCTCGCGGTCGGCGTCGGTGAGCGGGGTGCCGGCGGACATCTTGGCGATGTTCTCGGGCGGGTGCAGCGCGTCGCCCTCGATGTAGGGCATGCCGAGGCGCGCCTGGAGCGCGAGCGCGAGCGTCGTCTTGCCCGTGCCCGCTACGCCCTGTGCATATGCAGATGAGGGAGGTTCGGAGAGCGGGAGCGGGGGTGAAGTGTGCGTTTGGAAGGGGTGGGGTGGATGGATCTAGAGAAGACGTACCATGACCACGATGAGGATCGGATTCCGCTTTGCTTTGGGTGTGTCAGGTGCGCTTGCGGGTGTTGGCTTCTGCTCCTGCTCGTGCGACATGTCCAGGGCACCGTACGCGTTTCGAGCGAGTGATGGGTGTGGCTAAGATGTGACTTGGGGTAAGTGAGCTCTACGTAGCAGCATTCTGCTGGAAAATGTCGGAGCGGTGGTCCCGCTCGTCGTTGCGTCTCCGGGAAATGTCCCGAGGGTCAGTGGTCATAACATGTTTATGCTCTTGGACACGGCGCCGGCCCGCCGGGCAGGTGTGCCGAAACGCGTGAATCAACCAATCGCGCTGCCAGACCTCATATACATATGCCGGTGAAGGGGGTCCAATACTCATTCCAAGGAAGGCAGGGTATATGATCGAATTGTTGGACTGCAGAACACCTCGACCCCAACGAGGCGTCCTATAGTATGAATGCAGATTCATCCCCACGCACACGATGCGCATGACGCACGTTGCCGAAGAGGACAGTCATGGGCTACTACCGTACGAACCGGTACAAACATTGTATTCCACCGAGCCCGCTTCGACGCCACCCCGACAGTCTTCCATAGTATGTAGAGGTTAGTGGGTGAATGTAGAAACACGACTGATGAGCACAGACAGCTGCGCAGTCAACGTCCTTGCCTGGTGAACGGAAGTTGGAGTCGGACGGCATGATAGTGGATGTGTATGTCACGGATCGGAGCGCTGCACTTACTAATGAGTATGAATTTGATAATGAGTATGAACTTGAGGTTGAGGACATTTGAACGCAAGTTTGTCATTGACGTTGAACACCGAGTCGGACCTCAGAGCGCCCGAAGGACGGGGCCAGCCCGACATGTCCGATTTCGCGCTTAAGTTCTGTCCCCTTTCCATGAAGAGCCCGTCGTGTCCCTCATCTGCACTGGAGCCCGCCCTCCGAAGTCATCGTGTAGTATTTTCTTTTGCAGAAGGCGGTTTGAATCCGAACCTACCAGAAAAGTGGAGGTCAACTTCACTACTACTAGAACTGACTCGGAGTTTGGCTACCACCTCTGTTCATCACAGAGCTCCAGCGGGTCAACATGCTGACCGCGATCCCCTGCCACCTGTGGGCGGGGTCGCCAAAGTCCTGTCACTTTCCACCGGCATGTCATGCGCATGCATGCATCACTGACAACAGTTTTCATCTCGAGCACGTCGCCGAGGTTGTCCACGCCAGGTAAGCACTTACGATGCGCAGATCATCCAGGTACCCGCTTAATGAAAGTTAAACTTCGATCAAACAGTCCCGATTTCAGGTCGCTCGGAAATCCTGCGGCAAAGTTCGTCCATCGACGACGCAAGCCATAGGCGAAGGACTCATGAGGACCCACTTGGGTTTGACTAACCAACTAAATTAGCCATCTTGCTAGCAACCCTTAGCGACCTCAGGCCGGCCCTGGCACGCGCGGATACAGAATCACGCTCTCGGTCAACATGAACATTGTTCGCAGTACTAGTGCTATGGAGTGGACTGTGCCGATTCGAAAGCCTGACGGAGAATCACACACCTCAATCACAGAGCTGAATCTGGCACTGCGGATCAAAATGCGGCCGGCTGAGGACCTCCATAGTCTCGACATGGACTCAACGCCACAACGTGATAAGTACGTAGCAAACCATCACTGCCGTCTGCAGTGTGCACCTTGTCTCCGCTGACCCACCGGATGTGGGCCGGAGCTCACGCGACACATGTCCGATTCGCGCAGCCCTCAACGGCCCTTCCTCCCCTCCGACGTCTGCGAACGAGCAATCCCGCCCCTGCCATGCACGGCAAGTCCTGCAAGGTGCACGGCGCCGCCGTCATGTGTCGGCACGAGCAAGCCAACAGCACATCCGTGTCTCCGCTCACACGCCGCCGCACTCCCCAAGAACCGCGCAGTCCGCGGCTTCCTCGCCTCCCGCCGTCAGTAGCCGTCAGTCGAACTTGCTAGATACCTCCACCCCACCCTTCTCGACGTCTGTCTTCTAGTTCTGTCGAACAACAAGAACGTCCTGCGTGACAGTTGGCATACGTGGCCTCCGCGCGTCAGACAGCATGTTTACGTGCGGATAATGATGAGTGTTATATTCGGATTCCTATTTGTATATATCCAGGGGAGAGATATATGTGGGGACAATTAAGAGCATTGCGGGGGAGAGGACGCGCGTGTAGTGGTACAGAGCTTGGCTGCAGGGGGTAAGAATAAGAACCCGTGAGTGCGGGGGGGGAGGGAAGAGTTGTAAGTACAACATATAAACAGACAGACTCGGCAGCGAGTGGGCGCGGGCGCGGGCGCGACCGTCGCCAGACTATGATATGCGATGTGTGCGTAGGAATCGGGAACCGGAAGAGTATGTACTTATACTGTATATGGGGCCGTCGACGACAACTGTGATTGGACACCGGATTTTAAGCTAAGAGAGACAGAGACAAAGCGAGGGAGAAGACCTGAAAAGCGGCTGGAACGATGGGAATAGAAGGACGGCGTGGGCGAGGCAACCAACAAGAAGCCAAGGGTGTGCATGGGATGGGAACGGCGAATTGGGGCACGAAGCGGTGCAACAGTCCAAACAGACGTCAGGCACCCCGGGCCCGTCGCCCGGCATGCGAGGAGAAGCGGCGGAGAAAGATGGGACAAGTCGCAAGAAGCGTCAATTGACTGCGAGGTTACGGGATCCCGGGGGAGGGGGCACCCCGCTCTGGCCAATCTGTGGAGCATTGAACGGTGACTGCAGCGCCACCCCGTCCGAGTTGCGAGGGCCGGTGAAGGCTTCGAGCAGGGGGGATGGCTTCCGTATTGTAGTATCTACAATAGCACTGCCGGTGGGAAGCCAGGCACCGGACGCCGACGGACGGCGTCCCTTGCGGGGCGATAACTGGGGTTGAACGATGCCAGGGGCAGGCGGGGCCGGGGAAAAGCAAGGCGAGTCCGGGGAGAAGTACGGTGGGAGAAGCCACCGGATATATTGATTGATGCGTGAGGGTATGTGTGCGCGTATTATGACGGTCCGGCGCGAGTACGATATGCAGTCTTGCTGGCGAGCGCGGGATGACCAGCGACCGGCGACCGCGGGCGGGGAGTAGGCGTGTGTGTGGTTATGGAGACAAAGATGTGGGGGATTGCAATCGGGGAGGCGGGAGGCGGGGGAGGGTAGAAGATGATAAGACAGAATTATATGGCGGGGATAGAGCAGTAGCTTGGAGCGGAACAGGCTGTAGCGTATAATACACAGAGGAGCCAGAGCCAAGATCATCAAGATCCCACGCAGAAAGAAAGAGGTAGAAACCGAGAAAAAGAAGCACCATATGCATATGTGTGGGGTGGGAGACGGGGATGTTGCGGCCGGGTCAGTAGAATATTGCAGCAGTAAAAAGACAGATGTGTGCAGATTCGGATGACAATATATGGGGTGGGGACCGAGACGGAGATGGGGTTGCGGTCGTAGTTGTTGGCAGGAAGGAACTGTGGGAGAATAGAGGGGGAAAAGAACGCATGTACGAGAAGGGGGTAATGATGCAACGAGCGTAGGCGGCAGCAGTGGATGTGGCCGGGGCTAGAGGGTGAACGGGAAAACCAGAAAGTCTAAACGAGCGTGGAAAGCCAAAAGGAAGAGGAAGCGACGTCTTGGCTGGCAGGCCCCCCCCCCACGACCCGCGGAGTAAGGAAAACATTAAGCAGACGGCATGACATGCGCATACGCACACACCCTCCCGGGCCCGAACTCTAACGGACGCGAGACGCGGCCTATGACCCGCGCTGGCCCTCCCTGCCCGCCTCTACGGGAGGCATAGGCAGGGGTGTCGGCGCCATTAACGCCGAATGCAGCGGGGTGAGCGATAGCTGGGGCGAGCCCTGTAACTGTTGCCGCGCCTGTGGTAATGGTGGCGATCGAGGCAAAGGCGGGACCGGTGGGACAGAGAAGTCGATGGCGTCATACGCAGGGGGCGGCATCTCGTACACGCTGTCCGCATACGACATCCGCTGCTGCCGTATTCGCCGGTCGGTGGGCAGCACCCGTCCAGGGTCCTCCGCAGGCAACGAGCTCGCATCACCGTTCACCACCGCGAGCACGCGGCGCCCAGAGCCGCCCTGGGGCGAGCGCATGCCAGATCCGGCCGCACCTTGTGGTGTGGGCAGCGGCGGGAGTGCCGGAATGGGCGGCTGCCTGTCCACGAACGAGTGCGTGTCGTAATCTGGTGCGGCCTGGCTGTGTGCCCGTGCGTGCATGTTCGAGTGCGCAGTTGATGGTCCGGCTCCAGCACCTGACACGCTGAGCTCGCGCATCTGCCCCGAAAGATCCTCGTGTTCGCCAATCTCCCGCCCGCGCACTGACGTGTAAGCCTGTGCGTATGGGTGCATGCTTGCTGGGAGCACGTCCTCGTCCATCGGAGGCACATACCTGCTGAGCTCGCTCGCAGAGTGTCTCCGCCTGCTTGCATCTTCGAGCTCAGATGCGGTGCGCGGCCTCCCACCGAGCTGAGCGGCGTACCCTTGATGCTCATGTGCGAGTTTTGGAGGGAGGGGAATGGAACCCTGCGGTGGAGGTGGTGGTGGCGGTATTGTTGTGCGTAGAGATCCTCGCATGGAAGTACGAGCCGCGGCGCGCGCCGAGGTCACGCCCGCGCTTCCCGACGTTGGGGACAACGTGGATGGGGATGGAGGAAGCGGATGGGAAGCGGACGCGGACGACGAAGAACTGGACGAGTACAGCCAAGGTTGTGCAAAAGAGTTAGGTGGTGGTGGTGCTGGGGGTGTAGGCAATTGCCTCCGCCCGAACCGAGAACCCGAGGAAGACGAAGCCGTGGAAGGCCCGGCGGAGGTAGGAGGGTGGGGCGAAGCCGGAGCGGAAACATAGACAGGCGCCGACCTAGACAAAGAAGAATACTCTTCTTGGACATTAGCGGGCAAAGACAGGGTCTGCGGGTGTCGTGTTCCTGGCATCGTCGATGTAGAGGAACTCGGAGAATGTGATGATGTTTGCGGGTTCGATTTATGACGTTCACGAGCCTGAGAGGGTTCGCTGTTAAACGCGAAGGGGGACGAGCTAGACGAGCCCGGCACTGGTGGTACAGGAGGCACATCCTCCGTGGAGCGAGAAAAGAATGCAGACGAGTGTGCAGATGTCGCGGGCGTGGCAGGCGTGACGGGGGTCGTCGGTGTAAATGGATCACCCAGGTATGACGCACCTGATCCCGAGCCATTCGAACCTGAGAACGAAGTCACTCCACTCTGTGTCTCCCATATGCCTCCCGGCGATGGGATCGTGGCAGAGTGCGGCGGTGTGGAAGCAACTGTCAGGCTGAGGTCGACGGTGGGATGATCGGGTTCTGGGGGCGCGGGTCTGTGGTGAATGAGCGCGAGCCAGCGTTGCACTGTATACGAATTACTGCCGGGAATGCGTGCTTCCCTTGGTCGATCGAGCCATTCCTGAACATCTGTGACGAGAAGAAGGGCAGTCGTGATAACGTAGTCGAGAAGAATGGTGGGAACACCCTTGTAATTGTCTTGAGAGCGCGCCGTTTCCTTGTCGATAAGTGAGTCGTAGATTTTGAGTCGTGGCGGGGCACTGAGCGTGGCAGCGTCGAGGACGGCGACCGGACCTTTTATGGCACTCGTTACGCACTGAACGGATATCCCGACGTGAGGAGAGGGGGAGGAGCACGTCAACCAAAAACGCCAATGACGCGTGGAGGAGGTGCACGTACACAGAAACAGTTACCAGGGATGAGCTTCCACTTCAGACTATTGGGATAGTGTGGCAGATTGAATTTACGGATTCTGTTGGACGGTAAAGCAAGCGTTAGCAAAGAAGGGAGTTGAGGCGGGGTTCGATCGGCGTACGCAGTGTTGCCGAGGGGCCCGTTCTTGAGAACGTCCTCGGCTTCCCTCCAACTACCGTTTCCAAACTGGATGGATCGACCGGATTTGTTCTTTACACGAACTGGATGGACAGGCCATTGTACGGTGGCGGCCTTGATGGCCTCGTCGCGGATATGGTCAAGGCGATAGATGGAAGTGTTCTCGGTAGAGGTCTCGAGGATGTAGAGAGGGTCCTTGGTCTTGTCGTCCCTGATGACGGTGTCGAGGAAGGAGGAGCTGGAGAGTTTGAGGACGAGGAGGGGCTTTGGCTTTGGCTGGGGGTCCTTGCCGGAGCGGGAGGAGCGCATGTCACGGGGACGGCGGTCGCTGTCGCGACGGTCGCGGTCAGAGGAGAAGCCAGTGAGACGAAAGGAGGGAAGGAAAGACGAGGACCGCCTGGCGCTACGAGCGGAGGAGGAGCGTGACAAATTGGGGGATGGCTCTGGACGCGGACGCGATTCCTGTGTCGGGGACGTCGTCGAGCCCGAAGCGGGCTGATTGGGAGGACGGGTGGAGTCTGAACCGTCTGGATGAGAGTCGTCGGGTGCGCCGAGGAGGAAGGGGGTTATGGTCTGTTGGCCGGTGCTCAGACGGTGGCAGCTCATCGAGACTGGGACGACGCCGGGCAGAGAAGAGACGATCCGCACGTACGGTGGGCGCCGAGCGTGGGTGTAGCGAGCAGACAGACGGCGCTCGTCCTCTTCCGCCCTCCATGGCCGGGCGCACATGGCGGCGCTCAGATCCCCCCATCTCGCCATCACCACAACCCCTCAGTCATGCTCCCGTCGCCCCCCTCGCCTTTCTATTCAGAACGAAAATGAAATCCCAATTTGCCTCGATGGGGTCCCTTCCGACCCCTGCGCCGCCGGTCTCGCGCCTCCACACGTCCTCCCGCCTTCAACGGCGTCGGTCGTGACCCCGCCTCTCGTTATACAGTACAGGTCTAGTGGCGGGTCCTCGGTGATACTCCCCAAGCACCGAGGACAGCGACCGACGTCATTAAACATAACAGCCGCGCCAAACGGGGGAGCAGCGTTCGCATCATGACACGATCGGGCCTCCATATTCGCTCCAAACAACAATTGTGTTATGAGCCCAGAGTGGACTCTGGAGATTAGGTGAAACGCAGGGGTGCGATCCGTGACCGCGAGCGAAGCTCCCGGTAGCGACAATCGATGGCGGCGGGAGCGGAGCGCATGAGCGGTCGCGGTTAAAGTCCTCAGACTCGACCAGCACAAATCGGGATCGGACTTTCGCACGTTGCTCCGCCACACACGGACCCCGGTGCCAAAGACGATTCGTCTGGGGTCCGGAGTACTTAATCTCCGGGCCTGCCGGCGCCGTCCGGCACAATATTTGGTTCTTGCAAACAGGAGCAAATAATTGAGGGAGCCGACGCGTCGCGACGCGTCCTGCGCCTGTTGATCGTATTCCACCACCTGCCGTACCGCGGCCGCCTGTTTTCCTGTACCACCCCGCCACTGCCCGCATCTCCTCTCTAAGTATAGCACAGTAATGTCCAGCGACGCGACTAGCTTCTCGTATGTACTTGTTTTGCCCCATGGCTCCTACGTGTCTTTTAACTATGTAACCTTCACCCAGAGCATCTGCTGCCAATGGCAGCCACCCGGAGTCCACCTCGCCACCCACCGACAAAGGCAAGGGTAAGCTCGTCCGAGACGATGTGATGGAAGAGGACGAGGAAGACGATGAGGAGGATGAAGAGGAAGAAGAGGACGAGGACGAGGAAATGGCTGAGGTGCGCCCAACCCCCCCTGACGCGCCGCCACTCGCTCCTGGAGCCCCGACCTCGTTTGCATTTGCATTTAACGCGTCTCCTACACGCAGGAGGACGACTACGAGGAGATCGACACCACCGCGATCATCAACACCGGAGGCCGTCGCACGCGCGGGGTCCGCATCGACTACTCCTCTGCCGAGGCCCTCGCCAAGGCCGGACTTAAGCCCGAGGAGGCTGCCGCCGACGACGACGAGCATGAGGAATCCTTTGTCGCCAAGGACGACGAGATGCACGACTGAGCGGCGTGGCCCCTCGCGCGAGCCGAAACCTCTTGTTCTGGTTGTCCGGCGTCTCGCCCCACACGTAAATCAACCAAATCCTACGCGCGATCGGTTCTTCCTCCGACTTTGACGTCTTCAACCGACCCAAGAACAAACATATACTCTCGTCAAATGGGGTGTCATGGCTAGGCTATTTGTTGTTTGTCCGCGGTGATATGTTGTTGTGCCTTGTACTGCATAGTGGCCAGCAATGCCAGTTGTACAATCAAAACTACCGGTCGTGCCTCCCATACAGCCGATGTTCCTCAAACGCTTAAATCTGTGGCTATGGTACAAGGACCATGCATCTTTCACATTCCTGACAACGTGAATGGGTGCCCTGCGGAGCTCTGAACGGCGCGATGGCTGGTTCTTTCGTTCCTGCGGTCAACCTTCAGCTTCAGCGCCAGTCCCGGCGGACATTGTTCCGGTGAATCCACCACCCCTTGCGCACCGCCATTTCAAGCAAGGTCACATCCGCCGTGAAGCTTGACTAGGTCTAGGGACCCGAATGCAGGGCATGGTCCAGCTTTTGGCGTAATTTGACTTTCTGGTTCACGACCGGCAATCGCGCCGTGTCCTGGACCCTCACTAGCACTTTCGGTAAGCTTCCCATAGACTCCTATTCTTACACATAGAAGAATACTTATGAACAGAACCGCGTGGTTACTGAGGTTACTGGTGAGATCCGGAATTCGAGTGAGGAGCGGAAGCCTGAGACCTCCTGAGACCCACAATCCAGTTCGCACTCCACGGGGCCATTCTGCGCGCAAACGACCGCGCGCCTTGCCCTGTCCTTCGCAAGCTTCCCGATGTCTATGATCGTCCCTCTAAACGCCGGGATATCCTCCGTTCCTAGGGCGCAGCGCGAACTAGTAGCACCTGCACTGAGTAGCCGACATTTGTACATGTCAAAGGGGCCCTCCGCAGGACAAATACCCAACCCTAATGACCCCTACTTAGTCAGAAATACACGGTACTAGGTTATAAACACCGAGAAAGAAACGCGCAATACGCTTCGCGGCCGCATGGCGGACTGAGGCCCCGCCGCACGCCCACTGTCCGTACAGAATTTGTCTGGTGGTTACGTATGCCTCCCAACGGCCGGGCCCGCAACGACGTCAGCTCCGGACGGGGGGGCCGCAAGCCAACAATATACGATATTCATCGGTGTTACAGGGCCAAGGTACCGCCAGATGTGGGTGCACGAAGATGATTTGTGTGAAAGGTACTCAGGGGTCAATGAATTGCATCGGGCTTGATAGCCCGAGGCCGTGGACGTGCTAACCCGAGCCCTGAGGCCTGAGGCCTGAGGACGGGCGACGCTTGGGCGGCGATACAATGCACATTGACGTTCTAGCGTGCAGAGGCCGCGGGTCAGTCGGGCGCGCCTCATAAGTAGTGGAAACGCGTTGTCGTTAAGGATACATGCGTTTTCAGGGATCTGCGGAACCGCCGAAGGGAACGGGCGGGACGGGAAAGACTCCGCGAGAGGATATAAGTCGCTGCATATGGTGAGACTAACGCGATAGTAGGGCCATGCTGTAATTGGTAGGCTGCAACCGATGCCCATGTTGACCTTGCAATTGCTTTCTTAGCTCAGGCTCACGAGAAACCCCTGCTTACCAGTAGCGAGAACCTGTCATTCCAGATCGCAGATGCTGAGTTGCATTTTTGACATCGTACACTGTATAACAGGTCCGCGCTAAACAAACAATCCTACAAGGTGAGCAAGCTGACACGATTAAGATCATGATCATGCCGCCATCTCCGCATCCTCGTCCTTCTTCCCCAGCCCGTGCTTCTGCAAGAGTGCGTCGATCTCGGACGGCTTGTAAATCTTCGCCTTAGGCTTCTTGTTCGCATCGAGGGTGAGTGTCGCAAACTCCACTGTCCACGGCGAAGCCACACATCAGGGTTAGCGTCCACCCCAAACGGTCTCCACATCTGTCCGAATCGGAGAAGGAGAGGAGGAGACGTACGCTTCTCGCTGCCCAGCGTTGTGCTATCCATCGTCTTGCTCATTGTCCTGAGCACGAGCTCGATCGCGGCCTCGACCGTGATGTCCTCCTTGTATTCCTGCTTGAGCAGGGACGTCGCCGTACCGTTGTTCGCGCCGATACATGTCGCTTTCCAGCCGGAATAGTTGCCGGACGGGTCGGAGTGGTAGAGCTGGAACTCATAATGTGGGTCGTAGCCTGCATACAACAGCGAAACGCCGAATGGCCGGAGACCTAGAGGAATGGTAGGTGACATAAAAGTAAGCATGATGGAGGGCGTAAGGGGTTTGGCACAAGATGATCACGGACGTACCTCCATACTGCGTGTAGCCTTGCTTCAAGTCACATAGCCGTTGTGCGAGAGATTCTACGGGGATGTCTTCATTGTACATGAAAAGGTGTCTTTGTGATGCTTGTCGTGCGTAGTTCACGAGTGAGTTCGCGTCTGCCGCAATTCCAGCGACACCAGTAATCACGTTGCTGTGTGGATCGGGAGGAACTATCAGAATAACTCGCATCGGGATGAACGGAACCAATACGCACGAGTTCAGCAGGAAGATCTTCTCGCCACTCCCGCCGTACCCGCCCTCCTTTGCGATGGACATGTCAAGCAGCTTTCCGGTGACCTTCTTCTCCGCAGCTAGGACAATACCATCTTTGGAGAGGACACCGAGAACCGTACCGGCGTGTGAGATGGCTTCCATCGCATACTCGACTTGCACCCAGCATTCAGGACATGATCTAGAAGAATTATGCAATGCACTCACTTTGGTACAAACGCCCTAAAAGCACAAGATATCAGTCATGTAGCTCATTTCTGGTGTAACCATGTGTCGTACCTTCGGGCGAGAAGATCGTGGTACGGCCTAAGACGCAACATGGGGATGAGGGTTAGTCGTTGGATCTATGTATGCGTACGCACTGTCGTAGCGTCTGGCCTGCCAACATACGGTCAGCATACAATGCATCTAAAACATTGGCGCGACATACCATGATGAAGAATAGATGGATGAAGGAGGAGAGCGAGGATGGAGGGCGAGAACGATCTGAGCGTGGTGGTAGTTGACGCGTCCCGACATGCAAGGCGTACGCGTCGTCGGGTTTTGCCGAAGTATCCTACCATGGGCGCTCCCTGTCCTCCGCCTCAATACTCAATACACTGAGACTGGACCGACTCTCGCACAGTTCTCGCACGCTCTTGCCTCTGCCGCTCCGCAGCGTCTCCGCCTGATACTTAGGGCCTATCTCCCCTCCTTTCTAGCTTCTCCTCCATACCCTAGACCAAGCCCTTACACCCAACTCAAGATGAACCACGGAGACCACGGCGGCCACGAGGGGCACGACATGCCCATGCCCGAGGGGCCCAAGTGTTCGATGAACATGCTCTGGAACACGCAGATCGCGGACACCTGCATCGTCTTCCGCTCCTGGCATATCTCCACCACCAGCGCGTTCGTCTTCTCGTGCGCGGTCATCGTCGGTCTCGGCGTGCTCTACGAGTATCTTCGCGTCGCGCAGCGCGCCCTTGACTGCCGCATCGCCGCGACGCTCAGCGCGCAGGGGAAGGGCAAGGCCGCCGCCGCCGCTCACGCACACGGTTCGGTGAGTGGTCGGGACTCGCCTGCGATCGATTCAGAGGAGGCCGGGTTGTTGACCGGAGCTTTGGTTAAGAAGGCGCACGCTGGGTGAGTTCCCGGGTCCCTGAACTCATCTTAACAAGGCCGTGCTAGCTGCTGCGCGTTCCTTGGATCCACGAACGTTTGTGGCTGGTAATGGATTATTGGCTTACTGTTCGCTTTGTATAGGACGCCTCTTCCGTTCACTGCTCGTGTTACCCGTGCATCGCTGTATGGCGCGCAGGTTTTCCTCTCGTTCTTCCTTATGCTCGTCTTCATGACGTACAATGTAAGTACCCCGCCATCGGGGAGTGCAGACGTAGTTGTTCTGATCCGTGATTTGGCCAGGCATACCTCATTCTCGCCACCGTCGTTGGCGCAGCCATCGGTCACTTTATCTTCTCGACCCACATGGATATCGATGCCGTGCTGTCCGGCGGTGGGGACAGCAAGGGCATGGCATGCCACTAAGAACGCTGGAACGATCTGTAGGCATAGGCATGTACGATAGAAGGTATTTGGCGTTATTGGATTTTCTTGCATCAGGTGCACTCGTGTTTAGGTTCGCGAGCCCGTTTGTGGACTTGGAAATGTTGATGAGGGCTAATGATTGGCTTCGCAAACATGCAACATGCAACAGCAAGAATGAATGCAGATAACAGGAGATCTAATAACACAAGTACAGCTATGGGAACAGTTTTGGAGCGATAAGGGCGCACTACATCTGAATCCAAGTAGACATTCATCGACGGATACCTCTTGCGGAGGGGACACCGCGGCCACGACGAGCTGTGATCGAAATCAGCTCCAGTATGGCGTATGGATATGATCAAGGGTAACGTACCGTTTGCTGGTAACGGTATGCTTCGTCAGTGGCCACTGAGATTGTATGAGGAAACGGAAACACGCACCCCGCATGATGGTGGCCCTTCCACGGGCCGTACCAATACCCCTTCCCCTCATCGCGTTTGGTCCCACACGCTTGAACCTATACAGCGTCAGGATCATTGAGTGATCAGTAAACAGGATCGAACCAAGCGGAGACTTACATTGGCGCGTTCTGCAGCATGTCCGGGACAATGAAGAATCTGACCATACTTCCCCTGATGTATACTTGATCAAGCTGGGACACACGTCCATCTCGTTGAGTCACGGTGATATCTTTCAGGGAGATGTTCAAGTTATCTTCAGCTATGAACGCGCAATCGCAACGCGTTAGTAGTGGCTAGACGACGGAGGGAGGAGGTGAAGCATACCTTCTGCCAGCTTGCCGCGATAGAGCTGGCCGGTTTTGAGCTCGACGGTGATGACATGTCCAAGGGACTCGTGGAGAAGCTTGACGGGGACACCGAGACCTGCTGTGGTCATTTTTGCGTGAGGGGGTGGAGCAAGTCGTTTGTGGAGGCAGGCTTTCTGCAGGCAGTCTTGAACGCGAGGCGAAGTGCTCTGAACTAGGCTCCGTCTTGTGTAAGCTAACCCGTGGGAAGGCCTTCCACAAGAGGAAATATGATGGGAAGCTAGTCCCCAGTCTGGTGATCCGCCTCGAGCGCCAGAAGGGCTTGTCCCGCCACTAGCCCGGAATTGCCCTAGAAATGAATGTCGGCGACATTGAGCACCCCCACTCCTTGCCATCCTCCCACTCTTTCTGTGGATACCCCAGGAGGGAGACAGGTCCTCCTCCATTTCGAACCTCCTTGCGAAACTTTATAGGCGAGGCAAGCGGGTCTGGTGGTTTAGGATCATAGAGGTGCGAGCTACCTCACATCACCGATCTGAAGACTGAGTTTAACATTCATGCTGTAGGCCCGACTCCCGAGTAACCTGTTGTGGTCGGCTTCGGTGCCTTGAGGACGATCCTTTATCAAGCCGCAGGAGGCGCGCTGGCAGATTTGGAACTAAACCTGCTTGTCATCCCGCATCATGACTCTGCGCAAGCCTGAGAGCACACCCAACCCCGCACTTGACACCGTTACCGAAGAGAGCCCGTCCGGGCCTTTGAGCAGCCCCTCCACCACAGAATGGCGTCGGCAGCAGCTCTCGCAAGTTGGCACAAATCCCAGCACCACGGGCGGACCCGAGCCTACGGCTGACGAGTCCTCCTCGCTGCAACCAACACTGGGGCCTCGTGCCGTATCTTACGGAACGGTGCCCGCGTCGTCTCGCACCCAGGGCGGCAATGGTAAGCAGAAGTCCACGTTCCGCTCCCGCCACGCGCTCGGCGCGCTCCCCAGCCTCTTTATCCCCAAGGGTCGGGACAAGAGTCGGGACACGAACCCGCCCACCCCAGCCGGAAGTCATACACCCCGTTCTATCTCCTTCCGGAACTCGTCCTACTTCGCATCCCAACGCCCCATCTCGGCGTACGACAAGCCGGTGGTCGGTCAGGACGACCAGGAGCCGGAGAATGCGGTGGTGACGAACGGTGTAAGGGTGTGGTATTCCTCGTTTACCTCCATCGACTGGCTGCACGACGCCATCAAGGACTCTGCTCGCCAAGCTGCCCTGAGGAGACGCAGGTCTCGGCGCGGAAAGATTCGGAGACAGCTCGACAGGTCGATTGGGTGGTTGACGGTCACGATCATCGGCCTTCTCACGGCAGTCGTCGCGTTTCTAATTTCCCGGAGCGAGCAGTGGCTTTTCGACATCAAGGAGGGTTATTGCACGACGGGCATCTGGAGGGCCAAGCGTTTCTGCTGCCCGAGCGAGGACGACTTATTCTTGCGCAGCGTGCCGTCGTTTGTGACCATGTCCGTCAACGAGGACTGCGCTGCATGGCGGCCGTGGGGAGTGTACTTTGCCCCAGTGGCATCCGCGGGATGGTTGGAGGTGGAAGCGATTGAGTATACCATGTACACCGTCATAGCAGTGCGTCATGCCACGACTACCAGCTGTCTTCTATTTGCTAAAGCGACATCAGATCGCGCTCGCTGTCGCTTCTTCGCTTTTGACGATCAACCTTACCGCCTCGACATCGTTTGTAACGCGAAAGGACTCGGGTGTGCTCTCGTCCTCTTTCGCGACAGGCGACGATACCAAGGCCTCGGCACAGGCTCCCGGTGCCCCAGGTCGCAAGGTTCTCTACTACGTAAGCAAACATATGCCCTCGGAAAATGCCTTGCATTCACCCTTGCATTCCAGGCTGCTGGTAGCGGCATTCCCGAGATCAAGACCATTCTTTCTGGTGCGTATCACACCCAAGTATGTGGAGTACCGTATACGATGACCTACGGCTATTCGAATAGGTTTCGTCATTCACGGATACCTCGGTGGACGCACTCTGTTCACCAAGTCGGTCGGATTGGCACTTTCAGTCGCCTCTGGCCTTTCCCTTGGTACGTTTATCTTCGAATTATGGCAATTCTAAATTTCAAATCTGGTCTCTCCACACCCACACAGGCAAGGAAGGGCCATTTGTTCACATTGCCTCTTGCGTCGGGAACATCGTCAGCAGGTTTTTCAGCAAGTATGAGACTAACGAAGGTTATAGAAACGCCATTTGTCGTGACGTAACATCCGTTAACGCTCTTTCTTAGGGAAGCGTCGCGGGATCCTGAGTGCAGCCTGTGCGGCCGGAGTTGCGGTTGCGTTTGGTGCACCCGTTGGCGGCGTCTTGTTTAGTCTTGAGGAGGTGTCGTACTTCTTTCCAGCGAAGGTCATGTGGCGCAGGTAAGGTTCCGATTCTACCATAATGAGTTTGGGCTGAAGTATGTTGGTAGCTTCTTCTGTGCGATGGTGGCCGTTATGACCCTCCGCTTCTTGGATCCCTTCGGGAGCGGCAAGCTAGTTCTGTTCCAGGTTACATACGACAAGGTTGGTGGCGCATATATTCTGCAAACACAGCAAGAGGATCACTCAGATGCTTATCGCCTTGTAGGATTGGCACGCATATGAACTCTTCCCTTTCCTTCTCCTTGGAGTCTTCGGGGTAAGTGCACAAGATTCTTCCTGATGAACGTGAGCCGAACAGAGACTCTCAGGGTATGTACGGTGCATACTTCTCCAAGCTCAACTTCCGCTGGAGCCGGCATGTCCGCAGCGGAACATGGCTCAAGAATTATCCCGTCGTCGAAGTCATTCTCGTCACCTTCGTCACCGCCATTCTGAGCTTCCTGAACCCCTATACCCGTATGGGCGGCACCGAGCTTGTTTACAATCTCTTCGCCGAGTGCCGGGAGGGAAGCCACAACACACACTCAGGTTTGTGCGTGCTTGACCCTCCGAGGCAGGCCGCCTCGGTCATCGGAGCGATTTTCATCGCGCTCCTCGTAAAGGGCATCATAACCATTGTAACGTTCGGCATCAAGGTTCCCGCTGGGATCTTCATCCCAACCCTTGGTGTCGGGGCGTGTGCTGGGCGTATCGTCGGTATCCTTATCCAGTGGATGCAGTTTTTGTACCCCAACAGCCCTGCATTTGCAGCCTGCAAGGGAGACCTCAACTGTGTCGTCCCTGGGCTGTATGCTATGGTCGGCGCAGCTGCGACTCTTTCTGGGGTTACGGTGAGCTTTCACTTGTCAGTTCTGTCCTTCTCAATCGTACTGACATTGTTTAGCGCACGACTGTATCTCTGGCGGTCATTATGTTTGAGCTAACCGACACGCTGACATACGTAGTACCGATCATGCTATCGGTACTGGTCGCGAAGACAGTCGCGGACGCTCTTGAGCCAAAGGGTATCTATGATCTCGTCATTGAACTGTCGCAGCTGCCCTACCTAGATGCCAAGCACGACTATGTCTGGGGCCACCTTCAGATCAACGACGTTGTGCGTCCCTTTTTAAGTTTTTTTCTGGATGACACTAAGAATTGGCTTTACAGACCGACCGTGATGTGGAGGCCATCTACCTCAACCTCGAGAACAACGTCAAGAGTCTCTGCGACCAGCTCCAGGGGCTCGTCGATGCCGGCCGCTCCGACTCGGGTTTCCCCATCCTGAAGCCCGACGACGAAGGCCTACGCATGGCCGGCTACATCGGCGCGAACGAGCTCGAACACGCGCTGAGCATTGTCGCTGACGAGCCGAACGCGCGCATCTCGTTCTCCACTGTGAGCCCGCACGGACACTTCCCAATGACGTCGTCCATCTCCTCGCTGGCGGAGACCGGGTCGAACTTGTTGGGCGCGGACCCGTACGACTTCAGCTGCTACATGGACCAGGCGCCGCTGACGGTGCAGGACAACTCGCCCCTGGAGCTCGTGCAGCAGTTCTTCACGAAGCTCGGGGCGAGATACGTCGTCGTCACTGACACCGATGGTCACTGTATGTAGCCACCGCCGTTCCTCATGGCTGTGTCCTTACTGACCTTTTCACCTCGTGTTCGCAGACCAAGGTGTGATCGACAAGAAGACCTGGCTGGCGTTCCTCGATGAGCTCGAGCACAAATCTAACTGATCACCTGAGGAATTGTAACAAGTGCTGAGCCCCTTGCGCTTAGGTCCCTCCTGCATTTTTCGGATGATCTTTTTTCGGATGTCACCCCTCTGCTCGTTCACGGACATTTTTGATTAACGATATACTCATTTTGCTGCAATGTACCATACCCGCTCTTCTGCCAATACAGTGCTGTTGTCTCGCCCAACAGACGTTCGTGCTGTCCAGATGATAAGATTGCATATAAGCGGCTAGATTAGATAAGATTTCTGCTTGTAAATTTCGAGGTCAAGCATGCCCTCGCTTGGGTGCTAGAACCTGCTCTTGGCCATTCTTCCTGTGGGGCTGCTCGATCCTTTTTGATAGTCTGGTAAAACGGTCTTTCTAAAACGACTTACTGGACACGGGCCCAAACAAAGTAATCAATCGTCCGAAGACGCTCCCAGGAACATGACAGAAACAGCCCACCACCACCGACCAACGCTCAAACAAGCAAGTTGCATCTTAATGATCGGTGCAATCTCGCAAGGACTGATATTCTATGCCGTTTAGAAAAATAAGGCCTTCAAATCGAAACATGCTAGTAAGGGTTCCTTGAAGGAGGCTGCGAAGGGTACGTCTACTACTGCTTCACATTCCTGTCGATCCCTCATAAACTATCAGGACGAACGCCCCACCAATCCCCAAAGGCGAATAATGCCGCCAACGTCGCCGCGCAACTTCGTATCAATCGCCGCAATAGCGCGAAGCAGGCTCAGCTGAAGAAGCGCCAAAGTCTGGTGTCAGCTACTCGCATATTCAGTGGGCTGGATGGTGCGCCCCGGGTCGTGGCAATCATACCCTTGACGGAGGACGTAAAGGTACGGGATATGAGCAAGAAGCTCGCAGAGGCCATCGATGGGACACTGGAGGATGATGCCGCGAGCGGGCTGCAAAAGTTGAGGTACGCTTTGCCCATCCTTTCCACGCTTCCATCCTGTTGAAGTGGGAGATGCAGAGCAGATCGGTTCAAGACGTCCGTGCAGTTCATCCCCCTCCCATACAGACAGCTATATGCGGCGCTGGACGCGTGCAAAGTCGCAGACTATGTTGTCTTCGTCCTCTCGCCAAATGTCGAGGTAGACAAGTGGGGCGACACTCTCCTCCGCGCACTCCAGGCACAGGGTCTTCCAGAGGTCCTCACGGTTGTCTCATCTGAGGAACCAATGGAACCGAAGGAGAAGTCTGGCATCCTCAAGTCGCTATTGTCCTTCATCCAGTACTTCGTCCCCAGTCAGTCCAGGGTATTCGACATGCACCATGGGGCAGATGCGCTTAACACGGTACGCTCGATCTGCGAGGGAAAGCCCTCGGACGCAAAGTGGAGAGACGGCCGATCGTGGATCCTGGGAGAGAAGATCGACTGGGTAGATGGGGTTTTCAGTGTTACTGGCGTCGTCCGTGGCGCGCACCTGTCCGCGAACCGCCTCATCCATATACCCAATCATGGCGACTTCCAAGTGGAGAAGGTAAGCATCCACATCCTGAGAGCCATAATAGAAATCTGAGGGCGTTGCTTGAAAGATTATCTCTGCCCCCCTCGCCCGACACACCAAACACGGTGCTGGGATGGACATTGAGCCTCAGCTGTTGGCTGAGCCCGATGAGTCTTCCGCCGACTCGCTTGTCTCGAGCAATGACCCCGACGACATGGCAAACGAGCAGACTTGGCCGACTGAGGAAGAGATGCGCGGTGCGCCAAACGGGCACTCCGATGCCATTCCCGATGCGAAGTCGGGCACAACACCCAAGGCGGTGCGCAAGGTTCCGAAGGGGACGAGCGAGTACCAGGCAGCGTGGATCATCGATGAATCCGACGAGGATGACGTAGATGGAGAGGATGACAACGCTGGAGATGGGGAGGTCGAGATGGAGGAGATGGAGGAGATCCCGACAGTAGAGGGAACGGATATGGAGATGGACGATAGAAGAAGCGTGATGTTCCAGGACCTCGATGAAGCTGAGGAGGCACGACAGTAAGTATCATCCCGACATCTCCCGTCTTGGATATTGCATCTGATAACTTTCGAAGACTCCAGTCATGGAGAGACCGAAAACGCGAGGAAGAGGATGACGCTCAGTTCCCAGACGAAATAGACACACCTTTGGATGTCTCCGCGCGGACGCGATTCCAGAGGTATCGTGGTCTGCGCTCCTTCCGTACGAGCCCGTGGGACCCGTATGAGAACCTTCCTCAGGATTATGCGCGAATATTCCAGTTCGAAGACTTCAAACGCACGGAGCGTGCGGTGAAGCGGCGAGGCGAAGAGGAGGGCGGAATTGAGGTGCGTTCCCCAGGAATCCGGCGCATATACTCATACTAATCACCACCTGCATCAGCCTAGCACTCGGGTAACGATCTACCTCAAAGAGGTTCCTAAAGAGGCCGCGCGAATGATCCCTGGACAACCGTTCGCGATATTCAGCCTCCTCCAGCACGAGCACAAGAAGACCGTTCTCAACTTCACCGTCCAGAGGAATACGGAGTACGATGGTTCTGTGCGGTCGAAGGATCCTCTCATTCTTTGTGTTGGCCCTCGGCGCATGCGCGTCAACCCCATCTACAGTCAACACACACGCGGCGGAGGCAAGGGGCCCAACAACGTGCACAAGTTCGAGCGGTACTTGCGCCATGGCGTGACGGACGTCGCCACGATCTACGGTCCCGTCGTTTATGGCAAGCAGCCGTGCTCGCTTCTGCGGGAAACCGAGGACCCCCAAGGTGAGTGCCTCTGGATGTGGTCTACATTTAGAGATAGATGTTGATTATTGGCGAAGCCCCGGAGTTGGTCGCGATGGGTAGCTTCTTGCACCCTGACACCACACGAGTCATCGCGAAACGCATTGTCTTGACCGGCCACCCGTTCAAGATCCACAAAAAGACGGCGACCATCCGCTATATGTTTTTCAACTCAGGTGCGCACCGCGAGTCATGTCTGTTTACCGTACTGTGCGCTGACCCTGACCGGCGAGCAGACGACATTGCGTACTTCAAGCCCATCCAGCTGCACACGAAGTATGGCCGCACGGGACACATCAAGGAGTCGCTCGGTACGCATGGGTATTACAAGGCCCACTTCGACGGGCAGATCAACCAGATGGACACCGTGTGTATGTCGCTGTACAAAAGGGTATACCCCAAATGGAGCGAGATGTGGAAGGCGACCGACAGTGCGTCTGCTCGCGACGAGGACGCAATGGAGGAGTAGATTGTCCATTTGTTGTAGGATTGTTTATCGTACACTGGCGTTGGATAACTCCGTATCCAAGGAGTTCGCTGATTTGAAACCGATTGGCCCGAGCTTGTCAAACACCAGGGAAAAGCCAAATGGTTGTGCCCCATTCGACCAGCGTTTCATCCGATGGCGCGAGAGGTTGCATGCTTCTAATCTAATCCCGCATTGTTCCAGACTATGACAACGGAATCGTCATCATGACAACAAGTGCCAGTATGCATACCCAGCAGTACCCCATGAAGCGTACCATGCATGAAAAGCTCTAATGTACGCTACGAAGGTGGGAGCGTCTCCCTCCTTAGTCCAAAGCTGACGAACCTCTTGAAGTCGGAGAAGACCTCACGCTTGCTTGACTGATCCGATCTGTTCGTCCCGTCCGAGCCCGTCGACGGCACAGTCGTCAATGGCGGCGACGATAATGCGGCAAGGATACTCTCGCCCGCCGTGGCACCAGACATGAGCGTCACGCGGCTGCTCCCAGGGCTTATCAGATTCGCAACCATGCCCGGGTCCATGTCGAGGGAGGAGAGGAAGGAGGTGCTGTCGAGCTCTGACTTCGTGCTGGTAATGGTCAGGAAGGAGTCGAGGAGGTCGTTCTGCGCGGCCTTGGGCGTGCCTTTGAGGTCGAGGATCTTCTGGAAGTTGGAGAAGGAGGCGTCGCCGATCACGAGGGTATAGTTGAGGATGAAACCTTCAGCAGGATCCTAGAGAGTGCTGCGTGAAGCGGACGGACTGGACAGCATACATTCAAGATACGTACCACCGGAGTTACTATCACTTTGAGCAATGCTTCCAACCTTGTGGTATGCTTTGATACGCTCTTCGTATAGCTAAGGAAGCGGGTAAGCGGTCCTGATGGCAGTTCAATGCAATTGGAGTGATTTACTTCGACGTTGTCAGAGCCTCTCCAGGAACCTTGAGGAGACAGGCCTTGACGGCTTGCAAATCAATTAACAACTGTAGTGTTACGTGAGCTACCATCGTCCAGTGACGCAACGAGCGTCACTCCTCACCTGCTCAGCGCCGATCTCTAATAAGGGGCGGCTCCTGACCAGCGCATTCGTGAACTTGGCAAAGACCGTACTGGACAATAGTGAGTCGAAAGCAAGTTCAAAGGTCGGATCGCTGGACATAACAAACCTCGCTACTTTGTCGAAGTAATTCCGTGTGTACTTCTTCTGCTCGACAATGGGTTTGACGGTCCCAGCAACTTGCTCGATTGCGTTGGCAAGGTCTTGGACGTAGGCCGACGGCCCGCTGACTTGCTTTACAGTTGACCAAGGCGTGCGTGAGAGGGTGTTGAAGTGTGGTTCGCATGCCGACTCAAGTTCGCGGAGCATGACTCCAATGGCCGCGGATATCGCACTGGGGATTGATGGCATCAAATGTGGGTTGTGGGATGGCAAAAAAAGAAGAATGGTAGGTCGCTCACCTAACGAAGAGGTCACGCTCGTCCTGTAGACTGATCTTCTCCTTGAACGCGTCGTCGCACTTCTCCCGGATGTTTTCCTCAAGCTAAGTGGATCCAAAATGTGGGTCGTGGGGATGGCGACAATGCAGTTAACACTCACCTCCAGGGCTGTTGTTTGGCAATAGTCGGCAGTGTTGATCAATGTGCAAGCATTCTTCAGTTCAGCGGGGTCGTATCGGGTTTCCATGGATCTTCGAGTGAAGTTTGTGGGCCTACCCATCACAAGGAGGAAAGGGGGTGAGCGATGTACAACGGGACGACACAATTCGCGATTCACCTCCGCAGACTCTGTACAAGAACCTCCTCTGCGGGATAACTCAGACGCACTGGACCAACAGTAATATGACATTAGTGCAACTTACCCGCATATATGCGCAACCATTTCTTAAATAGAGCACAGAGATCGTATAACGGTTGTCCAGTGAAGAGCCGTGCACACTGATCCAGCGTCTGGGCGTAGAAGTAGAATAGTTCGGTGGAGGACGGGAGGACGAGCACAGGGGGCGCTCCATCGTCGTCCACCGTACTTGATGTAGATGCAGCCTCTAAGGAAGAGCGGGACTTAGAGCCCCGGTATTGCGAAAGCATGTCCGACAGTACTCTAGAGGTGGAGGGTTTAGGTGACATTGACATGTTCGATGAAAGGAAAAACAGACTTGTCCTGCGCATCGATATAGACACCCATGTGCGCTTCAAATGCGGATGTAATAGGTTTTGATTGGCGCGTTGCATTCGCTGGAGTGGTCGCTTTGAGGATGTCTCGCAGCTGCAATTGACATACCTTAGTGAATTGAAGACATCGCAACTTGGAGGACGCTGCCTACAGGGGTGGAGTACTTCTTCACTACAGAAGCTTCGAACTCCATCGTCTCTGCTAATGTGTCGAGGAGCTGTTTCAAAGTCAGTTTTGACCCTGCCTTCGACAACAGGCCTGTCATGTCATCTCTAGAGATAGGCTACCTCGTCAGCATCGTTTGCACAGCATAAATGCAAAAGGATGTACCGAGTAATCTCAATGAACTTGGCGGTCAAAAACCAGCTGGTCTTCCACTCGGCAGGAAACACTCTCCCTTGTTCTGTCTCGTGTGTATGGAGCAAACGTCGGAACCAGGCGAAGCGACGCGACAGGTTGTCGAGCTGTCCCGCTTCGTCTGTTGCGCGGAATATGCGGCGATATTCCTTCAGTTCGAGGGCGACATAGCGTTCAACGAACTGCGCGCGAACGTCCGGCCCAAGGACATCCAGCACATGGCAAGCCTCTGTGACGACGGCTGGTTTGATTGGTTTCGCTGGGTCCTGCACATAGCTAAGCAACGAATTAGCACGTGCGAAGAGAGAAATATGTCGGCTAGCATACAACTTATCCCAATCCTGGTCAATCATGGAGCGCAGCTCGGTTTGAATCTCCTGTATGCGCCGCCATAGTTGAGCTATCCGTGGGACCGAGGTGTAAGGTTTGAAAGACTGTCCAATTTGCTTGACGGCCTACTTGAAGCGTTAAGTTGAAGGTCCACAGTTAGAGAAACGATATTGTACGTACTGCAAGAGATTGCTTGATGTCGCCGTACTTCCGCTCCTGAATTTGGTCCTCCAATTGCCCTAGCGCGTTCACTAGCCAGGTAACAAGGGTTCAGACACAGAAGAAAGATTGATTGGTGTAGTACACACCGAGCATTTGAAGCCTCTTCAAAGTTGTCATACTCAGAATGAGGTTCTTCTTCGCCAAGTCAAGGACTTGAATCTCCTTGGTAATGTTCCGAACGACCGCCTCGGACTCTGTGGCCTTTTCTCGTATTCGCGACATTTGTCCCAAGAGGTCCTACGCCGCATATATGCATATGCAAACACGAGGGAGACTATCTCTGTGTGCAAGCTCACCGAAATCATCTCCTGAATGAGCTGCATCCTGCTCGGGTCCTGGTCTTTGCGCAGTTCATCACGAAGCGCATCTATCTCTGCCTGGAGGTCCCGCTCGCTCTGCGCTAGCCGTGCCTGTACGGCTTCGAGTTGGCCCAGCGCTGCCTCTGGAATTGCATATGGTCACGGACGCGCGGGTAGTGCTGTACGCGCGAGGGCTCACCGTCGGGGAAGTACTGATTGAGGACTGCTACGGAGTTGAAGTCGTTGGTAAGCCTGTCGAAGGGATCCAAATTTGAGCTTGTGTGGAACTCAAGGATGCGTTCGATGGACAGTATGAGTTCAGGTGGAAGCTCTTCCTCCCGCAGCCTGAATGTTGTCGCAGACATACGGCTAGCTTCGACAGCCATAGGGATACAGACTCGTCACGGTGAGCGTGAATGCGAGGTGTCCTGTAGGATGGCCGTTCCAACAACTCTGAGGGGGGTGCAAGACGCAAGACACGTCGAGGCCGAGAGAGACGGAGGACCTGGGAGAGAGTGGACCGGACCGCCCGTGCGATCGGCGGGGTACGCGCGCCTTTGTTTGTCCCAGCCAAACCAGGGCGGCATTTTCCTTTCTCAGAAATTTTTGCCTTCGACTGCAACCTTCACCCGCCCACCATGACGCTGGGTCCCCCGCCATCCGCCGCGGGACCCTCCTCCGGTGCTACCAATCAATCTAGTGCCTCTACGTCGTCCCCTCCAGCGACATACCCCACCTTTGTGGAAACGAGCCCTTCCATCGCCGCTCCTGCTTCCAATCCGCCGACTCCTGCGAACGCGTACATATCCCAGTTCGCCGTCCAGCCACAACCTGCTTCGCGACCATACTATCCAGCATCTCACCTATCGACCTATGCCGTGAACGCTCAGGCCAGTGCATCTCACCCTCCCCCTCAATCGTACCCTGTGCAAGGGACCCACTATCCACAGCAGCCTTCTACTTCCGGTGCGGTCCAGCCTCCAGCTGGAAACTATTCATACTATGGCTATCCTCCAAATGCTTGGGCGAATGCATGGAACAACACGGCATACCAATACCATTCAGGGGGTAGCTACTCGTACTCGTATGCTCCTCTGCCACAAAGTGGTTCTCAGACCGTGGCTTCTGTTCTCCCCTCTGCAGCTGCCGCGCCAGCCAAACAGAAGTCTCCTAGCCCGTCGCCATCCCCTCCACCTGAGTACCATAAAGACTGGGATGCAGTTATCAAATCGTTTTTATCCTCTCTCGGTTTCTCCCAGGCATTACGAGGGTTTGAGGCGGACATGGTGGTGTTGAATCCGGATTGGGAGCGGAAAAAGGTTCCACATGCATTGGGAGAGCTCATGAAAGATCTTCTGGTACGTTCTTACCATCCTGTGAGGGTAAAATTGGTATACATGACACGTTCCCAGCAATTAGGACAAGCAAAGAATGAGGACGACAAAGACATCGTGATGCAGGACCGTCCCCTTGAAGACCGTAAACTTGACCACGTGCATCTAGCGAACGGAGTCAAGCCCCGTCCACATACTTCAGTACGTTCGGAATTGCTGTATCTTTCCCCCCTCGCTCAACGTGAACCGGTTGGATCAGATCACGAAGGATATATCTCGCTTCCTCGCCCAGAACCGTGCCCGGAACGATGCATCGAACCGCAATGAGTTCCTATTGTCTGTAGCTGAGAAGCGCAGGCGACTCAATGAAAACGGCGAATCTGAAGCATCATCCCCGTTGCCGTCCTGTGCACGTACAGATGCGAAGATGCAAAACAGAGACCTCCAGATGAAATACGACATTGCTAAGAACGAGGATGGCCCTCTGCGACGTACGATGAAAGCGGGTGTATTGCTGGGAACAGAGTCTAGTCAGCCTACGGCGCCTGTCAAGAACGGTTCTAACGGCGTTACTCAGCCTACAGAGGACTATCCAAGTGCTGAACGTTATCCAGCCTTGGATGAGCGTTTGCAAAACGTTGAGAAGCATTTCGCAGTTCGTTATGGTCGGTGGCTCGTCGTCCACCTTCATCGCACTGCTGACCCGGCTCCTTCAGTCCCCTCCCCTCCACGGTCCCTCCTTGACCGTCTGAAGTACCTGGAAGACCATATCATCCACTTGGAGAGAGAGTATCCGCCGTGGGCGGCTCTCCACTTTAACCAGCCCAATCGCGGTGTATGTTGAATACCTACCATGCCATGCGTAGCCACGTCACTCACGTACATCTATTCACAGTGGCCGCCGCCCCCACGGGCAACACCAATTATCGTCCCGTCTCATCTTACATCGACGAACCAACAGCCGCAGCATTCGTCGTCCGACTCTCATCTGGCGACTGTTGGTATTGCCGAAGCTGCCGTGGGCGATGTTAAAACGAAACCAGCGCGTCGTACGAAGTCTAGTTTACATAGGGCTGTAATGGAGAAGCTTGAAGTACAGAAAGCAATGAATGACCTTGCTGGGGATGGTGGATGAGGGTTAGGTCCACATTGCATCCACATCACAATGTTCAGCAAAGAATACACGTCATCGCCCGCCTAGCTCAATCGGATAGAGCGTCAGACTCTTACGGTGGCGGGGCACTGAAGTCACGTGGTCGGGCGATCTGAAGGCTGCGAGTTCGACCCTCGCGGTGGGCTAGTTTCTTTTGTTGATTTTTGCATTATTTTGTACTCGGAATGCATCCCTAGTACCTGACGGTATCCCGCACAGTGGAAAAAGGCGAATATCGCTGGCCGGATGATGGTTGTGAGAAGACCGGGAATGGTATCCTGTCACGTTCGGAGTAGAAAACATCGGGAAAAGGTCACCGGAATATGGACGTGACAGGAGGACATTCCCAGTCTTTTCACAACCACTCGGCCAGCATTTTTCCTGTGGTGCTAAGCAACGTCGGACTCCGCCTTTTATGTGTTTTCATCTTGTACGGTCGTTGTGGGGACACCGCCACTCCTGTATAATAGAGTTGCCATTCTCGGGAACACGTGCTGAGATCGATTACTCGAAAGCGGGAGGGCCATTGAAACAGTAACTGACCGCCTCCACCTCTGCCCACCATTTAAATCCGGCTTTCTTCTCTCCTTGTCCCTCACCACTGCTTGTATCTCGACTGTATAATCCATGCATACGATCCAAGTGCGTCGGATTTTCGAAGACGCGAACATATGCTCATCTGTCTGATTAGCAACAATACTGGGCGGTCCGCGAGTACCTCAGCCCTGTACGCCACAATTCACGGACACTGTCATGCGACGTGCGGATTCTAACGCCCCTCTAGGTCCTTAAGGAGAGCAAGTTCAAGGAACACGGCCGTATAACACCAGGTGCGTCCCCGATCACTCCATCCGCCGCCTTTCGTGCGCTTATTCCATCCCTGCCCGGACCTCACAGAGGAGTTCGTCGCCGCAGGCGACTTCCTGGCGTACAAGTTCCCCGTATGGACATGGTGCGTCCCCACCTCTTCCCCCAACCAGCCTTGATGTGACGCGTGTGTGATTGCTCCTTGCAGGGAGAAGGGCGACTCGACCAAGGCACGCGACTACCTCCCCGCCGATAAGCAATACCTCCTCACGCGGGGCGTGCCGTCCCTCCGGCGCGCGAGCACGCTCGCATACACGGACGCGGACGAGGACGCCGAGCGGCTGCTGTCCTTCGCGGACCCCAGGGACGCGAGCGGTGGCGCGGGTGGCAAGGAGGAGGAGTGGGTCGAGACGCACGCTGGGCGCAGCGGCGCGGGCGACGCGGGCGGGCACGTCGGCACGATCGATGACATCCCCGACGTCGACGACGAGCATGGCGACGTCGCGGGTGCGATGGGTAGGTTGAGCTTGGACGGCAGAGGAGCCCCGGCGAACATCCCGGACATGGATGAGATCCCGGATATGGAGGAGGACTTGGAGGACGAGGACGAGGCGACTGCTGCTCCCAAGGCCGCGGCGTCGGGGGACGTTATCACAGCTGAGTGAGTTACTTGTTCCCTTCTCATGTGAACTGTGTGTGAAGTGGGGCTTAATGGCGCATGTACGGTGTGGCGGCGATAGCGAGGTGGAGGTCGCGAAGGGCAACTTGCTGCAAGTACGGACGTACGATGTTATGATCACGTACGACAAGTACTACCAAACACCCCGCATCTGGCTGCTCGGCTACGATGAGGTGCGTGGATAGGCCGAACTCTTGCAGCGTTCTTGTGTTTTCTCACCATGGTCACAGAACCGCACACCCCTGACCCCCTCACAAATCTTCCAAGACGTCTCCGCCGACCACGCATTCAAGACCGTCACCATTGAGCCGTTCCCACATTCATCATCGCTTCAGGCAGCGTCTGTGCACCCATGCAAGCACGCGAGTGTGATGAAGAAGGTGATCGAACGGATGAACCAAGGTATCGAGGAACAGCAGGCAGCGCGGAAGGGTGGCAGTGGGAAGGACTCAAAGCCGAAGAAGTGGCTCTTCCGCCGCGCAAGCGGGAACGGCAAGGACGACAAGGCCGCCCCCGCAGCCGAGGAGGAGGTAGAGGGCATGCGGGTCGACCTCTACCTCGTCGTCTTCCTCAAGTTCATCGCATCGATTGTGCCCACGATCGAGGTCGACTCGACGGCGTCATTCTAGAGCCCCGCCTTTTGACCTTCTGGAGTGTACAAGGATAGGAATTTATCTTATGTTGGATGGGGTCGTAGACAGACGGAAGGAATGATACCTGGGACCCTATGCAGATCTTGCTTTCAAGATTTTGTACTGTTATGTAAACCATGCAATGTGCAACGTCCAGAGCATCAGTTTGGGCACGAGGGAGATATGTTAATCGATGATACAGGCTAAGTATAACAAGGGTCATGAAGTCTAGGATAATAATACAGATACAATGAGGTACGTTCGTCCTCAACTAGTCGTACAAGTTCCATTTGTTCTCTTTGACGAGCTTCTCTCGTTCCAGTAGATACTTCCCTGCGTTACAGGACGGTATGTCGTTACTTGGCGGCCGATATGATAGAAGAACAACATACCTTCTTTATACTTCTGAGAGTTGTCAGATGCCCTGTGGTAATACCACCCCATGCGGTCGTTGCATCCCATGCAATACACGTCTGCGACGGTATGTACGCCGGTGCTAAGGGCGTCATAGGTAAGTAGCCAGGACCCACATGAGAGTGACCCCTGTACGCACAGAAGCGGACGTTCCTCCTGCTTGCCCATCTTCAGATTCACTGCAGAGTGTACTAGGCTGCCGCCAAGTTGGTGTGGTGTGTGAATCCATCCCGAGGGAACGACTCGGAGGGTGAGAACATGGAACTCACTAGCCACGACCATCTCGCCCCGAGAACGCCTTGCTGATGAGCTCGTCCTGAAGGGCCTGCACCGCTCGTTAGTTGAGCTTGGTTTCCTATGTAGGCCTTCCAAATGCGCACGATGACGGCGGCACACTTTGCACATGAGAACGTGGGGTGGTCGAGGAATGTCGTTATCACTTTCGACTTGGTATCGGAGGACGGGGACAGTTTGGAGGCCGTCATTGTCAAGGACAGTAAAAAGCAAGGCTAGTGATGGATGCTCGTCAATTGCAGGTAGAGGTTGAACATATCTCAGATACGTTTCAGCGGGTTCGGAAGCATCTATTGTTGCCTCCTGAAAGGGTAGTGAACGGCTGGTGAACGGGGCGAACAGCCCAGATTAGGCACTTCTGACGCCCGCGCTGAAGACCCGCCCGGTTCGGCCGTCGTGCGTCCGAGCTCAAGCGAGAGTCCCAAAGGTGATTTGGATAATGACTATTATCCAGGGTCTATGCAGCGTTACTCGTGCACCCCTCTCTCCGCTCAACAAAGGACTATTTGTCTCGCACTAGTATATTGTCCAGGGGTCCTGTACCACAAGCTCTTGTCCTCTCGCCCTTGGGGGCTCGTACTCAGCGTCGAGCTTTCCTTTTTCCCTGCTGTCTTCCGCACCCCGCGTTCACGGTGTTGCTAACAGCAGCATTGGCGAATCCCGAGGACCACCAACTCTCGCAGTGCTGGTGGACGAGTGGCAACTCTCACTCTTGCGCATGCCCCACCCAGCCTTCCAGCACTTGATGATCCGCTCACCTCCGGCGATCCGCTCGCCAGCCTCCGAGGCGTCCTACACGCCCCTTCGGGCCGCTCCCGCCGCGCCCGCTCGCTCCGCGCTGCCACTCCTCCGCTCTGCGCCTCCTCGCCTCGTCCTCGGGCCACCGCTGCCCTCTCAGTGGCGATCCGCTTGCCGCCACTCCTCTCCGCGTCGCTGCTGCCCGCATGCTCCGCGCTTCACTCCCTCCTCGGCGACCCGCTCGCCTCCTCGGGCCACCGCTGCCCTCCCATCAGCGATCCGCCGCCTCAGACTCGCCTTTCCGGGCAGTGCGATGCCAGCATCTCCGCGTTGCCACCACCGCCTGCCCTATTCATCATCTTCCAATCACTCCCATTGGGCCGATCCTCACGCTCAGCCTCCCAATCCTCCGGCTCTTCCCTTCGCTTTTCCCTGGCTTGAGCTCGGCCCACCGGTCGCGCGAGAGAGCAGTGGCGACGCGGTCTCGGTGGTCCCGCGCAGCTCCCTTAGCGCGCGCCCAATACCATCGCTTTCGCCCTGCCCGAGTATAGCGTGAATAGACCTTCCGCTTCACCAAGTACCAGTGGATTGCCAGTGGATGCAGCTTGTACTGGCAGCTGCGAGGCCATATCTCTGAGTGTTATGACTGGTTCGTGAGGGTGAATTCGGTGTCGACTCGCTTACTTATTCGACTTTCGAACGCACGGATTCGAGGACTTGGACGCCAGCACGGGCACGAACCACGGTGAAACTATAAATTGTTGTGGTAATACTGAACTTAGCAAATTCCTTACTCCGGATGGATATTAACCGGTCCACCCTACTTCCTTCCAGTTCTAACGCCCGTCTTAAAAATTCCGGCAACCGTCGTAGTCGGAGTCGACGATTGTATCCAGCAGGCTCGGAAACGTGATGGTTATGGCGCAGTGAGGATGGCAACGGGAAGTTTTGAATAAGACTCCGGTCACATACGGAAGTTTGAACTGGCCGCGCCGACGTTTGAATGTCATCGAAGTACTGTAGTACAGCAACTAAATTGTATTTCAGCGCTCGGCGCACGGCATTAAGCCTAGTAGGAAGGCATTGCATTCAACAGTGGAAGAAACGCTGCGACGAGCCTCCATTAGTAACCGCTGACTGGAAAGGGAGAATCGCAGACCCACCTAGAATTTTGGAGATGTGTAACACTCGGCGACACGAGGACTGCAAAGTGTACGTGTGGCTAAAGTTGGTGTCGTCCCTCGTATGCAGGAGGTCCGGAAGTCGGCGGGTGTAGATCGGGTTCAGAGATACGCCCAACGTCTTCGTGAGGATGAAGGACGTCTGGAAGTTTGGACAGAGGGAGATCCGGATCAGATGTAAGCCTCATGGTCTCCTCTGTCGCGTCTGGGTCTACGGGGTTGGCCCCCAGCTGGGACCAGGAAGTTACCTGGTGTCAGGAGTTGCATCAGTTCAACTGCACCAGTAGTTCCGACTCGGAAACGCGAAGACACTTACCACCCTCCCAGCTGCAACAGAATCGTCGTCGTTGCGCCTACGACGGCGGATGCATACATAGCACGCGATGAAGGTGAACACCACGAACGCCGCTCCAAGCACGCCTACTACGGCCTGCCAGGCCACGCGCACCCGGGGGCATCCAATGCACGCGGCACGCGCTATAGGCATGTTTCCGGCCAGATGTGGTTCCTGTGTCGATCGCTGAAGGAGATGCGGTTGGACGTTCAAAGCGTAAAGCGAGAGCGTAGGATTTTGCAGAACCGTTTCGAACAAGGGGTTTAAGTATGATACTTGGCATGATCTGTGCTGGATGCCACTGAAAAAAGGCTGTGAGATTGCGTTCGAGTCGCCGAGTAGAGCGGACGTTGAGGAGAGAGCTTAAAAGGCGGCGGGCATAACGCATGGGATTCTCACGTAACGGTGACCACAGTGCGCGCGACAGCGCAGATGTCGCGGCCCCGGAGCAGAGCCACCGGTACTTATGAGCAATGCACCGGCGATTCTTGATGATTTAGTAGTAATCTGACATCATTCTGAAGACTATGTCAATACCACGAATGTTGCTTGGGGTATATCTTGATGCTCACCTATTTGGTATCGAAAAACAAACCCTGAACGGACCGGAAACATGCAATACAGGGACTCGGAGTGCAAGAAGCGCGACACACGTGGCGATCCATGGCTACAGCAGATATCACACTGCACAGCATGATGTACAGCAATAAGATGAAGAACATGCAACGTCGAGAGGAAAGCATGGGCTAGGGTAATACCAGACATGAAGACTTGGCCGCGCTCAAGCATCCACTTCTGCCTTGTCCTTCTTCGACTTGTCCTTTTTGTGCTTCTCCTTGCTCTTCTTCTCCTTCTTGCCCTTCACCTCCCCATCAACCTCCGACGCAGCCGATGGTGCTGGTAGCTCGATGTCCATCTTCTCCGCGACGTCTTCGGCCCCCTCATCCTTCCTCGATTTCTTGTCTTTCTTATCCTTCTTCTTCACCTCTGCCGCTGGAAGAGGAGCCTCTAACTCGTCTACCGCCTCCCGTTTCCGCTTCTTCGACTTGCCTTTGCCCTCAGCGTCGTCGGCAGCGTTGGCCGCTTCTGCGCTCTCCTCCACGGCAGCCTCATCCTTCGTCTTTTTCTCCTTCTTACTGTTCTTCGTCTTCTTCACATCCCCCTCTGTGGGTGTTGATGAGGATGGTACGGGTGCGTCGGAGGCATCGTCCTTTTTAGCCTTCTTATCCTTTTTCTCCTTCTTTGACTTCTTCTCCGACCTTTCTGAAGGCTCGTCTGCATTGGGTTTCGCAGGGGAAGAAGGAGCGGCGGCGTCGGAAGTCTTCGCCTTCTTCTTTTTCGGCTGCTCGCCGTTTCGTGCCTATGTGCAGACAAAAAGTCAGGTCATCGTCAAAACACGAGCCTAAGCTCGCGACGCACCTCTACGGCAGCCTCATCCCCACCAAGCGACTTGCGCTTCTTGTCCTTCTTTTCCTTCGCACCCTGCCCTGCCTCCTTCTCCGCCTTCTTCACGTCGTTCGCACCCGCGTCCGCCGCCTTCCCATTCGCCTTCGGGGTCTCGTCCTCAGCGACGACAGCTGTCACGGGCGACATCCGCACGGGTGTGCCCAGAGGAGTGCCGTTAGCGCCAGATCCCTCGTAACCGCGTTGGGGGCCGCCCCAGCCTCCGCCGCCTTGCCGTCCCCAGGACTGCTGCTGATACTTACCACCACCGTTTGCGCCGTTCGGGCGGCCGCCGTTGTTCTGGGGGCCTCCGCGATTGTACTGGCCCTGACCCTGGCCTTGGCCGCGCGGACCGTTGCCGGTTTGCTGCTGCCCAGTCTGGAGGAAGGGGAAGGGAGGCGAGGCGTAAGAGGGCGTTGGATGCGCAGAGGTTGGCGAACACAGAATGGGGGACGTACTTTAGGACCCTTGTACAGGCTCTTTTGATATTTCTCCGCCTCGCTGATGCAGGACGTGTGGCCCTTGAACTCGCCGGGGCTGTTGAAGTTCGAGAAACAGTCGATGCAGGTCACCGTGGCATGGCATATCTGGTAGTGCTTGTCAAGCTTCGGCTTCTTCACAGTATCTCCGCATCCTGCGGGCAGCGAAACGACAGGAGGTGGTTCAGGGAGGAAGGGGTTGTAAAGTCAGATGTCGCCCTGGGAGCATTTATCGCATCGCGAGGAACGCGCAGGAACAGCCGGCTCACCCTCACACCTGGATCAACGTCAATATCACTGTATACGACACATGAGAAGGCGATACGTACTGGAACGAAACCATTGTCGTTCGTAAGCCCTGTAAGACTGGCTGCTGGACGGAGGAGGGAGGGAAAGGATGAGCTGCAGCTTCAGCAAGGCGAGTTCGCGTCCAATCAAAATGCTTGCCGGGCAAATTTCCACCACGTGACGATGCTCTCGCTCTTTCCATACACCGTGTCCACGACGGACGCAAGACACCAACTTTCAGGCCGAGGATAGCTAACGTTTTCAACCACCGAGGCTACAATTCCAGCATGCATGCTAACATGTAAAACATCACCTAAGAATTACAGACACCATATACCACCATCCAATGCAGGAGCTCTGAATCACTTGGCCGCGCCAGAAGACTTGAGCTTCTCATGCACCAGCTGCTGGAACTCCTCGCGCAGGATCGCCTCCCGCCGCTCGCGCTCCTCCTGCTGCAGCTTGAGGATGCCGCGCTTTTCCTCCGCGCTGATGACCTGGTTCTCCTTCCGCATCCGCACCGCGTTCATGCGCCGGTGCCGGCTCCCGCTCATCACGTACCCCACGCCCTCGAACCTCGCGATCTCGTCCGACGACAGCCCGATCTCACCACGCCGCGGGATGCGCACGTCCGTCCCGTCCTTGAGGAACGCTGCCATCGCGCTACCTTCGCCCCGCAGGAGCGCCCCTCCGTACTGCCGCTCGTCGACCTTCCGGGACGAGGTCGTCTTCGCGCCTACTGGCTGTGGACCGACCTCGTCGTCCGAGTCCTCATCGTCGAACGCGGGCTCCTTGCCCTTGGCCGAGGTGGGGATGGGCGGCGGAGGCATAGTGCCGCTCTGCAATGGCTGGGAGAAGGACGACGCCATGCCCGAGACCGGCTTCTCCACCCACTCATCCTCATCAGGCGTAGAAGGCGGGTGCGGTTCTGGGCTCTTGGTCCCCGTCGCGCTACGTCTATCTTCAATCCGTGCGGGGCTTCTGCTACGCGTCCTCTCTTGGCGCTTCCTCCGCTCGCGGTCGCGGTCGCTATCTTCGTCGTCGCTGTATCGACGGGATCGAGACCTGCGCTTGCGGTGATCGCGGTCACGGTCCTTCTCCCGCTCGCGGTCGCGCTCTTTTTTCTCCTTGCGTGCCTTCTTGCGCTCCTTGCGCTCGCGGCGGCGGCGCTCCTCTTCGGAATCGTCCGAGTCTGTATCAGAGTCAGAGTCGGCGCGTCGACGCTTGCTGGACTTTTTGCTGCGCTTCGAGTCGCGGGTGGGGGACCTGAGCAAAGTTTGGTCAGCACTGTAGGTAAACACGTGGACTATGGAATGTGCGTACTCAAGTCGTGTTGGTGCCTTCGGTGACGGGGGCCACACAGTTATCGTGCTGGCTTCCCTCCGTAGTCTTCGACTGCAAATGACACGGTTGAGTATACCATACGTTTGCACCGCAAGTCAAGGGGGCTTACCTGTCCATGAAGTCCGCTCCTCCACCGTACCCGCCATACTGCGGTTGTCTCCCACCACGGTTGGGATACATGTTCTCCTGCTGCCTCCAAGGTGCCTTTTCCGCCCCACCATTTCCCTCCTTGTCTTCATCCTTGTCATCCTCCCTACCTCGCACCGGCGACGGCCTACGATAGTCCCCATAGTCGGGACTCGCCCTCCTTGCCCTCCCCGAGTCCCTCTCCCTCTCCCGCCGCTCCTCCCTCTCGCGGTCCCTCTCCTTATCCACGCTCCGGCTCCGACTGCGCCTCCGTCTCCTCTGATCGTCCCAGTCATCTCTCCGCCCCGCCCTACCATCGTTGAAGTAGTCGTCTGCGCGCGCACGATCGCGGTCGTGCCGCCTGCTCCGGTCCCCGTAGCCACTCCTCCGCTCGTCCTTTTCTCGGTCTCTATCCCTGTCCCCGTCCCTGTCACGATCTCTCCCAGGCCTGTCTCGCCCGAACTCGTCCTTGTCACGTCGCGAGTCCGTACTTGGTGAGCGACGCCTCGACGACCGTGGAGGTGGCGAGGGTGAACGGCCGCGCTTTCCGAGGTCGGGCGGATCTTGTGGGACGAGGCCCATGCGGGAGGGATGCACCATAGCCATCTTGAGCGTGTGTCGAATAGAGAATAGCAAAGACAAGGGAGGCGGAGAAAGACGGTGGTGCTGGAAAGAATCTCAGAGCACGGCGGTGCTGGCCTGCAGAGGAGTGGCAAGAAGGCGTGGGAATGTTCCACAAGAAGACGCTTCTACTCACCATCGGCGCTTCTTCAAGTTACACGATACCATTTACAACCAAACGGTGTGTTCTGTTCTTCATAACACTCTGTAGATCTCGAAGGCAAATTAATTGATCTAGTTCACTCGCAGCGTGAATTTAATTAGACGTATCGCTATATCTGACATAAAACAACTCGAAACCGAAAGCATGCAGTAGTGGTCCAAACGAAAGTCGCTTAAGCGAAGCACGGAAATGAAAGACAAAACAAAACAACCACAAGTGCGTATCATACAGGTATCGGTCTCACCAGCCATGATAGTCATGTGTGGTATTGGTGGTGTGAATGAGGCATCATAACGTCGGTGCCTAGTCACACGTTTAACCCTTATTGATCTTGACTTCCGCGCTCTCCCGCAGTGCGCGGCTGTACGGGCAGAACTGCACGAGCCACATCTCAGCATGCCTTTCCCTGTCGCATACGTACGGTTTGAAGACACGATGGCCACTCACCTGGTGTGCCTCGGCGATGATCCCGTCGTCCGAACATCCCTCGACGGCCAGCTCCACGCGGAGCGCAAACCCGTCGAGATTGGCTCCCCTGGGGTGACCCAAGAAGACGTGGGCGGTGACCTGCGCGTTCTCCGCCAGCTCCTTCTTGTTCGCGCGCGCCGCAGCGAGCTGGAGTGTCCCAAGGAAACACGACGCGTAGCCCATCGCGAAGAGTTGCTCGGGGTTGTGGCCGTTGCCCTTGCCGCCCGAACTTCTGGGGATCGACATCTTCAGCTCAAGGGGCGAGTCTCCCCAAGACCTCACGGACCCGTTGCGCCCAGGTCCCCCAGCGGTGGCTTTGGAGAAGTACTACGTTCCCATAAACGGTGAGCACAGGCTTGATGTCATACAAATTGGACTCACTACATGGTCCTTCAGGTCGAAGGTGTTGCGATTTTGGATGGCCTGATGATTGATGTTGACACTATACCGGAGACCGGCACTAGAGAGCACCTGCTTAACGCAAGGACGGAGTATGACCTGCGCGGGATGCATGGAAGCGGTACGGTTGCGATCAAGAGTAGTGAGGGAATAACAGAACAAAGGCGTGAACAAGGTCAACAATTATAACAGCAGAGCAGGTATCATCCGTCGTATGCGGAAATGGGTCATGAATTTGGATATGTTGGGCTCCCCCTGGCGTATATACAATAGTAAGTAGGCCAATGAGCTCTCCAACTCGTACTCCAAGGCACAGCACCATTGTTAATATCAGCGCCATACAGCAGACACATCATAGACACTCAAATGTGATGATGAGGTTACGTCGACTAGGGTCCAGCACTCCGCACAAACTTTGCTCACAGTTACGCAGGTTTCATCGGCGAAGACCCAACTTTGATACTAATCATTCAGCGGGACAGCTTCGTTACACCACTCGGTTTGAAGGCGCAGGCTACGGGGCTCTGGTGACGTTGACAACTGCGCCGTGGTGCAAGGCACGACTGTAGGGACAAGCCTGCCATGGGGTCGACGCGGGTAAGCAACTCCCACCTAGCTCCATCGCCGGCGTTTCTTGGCGACAGCCGTGGAGCGAAAAACAAGGCTCACCTTATGTCCCGCCTCGATGAGGTCTCTATCCTCCACACCCTCGACCTCTATGTCTACCTGCAGCCCAAACCCTTCGCTACCTTCCGGCTCTCCGAGGTGAACTTGCACATGGACGGTAGCATTACGCGCCATGTCTACCTTGCCGGTCCTCCCGGCGACCATCTGCAGCGCGCTGAGGAAACAAGCTTTGGGAGATGACGTCATTGGAAATGGGCGCGGTCAAGGGCGCATATACTCACCGGCGTAACCCATGGCGAACAGCTGCTCGGGGTTTTGTCCGTCGCCTTTTCCTCCAAGAGACTTTGGCATCGCGAGGCGGAGGTCGAGTCCGGCGTCATCGTGAGACTTGACTTGACCGTTGCGTCCTTGTCCGCGAGCGGTGGCGTGAGCCGTGTACTGCTCGTAGTGGTCATGAATGTGGGACATGACATTTTTTGAGCAGAAGACGCGAGAAGTACCTTCTTGTCTTTGAGAACCATCAACGATCGACGCTGTGTGGAGGCCGCCGGGCGGAGGACGACGCGGGTTGCATGTCGGAGAGTGGCACAGGTGATGAAAGCTGACATGGCGTAACAATTCGCTGCTGTGGCCTGTGTCCGGAGAGAGGGCTACGAAACAAAAGGGAGACACGTCGGGGGCAAGGCTTTTGTAGGGGACTTTGAGCGGGAGGTCTCCTTGACGTCGATGACGGTGGACCCGCAAACAATCGTGGCGTTGGTCAGGCTACTATAAATGGTGCGACAATTGCCACAATAGGGATGTCCCCTCCGTCCGCCAGAACTTCGTTCTCCCTGGCAAAGAACGGTTTCAAATGGTGTTCCAACGCGAACCCTGCTGCTAATGCGCTATCACACACGCAATGGTCAGCACTGTGGAACGGTGAGCTACTATAGGTATGTGTGGCTCATAGGAACGCTTTGTCTCGTCTTGGCTGCTCAGACAGTGGTCACAAAGAGGTCGCAAATGGTTGACGCTCTTTATTCTCAGCATTGGCCGCTCAACACTTGGCGAGGCCACGAACGTCAAAGATACGTGCTCGATTCCAGACATAGCTTTGTTCTTGTCTGGGAAACCAATAAAGTCCCATGGTGACAACCCAGAAGGACTCCAGGTTCGGCAGCGGCAGCTTCCAGCGCTTCATCCGTTCAAACCACCTCCGCGAATAACAGTGCATTCTCAACCACAGACATGGTGAGCTTCCATCCAGCATATTGGCCTCATGCTAGTCAATTCAAGTCTGACCTATCACGACAGAACCGTCAGTCCATCTCATCGCTTGAGCGGTACCATGGTGAATACCTCATCATCTGGGACTCCGCCCACGACGGAGACCGCCGCGAGGACAAGCTGTCACTACGGCACCCCGGCGACGGCGACGGTATCATCACCATCGGATATGCCAAACCCACCATGTGGGTCAAGGAGGAAGAGCCTCCGGCACCGGCTGCGCGATCCCTCGTCTACACCGCACCAGAAGAGAATGTGGTTGTCACGATGCAGGACAGATGCCTGGGAATTCACGGCAGGAATTCCACGACCCTCAAACCGGCGGCGTACTCCGTCCGCCGCTCATCCTTCAAGGTGATTGCTCCGAGCAGAAGATGGTCAAGCGATAGTGCTACACTAGTCGATGGACGATTCGGAGGCTTATCGTGCGCGAACAACGCCGGGTCGAGGTTCTGGCGGTTCGACTGGCAGGCGAAGCGGGTCCCGGCTTTCGGATTCAGCCGCGAAGGGATGGACCTGACTATGGGCGAGGGACATGCGCTGTCCTTCACGGACGTCCTTGACGACCACGGCTTTCCCTTCGCTATCCTCGAGCTTCGCGGGATCGAGGGCGTGGGCTGCGTCGTCGTCGTGGCGAAGAGGCAAGTTCTGAAGCACGCAAGGCGGCCCCTCTCTCTAACAGAGAAGATGAGGCTGGATATGCACACCGTGCAGCGCCCGGAGATGGTGGGATGCATGGACGACCTGCACCAATCGCTAAAGAAGGTCAGGAACGAGTACATCCCAAAGAAGGCGTTTGGCAGTTTGGTTGTATAACACGCATCGCGACCAGCGAAAGCTCCCTCTTTGCTTCATTGTACCACGCATCATGTTTGTTGTATAAGCTGTTTTTATCCAACGACCCGTGTATTCCAATTTCCTTGGATCGCGCTGCGTTATAAACTCATGCATGTGTAGGAGGTGAGATACAAAGTTCCGCCCGAGCATGTTCGCCGAGGCCGTGATTGCACAAGCCTACAACGACATCGAGCGCCACTCTGCAGAAATAACCGCTCCCAAGTTCTGGGACGTCTCGCACGGAGGAGTGCGTTTTGGAATGGTACGTCTCTCCATCGGCTCTGTTCCCTGAAATACCTCCAAGACGGAACGGCAACGCTGACAGAAAGCATCTGGGCAGCTGCGTTGCTCCGCTCGCGAAGTTTTCAAAGAGCTCGACACAGCCCTTGGGGTGTATCCAGTCGTATCTTCCGTGATCCTAGAGCCTACGCCTGCGGCCACACCGCTTGCACACCCCGAAAAACCAGGAAGAACATGCCGTGAACTGAGCGACTTCGTACACGATGGAGAGGCGTCCCTATCGTTGTGGACAGTTCCTCTCGATCATGTATGCGTACCGGACAGCGAACGTCGCGGCGAGATACAGGACGAAGGCGACGAACAACAGGAGGCATCAGACGGCGACCACACACCTCCGAGTCAGGACCACTGCGGCGTCTCCAGCCCCAAGTCCAGTTCCACGACCAAAGCAATACGCATCGCGCTCGACTTCAAAACGCCAAAGGGACAATTCAAGCGACGGACCGGTACCATCCTCCTCCGAAGCCAGAACTCGACGACGAATCCATGTCACTCCGGAGGTCCGGGGCTGATGGGGTGGCCTGTGCGCTGGGACTCTCCAAAGTGGTTTCCCGGCGCGCAGGTCGGCCTGAGCATTCCCATGCCCCCCCTTCGCGTAGGACGGGGAAATGGCTCCTCTTCACATCCTATCGAGATCGAGGACGAGGACGAGGACAAGGACAAGGACGAAGAGAGCCGGTTCGCGTTGCTTGTTTGGAAGGGAAAGATGCCAAACCCGAAGACGACAGGGCATGCGGGTGCCGAAGCGAGCATTGTGTCGATGATCTTCAAGAAACAGGACAGTATGCAGCCTTTACAGTTCACAGAGGAGGAGAAACGTGCCTTTGGAGTTGGGCTATCGGAAGATCAGGTGATGACCTATTTCAAGTTGGCACGCCAGTTGTTTCAGGAAAAATCAAACCTACGTTAGTTAAAGTGTTAGTACAGGCTTCATATTAATAATAAGAAGACATGCCCTCCGGAAACGTCTTGCAATCGTCAGGGCAGATTTTGCTGGGGTTGGGTGGAAGAAACTTGAAGATTCCCAGCTAGGTCCGGTTACTGGCCTCCTCAGAGTGGTGAGTGACTTGGAAGTAAGTAATTATTGTTCATATGCCTGGTGAGAGAATAGATACGAGACGCCTGCTTGGCATAGGATATTGGGAGGGAGGGATCAAGAAGGTGACTAGCGCTCGGCTGGCGATATGTGCCCCACTGCTGGGCGCTGCCACGATCGGTGGTTTCACAAGACCCTCATGTAGGTATTACGGAATTTCTAGAGGCTTGGAGAAGCAGCGTGGAGACGGGTGCCAATGAAGTTGAGACTATGGTATCATAATGCGCGTAACAAATGTGAGAAGGAACGGAAAGGATGCACAAGCAAGACTAGAACACGAAGGACATCTTCAGGACATCCGTAATCGACACGCGTTACTACTCGACATATTCTGGCGGCGGCTCTAGCCGTTCCGCCCGGATCTCCTGCACCACCCGCCGCAAATTTTCCACCTCTGTACGAAATCCTGCCATGTCCGTCGATGATACCGCCGAGTGCGGGCCCTCTAGAGAGAGCGGGTCCCTGCCCGACACCAAACCTGCCTGCGAGCCGATATTCAACGACGACACCGCGGCGGCCGTTTCGGAAGGTGTGTCGCGCTGTGTTCTGTTCGGCGGCACTCCACGCCGCTTCGAAAATTGATTTGACGACAGCGGTATGGCGGCGCCCCCGCGCGCGTCCGATGCCCGCGCCATGTTGGTGCCCCGACGCGCTCCCGCGCTGTCATTCGCTCTCGTTCCTTGGGAAGCCGTTGTCGCGTCCTCGTGAGGGTGGGCAGGCCGGCTGTTCGAGCCATCCTCGGCGCCGCAGGATCCGTCCACAAAGCCAGGCGCAGAATCCTGGTTAAGCGACGCGAGCCCAGGGTGATGCGGGGCATCCAGAGGTTCTATGACTTGGACCTTCTCGGCTTCTTCACGTTTCTGTCTTCGCCTCTTGCGGAGAATGACGAAGAAGATGCCCACAACAATGCCAACGATGGCCAGGCCGCCGACCACACCACCAACGATCGCGCCTACATTGCTGCTTGATCCGCCGCTCCGTTGATCCCCTGACCCACCAGTCGAGTCGGCAGAGATGGTCTTGTTGGGAACACTGGAGAATACGCTCAGATCCCTAAAGATCTCATCAAGGTTCTTAACTTACGTGAGAACGAGGTGCGAGAACAAGCCACCAAGGGCAGGGCTAGGAAGTCCATGTCAGTCAGGGCGACTTCCTGGGCATAATAATTACGCTCACCTAGCGTAACTAGACTTGGCGGCGTTATTCGTGATGTTGTACATCTCTGGGAATGCTCCAGCAGTCTCGTTGAAGTTCGCGTGGTTGTAGACGCTCTTTATCAGGTTGTCACGCACAGTGGTGTCTGATGCGAACGCGGATGCAAACAAGGTCCACGCTGAGAAAAGCCACCAATAAACTTACCCCTCCGGAGGGAAGAAACATGACGACTGACCAGCATTACCCCACGGTTCAGTACTGCTGCCGATAGGTAAGCCCCATTTAGGACTGGTTGACAGTTCACTGCTCAAGTACTGCGTCTGCATGTCGATGACCTAAAATAATTCGAGAGCAGAGGATGAGATATAGAACGATGCATTTCCGCAGACTGATAGCTTACTGATTGGGACATGAAGTCTAGCCCAAGCATCTTGTCGGCGAAAAGGTTATACATCAACGACCACGAGTCGTTGTTGCCATAAATTCCGAGCAAATGCGATCTATCTGGGGACATGGCCTGCGACATCCACGAGTCGAGCAGCACGGAGGCTTGGTTCTGCAGTCCGCGTCCAATCAGTCGCCTCGCTCCGGACACAAACTGGCAACTAATTGTAACTTACGGCGTACTGGGTCGCGTCGGAATCTTCGCCGACAGCATGTGCGATCTCAGCCATGGCCTTCACGCCAATAATCCCCTTGAGAGCGATGTTCGCCGAGCCGGAGGACTCTCCGTCCTGGTTTGTCCTCGTAAACGTTGTCAGCATGATCCTCATCTGGATTTTGGGCCAGAAGAAAACGTACTGGGTTTTAGGCTTCGCCGCATTGTTTATCAGGTAATTGGCCCATTGTTTTGTCAGGTCATACTGCAAAAGAAATCTGTCAGACTCTGCCAATTCAATCGCGCACGCTTCGACGTACATATTGCAAAAGGAGTGTCCCATTGCCTGACATCCTTGCGTGTGCTAGCTCCATGATGAGCATGTTCCCGGACTCTGCGATGATGCAAACATATCTACAGTCATTACACGGCCTGCGGCGCGGCCCAAGGTGCGAGAGCACTCACGTTCGACACCCTGTTGGGGATTGGCGCTAGGGCCGGAGACGGTAGGATAATTGTTGCCAATGTCCTGCGCCGCGAAAGCCTGACCCGACCGACTGGCCTGCAATTCCAATAGTGGCTGCAACAGCGCACCGCCAAGCGACGCGTTGAGGTACATAAACATCGGGAACGCCGCGTAGATGTGCTCCACGGGATTGACACGGCTGTTGATACATATTAGCAAGAGAACCGTTATACAAGCAAAATCGAGGGGGATACGAACCGGTCCGTGCCAAGGTTCTTCATAAAAATCTTGATGTCGCCGGGGACCAGGTCGTTCTTTGAGTCGGTGCCAACGGTGATATCGAGCGCCCCGAAGGTCTGGCGCGTAGCGAGCGAGACAATGTCTGAATACTGCGATGAGATCTTCGTGGCCGCGCTTGTGATTTTTTGGTCAAGGGTCACGGCGCGGTTCTGCGCTCCGGAATAGTCGCCCGTAAACGCGTCGATCTGCGATACTGAGCTCAGCCAGAGCGCGGGTCTCGCTCAGAACACGAGAATGTATGCTCACAGCACTCTCGATGTTCGAGTATTGTGTCACATAGTATGGCCTTTGCTGTTGTGTCGCTCCAGTGTTCGTGGTGTACGTGATCGAAGGGTCCCGAACATATCCAATGGACCAAGTCACGGGAGGGGCGGTAGACTTGATTGTCCCGAGGTCTACCGCTAGCGCGCATACGGGGAACCTACAGTAGCATCCGTAAGCGACGAGACCGAGCGTTTCGAAGCAAACGACTTACGGGCTGCCGATGTTCGATGATGTAGTGGATTGGACGTTTTTCAGGACGCCATTTGACTGGAACCCATTACGGGCATTCGCGTCCACGTCGATCTGCCATGTGATGCGAGATTGCGACTAAATAGACGTTGAACAAAAAGACAGGAAACGCGTGCATACACGACGTATAGATGGTACTTACTGTAGTAGAGATCGCATAGTAGACCGTACCGTCCTGCGCCTGGTCATGATTCTCCTGGTTATTTTGGGGATTCTGCAATTTTATCTTATGGTATAAGGATTTTCCTGTGTTCGCTTTACTCCACTGGACCTGACTATCAGGCCTATCGCCGGAGGCCCACTCTATACAAGGTCCGTGAACTTGAAAATCCCAGGCGGGGTAATACGTCGCATCATACCTGCACTGATGTCGGAGTACACTTGTACGGGATAGCTGTTTCCGTCGAGGGACTGAGCTTCCACAGATACATAGGAGAACGGAATTGACTGCTTGACCCAGTCCTCAGGCTGTTGGAGTCATCAGCCCGTTGAGGGAGCCGTCTGATTTGTTACAACAGAGTCACGCACCTCTACAGGACTTAGGAAGGTGACGGTAACATTCATCGGCCCTGCTCGCATAACGAAGATGGATTGGGTGGGCGTAACCTGGAAGTTGGTGACATTGGCGATAGCGCCAATGTTATAATAACCCATCCACCTGTATGTCGTTCCATTCACTCTGATCATGCCCAACCAACCTAGAGGAAGCCCCTACCATTTTTGTTTTAGCGGATAATGCTACTAACAGGGGACAAAGAAGACTCACCGAGTCTAAGTTCCAAAAAAGTGGCCAAGAATACGACAGGGGGGTAGAGTTTTTCATGCTTTCATACCATACGCTCATGTATGGGGTCTTGACGGCGAGTGGGACGGCGGCTGGAAAGAAAGTTTGTATGGGGCCTTGCGCGCCGACGATAGACGAAAAGACCAGGAGAAACAGACAGGACCATAGTGCAGACGGAAGCATAGAATGCAAGAGGACGTGGAGCCGAGGTAAAGGAGGGGTTGGAAGGCGGATAGACGTAGAGGATGAAAGGCCGGCAAACGAGGTCAAGATGAGGAAGAGGTGAGAGCGAGACATGGCCGCGACCTCCGTCCGATCGGTGCGGGCAGCCAGCTGGCCGCAGACGGGACAGAATTCAATCCGCCTTCAGTCGCCCATATCGCCTTTGAACCATGTAAGAAGGGTCTATCGTGTCGTCTGCGCGTCACGGTGGAGTTCGGTGGCATGCCGGTCCCACCTGCAGTATATGTATTTGGTCTTTCTCTGAACTAACACGTGTGTGAAGAAGGCACGTACGATATATAGTCGATCGGCCCATCAACGGCAACTGGAGCAAGAAGCCCTTCGGCGTCCAAACCATGCCAGAAACTGTGGTCAGTACTCCAACAGCCGGAGCCACAGTCATTGGTTCGTGCCGAGGGAACCGGAGATCTGCTAGACTCGATATTGTAACCTGGTAAGTTGCTCATAAGCGCGTCAGTTTGTTGTCGTTTGCCGTAACTTCGCACCTGTAGGGCCTGGCACTGTGCGTGTATGCCCTTGTCGCGGTACGCAGTAGTATTTCGCATGCAATGCCGACCTTAAAGACTCGCTGGCGCAATGGCGGACCATTTCATCCCAAGAGGCATCAAGGGGTAAAGCAGCACAAGGAAGACGAATCACATGTGATGCAAACTGCCAGAGACATTGAAGAGGGCCATCGATTTGAGGCTGATTCTGAGGTTGACGTCAAGGTCATCGTGAAACGCATTGCCAAGGCGAGTCGGAAAGTGACGCGGACGGGCGGTGGCGATGCATGTTGCTGTGCTTAGTCAGCATCCCCTTCACGCTCGATTATCGCGAACTTCAACATGTTCTTCCTGCGCTGCCATCTCACGACGGCCTCGCAAGTCCAGTGAGAAGCTCATTGAGTAGCACGTCCGTGAGAGGAACACCGCGTTCGGCCATACTGGTGTCCCGTGTGGCTATGACGCCGTTCCTCACTTCCTGACGACTGCCTCCAACGGCAATGCGGTGTTTTGAATTTCCCGTACGGGCCTGGCCTGTATCGTCGGGCGGGGACGACCGCCTTATGTCCTGCACAGGCCATACTGCAGCCATGAGGGTAGACCTCCTTGCTGTCCTCACTCGTCAGTGCGTTCCCCTTATCTCTTTTCCTCCCTCACCACTCATGGCAGGTACCTTCTCGCAGGCTAACGGTCGTCTTCCCGCTTAGAGTATTTACGCGCAGCAGTTGTTTCGTCACCGTTATGGATACCCCCTCTGGATGCCAGAATACGACGTCCGTTTTGGTCAGGTCGAGATCGGCGACGTCGGCTGGATCAATGAAGGCGGATTCTATCCATTGTTCAACACCCTGAAGTCGCTCGACGTGCCGCAGGCGAGGGGCATCGTGCCAGAAGGACATGAACCTATGAATCCGTCTAGCGTCATCATCTCTGACCCTCGGCAAATCGTTACCCAGCCTCTTCTGTGCGGTGGCAGCATCAAGCAGGTCAACGCATCCGCGACGGTCGCCGTGAACGGGTTCGTGGCGCTGTCCTCCTAACTGTTCGTCTTTTACGCTAACAGGTTGAAAAGCGGCCTTGTCGCGCCACATTCGCCTTCTGCAGGAGCACACTTCGGCTTCGCGTGTTCAACCGATGCCGGCGCATTCCTCCTGCTCACCCCTCCCGCAGTGTCCAGGCAGATTCACTCTAAAAAAGCACATCGCCGACTACATGCGCAAGCACTTCCCCAACTGGTCCGAGCTCGCCAACTCTAAGTTCGGACTCGGCCTCAAGGACGAAGAGATCGTGTACGCCTCCGGGACGACCAAGACGACCAAGTGGGCCGTCGCCGCGTTTCACCGGGAGTACAGGCGGAAGGAGGGCTCCATCACGGCGGACTTCGGCGCGCTCATGGGGATCGACATTTCCGTCTCCATTTCGGACGAGATGCTCTCGTCTAGCTATTATCGGACGGGGCCCGCCCGAGAGCTCGGGCTGCCGCTTGTGGCTAGCAATAACAATGGAACCGCGTCCACGCCACAGGAGGGGTGCGACCAGAGTATATTCCTGCATTACTACAAAATGAAGCGGAGGCTGGGCTGGAAGCCGACGCCGATCCAAGCGGCGGCGGGGCCGCATGATCTTCCTTCGCCGGACCAGGAACAGGACGGTGACGACGACGCGCTGTCAGCTTCGTATGACGATGCGGAGGGGCCCCCTATTCTCGACGAAGCTTCTGGTAAGGTTTGTGCACTCATTGATTGATATGCGGCGAAGCTGATGCGTGTCCCACGCAGCCATTCGACCCTGTCAACGATATTCTTGACTACATCCTCGAAGTACGGGACCTTCTGTAACGCGGGGATGAGGTGGCTGAATGCGCGCGCACGTAGCATTCCCAGGCATCCATGGCCTTGGCATCCGACGCAGATGCGTATGAGCTCTTCGAGGTACGTCCATAGATTCTAGTAGGCCAGTATTGTGTGCCTTAAACGTGCTTTGCTTCCAGGATGTCCCATCAAATGTGACGGGTGCGCTCTCACAATGGAGGCCTCGCATCCATGTCGACGAAAACGGAGGTCTGTCTCTGTTGTTGTACTGCAAGTAGTCAGGTGGACTCACTCGGCGAAGTGGGGTTCCTTTCGACAGAGCGACCCGACCGTCTATCAGGCCGTGAGCTCCTCTCACCATGCAACACGATCCCCAGCATCGACCAAAACCGCTACCCTCGAACGACACGCCATGCCTGCGATGACGTCACCGAGGTCATCCGATACGCCGAGGCAGAAATCGCAAACACGACAGCAGACAGATCCTCTTCCGAGGACGGCGAGTCACCGCTATTGGATGCGTCGTTCGAAACCCTGCAAAGTATCTTGCAACGGAGGCTCTACGAGGACGCTATCAGGTGGCGGCATGGAGTACCGACCTTCGAGGACCAGGACGAGCCGCAGTCGGATCACCCACGGGTCTATAAAATGGTACGCGCTGTCCTCCAACCGCATACATTGTGCATTACTGAAAGGGGCCCTCTAGGCACACCGGGAGTTTCCCCCAAAAATCGACATCTTTCCGTTCTCGCGCCGCGTCAGCGCGTACGTGCGGACACACAGCAAGGAGGTACGTGTCGTGCAGGCGCAGATTCCCCATCCTGCGCCGTACGCTTGTGAAATATTGTATGCAGCGTAATCGCCTGCACACGTCCATGTCTGTAGCATCTACCTTTATTATATGAGCTCAGCTCCATCTGAAAGTCGTGAGCATCGACGCCCAGGAACAACCCACTTGACAGCTGAATCGTCATTGTAACGTCATTCACAACAATCAGGAGGGCTCGATAGCGGGACCAGGATAGAAACAGCGTTCGCGGAATGTTCACGGTATATGCGTGATATCATTATTGACCAGCCACGGGCTCAGCGCGCGTATCTAGGCGTGTGATCTAGTTGTACTATATCTACAGGACAGAGGCGTGTCCAACGTAAAGTCCTTAGGGAGCAGCAGCCTACAGCTCCCAGTGTCCGTCATTTAGTGTGGCCACGGTATGGCGATGGTATGTACGTGTGGAAATGTATATGTATGAATACCAAGTCATGTATGTATATCAAGTCCGAGAGGTATGCGAGGGGGAGGGGCGGGAATGGTCCGAGAGAGCTAGATCGAACAACCAAGAATCAACGTCGTCGCAACAACGAAAGAAAACAAAACATAATGTCCATCAAGTCGTCAAAGTCATCAAATCAAAAAAAACGAAAAAGGCTACATCATCGAAAGCCCAAAAGTCTGTCTGTCCGCGCTCAAAGAAGAGAAAACACGGAGAGGGAGGCGAGCGCCACGACGAACAGCGCCGCGAAGGACGACACGGAGTCGCGCAGGCCGCCCGCGTAGTTCTTGTGCCCGCCCTGCGAGACGTTGTTGCCAGAGCCGTCCGAGGGGGAGCCCGCGCCCGAGGAGATCGCGGACGACGGCAGGCTCGGGACGTCCAGCGTGGGCTGCTTCCCGATCTTGCCATTGCCGATCATGACCTGGACACCCATGGAGGGCACGCCGTTGACGACGACGAAGGCGACTAGTAGCGCGACATTAGCATGGCTCTGATGAGATGGTGAGCATGAGGAGGTTACTCACGAGCAGGGCCGGGCGGGAAGGTTGCCGGGTTCGGCGGCATCTGGCTCACGTGCAGAGTGGCACTGCCGTCGCCGTTGCCCGTGTACGTCGACTCGAGCTGAAGCATCCTCTGGCCCATGTTCTAGAACGCGATGTCGATGAGTTCGACAACATAGCGGACCGACAACGTGTGCACGTACCATGGTGTGGGTAGAGAACCCGGTACGAATAACGACCACCTGGGTGTTCTTGACGTTCTTGACGTCCCCGAACAGATCATCCTTCGTCAACGAGACGTTGAAGTAATCTCCACCGTACGACAGCGCGCTGATGAGGCCCTTGGGCTCGGGGCGCCGCTGGTTGTAGTACGACGGATAGAAGTACTCGACGCGGTACTCTGTCGGGAACTTCACGTTGTCGACGGCATAGTCTGCATGAGGGTTCGAGCCGGACACGAAGACAGAGCCTAATTGAAAACGTCATCAGTATCCAAAAACACAGTTGCATATGCGGACCGACGCACCATCAGGCAAGAGCGTCGCGCTCGAGTGGTACATCCGTGGGACGGTGCTCGGAGACAGGCCATCACGGGACCACCTCTTGCCCTGGGGAGCGCTGGGGTCGTACATGATTGGCATGAGGATCGGGTTGTCGGCGTACGACTCGTTGACAGCCCAGTTCTCCGTGCCGTATCCAGCCGTACCGGTCTGGGCGCCGTTGAGCATGATGATCTTGCCGTTTGGCAGGAGGATCAGGTTGCCCATCGAACGGCCCTCCGGGAGCGGGTCATCCTCCTCGTACGCCGGAGACACGTCCGGGGTGAGGCGCACGCATGAGTTCGACGCGTTGTACTGCGCGATGTCCCAGTTGGTTACCCACCTGTTGTGCGTTACCCCATCTGCTCGATCGGATGCCAACTATGAGAGGGACTTACTGCGTAGACTGAAGGTTGCTGCCACCGCAGAACAGGACCGTGGCCGTGTAGTTGTTGTCCGGAGTCAGCGCAAGCATGGCAGTTCCGCCACTCGCGGGATACACACGAACGGCATCAAGCATGTCATCAAGGGCCGTCTCCTTCTGCGTCCTGTAGTCCAACAGTACGGTCTTCCAGTTTGACTGCACGAGGAGCTTGCCCGAAGGGAGCATCCATGTAAGGGGGTACAGGTTCACCGGAAGAGTGGTGGAGAGGATGTCAGAGACGATGGGTTGCTGGTTGGATTGTGGTGGGAAGATCTCCCACGTCGGGTTATCCTGAGCGGCAGCGTTCACATAGCCTCCATACAAGCAACCTCCGAGCTTAACTCTTCAATAAGTTGGCAGTCGGATTGGCACAGATATATTGTACTCACAATAATTGCAGAACCGTCATCGAGCGTCTCGCTGGCGGGGAAGTCAATGTCAGCTGCTAGACATACATGGAGGCGGTGAGCCGAGGAACCTACACGGTGGGGTACCATCGCCGTGACGACATGTCGCCGACGAGGGTCCATTCGCAGCTCGCGTCGTCACAAGGATTGAGCAATCTGTGGAGTCAGCGGTGGCGTCAATAGAAGTTCTCCATTGCGCAGTTAGCGATGCAGCGCCGTACCGAACTCTGTGTGAAGATGCGTGTTAACCATGCCTCAACGAGATGATAGGCCGGACGTACGATTTCCCTCCATCCGGATCATCATAGATACCACCACCCAGCTGGCTTTGAGCCTGAACGCCGCCTGGTCCAACAGCCTGGTTTCCACCGACGTTCAGCCACGTCCCGTTGCCGAGCGCTGTGCCTCCCGCACAGAACGAGTTAGTCACAACATCCATTGCCCGACCACCGTTCTTGCTGATGGAGTATTCTGGAGAACATGTTCAAGCAACTATATGCGCAATGTGGAGAAGTAGACACTCACCCGCCGCCCATGCTGGATGTCCATTAATCTTGGAAGGGTTGTTCTCCACCTTGTCCACGATGTATACTTTGTCCGTCGTCCCCAGAAACAACTACCACCAGCGTCAGACCTACGGAGACCAAAGACACTGCGAAGTGGAGTGGAAAGATACGCACCTGTTGTGCACTGACAATACTGTCCCCGACGATCTTGAACTGCCCGAGCGGAGCCTGGTTTGTGCTTGGCTGACCGGGCGAGTTCACGGTCTGGGCGAAAGCAGAAGCAAAGAGAGAAATCGCCGCCGCCAGGGCGCGGACGTTCGTCCTGTGCGCGCGAACCATAACACGGTCGGGCGAATAAAGAGAGAGCAGCAGGACGTCCCCCGCAGAGGGTAGCCAGGGGAGGATGGAGGGGAGGGGACGGGCAAGGGGAGCAATAAAGAAAAAGAATGGGCTATATACGCCGCGTCGGCGGCTCAAAAAGGGACTCGGGCATGGAGGCTCGCGCGGGGCGATCCACGATGAGGCGTCGAACCGCGAACCGCGATCGGATACTGCTCGCGCCCCTCGTTCTGGCACCGGTTCTGCCGGCTGCAGGCCATGACACGCTATCGAGTTGTCGCCCGGCGCGAGATTAGTTCGTTCGACAGCCCAGCGGTGCCGGTCACACAACCTCCCTGCCGACCACCCACGAACACCCCTAGTCCGTCACCTGCGGTTTGCGTCTGTCGTCCGCCCGCAGTGTCTCCAGCGCGGGGCGCGCTCTGCATACCTCCGAAATAAGTCGGTGCGCCTGCTAGACGTAGCGGAGGAGACGCTGTGCATTGAACGCTGGCTCGGACTGCGCCCTGGAAGGACCAGAATATGGAGGTCCTCCTGTCGGTAGCAATAGGGCTGCTTCCAATTCAGCATAATGTTCAGTGTCGAGGGCTTGAGAGAGATCCCGACAGCACCAGATTGCCCAAGCCTGACGCAGGGGGACTAGACTGTGAGTCAGTTTGTCGTCGTCGCCGGAGGCAGGAGGACAGGCGGCCAAGAAGGCTGTGCGGACCGAGGCGCCAAGACACGCTGCAGCCAACGACCGGGCGGCTCCCGTGAATCCTGCACAGCGCCCCGCCCTGCGACGGGAGGATTCCATCGCAACCGCCCACAGACCCTCTACCGAATGCGACGAGTCAATAAGCTACTTCTTGTACGTGTCTATGTAAAAACTCTCAAACTCAATACCCGGCAGAAGCCGCAACACGTTGAAACTGCCCATCTTCCGCATACCCCCATTAACAGCCGTCTTCGTCCTCCAGCAGGACTTCCGTCGAGGACGGAGTCTGGATGTCCGTTGCCCGCCGAAACATCGGCGCATACACCTCCGAACTTGTAATAGTTGGGCCTTACCAGCTGCGAGAAACGTGAATGATTTCGTCGGCGAAGACAGGAATAACATAGGGTCAGTCTAAAATTGTTTGCTGTACTTCGACGGCGTCCACGAACCACATACATTCTCCCCTTTACGTTACCAGCAGGGGCTCAAGAATATGACTATTGCATGGGGTGACACTCCTCCTATCCAGTAGGTCTCTCAACCCTGCGCTTGGGGCCTTCAGGCCTGAACCCAAAAACGGTCGCAACCACTGTGATTTCGAGACGACAGCTGGTGGCAGTGCTTCGGGCTGGATGCCCAACACCCCACAGCGGGCAATTAGGGCGCAATTTTAAACTCACCGCCCTACGCCACAGCCTTCGAGTGAGCGTCGTGGTCCTTATATCGCGATCGCGCCGGCGGACGTGCTCATATTACTCTTCATGTGATACTTCACTTCACATTCCTAGCATGCTGGGCAATAGCGGATGCAAGGGGGCCTGGACAAAACTAGGTCGGCTTAGCTCAATCATCGCCACCACTTCCTCATAATACACACTCCATTTTTATCAGACTTTTATAGGTGCACTTGACGGCTGACCTCCGGGTAAGTAATGCAACCTGGATATTCGTCACCGCTCCTCATATGAGCCTTGTTCGCGAATAAGTCCCTGCTTCAAAGCATGTTGCCCCCCTATAACCGCCGCCTGGCTCGGTTCCATCATAACCAACATGGTCCTACCCAGCCGCCGGACCTCCTTGGAACCTCGTTGGCTTATTACTTGTCAGTTTGCTGGGCGGAATCCTCGTGCGCTTCCTGCTTATCACTACCGGGCCCTCGATTTCCTTGACAACTCCCGGGAACTGAAGCCTTGAACTTTGTACGGCTCCATATCTAGGGCCTGTGAATGCCAGAGCCCTGAAGTACGAGCCCACCCTTCCCCACTGCGGACCGCACTTTTCTGGACGCTACAGCGTGGCGTTCATGCCACCGGCTCGGAGCGCGGTTCCTTGCATGATCAGACGATACGCAGCTCTGTCGTTACCATATTCAATGCTCGTGTCCACGGCATCTCCTGCGTGTCTGTGTATTCAATTCCTGCGGCTCGACGCATCTCCATTAAGTACGCTTCGACTTCTCAGGTGCTTCCCTTCGAATCGACGCTCCCGACTCGGAGCTCTTCAGGTTGTCAAGGAACCACGAACCCGAAAATTTTCCGCAAATTGAAGTTTTCACTGACTGCCTTTCGAGGCGAGACACAATAGTTTTCGATTCAACTTATTCGCTGCGCTTGAGAATGCCAGTCAGCACTCGAGCTCAGGCTGGCAGGTAGCTTTCGGCCAGTAATTAAGTAGTACGCTTCTACTTAGTGGGTCCAAACGTCCCTAGACGTCGATGGCGCCTCCATTTCCGGAAGTTGAGGCGCCCAAGTCCGGGGGTTGCCGGTTGTGCAAGGTCCTCGATCAAATGTCCCGAAGAGCTTGAAGCATGTAATACTAATAGCTGCCAACAACCGTCATGATATCACAAGAACTAGCAATGTTAGTAGTACCCCATCCCCAAACATCTCTGCAGCGACCTGCTTCACCTGACGTTGTCTTGTACCCCGAAAAACTAGCACATTTAGTGACCTGCTGCAGTTCCATATGTGATCACCGTGGTGAAAGGACAAGTTAAAAATGGGAACGTGCCAGGGCACCGGTATCATTATCATTTCTTGTGGTGCTTCTGCACTGGACGCCTGGACGCCAGTATCCGGCTGATAGTTGGTCTGACACACACGGTCGCCACCCCGTGTTCAATGCCCGAACGGCCTCCCCGTCCGGGAACCGCTAATTGGAGACGTGCGCATACTTTGTGCCGGATTACGAGTACAAGCCTACAAGGTTTCTCTGAGGCCCACTCGGAAACGGCGATTGAGCGTACGTGGTTGTTACATGATCCACCCGGTGTTGCAGGTGCACGACGCGCGCGGGGCCTTGGTTGCCGAACAGGCACATCCAAGGAACAGCGCACAGCTCTGCCGCCAGCGCCAGGTATGACGTAGGCTTCTTCCGAGGTCCCGAACATTTCTCAGCGACAAACGGACAGAAGTACAGAGTGACCAGGGTGCAATCTGAGTCTCTGCGACGGCCTGACGGGTCCGTGGTCCGTCGCAAGGCCTGAGACCGTTCGCGTACAACGCCGTGTCCTGGGAAGATGCGCTCTAGCCCCCAGCGGGGAAGGCACTCTCGGACGATACCGAACACGTTGAGAAGCAGCGAACGAACGCTCGACACTGCATAATATTTACCAGTTATTGCCAGCGCCGCCCGCACTCCACATGGCTGACGGTTCATTTGATATGCGCTGCGGGTATGCGCTCACTTCGAGACGCAGCACTCGGAACCCCTCCCTCGCGCCAATGCGAGAAAGTGCTGTTGGTGGTTGCAAGGTCCTCATAGTAAAGACAGGGACCCTCCTGACTGCAGCGCCACCTCATGATTGCGGGCGGCTTACCTAAACGAACGAGCACATCATGCCCGGCAGCTCGTGAATTCGCTGGAGAATGTTGGGGAAGAGATGAGATGGTTGGATGTGACAGCATCGCTTCTGAACCGGCCGGATTACTGTAGCCGTGGGTCGGAGCATACGTCGGCGCATGGCTGACGGAGCATCACTTTCGGACCGGAAGCCTGGTGCGCCCTTCGTGGCGGACATTTGACGTTAAATGAGGGATCTGGTACTGACGGTGACCTCAGGGAGGTGAGGTTAAAGGAGTTGTAGACGTACTGGGGTGTTGAATGAACCATTAGAAGCCGAGATAAGGTACGAGGGGGTGCGGAGGAGGAAGACGTTTGGGTGCGAGTGGGCGGGAAGGCACTGCATGACGTCATAAGGGAATTGGTCAAGTCGGGCTGTGGACAGGAATGCTTATGGGCAGGGTGGCGTCCACACCCATCGACCCCGCACCCAGGCAAAGCAAGTCAGCTTATATCCCACAAACAGCCCCACTCGTTCCTGCCTTTGTTCTTCGATCCACTGCAAACCACAATGCCTTTTACCAGCCAACCATCGTCATCCCCGCCCAAGTCGTCCGCCTCACACCCACCGGTCGCTCTGGAACATACCACCTCCTGGTCCTCGTCTTCATCCGGATCGTCCCTCTACAGCAGCGAAACATCACAGAGTTCAGAGGGCGAGAGACTCGCCTCACCCCTCCAGCGACTATCCCTTAGCGACGAATACCACCCCGCGGACCCGCTGCGCATGCGCATGCCCGGAGCCGAGTCGTATTTGCCGTTCGTGTCTCAACAACGTGTAGACGCCATCAGAAGAGCAGCGCGAGACGACATGATGAGCAAGGAGCAACGTCAGGAGCAGAGGCGCATGTGTAGGGGTATCGATGTGAACCTGGGCAGAGAAGGTGAGTCTTCCCACACCACTATGGTGGCACTTTGGGGTCGTGGGTTGTGGATCAGGTCAGAAGACGGTTGCATTCCGACTATGTAACGTGCCCTGCCCCGAAGTCGCCGCCTGATCGGCTTCGAGGAGGAAGTTGGCCGGATGCACCGGATGCACCGAGGGAGGGGAGGCTGGCCATGTCTGTATCGCGATTTTGAAGCAGCAGCAGTCGGGGGCGCGAGAGATGTCGGGGACGCACATGGGCAGGACCGGGCGGTGGGAGAGAGCGTGGCCGATTGCCTTTTGGCTTTGACTTTGACTTCTTATCAGGCCATTTGCCGACGTCGCGTCTGAGAGCGTCTGAGTCCGGCGGGTGACCGGTAGGGGCGTCCGTGCGGAGGCGACGCACTTCCCAATCATATTTGCCGACAAGTGTGGCCCATGTTGTGCTCATCTGATCTCCGTCACTGATCTACTGCTTACTCCCTCTTGCGCAGGCCCCTCTCTCCCTTTTTCCTCTTCCCCCTCCGCCCGGCCCTCCCTCCTCCACAGGACGTCCTCGTACTCCAGACGCCACGCTTCTTTCGACACCCCCAGAGAGGTCCCTCTACCATACATGCCCCACCGTCACTCCCCGTACAGTGCATCCACCTCCACCGCTCAATCCCAGGGCTCCAACGTCGCGCACGATGACTCCGAACCTGCTCCCCATCTCTCTCGTCTAAGCTGTCTTGCATCTGACTCTCGAGCAGACGCCTCCAGACCGGTTTTCGACAACATTACGGCAAGTTCGCCTTCGGATAGTGCCCCGTTATCGTCGTCCTCTCCACCAACGTCCTTCTCCAACGGCGGCGACTCAAAAGCGAATAGGGGCTCGGTCGCCGACTTCATGGACTTGTCAGAGTCTTCAACCGCTAGTATGCATTTTCCTCCTTCGTGCGCTGTGCAACATCCTCGCCCACAGTCACCAAGGATACCTTCATCCTCATCAAACCCGCTTCCATTATTTTCCCGACCATTTTCGTCCCCCGACGCGTCAAGATCGATACATTCTCCCCGACCCATGCGGCCAGCGGGAGTCCCTGATCGCGGGTCGACAGCGAGTCTCCCCTTGCCAGCTGACACGCCATACCACACGCTCCCGCCATTTCCTGGCGGAACGATCCAGGAAGACCAGGAAATGCGCTCAGCTGCGCCGTCGCGCCCGAGCTCAGGCCGCCCAATACCTGGAGCATACCAAGTATCGACGTCATCGAGACCACCATCAACATCCTGGCAAACTCAGCGGTCGCCATCGTTCTCGTCCGATTTAGAGCAGGAGGAATTCATGGCTCTCGTTGCCAACCGTATCTTGGACAGAGCTTATTCAACTGTCGCCCGCGTCGCTAGCGACGGGTCCTCAATATCCGACCGTCCCCTCCCCCCACCCGCACCTCCGACGGTGCTCACACCGCCTCCACCGCCGAGCCAGGACTGGGGCCCGGCAGCGCCATATAAGCCCTTCCTCGCACATGCCCCTGCGCCCCAGGACAGCTTCATCGCGGTAGACACGAAGCCGACCGAATATCGCCTAGTGGTTCGTTTACCTGGCTTCAGACGGGATGCGATGTGAGTGTATGATTTCGTCATGTGTGTATATGCAGAATAGAACGGTAGCCCTGATGGACCTTTTTTGCTGCGCCAATCAGTACCGTCTCGACACGCAAGCGGCGCATTCTACATGTTGTCGCAGACTCGTGGGAGCCTAATGGCGGTGAGTTTCTTCTTACTTCCTTCCCTTCACGCCCGGCGCGCTAACAGGTGGAGTCTATTTGTTTTCCCAACCATTCCCACTTCGCTATCGGACGATCCCTTGCCCAACGCTTTGTCTTGGCTACTGGGCGGTCTCAGGCCACTTCGAACAGCGGATCTCTTTCGGATATGACGCGCTCCTTGCCCAAGTGCGTGCCGAATTCGATGGCGAACACCTGCAAGTGATCGTCCCCAGAAGAACGGTTCCCATGACGTATCTCCCCGCACGCGAGTGATGGGCGCCTCGGGCCACGGTCCTGGCTTCCTGCCTGCCTTCTTCTGCCGTGCCTTCCGGTGCTCGCCTTTCCCCCCCACGTAAGGTGCCTCTCCCGGCCACCCCAATCGCAGCAAGAGTTGTCCCGCCAACGTGCGCCTCCGGTGAACGTGGGCCCGGACGTCGGTGCGAGGGCGCTTCAACGCGGCGACCGACGTGCTTTCAGGAATGACGGGAACGGACAGACACCCAGGACATGGACGCGCAGGGCAATCATACCCCCCTCAAGTAATTATCCCATCATGACGCATATATCCTATCACGATGAGTATCACCCGCCGCGCAATGCGGCCTAATCAGTCCCATATCGCACTAACAGCCATTGCTCGCTCTTCGTATCGCATACCTCCATTTGCCACATTCATCTCTCGTCATCCCCCTGCCCCACCTCGCATCCTGCCGTCCCCAGTCTTCCCTACCTGCGGACCTTGCTCGCTTTCTCCGCGGTGCCCCCAATATCAGCCATCGTTCATCGCAATTGCACCAAGTTTTGAAACACAGGCTAACCGCTGCCCTTCATCCGCCTTTCCCACATCTTCCTTCGGTGACGATTCGCCAATTCCTCGCATCGCCGTGTCCGGCGCGGTCGTTTATGTTCCTTCCGCATCCATTCCTCATATATTCCCCGCATGCCACGGTTGCATTGTACGTACTGTTCGCATTCGCTTTGTCGACATCACTGTTATCCGAACCTCCTGCATGCCCTCGGCTGCCACAAGCTCATGCATCAAACGTGTCGCCGCGTCGTCCCGATCCAGGACGTCCCCCTTGCGGAGCGACGATAATCGGCACATCTTAGCACTGGACGGCGATTTCGCCGATATCCGTTGGCGAGCGCCCCTACCTGGCTGGGAGGATTTCTCGCTTACGTGGTGCCCACAACCCGCGCGGTTGTCGCGCAGTAGTCCAGTGATACTGTGGCCGAGGATGGAGCTCCACTGCATGGCATTCTCCAGGTCGTCATGGGGCCGTGGCCACCGGAGGCGTTTGGCGTCCTGGGACCCGCAAGTCGGCGATGCGATGACCCTTGGACGGCGATTTTCCCATAGGTGGAAAAGGGCTCTCCCAGATATGAGGACGCACGTTCGGAGGATTTAGGGTCGCAGGCGGTGTCGGCGACCAGCGACGTTCGAACATGGCATCTGCAACTTCCCACCCCCCCTCCATTCCTTTTCCGTTCGGTTCAGCTCCGGTCCGCCTCTTGTTTCATCTCTGTCTCTCTCTGTCTCTCTGTCTCTCTCTGTCTCTCTGTCTCTCTGTCTCATCTCATCCATCGTATTTATTCGCACGTTGCACCCCGTCCAACGTCCCCAACACCTGCACGCGTCCCCTCCGTATTCATATTCATATCCAGTCCGTCCTCTCCTTCATTGTATTATCTCTCCACCACAACGCAGTGTGTAGCCTCTGCTTAGATGATTGTTACCGCACTGTCGATACTCACTTAAACACCACTATCACTTGGCCCCCACTCTCACGTTGTATTCTTCATGCTCCGGTTCATAAGGTCAGAAGGACTGAGTCGCCTTCCTCCCGTTCTTCAGATTCCCCCACTCCCACTGGACAAGCTCCCGGCGGGCACGCGCGCATCTATACATATGCATATCTGTACATGTTGTTCTAATCACGCCTTCTTTGTAATGGCTGCTGCTAGTGCTGCTGCTACATTAAGCCTGTTTTTATCAGTTTGCTCGCGCTCGCATTTGGCTCGGTCGGACCCGTCGTATACATATATCCAGTTATCGTTCTGAGTCTCGTCTGCGCCTCGGACATGACATTCTCTCGCTAGCTGTATATGTATGTTGAGCCCCATCGCCGTGTCGTGCCCTCCCTCTCCCTATCGATAACACGTACATACAGTACCTTCATAGGGACGCGTACGCAATCCTCCGACTTTCGTTCCCCATTTGGACCTGAATATTATACGTTCCAATAATCCATATATAATATATCACTTATACGTCTATCTGTACCAGCTTGCGAGAGTGCAGGTGCCATCTGGATCAGGATTCCGAGTCACCATTCCTGCTATCTCCCACAATCATCGCTCGTACCATCTTTCGGCACGCCCCCTCCAAATACGAGCAAGCATAGGCGCGACAGGGTGTCACACGGGCGACGGGGACGCTGTCTATGGCAGCTGGTACGCTCTGACGACGCCCGGTGGGGTGTGGTTTACGTACCGCAGACGCCGCGCGCCATGACGCGGTGGAAGCCCGCGTACGAGGTGTGGTGTCGCGCTCCGGCTCGGCTGTCAGTGCAGCATCCTGACGGTGACGGCATTGGCAACCTCTCACCTTCACGGAGGACGAAACACGCGTCTCCGCGTTGACATCGGCCCAGTGGCCCCCCAGTCATCTGGTAACCCCGAGGCCGACCCCGAGGCCGAAGGGTTCGGACACATTTGTGTTCAGTTGAGGTCTGGGTTCTGAACGTGAACCTCCGGTGTGGCGACGATTTGCTTGCGAATGACGAATCTTTGACGTTGAACGCCGAACGCCGAACGCCGAACGCTGGAGGGCTCCACGGATGGGCTATTGAGTATGAATGCGTACAGACATGGCATACATACAGTTCCTGGTCGGACCGCCATGATAAGTAATGCTATCATTCATGTCGTAGTACACGCGCATCGAACGAGGCATCGAGCCTTCAGGCCTTAAGCTCGAGGCTAGCGTATCGTGAAGAGGGGAAGGCGGTACAGGCGGCGAATGTGTGCAGATACGGTGTGTAGTATCGTGTGCGCCGCCCGAAAGCCACAAGGTAAGGCGACTCGGGGCGTCCAAAGCTCGCGCCGAGGCCCCATGGACAACGGCCACGCAGGGTCCCTGCGGCCGCAGCCGAAGCAGGTGTCCCTAGCGCGCCATATCCTTCTTTCCGCTCTCGTCACCGCCGCCCTGGCTTCTCCCGGCCTCTCCACTTGCATGTGCCGATTCTGGCTGGGGTGGGGGTGGCGGCGGCGCAGGCGTGACGGCGGCGCGGGCATAGAGGGCCGCTCCGCGACCCCAATCGCGCGCACGCTCGCCCCAGTCCTCGCGGACACCCCAGATATGGTCCGCGCTCAGGTTGGGCGCGGGTGGCCGGGCTGCGGAGAAAGAGGAGGAGAATGTGGGGCCCGCAGAAGAGAGGGATGCTTCTTCTGCGAAGTCTGCAAGGTCCGGGGCGGCGGCGGTGTGGGGTTTGGGTCGTGTTTCTGCCGTGGACGGGGATGGCGGGAGTGCGTGGTCGGGTGTGGATACCGATCCTTCCCATTTACGTACGTCGGGCGGGAGTGGGGTCCATTGTTTATCGCGGGCGTAGCTTTCGCTGGTCATTTCGAGGAGGCGAGAGAGGGCGCGTTTGAATGCGAACTGCTCGTCCTTCCCTGCACACGGTGGCACCGACAAGGTTAGATTGAGAAGAACTTCGGGAATGGGTCACGGACCGGAGAAGATGGACAGTGTGTCAAGGGCGAGCGCTTTGGTTGGGGTGCGCTCTCGAGCCATGTTCGGCGCGTCGTAGGAGGAGACGTTCGGCCGGTAGACGTCTTGTGTTTCACCTACGGCCTCAGCCATCATCATGTCTATGTCTTCGCCGGGGCGGAGGACCTTATCTGCCTCATGTGAAGGGGCATCGGGGAAGAAGAGATTCTCGGGAGGAGCTTTCGCAAGGCAGATTATCCGACAACGAGCCTCATAGAGAGCGTCAATGAGAGAAATGAAGCGACGAGCTTGGTTCTTCGCCGATAGCTTCAGGACAGGGATTGACGTGATAAAAAAGGTGTGAAACCTCGCTGCAAGCGTAATGTAGTCTGCAGGTCCCAGAGACTGGCAGGAAAATACGTGTAGTCAGCATTGGCCCCATCGCAGAAAGACAGAACATGTTGTATCCTCAACAAAACGTGACGCACCTCATCACAGAGCTGGGAGAATGTGAACTCGCAGACCCTATTCACGGACCGCGGGACGCGAATACTGCGCCCGAAGACGACTATCTTGACAGGCGATGCTTCTATGAGAACTGCTTGAGCTTACCCTGAACGTCTTCGATCCGATTACCCGAAGCCTGAACCACACGCACCGTCGGATCTAGTCTGCCCACTGGCCTTCACGACCTCAGCAAGCCGGGCTTCGAATTCACGCCGCTGGTCGAAGCTGTACCAGCTTCTCCTCCCATCACCGTATCGCACGGCACGCCAGTCGCGTTCAGAGCGCATTTGCACCGCGGGGCAAGGCACCTTCAGCGCCTCGACAAAGGGCTCGAGGCGCTCGCGCTGGACGCCGTTCTTGTAGAGGTCGTCTGGCACCTTGTTGGAGCTACCGACGATGACGCCGCCCATACGCCAAAACCAGGAGAGCACATCCGCGAGGAGCGTTGCGCTCGAGACGTCGAGCAACTGGATCTCGTCGAAAACGAGCAGCCAGTGCCGCAGGATGAGCCGCTGCGCGACCACGTACGCGATTGTAGGCTCCGCCAGCGTTCGGGAGAGCGAGAAGGACATGTCGGCTTTGCGCAGCCAATGGGCGGGCAAGGAACCGGACTGGAGAAACTGGCGCCATTGCTCGCGGATGAGCCTGTTCCACGGGCGGGACGGCTGCTGCTCGGCTGCTGCACTCTCAGGTGAACCGGGGTCTCTATGCATGGCGACCATTCGCCTGCGGGTCTCCTCCCAAACAGCCCGGTAGATCTCGAGAACCAGCTCGTTGTAGTGCTTGCGTGTCTTGTATGGAGTTGGCAGACCGGATACCCAGAGGTCGATGAGGAAGCTCTTGCCGGACCCAGGTGGTCCGGTGACCAGTAGGCCCTGCACGCATACGAAAAGCGTAAAAATAATACCGGGGACTCATGGTCGGAGATGGCAAGAACATACCTTAGGGGTGGTTAGTGCTTCGATCTCCTCCGCGTGCGTGCGGACACGGACGAGACCGCGTGACACGGTGTGTTCAGACGGGAGTGGATTGCTGGTCGCCCACCAAGGAGCTGAGGAGTTGTCCGTCGAGGACCCACCCGGTCCCTGTATGACGCCATGCGCCTGATTGAGGTATCTGGAGAGCAGCGCAGGCGGGGCATACCCATCCAGCTCCCGTTGCAATTTCCGCAACTTGAGATCGTCGTGTGAGTTTATGAGCATGATTATATGAGAAGGATAAGCAATCGACCTGCTTGACCACTCGAATCTGTTCCTCATCTTCTCTGATTCGCCCGAGAGTGACGAGACCCCTATAGCGCTCGAGCAAATCAACTTGGACGGGGAGGTTTGTGCTGTATCGTCGATTATTTGAGCCGAAGTTTTCACCCCTTGATGGCACTACGACAAGCCAGGTGGACCGACCATGGATAGTGGAGGTGACTCGGAGCATAACCCGATATGGTTGACTAAGATGCTGGACAGGAATTGGCCAGTAGGTAGCGCTTGTACGGAAAAGTATTCACGGCAAGGTTTCAAGTGGCACGCAAGGCATCTGGGAGAAGTACTAGATGAGATGTGTTGTATCGGTGAAGGGTGTGATCCTGCAAGTAATGGGATTGGGTAGGGTGTCCTGGTGAACTTTAGGTAGTTCCACTTCGCACCGGTGAATTTAATGATATTGCGGTGACAAATAACAGAATGACCTGTCGTTTAGCAGGCCCCCTGAGGCTGTGAGCAAGTTAGTTGGGATTCCTCTCGAGGAGAGGGGATGATCCTTGGACTGCAAACCACTCCGACAACAGCGCACTCGGAGCTGGCGCCTACGTCCATCAAGGGCAGCCTTCCGTTTTTGGACAAGCTGTGATTGCCAGCGTTGCATCACGTGAAGGAGGCGTTAACATGGAGTGCACAAGAGCGTGCTGGTTGTGCATTGCTCGACTCCTCGTTCCTCCCTTCCACTCCTTCCTGTATTCTATCAGACCACATCAGCATGGCTGAGAATGCCGTATCACCTCCCGCGATATCGCCCACCAAGGCCAACGCCTTCCCCTCCGCAGGACGGAACGCACCAGCCACGAACGGTCACTACCTGAATGGGACCGCGACCGCCTCGGATGCCAGTTCGGAGCGCATGCAGATAGTCAACGACGAGAAGGAGTTCAGGTGCGGCTCTTGTGCGAAGATATGGAATCCCGCGGGAAGCTGAGATGGACGCACGGCCAGCTCGGACCTGACGCACCAGCTAGAGAAGTGGGGTCTCGCGAATGCAGGCTTCGACTACAACCTAGTAGCAGTTTTCGGCTCACAATCTACCGGAAAAAGTGCGTAGTCTATCTCGAGTCTTCGCCCTGACAGTTCACCGGACGCGTGCCCCCAGGTACATTGCTCAATCGACTATTTGGAACCAACTTTGATGTTATGGACGAAACGCGACGACAACAGACCACTAAGGGTGAGCACACCTTCCTGAACTCGAACATTAAGCCCGCAACATTCCCTATTGTGCATTTCCATGGCGATGCGATGCCAATTTGTGCAACCTGCTTGGACCGTGATTTGCGTCCCGGCACGCGGCTAATACTGCGGTCATGCCATTACTGTCATGCATCCTCTGGGAAGCTCCCCCTCGAGCTATCCCGCGTTTTCGATAATATTTCAGTGTACCTTTGATGACAGTAGCTGGTTCGCTGGGTTCATTCAAAGTGCAACATGTTACACGTACCTCATACATAGTTGCCTGTACACTTGCAGGGATGATGTTCGAGTTGCTGATTATGTCGAGACAGGTATTTGGATGTGTAAGGGTAAAGATATGAACGTGCTCGTATTGGATGTGGAGGGAACTGATGGACGAGAACGCGGAGAGGATCAGGTTCGACCGAAGGCATCACTCCTACCTTCGTGGATCTGACAGTTGCGCAGGATTTCGAACGCAAATCCGCGTTGTTTTCTCTCGCTTCCTCGGAGGTGTTGATTGTAAACCTGTGGGAGCACCAAGTCGGTCTCTACCAGGGTGCGAACATGGGTCTGTTGAAGACCGTGTTCGAGGTCAACCTCGGTCTCTTTGGAAAGAAGACCCCTGATGGGTGAGTAACACGCCCCACTTACTGCGCTCTTGCATTGATTTTATTCAAGGCGTAACCAACGTACTCTCCTCTTGTTTGTTATTCGGGACCACATTGGGACAACTCCACTGGCCAACCTCCAGACGACGTTGACACAAGACATTCAGAAGATATGGGAGACGTTGTCGAAACCTGCAGAACTGAAGGACAAACAGTTGTCAGACTACTTCGATCTTTCGTTCGCCGCGCTTCCCCACAAGATTCTAGTTCCCGACAAGTTCGAGAGTGAAGTCCGAGAGCTTAGGAAACGCTTCTCGGACAAGTCAAGAGAGGATTACGTGTTCTCGCCGGCTTACCACAAGCGAATTCCCGCAGACGGTGTTGCATTCTACATGGAGGGCATCTGGGTCGGTCTTTCCGCTTTACGCCTGACCTGAGCTGCGTATGCTGACAACATTACAGGAACAAGTCCAAACCAACAAGGACCTGGATTTGCCTACTCAGCGCGAACTTCTTGCACAGTTCCGTTGTGACGAGATTTCGTCTGCAGCGTTAACCGAATTTAACGAGCAAGCGAAGCCTCAGAAACGACCCATTGAATCTGGCAAGGTGGTAGAGGGGTTGGGCAAGATGATGCGTGCCTGGAGAACCAGGGCGTTGGGTGAGCTCTTCCTCCACCCTGTAATAGGTCGTTGAGACTGAGACCCATGGCAGAGCGCTACGACCGTGATGCGTCGCGGTACCATCAGGGCGTGTACAAGCGCAAGCGCGCTGATCTTGTTGGCGTCATCGACTCGACTCTCTCTCCCCTCTTCCTGGGCCAGCTCAAGAACCTCCACAAGAAGTCTCTCACGACGTACAAGAAGGAGATGCTCGAAGGCATGCGCGGCGAGAGTTACAACTTTGCGAAAGTCGTCGAAACCGCCCGCGGACGTCTCGAGAAGTCATTCCAAGAGGGCGCACAGGAAGCGTTGGTCGAGGGCACTGACTGGTCGTACGAGGAGGAGCTCGGCCTGCTTCGCGAGGAGGCGCGCATCGTCGCTGATCAATGCAGGAAAGACGAGACCAAGAAGATGGTTAACGTCATCGAGGTACGTCCGTGTCGCTGTTAGGACGGTTAAGTAGGCTGACGTATCTTCTCAAAGCGTAATTTCAAGAAGCAGATCTCCGACCCGGTTGACTTGTACCTGAACCAACCTTCGCCTGACATGTGGGACAAGGTACTCACGGTCTTCCGCGAGACGCTTGAGAAGGCCGAATTGTCGTACCTCACCAAGGCTAAGAGTATGCTACATTATTCGTGCAAAACTCCGGCATATATTAACCACCTTACTTCTAGGCTTCGACTGCACTGATGAAGAGAATTCGACCGCCCTGGCCGTCTTGCGGAGGCGTGCATGGTTAGCGCTTCGTGCGAAGGTTGACGAGCAGACTGCGGACACCATCCTCCTGGGCAAGCTCCGGAATTACTTCGAAGAGCGCTTCCGTTACGACGAGAAGGGCACCCCCCGTGTTTGGAAGCCCGATGACGACATCGACACGGCGTTCAGGAAGGCGAAAGAGCAGGTTTGTCTTCTACCTTGTGGTTCGTGGCGCCTGTATTGCTAACCCGCGATACGCACTGCTAGACCCTGGAGCTCATCCCGATTTACTGGAGGATCGAACCCCTTGACCCCTCGCTCAAGTTCACCCTGCCTTCGGAGAGCTCAGATCCTCTGACGAGCACCGAGGAATTCGACTTCCCCGCGACACTCATCGTGCTGTCCGAGACGAAGTCGCTTGACCTTACCAACCGCTTTCGCAAGGACGCCGACGCGTACTACGTCGAGGCGAAGCGCAGTATGGTCTCCAGCGTGGCGCAGATCCCGTACTGGATGTACGGCGTGCTCGTCGTGCTTGGTTGGAACGAGGCGATGATGGTGCTCTTCAACCCGCTCTACTTTACCATGCTCCTCATCCTATTGGTCTCCGCGTATGCTTATCTGCCTGCTTTCGTATGATTTCGCCTCGACTGACAAACGTGCTACAGGTATGCGATTGTGCAGCTTGGCATGACCGGACCTGTTCTCCAGATCCTCAAGAGCCTTGGCGGCGAGGTGCGTTCTCTTGTAATCGCTTTCGGCTGCGCGGATGCTCAATCGCCCTGCAGGTTCATCGCCAGGTCGAGGGTCGCCTCCGCGAGCACTTCTCGCAACCGCAGATCACGCAGCCTGTCCGCGCGTCGCACCCACGCAACTCGACGTCCGTCGACGAACAGGAGAGGGAGATCAGGCGGCGGAAGGCCGAGCCTTACTGAGCTCGGACTCCGAAGAGCCGTGGTCGGCTTTTGGGTGAGACCTTTCGTGAGATGACTTGATGGACTATAAGACACGGTTGTTTTGGATCCCCCCACCTCTCTTCCCCAATCTCTACGTGACTATCTATCACCCGGTGTAATTATTGGTTTGGACGGCTATTAATGACTTTCTTGTACGACTCCAGGCGTGAGTGGATTCCTGTGGAGGATATACGAACCTGGACAACTATCGTTGGCAAGACAGTTGTCAACCATTGAGGCTAGTGATCAAGGGGAAGGTCGTTGACTAGCGGCCGAAGTCATCTGCACGGAATGGAGAGTTCGCATCGTAAGAAAAAAGCTAAACGCATTTGAATCTCTGAGTCGACCCAGGTTCGAACTGAGGACCTTCTGTGTGTTAGACAGATGCGATAACCAACTACGCCATCGACCCATGAGGAGAGGTCCATCTGCTTAACAACCAAACCATTGAGCCAAATGCTAAGGCGCCTATTACTAGTCTAGGAGATCGGGAAGGAGATCTCGTTGGACAGGGGAAAGAAATGGTGCCGCCCAGTCCAATCTCAGACTGTACTTTTATGATAGACCTCTGGTCGGGGCTTCTCACCTTCGCATCTCTACAATGGCTATCGATGAGTCTAGCTCGGCGACAACGCGGTTGCTCACGCTTCTGAACGTCTCCGCCACGAAGGCTAGCAAGCGTAAACGCACGTTCGAAGAAAGCAAACCGGTAGAGAAGCTGAACAAGAAACGCGCTGTGCAAATCGCGACGTCGGAGGATTCTGGCGGGCCAGAGGACGGACCCTCCGAGGGTGATCCGGGGCCACAGACAACGGCGAATGATGATGCGGAAATGGAGGACGCGGGTGAAGAGGAGGGTGTGTTGCGCGAAGTCGTCTAAGGCTGCCTCACATGAACTGATTTTTGTCCAGTTTCGGACGCTGACCCCTACGAAGCACACTTTGGCCTGTCATCGAGCGTGTTGACGGAGGAGGCGCGCGAAGCGGTGGATCGGAGGTCATGGTCGACAAGACGAGAGAAGTGTGGACAGCTTGGAGGCGTGATTGAGTCTCTACCAGAAGGAACTGTGGGCTCGCACGCGGCAAGCACGAAGCATAAGGTATGCGAACAACATGCTCATCGCAGGAATTCTAAACAAATTGTGCATTGCTAGATTCCTGAAAAAATGAGAGAGCCTTTGCAAGCGAGGCAGGCAAAACTTCCTCGAGGTGAGCCCGTGGGGTCAGAACGATCTAGTATTGCACTAATACCCTATGAAACAGAGGTGGTAGAACTTCAGAACGACCTCTTGAACACACTTTCCTCCTACCGCGACCTCTATGTTACCCGAACGTCGCCCGAGACCCAATCGAGTTTCCGCGAGACCTTGACCCTGCATGCGTTGAACCACATTACCAAGTGCGTCCTATATACTGCGTTCCGCGACTTCACTTGTGAACCTATGAACAGAAAGCGACGGCGAGTTCTCAAAAACAACGAACGCATCTCCCACGCGAAAAAGGCCGGCAACGAACCACCGGAAGACGTTCAAGACCAGGGGTTCACGCGCCCCTCAGTGCTCATCCTCCTTCCATTCCGCTCCTTTGCGCTGCGTTGGGTGTCTGCGCTTATTGCGCACACTCCCTCCTCGCACTACCAAATCGAAAACAACGGGCGGTTCCAGTCCGAATATGGATTGCCCCCGGGTGCGGTGGACAAGCTCGCCAACGCGGACCCCGGGACGTATCCGCGGGACCACGTGGAAATGTTCAAGGGGAACGTGGATGATAGCTTCAGGCTGGGAGTGAAGGTAACGAAGAAGAGCGTGAAGCTGTTCGCAGAGTTCTATGGATGTGACTTGATTATCGCAAGTCCCCTGGGCCTCAGAATGTCTATTGAGAAGGAGAAGTAAGTTTTAGGCTTGCCTGTTACCTCCTGCGGCGTTGGCTAATCCATGCGGTATAGGAACGCAGACTTCCTTTCTTCTATTGAAATCCTTATTGTGGATCAAATGGACGCACTCACGATGCAAAACTGGGAACACGTACAGGTAGGATACTCCCCAAAGCTATCTTGTCGTCTACTTATAGCAGTTTGCAGTTTGTATTCAACAATATCAATCAAATGCCGAAGGAATCTCACGACGTGGACTTCTCTCGGATAAAACCGTGGTATCTGGACGGACAGTATGTAGCCTTAAGTGGCCTCATTCACCTTGTCCGAAGCTGACAATCTGCCAGTGCCGCATATTTACGCCAGACGGTGCTTCTGTCCGCATACGAGACACCGGAGACTCGTGCGCTCTTCAACCAATCGTTGAAGAACGTAACAGGAAGGATACGTACTGAGAAGCGGTGGACACCAATCGAGGTTCCCGAAGGCATCGACCAGAACTTCGTCCAATTCGACTGCAGCAGTCCGAAGGATGAGCCCGAAAAGCGTTTCCAATACTTTACAACACAGGTGTGTACCGGGTAGCACTGTTTACCAGAAATCCTTGCTCACGAAGGGATCCCATCCAGATCCTTCCCGCAGTCATGAAGTCAGCTGTTCAGAGTGCAAACACGGTCATCTTTGTGCCGTCTTCACTCGACTTCATTCGTGTACAAAATCACTTCCGCAAGATCAACGCGTCCTTTACCGTGCTGTCCGAGTACTCGTCCAACCAGGACATCTCGCGCGCCCGCCAAGCCTTCTTCTCTGGCACGAAGGCCTTCCTCTTGATCAGCGAGCGATTCCATTTCTTCCGGCGGTACGTCTCCTCCACATTTTCTCCCTTTGACCTTGCCTCATGACATCTGGGAATGTAGGTACAAACTCCGAGGTATCCGTAACCTCGTGTTCTATGGACCCCCAGATCACCCGCAGTTCTACACCGAGTTTCTCTCGTATCCTTTCCTCGATGACGGTGTGGACGCGTCGGATGTTACGTGCCGGGTGCTTTATTCGAAGTATGACTGGATGAGGCTAGAGAGGATTGCCGGGACCGAGGGGGCCACGGAACTCGTCAGGAAGGGCATATGAGACTCCTTATATACCACCTCGTGTTGTGACGCTTTTGTAGCCATAGTCGTGCAACTGCAGCTTCACTTTCTAGTCGAAGCCGCAGCGTGCCGCAGCGCTGATGGATCACGTGAGAAAGCGTCGCGTGTGGTGGACGCGCCGAGACGCGTTTGATGGCGTTTGCGGCGCGTCGCTCTTGACTTCCTTCCCCCATCTCCCCTTGTCCTCATCCCCTCCCCGCTAACTGGGCTGTGGCACAAGCCCACTGGAATATCTCTGGCGGCTCGAAGGCGCCTTCAAGCCAGACGTCTGTCATTTCCTGCAGTGTTCGTTTCGTGCACCACTCTCGAGCTCAATACCCTGAAGCTTTTCCTTCTGGCTATCTCCTGCTGTCGTTTGCTTTCCCTCATGCTCTGGTCCTCGCAAGTGTTCTCGATAAACATATACCAAGATCGACTATCTTATAATGATGAGGGTCCTCTGCGTTGCCGAGAAACCTTCGATCTCCAAGTCAATTACGCAGATCCTCTCTGGAGGACGGTTCAACACGGTATGTCACACCTTCTTCCCCTACGCACCCGCTGAACTCGTGTATGGGAAGCGGAATAGCCGGAATAAGTTCATCAAGAATTATGACTTTGACTATCCCCAGACGAACGCACAGTTCACCGTCACGGCTGTATTGGGTCATGTCATGGAGTACGACTTCAATGCGATGTACTCGAAGTGGACTTCGTGTGATCCCTTTGATCTCTTTGAGGCACCCATTGTATGCAAAGTCCAGCCCGCGCTGAATAGTATTGCCGAAAATCTCAAGGCCGAGGCTGCTCGTGCGCAAATGCTCATGATATGGACGGACTGCGATCGGGAAGGGGAGAACATTGGGGCTGAGATTGCGAGGATATGCAAGAAGGCAAAGCCGAACATCTCAGTACGACGTGCTCGGTTCAGTGCCATCATCGCTCAGTATGTCCTTCTCGTGCACACGCGACTCTCAAACTCTTACCCATCCTACCCAGACAAATCCATAACGCTGTACAGCACCCCGTAGAACTCGACATGCGTCAGTCGTCCGCTGTAGAAGCCCGGATTCTCCTCGACCTCAGGATCGGCTCGGCATTCACCCGTTTACAGACCCTCAACTTACAGAAACGCTATGAGGCTCTGAAGAAAGAGGTCATTTCCTACGGTATGAATCTTCTCATCACTCCGAAACCATTCCTTAGTGCGATTACCGGGTTAGGTCCTTGTCAATTCCCCACGCTTGGTTTTGTCGTCGCGCGCTATAACAAAGTCAAGAACTTCAAGCCTGAGCCGTTTTGGTACATTTTCCTTTCCCTCACGCGACCATCGTCCGATGAGGAGCCCGTGGATACCGAGTTTACGTGGAGAAGAGGGCACCTATTTAACTTTCCGGCTGCATGGGCGCTGTACGAAGCCGCACTTGAGCATCCGGTTGCGAGGGTCACCAAGGTCACGTCGAAGGAGACAAAGAAATGGTACGAACGTCGCGCCATTAATAGTCGTTTGCTCCAATTTGACCTTAAATTAGGAAGCCCTATCCGCTGACGACGGTTGACCTGCAGAAGGCTGGATCCAGACTGCTTAGGTTGTCTCCCAAGATAGTTCTTGATGTACGTTATTGGCAGTGCGTTCGTTAAGATGAAGCTGACATTCGCAGATCGCGGAGAGACTGTACCAGCAAGGGTTCCTGTCATATCCTCGCACGGAGACCGATATCTACGACCCTCAGTTCGACTTCATGTCACTCATCCAGAAGCAAACCGCCGACAACGCTTGGGGCGGCTTCGCCAGTGGGTATGCTCCACTCGCTGCAGCCCTCGGATACATTTCGTCCACTTTCATTGACTCTTCATAGTCTACAGCAGGGCGGCTTTACACCACCACGAAGGGGCAAGAACGACGACCATGCACATCCTCCCATTCACCCGACAGCTCACGCTGGAAACCTTGCTGGAGATGAGAAGCGGGTCTACGAGTACATAACTCGTCGGTTCCTAGCGTCCTGCTCGAAAGATGCTTTGGGGTGGCAGACCACCGTTGACGTGAAGTACGGCGAAGAAGAGTTCTATGCCACTGGTAAGTTCATCAGGAACGTTGGTAGAGTCCTTTGATAACATGTTTTTTTTTCTTCCGTTTTCACAGGCTTGACCGTTCGGGAGAGAAATTATCTGGAAGTGTTTCCGTATGACAAATGGTCGGACAAGGAATTGCCGCAGTTCCAGGAAGGCGAGGCGTTCGTTCCGACGGAGTGCAGGCTTGACGAAGGACAAACATCCAAGCCCAAGCTTCTCACAGAGGCAGATTTGGTCAACCTAATGGACGAGCATGGCATAGGTAACCGATTCCGCTATTTCTTTCTAGCCAACTGGTGATCTCATGGTCCCCTGAAAGGTACCGACGCAACAATCGCTCAGCATATACAGACCGTCGTGGATCGGAAGTATGTACATGAGAAGATGCAAGGCTCGACAAAGTACCTTATACCATCCACGCTCGGGATCGGGCTGGTGGAAGGCTACGATGCGATCGGGTTCGAGCAGAGCCTCAGCAAATCGGAGCTCAGACGCGAGGTCGGCATTTTCGTACCTTATCTTCACCCCTCCTTCTCACCTTTCCCTGTATTGCGCAGACCGAGCGGCGGATGATGGAAATCTGTCAAGGCCAAAAGAGCAAGAACGAGGTCCTCGCGGAAAGCATCGAGCGCTACAAAGAGATGTTCATGAGGACGAAGATCGAGTTTCGGAAATTGTTGCAGGTCCGTCCATTCTATTTCTTTTCAGATATGTGGTCTAAGGGAATAGACAGGCTGTTGATAACCGTATCAACGGGCAAGGGCCGATTCCTGACATCGACTTGGGAGAAGCGCATGATAGTGACGACGATGATAATGGCGATGGGGGAGGCGGTGGAGGTGGGCGTGGCGGACGTGGACGGGGTGCTCGCGGCATCACGAGGGCGAGGGGGGTGCCAAGAGGAGCTGCCTCTACAAGAGGTTCAGCCGCTGCACGGCCGAATCGCGGTCGAGGTCGTGGAGCAGTTTCAGCACCTCCGGAACAACGACCGCCGCCGCCTCCACCGCCGCCTCCACCAGCTGCCCCACCAGCTGCCCTCGCTGGAGAGGACAGTGATGATTGTGCGTGGATTCTCCACTTTGCCTGCATGTATTGTGATTCTGAGGATGATACAGACTGGAGCGATTCGCCACCTCCGCCCCCTGCTCCCGCCCCCCGTATTGCGGCCCCTCGACCACCTGTGTCCAGGAATGCACCACCGTCCAATACGGGAGGGGCAGCGCCGCAATGCGACTGCGGCATCCTGGCTGCCGAACGGACGGTGACGAAAGAGTCCGTGAACAAGGGCCGCAGATTCTGGACGTGCGGCAACAGCCAGACGTGCCAGTTCTTCCAATGGTGCGACGGCCCGTCTGGCTTGTCGACCTCGAACTTTGCGTCGACCTCGCGGACCGCGTCGTCGTCTGCGCCCACTGTCCCCTCGAAGCGGCCGTTCAGCTCCGTCTCTGGGGGGATAAATGGGGTGGATGGGAGCGAGAGGCGCTGCCAGTGTGACTTGACGGCCGTGCTGAAGGAGACGACGACAGGGGCGAACAAGGGGCGGAAGTACTGGTCGTGTCCGAACCAGTCGAGGCAGGCGCAGTGCAAGTTCTTTGAGTGGGCGGGCGACGATGAGGATGCGGATGTTCCACAGAGGAGTGTCCCTGCGTTATCAGGCGCTGGCAGAGCTCCAAGGAGCTTTGGTGGGAGTGGAGGCGGAGCAGGAGGAGGAGGCAGCGGAGGCGGGTTTGGAGCGGGAAATGGCGGTTGCTTCGTATGCGGCGAAGACGGTCACTGGGCAAATGGTAAGCTACCTTCCATACCTCCACTCGACTCCGTCGCTTATGATGATTCTGTAGCTTGTCCAAACAATGGGGCGAAACGGCAGAAGAGCTTCGGGGATAGTGGAGGAGGTGGCGGAGGTTCGTCGGCTGGCGCCTGCTTTAAGTGCGGGCAGGAGGGCCATTTCGCGAACGGTAAGTATTCACGCTCTCCCAGGCTGCCTCCCTATTCACAATATCTCTAGTTTGCCCCAATGGGGGACGCTACGACGCGGGGAGCGCTTCTGGATCTGGGAACGAGTGTTTCAAGTGTGGGAAACAAGGCCACTACAGCAATGGTATGTTCGTCTTCGATTACGTCCTCATCAGCCTGAAGTTGAATCCTGTCCTAGCATGTCCTGGTGGAGGTAGCAGCTCAGGACCGTCAAGAAGAGGCTCATCACGAGGTGGTAAACGTGGACGAGGGCGAGGTAGCAAGTCTGGTGGCAGTCGAGGAAGGAAGAAGTCGACGAGTAGCTTCGCTGCTGCAGATGACTACATGGATTTCTGAGCAGCTTCGAGCAGCAGGCTCGCGTTATCTGTGTTTGACTGTACATAATCTGTTAATATCGTAGTGTCCGGCGGTGCCTGCTTCAAGCGAGCTACTTGGTGCTCGCGAATACCGAGGCTGAACATCGCCGCCAGGACTCCAATGTCTTGAACGGGTCAACTTCCCGGTCTAAACGAGTGCAATATAGGCGCACATGCGCGGTGTCCGGGGGCTTGGCCTGAGAGTGAACTGTGGCAGGCGTGCTTGCGAGTGCCGCAGGCCGAACCCACCTGTTTCCCGCCGTCCGCCACTATTTCCCTCTTTTCCTCAGTGCCTTTGTGATTGTCTGGAGTTGCTGGGCTGGGGTTGTCTGCTTGCTTTCTTAACGACCGCTCTACGCTGCTTTCCTCATGCACTTGTACAATCTCACCCTCCAATCCCCCACTGCGATTACGCATGCAGTCGCAGGCAACTTCTCCGGATCCCGCACACAGGAGATTGTCGTTTCGCGCGGCACGCGTCTCGAACTCCTCAGGCCAGACGTGCAGAGCGGGAAGGTCGCGACGGTGGTCACGACTGACGTCTTCGGCTCCATCCGTTCTCTCGCCGCCTTTCGTCTGACTGGTGGTACCAAGGGTGCGCCCTTGTACGTGTTCGTTCGTCTTTGTCGTATTCACTCTTTGCGTTTTCTTAGATTATGTGATCATAGGGTCTGATTCGGGACGGATCGTCATCCTCGATTATGATCCAAAGACAAGCAGCTTCGTCAAAGTCCACCAGGAGACGTATGGCAAATCTGGCGCGCGACGAATTGTCCCCGGGCAGTACCTGGCCACCGACCCCAAAGGTCGTAGCGTCATGATCGCTGCTACGGAGAAGGCAAAACTAGTATACATTCTCAACCGAGACGCCGCCGCCAACCTCACCATCTCGTCGCCCTTGGAGGCACACAAAAACAGCGCGATCATCCACCACATAGTTGGGCTTGACGTTGGCTTCGAGAACCCTACATTTGCTGCTCTGGAGGTGGATTATTCGGAGTCAGACCAGGACCCTACAGGAGAGGCGTTCAACAATGCAGAGAAGGTGCGTACCCTGACCCTCTGATACAATGCGTCAACTCAGTTTCCCGCGCTGTAGATGCTCACGTATTACGAGCTTGACCTTGGCCTCAACCACGTTGTGCGGAAATGGAGCGAGCCTACCGACCCTAGAGCGAACCTTCTCGTGCAAGTACCTGGTGGGCAGCTCGCAACGTCTGACCGATTTGATGGCCCTTCTGGAGTGCTTGTATGCTGCGAGGACCACATTATCTACCGTCACATGGACGCACCTCAACACCGTGTGCCCATTCCCCGGAGACGACATCCACTAGAGGACACGGATCGTGGGCTCATAATCACTGCCGCAGTCATGCACAAGATGAAGGTGCGTTGTCTCACTTCCGTGTGTTTTCTTTCCTCGACGCTCATCGTTCCCTGCAGGGCGCATTCTTCTTCCTGCTACAAAGTGAGGAGGGTGACTTGTACAAGGTCACCATCGAGCACGAGGAGCAGGATGTAAAGGCACTCAAAATCAAGTACTTTGATACTGTTCCCGTTGCGTCCGGTCTATGCATTCTGAAGTCAGGCTTTTTGTTCGTAGCGTCAGAATTTGGGAACCAGTAAGTAACCTCCCTAATACGTTCCTCCTCACCTCGCTCACGCTGGTATAGCTACTTCTACCAATTCCAAAAACTCGGTGACGACGACAACGAGCCCGAATTCAGTTCTGCAGACTACCCTTCATATGGTATGGCGGATCCCACGGCCGCCCTTCCTCGCGCGTACTTCCGGCCCCGACCACTTGACAACCTTACGCTGGTGGACGAAATGGAATCCTTGTGCCCGATCATCGATTCGAAGGTGATGAAGCTTCTCCCGAACTCCGACACCCCACAGATCTTCGCTGCATGTGGCCGAGGGGCAAAGAGCACGTTCAGGACACTCCGCCATGGTCTCGAGATTGAGGAGATTGTCAGTTCCGATATCCCTAGTATCCCGAACGCCGTGTGGACGACGAAGCTTAAGGAGGATGGTGAGTAGCGGCTCATTTTTCTTCCCATACCGCACTGATCATCTTACTACAGACCCGTACGATTCGTATATTATTCTCTCATTCGTCAACGGAACGCTCGTTCTCGCCATCGGGGAGACTATCGAGGAAGTTCAAGACACCGGCTTCCTTTCTTCCGCCCCAACGCTTGCTGTGCAGCAGATCGGCGCGGACGCGCTCCTTCAGGTCCACCCGCACGGTATTCGTCACGTCCTTGCCGATCGCCGAGTCAACGAGTGGAGGGTACCAGCTGGCAAGACCATCGTTTGTGCGACGACGAACAAGCGCCAGGTCGTGGTTGCGCTCAGTTCCGCAGAGTTGGTGTACTTTGAGCTGGACCTGGATGGACAGCTGAATGAATATCAGGATCGGAAGGCGATGGGCAGCACGGTTCTTGCGTTGAGCATTGCGGAGGTCCCAGAGGGCCGTCAGAGGACACCATACTTGGTGAGCAACATCCGCATGTCCATCCTATGAGCTCCTGCTAATCGCTTCGGCAGGCTGTTGGTTGCGAGGACCAGACCGTCCGCATTGTATCCCTCGACCCCGAAAGCACGCTTGAAACGATCAGTTTGCAAGCACTGACCGCGCCGCCCTCCGCAATCTGCATCGCCGACATGCTCGACGCCGGAATCAACAAGACGCAACCCACGACATTTGTCAACATCGGTCTTCAGAATGGTGTCCTGCTCCGCACCGTGCTCGATCCAGTCAACGGCCAGCTGACGGACACCCGCACGCGTTTCCTTGGCACGCGGCCCATCCGTCTCCTCCGGGTGAACATCCAGCGAAACCCAGCGATCCTTGCGCTCTCGTCGCGCTCGTGGCTCAACTACACGTACCAGAACTTCATGCACTTCACGCCGCTCATCTTCGATAGCCTGGACTATGCATGGAGTTTCTCGGCGGAGCTCTGCCAGGAGGGTTTGATTGGTATCTCCGGGAACCTGCTCAGGTAAGTGCTGGCTTTGGCTTTGGCGTATGCCGAGAGACGGGGTCGGAGACAGAAGATGACACCTTATCACCACCCGTTGAACGCGCCATGCACGCTGTGCTGGCGCCCATGTTGAAGAATTCAATTGTTCCTGCTGATACAGTACCTTTGCCTTTCCCGTTCTTTCGCGCTCGTATTTGGATATCCGCAATGATTCTCACCACGGGTCACTGTCCGCAGGATTTTCCAGATCCCCAAGTTGGGTACAAAACTCAAGCAAGATTCGATACCGTTGTCATACACACCGCGCAAGTTCATTCCTCATCCTCACAACGGCCTTTTGTACCTTATCGAGGGTGACCACCGGGTGATGGGTGAAGAGGCGGCTACGAAGCAGCTGCAACAACTGGTAAGCCATGCGGGGTTATACAACATGTCAGCGGAAGCTAACTAGGACATGTCATAGCGCGCGAGCGGCGAGCAAGTCGACGAGGAGATGGTGTCCCTCCCGCCCGAGCAGTTTGGACGGCCGAAGGCACCTGCGGGCACTTGGGCGTCGTGCATACGTATCATAAATCCAGTAGACGTAAGCTTCACTCTACTCCGTTATCGTGTCTTTCCACTCATAACTGTTCTTCCGACAGGCTCAGACGGTCAACGTGGTCCCCCTGGATAACAATGAGGCCGCATTCTCGATCGCAATCGTGCCGTTCTCTGCGAAGAACAATGAATTGCATCTCGTCGTCGGTACATCGCAGGATACGTTCCTCGCTCCGCGGTCATGTACCAGCGGTTTCCTGAGGACATATCGCTTCACCGATGATGGTCAAGGGCTGGAACTGCTGCATAAGGTACGTATATGCGCGATTTTTGGCACAAATCAGTATCTCATCTCCAAGCAGACCGAGACGAACGACGTTCCGTTGGCCATCATGGCGTTCCAGGGCAAGTTGATTGCCGGCGTTGGAAAGTCTCTCCGACTGTATGATATGGGAAAGAAAAAACTGCTCCGCAAGGTGGAGAACAAAGTGAGTCTTCGTCGTCTACCGTTGAAGTACGATTGTCTTATCGTCTCGCACTCTTAGAACTTCGGCTCTGCCATCGTGACTTTGAACACGCAAGGTTCAAGGATAATCGTTGGCGACATGCAAGAGTCGGTTTTCTTTGCAGCGTACAAGGCGCCGGAGAACCGCTTGCTCGTTTTCGCCGACGACACGCAACCTCGCTGGGTAACTGCAACAACAATGTTGGACTACAACACCGTCGTTGCAGGCGATCGGTTCGGGAACATCTTCGTCAACCGCCTGGACGCCAAGATCTCCGACCAGATCGACGACGACCCGACGGGCGCCGGTATCCTGCACGAGAAAGGCGTTCTGTTCGGCGCGCCACACAAGACTGCCATGCTCGCGCACTTCCACATCGGCGACATCGTCACGGCAGTGCACAAAGTCTCGCTTGTCGCAGGTGGCCGCGAGGTCCTCCTGTACACCTGCCTACACGGGACGATCGGCATCCTCGTGCCGTTCGTGTCGAAGGAGGACGTCGACCTGCTCACGACCCTCGAGCAGCACATGCGGACGGAGCAGCTGAGCCTCGTCGGCCGCGACCACCTCGCATGGCGCGGGTATTACGTGCCGGTCAAGGCCGTCGTCGACGGGGACCTGTGCGAGTCGTTCGCGAAGCTGCCGGCGAACAAGCAAAGCACGATCGCCGGGGAGCTCGACCGGACGGTGGGCGAGGTGCTCAAGAAGCTCGAGCAGCTGCGTGTCACTGCGAGTGGGTTCTGAGTTGGTTGCTGTCGAGGTTGTACATGTCGAGTTCTATTTGTACATCTATGTAATGAAGTCTGTTCTATTACTATTCTGATTGCGATCCAACCCTTTCGTCCACAGGCGAGGTCTGATTCAAGTTTCCACGATGCTGGGACACGCTGTGTTTAACATCAGCGCGTTAACCCCTCTGCACGATCTCAAACCCATGGTACCTCCGCCACAATACGTCCGTCACAAATGCGCTGAACGTGCTCGACTCTGTCCCGACGACTTGGTAGGCCCGGCCCGCGACCATCGCGTCCACGAATGGCATCAAGAACGATCCCAGCGGGACCCCGTCCATTTCGCTGCGAAGCATGCCAAGCGGGCGTGTCTGCTCCACGAAGTCCTCCAGGAAGAACGAGCAGGGAAAGGTGCTGAGGAAGCGCCAGAGTAGAGGGTTGAGTGTTGGAGACATGGCGTCCGTGGATATATACAGTGGGGCGTTGAGCCTGCGCAAGCGAGGCGCGCTGTGTAGGGGACCGCGACACGAGAACCCAACTGATAGAGACGCGTTTGACGGGAAGGGCAGCAAGGGCGGGTGCGGAGACCGAAGTACTGGCAGGTCAGGCGCAAAGACTGGGGGGTCCAATGTGTCCTCCTCCGGGAAGGCTTCTTCCTCCAAACTTGCGATCTCGTCGTCCGAAAACCCCAGGCCCACCTGCAGCAGCTTCCACCAGGCCCGGCGGACGATCTCGGGCGCGTTCACCTCGAAGTAGCCGTCGCCGATCCGGAGGTGCACGGCGAGGTACGTCCCGCCGAGCGCTGCGCGGATGGCGTCGGTGACGTTGGCGAGGTGCTTGTTCGTGAAGACCATGTTCTCGCGCACCTGCTTGCGCACGCGCGTGTTGGCCTTTGAGCGGAGATGCAGCCTGGACGAGCCGAACAGCGAGCCGAGCATGAGCAGCCGCTCCGGGCGGCGGGCGAGCGCGGCGAGGTGGACGGGCTCGGAGAACTTGCGGGCGGGCGGGCGGCGAGCGACAAAGTCCTGGAAGGCGTGCTGGTGCCGGGACTCGTCCTTGAGCCTGAAGATGTCGCCGGCGGAGAGGTTTAGGTTGTGTTGCAGCCAGTCGTCGGTGAAGTTCCAGCCGGGGAGGAGAGGCTGCGTCCTTTGGATCGCGGCGAGATCGACGAGCCAGCCCCAGGGTATATGCGTGTAACTCGCGTAGGTGTCGCATTCCGGAGCCGGAGCAGAGTCGTCGTGAAGAGCTAGGGCACAGTGCTCAAGTCCAACCTTAGAGGAATTGGCCGCCATGTCGTAGAGGTCGTCGAAGGGCGCGTATGCGAGGGCGACGCCAAGACGAACCGGAGGCAACAGTAGAGTACGGTTCAGCAGGTGAGCTAGGACTAGAGCGTTTTCGAGGGCGATGCGTTGATTATGAAAACCGCTATGAGGGAGGTACGCAAGAAACTTGATGGGTGGCCCAGGGATCACCGTGCGATCGCCCGAGAGAGAATTGGCGGGAAAGATGAAATGTATTGGTTCGCTCGGTGGAGACTCTGGGAATGGTCTCCTCGAGTCCATAGATGTGGTAGAAATAAGGAGGACGTAAGCTGTGGAAATGGATGCGATGGACACTACCAGAAGGATGACCACGACCGCTACGATCTCCTTGTGGTATGCCACTTGTAGGCGTGTTCTGTGTCTGGAACCTAGGCGTGATTTCCATTGTGTGCGTTGCACCTGAGACAACCACAAGAACATGTTGTAATCGTTTCGTTTCGGCGCCACCAGAGACCGATTTCCAAGAGCATAATAACCCGGGCTCGTTGGATACCTGCAATACGGGTAAATATTTAAAGGTAAATGATATATTTGTGGCACCGGTTCCAAACTCACATAGCTACAAATCGTACAGGAGGGTGGGTCGTGGACAGGGTGAGTGCACCGCCGGAAACTCCTCCGAAGCCGTGCCAAGCTCGAGCCCACAAGTAGGCGCCGGTGGATCTCAACTGACGGTCATCGACATCAGCCACTTGCACTTCCGCCATCTACTTCAGCCGCATTTCAGCCTCTTTTACACCACTCCGCGTCTGTTTCTTGCGTTGGCAACTTTCTCTTAGAATTGATCTGACTCTTACTTCACTCGCGCTGCGCCCATGGCACCCAGGGTTTCCGTCTCTGGTCGACCACATCAAGCTCCCAAGTTTCGACCAGCGGCGCGGCCTCCAGGAAATACGTCCTCAAGCATGACACTTTCTCTCAGAGACTGGCAACTTCGGATTCGATACCTAAGGGCTTCAAGCTGGGATCGTGGTACGATCCCATGGTCAGTATTTTGCATGTGCCTCTCCGCCCTGGTCAGTGCGCATGCGCCATTCTTCCTGTCCTTCGTCAACTCACCATTTACCCCCAAACACTGGCTACCCGAGCCAGCAAGACTCGCCGAGACAAAGGAGATGCCCTTTGAACCAGTTTATCACATCCTTCGTTTTATGGTGCTGAAAACCCATCCGCGACCTTTTAGACTGGTTCCCTCTCATGACGAACTAATCGATGATGGACAATTGATCGAAAGGTCTGGGTCGCGTTCTTCGCTAATAAGGTCATATTGCATGTCCTGTGTTCTCCCAGCCCATGCACCGAAATGAGATTACGATCGCGTTCAAGCTTCCCCCTCGGATTTTGCTATAGGGCCTTGGCATCACTATGCGTATGAACTGGGTCGTACGACATAACTTGCTTTGTGCTCGTGTCTCTCCATTCGCTCGTCTCGTCCGCCTGGGTGCGTTTTAGAGCCCTGTTCCACTGTGCATTGAGTCACGCCCGCGACGCATCGTCCCTCACGAGTGTTCAAACGCATTCATTTCTTCCCCGCTCTCTTCCTCGCCCCCGTTTCTCCAATACAACACGCCTCCAAAGAGACCCCGCGCTTCTTGGACCTTTCAAATCATCATGGCAACGCCAAAAAAACACGGCGACGATGAGAGATATCTTCAGAACAGTCGTCAGCACCGGGCCACCTCTTGTACCTGAGCCTCTACCAGGTCAAATGTGTTCGCCCATAAGTACCAAGTTGCTGACTCTGATGGTGCAAAGCAACAGAGCATGCGAAGATACTAAAGAGAGTGATCGGAGGACGTTGCTGATGTGTAAATTGAGCTCTGTCTGAATGAAGGTGCGGTTATGCTGTGTGAACGTGTACTACTAATGCGTATGCTGACAACCTTCTCGAGTACGATCTATGTACAGACATCACACATATCTGTTTCCGGTCCAGATCCGAGAGTGTCATACCAGTATCAGCTAACGCAGATAATGATATATCGATACCCAGCCCTAGTCTCTACCAGACCCAACACGGTGCGAATCCTGGCCATGATGCAGGAAGGGTTGGAACAGGATTCTCGCAGTCTCACCAGTAACAGGCCATTCGTCACTAACCAGCTGCGGTGTGCACACGCCTAAGAAGCGGGCCGTAGCCTGTGCACGAGAGCGTTCCCATTTTCGCGTAAACCCGTGGATGTAAAGGATACAACAGAGAGTGATATTTGGGACGGAATCCCAATTTGTTTGATATACGAGAGAAGGCAAACGAACCCGAAGCGGTGGTATTGGATGGCAGGGATCCAAATCGCGCGGAGAGTGCACAAGCAAACACCCTCTCGAGATCACCGGACAGATATGTCGATAGTTCCCCTTGACGAGTTCATTGGGGAGCACGACCAGCATCCGTCTGTGCAGCAAATATTGTCAGCACCCAAAACGTCACGTATCCGCCTATGACGAACGTATGCAAGGCTGAAGATCCGGAAATATGAAACTGTACGCGTTGATTACAGACAGCACGGAGAAATCTACACAGAGCAACCCACATACATCTTACAGCAACATGCGAGCACGATCTATATTGATTACAATGTACTATCTGTGAAAACGGTTCAGGATGGCTGATAGGAAGACATGAAAAGGGACAAATAACTACCTGCTGGTGTCCCACGGGTAAGTCACGGTCACGAGGGGTACGGAGGGAGACCCCAATGTTCCGGGACGAAGTCCTCCAGAGACTTGAGCGTCACATCCGGCAGCTCGCCCACGGAAGTCACCTCTCCTCCTAGAGAGACAAGGTTCACGTCCGGAACCCACACCACTGCAACCGTACTCGTCAGCAACCCCGAAACTCCTCAAGGCAAACACGCAGCGCTCACCACTCATGCCCGCGCGTTTCCCTGCTTCCACGCCCGGGATCCCGTCCTCAAACACGAGCCCCTTCGCCCTGACTGTGATCTGCGCCTCGGTCACGCTCCCCTCCGGCATCTCCCCGGTGCCCACCTCGCGCCCCAGGAACCGCTCCGCGGCAACGAGGAAGATGTCGGGGTGCGGCTTCCCGCGCCCGCGCGCGAAGTGGCCGTCGTCCGCGCACACGATGCGGCCCTCGAAGCAGTCGAAGAGCGCGCTGAGGTGCGCGGCCTTGAGCTCGAAGTTGCGGCGCTGCGAGCCCGTCGCGAGGGCGAGCGGCACGCCGTGCGCGCGGAGGTGCTGCACGAGCCGGAGCGCGCCCGGCAGCGGGCGGACGGACGGCCAGCGCAGGTCCTGCAGCTCGCGCCGCGCGGTGAGGTAGTAGTCGATCGTGAAGGAGGGTGGGAGGTCCGGGAAGAAGGAGAGGAGGTGCGCGGCGGCTTCGCGTTCGGCTGTGGAGGATACGAGTGTTAGCGGGGATGGCTCCGATGGGTGCATGCGTTTGATGGACTGGGGGAATAATATATAGGAACCGTCTTGGGGGCACTGTGGAGCACCTCCATGCAGCCAAATGACACAGAGTGCCCATCAGTGCGACATGTCGCGGCGTTTCCGAGACAGCAACAAGCGACTACAACTTTCGCAGGAGGAGCGTGGAATCTAGGTTCCTCCAGCGGCCTCCCCGGGCCCAATCTTGCAAACGATATACGGTGTGAGCACAGTGCGATAACAAGGAACTCACGTTTTCCCATAAGCCCAGCTTTAATGTCCCAAGTCATCTTCTTGCCGTAGGGCGCCAGGAGTTCGTCTACAAAAGCATGGGTTTTGAGTATGAATGTCTAGAGCCCATATTACATGGAGGACTCGTACTCGTCACATCCGTGTACACTCGCTCTGAGTCGATGAGAAGACCTGCATCCGAACATGAGCGATCCGGAATCCTCCTGCATGATGAAGGAAAACAAACTTCACCGTCCATGTCAAAGATCACATACTCGATCTTCGGCCTCTGAGTCATATCGCCGCAATCCGGCATATTTTTCTACGATCTTCAGAGGGTATCGAACGATGAGGTTTGTGGGTATCGCAATTAGGATCGAAGCGGGATCAAAACAAGCAGATGGTGGAAGCTGCCCAACTCCAGTCCGAGTCACCACTTGTGCCACGTTTGGCAACCTAGACGCCCTTGGCATCCCCAGCACCGCCACCTCTCTCATCCGATAAGCCTACATTAAGCGCTAATCATTGACTGTCCAACGTCAAGTCATCCTCCCATTGCATTCATAAGCATCATATAAGGGGTTACATTCCTCCTCAAAATAATTTTTCCTGCATTAGGACAGTAATGACATAATCAGCCTTCGGGTATATCAACACGACGCCACCGTATAGCATTCACTAGATGCTGACCGAAGAGGTACTAGGTATCAACCCTATTTCTGAATGCCGGATGGCGCAGGCTCAGAAGTTTTATGTGCACTCGATCGATTTGCTTATCAGGCTTCCACTCGAGCCGGCGGGACCACCTCGGAAACATTCCAAACGTCCATCTTCTGATGTACATCCAAGAAAAACAACAGCACCCCGTCTCGGACTCGCACCGAAGCACGGTCCGCGCCGCCTTTGGGAAAATACCTGCTCATGATCAGCGCCAACGCAGAATACAGAGGGGACGACGGGCCACCGTCCACGCCCTAGGCACACCCCGACACACGCCGCGGCCACGCGGCGTCGAACGCGGACTAGCTGTTGTGGTCCGCTGGGCTTGCTCCCATCGGATTGCAGCGCTCTCTCCACGGGCCTGACATACGAACTGGAAATTGGGTGCACGGGACGGCGGAGATTACGCGAGAGGGAGCCTGAGGCATGGAAGAATATGGGGCATACGGAGATGAGAGCCTTCAGTGCGCGCGGGCACTGCATGCGGTGTCCATCAATGACCTAGAAGTTAGGCGGGATCAAGAGGAGATCGACACGCCCCCAGCACGCGTGCTGAAGTACTTTTTTTACTTACGGTTGGGATATCTCGCCATATGGATTCGTACAGATGGACTACGCCTTTTCTGGTTGTGATCGTGACATGCCCGATTTCCTCGATTCATTGTGCTCCCAGCTCTGCGCTCGCCCTTGATGGCTTTCGCCGGACCCTAAGATGCTGATGATCGGACGCGACGGGGGATAGACAATCATGTTTTGATTTGGGTAGAGTAAGTAGGTCGTGAGCCCGCTATGCCTGAGGGTATACACAGACTTATGTGTGTGAAGGGTAAGTAAAATGCAACGATAGCTATTGTATGTCACACAATCTGTAAAGACAGCGACCGCGAGAAGGAAGGAACGGCGCCGTCGAAAAAGCACGCCCTCAGTCACAGAGCCACAGTCCATGGAGGGGTTGTGCCAGGCGATAAGCCAAGCAACGGAGAACCCGAGAAGGAAGCAGGAGAACAATGTTCGAAAATGGAGGATAGAGATGGGGATAGTCGAGCTGTTGAGCGAGAAGTGGATGCGAAAGCAGGGCAGCAGGCATTGGGGTGCGTGTCCATGATTGCGATGATGCTCTATACGTATGGAGTGTGGTCGTGAGCGAGGCTTGGGGTTATGCACGCCGCGATGCGGGCGCAGCGGTGCGCGATGTACTGTATGTAAACGGACGCGGAGGCGATAGCGATAGCAATATTAGTAGTAGTACACTGGCCACACCTCTATACCACAGATCCGCGTTGTATGTTGTGTCCGGTGCGTTCAGCACGCCGACGTCCCGCCGCCCGCCGCCTAGCCCGGTGAGCACTTCACTTCGGACTGGGACGAGGGTACCACGAGTCGGCCGCTGGCCGCCCGCCACTGTACAGTCTTGTTGAACCAGAAAGGAGAACGACAGCACGCGTAAACGAAAGAAAAAGATTATAGCTTCTTGGGCTTCTTCTTGCGTGCGCCATCCACGATCGCACCTGCCTCGGTGATGGCCTTCTGGAGGTCACCGGTGGAGGCCAGCCACTTGATCTCCTTGGGCTCAGCAATTGTCCTTCCTCCGACGAGCAGTATCGGAAGCTCGCTCGCTGACGTCAGGCGGTAAAGAAGCTGCGTAAGGACGAGCTCGTCCGCTGCGTGCCGGAGAAGAAGAGAAGCACGCGTGAGAAGAGTGGGACACGAGTAGGCCAAAAGCGATCGGACAGGACTCACGTCGTGTGTCGACTTCGACGATCGTTGGGGCGGGCCGGAGATAGAGGTTCGCAAGCACCTGCTTGATCTCCCGCGAGACCGGTGAGTGCACCTGCCCCCACATACAGCACCCAGGTCAGCCTCGCGTTCGCCTAATCCAATCCACCAACCGCGGCACCACGCACACCGGCCTCTTCTCTCCCCGGGCACAGACGCGCACACAGTCATGGTGAAGACGACAGATGGAACGAAACGAGCAGACGCACCTTGGAGTAGAGCATGACCGGATTCCGTGTCCACACATCCTGCATGACGGCCTGGAGCTCCTCCTCCGCGTGCGGGCCGCGTGTGTCGAAGTCGAGGATGAGCTGCGGGTCGAGCGGCAGCGACGGGTCGACGGTGGCGGGGATCATGTTCTGGGGCAGGCTAGCGATGAAGCTCGACACGGCGGCGAGCTCCTGGGTGGCGTTGAGCGCGATCTGCGGGCGCGTGGTGAGGTCGGCGGCGGCGACAACGGGCTTCTTGTGCTTGAGGGCATTGTGGAACGCCTCGGGGGACCACCGCGCGCGCTCTGCCGGTGGGCGGGATACGTCGAGGAAGGAGGACGGGCGGAGGACGGGCTGTGAGAGGACGAGGAGGTAGACGGAGAGGGCGACAAGGGAGAGGCCGGCGAGGAGCGTCGCCCGTGTCCAGTATGCTCGGTGTTTGCGGGGTGAAACGGGGAATGCGTTGATGTTCGGGATGGGTGTGGGCGGGGGAGAGTTGAGCATGACATGGGCCATGTCAGGAAAACGCGCGGAGAATGTGCGGCGGTGGGACATCGCGAGCTCGCGCGAGGTGGTGGTATTATAGTGTGTGGGCTATGGTGTGGAGGGGCGACTCCGACGAGAGGTGGCACGGAAAAATCAAAGGTACCGGGATCAGATTGCGGTGCGGGATCAGGATTGGGGCCCTGGAGGGTGTGGATGTGGGGATGGCAGATTAAGATTATTCTGGACGGTTCGACGGAGAACAAAGGAGTGGAAGGGGCGTGCCCTGCAGAATACGAGGAGATGGGATCCAGCAAACCAAGGGGGCAGTCTCGAGACAAGAGTCGCTACTCCCCGTCACCATTCGCCTTTTTTCGGCAATATGATGGGGCGTGCGCCTCGCTCTCTTGGCGCGCGCTGCCCAGCGAGCTCGCTTATTCTGAATGATCCCTGCCTTATACGAACATATCTTTGACATGTTTCTTCTCCCCGCAGCCACTGACACTAGCTGCATGCCGTCATGCTAGCGTCCCTGGCCATCCGAGTCCTTCCAGCACTCAACGCTGTTACGCCGACAGTTTTCAGCTATCCCGAACGATAGCGATAAGTATGTATGTAAGGCTGACTTTCAGGAACGAGAATACGTGCACCGCTGTTGATAAAGCACCGTCTCCACTTTGGTGATCTGAAATGTCTTCTACCCCGCCGGGCCGCGCACTCTAGATCTAGAACATTGACCATCAGGCATCAGAATCGCCTCGTGGCGGGTCGTTCTCATCCGGAATTCGCTTTCTCTCTCCACGCCACACACTACAAGACAAAGACGCGTTCGAACCTCGCACGCACAGTATTTCTGGTCTGCGTTATCCTCGGTAGCTTCTACATGCGCAGTAGGTGTGCCTCACTCTCGTCTTCCTTACCGAGCTCTCGCTCATTATGCCGTCCTCTAGATATGTGTGTTTGATCTCACCTGCGCAGTGGTCTTGGAATGGCCACCGTGATCATATCGTCCAGGCAGCGTCATCATGTCAGGGACGGGAGTCCTGCTCTCGGCTTGTCGCGGCTTGGGCTTGAATGACGACGTCGACGTTGCTGGAGCAGTCCGTCCGGCAGCACGCTACCACCGGGCAGTGTCGAACCCGACCACCGATGGCAACGCCCTTGCATGCGCACAGATCTGCATGGACCAAACATGCACGCGTACAGCGACGTACGGCCTGATCCTGAGCTGGTGGGAACGATGTCCGAGGAAGTCAGGAAGTAAGTGCATATCTGTCGCTTCTCCGAGCGTTGCTGATGGCCTTCAAAGGCGACGCGTAGGCATCTCGCAAGCTGGAGATCGTGTATCATACCTACCACACTGTAACTTCCCAAGCTGTGACACTCCACGAAGCGCATCTCGTTCCGAGTCTGGCGGCGCCGCGCTTGTTCTCGTCCGCATTTGTTCCTGTCGAGTTCTGACACCGCCGCCCCTCAGCATCTTGTACGAATGTCCCGCCGGTGACCCCAGGGGCCCAGTCGCACCCCGTCTGATAGGCCAACCATGCGCAATCAGACAGCGCGCGGTGCCCACTGGCGCGCACGGCGTTCAGTGTGTCAGGTATTCATTGGTAGGACATTCACACATGTTATCTGGGTGATGGCACGCATGTTTCTGACACAACTTTAGAGCTGGACCGACGCGGACGGGGTGTCGATTTTGGCAGAAGGAATATCAATGTGAGGACCCTTGATGATGCGTCAATGCACGTATGCCGAAGACTGATCGCATTTAGTTTTGCACTTGGAGCTTTGCGATCCAACCGCGTACTGTCCGAACCAGGTTGACGCCTTAACTCGCGAGGTAAACAAAGTGGCTACCTGAACTCCACGACAAAGGCTCTCAAAAAATCTCGATGTTCGAGCCCATCGTCGTGGGCGAAGACGTCCGGCCTGAGTCGCCGTTGGACCCATAAGCGCCGATTCGGGAACTGATACAAGGTGTATTGGACATGTTACTGGCGGCTTCCCTCAAGGGCAGCCCAGGAAGACCAATGCGGAGCCATAGGGATGTGCTGGGCAGTACTGATTATAGTAGTACTGATTATAGTACCTCATCTCGTTTGGATATGTCAAGGAGGTGAAATTTCTGATCATCTATCGACGGTAAACCAACCTACCAACCAAGCAACTCTTTGCGTCCTTAATCAACCAGTAAGGATTGATCAACGGTCGTAGATGGTCCGGCTATCTGCAGACAATAGGTTGTCCTTGACTCATGTTGAAGCTCCACAGAGCCCGGACCACTGACACGTTCCGATACGCCTCATGGTCGTCGCCTGGATCGAGGATGCTACGATTTTGTCAATCGACGTCAATAAAATCAACCGCACCGACTGCTGTTCTAATTGCGAACTTGGTTTGCAGTTCGTTGATCAATCGCTTGCCCAACATATCGGGAGACAATCGGCTCATTGTATGTGCGACCCTTGTCGACCGCAAAACGGCTTGTTGACTCGCAGATCCAGGGCACACGAGGACTGTCATTTGACATAGCTTCGCACCTTCTCTACCGCAGCAGCAGCTCAGACTCGATATAACACCACGGCATAGGGTATCCGCCTGTTTTCCAGGCGAATACTCTCTCATCGAAGGGTTCCTGCTTGCCTGTCCTTTAGACCCCTGTCTCGACGTGTTAGCTGTTCGCTCCTCTACTATCCCTCTCACAAACCTCCATGTCAACCTCTTCGAATGAGATCACGTTGAATATCTCCCCTCGCCCGCCATTCGACGACGAGGACGCAGATATCATCTTCCGCTCATCAGACAACGTCGACTTCCGACTCTACAGAGTCATACTCGCGAAAGCATCTCCCGTATTCCGCACCATGCTCCAGCTTCCACAACCTTCATCCTCCACCCTTCCTGCCCCACATGAGCCGCACGTCATCAAGCTCACCGAGGACGGGTACACACTCGAAAACCTCCTCCGCCTCTGCTACCCCGTCGAACATCCCAATGTGACCTCCGTGGATGAGATCCACAAGATCCTGGAAGCCGCACGGAAATACGAGATCGCGTCCGTCACCGCCAACCTGCGATGGATTATCACGCGCCTCCTGCCCACGGAACCGCTCCGCATCTACGCGATCGCGTACATGTTGCATATGGAGGACGTCGCGAAGGAAGCGGCCAACCTTCTCCTAGACAATCCCCAATTCCACATTCCTCCCTCGCCACCACCCGAGTTCAGCGTCCTCCCCAGTCTTGCGATATATGTGGTCCACAAGTATCGTGAGGACTGCGCAGCAGCCGCTTTGGGCGTCCTTTTGACCGAAAACTGGGGCGAGCAACCCGCAGCAGATTGGATATGGATGACATGCCCTGAGTCCCGTGTGAATCATCAGAGGGTACGGGTAGAAATGGGTGCAGGGCCAGATGTGAGAACAGTGAAGGTCTTCAAATGGTTTGAGGTATACTTCAATGCGCTCAAAACCGCATTGATGGAACGCCCCTCCGGACGCACCGTACGAACGTTCCCAACGTCTACAGGGGCCAACGAGGCACTCTCCCAGACGGCTTCGTGTTCAAACTGTGCATCAAAGGCCCATGCAGACCTGACTCGTTTCAGCGAGGGGCTGGCGGACAAGGTTGACGGCGCGATAGCCCAGGTAAGTACTTGGAGCTGTCCTCCTAATGGATTGCACCGTCAGCTGAACTTTGGTCATTGTGGCTCCGTTTGGGGAATAGGTCAAGATAGAACTCCCATTCTAGCACAGGGCACATGGGGCAAGTCAACGTAATTGAAGTCATTGAGCATGTATGTATTCTTTCATAAACATCCGGTGAGAGCACGTCGAGGACGAAAACTGACCACAGAACGTCAGCATACAGAATCCAAACATCCCTCTATTACATCGACGACGCCCACATCTCGTCTTGTGTCAGCGTATCAGTCTCCGGCCGTCTGCAGTGAATAGCTTTGCGTGGCGATAAATGTGTACCGTCTACTTCATGATTGTATGTCCTGTACTGCCTGTGGCGTTCGCATGTATTAACAAACTCGTCGTCTATGTCCGTAGACCATCTCGTGTGGTCAAGCCTCCGTATCGACTGCCTGATTCTACAGATCCATATGCATGTAGCCTTTCTTCAGTCAACCGTCCCCCGAATGCTAGTCCGAGCCTCCAAATCGTCTCCAAATCAATCTACAATTTCCTGCTCGCCCACTATTTGACAACGTAGATGCAGGTACGTATACTGTCCTCTAATCGTTAGACTGTCGAATTTCGGCTCTACAAAGGCATTCTCGTGAAAGCGTCCCCCGTATTCGCACCATGTTCGACCCTCTCCCGTGATACGCTGCCCACCCCCGGCCAGGAGCGTGTCGTCAAGCTCTCCGAAAAATGCGAAGACACTTGAGAACGTTTTTCACTTGTGCTATCCCGTAGATTGTTCCGCTGCCGCGAGTAAAACATGGCGGACGTCCCAGGCGAGACGGCTGGCCATTTTTTCGAGATGCATCCCGTCCTCGGTCGGCGGCCTGCCCTGCCTCGCGATGATCTCGGTCCACATCCACCGCCAGAAGTGCGCCGATGCCGCCGCGCTGCGGGTCCTGGACCACAAAGAGTGTGTCTATCATGGGCCGCACGAGCGCGCGTTTGCGTCCGGACGGCGCGCGGGACTCTGGTGTAAGGGGGCCAGCGCTTCGCCTCCGCTCCGCCAATTATCTCCCGTCTCCTTATTTGGAAGGCGTTGCAGGCCGCGTCGCCTTCCCGTTTCGGTATGGCTGCGGACGGACGTCCGCCGCCTTCCCTCGTGTTTCTCTCTCTCTCTCTCACATTTTCCTCACCCCGTTTCTCTTTCGCTTACCTACTCCCTCTTACTATCTGCTTGACTCATAGATCTAGACTCCGTTTCCTAGACGACCCTACTCGTATATAGACCTGTACTCGGGGACCGGATCCCCCAGCTTTTGAGATATCGAGACACTGCCTACCCATCTCGCGTCTCGACGCTCTCGTGTGTACTCTCCCCCGCTCAACCTCTCCCGCTCTTCGACACCATCGACCTTCGCGACCGAGGACGAGCGCCGAGTACCTCACATCTGGCTCCGCACCACACAAGTCGCAGAGTTGGATATGGGTCAGTGGATGCGTTCTGTATAGTTCTCCAGCATGGCTCGAGCGCGGCAGCTGAGAGGGGGGAGAAACCTTTTCTTGGAGAGACGTGGCCTGGCATACATCGACGAGCTGGCGGTTGACTTGGCGGAACGCTCCACGGCGCGGACGGTATGATCGTTCCTCAGATCCGCACGGGGCAACGAAGCTCTCTCCCAGGCTGCGTCGCGTTCGAGCTGCAATTCGAAGGCGCACGCACACCCGACGCACCGAATGCAATGAATTGTTGGTGGAGAGGATTGACGACGCGCTAGCCATGGTGAGTTGTACGGTTCGAGTCGCGCGCGCTGTTGTTGGCAGAAGCCTGGTCTTTGCGATCCGATCTGTCGACCTAAATTAAGATAGAGCTCATATTCTTCGCTGCGCCTAAGCACTAGTGAGCTGGACTCGTAAAGATTTGAAGCTTCTAAGCCTGCAAATGCGATGTGAGTAAACGTTACCATGTCAGGGACTGGCTGGGTTGTAACTCACCACAAGTTTACCTCCAAAGAACACTCCCGGTATCCATCCATAATGCAAACGACTAAGTTGGACCCCAGCATATATGGAAGAAGGGTACTGACCTTCGAGTGTTTCTGAGAAATCACGGTCACAAACATATGCCGAAAATCGTCGTGTCATCTGCCGCCTCATAATCTGACTGACGTGATGGGATGTATTGAGACAAATGCATCGTATTATGGATGTCCCGTTATCTTCAAGACCATCAGATTCACACACAAGACGTTAAACCCATTGCCGTAAGGTGGAAAGAAGTTCGGATTTTGAACCTGATAGCCTGATCACTGAAGTCTCCTTCCATCCTCCTCCTCCATCATCTACACTCGGACACGACTGCGTTCGCTATGCCCGACCTTCAGAGCCCCATTGAGTTCCAAACTCTCATCCTCGATCTCGGCGATGTCCTCTTCACCTGGTCCGCCGTGACCACGACATCGATCCCACCCCGCCTGCTCAAGGACATTATGAATGGACCCACCTGGTTCGAGTACGAACGCGGACGCATCTCGCAGAAAGATTGCTACGCGCGGGTCGGGGAGGAGTTCGCCGTGGCGCCGTCCGACGTCGACGAGGCGCTCAAGCAGGCACGAGAGTCGCTGCGGCCGAACGAGGAGCTGCTCGCGCTCGTGCGGGAATTGAAGGGGCGGTACGCGGGACGCTTGCGTGTCTTTGCGCTGTCAAACATCTCCCTGCCCGACTACGAGTACGTGAGCACGCTGCCCACGGACTGGTCGATCTTCGACAGGGTGTTCCCGTCCGCGCTGCTGGGGGAGCGCAAGCCGGACCTGGCGGCGTACGAGAAGGTCGTGCGGGAGGCAGATATTGATCCGACTACTGCGGTGTTTGTGGACGACAAGCTCGAGAACGTGGAGGCGGCGCGGCAGTTGGGAATCCACGGGATTGTGTTCGACAAGCAGGAGGGGGTGTTCCAGGCACTGAGGAAGATATTCGGGGACAGCGTGCAGGAGAAGGAAAGCGAGGGACACTGAGGCAGGGGGGAAGGGATAAGGGAGGGGACATGACCCATGCGAGGGGAACAAGACAAGAGCTGCGAGCAAAGGCTTGGAGGAGTGTGATCCGATCCGGATCTCGACTTGTGTCGACTTGTGTATGGACGTTTGGCGGCTTCGTGGCGTCGTTACAATCCACTGTCGTTCCTTGTTTTTACCCTCCCATCATCTTCGTAGACCCATGTGGTTACTTGGCATGTGTTCTGGATAAATCTGACCTGGACGGCCTTGGATACGAGAGAAACCCGGTCCGAGGAGCCCGAAGCATGGATGACGACGCTTATGGGCGCCTAGCCACGCGTTCTCTTCCGCGGACCTCCATCACTCACCGCCTCCCCTCCGTCTCCCCCTTGTTCTGCCTAGGCCCTGTTTGCCCTCTTGATCTAGGTTGTTTTCGTCAGAAATGAGTGCGAATGGTCCAGAGCCAGAGGTCATACCGGTCGAATACGAGATTGCCGGCTCGTCCGAACACAGCGGTGCATACGTAGCCGAAAACATCCGTTCCGACAAGCCCCGCGACCAAACCAGCAGGTGGAGTGCCGCCATTGCTGCATCAAGCACCAAACAGTGGATCCGACTCCGTCTGAAACACCTCTGTGTTATCAGTTGAGTGGTTTGCGGAGTCTCTCCCTTATTATGGCAGTGCATTTAACCGCGCACGACTATAGAGAGTATCACTTTTGGCAAGGTAAGCTCCACCACGCCGCTCAAAAGGGCTTGCCGAGTTTAATTTCGGCTGTATGATATGTATCTTTTCCGCTCAGTTCTATAAGAGTGCGTCAGGAATTAACCTCGGACTGTAATCAAAGCAGGCGAGGCTAATGCGTGTTTTCTAGCACATCCATGTAACATGAAAGAATTCAAGATTTTGGTCGGCCTGACGGAAGGAAATATGACCGAGGTTTATCTAGCTTCTCTTGCCCTTTCAGCGAGTCCCTGACCGTAAAATCATGATACAGGTCCTACACGCTAGCCTAAAGAACGATCCGACTCCTGAGACATTCTCCATCAAGTCCATTAATCGTGTTGGGATTGCGTTTCCAACGAAATTTATCGAAATTGTGCCACTATCGTAGGCATACCTAGTTTCAAGTTGCTCCGTCTTGTTGAACATCCCCTAGTGCGCATGGCCAAAGCTTCAACACCTCGATATGGCACGTCTCGCTGTCGGGCATCGCCGACGAGACGTACGTCGAGCATACTCGCCTTCGGCATCAGGAGGTGAGCCGCCAGTCTCCTACCTCTCTCCACGTACTCACAGCCCGACAGTACCGCGAGAACGTGGCCCTCCGCCAGATCCTCAAGCACCTCCGCCAGCGCCGCTTCCTCACGCCCGTGACACAAATCCTCGCCCGCTCCGGCCTCCAGCTCGAGCATCCGCTAATCACGTCCCTCCACTCCGCCTTCGTCCTACATGGCGCCTGGGCCGAAGCCGAGAAGCTCATCCGCGACTGTGCCGACGCAGGCCTGCTTCGCGCCTACCGCCACGCGTGCCAGGCGCGCATGCGCTGGACGCGCGTGCGCGGGCTCGACCTGGACGGCGACGTGCCGTGCCGGCGCGGGGGCCACGCGATGTGCATCGACGAGCAGGGCGGGGTTGTCTACCTCTTCGGGGGGTGGGACGGGCAGCGCTCGCTCGACGACCTCTGGGTGTACGAGATCGCGGCGGACGCGTGGCGCTGCCTGAGCGTCGCGACGTCGCGCGACAAGAACGGCCCCGGGCCGAGGGCGTGCCACAAGATGGTATTTGATGCGAAGACGGGGTCGATTTACCTCCTGGGGAGGCTGGGAGAGGGGGACGGGATGGCGGATCATCACGCGAGCCATCCGATGCCGGTGCCCGAGAGGACGGAGGGACATAGTAGGGAGGGCTCGCTGCCGTGGGCGGGTGCCCCGGCGATCCCTGGCGTTGCTCCTCAGGAGATGGGGTCGGTGTACCCTTCGCAATGTTCCGAGTTTTACAGGTACCACACACGCGGACTGGATGCGGGAAGTTGGGACTTGTTGTCCCTTGACACGGCTGTGAGTGATTGCGGTGCGCATATATGCCGTAAATTCATGCTGATTTGGATTGTCCCTGCAGTCTTCGGGCGGGCCCCCTCTTATATTTGACCACCAGATGGCTATCGATAGTGACGCCCAGATGATATACGTCTCAGGGGGACGTGTCGTCGAGGCGGAATGGGACGCATTGAAGTTCTCGGGTTTGTACAGCTACGACATTCGGACCGGCAACTGGAAGATGTATAAGTAGGTGTGCAACCGCTTTTGCACGCGACCTTGCTAATCAACTTCGGGTAGCACATCGGATTCTTACGCATCGCAACCGTTTATTCCTCCGCGATGGGGTAAGGGTTATCTCCACATGCGCAAATGCAGGTACTGAACCGCAACCTAGGGCACTCAATGGTCCTTGACCCTAAATCCCAAACCCTCTTCATCTTCGCCGGTCAGCGAGATGAACGATACCTCTCCGACATGTATGCGTTCCATATACCCACCAACACCGTCACGGAACTGTTCCCGAACTTTACGTCCGTCGGCGGCCCTGATGCCTGCTTTACGCAGCGGGCCGTCATCGATCCCGAGAAGCAGGAAATCTATGTGTGAGTGTCGTTCTGCCGCATTTCGTACGTTGAGTGCCGACCTGCGTACGTAGACTCTGCGGGCTCACCCGCCCACGGCCGACCGCACCACCGGTTCTGGAGACCGAGTCGCCATATTGGATTTATCGCTACGACCGCCCCGAGCTTCCAGGCAAGTGGACAAAAATTCTTCCGGAGAAGGAGACGGACACAGTATGCCCGCACCCGCGGTACGCACACCAGGTCGTGTATGACTGCAGGTCGGGGCTCCTGTACATGCATGGTGGCAATGCTGGGTTGTGGCATGACGAGGAGGAGCATGAAGCTGTGTCACATCCATCGTCTTCCGATGCTGAGGCGTCTCCACCTCGTTCGCCTCAGTCGCCTAGAGATTCGGATTCGGAGAGGAGGTTGGACGATTTTTGGGGGATGGAAATCATCCGGTACACTTTGTCCCTACTGAAACTCTAAGAAACATACTGACACAGTCAGTAGACCAAGTAACGAGGAGATTGTACGACGAGCTCTGTATGAAATCAGACAGCAGCAGTGAGTATGGTTGGCACGATCCTCCCGTTCCTTATTGTTGACGTTCTCCAACAGGTTCAGGGAGATGTGCGAGGATGGCCCTCCCATCAAGGCCCTTACGTTCCTCCAGACACGCGTCTCCTCCGTCGTAAACCATGAGGACCCCGACGAAGCGAAGATCTTCCGCGCGCTCCTCTCAGCACACCTCCTCTCGGCTCCTCTGCGTCCTGTACCCTCTTCGGGCTCAGGTACCAGCACCCCGACCACTACGCGCGCAAGCGTGAGTCCTGCGGCGGTACTAAGTGCGAGTGGGCGTGAGGACAGTCCTCCGCCGCGCAAGCGGTCGCGCCCGAGCTCGCCCATACCCGACGCGGCAGAGTCGGTCATCCGGCTAGATGCGGACCCCGGGGAAGAGGGCGGGAACCCGCCGTCCCCAGAGCGGTATCGTCAGCGGACGATGATGTTCGAGAAGCTACTCGGGTTCATGAACGAGGACGCGAAGCAGCCGGATATGAACCTGATGGATATGTTGTCGACGGACGGGCTGGTTATCTGACCGTCGAGGGGCATGATTGGTTTGCGGGTGTGTATGTACTATGGACTGCGTATGCACTTGAGTTGGTTGACACTAAACACTTGCATTTGTTCGTTCTTGTATGGTTGTTTCGCACTGGCTTGCTGTCGTTCTGCACGCTGTCTCTGGGTCTCATGTAGCATGCATTCGGGACAATGGTACACTGGAATAATACACATGTACAGCACCGGGGCTGCCCGCGTCCCTCCAGATGGGCATGGCACTGTCTCTCGGTTTTAGTACTTCTCTCTCACTACGTTCGATCTACTCGTCGAGGTTGATCGCCCGGCCGAACTTGGCGTAGAGCGTGACCTTGAGCTCCTTCATCGACTTCTCACACTCCTCCGCACTGGACTTGTATTTCCCAAGCTCGTCATTGAGCGTGGAGAGATCCTTCTCTAGCCGCTTGACGGCTCGAGGATGGGGCATGTGGATGAATGCTTCGCCGACCTTATACCTATCGGCATAGCATGGGTATGGCGAATCAAAATACGGGATGACAGGACGCACATTACAGGTTGGTCCTCATCTGCGAGCTCGAGTTCCATCGAGATATCATCGAGAGCTTCCTTCTCTGCCTGTGGACATGCACAAAGAAAGTCCAGAACACAACCCGTATGCAATGTTCGGACGACGCACCTTCAGGACCTCTATCTTCTCCTCAATCGACCGCAATTGTGTGTTCAGCTTCGAGAACGTGTTGATCCTCTGCTGATCCTCTAGCGGCAGGGAAGCATGAGCATCCTGGCACACTCGAAGTAGATCGAAGCGTACCCCAGGTCACCTCGGTGTTGTCGTCATGTTCGTCCTCTTGCGATAGCTGACCGACAAGTTAGAAGAAGACGCGGAAGAGGGTAGGGAGGACATCGTACTTGCCATACGCATTGTTGCCGTAGTCGCCGAGTAGAGCAGCTTCAAGTCGCAGATTCCCCTCTGCTCAATATCTAGGGAATTTCGGGCGCGATAATCGAATTAGATTTCCAGCAGCCCCTTATCCAGCGGATAATGATAATCCGGTGTTAGTGGGTCGGTCCGGTTTTGAACGCGGAGGCCGACGGTGACGCAATTGCGTGAAGGCGACCGACTGCCCGATCGGGGGCAGACGGCCAAGTTGGTTGTGCGGTGGCCGAAATGCAGCGTCTCCTCTGGTCTCCTGCCCTCATCCCAACTCTCTGCACGTCTCGCTCCGCTGGACGACTGCGCCAGGCGCGCCTTGTAGATTTTGCAGCACGCGTCGGTCGGGCATTGTACACTCTACGACACTCGTAGACGTCGGCTAACCAGGGAAGCAAGCGAGATGATGGGTGAAAGTATTTTGGCTCTTGCCAGGTCATCGGTTGCGTTGGTCGTTCCGGCAGGGCAGTCGACATGGCAGAGGTTGAGGATGCTCGTCGTCTTCTACTTCGTTTGCTTGCGCCTACTCAAAGTGCATCGACACCTACGCGCTCGGGGGATCGTACAGACCGTGCACGACTTCTACCGTTGGGTCCTCCAGGTACGCATGACCATCCATTTCGTCCATGTTTCTTGTTTCTACCCCTCACGCGGTATACAGGAGGTGATATTACTCGCACTCCGCTTGCCCTCCGCACGGAAGAAAGTGGAGTCAGAGCTCGGCAAGGCCAGGTTGGAGATCGAGGAGAAGATGGTTCCTCAGGGCCCTAATGTGACGCGCCACCTATCCCTCCCCACGCAAGGACGGGACAAGGACTGGATTCTAGCTGAAATGGCGAAGATGGACGAGGAGGGCGGACATCACGTGAATTGGAAGGATGGTAGGGTTTCTGGCGCGGTGTACCGTGAGTTCTTCTCCTAATCCTTCCATTCTCTCCATTTCGAATGCGGTTGACGTATGCGTCACGGAATCGCTAGATGGTGGAGAGGATATGCAGAAGGTCATTGTCTCGGCTTTCGAGCGATACTGCGTCTCCAACCCTTTGCATCCGGATGTCTTCCCCGCCGTTCGTAAGATGGAGGCGGAGATCGTTGCAATGTGTCTCAAGATGTACAACAACCCCAACGGTGCTGGTGTAACCACCTCCGGAGGAACGGAGTCTATAATCATGGCCGTCAAGACGTACCGCGACTGGGCGAGGGCAATCAAGGGTATCACCGAGCCAGAGATGTAGGACTTTGTGCTGGCGAGCGTCATGCCTCGATTCTTACAATTACCCTTCTTCGTAGGATCATTCCGGCCTCTGCCCATGCCGCATTCGACAAGGGCGCGGACTACATGGGTATCAAGGTTCACACGATTCCAGTTGACCCTGAAACCCGTCAAGTTGATATTAGACGTGTTCGACGTGCAATTAATCCCAATACCATGTTGGTCAGTGCCCTTATGTTCAACCTTTTGGGAGGAGCATGCTTGCTTATGTCCATCTCGAAATTATAGCTCGTTGGCTCTGCTGTAAATTTCCCTGACGGGTGTCAGGATGATATTGTTGCACTTGGGAAGCTCGCGTCCAAGTACAAAATTGGCCTCCACGTCGATTGTTGCTTGGGCAGCTTCATCATGCCATTCCTTGAGGAAGCTGGCTTCTCTGTACAGCCCTTCGACTTCAGGGTCGAGGGGGTCACTAGCATTAGTTGCGACACTCACAAGGTATGATTCGCAAATCCGATGTGGTGGTTTTGAGGTCTCATAAAGTCATCTTTAGTACGGTTTCGCGCCAAAGGGCAACTCGGTCGTCATGTACAAGGACGCGCGACTCCGCCGCTTCCAATACTACGTCAACCCGGACTGGACCGGCGGCGTGTACGCTAGTCCTAGCATTGCCGGCTCCCGGTGCGTCCCTATCCTGCATTCTCCATCGCCCTTCTAACCTGTAGCTTTCAGCCCCGGTGCACTCATTGCTGGTACATGGGCGGCGTTGCAGTACATGGGCCACAGTGGCTACCTGGAGTCCTGCAAGTCAATCGTGACCGCGGCGAAGACCATCGCCCATCGGATCCGCACCGAGATTACAGAGCTGCGCGTGCTCGGGAACCCGCCCGCGTCCGTTGTCGCATTCGCAGCTGCACGGGGCTCTGCGCTGAACGTGCTCGAGGTTGGCGACAAGATGAGCAAGCGTGGCTGGCATCTGAACGCGATCACCAACCCCGCCGCGGTGCACATTGCTGTGACGGTACGTTTTTCTCCGCAACCGGGTTTCTGTTGAATATGTTGACGGGGGCGGCTGGGATTTTAAACACAGCGCCTGACCGTGCCGGTGGTGGACCAGTTCATCGCGGATTTGAAGGACGCGGTGGGAGAAGCGAAGCTCTCGCCATCCGGCAAGGGCGTAATGATGACGCTCTACGGTGCGCGCCGTTCCTCATGCATACGACGCGAGCGGGCTTAGTTGATTTACCTCGGGTAATGACAGGACTCGGCCAGTCGAGCCCCGTCGGGTCGACGATGGTGGGACACGTCGCGGAAGCGTTCTTGGACACGCTGTACAAGGCATAGGCGGACGCGGCGGCCGTGCCACGAGGTGTGTGCGGTCGGGGGTTCGAAGTTGTGGACCGCACGAGCGCCAGGTGCTCTGGAACGGACCGTGCCCGCGTTCTTCTGTGGTATGCAGTTGAGTAATGACTTCATTTCGGATGTCTTGGTATTTGGGGTTGCTTCACTGGGACGAGGGTGGTATTTGGGCGGCACACCTTTAGAGTCTAATTGTGTCTTCGAAGCTGTGACCTGGACCTGGTCTACGATGTCCACAGGTCTCCGTTCTTATTGTATTCGACTCTGGATGGTTTGCGGACTCTGCCCACGAGGTTCCGTGAGGTTCTGCCGTTGATGCGTTGTGCTTCCCATTTAGGGCCGTTTTGGCGAGACACTGCATTCTGCCAGTCGTTTGTCATGTTCTCTCTTCGCGAGAAGCAACCCTCTCCCTCTCAGGCGGTGCAGGGTCTAGGCTCTAGATCCCCACCCCAATAGACGCAGTCTATGTTCTGTTCATGAACCGCATGTTATCGTTTTGCCGCGTATGTTCTGTCACCAATGATATAGAATCACCTACCCCTTCTTCCGGAAGGCGCGCGCAGCAGCAGCAGAAGATTAAGGCTTTAGCGCACCTTCCATTTCCCCTGCAGCGACCTGCCGCGTCCAGCGATGCTGGTTCTGCTTCGCCGGCGACTAGCCTATCGTCTCCCATAACTGCAACCGCGCGACGTGCGATATCGATGCGCCCGCGTCGAACTCTTACGTATGCGCCGTACGGCACGTATCCGGCGTCCACCTGTATCCACCGAGGTCCACTTTCCACGGTGGTCGGCAGGTCGGTTCACGTCCACGATGGGTGGTTTGATGCTGAACTGCGGGGTTGCTGTGATCGTTGGCTGCCAATACGGGCCTGGGGTGGAGGGGTGTTCCAATGGACGACAATGAGCGCGCAGGTACGAGGATGATATCGATAACCTTAACTCACAGCGCATGGCGATGGTAGACCCCTTGCGCATGTACTCACAGGGCGGAGGCTGTTCGCAGAAACGCTCTGAGAGAGGCTCAGGTTGCTCCACGGACCATCGATCGCGGAGCAAACTAAGGCGTTAGAAGTTAGAACGGTTGCGTCTAGTCCAGCGTTCGCTGGGAAGTGTACCCGAGATCCTCTGGCTGCAATTGAAGAACGCCCGTCCGATAGCAGTCGGTCTACATTAGGTTTGCATACTTAGGCCTCGTTCAGCACGTCTTCGTACTTTCCAGGCACAACCGCCTGAGGTGCGGCCGCCGGCTACTTATCTCTTGTTCCAATGCTGCGAGATAGCGCACGCGAAATGAAAGTATGGCTGTATTATGCGCTGGAATGATAATCGGAGACCGCAAAGATAGGACGTTCGAGAATGCAGATAGAAAGTATGATGGAATCTGGTCAGTAGACGGCATTCTACGCTGCCTCGAGCTCACCAATCTCACCGCATATTAGGCCTCTTGACGCGACTCTGTCAAGGCGACGGCGTCGGTCGGTCGCGGGTTCTCGTCGACCCAAATCCAATTCAAGCTGGACTCTGACAGGAAACTCTGAAAACGACTCGAAGAACGCTTCTGATGCCATTTATCCTTATCATCGCGCAAACGTGGGTGTCCGCCGAGTCTCTGATGAACAAATACTTACGTGAGTGTAGTATCGTCTCCTCGCGACGCCCACCCGAGTTTCACTCACACATCACACCAGTATCGTATCACAGGTACCAGGATCACACATTCGTTGACCGTCCAGGGGATTTCGCTTAGAAACGAGGCAGCTCGCGGCCTCTGACGTCATCCTGCCAGGAGCAAGGTAGCAACTCGGACATCGCGGCCACGAGGTGGGACGAATTTATTTCTCTGGCACCTTCGAACGCGGCTTTGCACTAAACCACACAGGTTACCTCCCAGGAGGCGACGTGAATAACATACACACGTCGCGGAGGAAATCTTCTGGAAGACGGAAGATTGCATGGGTCGCACGTCGGGTCTTGCCATGGAAATCTTGGATTGATTCTGTATCACCAACGAGATCAATGGTGCAATACTTGGAAGTTGGGGGCGAAGGAAAAGATGGTTTCAAGGTCCGACTTCTTGGCCCATGCGGAGGATGTCAATGTTAACATAGCCGTGACGGCTCTGGAAAGGTCCAACCTGCAGGAGCCTGCGGCCAGCCCGAATGCTTAATTCATGGTCGGCGCATGTACGTACTATGACAACGGGTAGGAAAGATTCTCTGTGAAGCCAAGGAAACCGAAGCCATCCATTTCTATGTCGCCCGATTTTCAATTTGTTTCTGTCCCGCCCCCAGTACGGCCACCACTATGGAGTACTAGTACTTACGCATGGCCAGCTGATAACCAGTACTCACCTGCGGTCTTGGCATCTGGTGAACGCCAATAACAAGAGTTGATCCCCTGATACTAGTGCAGTGACCACAAGGAATACTCCGGATCGACATCGCCGGTCGCAGTCACTCATTCACTCACTCGCAGTCTTGTACAGTCTGTGGCAGCACCAAGCAGAGCTCGAGACTCGATTGATGGCCGACTGTCAAAGGCAACGAGACTCGGAGGCCGCATTGGCATCCTCAGCCCGGTATCTCGCCTAAAAATCTGGCGGAACAGATTGCACGATCGATGGCCCAACCATCAGCCATCGAGATATGTATAAGCAATGCGGGCGCAGCGGCGGGTGTTCCGGGAGCTCGACGAGAGTCGCGACCGGGCGGCGCGGGTGAACCGTTTGCATTGGCGGGAAGAACGGCTGCTCTGTCCCGCCGCCGGCGGGCGCCACGTGCGATCCCCGAGAGTTCAGACGGCGAACGAATGGAAGTCGGAAAACGCGCACACGGAGCGACCTCGGCGAACCTCTGGGCCTCTGGCCCCCGCTTGTACGCGAATAGCCTCGAATAACGACAACTTGGGGGCGTAGATTGCACTCTGCATGACAGGCGCTGGATGACAAACGCAAGCCAGGGCACACCGGTGCACCTTCGAATTCCGTCGCCGTTCTGAACCGAACTTCCTGCGCTGCACTGACAGTGTTGCAGCGCTGTCGCGGTGGTTTTGCGCAGTTTTGCGGATGCACAGCGTACGATCTTGATCGACGCTGTCAGTGAGTGTCACCAGTCAGTTTGTCAGTACTAGTCAGCGCGCGCTCATGTCGGTCGCCGGAAGGCGCGCGGAGCCAAATTGAATCGCGTTTTGCGCGCCCACTCTGCGTTCGCCGCGCCTCGAGAGTACTTCTTCCAGAGCCATGCTGCAGAACCTTGGACCTCAATACTGTATTCTTAAGTGCTAGAACCGAGGTAGCGACCGGCTCCAGGGAATGAATAAAAGGGAAGAACTTGCGCCTGGGAATTGTACCTGCAGATCCCTCTGGGCCTCGGGAGTCGGGCAAATTCAATGGTGTCCTGGAAATTGGCCGGAAGTGGGGGGGGGGCGGTGGAAAGAGTGCGAAAGCCGAGCGCCGCGAGCGTGGGTGTCCCGGGAAGTTCCTTGAGGAGTGTTTTGAACTGTACGCTCTGAGTTCTGTCACGACTCACCGTCGGGGCGTAAATTGCATGCATGGCCTGAGCTACGACATCATCATACCTAGATGCAGATGCCGTGTCATTAATAGCGTCCACTGGTAAGAGGTACGGTATCGCCCAATCCCTTTGAGGTGCGCAGTGCGCTCACTGGAGTGGGAACATAATAGAACATAAAGGTGCGTGCAAAGTGGAGCAGCGTACATGCAACCGACCTCGAAGGCACGCCTCGAGAACTGTCGCATGACCGTATTTCAATGTGAAAGCGTGGAGCGGGAGTGCGGGGGGCGGCGGTCGCGCGACTGGCACTGGCCAGTGGTCGCGAAACGAGGTCTCTTCGACGACGGGAGACGGTGTCCCGAAGGCGCAGCAGGTGCACGCACGTACCGGCGGCGGTCACGGTCCTGGAAAGTGCAGGAAGGATCATTGGAGAGACGAGGCATTCAGTGACCTAACTCTAGGTTAGATAGGCCGCGGGTATCGGTGGCACCCAAACGGCAACGAACTGTTCAATCATTCTCTGGAGAAGAGGAAGAGTACAGGACTGCAGCAGGGCCCAGGGTCCAGGGCAGTTTCGTTTGCCATGATAAGGTCCTCCTTGGGGTGCTAAAGCAGCAGATATAACCTGATAGAGCTCGGATGAATGCAAAGGGGCGGACGCCGAGTTTGCTGCTGTACACCTGAGTACAGGTTTGTGTTGGGCCGCAGATGGGCCGAGATGGGCCCGAGATGGGAAGAAGGCACCTGGGGGCGGGCGCGGCAGAGAAAGGTAGATTGGGAGTGGGAGCCGAAGGTAGTGCAGCAGGTGAAGGAGAATCATCGGGCTTCGACGAAGGCTTTGTGGCGCGCGCTTGCTTCTCGCACCGGGCAACGGATTTTGGGTGGTATCGGCGCATGGAGCCTGCGCTTGTGCTACTCGGTTGCTGTTGCAGAGAGCCGGCAGCGTACGCTTGAGGGAGATGTGGCACGAAGTATCCAGACATGTACCTGGACCATCGATTAACAAAAAGTGAGAACGTGCGAGAAGAAGCATGCTGAGCGATAAGAGCGGTTGGGTGAGGGCGATGGATCGAGTCGCGTAGGGATCGGGGCCAATGACAGACAAAACCTCTGCTGGCACCTCTGTTCCTCCTCCTTTCCGATCGCCTTACGGCCTGCGCCGCCGTTGCAGCCCCGGGGGCGGACGGACCGGGAGGGCACTGACGTCAGAGGAAGGCTCTTGAGGTTACTGCAGAGTATGAGATGGATCTCGATCACAGACGGGCCTGGTGTCGCGCCGGGTGGTCCGAAACTCTGAGGACATCAAATGTCGGAAGGGGATCTGGATCGGGCGTTTCTCACTGCAAATGTCTTCCGAGTCCGTATGCAAACCGCGGCGGAGACACCGTCGCGGCGTGACTGGCCTGTTTCCTTCTTGTCCTCCGACTGCAACTCTCTCTCCTCCCTCGCCGCCCCACCTCCCGGTTCCCACTGCTGCCAGGCCCAGCCCGTGCGCCGCTTCCATCTCTTGCCCTTCTTCCTACCGCCTATTCCTCGCCTGTGCCCCTCCGCCCTATCCCTCTTCCTTTCTTCGGCTCTTTCCACCTCTTCTTTCCTCGGTTCTTTTCGCTGCCATGTCTTATGTACTCCATCGTCCCCCTTCGCCCCCTCCTCCCCCTCCAGAAGAAGACGCCCTCACCGCCGCCCTTCATGCCGCTTGGCGGCCCTTCGACCCAAATCCTGTCCTACCCCCTCCCCCAGAACTCGTTCCTCGCCTACCCAACACACGCGACCGCCCGGACATGCCTCACAAAGAGAAGACCGACAAACACCCTCACCTCGAGATCCATGTCAACTCCGACGTCCTCTGTCTTCGCGGCACCGGCGTCGACGTTCACCCTGCCCTCCTAAGTGGTAACGTAGTCCTTCACCTCACGGAGCCCACCTCTATCAAGCAGATTACCCTCCAGTTCAGAGGCAAGGCTCGCCTCCCCATCTCCCCAACAGAACCGTGAGTGCCCCCCTCCCGTTCTGCTCTCTCCCTCGATGTCCATATGATCCCGCCGCGCTTGCCTGACCCCCACATTGGTGGAGCACCATTCACACAAAGGCGCCAACCCATTCACTTGACTCGCTGACGCTTCTCGTGATCCCGACTTCCTGCACACAACAGTCCCGCTTCTCTCTTGTTCAACGGGTGAAGTCGCACCTTGCGCAGTACCGTGCCCATATACCCTTCGATCTGCGCCCGGCTCTTGGTGCACGAGACTCATGCTTGCTTCTTGCCCCGCGATTCACGGCTTCTCAGCTTAATGAACCGCTTACTTTGACGTTCAAGCGCGTGAACTTTATGCTAACCGCCTTGCTCCTACAGGCTCTCCATCAGCTCTTCCCAGCTGACTTACGTCGTATGCAATCACGAATGGTCCTTTCTCGAAGGCGACAAGCATCACGCGCACACCCTCAAGGCCGGCCGCCACCTCTTTCCCTTCCAGCTCCAGATCGGTGGCTCCCTCCCCTCATCCATATACACTTCCGCTCTTGGCGGCGCATCCGTCCAGTACAAGCTCCGTGCCCACGCCGTCCGTGGCGGCTTCGGTCTCACACACCGCGACCTGACTGCCATTCACCCTGTGACCATCATGCGCGGCTTCGGTTCGGAGGCTCTTGAGTACCAGCAGACACTCGAAATCGAGAACACCTGGCCCGAGAAGCTCATGTACTCGATCATGATCCCGCACAAGGCCTGGGCGGCCACCGAGAAGCTCTCGGCGGTCGTAAAGTTCCAACCGCTCGTCAAGGGTGCGCGGGTGCTGCACGTTACCACCACGATCAATGAGACCGTCAAGCTCTGGGCGCGCACCGGCTGCCAGGAGAACACGCGGGTGATCGCGAGCACGAAGCACGACATCGTCGAAGGCAAGGCCATCTATGTCGACGAGCAGCAGCACCGGTTGCGCCACCCGCTCATTGGACACGGACCACACTCACATGGCCATGTTCGGATCCATTCGGCGGGCACAACCCCCAGCACGTCTGGGCAGCCCCACGCGCACCAGGCGAACAGCAGTAGCTACTTCCCTCCGGTATCGACGTCCACCCTCTCCTCAGGCGCGCAAACGCCAGTGGAACTGCCACCGCTCACCATTACCACCACACGCTCCTCGTCATCAAGTGGCGGTGAGGCAGAAATCTCCACTTCGCCGAGTCCGGAGGGGTCGGCGCAGCTGTCTGCTAGCTCGAGTGCGGTGGACCTGCCACCTCAAGCCGGGCCGTCTTCTCAGCCGCTCGAGGAGGAGATGTCAACCGACGTTGTCACGACGCTGAATATCACGGTCCCACTGGCAGCGACGCCGAGCCACTCGCTAGAGGTACGTGTTCTTGAGCTTGAGCTTGAGTCTCTTTATCCGATGCTGACGTCAATTCATATTTTGAGTAGCCAATCCAGGTCTCACACCGCGTTCGATGGTCGATCCTTATCGCAAACCTCGATGGACACACGTCGGAGCTCCGCTGTTCCCTCCCCATCCACGTCCTCGACGCGCGCCTCGCGGAAGAGGCTCGTGCCGCTACGCTCGCGACGCGCAGGCTGCTGCTCGGCGCGACCGATGTCGACGGCGGCGAGGCTGTGCCCGGGAGCGGGGACGAGCTCGAGGAGGAGGCGGAGAGCCTGCCGTCGTACCCGCAACACGTGCGCGACCGCGTGGCGAACGCGTACCTGCCAGACGGTGCGACGATGCGCGTCGCGAACGCGTGGGTCGTGAACGGCATCAGCCCGACGATCCCTATCTCGACCCCGCCGAGCGGCGGCGCAAGCCCTGTCGCGTTCGCGTACGAGACGTGGCAGGTCGGCCCTGGGCACTCTAACGTTAACGGGCGCCCCCCGCACAGGAGCGAGCACCTACCGCATGAGCCGTCTGCGGAGAGCTCGGCGCCGCTCGAGTGGGTCAATACTGAGCTGCTGCTGAGTTTGGGGAGGGAGGCGCCTGAGGCGCCGATCATCCAGAACCAGAGCCACGCGCAGAGTCACAGCCAGAGGACGACGCCGCCCAGCAGGACGCCCCCCGAACAACAACAGCAGCAGCAGCATAGCGCGCGCCCGAGCAGACATGGGAGCCGGTTCGCGAGCCGCGCGAACAGCCGCACGGCGTCGCCAGAACGGAGCCGGAGCTCGACGGAGCTGTCGATGGCGATGGCGACGTCGACGTCGGGCAGCAGCGGGGAGGGCTTTGGGGGTGGCGAGACGTTCGTGCACGGGCACAGCACGGCGAGCCGGAACGTGCACGGGCTGTTCCACATCGCGATGCGGCCGTTCACGTCGCTCACGTCGACGTTCGCGCGCTCGGGCTCGCACGCGAACCTCGCCGCGCTCGCCGCGAGCACCCCACCTTCGGGCACGCACTCCCCGCGCGACGGGGGCGCAGACGCCGCGGCGGCGGCGGCGGTGCCGATGACGACGCAGGAGATGCTGCACCATGCGTTCACGCAGGTGCCTGACTACGATATGGCGAGCCGCGGGTTCTTGGGCGGGGGTATTATCCCGCTCTCGAGCTTGAGGGACTTGCCGACGTACGAGAGCGTCGCGGGGACACACGCAGGGGGAGGGGGAGAGGAGAGGCGGGGCTCGCTGGGCGCGGGGGAGAGGAGCTTCAGCGACGGGGACCTCGCGGGGATGTTCGCGGCGCACCAGCTGGGGCCGCGGGCGGGGCGGTCGGCGTTGGGGCGCGTGCCGCCGTCGAGCGGGGTCGCGCCTTATGCTGTCGCTTCTTCGCCTTGAGGCTCAATGGGTCCCTGGTTTGCTGTGTACTTATGATTATTGGTTGGGCTTCTCTCTCCTCTCGGTCTTCCTCTGGTCTTACGCGCGCTGCATGTTGTTCTCTGGACCGTCCTCCTTCAGCATTGGCATCGACATATAATCGTCTCCTCCTGGACTATTTATGAAATTTTAAAGACATAGTGTACCCCATACCTAGACCGGCCCCGCTCACGCATCGTTCACGCACCTCGAACCACGATTTTCAAAAGTATCGCGCATATGCATGTAGACACCTTTTTGAATTCCCCTTCTTTCCGGATAGACTTTTTGTTGTTGTTGTCCATTACAGTACCCGGTCGTCCCGCATTTGTATGTACTACTCACACCACACCACACTCGTAGTCCTCTCGGTTGTCTTACACCTCCAATAGGTTGCACTTCATCACGTTGAACTCCACTCCACTCTATTGGTGCACATCACACTCGGATTCCAAGCTCTCTCGTCCGTCGATAATACCTCGATATATAGAACGACGGTAATTGTATTCATTACCCCGCACGTTGTAAGTAGTAGATCCCACACCAATTCAATGGCCCCCGGACACCTGATCTTTCTGTTCCGTGAAGATTGAATGCAGGCTGTTTTTACATGTCTCTCCGATCGAGGTGTCCGGAACGTTTAGGAAGGCAGTCGCGTCGGGCTCACCTAAGTATTATGGACTCACCAGCGGTCGGGACTGCACGCGTCGGGGCTGTCATACGCTGACACGTCCCACGTGGCCGCGGTGGGCCACGGAACCGCGACGGGGGCACTCGGGACAAGTCTGTTGCCTTTCCTTTCGGACTTTGCTGGTCGTCGTCCGCATTTCTGTCGTCGCTTCACGCAAAATCGCTCTCGAATGGCACTCTCGGGCATTCTCGATTTATCCTGACCCTATCGGGCTGCAGCATGCGCGACTTCGTCAGCGCATCACGCTAAGTACGCCGTGTCCCTGGGAACCCGCGCGCCATGCTCCGACGGGTTTCCAGCTTCAGGGCGCGATGGCGTCCTTCCTCCGTGCACGATGCGTAGCATATGAAAATATTTTGGTATTCGGGCTGAAGACTCAGGAGTCAGGACCAATGGAACAACCGCGGAGACCCGTCGCTGCAGACATATGCCGTTATGCACCTTCCCCGGGGAGGTGAGTTCCTGGCGTGACGAACGCCGGGCAGACCCTCGTGCGACGTGGATCGGGTGCGGGTGAGGCTCCGGAGAACTGCCAGTAGTGTTAGAGCGATTCGCATCGATGGTGATTGGAGGAGGTGAGCCAAATTGGTTGCGGGCTGCAGCCCTTTGGCGGACGGAGGAGATCGCTGATTCCGTTAGAGTTGTGTCGCCGGTGGTTTTTCGTCGTCCAGGCAGTTTTTGCGCCCGAGGCGCTCCCCCGGGCATGGATCGTCCTGGGCGGACGCGTGGTGGCGTCGAATTCAGGCCCGTGCGTCAGGCGTGCTGCCCTTCGTCCAATGCCAACGACTGCATGGGCTGCTGGCATGGATTCTCGACGTGTTGGACGGCGCCTCGGACTCCCGCACACGCCCTCCGTTCCGTCCACACCCCCGCGTCGCCTGCGGACCGGGGACACTTCTGTGGCTCGGACGTGCCTCGCATCGCAATATTCAGTCCCGCTCCGACTTGCGAGCTCAGCTCGCGAGGCGGCCACACGGCCACATTTCCGCCAGCTTCGAATTCTCCCGCCCGCGCTTCCCGCCGGCGTGAGGGCGTCATGCGGGGAAATTGACTTCACCCGTGCCTTGCTCTGCCAGGGGAATGGGAATCGACGCCCCGCCGGGCCGCAGGCCCTACGTCGGTTGTTTCAGGCGGCCCCTTCCCGCGGCCGGTGATGCAAGTATATCCCTTCGCACTCGACGCACCGTTGTCCGTTTATGATGAACTTGCACACCAGCTAGGTCCGGTACCGCACTGTGGAAGGCGGGCTCGCCTTCGACTTCGCTCCCATCTTTTTCGCGAAGGTTCTTTCTGCAGTCGCTGCAGTCGCCGATCGGCAGGGCGCGATATGGGTCCATTGTATACGTATCTGACTCTTCGTCCGGTGTGGCGGCGGCCACAGCGGTACCCTCGGGACCCCCGGTCCTGCGTCGGTGGATGTATGCGCATATATAGCTCGCAACCACCGCGCCGGTGCTGATCTCTTCGCTTCCTCCTGGTTCTTGGGACATGCATTGGACGCGGTCGCTCTCGAAGCGTGTGAGGGGGCGTTGCACGGACTCGGGGGCTGAGCAAAAAAATCAGCATCCCGAAACGACCCAAGACGCTTGGTGAGTAATATGTCCCTTATGCCGTACGCTGCACACCAGAGCTTAATCAGCCTATTGAGCATGGTGGGAGGCCTTGGCCACATTTCCGGCGTGCAGTACTAGTCTTGGCCGGGCGGTGCTTCAAATCGTGTCCACCGTATGTTCCCATGGTCGTCTTCTCATATCCATCCTCGTGGACTTGGCGTTCAGGCTGTTCTCGCCAATAGTGCCACTCCTTTTACCAGTCAGGCATGAGTGTCCACATCTTACTCGCGGCACGTCAGGCGAGGGAGCTCGTCCGACTTCTGCACAGACACGGATGAGGCCTAGAGCGCTGCCTGGCGGACAGGATTCGGTGCGGCTGAGCCTAGCAGGCCTTCTGCGGTATCGCCGCCTGGACGAGGCCCGGATACGCGCCAGTGCTTGTACGTCTTGAGAACCCAGGCGGTCCCACCGGCCCACACCGAGCATTCGCGGATTGGGGCGCGTTACACCCTGATCGTCGCGTCGTGGTGGTCCACTACCGGTGCCCCTATTACTCCCTTTCGGCCCAAGGCGGCCCTCGTCGACAGATGCGCCAGCGCCCTCGTCCGCCACAACCGTGGTCTTTGGCTTCCTGCCCGTGAATTTTAGGTGTTGCAGCACGGCGCCCCAAATTTCGTCGATGCTTCTGTATGTCCTTTTCTATCTCACTATCGCCTTCATGGTTGAGAGGGAGAGGACATGGCGAGGCTGATGCTATCTAGTGGTGCTGGGCAGTCTGTCTTCGCAGTGAATATAGTGTCACAGGCGACAAGCTGCTTCGCGTGCATTTGTTACTCGTGAGCCCCGGACGAAGGACGTATTGACCGTAACTGCCAGGCATTTGTTATGCAGACGCATCCAAAGATAGTGTTACGGTTCTATCTATGCAGTGGCGCGCAGAAGTTGATGCAATTTCTATGCCCATGTCAGTAATGTAAGACAGGAAATGCTAATGCAAAAATGTGGTGTCGGCGATGTGAAATAATAAGAAAGGCGATATAGCCTGTTGGGTGTATTGCTGGCATCGCGACGAGGGTTGTGTGTGCAGACACATTCAGCGTATGTCACCGATACTTTGAAGTGTCCTCGGGAAGGGATATATATGCACGCTGGTGTCAATCTCGATGGCTTCACTGCAGCGCAGTCCATATCACGTCCATTCTCAGATGGTTTCCCCCGTTCTCAAGAGTATGACCCTGTGATTTCACACAGACTATAAGGCTACGTTTGGGACGAAACATTCAAATCGGCCAGCAAGACAGACAAGGCGCAGATGGCCATGAAGTGCGCCTTCTGTTGGCTGGCATTTGGTCGCGATCCGGCCTTTAGAGTATTGAAACAGATCGATATGTGAGGTGAGTACGGTTTCACTTGGCTGTGTTTCCCCTAAGGCTCATATTTTTACGATATGATAGGGTTGGAAAGCGCAGGAAGCTTCACGTCAGTCGAGTCACTATCTGCCCTGCAGCATAGTGAAGTATCAACTGGTGGTCCGTCCGACGGCTATCATGTCATACGTCGTATCCCTGTTTATGATGCGATGGTCGTACTTATTTCTCATTGATTCTAAATGATTTTCAGGGGTCAAAGTCGAGCGAAGGGGAGCGGCGAGGTGGCGTAACACAAGCATGAGGATGAAGATGTGGACCACTGCAGCCAAAACCAGTGGCCGCTTTGCATCCTCTACACCAGGCTGAGATACGTTGAAGGTACGATTAACAATGTCCGCCAAAGCGCGGAACGTAGATGATGCCAAATTAGGGGGCTGCATTGACGGCGGGCAAAGCGCATATACATGGGTGGATAAAGCGACGCGCTTATGGGTAGCTATTTGATTTCTAGTCATGGTAAAGCGGCCAGCTCAATGGATGCTTATTCAATAGTCCGCCCTCATTCCTATTGTGCCCTCTATAAGGATATCATGGCATCGCTTGTTTCCCTCCGTGGTATAAAACAACGGCGAACACGAGCGCTCTTCCGCAAGTTGAACTTGTTCTCGTACCAATTTCCTCGACGCCCCCTCCCATTCCCCATTCCCCAACACTCCAACGAGGAAGATACCAACCCATATCTCACCCAACAGCGCAATCTCGTCATGCCAGGAACCCATACCTTTGGTTACGATCCTGCGTGGCAGGTTACCCACAATGATCTAACCACCACATTCACAAATGTCGCACTTCCCCATCCCACTATTGCTACCCAATCGCTGCCGGCATGCGAGAAGTGCTGCCGCACATTCGACACCCCGGGCGATTTGGAGAAGCACCGCGACGCGCATAGGAGGGGTGAAGTGCAGTACTGGTGCATCCCCCAGTGCGGGAAAGGATACACGACCGGCGCGGAGTTGCACACGCACCAGGTATGCTTCCTTCGCCTTTCTCTGCCCTGCAAAGCCCTCATTACTGCCACCAAATGCATCGCAGTCGCAATGCCAGGAAATCGTGGCTGCACGATATTTCGACTCCACGTTCATGCCGGACCCGATAGTGTCTGTGCCCAACCAACCACCGAGCGCCGGAACCACCGATACGGATACAACCGCGGCACAGGAATCGTCTGGGTCTAAGCGGCGCCAGGTCATGTGCAAGTGCTGCTCTCGCGGGTTCAGGACCCGCGCCTTGCTCGTGGAGCATCTCGCAATTCACGAGAGCGGGGTGCGGATCATCTGCCCCACCCCTGGATGCGGGAAGGCGTACGCGACATCGCGCGACCTCAAAGCGCACCAGGTACGCTGACTCTCCTTGTTGCCGGTTGGGGGCGTGCCCGCTAACCCTCAGCGCAGACGATATCCGGCTGCGGCGGCCCCCAGCCCCCCAGTGGCAGCGCCGCTCAGGCCTTCGACGCTCCGAGCGAGCGTCAGTCTGACTACAGGCAACCTCGTTCTGACAGTGCTCGCCTCTCTGCCCGTGCTAGCTCGCCCGCGGGAACTCCCGGCGTGGACACGGGTGTCGTGAAGCCACTCTTTACCTCCGACTCTGGAGGAAGGGTACTCCAAGATTGGCAGTGCCAGGAGCTTGAGAACTCTTACCGTAAGAGTGCTTATCCCGCAGCCGAAGAGGTACGACGGCTCCAGCAGGAGCTCTGGTTGACCCAGGACATCGTTCGCAGATGGTGTGGATTCCGTTTGTTAATGTTCGTCGGACTGTAGTCTGATGGATGCCTTGTGCACAGGTTCATGTCCCGGAGAAGGGAAAGCCGGTAATGCAAACTGGGTGAACGTAATCGGATGTCCGACGTTTGTGTGGAATGCGATCATTGCTCGAGTGCTACTGTTGAAGAATTGTTTTTTAATACAACTGATGGTGTTTCATTGTGAATATTACATCGAATTATTGCTTGCTGCGCAACTCGTCCTCGATGGTCCGCCATTTCCAGAACCGTTGGCCGGGATTCACAAGCTCGTTGGCGTTCTCATTATAGTCGACCTTGCCCTCGCCGATGGCAATGCTAAGATCAATCCAGCGTCAGTCTCACTTACTCCGAATCCACGGAAAACACGCATCCACCCACATGATATAATCCAGAATATTGTCGGTCGGATGCTTGCTCAGGTTCTCCTTCGCCGCCCTCAAGTCTCCGCTCCGAATGGAGCCCTTCGGTATACCCTTCACGCGCGCCACGATATCTCGTATCTCCTCGTAGCTGACGTTGTATCCTACGATTCGCAGTTTGTCGGGGACCGCTGCAGCTGTATAGGGGTCGAGTGCCAGAATAGCGAGGCGTGCGATAGAACGACCGATGTCGTCTTCTGCCGTCGTGGCGAACCGCAGCGTCCCGGACCCAAGAGGAGTATAAATGTTCTTTTCGACATCAATACCAACTACGGTCGATCAGAGGTTAAGTCATGTCATCGGGGCCTGGAGGGCGGGACGTACTATCGGGACTGAAGACCCAGCCTAGAAACATGCCAATGACCAGTTCGATCACCTTCGTCGTGCCCTGCACTACGGGGCGAGTCGCGGCGGTGATTTTCCGCTTCGTGGTCCATTCCTTGTGGTCGTACCCTTCGAAGTGAAGGAGGTTGTAATCCCTGTAGGACTCGCGATGAGCCTCGTACGACAAGCGACAACGGTAATACAACCTACAATCCGTACTCGCTCAAAAAGTACACCTTGACGTTCTGACGGAGAAGGGCTCCAGGAATGCGGTCCCTGTAGTCACCCGGAATGTGTGCCGGAAGCGCGTCGACGACGACATCGACCCCCGAGAAAACGTCGTCGATGGGATCGCTGAGAGAACGTATCTCAGCACCGAGGTTTGCGAGCTCCCGCGCCTTGGGCGAATCGGAGTCACGGGTGGTGATGCGGATGGTGGGGAAGGCATCCCGGTACTCAGTCAGGAACACCTTGCTGATATGCATGCCTAAATTTGACCAACACGCGTCCAGTGTTAGGCAGCAACATACGAGACCGACAAAATCACGACATACCTATATCTCCAGTACCGCCGAGGATGACGGCGGTTGCTCTGTTGGTCTTCGAAGTTGCCATTACAGCGGGAGGAACACTTGGGTGCGAGTGGAGGAGGGTGACTGGACTGAGCGTATTGCTGAAGACGAGTTCCCTGTCCTTTGCGACTTTAATACCTGCAAGACCGTATTTGCAAGTGGCAGGTGTTGCAAATGCTGACTATACCGCTCGGCCAGTCCATAGGATCACCGAAGGTTAAGGCTCCATGGCGCTTGCTATGTCATCCACGAATGAATCTGCTCCTGTGTTCTTTCTGAGGTCGAAGTTGCGATCAATGCGGCGTCCGACCGGAGAGTGTGGCACCTCCACGTCTAGGACTTCCAAAACCGTCAGTGTGAAAGACAAATCGTGACACGATATACATTCATAACCCTCGTGACATTTTCCCGGCCAAATTGAAACCCGGTGAGTTGCACGTTCGAGCATGCGATCATGAGTCGTGGTGGTGACAAAAAAGCAGTGCACTAAGTAGGTTGTCAACTGTTGCTTACGAAGCGGCTGACAAATACAAGTGGGAATGTTAACCTTGTTTGCCCGAAATCCCCGATGGAACTTCATAATATAGTAGTGTCGGCGCCTATTGTATGACTGCCAGTGTGTCTAGTATGCACATATACTCCATCTAGATTTTCGAATGAGCCGGCAGAGGTACAGGCTGGCCCCACAATGAGGAAAATCACTTTTTTCAACCAAAAACATTACTAGTGATTCAGAACCCCAGTTCGACACGACTGCAGTGACAGACTCAGAGCTCCACAGCAGGACAGGAGGGACAGTAGGACAGCGATATCACGTATAATACAGAATCAGGGACAAGGAAACATACAGATACAGTAGCAAAGCACAATAGTCTCGCGGCGCCAGCCGCTCAGTCCCGCAACTCACACCGAGCCCATCCAAGAAAGAAAGCACTCACAAACGACCCCAGGAACACGTCGCGGACTGGTCAAAGGGGAGCCAAAAACCCCGATCCCGCAAGCAGCCCCTCCTCGACGTTCGGGTACACAGGCTGCGCCGCGGGGTACACCCACACCGACGGCGCACCGCACGGCTTCGAGTCCTCGTGCAGGTATAGGTCCTCGCCGAGCCTAGGCTCTTCCGCCGATTGGCCGTAATGGCTGCACAAGCGTACGTGCGGCAGCATCCAGAACCGGAACCCAGAGCAGGCAAGCACGAACCGTCAGCATGCACTCTCCGAGGCGATTGTGCGGGAGGATAAGAGTACTCACTATACCTGCAGGTGGCGCTCCATCTTCAGGAAGTCTCCGTGCCACGCGCAGCGGGCGCAGCCGAACACGTTCACCGGGTTCCGCGAGAGCGAGGCGAGGGTGCCGCTCTGCGCCAAGAGCGCCTGCTCCAGTTCCAGGGCTATCGCCGCCTGGTCGGACGGCAGCACTTCCCAAAAGGGGTCGATCTTGGTGCCATCCGTCGAGTGCGCGATGGTGGAATGTTGGATCTGAACATGAGACGCGCAGGCAGAGGTGGTAAGCGCATACACATACGTGGTATAGCGCGTATGGACGTTATACATACCGCGGCCTGCCAATCGAACACAGTCCTCTTTGTGAGGATCGGACAACGCCAGCACAGGTATCGGGTGTCACTGGCTTCCATGTCTGCGTATGTCGCTCTTCCCGGTGAACGACCTGACAGGGCGACGATGTAACGCGCGACGCCCAGGTGGTTGTCGAACATCGCAAACTCCTCTCCGCCGTACGGCGCGTCGTGGTCGAAACGCACGTTTGGACCCAGGAAGGAGGGTTTGATGGCGTAGTGGGTTAACGGCGTGGACTTGTCACGGAAGCACCGGTGAGCGAGGACGTGCGGCCACCGCAGCTGCCGCCGTTTGCAGCGTGTGCAGGCGAAGTACACGATGGCGAGGTCGAGGAGGTTGTTCAGATCTAGGTCCGCAGAGTTTCCACCCAGGCCCTGGCGCGCAAGCTCCGTGAAAAAGTTCTTGTAGTATTCCGTCCAGGATTCAATGAAGGGATGGAGACAGAGCTGGATGGTGGCACTAGTTTCCTCCTCCGCGCTGTCGGACTCGTCTAGGAGAAGGGCCTGGAATGCGGGCATGGTGGCCAGTGCGAGGAAGCCCGGCTCGCAGTCTGACGCCGCGGTACGTGGGACGCTGTGGGACTGACGTGCATCTAGGGCCTGTCGAAGGTATTTGAGTCGTTCCTGGATTACCTTCTCTCTGCGCTCTTGGAGGTACTTCTCGCGCATGGGCACCATGTATTGGATGATGGACGGGCGGATGATATTCCATCCTTCCCGGCAGGTGAGCACGTCAATGATGATTAGACTGTACGCGGACGTGCCTTTATCGGTCAGTTTCGACGGTTTGTTCACGGGACCCAACTTCCTCAGGCGAAAAAGGTCGGTGATGCGCATGTGGTCCAACACCTCCCCGAAACCTTCCTCTCGGAGTTTGTTCTTGATCCTGTATGCACATGCTTCAGATACGTCCTTCAAACCGAGGACTTACTTACGCCTCAAAACGTTCGTTCTTCAGTCTGCTCCCTTCCACAGACCTCTGAATTTGGCATGAAGTTTGCCACATCGATGCCAGCCTAGCAAACTGGAACACACTTCGTCCGCATTTAATGCGTAGCACCCTGGCAGCAAGCACACACACCTGTTGGCATTCAATGACGAGAGCTTTCCTCTGTTCCCTGAACTTGGCCTTCTCCTCATCATCCCGCAGGAAAGGCCACTTCCGTTTGATTTCATCGATCTCGGGCTTGTGGTACTTGGATCCCGAAAAGCGGCTAGAGCTGTGAACGGTTCCGTCATTATACGGATATCCATGAGGCCGCGGAGATAAGCAATGTACCCGGATTGGGTATTCATATAAAGGTGCCAGTGTGATTCGTGTTGGAATGCTTCCGATAGGAAGGTAGACACCACCCTCTCGTGGACGAACCTAATCGCACAGGATGTGGATGAGAGTCTTACAAATGAGACAAGATGCATATACTCACATAGTTGCCTGGCAAGATGTGCAGTATCGGGCGGAAAAGATCCAGAGGACGTTGTGGATGTTGGGTTTCATGCAATTCTACCATATGTGAATATCCGGGGGACGCTAGATCAACGTTAGGGGAAAGAGTGGCTCACATGACAATGTGCAGAGAAAAGGAGATTCGCATAGGCAGGCTCGCTTAGGTAGGATGGAGGATCCGGGAGACCGTCGACCTGCTGCCTAGCCTGTCTCCAAAAGCACGCAGAATGGCGACTCATGAGGAGTGCCCTGAAGGCCCGTGTTGCCCGTGAGAGATTGAGCAGATCTCGAGGGTGAAGGAAGGCAAAGATCTGCCCAAGCTCGCGCATGAGAAGGTGCCGTGAGGCCCTAACAGTGCAGAACACACCTCGAAGAGGATATCAAGCGGCATCTGGGGCATGTCCTTCAGCCCGCCTCTACGGCCGCGAAGATGGCGACGAACGCCTGGAAGTACGCTCGCGCTTGGCGTGTGATAAGCTCCCATGCCATGGGTCGTGTTCTGTGGGGAACGTTGCGAGCCTGCAGCATCCTCAGGCTGACTGCGGGTAAGAGTCTTGACGTCGGAGAGCTGGCCTGATTGCATGGAGTTGAGGGTAGGGAAGGAGAGCGGGGATGATGGGAGACGCACCAGGCTGGGGCCAGTATTAGTAGCACGGGTGGACGGGCGCAAGGTGCCATGTTGAGGACCACATCGGCGACTTGGCCTGACAGACTCGCCGAATCGACGCCGACCTCCACATGCCAGGCGCCCATCTCCTTCCCGCGTTCTCATCCACCAGATCCGGATCTTACACATCGCATCCGCACTAGATTACATAATGTTCGCCCTTGCCTCCGAGTCCCCACCATTGGCCACATCCTATGGTACTCTACCTGCGCCATCCACATGCGGGGAATGGTGGACAAATTCTGTTATAGCCCTGCCGCATGCAGCTTACTGTAGGTGGAACCATGACACAAGGCTGAGATCGGCGACCCGGGCGGGTGCCAGGCAGTTCTAGCCGTATTAATATACCCGCCCTAAGCATACCCAGACCGTTTGTACTGGCTGTCATGTGAGGTTTCTATACACCGCACCGGGCTGAACTTACAGACGACGACCCACCATCATTGTAGAGCAGGGTACGACCCTTCAATTCCTTATTTAGCTCGGGGTACGACTACGCACCGGGAGCCTGGACTCGGGTGAAGGATGACTGCCCTATTCATCGAAACAGTGACATTTGTGGAGAAATACCCCCCTCATGTACATACGCCGGAAATACGACCCTCCGTTCAAATGAAGACCTGAAGACAACAGCGATCAAACACGTTCTTCTCCGTGTTCAGCGCCGCTAGATCCGGGTAAAACGGCACGAGCGCGTCAGCGGCGCCGAGGTACAGCGAATTGTACACCCCCCAGTACACCTCTCGTACCCTCCGCGCGGGGTGGAACAGGCCCTGCAGCACGTAGTTCAGCACCACCCCCGGCCCGAGCGCGACGCGCATCGCCTCAAGGGCGGCCATGACCTCCCGCAAGACGTGCGGCGACGTCTCAAAGCAGTTTGGCCAGACCAGGTTCATGAGGTGCAACATCGTGTCCTCGCATCCCAGCCCCGCGACGCTCACAGCGAGGCGCCGCACGATCGTGCTCGCCGTCTGCCGGTGGACCGCGTCGCGCTCCGTCAGCGCGTCCTCGAGCAGGCCGACGACTGCGTCTGCGTAGGACGCCGCCTGCGGCCCGATGTACTCGAAGACGAACGTGAGCGCCTTGAGGCACCCCGTGCGCACGTTGAGCTCCGCGGCGCGGTACTCGCTCAGGAGGGCCGGGATGCACGTGAAGGGCCCACAGCTCTCCGCAACGATGGCGATGGCGATGGCGCTCAGGACGCGGCTCTGGCGGTCCTGCACGCGCAGAGTCGTGAGGAGGATCTGGATGACGTCTGCGGGCCCAATGCTCTTCGCGATGTACCCGAACGTGTTGACCGCCGCGCGGCGGATGGATTTCTTGTTTGCTTTGACGAGGGTGAGGAGCTCGAAGCAGATCCGCATCCACTCGCGGGCGGGGACAAATTCTGCGCCTCTGTCAGCGATGCGGCCGATCAAGTTGATGGTCGCTTCCTGTACCTTTTCGTGGCGGTTGCGCAGGATGGGCGTGAGACGAGGAACTAAATACTCAGGTGAAAATGGGGTGAGTACTGGTTTTTGTTAAATGGAGACCACAACTGATGGGACTTACGAAGATCCCTTACTGGAGGGTTCATCGTCGTCATGCCTACGACGTTCACGACTGCGCCCAGAGCAGAGATGATGGACCCGAGTGTATCAGGGTACTCCTCTCCGAGCTGCTCAAAGAGCACAAGCCCGAGCTTGCTGAGGAGCGAATCCTCTCCGCATCGCTTGACAATAACAGCGACGCGCGTAATGAGGTCTGCAGCCTGCTGACGGACCCTCGCGCTCTTGTTGTTCAATCGCCAGAGAATGGTCGACGCAATCTGGATGAGGTAGGGTCTCGCCCGGATGCCGAGCGCGTTGACGATGGTGCCGAAAGCATCCAGTACGACGGGATCTTCTGTCGTCTGCTCCTGGAATGCGAAGAGAATGCCATCCACGAGTAGGACCTCCATGCGCTCGTCGACGTCGGACATTCCCAGGGCGGTAACAACCTTCATGATCGTCTCTGCAACCATCTGCCTAAATGGCCCAGAGTCGTCTTTCAAGCCGTCAACGATCCTTGTTACGATCTCCGCGGCGCCGGCCTTCTGCGCGAGCTCGACAGTGGTCTCCACGACCTGACCGTAGCTCCTCCGATCCAGCGCCATCCTCCGTACCCAAAACGCATCAAAGAAGTATGGCAAAAAGTCCTCCTTGATCTGCCGAGGCGTAACACCATCGGTCGCAGCGCATTGCTGCAACACTTTCAGGACGATCCTCTTCAACTCCTCGTCAGCCGTGCGGAACTCGCGAACGACGACGTGGCTGAGCTGTCTGACATATGTGTGCGCGTGCTCGGGGTCCATGAGCGGGACGACGAACCCTGCAGCCTTCAAGAAGGCAGCCAACCCCTTCCCGCGGTGTGCGTGGACCCCGAGCCACAACGGCCCAAGGGTAGCATCGAAAGACTCGATACCATACGGGGCCGCAGCCTCAGCGAGCGCAGCGAGGGCCAGAGCGGTCATCGTCCGGACTTTCGGCTGTTCGTCCTCGAGTCCACGCCCGATGCAGTCGACCAAGGCGCGCAGATGAGGGAGGATCCCGCATCCCATGAGGATTGCGACCTGCTGGACGATGCGGGCGCCCGAGTGCCGCGCCTGCCAGGACTTCCTGCTGCGACAGACGGCCTTGAGGAAGGGGAGGAGCGAAGGGACCCCAAGCGCAGACGCGACGACGGCAAATGCACGCGCGGTAGTGTTCCTGACGTACTCGTCTGCGTGATCGACGTCTGGACGCATGGTGGAGATCATGTGTGCGAGGCCAGCTGCCTTCGCCAGGTTGGAAATGATTTCGCGACCCTCTATGCGCGCATAATAGTCATCATCGATGAGGAGAGGCTCGATTACGACGAGGATCTTGTGGACGTACGGCCGAACGAGGTCGTCGAGCTTATAGAGGACCCGGTCGATGACCTTGACGAGCAAGTGACGCTCCTGGTCCTCGAGTGTTCGCTCCATGAGCAATGGGAGGATCTTGTCGAATAGCGGGCCAGCACCGAAGTCGCGAGCCTTGTCAGTGATTTGACGGAGGGCAGCCTTGCGCGCGGGAGACATGCCGTTCTTCATCTTGAGAAGAAGGCGTAGGATCTTGCGCTCCTTCATCTCGTTGACCGATAGCTTTGTTTCGTCTTCGGATTTCATAACCTTGCCGAAGTATTGGGCATCCTCCTGTTTGAAGAATGCGAGCGCACCGACGCCAGGAATGTCGGTAGGCAGCTCTGGCATGAGACCAGTCGCAGCGGCATCCGACGTTGCCTTGATTCGGAACCCTTCCTCGATAACCGTAGGACCCGCGGAGAGCTTGTGGACTTTGGCGAACGGTGCATATCTGGCGTGAGGAGTGACAATGATGTAGCCGGCGGCGGGGAGGAGGGCATCGAGCTCTCCGTCCGTGAGATATCCGATATGGTTGTCCCCGTGCTTGATCCCTGGCGTGGCCATAAGGATGGGAGCCAACGAACCATCCTCCGTAGGACGCTGATCCCAGCGCGAGGTCTTCATGCTCGGAACGTCCATCGCGATGTCGGAGGGAAGTTCATCCCACCTAGAACGCCGCTTCTTTGGCATGCTGCCTACGACAGTCCCCTGAGACGACTCACCCTTATTATCGTTCATCTTCCCTCCTTCCTCCATCTCTATCGCATCCCAACGCCGCTTGCGCACCCCTCCCTGCACCACTACTTCGTTCTCGACGCGTGACGGGGTTTTGTCCAGGTCCATCTTCTCCCCGTCCTCCATCTCCACCTTCCTCTCCATCGCATGTCTAACCCGCTCCTCATTTTCCAGACGCTGCAACCTCATCACATCCTGATAGCCTCCCAATGAAACTTGGTGCTTCTCCAGAGCCTCGAAGGCATCGATGCTGTTGTGTGCCTTGCGCTCGAACCGACGGTTGTGGTATTCGGATTGACGGGGAGCGATTTGACGGCTGGTGATGGTGGAAGCGAATGGCTCTGGAGCTGCTTCCTCGGCCATGTCCGCTATTTCAACAAGGATATCGTTCGGAGCGGTGAATGAGTTGAGAAATCTCGGAGACGCCATTGCGACAATAGCAAGTAGGGGCTGCTTGCAGGAGCTATGAGAAGTGGGGAGTAATGAAGGTCTTGCGGGAAAGTGAGGGTCGCAGTTTCCATATGCTCACAACCGCGCCCACCCCTCGGTCCCGCTGCGCCCGAGTCACTAGTATGTTTCCAGTTAGTGACACCCCATGACACGCCCCAGACTGAACCTCGTAATGTAATACGCATCTCGACTCACTATCGATAGTACATTCGGTTCGAAGCAACCGTAAGGCACCTTCGCCCTTAGATATCAGTGCAGTTGATGGGTATGTTTTATGTATCGGGTTAACTTCTCTTGTACAGAGAGGTACATGGTCCGCCAATGTAAGGATTCCCTGTTTGCCTGTTTGAACGTCGTATTGGAAGGAGACTTGTAATAAAGTTATATGGCTTACCTGTCACTATCATGATCCAGAGTCTGCTCCTAAAGCCAACCGGAACACGTTGTCGAGGCTCGACGTCAACGGCGGTGGCAGACCGTAATGAAAACTGACGCCGGCGCGCTGGCGCTCCGTATAATACGCGTAGGGCAACTTATTCACTTCACTATAGGAGGAAGAAACGTTCAATCCTGGGGATGTCATCTGGGAAATACCATGTTCTCCGAAACTGAAACACCGTCCCAGTGTCGAAACGATCTTCAACAGGCGTCCCAATAATTAAAAATACACTAAATAGTTGCATTACCCTGACATCTATGCACTCTAATGCAGGAAAACACCGCGAAAACACCCGCCATGCACACAAACCGTCCAAGCTCCATGCACATCCTCACACTCCTTGTGCTGCAAAATCACTCCAGCACCGGCTTACCGCCCTCGACCTTGCCGCCCAGCTTCTTGTACTCCTTCATCACCTTCTTCATCTCCTGCGACACTGTGTTCATCTCCTCCATGAAAGCCGCGAGCACCTCCGGCACGAGCTCGTCCGTGTCCTCGTCGCTCCGCGCGCTCTCCTCCCCCCTCTCCCTCTCCCCGCGCTTCAGCATCCGCTGGATCCGTTCCCGGCGCTTCGTAGCCTCCCCGAAGAGATCCATGTACGTGCCGTAGCACACCTTATAGTACTTGCGCAGCGATACGAGGTCCGAGGGAAGAGGGCGCGGCTTGAACCGCGAGACGTGTGTCGCCGCGGCGGGCGGCCGCGCGCGCTTGACTGGGGGCTCTTCGGAGGGTGCATGATCACGGAGCGGCGCCCGATCCCGGTCTCGGCCCCGGTCTCGGTCTCGAGAACGTGCGACGGGCACGGACGACTCAGACTCGTCTTCAGAGGAGGACGTGTAGATGGGGGACTTGCGCTTAGGCTTGGGCTTGCCGGAGGTGCGTGGAACTGGGGTCGTTTCCACGGCTCTGGTGCCCCTGGTGCTGGAAGCGGACGAAGAGGACTGCCGCTTCTCTGCCACAGGCGGTTTAGGCGGCAACGAGGAACGAGGGTTTGGGGGTAGCGAGGAGCGGGGAGGTGAGAACGCCACTGAAAAAGGAGAAGGCTCTTTCTTGATTTTCGGGCGCGGCGGCGCGAGGGGAGACGGCTCGCGCACAACGACCGGCTTCTTGGGCAGCGACAAGTCTCGGCTACGAGACTTTTCTGGGCTGCGCTGCGCGTCAGCATCGAGCTTGCGCTTCTTCGAGGTGCTTGCACTGAGAGGCCGCTCGCGCTCCGAGAATTCTGAGTCGTTTCCGTCTTGTGGCGGCTTCTTGCGCTTGAAGGAGGGCAAAGGTGTGGGGGCAGGGACAGGGATAGGTGAAGCGCAATCCTTGATTCTGGGTTTCTCTTCTGTTACGCTGTCGCGTTCACGGACGCGTTCTCGCCCTCGTCCGCGTTCTCGGTCCCGTTCCTCCCTTCGGCTGTCAACAGGGCGAGGTGTGCTGGAGGAACCCTGATCTTCCTTTTCCCGCTTGCGTGTCTTTATTTTCGCCGCAGCCGCAGCGACAGAGCTCGATCGCGATTCCTGCGCCGGTGGCAGAGCGACGGGCGGCAAGGGCTTTATAGAAGCCGACGCTTCTGGCGCAGAGCGCTTACTCTCGCGCGACTCCGTGGGCACCGTCTTTTTCAGTGGCGGCAGGGGGGAGTTCGCGCGGGGCTCCATAACCGGAGGGCTGTCGGACGGCTTCACCTTGTAGCCAGAGCCAGGCAGCCTACGTGCCACAGGCCGCGTCGACGACGTTGGTGTCCCAGCCGCACTCCCCTCATCGATGTCCCGTGCCTTGCCTTTCCCGCTCTCGTCTTTTGAAGGGATCGCGATATCGGGTACCTTCTTCCGCGCACCCTCCCCCGACTTCGTCTTCTTCGTCTTCTTCGTCATTACGACCCCATTCTTCTCCGGGCCCGGAGCGCTAGTCCCTGGCGCCGCACTGGACGTGTTGCGGTAACGCACGTGGTCCCAGATGGGGTCCGACTCAGGTATCTTCATAGTCCGGAACATCACCCGAGCCTGGCAGGCCACGCCTCTCCGATCCTCAGCTCTAAATGTTGGGAACTCGTACGGTCGCACCTCCCGCCACGACTCGAGTTGCAGTTGCCACATCAGAGGTCCACTCGCGTCGCTCTTTTTTGAGGTGGGGACTGGCTCGGCGACCTGGTTGTCGGATAAAGTTGGATGATGGCCAACTCGGAAGAGCAGTGCTGCTCACCTGTCGCAATAGAACCATAATATCATTCTCCTGCGCCTGTGTCCGCTCCTTCCCTAGACACAAAGTGATCGCCTGTGACACGGTCCTCTGTTCAACGGCAAGGCAGTGAATGAGGCGCGCCCTTGTGGCCCGGTCGGCGGTGGACATCGCGGAAGTTGACGAAGGAAAGCCAGCCGTCGCCCGGGAACTCGAGGTAGTAAGCGGCGGAGGTGCTTTCGACGAAGAGGCGTAACTCGTCGAATGACTGGACGTCCGGCTGGCGGACCCCACATTTCTTTTGCCCTTGGTCTTAGAGCTGGGATAGGAAAGGTCCGGCGGGGTGTCAAGAAAGATGGCCTTGCGCTCTGTACGCTGCTTCGCAGCCTCGAGGGTGCGGTCACGGATGGTCTCCTCGACCTTCTCGCCGAGCTGCCGGTCAACAATGAACTTGCCGACCACAGTCGCATAGGGTTTGAGCGACATGCTCGGCTTCCCAGGTGTCTGCACGCGGATGTACATCTCGTGGATCGTGTTTTCTTGGTTCGGCGCCACGGGATAAAATGTGTTGCCGATGTAGAGGCCCTGCTGCGTGTGAGATGGCATAAACCACAACGAGAGTGTGCGGTGTGCATACTGGAGTCTTGCCGAAATCGAACACGACCTTCCCTTGGTTCTCGCCGTTCTCCAGTGCCTCAAACGTTTCCTGCGACATGCGAATGAGCATGGCTTTCTTCGGCTGGAGATGGGAGAGCGTCGTGTCCTCTGGCCTCGGCTGGCCTTGGAGAGTGAGGGACCTATTCGCCGGGAGAGGCATGGTGAAATGATAAGTTGGTGAGGTGAGAGGTCGATGGGGGCAAGTGAGCGGCGTCCGAGAACGGCTTCGTGTGGCGTGGCGCAGGAGGTGAAAGAGAGAGAGACTGGAGGGTGAGAGAGGAAGGAGGGCGATGAGAGCCTCGCGTCGTGCGCGGGCCTGCTCGGTGGTCGCCAGACAATAGAGACAATTGAATGGAGGGCAGGAGGAGATGTTGAGGAGGAGGACAAGGGACAAGAACGTTGAGCTCAAGCCGTTGCACAGCCAACTCCACAGATCATATCAGGCCACTCGGTGCTAGCGCTAGCCTCCTCAAAACCTTCGCGGGACTTTTTATTATGACCATATATATCCCTCCTCCCCCTCTCAATTCCTCAAACGTTCGCTGATAGGAGACATTCATCGTCATTGACGAAGTGAAAGTGAAGCGCACTGCAGTTACAAGCGAAGTACTAGCGCATGGCAGCAGAGCCATGGGCGATCGTGCACGAGTTCTCGGCGCTGAAGGTAAGTACTAATCTCTGACATTGACCATACATCTGTATGTGTGTCCATATTCCTTAGAGATGAATTACGCCAATAGTTGTGCATAATTTCTTGCCCTAATACCGCGATATGCTCGATTGTAGACCATACGACTTGGGCAAAACGCTGAAAAACATATCAGTGGCATTTTCATGCGACCGCTTTTTTCAGCAGACTCGGCATTGCGTCATTCTTAACGAACTGAATCATCCTGAGCCTTGTTGTTCTGGCAATGTAGACTTATTCCCGCATAGTGCACGCAGCAGTGGTGCAAAGTCATGTACAAGGCTTGTGTCCGGCCTCAGATCCACCACGAATATCTTGACATCTGGGCCTAGGTCAGTTCACAGTGATGTCCACTATCTTATCATGCCTTTTGTATGCTCACCCACAGCTATGAAGCTGATCATAGGGACCAGCTTATCATCGATTACATGACGATGACCCGGTGATTTTGCTTCAAAGACAGTATAAAGGTTCGTAGTACATATGGATAATGCCCTAGGGCCTATGATGACTTATTCGCCGAGACGCATCCCTCGGTCTCTGTCTCCCGCATGCTGTGATCTCAAGTCAAGAGAACACAGTCTCAAATGATGGTGCCTGATCCTAGGTGTTCGTCTGTAACCCCCTGTAACCCCCCATGAGACCGTCTTCGTTCCACCAACCTCTCACCCTCCATAGACGCCTACCCATGGGAAGGTTTGCGGCCCGATCTCGTCTCATACTCGCCCGTTTTAAGTCGCCTGCCCTTCTTTGTGATGGTGGACCGCGAGTCAACATGCGAGTGAGTGTGAGATCAATTTGAATAATCCACCTCATCAATGCTGACATTCACGAGAAAGCGTGTCCAGCTTCGGGCGGACAATGTTCGCAATTCGTTCGCACTCTCACACGGTCTGATGGCGATAGCGAGTGTGCGATTGCAGCGATGCCTGGATTTCGGACTCTGACAGTTTCTGGTCGGGATCCATGGTTACAGTGCAGTCGAAACTGCTCAATGACAACAGAATATCACTGATCGGAGGGAACGCAGTATCTAAGTGGCTGTGGCATACCGAACTGCTGGGGTCATGTCAGCAAGTATTCCATATGTCCGGGATCGCTTCCTCCATCATGATCGTCCCCGTTTTTCCTTCAGCGTTGAGTATTGACAGATGATTCGCGCCCAACTTCAAATAAAAGGCCTCGTACCTCGAGATCTGGCTCCATTCTCTCTTTCCTCCCTCGGGCTCCCTTGACTGGCTCCCACCTCTTGACGAGGGCAATCTTGCACGCTCATTCCTTTACTTCTTGCGGCTAGTTCCCTTGTTGTCCACGACCGCTTACGCTCCACGCATCTCCGAAGCAGCTCGACGCTCTTTGCATACCCAGCCCACTTATACCATGCATCTCGTTTCTGCCCTGTCTGGTCTCCTTCTATGCAGCGTGCTCACCCGCGCCGTGCCCTTGAGCCCTCGTCTCGTCAAGCTTGACCCTGCGGCCACCGCAGAGGCGCAAAAGCGCGACGCCACCGCGACCCGCGCGTTCTCATCCACCGAGATCAAGACCTCAGACGGCCAGTGCCTCTTCGTCGTCAGCGGTTCTGGCGACTTCCGCGAGAACCTCACCCCCGTGCAGGTTGGCAAGTGCGATGGCTCCGCCGGCCAGAAGTGGGACGTCATTACCAAAGGCGTGCACAATGACCGCCCAGGGACCGCCCTTATCGTCAGCGCCTTGGTAGGTCCTTTATTACAATGGTTAGGAAGAGAACTACTTCGGGGCTAATAGTACGTACAAAAGACCCAGGCGTGCCTTAACTTCGACCCTCGGCGCGCTGCCGGGAACCAGGTCATCCTCTTCTCATGCGGCGGTCGCGCCGATGGTGGTAAGGACAATTGGGTCAACTTTGTTGTGCGACTCGTGAAACTGATTTTGCTATAGGCGGAGCTGTCACTGACTCTCAGCTCTTTACGTTCAACGGTGGATCGGGCCCGTTACCCTTCGTCCCACAGAACGGCAACAATCAGACCATCCTGACGGTGAAGAACAACCTCCTCGATCAGGCGTCCGGATCCCCCGACAAGGCAAGCGGAAATGAGGTGAGTGTTCTCCTGGGATATACATATACATGACGACTGACCGAGTTCGCGTTTCGTGACGAATTCCAGTTGTTCACATTCGGCGGCAACGGAACCCCTGCAGCGTCTTCATCCCCGTCAAGGGCCACGTCTACCGCACCTCAAGCGACGGCCACGCCGCCGCCAACGTCGACCGCGGCCACGTCGACGACCACTGGTCCCGTAAGCGTTTCGCGCGCCGGCGGCGTGTTGAACCCCAGCGCCGCCGCCGAGGCGAACCCGCGCGACAACACCGCGACGCGCGCGCTCTCCAGTGTTGCCATCAAGGTGCGCCCGCTCTCCCCTCCACCTCGTCCCAAACCTCCTCCCTGACCACACCCCCGTGTACGACAGACAAACGACGGAAACTGCTTGTCCGTGGACGCGACCACGGGCGACTTCCGGGAGAACCTGATCCCGATCGAGGCGAAGGCGTGCGACGGCAGCGCAGGCCAGAAGTGGGACGTGATCACCAAGGGCGTGCACGACGACCAGCCCGGGTTTGCGCTCCTCGTCAGCACGCTCACCCAGGGCTGCATGAACTTCGACCCGCGCCGTGCGGATGGCGATCAGGTCATCCTCTTCTCGTGCGGCGGCCGTGCCGACGGTGGTGGAGCTGTCACCGATTCTCAGGTATGCCCATTACCAGCCCAGGTGTCTGACTGAAACTCGGATGGCTGATGCCGATGTGCGCTTGCAGCTGTTCGTGTTCAACGGCGCGACGAAGAACGTCCCGCTCGTGCCCCAGAGCGGCCATAACCAGACGCTCTTCACGATCACCAACGGGGCGCTTGGCCCATCAGCGGGATCGCCCAATAGCGCGTCTGGTAACCAGCTGTTCACGTTCGCATGAGGAGCATGACGCAGATTACTTGCATGGTCCGGGTGCATGGAATGATGAAGTGGATCTTTGTAATTTAATTTAACATGCCACCCGACGGTTCAGCAATACAACATTTCATGCACGCTGGTCGCGACTGAAAGCTCGAAGACAATGTCATTCTAGGCTCCTCTCCAGGCGCAGTCACATCCTCATTATCATTCGTGATTGCGTCTGAAGCCATGTCGCAATCCCTACACCACTTGGAAAGATATAAAATATCAATGACCACTACATATATGTCCAGAAGGCTAATTAGTTACAGGCAACAGTAAAATGTCTACGTTAAGATGGATAGTCTGCATGATATGGCTAAGCAACGACTAGGATGGCACCCACACGTCCATTCACTCTTCTGGCGACGCAGGCTACAACAATGGCACAGAGATAACAAACCCGTTCCCTGACTGAACAAGAGCCGCAACACCGATGTCCTCACTCTGCGCTTCGGGGTATATCCTTATGGGCGTGACTGCATACGGCAGGTTATCCGTATGCCGGTAATAGTGCGTCCCGAGCTGGGGGTCCTCCACATCGTGCGCCCTGCCACAAGACGCAAAGTGAGCACAACCTTTAACATTCCAGAACGGAAAAAAGCTCAGCAACTTACTCCTTACAATGCCCCCGATACTGGACCAGCTCTCCCCGATATCGACACTTGGTGCATCCGAACTTTGTCGACAGCCGCGTCAAGGCCGCGGCATCGTGCCTTGCTCGCCTGGACACCTCCAGTTGCGCGACCCTCTTCGCATGCTCGACGCCGAGATGCACCCACTCGGGCGCGTGCCGTTCCTCCACGAGTGGGAATAACCGCCCGTGTCGCGCCTGTGTCATTCCCTGCATCAGCTACCCCGCACGCAATCCCAGGCTCGGGACGGGAAGACGCCACTTACCCCATTCTTCCAGTCGAACACCATGCACCCAGTGGTCAAATTAGTGCAGGGGCGGCACAGCAGCCGCACCTCGCACGCCTCCATCTCTTCGAACGTCGCCGCCGCTGGGTCCTTCCCGCACGCGGTGATCACCGCCACCAGCCGTTCCAGCGCGGCGGAACAGAAGCTGAAAGACTTGTCCTGCGGCCACGGCGGCGGCTCCTTGTGCTCGAAGCACGCCCGTGAGATGGCCTGACGGTACGCATCGGCGCCCCCGAAGTAGAACTCCAAGAACGAGACCGTACGCACGCAGCGGTGCGCGAGGACCTGCGGCCAGCGGATGCCCCTGTAGCTGCAGTTCTTGCAGTCGAACGACGCGATCGCGAGCGAGAGGAGCGTGTCGTCGTCCTCCGGGAGGGCGAGCCTCGGAACTGTGTCGGCGCCCCCCCTGACCAAGGCCGCAAACTCCCGTTTGCGGTCCTCGCGCCATTGCGCTTCTTGGGCCGGCATATGTGCCTCGCAGAGTTCGAGCAGCGCGTCCTTGATGACTTCCGTGTCCGCGCTCGCCTCCATCACATCTCGGAACGGAGGCATCAGGGCGTAGTCGGCAAATAGAGGCTTCCAGTCCATGTCCGCTGAGATAGGGAGTCTTGCGGCGCCATATTCGAGGAGCGCCTCGCGTAGGAGGCCCAGTCGTGCGCAGGTCATGTCCAGACGCTCACGAGCGAGGCGCTTTGTGCGGATGTTCGCCATGTACCTGTGGAGGCCCTCATAGATCTTTAGCCAGCCTGGTAAATGGCTGATAATTAGCGACGAGTCGCTTTGGAATGCTTTGCTTTACGTACCGTATGGCGTTAGCTTTTGGCTTTTGCGTACCGACTTGTGCTGGCTGAATTCGTACTCTTCCAAGTCGTCCATGAAGGCCAGCTCTTTGGCCCAGCCGTCCTCCCGAAGTCGTTCCCGAATACTGCACACAATATAGTATCAGACATTGTCCCGGAATTGCGATTGCACAACCTACTCTGCGAGACGTCTGTCTCTAATCGCATCCAATTCGTTAGACCTGCTTTCTTCCTGGCGCTTCTGCCACTCGGACATCCGGTGTGCGTGCTGCAGCATGTCTTCCTTTAGCCGCGAAGAGAATCTCAGGGGAGAGTTCAAAGCCTACCTCTTTCCTGCTCTTCACCGCCTCCACGCGTTCTGTAACGAAAGCCTTCCTCTCGTCATCAGTAGACAGGGAATCCCATTTCTCCCGGAACTCCCTGATCTCGACAACGTGATAGTAAGTATCCTTGAACCTAGACCCCTTCCTAAACATGATGGGAACTGTCAATACCAACGCTATCAAGTCAGGTCATGGATCATGAACAGCTCCTACGTGTATGGTGCCTGGACGTTGTTTAGGAAACCCTGATTGACGGATGTCCGTTCTAAAACGTCGCCGATGAAAACAATTTCATAGTACCCATTGGTAACTCTATATTGAGGTGTGAGAAAATAAGCCGTTCGGAAGATATCTCACCGCACGTACAATTTCTCCTTGCAGGACGGGCAGTATCGAACGCCGAACTCCCAGAGCATGTTCTTGACATTGGGTTTGAGACACCCCTACAAACCAAGCGCGCGCATTCAGTACACGTCGTGGATTTTAAACAGCGTTGAGATATCACCACCTACATGGCAATGCGAGAAAAAGACCAGGTTCACGTATGCGGGCTCGCTCAGGTGCTCCGGGCAGTCGGGGAGGCCCTCGACCTGCCGCCTCGCGGCCTTCCACAACCGCGACGCGTTCCTGCTCATCAAGAATTCCCTAAAGTCCTTTGTCGTGCGCGCTAGGTTGAGGAGGTCGCGCGGGTGCATGTGCCCGAAGATCTGCAGCAACCACAGTGGCGCATACATTGACCATGGAGACGGCGGTCAGCCACACAGTGGACGAGAATATATCGAATGCGCACCTCGATGAGGATATCCAACGGCATGTTAGGCATGTCCTTGAGCCCACCACGCCGACCACGTAAGTTGCGGCGGGCAGGAACTTGTTTCGCCTGCCCACTGTCGGGAGTGGCACTGCTTGCCACGCCCGCTTCAGGACCAGTCTGGGGGGCGGTTTCAGGCCCGCGATGTCTGGCTCTCTTAGCTCGAGGCATTTTCGAGTGATATTTGTGGGTATATGCGCGAGATGGGGGAGGATGTTGAACGTTGCTACGAAGCGGCGTTGGTGGTTGTTCGATGGAGGACTCTGGGAGCCTCGGGAGGGCATTTGTTGGTGGCCCATCTGGCGCTGGAGCTTCGGATCTCGATACGCGGATACAGCACCGGTACCTGCCAAACGCAGTTCAAGACAATGGCTGCGGCCCCGCAGCTCGGACCCAGCTTGCTTAATCTGTCAAGTCGGGACTTCGAGCCGATCCTCATGGCGTCATGGGGTTTTATTGCAAGGAGCTTCCATGAAAGCCGAAAGGATCCATATACATATCCAATCATCCACATTACAATATATTATACAAGCACCAGGAAACAAGTTATAAAAAGTGCGCAAGTACCTCGGAAGCCAGTAAACCGATGAAGAAGTGGCAATCAATCACTCTCTGCACCATTCAAGAGACGAAGGATGTTGATGACTGCAAAAGTGGGTCAGCGATACAGGTGGGCAGAGGAAAAGAAAACACTCACAGAGGTTAATGAAGCTACAGGGCGACAGAAAGCAGTCATCAGTACATGCTACCAGTGGGAAAATCGTAGAATACTTACTCGATGTACAGGCTGACGGCAGCAGCAATGTGCTCGTCGTGCGAGAACCTGTTAGTGATCATGTACGTATCATAGATGACATAGCCACTGAAGAGTAGGCAGCCACCCGCAGCCAAGACGAGGTCCATGGTGTTGCTGAAGGGAAGGAAGATCCCAACGACACCGGTCATAACTGCACATTGCATTAACGCACTGCACTTGGCACGAACGAAAGGGACTAGGACTTACGGAGAGCAACGAGACCGGCAAATAGGTACGATCCCATGCCAGAGAAGTCATACTATCGCGAGCGAAGTCAGAAAGATGTCAAATCTAGGGCCACGGTGCACATACCTTCGACTGGAGTGTGAAGAGGGTGAGGCCCAGAAACACTCCCACAGTAATCAACCTACGAGGTTGTGGATACTTAAGCAAAACTCAACGTAATAGATGCGGGGAAGCTGTGCTTACAAGGCTTGGAGGACGATGGTGCTATCAAAGAATGCTGTCGCGACACCGAGAGTGAAGGCTTCAAGCAAGGTGAAGGTGGAGAGCAGGATGTAGTTTAGGGGCGAGTCAAGGCGTTTCCAGAAGAGTAGGCCAAGGTTGACAAGGGTTCCGAACAGAGGGACGTAGAAGGACCATGGACTGAATCATGTCAGTAAGGAGTCATTCACGCAGCCGGGGCAGTACATACTGCGTTACGATCCAGAAGACGGTCTGAGAGTCGCGAGAGATCAGGCCTGCAACGATTGTAGTGGCAACCTACGACGATGTAAGCACGAGAGGAGGGGCGTAGCTCAGGAGAAACGTACAATTTGACAAACTGGAATGGCATGGCGCGATAAGGATGGTAGTTCGGTTGGGAACAGCTGCGAAACTCACACAAAATGGTGTAGACCTTGCGCACGAAATCGTTGCGAATCTGCAGCGCGCACTGTGCGACAGTAGCCCCATACTAAGATTCTCCATGAGCCAGGGAAGGAACCGCAAGCCGCGACGACTGAAACTTACCAGGAAATCATCTGGAAACTCTCCTATAGGATGGTCGTAGACCCCAGATCTTCCCGCGACGGCACCGAGGAGAGGTTGAGTTGCTGCATCGTTTTGATAGGACGGTGGAACGGGTTTTCCAGTGCCAGGGTATGGTGGGGGAGGATTGCTGTAATAAGCCATGATGGTCGTAGAGTGCGTAGATGGAGGAGAGTAGAGTAGAATGGAGAGAGGAGAGCCGCTGCGCAGCGACAGGTCGTCCTCGTCTCCCTGACATAATAAGCGGCTATGGAGTTCGGGGTCTCGCTCAATCGAGCAAGTGCCACGTGCTGAGCACAGCATGAACACGCCAGCGCCTATTAGGGCGTTATCGGTTGGTTACTTATCTGAGGAAATTGGTGCGTTGCTTTCGTCACTCAAACGAAAGAGCACGCAAAGGCCCGACACGCCCAGATGGAGTGCTCTTCTTCATAAGCGTAAGTATACTGTCTTAGCAATGCTGACCACTCTCCTCTGCACCCCAATTGCCGTCCGAACATCCTCCAATTTAAAACCCGAACCCATAAGGACTCGGATACCCAACTAGACCTTCCTCCCTTCCACCCCGGATTTACGCCATGGCACGATCTGGCCAGCACATAGAACCTCCGGCAGCTCACGTGGCATCCGACGAGACTGTTCCTCTCCTAGGGAAACCTCCAAATCGGCCGACCCCATTGCCAAAGCTGCAGCTCGCAGTCATCTATGCGATAAAGTTGACACTTCCTATCGCAACAACTCAAGCTCTGCCATACTACAATGTCTTCATCGAGAAACTCGCAGCCTCGGAAGGGGCAGATACAGGCTATTATAGCGGACTCGCGGTTAGTCGTCTGACACAACAGTTTACTCAACTCCACCAACCAGTCTGAATTCGAATGACGTCACAGAACAGTGTCGCCTCCATCACTCAGTTCACCAGCATGTTTGTTTGGGGAGCCCTCTCTGGTAACACCAGCGCCGCGTTGCCCACTGGTTGTCTGACTGATGAGACGACATTTGTTTGCAGATCATCATGGTCGAATCCCGGTTATCCTGCTGGGCACCACGGGCACCGCGTTCTTCACCCTCCTCTTTGGTCTTTCGGGATCTCTCACCAGCGTCCTCATCAACCGATTCCTCGGTAGGTAAAGCTTCAAAATGTCTAGCGAGTCGGACACTAATGGTCCTTGCTACAGGTGGTTTCTTCTTTGGTATCACAGGGGCCATCCACTCCGTGGTAGGGGAGCTGTCGGACGAGACCAATCAGTCGATTGCCTTCCCATTGTACGACGTAATCTCTGCCTTGGGATACGTAATAGGGTGAGCGTCCGCTTCTCAGAATAGCTTGTTTTATGAGCCTCATTTCGTTTGACTCGGTAGCCCATTAATTGGAGGCACGTTCGCGGAACCTGCGAAGCGATGGCCCAACGTGTTCTCTAGTCCGGTTTGGACGCAGTACCCTTATGCCCTACCATGTCTCATTTCGGCTACCTTGTCTTTGGCCGCGGCGTTTCTCACCGCGTTCATTCTAGAGGAGGTAACGCACATTCTTCTAGAACCTGTCGTTCGTTTCTCTTACTCACTCTTTGGCAAGACGCTTCCTAGCAAACGTATATCCCCGCACGCGTCATCCATCGCGGTCGTCTCGATCGTAGAAGAGGAGCAAGAATCTCTCATAGCAGCAGCATCCTCCACGGACGCTGTCATCGATATCCATCCCGAGGAGCCCAAGCGGCCGCTTGTCAGGGAACTGCTGTCCATTCCGGTGCTCCAGGCGGTATTCGCGTCCAGCGTAGCGCTGGGCTTCGCCGGATCCTGCTTCAACAGTGTCTTCGTCCTCATGGCGTACTCCCCCATCAAGGAAGGCGGTCTTGCGCTCTCGGTGCGTTCCCCCTCTCCTGTCTCATCGTAAACCTCACGCTCATTTCCCAACTATGGTGCTTCTACTTCCTCGAATCTCCCACCATCTGCGTCTGCAATCCCATCCTCGGACCCCCACCTCTAAACTTTACGAAACAACTACGTCAACCACTACCATGACGTCTGCATCGTCCCGACACCCTATCCTCCACTTCTCGCTTCCTACTCCACACTCCTATACCCTCCCTCCCCTCACAGCCCTCGCAAATCGGCCGCGCGCTCTCCGGCATGGGTGCAGTCTCGATCCTCCTCAAGCTCGGCATGCCGGCGCTCCTCCGGCGCTTCGGCACGCTCCCCATGTTCGACTTCTGCATGTACGCCTGGATCGCCACCTTCGCGTCCATGCCCCTCGCGTCCTGGGTCGCGCAGGCCACCGCCGCGGCGCGCGGGGACGGCCCGGGCCTGCGCGACGCGGGCACGGGCGAGTGGCTCTCGATCGGCTTCGTGCTCTTCCTCTCGCGCCTCGGATGCCTCGCGTTCTCGTAAGTCCCGCTGTGCAGGTGTGTATGCGTGTGTACGGGGGGTGCTAACGGACACGCCGGACCGCAGGATAATTATGATCCTCACGAAGGACCATACCCCGGGGACGACGTCGCTGGGCACCGCGAACGGGCTCGCAGAGCTCTTCCAGTCGATAGCGGCGGCGCTCGGGCCTGTCACCGTCGGCTCCCTGTTCGCAGTTTCCGCGAAGAAACACCTCCTCGGGGGCTACCTGTGGGTCGTACTGTTGGTGCTCGAGTCTGGGTTCGGGGCCTGGGTCGCGGGTCGGATCCGGCGGTTCCGTGACTGAGTACCGAATTCGGGTTCAGGGTTTGTTTGAAGCTTCCGTTCATCTATGTATGTACATATAGACTGCGAGGAGATAGTAACGAGCGGATTGTAGGCTGCGTGTCGTAATATGTCGTGAATCGGGACACTGGATGATGGGAGTAGCCGCACTGTAAATAGATGTGTGTATGTATATTACTTTTCTGGCCGCATAGACTTGTTCATCCTCGCAAAGCGCGACTGCCGCGACTAACCAAGGATCGCCGCCTACCGGTCCTATCGAACAGTAGTGCGTTGGGCGGTAGCCGGTGCGGGAACGGGCGGCCGGTGCCTATCCACATAAAAGAGGAGGGGGAAGAGGAGAGTCAACGAATCATTCACACGCGGCGCGACGCATAACGTATTATGCAGGTGGAGAAGCGAGAGGGAGTTGGAACACTGACTCCAACGGAACCCCGTGCTCGTAGAGCTCGCGCAAGGGCGCGGTCATCGGGTCCATGACCGCGCGCAGGGTCGACATCAGCGCGCTGGCGGTCATCTGGAGCGACCAGGTGCCGACGGCCTTAACGCGGCGGTGGAAGTTGGCCTGCGCGACGTGGTAAGCCATCGCCTCGTAGACCTTCATCGAAATTGCGTCGATCATGCCAGCTGGGGGAATGTTAGGGGCGTGACAAAGGACACGAGAGGTGATAGCGACTTACTCTCCCACATCTACAAAGGAAGGGGTGGTGAGCCAGGGCCGGAGACATAGCATACAGCGAACATACCGTCCAAGAACCGTCGAAGTCCTCTAGGTCATGGACAACCCTACAACGGATAGGGACCAACGTACGGTTCGCGCTACAAACGATGCCGCATCAGCATTCGCAGGCCATGTCGTAGCGTTAGACTGACTACTTACTTCATGAACGCAACAATGGGGCGAATCAGCGCGTTGTTCACATAGCTCAGGTCGCTCGTGAAGATCGGCACGACAGCCTTCAGATCCCTAAACCGCAAGTCAATATCCACGACGACCTTGGGCGTCTCCGCCTTCCCCTCCTCGACCTTTTCGACCTCCTCATCCGAGGGCGCGCTCAGCGGCGGCTTCGCGAGCTCACGTTGCCCGGGGATACGGTCTATCGTAACCGACGTGATGGTGTCCGCGAGCTCGCCCAGGAGCGCATTGAGCGTTGGCCCCTGGGACGGATCCCGCGGGAACTTAATGTCCAGCACGGCGTCGACCTTGCCGGAGGTGAGCCACGAGAACGGGCCACCGGATGTGGACATGCTCTGCAGGTGATCGATGTTCAGGCCGTCCATCCGGAAGCGCGACTGTAATCCAACGGAATATTTAGATGTTGTCGCAAGCATAACAGACGGAAAGCTAACCATGCAGCTCCACTGGCCATCTTGGAGGTCCTGTTCTGTCGTACGGCCGATGCTCTGTGGGCGGTGGAGACTGAAGAGACAGTTGTCGTATTGCCCAACGACGTTCTCCGCGCAAAGGAAGTCGTAGAATGCCCACTGCTTGCGGAATGTCTGGATATCCGCACGGAAGATGGATGCGGTGAAGGGGCGGAAGTCACCCGGCTGGTACACGGTGATGAGCAAGTCCTCGATCTGCAGGGACTCGAGCTCAAAGTCGCCAGGTTGGGCCGTGTGGCGGAACGCTGCGGGGTCAAGCGGGTTGTCTGGGTCCCAAGTGACCGAACGACGATCTTTCGAGTCATTAGTATGCGGGTACGTGATTCGTTCTGCTACGCGAACTGACCCAGAACACCGCGCACACCCTTGATCACCGCATCCTCGACGAGGCCCTTTCCTTCAAACCATCGAGCAAATGACAGTGTAACGTCGATGGAATCCATGCTCAAGTCGAACATGGAGTAGTTCAGATCATCCTCCGAGTGGTCCTGCGGACCTTCATCGTCTTCCTCCCCTATCCATCCATGGTAAGACGGATGGTTGCTCACGTCATAACCGGCTGCGACATCGTGTCCAGAGCTGTTGATAGGCTTCCTGTAGAAGTTATCTGGACGGCGGGTAATGAACACATTCTTGAAGGAGATGCGGGAGTCTCGCCATTTCGGGACGATAGCCGACTCGAAGATGATCGTAATGCCGGTTTCCGCCGTGAGGTAGTCGCTGAGAGCGCGAGCAATATACTCTACAAAACGGGGATTATTGACGTCGGTCGACGCTCCCGAGCACAAAGTAATGTTCACACATACCTTGCAATCGCAAGCTATTGGCAGTCGCGAAAAGCACGGAAAAGAAAGTGGTGCTGGCAAGGGGTCAGGACGCAGAGAGGGAAGTATGAGGACTAAGACTCACGTTCCGACGAAGAGCCAGAGCGTTTGGCTCATGAGAAACCACGTCAGAAACGCAGAGAGGTCATCTGCGTTATATCTCCTGAACGACCGGATGGTAAGCCATCTGAACCGGATGCGCATCCGCTGCCAGAAACCGTCTGCTGCCTTGAGGAAGTCGTCCCTTGTCGGACGTTGCAAATGGGGAAGGGACATGGCAAGCCTCCTGAACATTCGTGGGTAGTGTTCTAAGCTGACGCCCTCTGTCCCCTCCTTGTGCGGTGGTGAGGCCTTGTCCTTTTCAGAAGGCTTGGCATCCTGCTGGCGAGTTTCTTCGGACAATTGCCGCGGTCGATTCTCCTGCAGTACGGGACGATAGGATGAGAGCTGACGCAAGATGAGGCGAGTCCTAGGTGTCCAAGCAGAAGAACCAGATGCTGTTAGGTGCACGCGTGCGGAGAAAGACAGTGGGGAAGCGGGGGAAAGATGTTGCTGCCTGAAGAAATTGCGTATGGTGTTGTACCTGTCGAAGGCCGCGCCACGACTGGCGTGTTGCACGAAGAGACGCTTCATTCCGTGCATGAAGACGGTCAGAAGGACAGTGGTGGGGCTAGAGCATGGGGCGGGGACGTCTGCTCACACGAGCAAGACGCAAGAGAGAGCGAACGCGAAAGTCCAGGCATCCTCGCGTAACTATTAAACTAATTCCACCGAGGAGTGCCTGCACGTGACCCTGTCCCCGCGCAACACGTCCCACAGCGACGAGCACTCTTCGGGCAGTCTGACAGCGACGCGCGAGCCCATCAGCCGAACAGCCCGACAACGATGGCCCACGACCACCCCCCTCGCTTCGTGACGGGTGTCTTTTTCCCTCGCCCACCTCTTCCCTTGACCTTCCAGGCTCCGTCATTCCACCATGCCAGCAGTCGCAGACAGCATTCTTGAGGTCGGCTACCGTCTCCTGGACAAGGTGTGTGGGCTTCTCTTGAAGAAATATGCCCGCTCATCATGCATGACAGGGACTGGTCCCGGATTTTGTCCTGAGACCTGTCATCAGAGCTCTCTGTCGACAGAGACTTCGCGAGATTGACCACGGCTCGTTTGAGGCCAATTTTGCCGCCAAAATGAAGTGGATAGAAGGTGTACGCGCCAGGTCTAAGATCGCGGACGTCCCAGAGAAGGCGAACGAGCAGCATTACGAGGTACGTGGCAAGATGCCCCCGCATCATTCGCAGCCATGTTCAAAGGGCGGTCTGTTCTCAGGTCACGACCAATTTCATGCTGTCTTGCATGGGACCGTGCGCGAAATATTCATGCTGCCTGTACCCTACTGGCAAGGAAACGCTGGCGGAAGCAGAAGTGCTCATGTTGGAGAGCTATTGCGAGAAGGCGCAGCTCAAAGACGGACTTGACATCCTGGACTTAGGCTGCGGTATGCCCTTTAGCTCGTTGCATGAATTCGCATGGTCTGATAGCATTGCAAAAGGATGGGGGAGTCTGTCGCTTTACCTAGCCCAGAAGTATCCCAAGTCCAGAATTGTCGGCCTGTCAAACTCTTCCACACAAAAGACATACATAGACAAGACCGCGGAAGCTCGCGGTCTCAATAGCCTCGAGGTATTCGCTTGGAATGCTGTCACTGTCCACATCGGCGTGACCTTAGACACGTCTCTCCTAGATAATAACTGCAGACGTCAATACTTTCGATTTCAACGGGTCAAGGCAGTGAGCACCTCACCTTGTTAGTATTCTCCCTCTCTGAGTTCGCCTTCTCAAGCTTCGACCGCATCCTCTCGATCGAGGTATGTCGCATCACACCTAAGAAACACAAACAGATGTTAGATAATGACCGTATCACAGATGTTTGAGCACATGAAAAATTACAAGGCGTTGATGTCGAAGGTCGTATCGTGGCTCCGCCCCGACGGCCCAGAGGAGTCGCTATTTTTCGTCCATATCTTCTGCCACCGCACGACCCCATATCACTTCGAGGAAGGCGACGGTTGGATGGCGCAGACGTTCTTCTCAGGTTGGCATTCAAACAGGTTTCTACATGCGCATTCACGCATACAACTCATTTCACTCGCATATAGGTGGGACCATGCCGTCGCATGACCTACTGGTGATTTCTCAGCTCGCTTTATTCGGTTTGATGCACTGGCACTCACCTTCGCGTTACCGTACATGTAGTTGTACTTCCAAGACAACCTCACGCTCATCCAGAGCTGGTACGTCAACGGGAAGCACTACTCGCGCACCTCCGAGCACTGGCTTCAGTCGCAGGATGCCAACGCAAAAGCTGGTCTTGCAGAGCTCGAGAGGGATGCTGTCGCCAAGGGGCTGGACAAGGAAGAGGGCAGGAAGGCGTTCTTCCGGTCCGTAGCATATTTGCGATGTGCGTAGCCTCAGACTTAATTGACTTTGATACAGGTTCCGCGTCTTCTACATCGCAGTCGCAGAGTTCTTTGGACTGAATGGTGGAAACGAGTAAGAGATCTGCCATATGAGCCTGGAATGGGATTTACTGACGTGGATACTGGTTCAGATGGGGTGTGGGACATTACTTGTTCAAACTAAAATGATAGGTTACCTCGCTATACGGGACCAATCAGTTGATGTGCAATCGAATGTCGTAACCCACCGCAAGGGGATGCACCTCCCAGATTATCGCCAGTTAGGAGAGTTGATGATGGTATGTGGTGGTGAGTGAATCTCTGGAAAGTTGAACGCACAGCGTCCTCGCCTCGCGATCCTGGTTCGAGATTGAGCGCCCCAGGCCAAACACGCGCACACCGTCGCCACCTTCTGCACCTCTCTCCTTCGTCTTGCGCTCAACCACACCACCACCACTTTACCATCTTCGGCCTCTACTTTCCAGCATGCCTCCTCCTCACAAGAAAGTGAAACTCGGCGACGACTTGGAGCCGCCTCCTCCGAACCAACTGGCCCTTGTCAACGCGCGGGCCAAGTCCGCCACGGCCCGATCGCGGGCCCGTGCGGTGGTTAGGACCAAACGCCGACCGCGCGATCCACCGACGAAGAACATCAAGATGCTGGAGGAGCTACCCATGGACGTTGTATACGAGGTGCGTATTGCCTTCCTGCCACGGCTCTCTTGGGTGCTTAGTGCCGACACGCCTCGCCGCCACGATGCCCCAGATTTTCAGTCACCTGCATCCACGCGACCTCCTGGCCCTCGCTCGGACCAGCAAGGGGCTCCGCACGGTCCTGTTGCGGCGTAATTGTGCGTTCGTATGGAGGGTTTCGCGTGCATTGGTAGGGCTTCTTGACCCCGTCACAAGCCTCGATATGAGTGAACCGGCCTTTGCGAGTACGCTATTCGACAACTACTGCCATGTGAGACTCGCCACAGCTATTGTGCATGCGCTTCTGTTTCCCTAAGCTCATCCGCTTTTTCGTCTTCTAGGGATGCGGGACAATCAGTGACGATATCCTCTGGCCCGTTCCCGTCCGGTACTGTGATGATTGCAAGGAGATCAGGTGAGTAAAGTCTTGCCCGTCCTCCCGTCACCCCATGCCCTGCGTGTGACAGAATTTAACTACCCGATGGCCTTGCAGTTTCGGTGAATCTATCGACAGGGTTCAAGCCATAGCGTCGGCGGCCAATTTCGAAGTAGACAACCTTGTCCTCTTTACTCGCACAACGTACAGATTTTTAGTTGTGCTCTTGCGATTACATGCGAACTAACAACTTGACGGTAGTCGGGAGGATGTCCAGCTCTGGCATCTGCCACAATTAAAGAAGATTGAGGCAAGGTTGGCGACCCTGCAACATACAAACGAGAAACACCGTTATGTACAGGCTCATGTGGACTATGTGGCGGCTTGGAACAAGGTATGTCATCTTCTGAATATCAATGTCCTCCGCGCGCATGCTGTACAAATTAGTGGACGGTACTTATGGTCTCTCGGCTGCAGCATGTGCCGGCGCTAGTTGATTGGTTGCAGGATTACGACGAGAAAATGAGGACCGAGGCTGAAGTCCTTCAGGGGAAACACCGCGTCGCGTACGTCCATACCTTCCGTTGAAGCGTTTATTCGCTCATGCGCCTCTAGTGCCATAGGCAAGCTGCGTGAAACGGGTTGGCATAATGAAATCGATATGATGACCGACGACGAGTTGTACCAGTTAGTCGCTCTAGACCGGCTTACAAGATATCATATGACCGACGAAGGTGAACCTCTATCCTCCTCCTCACCTCACCATCGTCACTAACGGACCGTAGGTTGGGGAACGTTTCGGCCGGCTGTCATGGACTTCTTGAACCGTTTACATGAGGCACCCACGCCAGGCGAAGGGCCCCTCTTTCAGTTGCGCTGGCGCATGCGCCTAATCGAACGCGCGTTGTGCCAATATCGCCGTTCGCAGGGCGCGAAGGGCGCGGAGCTCGAGCAGGCGAGCGGCCTGCGGTTCGGCGACCTCGTCGCCATGCCCGCCGTCCGTGTGCTGGTGCGAGATCAGTCCCCCGACCTCACGCGGGACGCATTCCTCGCACGGCTGGCTGACATGATCCCCACCCTCGTCGTTCCCTGGCACGAAGCATGCAAGTCCTTTCTAGTTTCCCTCGCGCGAGCAGATCTCACTACGGCGGGTGTCCCACTCCCGGAGGGTCCTCTCACTGTTGACCTTGCGATCATGTCCTTCTGGTGCGGTACCTGCCCGTTCGGAGCCGTCTTGCGCTGGCCCGAGGTGCTTGGACATGCGTGCCTGCGAGACGTGAACCAGGATGAGTACCCTCCGCCCCATCATCAGGTATACGAAACCGAGGCTTGGAGGTATCTCCAAGAGCTCTGGTGGGATCAGGGAAAATGGGACCCCACGCCGTGTAGGGGTTGGCGATACATACACTGCGACACGCTGAGCGTCGCTAAGACCATTAGGCCTGCAGTGGAGGTTATCACCGCATGCGAGCTCGATCCGCAGACGACGACAGCGAAGGAAATGGACGAGAACGGCGCTCGTTTCGTGTGTAGACTCTGCTCAGAGGGGGCGTCCTCCAAAGAGGTATATGATTGGAAAGCCGCGGTATGCATTGCCAGCACCTCACAAATTTTCTTGCTGACAACCCCTCGGGCATAGATACACCACGATGAAAGCGTTCCCTGGCGTGACCGGCGCCATTCTCAGGATGCGCATTGGATCCGGCTTCCTGTGCACCAGGCTGCCAGCGCTAGGGCGCTAGGGTTGACGGTGCAGAACACCAAGTATATATGCACTTGGTGCTATTTTTCTTCCGCTATCTCTGACATTCGACAACATGTCCAGCTGCAGTGAGCATATTTCTTCACGTGGTGTCTCGGATAATCGCTAACCGTTGTTCCGACCTTACTCCCGTCGCTAGCCATGAGCAGGAGAACCCGAGAGACGGACAGGACTACTATTGTCAGGAGACAATGTTTCCAAGCGTTACGATGATCTCGGAGGGCCTCATGCAAGATCTGAATGCTCAGAAACAAGTCCGTGGAGGGAGAGCGTTCTTTGCCAGGTTCTGAATGTGTCCACATGAAGAATGAGCGATGGGAGTGTCGACTACCTTTCTTGCACTACGCACCTACTCATTTGTCTCGTGCCAATGTATTCTTCAGACAGACAAGTCTTCTTTGTTCTCGTGGTAGGCGGGGAGTGATAACTAAACGGTAATTTCCGCTGATTTTGACCTAGGCGCATTTGATTGGAGTCTTTCCAAATTCAATCAGGGAAAAATACCTTTGAATTTTTTCAAACGCCCTCAGGCTCAACGAGGCATCCTCAATGTCGGCGACATGTTGACATGTGGGGGTGAAACGTTCGGCCCATTTGGCGCCGCTTGCCGCTGCGGTGACTCTTTCCATAAAAGGGAGGACCCCCTGCAGGCAAAGATCTCTCAAGATGGTAGGAGTCATTGCACTCAGCTTTGTTCAATCTGCCACGTGTAGTCGCCATCAGCCTTTCTACGCGTCTGGTGCCTGCCATGGAGGACTATATAAGAGGCCCTTCCGACCTCCCTCCATTCACTCACCGTCACTCCGAGTCCCTCCTCTAGCTGCGCCTCCCGTTCGCAACCTCAAGCCTCAGGTTCAAGTCCCTTCCTCCCTCACGACGATACCTCGTGCATGAAAGAACCTAAAGTCAGTCAGCAAGCCTCGGGTGTAGCTGCCGCAGCCACTCAGACCGGCGGCCGGCGCCAGCTCCGCGGTCGTCGAGGCGGGCTGCAGGGTATGCCCGACATGCCCCTCGATATATTGTTCGAAGTAAGCCTGCAGTTTACAAACCTCCTTTTCTTGGAAAATGCTGTGCAGCCTGACTGATAGTCAACGCCCTTCCAGATCTTCGGGTTTCTGGATCCGCGTGACGTCCTGAACCTCGCCCGGACGTCCAAGGCGTTCAGAGCGCTCCTCATGAGCCGCAACTCGACCCCGTTCTGGAAGCAGGCGCGGCGCAAGTTCAAGGATCTTCCGGACCCGCCGTCGTACCTTAGCGAGCCGGCGTACGCAAACCTGTTGTTCTCTTCGCACTGCCATGTACGATCCCATCATCGCGTTCGGTTCCGCCATTCAACTGCTAATGTGATCGGGGCTAGAACTGCCTGACGTCGAGCATCCACAATGTCATCTGGATCTTTTCTGCGAGGTTCTGCAAAGCGTGTTATAGGAAATTGTGCGTAGTATGCGATGCAGACATTCCGCGATGTTGCATCTCACAGTGCTGTCGCTGCAGGTTCACCATGAACTTTGGGGAGTCGGAGAATCTGATGTGGCGAATGACGGACGTCGAAGGGCAGCCGCTCCAAATGGCCAATCTCGTGTACAGGTGAGTTTCATGGCTTTACTGTTGCCCCGGACGTCACGAAATCTCATGAGGAACGGCCATCAGCGAGAAGATCATTAGAAGATACAAGAGAAAGATATTCAGGCCGGAAATCGAGACCATGGACGCGGAGTGGGCTATGCTCAAAACCTACGATGAGAGGGAGAAATATATACACGAGCGGAGAGCATTCGTCACGGAGTGCTCGACGGTCAGTTCCCTTACTTCGTTGACACAGCACGGGCTCACACTTCTCCTAGTTCGCTGACCGTATGATTGAATGGAAGCTGACGTATGATGCTACCAAATCTTCACAGTTATGTAATCTCAAGGAGGAGTGTTTGAGAGCGTGCGTTACATCAGGCTCAGACTTGCCTCGTATGTGCTTACGCGCGTTTCATAGGGTGAAGGAAAGGCTTTATGACGAAGGCTGGGGGCACATGCTAGACAACGCCGATTGGTCACCAACGATCCTTGTGGAATTGTCGGATCTCAAGACTGTCAACAAAGCCGCCAAACTCACAGACAAAGGTCTGTGTTGCGCTCCTTGATGTCGTCATCACAGTATTAACGACGAAGCGCAGTTTGGACGAACATGCGCGCATCTGTCGTGAAACTTATGCAAAGCCTGCAGGACAGTTTTATCAAAGATCGTCTCAACAGAGTCTGCTCTGCTCGGCTGGCTTGGATTCAGATGGAGGACGAAAGGCTCCATCGTATGTATTACACTAGACTCGCGTATCTCAAGACCGCTCTCCAGGACTGTCGGTCGCAGAACATACCACGCACGGCCGCAACGGACCGCGAGCCCGGCTTCGCCGAGTTCGCCAGCATGCTCTCGTTCCGTGGCTTGATCATACAAGATGAGTCAGACGATGTCGTTCTGGCATCCTTAGACGCTCTTCTCCATGACATCCCTAACCACATCGCGCAATGGACCCACAAGAACGCACAGATGTTCGCACGTAAGGCACTCGTGGCCCTCGGGATGAACTTCGAGCGCCTCGCGGAGGACCCCGCCGCGCTCCTCTCCCTCGCAGTCGTCTCCTTCGGCTGCATCAGATGCCGCCGCACGGGGTTTCGCTGGCCAGGAATCCTCGCGCACCCCTGCCTTCGAGCGCGGCGGGTCCCAGACACCCGCACGGGCAAGTACGACCACGCGGTGATACAACACACGTCCAACGGGCATGACGCCTCTTTCTTGGGGAGCGAGCTCACGGTCTTCGACCCGCACATCCACATCACGTGCGCAGTCGTCTCTGCGTGCGGGTTTGACCCCTACACCACGACGTTCGAGGAGATCGAGGGGCGGGGCATCCGCTTCGTGTCCGACGTCCCGTCTACTGACTGGCAGCAGGTCGATGACTGGCAGGCAGTGGTACGTGGCGCCCTCCCCCCTTTCCCCGCAGCGACTTATTTATCGGAATGCATCCTCATACTACTATATAGCGTCGGTTTTTTATGTCGCGCCCCGAGTGCGTCCATCCGGGCGCGATGATCAACGTCGCCGAGCACTTCCTTTCTGCCTCCCAAGACGTGGCCGCGGTCGCGATGGAACACGAGCGGTGGGCCCTCTCGAAGATCTTGACGGGTCCGGACAAGGTCTACGGATGCGGCCTTTGCGCGGCCTTTGGTCAGTACTCATCCTTGCTCTCGCACTTGCACCACAGGTAAGTCTCCGGCACTACACGGTACTGCTCATACGCCTTTTTTTTTCGGCGTCGCTGACGGTGATGATGGTTTAGGCATCATGTCTTAGACGCTGAGGCCCTCCTGATGGATCGGTCCTACCTGTACCTCCACGAAGATTCGAAGCCACAGGGCGTACCGACGGTCTGGCTGGCGCCGGCATAGGTTGGGGGATATGGAGGAGCGTTGGAATGCGGTTCCGACCGTGGCCCCGTGGCGGGACTCGGATGTGGTAAGTATCGAAATGCACATCATTGCCCGGCGGTCGACGTGACCCTCGTCGGTCGATGTGCCGCTTCTATCATGCATCCTATCTTTCCGCGTAGTATACATGCTTTCATCGTAGTATGCTTTTTATCGAAGTACGCTGTCATTGTAGTGTCTACCATCATCCTTCAACATATGGCTTTGACATGACCCACCAACCCTCAGTGTCCTTGGAAATCCTCGTCGCCCATTTGAGATATGCGTCCAGCGTCCCGCCACGACGCTCAACGTATGCGTCCTTTTACATGCATCGTAACTTAGTTGTCGCGAGGTGGGACAGCGCGGCCCACAACCAGATCAAACGTAGCTTGAACCGCACAACATCACACCAAACGTCAGCGAAAAGAGGGACCACAATGTATAATACTGTATCGAGTGGGCAGTACAGGAAAGATCGAGGCAGATGGAAGGTCCGTAGGCCTACAAGTCCAAGTCCGTATATCGTGTCCGTCCCCCAAATGATGGGCATTCTGTTCTCCATATCCAGCAGGATCTCTCGGAGAGGTTGCCAACTCGCGCAGGTCGAGGTTTACGGCGGGGTTTAGGTGGAGCGGCGCGCGAAGCAACAACGTGAAGGGGGAGGGACCGCGAAGGTTTCAGACATGCGGGTCCGCCGATGGTGTACAGTTACACAGGAGCGCGAGGGCGTGGGCCCTTCGAGAGTGGTAGTGACGGTGCGGGTTCACGCGGGAGCGTGTCAGGGCAAAGCGAGAAGCGCGATGGGCCTTGCGATGGTACGAGGGTGAATCGTGACGCGAGCGGGATAGGACCACGCTGGCATAGAAGTGGTGGAGGTGGTGACATCGATCGCCAATATAGAAGGCGAGTGTGATGCGTCTACAGCCCGAAGAACTTCTTCAGGCTAGACTTGGACGGCTTGCGCTGCGCTGCGCGCTGGCTCGAAGGTGGGCAGAACGCCTGGCGCGCGTCCTCGTACATGTTGTAGGTGTCGCGCGGCGACTGGATGGATGCGAAGAGGGCGAATGCGTTAGGTGCGGAAGGCGCGGCGGGGATGAAGCCGTAAGCGGAGGAGTTAGTGGAGAAGGACATCTTCAAGAGTGTTCGGGGGATGAGAGCGGTGTTTGAAGCGAAGAATGAGAAGTCTTTGCTTGTCGAGAGCTCGATGTGAGACTGGCAGATGATGAGAACTGAGCTTCGAGCATCCTGCTCATATATACGAGCCAGAATCTGGCGGATTGTTGCCATCGGCGAGTCTGCGGCGATACGGATGGAGGTGAAGTGCCAATCGACGAGCCTTGGGCGGTCGCGCACACAAGAAGTTTCCTTTCGCGGCAAGTGTTTGCATCGAGACAAATACGAACACATAGCAGCGGTCTGTTTCCAGGATACAGGTCGCCCACAGGGACATCTCAATATAGAGCGAGCCAATGAAGCCGGAGGATGAGGTCGACAATGAGGAAAAGAGGTGAGCAGCAGCTTAGGCGCCAGCTACGGTTATTTGGCCACGCTGGTGTGCAAATAGACCTTAACAGTGGGACCCGGAGAGTACTACTACTACTTACGCCTTCCACGTCCTCACCACCGTGATCAGTCACGTCCGAGCCCTCCTGCGAGAACTTATCCCTCCGTCTGCCTCGCTGGGAAAAGATGCCATGCTTTGGCTAGTTAGGAATCTGAAGTAAGATTCAGCATGGGTGCAGTGTCAGTAGGTTGCTAGTTACAGTGGATGCTCGTTGTTCGTCGATCCCAACTAAATGCTTGGTATCTCAGGCTAAACTCGCACTCGAGCCGCGAATATAGAGACCGGAGGTGGATGTTCTACATACTTCAAAGCGACGAGGGTACCTCTTTCTTATCCTCTCTCCGGGGCTTGTCATCTGCACGATCATCCCACGGAGTCAACGACACGCGACCCAAGATCACCCTCGAGGAGGGTGCTGTGAGAGTGCAGCTCGCATTCTCTGTCCGGACGAGTCGGTTCTGGCTTCGTAGCATCGCCGGACGAAAGCCAAGACCGACTCTCCGGACCCTGTCGTGGTACCGCAGGCTTTTCCCTGGATAGGTTCCGCAGCGAAGGAGTGTTCGCCATGGCTTCTCGTGCATATGCGATATTATGGGAACATCAACGCTTATCGTCCCCGGGCACCCACTCTCCTCTGCCTTGGCACGCCCACCTCCCATCTCTTGACTCTCAGGCTCGAGATATACGCTCTCGCGGGGCTCGGCGGAAATCATACGCGGTCCCACAATCCACAACAGCTTCCATGCTTGGCGCACCTTCATCCTCTTCCGGTGATCAATATTACACGATCTGCGACTACCAGCACACATTCACAAAGCATACATCTACTAGAACACTGCGGACGCTTGGCGGCACATGTACGTACCGTCGCCTCAGATCGACGTCGGGATGGGAACCGGTAGGTTCGCCTTGCTGTCCACGTCGAGCGCGACCACGAACCGGCTGACGAAGTTGTACCCACCCACGGTCGCGACCGCATCGACCATCTGCTTGTCGTCCAAGAACTTGTGCAAGTTGTCGAACACATCCAGCGGGACCCTGACTGTCTCGCTCATGAAATCCGCGAAGACCAGCGCCGCATGCAGCTCGGGCGTGAGCGACGTCTTCGGCGTCGCGCCGAACGGGGGTGTGAGCCGGATCTCGCGTAGCTGTGACAGAGTTAGGCCCACGCTCGCGCCAACCGGCTCATGTTGGAGCCTGTGCGTGGGGGCGTTCTTCTGTCAGCGCCATGCATGAAAGATGGAGATGGTAGGGGATGTCGCCCGAAGGCCGCGTACCAGACGTAGGAAGCGTGATTCAAAGTGCCCGTACGAAGAATCTACGGCCATGCACGCGTCGTGCATCAGCACTGATATCGCAGAAGGCGAGTGGCCGGAGCACGCACAAAGAGCTCGCGCATGGTGGCGGGGAGGGAGTTATTGTCGCGGATCACGCCAAAGAAGTCGTTCCATCCGGACGCGACGCCCTCGTCTTGGAGTCTATTGGTGGACATTCAGCCTGTCTGTACACAGAAACGTGCCAGACGGATGGACTTACAGCACCCCATCCAGGTCCAGGAGCGTGCCGTTGACGCGCCGTGCGCGGATGGAGTCGGCGACCTGCAAACGTCCATCAGGAAACGCCGAGCGGGTGGACTCCCCACTACGCACCGCATCCGTGCCCGGAGGGGGGAAGATGTACGGGACGCGCGCGGGCAAGTTGTCGTCACGCTTCACCGCGACACGCTCGATCGCAAGGGCGGTGTGCGCGAGCGCGACAAGGGCGACGAACCAGAACGCGAGCCTCGTCGAAAACATTCTGGAGGAGGAGCACTGGTGGGCGGATCTCGTCCGAAAGCCCTGTCTTATACGCCGTCCCACGCTGTCCATGCCGTTGCCTGTGAGCCGCAAAGTTCTTCGGGCTCTATTTCCCAGACATGGGAGGAGGAACGTTCCCGGAGGCCCGGCGTGTGATCTTCCCCGGCACACCTTTGGGATAACTTCGTGACGTCGACTCCAGTTTAAGTATCCGTACACACATGTGTGTATGTTACAGGACTCTCAGGATCGCGCCTGCGTCCAAGTTCTGAGCGCGGTGCTGGACGCTCGTTCCTATCGCTGTGGCTATATGATCGCCACATCTCACAAGCCTCCATCTTGATTTTCTCGTAGCTGCATATATGCTTTGTCGCCGTGTTGCTACACTACCCCTATCATATGCAACCCTCTTAGAACCGGCCCCAACTTGCAGCGACAATAAATGCATTTTCTCCAAGTAATGAAAAAGGAAGCAGAGGCGAGGTGCTAAGTACATGTTTGCTAAGGGTCTCATTCGTCTGTCTGAATGACATCCCGCATACGCCGCATGATGACGGTCCCAACCGTGTCTCCAGACCACAGCGTCTCCCCGCCTGCGGAGAAGACACCGGGAAGCCCTCATGCTCCGAGGGCGCCGCCATGCACGCCCCATCTCTAGTCCTCCAGAACCATACCATACCATCCTCCGACGCTAATGCGACATATTTCCCGCATGAAGAGAAATGTACCCGGCAGACCTCCGACTTGTGCCCTCGGAGCGAAAAAAGCTCAACGCCGGCCCGGGAGGCCGCGTCCCAGATCTTCACTGTGTTGTTACCAAACTCAGTCAACACCAATGCTCCGTCTGGCGAGCATGCGATATCGCTCGCGTTTACGGCTTGAAGACTGGCTATCTCCTCCTCCCCGTCCAAGCCTTTTATCGTCTGGGGTTCCGCCGCAACGGCGAGGCGCGTCAACTTCAACAACACTGCACGGAAGGTGTGTATTGCGACCATAGTCTACGGATTCAATGACGTGCTCATGAGTTTATCCGCTTTCATCATGTCCGTGTTCAGGCTTCCGGATCCTCCGCTACCGAGTCGCGGCGTTCTGCTCAGGACGCATGGCTGCATCATACTGGCTCAACCAGAGCCGTTATCTGGCATCGAGGTGCACGCCGAAGGTAAGCGCCAGCACCATGGCCTTCCTGGAGGAACGGCTTCCCGCGCACATCCCAGGCGCCATCCGATGAACCCTCATGGCTGCGTCACGCCTTCAATCCCGTCGTCTGTGTCCGGGCTCTGAGCGCAGAGCTGGATCCACACCACCGCATTGGCAATGAGGTGTGCGTTGTTGTTTTAGAATTCATACCTGCTAGCCTGATGAGCGACTGAGCTAGCGCGTTGCGATGACTTTTAGTTGTTCACGTTAGGCGGTAGCGGGACCTCTGCAGCACCTTCTCGAAGACCACATCTGCCGCGCATCAAGTGATGGGCACGCCGCCGCCAGCGTTAACCCCGTCTACGCCGAGGAGCATAGGTCCCGTAAACGTTTCTCGCGTCATTTGCGTGTCGAATCCGAGCGCTCCTGCCGCGGCCACGACATCGGGAGATGCGAACTATCCAACGACACCACCAAGGTCAGTTCGTTCTTCCCTTCAACTCGTCGGATTAATCCCTTTCCCCCGACCAGAATCAGGCAAACGACGGGAAATGCCCTTCCGTAGACGCGACCGCAGGCGATATCTGGCGAAAATTATCCTGATTCCGACAAGGACGTGCGACGGTTTATGCATATCGTATGTTTTTCCCGCATAATTATATAATCGAGCTCGGCCACTTTTACATTGAAGACGATACGAGGGATCCGGGTTACAGGAGCACTAGGGCCCGGGGAATCAGGGAGGATATGGTGGTATACAATCTACGTCGAACCAAACCGTGCTAGCAATACTACACCAGTGGAGTAAATACAGGATTGGGTGTCCAAGTTGGAGTACTATCTTAGGCTGTTGCTTCGGCACGCCCTTTGCCCTTGAACAGCTTTCCGATACGATTCGGCTTCTTAGGAGGCACCGAAGGACCGGAACCATCTGGTACCAGAATATGTGTCAGGGCAAGGGATATTGAGGTGTGTGATGCGAAACCATACCTGACATCAAGTCCTGCATTTCATGCAACTCTAAACTCTTCATGTCGTCGAATCGCACAATGGGAAGTGACCCGCACAGCTCGTCATCTGCTTGTATCGGTCAGTTTTGTACTCGTGCAAGGCTTTTGAAAAAGAAAAGCCAACCCGATTCTCCCTCCTTGTCGAGTCGTTCAGTGGCAGCGCTGGGGTCCACAAGGGTCTGTTCTGACGGACATCTTAGTGTTGCTTTGACCGGCACAAGCTTGCCATCTTTCAGAGCGAGTCCCAACTTGGCCCAGTCAGATTGTCGCTGTAGATACAAGGTGCGCATATTAGCACGCCATATGCCTGCAAGCCGCAACTTTAATGTGATGGCACTCACGATGACGCTGTACTTGTAGGCGGTGGATTTTCGGACCCATGAAGAAATATCCTGGGCAACCGTGAACTTATTCCAGATGTCAGTTGCTTCCAGAGACGCTAGCTTGTCTTCGAAGGCGTCTCGCGCCCCATGAAGTCTGTTGGTGCGATGCATGAGTGGTCACATCAGGAACAGACTAAATGGAGCGAACTCACTGAGCGTAATTATCCACCAAGGTCGTATGGTTGCCTCCGAGGAGTTTCTTGACCTGCTTGTGTTCGAGGATCAAGCTGGCCAGGTGAAGCTGATGCTCCCCAACCTGCAACATCTCCGTCATCTTTGACTTGTTGAGGTACTTCATCACGAACGTGAATATGCCTTTGACGGCTGGAGCGGTATGAGAGACATCGCCAACGACGCGTTCAAGGGTCTCGAAGTCAATGTGAGGCATAAGGGCAAGTAAAGGAAGTCAAATGAAGTGGGAGCAATATGAAGAAGGGGGGAGAAGGGATGTCTTGAGAAAAATTGGGCTCTAGAAGTGAACGATGAGTGAGGGGATCCGAGGAGGCTCTGTTATATGGTTGACCTTCCGGAGGGCACTACAGGCTTTTTATATCCTTCACGGTGCCGGAGTGTCGCGAGTTGGGAAAATGCCAGACCGTGCGACACCGTACATTCAGATCTCGAGCGACGGGTCTCGGTGGAACCTCCTTGTTGCGACGTTCAAGCACACGTACGGTTAGGTTCAAGTTCAAATCTACTTAGACATTATTGTTCTCCCATGGCGAGCGTCTCGAGTGATCAGCGCCGGTCCGGCAGCAGCCGAGCGCTTGTTCTTCCAACACGGTGCGTCGGTGACACCCAACACTGCAGTCGCGCGCAGTCTGCCCGTTCCCCCGTTCGACCCTCGTTCCCTCGATCCCCCTTCATGCCCTATGCCAGAGGATCCCCCGCAAGCACACTCCACTCTTTTGCGCCCAACGCGGCCGGATGATGAGCTTCCCCAGGCCGAAGTTTGGTGGCGTGATCGTCAGCAGTGGTTGGCAGGACGCGGTTACATGCTCCGTCCTCGTTACAGACCTGGGTGGAAGCCGTCTTGGAAGGCACATCCAGACAAGTTCCCGTGGCATTTTGAGGATTGGCATGTTGCCTCTGTGCGTATTCCACCGGTTTTTGCTTTCCAAACTGCTAACATCGTTCGGCAGTCAGGTTATATCCTGGATGCCGTTCGCATCTCTGATAACTCTCTGGTCGTGTTGAAGCTGGTGGACAGTGAGCGCAACCCTCACGAGGTCGAGATCTCCCAGTACCTTTCTTCAGAACCCCTCCGTTCCGACCCCCGCAACCATTCGGTGCCCATCCTAGATGTTTTCAGTGTCCCTGACGAGCCGAATTCGACGATCATGGTTCTTCCCCTTCTTCGGGCTTGTAACGACCCCTCTTGGCAAACGGTTGGTGAAGTTTTGTCTTTCATACATCAAATTCTTGAGGTGCTGTGATGCTCTTCTACTATCTGTCTGCTTCCGCTGATCCAGAGATGTCAGGGTTTGCAATATCTGCATGAATTGCATGTGGCGCATAGGTATGTTTAATATATCTTGGTGGTAGCGGTTACTGACTCGAAAATTGGCAGAGACTGCACGGACACCAACGTCATGTTCGATCCTCGTCCCATGTATCCACAAATGTTCCACCCACGATCGCCTGAGAAGTCTCTTAACTATCGAGGTTCTCCCAAGCACTCGACACGTACGGCACGTCCGGTGAAGTACTACTTCATCGATTTTGGGCTGTCCAGACGATACAACCCTGATGACGGCCCCCCTCGCGAGCACCCCATTCGGGGTGGAGATAAGTCTGTCCCCGAGTTTCAGGACTGGAATGGGGAACTGCTCGATCCATTTCCAACCGACATATACTATGTGGGAAACATGATCAGGGAGACTGTCTTACAGGTGCGCCAAAGCTCCCACTAGTCGACCTACGCTAACGTATACCCACATTGTGTAGAGCTACCATAGAATGGAGTTTTTGGCACCCCTCGTGCAAGACATGACCCAGCCCGACCCTTCGAAGAGACCGAAGATAGATGAGGTTGTACGTCGATTCGACGAGCTGCTGAAACGCGTCCGATTTTGGACTCTTCGCTCACGCCCAGTGCCCATTGACGAAGAAACCATCGTGGGATGGTATCGCAATACTCGTCATGTGTTCCGGACCGTTCGCTATGTCCTCTCGCGCCGGTCTGCAATACCTATGCCTTCGTAGTCCTGCTTAACATGCTTGCCTGTTTCCGCTCTTCTGTTGTCTGTCGTACTGCTGCCGATGCTTTGTGTATACCCCATGAGAATCTAATACCTGTTGCTCCTTCATCATCAGCAGATGACATGGCCATGGCTTGGGTGGGACGCTGACGTTCCCAGGACATTGGTAACGCTGGTAAGTGAATTTCGTGTGTTCGTGGTCTCAGAAGAGCCACTTCAAATTCTGGTTTCTAGGTCGCTCGAGTTTGTGGTCTATTAGTGAGTCGTCTACATAGCACTGGGCACATAGCCGACGCGAGGCAGAGGTCCTCTCCCTTCTTCGTTGACTCCGAGTTGCGGCGAGGTTTACCTCCTTCGCAGGGTTTGGTTTTCTCATGTACGACGGTCGGCCAAACTCCAGCCAACCTACTTGAGAAATATGAACGGGGCGCCCTCGAATGTCGAACCACGAATGACTGCACATCAAACTAGCGCTGTGTCGGGTACATGTGAGATTTCATCTGGACTTCCTCAGGCCGGCAGCTCATCCTCACTACAGACAAAGAACCACATTTATCAGCGCTGATGCGGGGCAGACATGGTGTTCTAGTCTCTCCACCCATGGAATGTTGACCCGTGTGAGCACCGTTAACAAACACCGATGGGCGGCGAGTAATTCAATTCCTTCTTCTCTGCAGGGACAACTCAAATCATTGGAACCAAGAGCGATCGTATGCATCCGACTACCGGGTTCAGCAACTTGACCATCACCGGACTACAAGGCGACAACGTTGTTCAAGGTATGGGTTTTTTTTGACCCTGATGATGCTGTAACTGCTCAATTGTCTTCTGTACACCCGGGCACCGCCGTGGAATCTTTACGTATTGGAAGTGACATCTTCCTCCCATCCTTTCTGACTTCTTCAGGTCCAGGCAAGTCTTCAGTGTTCTCGCAGAAATTTTCTGACCATCGACATTACCTACACATGTGACGGCATCTGCTAGCAGCGCTATATTTGTGTTGACATCTTACTGGCGAGTAGCCACAGGCTCCCAGCAACTTGTCCAGGTCCACGCACAAGCCGAGGCTCAGCGTACGTGCCCTTGTTCATTCCCGGAACAATAGCCAAGCTCTGCCCCGTATCGCTCATGGTTCTGAACTCCCAGACACCTACAACGTCTGCCCTTGAGTCTTGTGAATGGTGGTCGGGTGGTCTATATATTATCAACACAACCGAAAATGTGAAGCGCATTCACCGCTGCATCCCCTCCGAGCCCATATTAGCACGTCAAGACTACCTGAATTCTCTGCCAGACCATGGCTCAAGTCGTCTCCGACGCCAGTAATGGGCGCACGCTTCCCACTCTGGTTTCTTCCTCGCCATCATCCGAGACTACCAACCCCAATGTCCTATCTGCTCAAATGCGGGAACTCACCAAAGGTCAGGATGACATGGACCCATCCCTTGAAGAGATCGAGCAAGTCTTGGATACGTATGTAAAGCCTCCCTCATGTGCATCACAAAACACCACTAAACTACTATGACCTAGGACTGACCTCCCGGCGGACGTCAAACATTACCTCTTCGAGCTTGCTGCCCTGGCCGCACAGGTACGAAAGTGGGAGCGAGAGACGGAGACCTTCGTCCAGTTTGTGGCAGCTACTGCGGTATGACAGCGATGTCTGCCAGATAATACTCCACTGACTACAACGGCATACAGGACTCCGCCCTAACCCGGGAGCATTTAGCGAGCATCCTCGCTGAATCCCATGTGACAAAAACCGAGGAAGCTGCGAGCGTTGAGAGTATGTAATCAGCTCTGTGACGGTGGAGCTTATGCATTCTCACCGTCCTTCCTTTAGACATATCTTCGGCGTGATCTGGGTGACGTGTCGTCCGCTGGCAATGGACGTCGGATAGATTGACATTGGCAACCACTGGCGCTCTGAACCCATCACATGTTCCGTGTGTTATGTACTATGCTTGTACCGATATTTTCTCGAGCGCGGGATGCTCTTTTCAATGCCACTTCCGTCATCTTTGACTCTGGTCCGGTCGGCTGCCTTGCCCAGTGCTCCACTTCGAGAGAAGTCACTATTCCCCCTGATGATTCGCCATGGTAACTCGTTCTCTCAGCTTTTGGACTTGGGTTCGAAGCCACGACTGAGATGGATAATTATAATAGATACATGGGGTTCAGTGACGGAGATAACCCAGAATAACCCAGTTAAGCAGGCTCAAACGTTGCGCGCTCGTCTTGGACCCGAAAGCGGCAAGGTTCACCGCGTGATCGGTAGCGAGGTTGTGGGTGCTAGGCGAGCGTGGAATTTATCTGAATTTGGGCGGTTATCAGACCGGGGCCACCAGTCTGATGCTTGCAAGGGTATTCGACCGTCCTCCAGTATGCCTCTTCAGAGCTCTCCGGTGCAGAAACGTGGCACACGACCACCCCGCCGAGTCCAGTCCGTGGCGTTCCCAATAACTTGATAATGACCCCTCTCAGTCATTCCTTCTGACGGGCAATGATAAATGATAAAGGTTCGACTATGCATCAGCATCCAAATGGTGGCCTCGGCTTCGAGGACGTAAAATTCCAGCAAGACCATCAGATGGCTTGGATTATCGAACTATTGTATAGTTGCATAGTGCTCCTGCTCCTTGCGCTGTGCGGCACTACTAGGAATCACCCTTGTTTGGGTAGGACTCGGAGGACAGCCCCGATTTGTCCCATACAGGATGTATCCCATACAGTGTCTTCTGTGCGTAACGGAAGCTACATGGTGGCCGTATTGGCTTGTCTCGTTATACTTCACGGAAGCGTATGTAGCCTGGCAACCAGCCAAGAATATAACGGTAATTTATCAATCACCTACCAGCCCACTGCTGACGGCAAAGGAGGACAACGCACCTCAATTGAGGAAAAGACAACAATGGCGTTGACGGTTGTTCAGAGACGTCTATGATCGTTTCGCTTCGCCCAGAGATCTGTGGGTGTATGGGAAACCGTTGACCGAAGGCGGGCATTCTCACCGCATGACAGCGCCGGCGTGGAGACTCGTGTTCTTCTTGCACAACAAGAAAGCGACAGTGCTTGAAAACCTTCACCTCCCGTTCACACTATGCGTCGACCCTTCGCGACACTCTTCTCCCACCTAATCCCAAACCGAGTCGGACTATAATGCTGGGAAGCCCCTCAGCGAGTGCCGCTGGAGGAAACTTCGCAAAACCAGAATCTCATCCCGATCGGGGAGAAAGCATGCGCGATGGCAGTATGGGACACGATCACCGAGGGCGTGCACAACGACTCCCATGGCCAGCCTGGGCTCGCACTCCTCGCCAACACTAGTGCACGCCCTGGCTGCATGAATTCAATCCGCGCCGCCGGCGAAAAAATCATCCTCGCGGCGCGTGGACTGTCACCTGTTTGTACTAGGTGTGGATGCCATCGCCAGCCCGAGAAGTTCGATTGAAGCAATGGCTAATGCGGCGCTTGCGGAAGCCTGAGGTGTTCGCCTTGGAGTTCGTTGAACGGTGCGTCGAAGAATATCTCGCTTGCGCCCCCAAACGGCCATAACCGAACGCGGTTTACCCTTACCGTGCGTTCATGGTCGGCTCTAAGGACAACTAGATATGTGGTTAGCTCATTTCTAGAGATAAAACTGTGATACCTGACATTTACCTATCACAGGTGAACAAACCCAGGAATAAAAAAGCAGTCCCACAACGAGGATCTCCGCCGTGAATCGAACGGCCAGAGTCCAGGAGCAATATGCGGTCACATATGGTTGATCGTGAAAACCTTCGCGCTCATCCTCTCAATGTTCGTAAACGTCGACGTCAATCTTGCAGGTACAAGCTTTAACCGCAATCGACGCATCGACAGCAAGTCAAGAGACTCACCACATAGGTTCGGAAACGCCGCCGCCGCCCTGATGCGGGCAACGGAAGCGCGCTTCGTCATGTACACTACGTACTGACATGCATTCCACTCTGGATCAACATCCCGCTGAAGCAGCAGCCGCACCACCCATCGCTGACATTTGGGCCCCACTGTTCCTCCGTTGCCTCGCTTGTCGCTCGCTCTCGCATACGAGAAACGAGAGGACGATCAGGTCGAGGAATGCCACAATCTCGGGGCCCACCTCGATGATGATGTTGTGTTGAGGGGAGAGGATGCCCAAGTTTGCAGCGCGTGTCCTTGCTACGACCGCGTCTGAACGATCATCGACGAGCTACAGCAGTAAGATCCTGTCATTTCAAGGCTCCAGCGGGGCCTCACGATTCGAGCAAATTAGGCGAGTACTGACACACCTTGAACTTCGCTCCAGACTTTGACTTCCACAAGTATGTCTTCCCATCTGGCGCATGGAGCCGTCGAGAACTGCGCGCGTTATAGGTCATATACTCGTTCCCTCGTCTCAAAGCCTTGTGACACACTTACCTCGAGAAGAATCCGTTAATCGGCAGCCAATCCGCGACCCGATGTGTCTGTCCCTCGTATGTCACCCGATCATAACCGATCCGACGCTCATATTCAGCGACGACTCGTCCCTGCGCGTCGGTGATGGTTGTGACATGCTTCCCGAAGAGCTTGAAAGGAGTAGTGATGTGGAAGAGGACCTGCCCTGACACGTCGTCGATGACATCGGCGTTGAAGGGGTCGCGAGACGACCAACTAATACTAGTCAACATTGTATGGTGTCAGAACAAGTAGCGCTCGAGGAGAAAATCGGTGGAAATAAGATATCCTGCCCACCCGTTGGCCGCACCTTTATAGTAGGCCCGCTCAAAGTTGGCGTAGCTCCGTAGCCGCCCGTAGCTCGTAGCTCGTAGCTGGAGGCGTTATCGTGACTACTTGTGACCCCGAAGCTCACGGGCGTCTGACCGCACGTCCTGTCACGGTGCGCGTCGTGAGCCTGTGAGGAAGTTGCCCATCGTTGTCTCTCCTTTTTTTCGTCCTCCTCCAACCTGTATACCCTTTCTAGCTTTATAATATTGCATCTGGGCTACTACAATGGGCAAACATAAGAAGTCTACAGCCTCAGCACGCTCGACCCTTCTTCCCCCTCTTCCGAAAATTCCTTGGACTGCCAATCAGCACGCAATCACCTGGAGCCTCATCTCGGAGATGGAGAGGATGGAGAACAGGAAGGTTTTATTGGGAAAGAAGTCTGATGAGGTACGCACCCGGCCTGTGCTATGTTGCGCCTTCATTGACGTACTGGTGCCGAGAAGAACTCCTCTTCGGAACACAAGATCTCTGTCTGCAAGCGCATTGCCGAGGCAATCATTCCGGACCTGTACTCACGGGATGCCACTGTCGCCGGTGAGCGTGTGAGGTCCAAGATTGTAACGTAAGCTTTCAGTTTATCCATCGCTTCTTTCTCTTTGTCCATGCTCTCGACTAGACTCGTTTCTGCCTATCGCGAGCTCGCTGTTCCGATCAAGTCAACGGGAGGGGGTATCGAGAATTCCCAGCCTGATTCGTCTGTGGAGGCAGGGAAGCCGGACATGTTCTCTTGGATTGCTGAGGTGCCGGCTGATGGGCCCGGAGACAAAACTTCGCTTCAGGCGAAGAACATCTGGCGTACGTGTTTTCATATTATTACAGCATCATGTTTATGCATCTCATATGGCCTACCAGAGGCTGCCGAGCAGAAGTGGGAGTTCTTTCCACGGATGCACCGCCTTCTTTGTGGGCGGCCTAATGTTGTTCCCCCTGCGGTTACGACTGGTGTTGGACCGCGAGGTGCATCTACGGTGTACTACCAAGCTCAGCCGGCTATGGCTTCCACTGCTCCCTCAACGCCATCTTCTCCCACCCCCGATTCCCACATTGATCCTCAGCTGCGAGACTTGGATGTCAACGTTGATACACAGCCGCAGTCACCACCGGTCACGGAGACTGCGACGGTATCAGTGATGTCGGGATCCAGTCAAGCAGCTGTGGCTACCCCGTCTGGCAAGGAGAAGCTCTCACTTGCTATGCAAAAGGCGAGTGTCTCCATCAAACCTCTCTCCAACAAGAAGCGTTCATTTGAGGAACAACTGGTTGACATTACGGAGTAAGTGCGTATGCTACGTAAGAGTTCCGAAATTGACTTTGCATTCAGGAAAAATATGGCTATGGCTAAGAAGCGTCTCGACGAAGAGAGACAAGAAAAGCGTCAAAAGCTCTCTCTCCGGAAGCGTGAGGTCCTTTTAGAGGAGTTCCGTGCAGGTCTAATATCTCGTAAGGAGTATCGTCGTACTGTTTATGGCATAGATGAGTCTTCAACCATAGCATTGGACACTGGGTTACGTAGCTCTCCACCTTTATCTGATAGTGAGAACATGCCAGGGCAGGGGGTTGGAGGAAGTGATGATATTATTGGTAATGGATGGGAACAGTAATTATTAATTGTCTCGCTCATTATATCCAACTCACGTCGTTCATTCAACACCCATTGTTTATTGGCATAATAATATGCTTTAGAATTGGTTACATAAATAAGGGGTCTGTTTGTCGCTTGTATCTAAATGCAAGGAGTTCTGCAATTAAACGATCCCGCTTCTGGTGCCCATTATAATCTTCAAGCTCTGAGTCCTCCTCCTCACCTGCAATACCACTGTCCTCCTCCTCCTCCTGCTGTGTATGCATGGCAGCAAAGTGTGCACCTGATGCTGAACCTTCGATGTCGATGATGATGTTGTGGAGAATAATGGCCACCTGAATCCACCGACAAGCATGGACATAATCTGCGGCATCATTGATGTTTACACGGAGTCCGCGGAGGCATTGAAACCGGCCTTTCAGAGCACCCATGCAGTGCTCGCTCCGTACTCGAAGGTGTGACACCATGTGGTCGAAGATGGTATTTTCTCGTTGAAGTGAGGCCGGTTTCTTGTGGACAGGGATTGTGTGCTTTCCAAGAGGATAAGCCGAGTCAACATAGGCGAACTCTGAACCCTTGAACATCCAGTCAGGGTGTAGAGCTGCAGCAGTATGCTCAAATGCAGTTGCATCGTGAGCTGATCCTGTAAAGCCAAGAGAATAGTCGACAACCCACAGGTTTGATGGGACATTTCCAACCTAGTTGAGCTGTCAGCATGGCTACAAGGTAGTAAATGTGTCACAAACTTGTAGATTGAGACCATAGTTGCATTTTCGAGTGTAGTATGCATCTCCATCAAAGCCGGGACGGGCATAGAGAACCACAATTGTTCCATCATACATGATCCAACCCTCCCGCCAAAGCCCCTTGAACCCAACCTGCATATCAATCCAGGCCTTCTCCTGCTCCTTTTCTTCATCCATAAGTTGCCGCACGAACATGTCATGAAGGGACAGAATTGCGGTAAAGCACCGCTCTGTATACAGCTCGACTGTCCCTTCTGCGCAACCAGCCTCCCGTGCGATGTCCTCGAGAGATGCAGCATTTCCAAAGCAACCCATTCGGAAGAGAGTGACTGCAAGCTGCTGTTCAACGGGGGCCTGGGGGTTGTTGGAGTTGTTGTGGAAAATGGGATGGTCCTTGATTAGTTCAACGAGAACTTGGAAGATGTAGGGAGAGACACGAAGCATATGCTGGAATCGATCATGCTGGGATGGATCCTCCATGTACTTCCAAACAAGATCAAGTGATGCTTCGGTGTTGCGGGGAACATGTGTGCGCGGATTGAGATATCGGGTTGAGCGGATAAGACGGAGGATATCAAGATCTCCCTGTAGACGGGTGATCATCTCGGCAGCACCCTGCTCATGGGGTGGATCCATGAGGTCCCGGAGAGTTGCATGGAGCAAGTAAGAGCGAAAGACATCATCGTGCAGGGTGGTAGAAGGAGACATGGCAAGCAAAGTTATATTCACAACACCGACTTGGACATACATGAAGAGATACAGCCTTAAGCGCTCCCGGGCCTCTCAGTGACACAACGTCACGCACGCGCTCTCCAGCTACGAGCTACGAGCTACGGGCGGCTACGGAGCTACGCCAACTTTGAGCGGGCCTAGTCATTCAGAAATGTCCGCGTGTGAGCGCGAGCTAGTCCTAGGCCGGTCCTGACTCTGACACCTCCATCCGATGGATGTCGACTGTTATCGCACAGCCTTCCTGTGGCGGCACATGGCAATAAGTGTACTGATTGACAAAACCAAACCGTGGCACCGAACGCTTGAAGGGGCGTGAAAATTCAAGGGAAGACCTCGCGATACACAGGAAAATAAGCAGCCTTTAGCATCGAGGGAGGGAATTCCTTCAGGAACATGACAATCGGCGACGCCTCCATGAGGAAGTTCCAGCTTCAGCGTCAGGCACCGCCATACAATGTACGTGTCACAGATGTTGTGAACTCGCCATGATCCTCGCACCGACAGCAAGAGGGGAGACTCACAGTCAGGAGATGCAATCGTTCGCACAGGCCTCGTTTCATCACATCAGGATGTGCTCGATGACCCTCGGCTTTGAAGAAGATACTCGAGTACGAGTAGACGAGATATGTGACATCATGGTGTGTCGTCAAGAAGCTATCGAGCGCACAAAGGGGTTCAGATACGATTTGGACTGAAGGAATGCATCGCGGAAAACAAAGGTCTTGACCCCCCGCCGCCTGAGATTGACCATCACTGCCAGTAAACAGAGAGCACCTCACCCGAATAGCCGATGGTCCTCTTGAGAACTTCCCAAGGCAGGAATTAAGATGCCATAGGCAGATCGTATGTAGCAGGGAGGTTTTGACAAAGAGTAGTGATTGTTCGAATCGGTCGGACTCACGATGGGAGAAGGATGGATGGGATGAACGTCGATTTATTCAAGCCTGTGGTAGCGGACGGGGCGATGCTCCGGGAGATCGGCCCGGGCGGCTCCGTAAGGCAACGGGGATGGCGGCCTGGCAGTGGCAGCGACGCTCTCCGAGTCTGACTAGTACTACGTCTCTCATTGAAGACTAGTTTCCGTGCACTTGTGCTCATTTTTTTGTCCTCGAGTCTCTGGCTTACACTCTCCATAAAACATATTGTCAATCGGCTCCTCCTGACATGGATACCGTACAAGAACTACCGGTCGCCAGCCCCGACCCAGTAACACCTGGACCTCCGAGTCCAGTCAAGGACAATGGCCCCATACCAATGTCTTTCCCAGCAATTCTTCGCAACCCCGGTATCTTAGAACGTTTTGCTCATTTGCGCATCCAAGCCAAGGCTCCCTCCGCCTCAGTCTCTGTGAAGCGGAACCGGCGGGACGATAAGGAGGGTAAGCGGTGGGTCCGACGCAAAGAGAACGGTATGTCCTCCCGACTACTCTTCATCTGCACACATCAGTCATAGCGCATTCGTGTCCATGTTTTCAGCGCGGTTCATGGGGAACGTGCATATCGTCGCGCCATCCAACAAGGATTTCAGCGTCCCTGCCCCGAGCAGCCGGCCTACCTTCCCCGAACCCCTCCCTCATTTCTTATCGCGCAACAACCCCATCCCCCCGGCTATTCCTGCAACGCGCGAGCCAACCTCCGCCAATGCCGGCCGCTTCTCGCTCAGTTTGAAGGGCATGCGACGCCAACTTCGCGGCTCTGGGCCGCACACAGAGCTGCTCGTGAAGGAGGTCGAAGACGAGATGGTTGCCTGGCTAGCGGCAGGCGGGGTGATGCTCGCACCCGACGCGTCCGCCACACTCGACTCGCCCGGCGCGCCGATCGGCTCATCGGGCGCGATCCTTGAGGTGTCACGGAGCCCGCTCCAGCTCGTCTGGAACATCGAGGACAAAGCGTTCACCCGCTACGTCGTTCACTGCTGCGCGCGGTACCACGACGTCGTCAGCTTCAGTACGTCGTCTCTGTCTCCTCTATAACTAACCATAGCGACCCGCCAACCGTCCTGACCCCGTCCTCCGCGCAGGCAAAGACACCTCTGGCCAACGCCTCACCTACCTCCTGCGCCCGAACGTCACCCGCCCCACCCACTACGCCGCCCCCACGCTCGACACCCCACCCGTGACCGACCTCTCGGAGCTCTCTGCGACCGACCTTTCCGCCTCCGAGTCCGAGCTCCCCTCCGACCGCGAGTTCTCCGACTCCGACGCCGACGCTGACGCCGTCGGTCCCGCCTCGCCCTCGCCCATCGCCGGACGACTCACAGCGATCGCGGAGACCTCCGCCCCCGCCTCGCCCGCGCTCGGCCCCGTCTCTGCGTCTGCGGTGTATGCGTCGCGCGGGCCCCAGCTCTCGATGGCTGCGCTCGACTCGGACGGGTGGTCCGTCATCGGCGAGTCCGACGCCGAGGCCGACGGGGACGGGGACGCAGACGGGGACATGTCCGCCCCAGAGGGCGACCTCGCGGCGAGCGTCGCGTCGCTCTCTCTGGATAGCGCTGACGCGGACAGCGGGCGGGAGCTGCTGGCGGACCGGCGGCGCCAGGGCCCGGACGTGCTGAGGTCGCGGCTGCTGGAGAGGCAGCGCAGGGCGGCGAGCTCGCCGTCACGCTCGCCTGCGCGGCGGGCGCCGCCGCGCGCGAGGCAGCGGGCGGAGCGTGCTGTGAGGGCGCAGGCTGGGGGCAGGCGGTCGTTCTATGAGTATTTGTTTGCATGAAGGTAGCAGTGCTTGGTATAAGTATTCTGGAGAATTGGGGGAGGTGTACGTTTGGCTGTATGGTGATGTACATACGTGGGCGGGCATCGACAGAACAAGACGAAGTATACACAGCAAAGTGGGTGGCATACATGGTCCTAAGCTAGGTGGTGGTGAAGGTAACGCAAGACAGAAATGTGGATGTACATATGAATTTATACGAGTAACGAAAGTGAACCGATCAAACGAATTAACGTATGTTATAGGTCTCGTTCATCTGTGGGGATGATATCGCGCATACGCCGCATGACGACCGTCCGGCGGTGATCTGCAGACCACAGCGTCTCGCCGTCCGCGGAGAAAGCCACAAAGCACATCGGTTCCGCGTGCTCTGAGAGCGTCGCCACACACGACCCATCCCTAATCCTCCACAAGCGTACCGTGCCATCGGCCGACGCGGATGCAACATATTTGCCGCATGGAGAGAAGCATGCATGGGAGACCTCTGTCTCGTGTTCGAACGAGAACAGCTCGCAGCCTGTGTACGTGTCCCAGATCTTCACCACGTCATCGACGGCCGCGGCCACAAGAAGAATCCCATCGGGCGAGAATGAGAAAAATGACTGCGAGTCATAGCTCTCATCTACCGTTCTCAAGACAGCTAGATCTGCTCCAGTCTCGACGTCTAATACCTTGATCACCCGGGATTCTGACACAACGGCGACGCGCGCGCCAGTGCTGCCGGTGCTCGTGGGGCCAAACACGGCAAAGCCCTTGCCAAAAAAAGTGTTGTCGTCTCGGCTCCGAACCGACTTGTGCAGCATGCCGGAGGTGACTTTCCAGACGTTGCAGTCCGGAGAGCTCCCGGCGGAAACGAGCCAGCACCCGTCAAGGGAGAATGCGATGAGCTGGATTTTGCCAGAGGCGAAACCGCCTACGTGCTCGAGCACATGAAGTTGGCGGGACGTACGAGCGTCCCAAAGTCGCACGGTACGATCGTCGGAGGCGGATGCAATGGTGTCGCCGCGGGGGGACCATGCGCAACAGGTGACATTATCGGTATGCCCTTCGAGCGTCCTGACCTCGTGTGAGCCTTCAGCGAGGTCCCAAACTTTGACCATCGTATCTCCACCGCCGGAGACAATATACCGGCCATCCAGGGAGAATGCGAGGGAGCTGACAGGGAAGTAGCTGTGGGCGACCCATTGGTGAGCCATGGCTCCATCGGCGGAGTGCCAGAGGATGACAGTAGAATCCCATGACGCAGTCGCGACCCACTTGCCATCCGGAGAAGCGGCAACATCCTGTACCTCTGCATCGTGGCCTGATCCAGGGATAGCTAGATATACGATCAGTTTATTTCTAGCGACAGAACCGTCGTAGGAATGGTATCTACCTGACAGGCCTGTGACCAGTGTGAATGCTCTGCGCTGGAATAGGACCGGAAACCGCTTTTCAAACTCCTTGGTCCAAAACGAACGTCTGCCCTCACGAAGGTCACAAATGTAACACTCCAGAAGGGGCTGACGAAACCGCAATAAAGTCTGCTCTAATCCTTCACAGTCCTCTCGAAAGAGTATCTTGGTAATGTCGTGCACGTTCGAACTCCCCATTTGAACCACAACGTCTTCCAACGAGGCATGAAGATGGAAATTTTTCAGGAAGATGATAGCATCGGCGATGCATTTGTGAGGAAAGGGATATAGTAGCCTCAGCACCAATATCCGCAATCGAGGGTAGTTGATTGCGCGGGCGCGGAGTCTACGCCATGGCCATGTCGACTGGGTAACTACAACGATACAAGTGCTCTGAGCTCTCTAGAAAACGTACTCAAGATCGGGAAACCTACCTTCGAGAGCGAGGATCACCACCGTTGACTGGACTGACCCCAAATCCAAGAGCAAAGCGGCCACAGGTGGTGGTAAGTTTCTTTCATTTTCGACGTCCGAGTAGAAATCGATGTCAAGCTTGCAAGCACAAATAGATTACACAATGACACTTCAGCCGTGATCGATGATCCTCGAACCGACAGCCAGCTAAAGGACTCACAACAAGGAGCAGCAGTTGCTTGCACATGCGTCGTTTGATCACGTCGAGATGTGCCCGATCACCCTCTGCTTTCACGATGACACTTGAGCAGACGAGCCACCGGATATTTTTGAAGGACAAGAGAAGTCGGGCGAGTTTGATGAATGTCGAGAAGACAAAACCTGTGAGATGGAGGACTTGAACGCGCGTGCCAAGGTGGTTGCAGCATGTGAGGCTGGACCGGTTGAAAACTATAACAGGACTTTCATGCAATCGTTGCCAAAAAGGTCGAACACCGGCAAACGTCAGGTCAAAGAGATTCGGGAGGAGGTCGAGGAGAGGGAAGAGTACTCGAAGTCGGTCGGGTCCAAAGTTATCAAGTGCACGAGGGGCTTGAGATGTGATTTGGCCTTGAGGAAGTCGCAAAAGTTGAAGATCTTCGCCCTTGTCATGAGACAAACATCGTTGACCAATAAGCAGAGGGCGCGAGGACGGAGGTCGCGACATGTGAGGGAGACGTTGTACAGCGTTTTGGGCTCATCACCAGAGTGGCCGATGATCCTTTCGATGACTTCCCATGGTAACAGCGGGGACTCCATGGTGAGACAAAAATGAGATGGAAGCGAGGGGAGAGTAGGCAGCTTGAACGGAGGGACGAATGATCGATGAGCAAGTCAAAGCAAGCAGCCCAAGGCTGTGGAGCTCCAAGTTGTGCACCACGAGGCGGACGAAGCTTGCAGCTGCATCGGACGCGCTGACATCGTGGCTTTCGGACGCCGTAGTGACACTGATAAGAAGTCACGACGGACAATACCGAATACCGCAGGCCGAAATATGGTGGTAATAGCAAGGGCCCTCCGGGCGCACCTGATTTACGACTTAAAAACGTACTCACCATCCAACCGTCCACTGAGTGCGCTTCGGCAGCGTAAATTCGACGTTTACATACACGCCATTGTGCAAGCTCGGGGTATAAGGTACAAATAACATAAGACTGGATATTGACAGAGATTGATAGCGACGACCGGCAAGATATCGTATTTACGGTAATGTAAACATATGACCCGAAAGCATGCGGTATAGTAGACGATTAGAGCTCAAGCATAGTGGTTATATAAGATGAAGCCAAAAACAGTAGGCAGTACATGTATAGTCAAGATCCACTTCGCACTCAAGATATGGGGCAAGAAGACTTAATAACCACAGTCATCCAGCGCCACGATCACGACAACGCCACGGCTCCCGAGCGAGACTCCTGAGAATTGGTGGGGCGAGCAGCCCTGCCTGCAGAGGCCCGTGGCTCCTGAACCGCATTATGTTCCGCACGTCTCGCAAGGTAGGCGGGTAGCCGCTCTGCAGCGTCCCTCATGAGCGCAACGTCATACCCGACGCACTGCATGGGAAAGATATACATCGTCTGGAAGACCCGGTCAGCGTCAAGAGATGAAGGAAATGGAAGCAGGCAGGCGCACTTCATGGCCCAGCTCGTACGCTTCGATGATCTCGTCCTGCGACAGGTTCTTGTAGTCATCGACGTCCGTATTGGCGCGGGACGGGTTGTCGAACTGGCGACCAAGGTCCCGACGTTTGACGATCCGCTCCCGGATCTCCCGATGCTTCGTCTTCTTGAGGATGTCTTCCGCCCACTTGCGTTTCGTCTGTGTCATACGTGAAGGTGAGGGCGCGGCCAAGCGGGACAGTTGAAAACGTACCTCGAGCGGCCACGATTTGTAGTCTTCCTTCGTGAGCGTAGCGGGTTCTTTGATCTTATAAATGCCCAGATACCAGTGCTCCGCTGGCCCGACTTCGAGAAAAAGCCAGTTCTCCTCCTCTTTCCAGTCTGGCTTGCGATTTGCATGGCACAGCAAGCCGGGAAAACCGGGAGATTCGGGCAAGTGAGAGTTGGAGGCAAGATTCCCAAATAGCAAGGGGCGACCGTCGCGAGCCACGGTGCATTTCCACTTCGAGGAGCCGCCAATCACTTAGCTGATGAACTCACGGGTGAAAACCATATGAAGAAGCGAGTCGTCAGCGACGATGGCATACTCTGGAATCTCTGCCAAGCGAGCAGCGAGCTCATCCTTGTTGAGAAGGGGAGGCCCGATCTTCGTCTTGCGATCACCCGGCAATAGACGGGTAGTAGGACGTCTATGGCGAACCTTAAGGTGTTCCCCCGTGTTAGAAGAACATCGCGGTATATGACACCAGACATACTTACCCTGGACGGCTGCGAAGGGCCAGCTTCCGCTTGTGCGGGACGTGACGACGACGAGAGCGATGAACTTGGCGTTTGCGATCCACTATTCTGCGTAGCAGTAGGTAACAAACATGGACGAGTACTTGCAGATTGAGAGGCGATTGTCGGCGCAGGTGCAGGTGCAGCCATAGACAGAGCAGTCGTAAGCGGAGCGGTAACGGAGTGGGGAGGTGCAGATAGAGGCATAGTTGTGGGACGAATAGTAGCGGCGGACAAGGAAGGAACATGCGCCGTGTGTTGGGAAGTTGATGCAGTCGTAAGTGGGAGAGCGGACCTCGGCGGAGCCTTCACTGCAGGACCCGAGCTAGTCCTCAAAGGTGATGACGTCGGAGACGCCAGAATAGTCGCCATTGGACGAGGGGTCGTTAGGGCAGGGGAAGGGATCTCTGAAGAGAGCGGAGCTAATGATGTTGCACGTGGAGGAGTAGTGGCTGGTGGTAGGGATACTGGGAGGCGAGCACCAGAGCCGTTTAATGTCGAAGCCCTACCCGTTCTTTGCGCTTCCTGTCGCAGGCGGGCCCGAGCAATATCAAGCGGCCGTCGAGTCTGCGGAGACACTGGCATTTCTGCTGGTGGTGGCGGTGGTAGTGGTGGGGGGCGCGACGTAGACGCAAGAGTAGAGGCACGAGCGGGAGGGAAAGCAGCATGGCGGACAGGGAATGGCTGAGTACGGGCGGCGACTGAGAAGGAATGAAGATCGGGAGAATCAGCAACCAAACCTGCCGCCGCTCGATCGGTGAAGCTCCGGCTATCCGCCCCGCCAGACGAGTTACCATGAAGATCCACAGGGACTGCAGGTATACCGGCAGACGGAGGTTGGCGATGCTCGATCTGCGGTGTTTCAACTTGCGACTCTACAGTCCTGGACTGAGTTGGCCGAACTTCAGGAGGAGGAGGAGGGGTAGGGACGCATTGACTCGGCACGGGGTCGAAATACGAGAGTTCCCTCGACGGTGAGCGGAAATGACGCACGGATGGCGCGGACGCCTCTGGCTCTCTTGGTTCCTCGGGAGGATGAGGATCTGTAGATGTCCCGGGTTCTTGGGGCCCAACGGAGTCGATGTGCATCGGGCTGGAAGGACGTGAAGGCACCGGAGTCAAGGATGTGAGTGAGAACAGGTCGTCCATGTCACCCTCGTCTTCGTCTTCATCTTCGTCCTCGTCTTCCTCGTCTTCCTCGTCTTCTTCATCTTCCTCATCTTCATCCTCTGAGGAGTCAGCTAGGGCAACCCTGGAGCTAGACGAGGGCGCCGTCGTCAGCGGCGGAGGGAAAACACCCTCCAGCCGCATTCTCTTCGACGAGCTCAACGCCCGTTCGTTCACATTCCTCCGCCGCGAAAGCGGCGTGTCCGAGCCCGAGCTCTCGTCCGGCGCGTCGCGTTTCCGCGTTTCCTTCCCCTTGTCCTTCTTCGCCCCCGGCTTCGGCCCCTACCGCAAGGTCAGCACCGCGCATACGCCTGCTCTACAACAAAGACTCGGCACGCCACGCACCCATCTTATCGGGTAAGGTTCTCCCCACCCCGCCCCCTCCTCCTGCGCGCTTCGCCGCTCCTGACTTTGTCCACGATGCCCCAGTCCAACGGCACACCCCCTTTGCGCCCAGATACGCCTCGCGAAGTCGGCCAAATTCTCGTCCTCGCTGCTACTCTCCTCGTCTTCCTCCCGGACGCTCTCCAAAGCGCCGGGGCCACGGGCCCGAGCCCTCCTCACACTCAGCGGGGGGACGTCCCCTTGGACGACGACGGCGGCGTCCGCAGCCCAATCTCCCTCTATATGCATATGCTCAACCCCAATCTCCCCCGTACACGCGCGACGAAAGGTTGAAACCGAAACACGCACTTCGTTCGTCGTCGCCCTCGACGGCGTCCGGGCCTGTCCCGCCTCCGTCAGCCCCAGCTGCCGCCTCAGGAACGCATTCTCGTCCTTGAGCGCGTCATGCTTCCCTTCGAGCGCGTCGTACCTCCCCTTGAGCTCCTCGTACCTCCCTTTGTGCTGATCAATCTCCTCCAGGTGCCGCCGCTTGAGGAACGCGGCCTCGCCTTTGAGGCGGACGTTCTCCGCCGCGTACGTGTCGCATGTGCTCTTGTAATGCTCGAGCCAAAAGTTAATTGAGGCCGGATCGTCGCCGAGCGATTGCAGCGCGTCCGACGACATGGAGCGAGGGCCCCTGAGCGGATGAAATCAAAGTTACCGTGGGAATCGCGTGCGCAACTCCGCTCTTTTAAGCTTCATGCGAGCATAAGGGCAGGTCACGGTGATGGTGGAAAAACATGCACTGAATTATGTACGACCCGTAAAGGTGTCTCCTTGACACGACTTACACGATCTGGAGTTCGGAGAGGCGCGAGATTGCGCTTTTGTGTCATGGACACTCGAGCTCGCGGCCACTATAATGGGCGGACGGCTCGTTCGTCCAACATACGCTGCTGGCCGAGGATCTGATAACGTTACAAACTCCTGGGCGATAACGTACACACAAAAGAACTTCTCCTGTCTCACATACACGCCCCTTCACTTCGACGTCAAGCCTTGAACAAGTTGAATCTAGCAAGTTGTCAGCACCCAGAACAAGCTGGATTACCCAAGGTGGCGGCGCATACACCCACCTCGTCCTTGTTGATCGTCCTCAACTCGCCCGGCGCCGCAGTTCTACCGCTCATAGCACCGACTGCGACTTCAACTGCGCGCCCTACACTCCCGCGGGTCGCGATCCAGTACCGGATTTCGTCCGGGATGACTTCGACGACTGCTACCCGAGGGTCGTTCTGGTCACCCTTGTGCACGCCATCCCCGAGGTCGCCAAACCAAGCAGACGTCCTGTTGGCATTGTGTCTGGTTAGGAACAGAGGGGGCAATATCAACGTGGGAGCGGAAGACGAGACGGACGCACATGGGGTTCCAGTGTTTCGCGATCTTCTCCTTATCTTGGGAAACCCTGGCCTTGCCGGCGTACGACGCCCAGTTGGTGGTGGAGGGGTCGTAGAACGAGACGTTGACGTGCATGTCCTTCTGCATCTCGTCACACTTGTGCGACACGCAGTTCGCAATGAACACGAGCGAGACCTGGTTGCGGTCTACTGCTGCCAGGATAGACATGGGGTGTGAAGTCAGCGCGAGAGCCGACGGTGGCGTATCCGGAGGGACGAGCAGGGGACTCGGAGATGGGAAGGTGAACCGAACTTACGCTTGACAGGGGCCATCGCGCGCGAGTGTAGTTCCCCGGTGGCAGACCGGGTGGTGAGCATGCCAGTCTTCACGGTGTTGACGATGTTGTGAAGACCGTCAATCTTCTGCTGCGGGGAGAGGTCTGTTCTCTCCGCCTTGGTGGTATACGGGTCGAGCTCCTGTGTAGACATGATGTTTGTAACAGATGGTCAAGAGGCGAGTTCGGTGTGGAGGCTGCGGAAGGCAGACTCGTATATATGCGATCGCTATTGCGGTGAGGGGTGACATGGATACTGACGTTGGGCTCTGACATCATACGCGGTGGGAGCGTTTCTAGTATTGGACTTGCCGTGTTCGGTACGCCCCAACTCTAACGATCGTGGCCCATCGGCGGAGGGTCTAAAGGCCTGCAAGAGTGGAGCCCGCGGTCGGATCTGAGGATACATAGTAGATCCGGAAGTCTTTATGGGCTGCATACGCGCCTCTGAAGTTGTAGGCCGCAAGTCAATCCCACAGCTTCAACTGAGCGTCTGCAAAGTTCGACTTACCAAATTGCTCGTCGTACTGTTTACATAGTGGCGTTTATCAGCGACTCTGGTGGATAGTGGCATGATAATTCAGCCATCTGCGGGAGCACTGCTGGAGCGTCGGGGTAGAGATGAAGCAGACACAAGCGCCTTGAAACGGTGACGTACTTATGTCCGCACATGTTCATGTTTGGTCGCGTGGCAACGGGCGGCAAGGGATATTCACAGGGCATTTTTCGGACGGAATCTGTCCAGTTTTCAGTCCCACGTCCGCCACCGTCCTCTCATAAACCGCCGTTCCGTCTCCCACTCGTCTCACAACATTTCTCTCCGCTGTTGTTGCCCCCGCCTTGTTTCTCTCTCTCTGTCCCTACGCGCCGTGCTCGCACCCGTCCCTCGCGACTGTAATTCCTCCACGACTATCACGCTCTACCGTAACGCCATCCATACAGCATATTCCTTTAATCTCACGACCCTTCCGTACCCCTGCCAACTCTAAGTATTCCCAACTCCAGTCTCAACATGGCCGCCACGTTGGGGTACTCATCCTTCTTCTCCTCGGGTCTCCTCGCCCCGGCTGCTCCACCAAGCCAATCTTCTCCTTCATCTTCTCCAGTCACCCCGCGCGCAGCAGCCGCCACTCTTCCGCAGGACGATGTCACCCCTACCGCGCCCACACGCATGCATGGGAGCAACCCAGACGAGTCCCAGGTTCTCCCATCCATATCCATACCATCTGCGGACGACTCCCGCCCTCGCCTGCGCCGACGGCGTTCTTCCCTCGCAGGCGCCACGTCCCCGCTCACCACCATAAAGACGTCCGCGCCGATCCGCGCCGCGACTGCGTCCATCCAGCGCAGCCTGCGTGTCCGCTCAGGCAGCGACGCGAGCGTCATCTCCACCACGTCTATCAGCTCCTTCTCGCTCACCGAGAACGTGCCCGTCCTGGCAAACGGCGCCTCAAAGCCAACAGGCATCCTGGGACGGCTCCGCAGTGGGAGTGTTGGCACCGCACTTCGGTACGTTTCTCTTCCCTGCCTCCGCATGCCCGACACGCGTTGACGCCTCTCGCTTCCGAATCTTCCTTCACAATCAGCTCGCGCCGGGGACTGCGCCGCGTGGTGCCACCCGTGCCCGCCCTTCCCCCACCCACATCGCCCCTCCCGGCCGTCCCCCCGGTTCCGGCGCTGTCCGACTCGCTGTCGCTGTCGCCCCTCTCCACGATCGCTGGCAGCCCTGTGTTGCCCACCGCCTCGCGCAAGCCGCTCATGCGCCGCGCGCAGACGTCGGACAACTACGAGCTCACGAGGGCCCCATTCGGCCTCGGGGGCACGTCGCCGATGTGCGGCGTCATTGAAGGCGAGGACGCCTTTCCCACCGTGGCGGCGCCCACCATCGGGAAGCGCGTGCAGCACGAGATGCAGGTGGACTACCCCAGCCCCGTCGACGGCTCTCCGTTCGACTGGACGAGGAACTAGGACCGCCTTGCGGCTGTATCTGCTTCGCCTCATAACTCATACTCCTCATGAATGCTCCGGGAGAGCCGCCGTCGGCTGGTGCCTGTGCGCACTGGCCGCCTTCCATTGACGTCGTCTGTGACGAACGGCGTTTTTCATACCTCTGCTTCTGCTTCCATTTTTGATCCACGAAAGCCCCGTACAGCTTGCCCGCTGTTAGATGCCCAGATGCCCGTACCTTTTACCGCATTGTATGACGCTAAACCTCCTCTCCTGAACCCTTTCGTATTATATTCTCCCCGATAAGTTAACCGCGGACGATGCGCCTTCCGGACTCCTTAATTCTGACGCTCGACCGTTTTATGAAACCGTACTGGTACTGTATACTCGTATTACGTATCCTATTATCGATTATACTCGTTCACGTAACGTTTGATGCAGATGACCGTCCATCTGTTGCGTGAGCTTCTTTGCGTTTTCCGCGCAGATGCGTATGGAATGCCACAAGCTATCCCACAAGCTGCCACACCGGCACGGTGATTTTCGTTCAGCCTGGGGTGAAGTGTACTAATCCTGCTGCTCTCTCCATAGACTGTCTCCCGCAAAAGGTCTACACCTATACCCGGACAGGTATTTCAGCATGCTCCCCTGAGCATATCGAACGTCGGTCCCGCAAATATCTAGGATGAACCATGCGGTGCCATTACTGTTCTCGCGCCTGTCGCAAACGCTGTTACGGTGGTGATCAGTGAGTCGCTCCGAAGCCGCAGAAACTTCCTCGAAACATCGCCTCTATACCGCCACCCTCACAAGGTCGTTCCATCCACCTTCATATCAGCACAATGTTCAAGCTACCCCCACGCCCCTCCTTGCCTTCACATCGTGCGCAACTCATCATGGATTCCCCCCGGCTGCCTTGGGAGGTCATCGAGAGGGTCATATGCCATTCCGGTGACCATCCAAACACACTGCGCAGTTTATCCCTCACCTGTCGCCAGCTCCGCCCTCGCGCCCTCTGCCTAATAGTCGGGCACGTGGCCCTGAAGAGCAGGGACCGGATCTTCGACTTCTGCGCCGCCCTCGAGGCCAAGCCTCACCTCAAGCCGCTTGTCCGGTCGGCTGTCGTCGACCCAACGGGCTTTGCGCCGGTCCCCTTCCTTCGCATTCTCCCGAATCTTTCTGAGATCCGGTTCACCTCCACGGAAACTATCGTCGCCATACACCAGTCGAATCTCACCTGTTTCCGCCATTTTGGAGCCCATATACACACCTTGCATCTGTCCAACCTCTACTTCGCGAGTTATCTCCCACTGGCTCGAGTGCTCCTGGCATTCACAAATGTCGTACATCTCACGTGCACGAAAGTCAAAATCACCACGTTCGAAAAACAACTCCCACCTCTGGATGTGCTTAAACGACGCTTATCCCAGAGACTACGTCTCAGATCACTCGCCGTGGGTGCTTTCCGGTTGCAGTCCATTCAAGTGACGGCGGGTGCTAAAATGTGATTCTCTAGGTCGATCACTCATCCATGATACGTTGGGCGGCCCAGGATGTTTCTACAAGTGGAGGGCTGTTGCTGGCGTCCGACCTGGCGCCTACTTTGGAAAGCCTTAGGCTTATTGGAAGTTAGTTTTATTCAATCCCTTCAGTCGCGAGGCTATCTGGTTATTTATGGGCGAATTCATCTGGCGACCTGTACAGTGCCCATAGGACGAAAGCCAGATGCGATCCCATACTCGCTGGGGCCAAGATCCGATCAGTGGTCTCGACTGCAGTCCTTGGTCCTCGAGCTTCCTTTGGACTGCGAACCCAGTCTTTCCCGCCATGTTCTGCCTTCTGGCTATGAGTCTCTTCCTTCTGCGGTCAATTTCTTTAACAATGTCCACGGCCCCACGTTGAAGGAAGTTACTCTTGTGTTGGGTCCCATGGCATCTATCGTGGTCGCTGTCGAAACGTTGAACACTCCTGTCCACCAAGGGTCAAATGCGTCATGTGGCACACGTCGAGAAGTTGGAACGCGCTCTCCTCAGATTCTCCGAGCCCAGCATAATTTGGACCATGAAGAACCCTCTACGCACCGGTAGGAATTCGTTCTGGGTCCAAGAGCTGGGAAGGCGCTTTCCCACTTTATCTCAACGCGGTGCGCTCGTGCTAAGGTCAGAGACAGGTATTTCGTGCTGCCATCCCTTCGCTGTTTGATATATTAAATTAACTGCCTATTCAGTCCTCCCCATGGGCCACGACGGCGCGTTACATGCCCTCGTCATCTGCCCTACAGGCAAGCGGGTGGCTAGTGGGTCCGAAGATTTCACCATCATGCTTTGGGATATCACCGGACACATAGTCCAGCAGTGGGTTGCCCACGATTATAAACACGTGTTGTCGCTTGCATTCTCCCCAGACGGCCAGCTCCTCGTTTCCGGCGGGGGAGACGCAAGGCTGGCGATCTGGCACCTCGATCACCTTGAAGGCGTACGCAAAGTTGCTGTGCTCGAAGGACACGCCGGACCCGTTTCTAGTTGTGCGTGGTCCCCTGACGGAACTATGATTGCCTCCGGATCTCTGGATGGGACGGTACGGCTCTGGGATGTGCATACATTCAGCCCGCTTCGTGTGCTCAAACGGAGCCCTGCACCCTTCAAGGCACAATATTTTACCTTCTCTCCTGACGGGCGCTGGCTCGCCTCCTGGTCTTTTCCCTCCAGTTACTGCATCTGGGACGTCGCCACGGGCACGCTGCACAAATTCATTCAACCCGAGCTGACTGGGAGAGTCCAAAGGCTGGACATCGCCGCCGCTTTCGACCCTGGGAGCACGCGCCTTGCTACGGTGTCCCGGTGGGATGGAGTGGAAGTCTGGGACGTCGAGACAGGAACCAGACAAGTCGTGTTGAGGCACGCAGGCGAGGTGCAAGATGTCTCGTTCTCATGCGACGGGAGGCTGTTGGTGACTGCGTCCAGTGACCGGACGGTGAAGATCTGGGACGCGTACACGGGTGACGAGTTACTTCGGCTTCTGGGACACACGTACATAGTCTCGAAAGCCTGCTTCTCGCCATGCGGGAAGTATGTCGCTTCGGGATCATGGGACGGGACGGTGCGACTGTGGAGGACTCGCGATGGATCATCCCTGGGATCATTCTCCGGGCACGAAGGGTATGCTACTCATGTGTTTTTCTCTCCGGATGGAAAGACACTATGTTCTGGAGCAAAGAACGGATCGGTCGTCTTCCGGAGTATGAACGATATTATTCCGACAGAGGAGCAGGACTCGTAGTGGACATTGCTCTCCTTTTATTTCATCTATACCGCCAGTGTCGTTGCATCGCGTTGCATTATTTGCTTCCGGACCATCAAGTATAGTTGCTACATGATATCTTCTCCGAATGCTTATTGTACTGTATGTGGATGGGACAGTGGAAAGTAGCTGCACAATATAGGACATTCAACACACGAAATGAAGGCTATAATGAAGGCTGTAGGTAGTACAGCCAGTGGCACCTGCTTATCCCCTCGAACCCTGACTTTTTCGGTGTGCGACGTCCCTTGAATAAGATTTGGTATCGCATCCCTTACGAACAAATCTGACAAAGCGGTCAGCCTCAACCGCGACGGTCTCTAACGCTCGCGGTACTCAACAAACTCATCTCGGTACCAACCATTGATATCCACGGCGAATATGTCTTCGGTATATTCACGGTCCGTCACCCGAAGCACGATGAGCAGGGCAACAAACGAGTCGTCCCCAATCCACACGCCATACTACGAGATGCAGCGGCGGTCCAGGTCACAGCTCCCGACGAACACCCCGGACGAGATCCACATCCGCTCGGCGTCCAGCGCAACATCTCGCTCGGGTGCACGCGCTCATCGCAACACTAACAAAACAGAGGAGGACAACCGGGGATCATACTTTCCCGCTGTGCCGAGGAAGGACAACAACGGAACCGGTCACCTATCGCGTCGCGGGACGACGAAGGCGCTCATCGGCCGTTTCGAAGCGTTGGAGGAGGCCGCGAGCCCCCGCGGCTCGCTGGGCTACGGCTTCCCACCAGCGGACAAGCGAGGCTTGAACACCTACGGGAGTCCAGTGGGGGAGAAGAAGGACAAGGGTCTCCTGCCGATTCGCGAGTCGTTCCGCAACTTCCTGTCCGTGTTCAAGCGGAGCAAGCCGACGCTCAAGGACCTGCCCCCGCCGCGGCATGCCCGCGCACCAACGGCGAGCCCGGGGAAAACCGAAGACGGCGGGCCACGGAAGCCGGAGGTATTGACCCTACAGATACCGCAGTCGGGGCGAGCAGACGACGACAAGATCGTCTGCATCTCGCCCGTTGAGGCGCACAAGGGCAAAGCAGGCTCGCTTCTCTACTTGTCTCGCATTCCGGGGTCGGATCTCCCTCCGATTTGGATGGCCTGCGGCGCCCAGCTGCACTCGACGCACATCCTCGTGACGTGGGAGACGCCTCAGGGGAACCCGTCGCCGCGGCTAGTGCCATTCACCGCGTGCACGGACGTACGCTCTCTCACTCCTACTGACCTCGATCCGACGGAAAGAGCACTACTTCCTGCGGGACAGACGTGGAAGGTGTTCGAGATCATATTCGAGGGCCGCGCGGGAGAGAAGTTCGCCGCGAACTCGCTGACGGAGAGGGCGACCTGGGTCAGCGCAATATGGCGAGTTGTTGTATTCGCGTACTCACTCGGGATGGTGACTGATATCGATATCTCCCCAGGGATGCAGTCCTGTTGGCGCAGGAAAACAAGCCACGCTCGCCCTTGAGGACCGAAGGCACATATGTCCTTGCCCTGAACAACACGCCGCCTCCGAGTGTGCCTTTTAATGCTGTGTCTGTGGTTGCAAGCACTGCCGACGCGGAGCCTTCGCCTTCGCCTCAGTCACCACAGACGGAACGCAAGCTCCCAGCCCTCCCAACGGAGGCCATCAAACCACCGATACTCCCCCGCCTCGACCTCCGCAACCTATCCATCCCCACATCGCCCCTCTCCGCGCTCCCGACGCCCCCAACGCCCATTAGCGCACGGAAGCTGCTCTTCGTCCCTCCGAACTCCGCAGACGGCCCACAACGGGCCCAAAGCGCGTCGATCCGCAACCTCGACCAGCGCTCCGTGGTCAAGCAGCGCCTCGCGCAGCTCGAGAACGCGTCCCCGGCCCCCCGTCCGTCCACGCCCCTGTCCCCGATCCCGCGCCGCGTGGTCAAGAGCGAGATCCTCACGGGGCAGGTGCAGATGGGGCGGCAGGGAAGCACGGGGTCGAACTTCGCGACGTCGATCCTGAACGCGTACTTGGGGCCGGACAGCGCTGTGAGCGAATCGCCGGTGTCGGCGTCGACGCGGTCGAGCGGGTTCCACGCGATCGCGTCGCGGATCGGGTCCCCGCCTCCGCGGCCGCGGCCGCGAGCCGTTGATGTCGTGCGCGAGGAGGGGGGCAGGGAAGAAGCGCCGTTCTCGCCCGCATCGCAGTACTCCGTGGACGATGGCAAGCAAGATGGCCCCAAGTCGAAACAAGCGTCGAGACCGATGGCGGCGCCGGTGTATGAGCTCCGCGCTATTCCACGCGTTCCGCACGCCCGAGTCGTAGCCTCTGCGGACGAGAGCGTGGCTCGCCCTGCGAAGCAGGAAGGCGCAGCTGCACCAGTGCTGGACGATATCCGGCGAGGTGTTGAGGTCCTGCAGAAGCGGTCAGCGGCAGACGGGACGAACATCGTGGGCATACGGACCAGGGTGGACGAGGTCTTGGATGAGCTCCGCCGTCTACCGAAGGCGCAGCTGGAGGCCAGTCCGAGGGATACTGTGATCGTGATGGCGAAGCTGGAGGAAGCGCAAGCGGAATTGAAGGGCCACCTATCTGCACTGCACGCGCTCGTGGAGGGCTTGAGGAACGCGCAGGAATCGGGGGAGGGGCAGAACGACGGACGGGACCCCTCGGCACTCGCTGAAGTGCAAGAGAAGCTGGACAAGTTGCTTCAGCTTCAACAGGGGCGGAGTAAGGAGGACAATGGCCCCAATAACCTTGAAGCTCCCACAGCTGCTCAGCTCGCGGAGATGGTGGCTCTACTGAGCGAGGCACGGGAACAACGTACGGCCCAGGTGGAACAGCAGACGGACACCGTCCGCTATCTTAACGAGCTGAATACGGTACGTGTGCCAGCGTCATGTCTTCGCTCCAGGCTGACACCTCGATAGTGGCTAGAAGCTTTTGTCAAGCACGGGACCTCCCAGATAGAAGGCGTAGCGGCAGGCATCCAGCAGCTCTGTAGAGATTTAGGTCCTGTCCACGACCCGCAAGATCAGGTGGACATTCCTGAGGGAGAGGAGCCTCCTCTACCACAAGGGGGTCTGCTATCCAACGTCAGACGGCTCCTGGTACAGAACCAGGAGCGCGAGCAGAACGCCGCCGACCTCCATGCCTCCGTGAACGGCCTACTCGCGGCTGTACAGGAGGATCTGCGTAAGAACGCGGAGGCACGCCATTTGCTGAGTGCGCACCGAGGTCAATGCACCGCGAGTTGTTGTTAATGACGCACATAGCGACCGAGTCCGTCATCGGGATGATCGACAGGCAGCGTCAGGACCAGGAACGAATGTTGAAGGCGTTGGCCACGGGTTCGTGGGGTTGCGGCTGTTTCGATCCTGTGCCATATTGACGGGATGGATTGCTCCAGAGCTTTCAAATGACATTCGTGGAGAACGTCTCCGCTTTGTGGAAGCCATGAAGGAGGCAACGGCAATCAATGTCCAGAGTAGGCATTCTTCTTCCTCTTCCCGGAATGTCGCTGAAACGAGCGACACCTCAGTACACGTAGAAGAGTTCAAGAAGGAACTCACACGGGAGGTCCTACTGATGACTCAAGAAGTCACTCGCTTGCAGAGGGAAAGGCAGGGTTTGGAGCAGCAGATTGCTGACCTATTCGCGTTCTACGCGAAACAGAAGCAGGCGGGCAAGGTGGGGTGGTCGCTGGCACGGAACTACATCGTCAGCTGACGATATAATACTTTCCTAGGTTGTCGACGTTGGAGGCCCAACGCAGAATGTACCTGGTGCTCCTCCTCCAACGTTTCCAGGCGCGATCCAACCTGCAGGATCAATTCATCGCCGACCTCTTCCGAGTCCTACTCCGAGTCCAGTACGGGTTCGATGATGTTGACGGTTTCAAGTCGATATTATGTGTTCGATTCGTTACCCAGTAGTTGTTTCTGAATCGACATGTACATATCAATTGAATGGGGAGTAGCGGCGACAAGGAGGATCATCACTGACATCAGGATGCACGTCGGAGAGTCTGAAGTGCACTTCGGGCCGCGTCGGCCGGCGCTCGTTCCGAGGCGTGGGAGTATGCATGTGATGAGTGGACCCGGCATTACCCGGGGTAGGAGAGAGCGGAAAGGCGAGCTCGCTGTCCTGCACAACCTGGTCTGCCACAAAACTATGTCTGCGCTTCGTCTCGTCACTTCTGCTGCTCGGAGAGCACCTAGGAACTTTGCCCTCGGCAGGAGAGGATACGCCGAGGCCGCCGACAAGATCAACTTGTCCCTCGTTCTCCCCCACCAGGTGCGTTTGCCACTTCTCAATCCTTCCTCAACACAATTTGGTTGTCTTGCCGCATACGGTCCTTGACCTTGCCCGCACAGGCCATCTTCACCTCCACGGATGTCATCCAAGTAAACCTTGCGGCGGCGACCGGTGATATGGGTATCCTCGCCAACCATGCACCGACGATCGAGCCTCTCCGTCCTGGTGTCGTCGAGGTCATCGAAGCCGGCAACGCGTCGAAAAAGTGGTTCGGTGCGTTTTACCCGTCGCGTTACCCTCCTACCGCGGCTTTCCTGACTTTTGTTTCTTGGGCGACCTTTTGCCTCGCACCCCACCTGACGACATTCTTCACTGTCACTTTCCTCCGCGTTCATAAATCAAGTCTCCGGCGGCTTCGCAACTGTGCATCCCAACAACAAGCTCACGATCAACGCGGTTGAGGCGGCTCCTCTTGAATCTTTCTCGGCAGAGGTCCGTACCATACCCCTTCACTCCAATGCCCACTCTCCAGTCGCATTTGTCCGCCAACTTACACGGTACTTGTTTCGTAAAGGCCATTCGTGCGAACCTCGCGGAAGCCCTGAAGGTCGCGTCGGGCAACGGCTCGGAGGAGGACAAGGTGGAGGCGCGGATTGAGGCAGATGTGTACGAGGCGCTCCAGTACGCGCTGGCCAAGTAGGGAAGCAGTTCGCGTTTTGATGTGATGTCTCGCACGTAGCTTAGATTCACTGCTATCCGCCGAGACCGCGAATATGCCCGCATGCTGTGCGTGTGCGCGTTGTGTAGACGCAGTATTGTCTGCCTCGGCGTCTTGAAACAGGATGGGAAATTGCTGGAGACGGGAAGGAAATCTAGGAGACGGAAGCCAGGCCCGGGCTGGAAAAGGTCCGTACGGTAACCGCGAGAGTTTGATGGCCTCTTCTCCTATGAATACGGTTTTGGTAAGGTTCTTGTTGAAGCGGGAGTATCAGGGCTGGAATTGTCGACCCTGGCAAGCCATTCCTTTCCAGTGGGCCAGGACCCCCGCAGCTGAGGATTGCTCCTCCCCACCTCTCTAACAACGCTCCTCCCTCCCGGCTAGGACACGGGCGGACGGAATGAAGCCGCCGAAGGGCATCTGGGACCGAACGCCCCTCGAGCAGGAGCCGTTCCTGTCCGAGTTCGCAGCACGCAAACTTGCCTACAGTAGGAGAGGTGATAACTGGTTCGCGCGTCTTGCCAAGGCCATTCACGACAATTCGAAGGTGAGTCAATCCCTCCTCGTACACTGCAATAATTAATGAAACAACAACACTTGCTACTTGCCTCGGCTTTCCATGCGACCTGGTTATTTTGCCTTCGACTCCGCAGCAACGTCCCGCGGCGGTCCAGTGGATCAAGCTCGCATTCGCACCAGATGGCGAGGTCCCCCGGGCGTCCAAGGCCCGCCCCGCCCCCGAGGAGCTCTTGCCGTCCATCGAAATCTTCGTCCGGTTCTACTGGGAGTTGTACACCAACAACGAAAAGGGCGCCCTCAAAGTCGTGAATGATGAGCGTAAGAATAGGAAGTTTGGCTATCTGCTCGGGCCTCCTCACAAAGGACCTCAACCGACTCAGGCCGGCGGCGCTACACAACCACGGCACTCCGATGTGCCCCACGCTCAGACAGTAGAAACATGGCGTTCTGGGCGTTCACGCGGAACGAAGGTGCCGAGGAAGAGGCGTAACGGGAGAGTGGGAGAAGCCGCAGTGGAGTCTGAGAAGACGAAGCGTGCTGCAGATGGTCCCAACGGCGCTGCGGTCGCAGGTGGCACCGGAGGCATTCAAGTGACCGCCCAGAGCGGGGATAGTGAGCAGGCAACAGAGTCGAATGACATTCTTGCTAAGGACCCCGGTCCGTCCTCGGGAGCTTCAGATATGGTTGTATGCGAGTCCTATGCTGCCATGGACTTTCCTGAGGAGGATAAGGGCGTGGTTGTCTTCCGTGAAGACACTGATGCTGCTGTCTTCGTGGCTGACAATTCTCAGCCTCACGGTGATCCTCCACCAACTGGCACTGTGTGCGCGGAGGTGGGTACCCTCGTCGCGGTCTTGTGCCAAACGAATTCGTTACTGACTATGCCCTCCTCGGAGTCGTTGCAGTCCTCTGATGACCACGCCATGGATACTTCTCCCACTCCCACAGCCATCGACCGCGCCACACCCAGTGATATCAGTGCGACGACTGCCGTCGAAGTGACCGATCTAGCTCCCGTAGAACCCCTTGTTAAGTCCAGGAAACCGCGGCACAAGAAGGCCCGGAAGGATGCCTCCCAGGAGCCGACTCGCCAGCGCCCGCCTCGTGCTGCAGCGAACGAAGAGAGACTGGCTCAGTTGTCAAAAAGCGAGCTCGAATACCACTCCAACGCTAAGCGCGGTCTCGTCGATGACCTAGAGGACCTAATACCCAACCCCATTCGTAGCCAACAATCTATCTCTGCTCCCCCTGGCACTCGCCGAGCGAAGAAGTCGAAGCTGCGTGCGCCGTCGGAAGACCATGATGATACCATGGCCGCTCCAGAAGCTGAGGCAGAGTCGGACCAGGCCCCAGAGCCCGTGTCTGCTCCTCTCCCACCTTCTCGTTCTCAGACAATACCTGTGATACCGACTGATACAGAACCTACCGTGTCCAATCCCTCTCGGAGGAAGAAGAGGAATGCGGCGCGAAAGCAGCGGAAGATCAAGGGCGTCGACACGTCTGCGCGCCCTTCGAAGCGTCAAAGAGGGAAGGATTCCGAGGCCAACCCCACTGGAACATCAGACGATGCGACATCACAGGAGGAGCGCCGTAGGAAGAAGCCCTTGCCTGCATATAGCCAGGTCAATGACGATCCACCTGAGTCGTCGCCTTCCGTTCCGCCTTTGGTGTCCGCCAACGGACCAGAGACCCAATCCCAAGGGCCTTTCGATCGTGATACGACCCCCGTGGCGAACAGCTCGGGCGCGAATCCTGTGGCCTCAGAGCCGTGGAAGACGGCAAAGTCTCGCAGGCCCAGGGCGGGCGTCCGGGGCGGGCTTCCCGGTCTGGGGGTTCCCATTGCGGCACCGGCGACGTTGGGCATACCTGCCAATTTGGCGGAAATGGGCCGCATCTTATCCAGCACCGCGACAGGAGCGCTGATGGAACTCAACAATACGGCGACTCCTGTGGACGAATGGACGCCCGACCTTGGTGCGCAGGACGCGCCGCCGGATTCGGACGACGAGGAAGAGGTCCCGCTCAGCCAGGTCGTATCGACGCGCCGTGAGGTTCAGGACGCAGAGACGAGCGTTTCGGTGTGCGAGAGCAACGTCCTCGACGGGGCGGATATGACGGGGGGGCTTCTGTATCCTGACAGCATGGACGTTGGCACAGATGATTTGGGCCCTGCGCATCTTGGCATATCTCCATGGAGCTCATTCATTCGCCTCGACTCGGGAGAGACCACTGCCAGTCCTCCTCCCACCCTCTCGCCAGCCCCGGCGTCCCCTGTCCTACTCGCACCTATTCAGCCAAGCCCTCCTCCATCGGTTATCCCGAATTCCGTTATCACCCGCGTTTCTCGACCCATCCCTCCCACTGCTCTTCAGAAGAAACCTTTGACCGTGCGTCCCGTAATCTGGGCAAAGGTACGTCAGCTAGTTTTGTCCCACCGTTCACAGATAGGTAACGGGTCGCTTCAGTCAAGGCAGGAAGTATGCGAGTCCTTCGACTGGTTCCGCAGTTACCAATCGGGAGTCTATCATGCCAACGATATGGTGAAAGGGTACCTCCTTAGTGCATTCTCGGCGAGGTGAGTGGTTTGATGGCACGCCTTCGGAGGATCTTGTTGAGTCAGAATAAAGCCGCGATCTATTCGCCCGGGATGGCCGCCTCATCATTTCTCACGGGTGAGTCCTTTCCAACGGCTGTACCGTCATCAAGCAGCAGTTTGGTAACGACGGATCTGCCCTGATACAGCGGCGGAAAAGCGGAGAGTTTGCACAGCGCCAAAGGGCAAGCAAAACTGCAAAAGGCCTCCGACCAGGAGGAAGGAGACAAGTCCGTCAGGGCCTTGTTGCGAACATACAGGATGGGCCGCCCCGTTGCCCTCCTCATCGATGACCGGTATGCCCTGTTCCCATACGACCTTTCCTCGAAGCCGGATTGCACCTATGTCGTCCTTGGCTTCTACCATATTGCACACGCATGGGGTGAGTGCTTTATTCTCTCTTCGTTGTGGCGGACCACGGATTAGTGGGCTAGCGGAACGTCAACCGGCGGACAACAACGTCGGCTTCGTAATTCGGTACAAGTTCGCCTTCGAGTGGTGCGATAAACAGCCGGACCCCTGGTGGATCCAGAAGGATGAATCCGCAAACCTGGAGACCTGTAGCGTCCCGACCCCGTGAGTGGTTCACCTCTGCATTGTGGTGAACGTGCTTTCCTTAGCCTTCGACTAGTCCCAAGGAGAATAACTCCACCCCTCAGCACGGCGAGTGCCCCTCCTGCCACACCCCGTCTCCTTTGGTTTATGAACAGGGCTGGATGTGTCTTCGCCCAAGGTGTACTGCGTTTTGGACCCTTTTGGACGGCCAGCAGCCACCGCAGGACCTTACGTACTCTCATGCCTTCCTTATCGCATCCAAGCAATGTGATCATGAGGACCTCGAGGATATCGCTCCGCAACTACCTGCAACCGAGGCGAGGGATGGTGTTGTCACCAGTCGGCGATTCACCAAAGGATGGCACTGCAAGGAATGCGGCCGACTGTCGTGCAGGTGAGGTCATTGCGCTTCGTCCGGGTTGATTCTCATGCCATTGGCACAGATACAAGTGGCAGCATTGGGAATGCCAGAGCTGTGGGGTGTGTGGCTCGGCGCGGAATCTGTTCGCCTTCATTCACTAAATTGAGCAATCGTCGCAGTCCGCGCTGCAGGTTGTCGGCAAGAGCAGAACCCCGAATGAGTTCTGGAGTCAACAGCCCCCCGGATTCTTGCACCACAAGGTGGCCGAGGACTCCGGTAAGTCATCATCGTTTGCAGTACCAGTCAATCGTCGTCGTCAACGTGTCGCAACAGGCATACAAGTGTCTCGATTGTCGACTTACCATGTAGGAAATGAATACGGAAACTATCACGTTTACGTACTTCCCAAGAACCGGTTGGTATCACCCTCCAAGTTACCTACAATGAGTGCTGCTTTCTTACGCTCATGCAGAGGGCGCATATACCTGATCCTGGGCAATCCATCAATAAATCAGCTTGCGAGCGAAATATTCAAAGAATACCAGGACCAAGCCGTGTCAGGTGAACTGCAGTTCAGACGGTGGCCGCTCAGAAGCGTAGGTGCCGTAACCAACTCAATTGCGTCCTGGCTGACGCGGGGACCGGGGACCCATAGCATCAATGCCGAGGCGAGTTGCTCACGAACTACTTCTCCCAGAATAGTATGTTGTCTCCTCCTCTTCGGTATTGATCGGTGTTGACGTGCGCTGGTGTTAGCCGGAGAACCATACCAGGTAAGCGAGGCCAAACTGTTGACGTACTGAGGTTGGTGCTGACCCCACTCCCACAGTACGTTGGAGGAACGGCGAACACGATACCCTTTGACGGCGCACCCAGTGCTGTGGTCAAGGCGCGCGACCTGATTCAGTCGCGGATGATGGGCGTTATGCAGGCCGAAAGCCAGCCGTACAAGTTCAACGAGGTGCTCAGCGCTGCATACATGGAGGAGCAGAGGATGGCGGTTGGTGTCATGTCGTCGACGTTGTCCTATGTGCGTGTTGGATACTAATAGGGTTTGTGGAACCAGTTCCACAGCGATGCCGAGAACGGCCTGGGGCCAAGAGTTGCTTCGTTGTCGTTGGGATCGGCTGCACTCATGCACTTCCGACCGCTCAAGAAGTATCGCAAGGACTCCTGGGGTGGACAGAAGTGTAATGCTTTGACTTTATTCTTGAGACATGTGGGTTGACCGTTTACTCATTATTGCGTGCGGCACTGAGAGGTATTAGGGCGACGTCCTTATCATGGATGGAGCGGAGGTGCAAGAGTACTACGAGTGAGTTAATCTGTTCGACTAAGCAGTTCTACAAATGCTAACGATCCATAGACACACCGTCGTACCGTTGAACTTCCGAATCGCAGCCACAGCCCGCTTCATCAACAACTGCAACCATTAAATTCACATCCGGTCCCATTTTCGAGTGAAGAACCCTTCCAAGACATGTACAAAACGCTATCCTCTCACTATCTCTTGTGTTATCGACGCTGTCTATCGCATTGCTGCTCGTGCACCCTTTGTTTATACATATTTGCAATCTCTCTCTATCTTCTTACATAAATCATTAGTCATTTCCTACACCTCTTTCTTGCCCATAATGCCCGTTTACGTGTTACCCAATACCTCCCCTCCGCTCTCGTTGCCAATGTCATTTTTCTTGAAGCCTTGGAAGTACTTTTCGCGGAAGTCCTTGTGTGCTGGTACGTGCACGTCCACACTACCTGTGACGGCATGCGCGGGGTCGAAGGTAGGAGGAGGATATGCCCCCGTAGTCGTCTTCCGGATCGTGATCAGCTGCGGCGACGTCAGTAATCTCGCCTCCCCACCAATACGGAGAGGAAACATTCACCCGGCGTCCCCAAGAACCAAAGTTCTGCAGGGAGTTCGCAACAAGCTCCATACCATCGCAGAGCATCGCTTGGACGTCGAGCTCTTCGTACTCCTCGGTCACCGTCGGAAGGAAGAAAACGAGGCGGCCGCGGGGCTTGAGCATATAGCGTGCAAGAATGACGAGGTCTCTTGCCAGCTCGGAGAGCTCGTAAGGTTTCATGGGTGGAACGTAGGGCTGGTCATCTCTAAGAGAATGCGGTCAGTGTTCGAAACACGAACAGTGAAATTGTCGACTGTGGAGGGACTCACGGTCGCTCGACATGTACTGGCGGAGGGCGTTCCCGTGGCGGCCGGTTGTTTTTCCGTCCGAGACGTTTCGCTCCTGCCCTTACGCCGTCTACAAGACTGGTGTTAGATTCTGAACATACGCGGCGACAGGAAAGACTGACATGGAGGATCCGTCACGATCGCGTCGAACAGCTCTCCACATCTCCAAGGATTCTGCGTCACATCGAACGTGCAGAGGTCCATTATACGATTCGCGACGCCATACTGGGCAGCAGCGCGGATTATTCCTGGGGGTTTGACTGCAAACGATGTCAAGCACTGGGGGGTCACGCTTTGGACTTGAAAAGTGAGCTAACCTTTACCCCTCATTTGTCGTCCGTCAATATCTGAGCCGAAGACGAAGGCACCAAAATGAGCTGTTGTCTGTGGGGTACCTATTTGAGCTGTGCAGTTCTGCTTCAAATATGGGAACCTACATAAGCCATGCTGCCAGTTCCGATGAATGGGTCGTATATGAGCTTTCCGGGAGATGCCTGTGCATATGATCAGCATCCTCGTCTGCCTTCGTTCAAGTTGCCTTACTAGTGTCTGGTTCGCCATGAGAAGAGAAATCTCGGCCTCCATGCTGGTGTTGCCGTAATACACGCGTTTCTTGACATCGAACGTCTTCGCTAGCGGCCGCGCCGATCCCACTTCGATCTAAGAGCGCGAGAATCAGCGGCGTGGTCTCAACATTGAGCATGATCAAAGCATCTGGGGCGCAGTGAGTGAACGTACCAACCTCCCGAACCAGACTTCATCAAATTCGCCGTCGCCCTCGGTCTTCTCGCGGGTGGTCCCATGCTTGTCAGGATCTTATCAGGGATGGGCAGCATTAGAGTGTGCCCGCACGGGGAGGAGTATCACACTTGCATTCCTCGAACACAGTGAGCGTGATGTCCGGGTTTGTCATCTCGATCTTTCCTTGGAAGTCCATGTATGCAAAACTCTCGACGACGTCTTTCTGGCGCCACTGCGGTATCGTATGGTTGAACGCAGTCACAAGGAACTTGAAAGACGTGTCTTCGATGTACTTCGCCCATTGAGAGGACCGCATCCGGTTCCGTTCGTGGACCTCCTGGTAAGACTTTCCACGAGCGTAAAATTCGCATATATATCTGGGCATGACAAAACATCATATATATGCGTAGTAACGCAATAGTGGGGACATACCTGATGAGAATGCATCGTCTGGCAAGCAGCCGTGCATGCTCCTCGCTCTCAAGCCCGAGGACCATAAACGGCCGAGAAACGTCCTCGTCTTCGGGAAATTTGATCTCAAATCCGTAGAGCTCCGAGATCGAGAGCAGCTCCGGTATCCGGAATTCATCGTGCACCTGCGCGAATACAAAGAGATATTGGGTCAGCATTTTCTCCCTATGTAGGGGGGGAATCGGCGATATGATGGTCAGACGACAAACCTCGACTGCGATCGCTCGTTTTGCAAGTGGGTGGCTGTGCAGGCCCCTTAAGCGCACGGGCGGTTAGCTTGGAATCGAACGGCCATGTCAGTGGGGTAAGTGTCTCACAAAACATAATATCAAAGCAATTATAACCTTTTGTTAAAAATATATAGGTGGAGGAAGCAAGTATCTCCTCCCACAGCTCAGGCGATTCGATCATGGCACCTTCAGAACTGAAGACACTCCTCGGTCGAGTCCTAGATGGCCTCACCCCCGACACCAGTATGTTCACCCACGATTCTTCCGTACCATATATTTTTGTGCTACTGAGACCCCCGAAGTAGATGAATCACTGGAAAAACTCCGGTTCTTCTTTCCCGAGACACTGCTCCTCGGGGCGCTCGATCTGATCGACAGAGATAGCGGTAGGCCTCCCTCGTGCTCTCTTTGTCTGTGTCTACTACCTAGCTCAATCAAAAATCCTTGTGCCTAGTCATCTTGTACAAGACACCCTGGGATCGTCCGCAGTACGAAGTCCTCGGATCGACGGCGACATACGCCGTGTTCCCCGGGCTGCCTTCCACATCGTCAGCAACGGCGTATTGTACATGCCCTGCCTATGCGTATTCGGTTTTGTTGTCCGAGACGCAGCTCATGGTGCGTAGGCATCACCACTAAGCGTGTTTGAATATTTGCTGAGGAAGGTATGGTGACTGTAGTGTAAGCACGTCTTGGCAACGTTGCTGGCAATGCGCCTGTCGAGGTGCGTGGAGCGGCCTTTAGATGTGGACGAGCTTGCCTCAATGATCGCACGCCAATGTAAAGTATGACGCTCAGCCTCCGTTGTAACATATAGATCTTTCCTATTCTCTTGCAATGCCGTCGACGCAGGGAACAAGCTCTAAGTACAATGAGGTGAACCGAAAGTAATAAACTCTACAAGACATGTACATCTAAGAGGCAATAGGTGTTTACCAGCAGCATTTACTAGCATATCATTAGGTGCGAACAAGATGTCAAAATATCATGAATCAGTCGAAAACAGGACATCCGGAGTTCAACTCCAGAAAGCATTACTTCTTGCCGTAGAACGTCGCCGGCGAGATCTCCTCCGACATACGCGCGGGCGGGTTCTCCACTCCCTTCCCCTTCCCCTTCCCATTGTCCTCCGCATCGGCCTTGTTCCCACCATCCTTCCCTTGACCATCCTTCGACGCACGCTTGACGCGCCACGCCAGCGTCTCCGAGTACTCCTTCAAGCCCTGCGCGAGCCTCCGCAAGTCGCGCTTCGTCGGGACAGGCTCCCCGTGCGCATCGACGCGCATCAGGACATCCCCATCTCCATCCACGTCTTCGTCGTCCTCGTCTTCATCCCGCTCGTCCTCCACGTCCTCGTGGTCGTGGTCGTCCCCAGAGTCGGAGACGTTGTTGAACGACGCGCGCAAGGAGCTCGAAGCGGAGCTCGCGTTCGACGGCCGGCCGCGGGGTTTCTGGACCTTCTCGGCCGCTTGCCCATCCTCGACACCAAGGACGGTCGCGTCCTCCGAGTCCCTTGGTAAGAGTTTCTTTCTTTCTTTCTTTCTTTCTTTCTTTCTTTCTTTCTCGATCCCGTTTATTGCCGAGCGAGGCCGTGCCTCATGGTAGGCATTGAATACATGTAGTAGCTACTGGGAATGGATAGTGGTCGGCGATACCTGGGGCACGAATGCCCGTGCAAAACTAGGGGGGTGTCTAGGGGGGAGTAGCATTGACGACGGTGCCGAGGCACGCTGCAACGCAGGGAGGTCGGGGGCAAAGTGAGGGTGGTAGGTGGTATAGTGACGAGAGAGGCAGGGCAATCAGAACGGTGCATTGCGGGCGTCCAGCCTCTCCCGGTCATCGAAGACAAGGGAACGGGCTATAAACCTGCCGCCCAATGGGTACAGTTGCGCCCCTGGGTCTTGCCTCTTACTGCGGTCAGGAGTACGCGCAGCGGTTACCCCGCCGCACGTCAGAACTCCCCCGTCCCTAGAGCGGGTGGGCGTCCGCAATGCATAGTTCTGTGGGATCGATCATTGCGAGAGGTACAAAACATGAAGGCACAGGGCAGCAGACAATGACGGGGAAAGGGGTGGGAGGGTTGATGGTCAGCTTGCTTGTAGGCACCTGTGAGCAGCACTGTAGTGAGATGTGGGCAACAACGGGATGGAATGGAATGGATTGAGGCAATGCTTAGCGTGAGGTGCGACTGCCGTGTCGCGCACGATTGGGTCTGTCGTTGGAGTCTTGCCGGGGGGTGACATTGCCGAAAGTGTGTGCGAGTCGCCTGGTCGCCCCGACATAGCGCAGGAGTGGCTGCCACGCATCTGGAGTCCCGAGAAGGGCGGACAAGTCCCGTCCACGACGCCCCATGCCAGAGAGGTGGCACTCCCGTGCATGAGAGTATGCAGGGCAGGTGAGGAGGTAGTGGAGCACGGTCTCGGGGGCGCCACTGCATGCAGGACAGGTGGGGGCAGGTGCACGTCCTATGCGATGGAGGTGTGAGTTGAGCGGGACGTGGCCACAGCGGAGCTGGAAGAGGACCGCAGCCTGGCGCCGAGAGAGAGACTTGATGGACTTCATGTACTTGGGGGAGGGGAGCGCAGAGTCAGTGCTGAGAAATCTGCGGCCACGCACTGAGCTGCGCCAGCCTGCAGCGGCTTTTTCATGGAGAGCTTGCGAGTACGTGAGCCTGACTTTTGCTGCACTGATAGGGAGCGGGCGGCGCAGAAGGCTTGGTAGACGACCCGCCGAGCTGTTTTCGGAAGCACCCTTCACAGCGCGCTTCGCTTCTGTGTCAGCGAGTTCATTTCCCTTTACGCCAGTGTGACCGGGGACCCAGCGTAGGGTGAGTTGAGGGCGCCGGACCTCCTTGTCGATCCCATGCTTGCGCAGCAGCATTGCACGCTGCAAAAAGTAGTCAGTGAGGTAGTGAGATGGGCGAGTACGTATCTGTTGGGACGCGTCGATGGAGGGCTTGTTGTCGAGGGCGACCGATGGATCGTTGACTGCATTCTTTTCCGTGCGCAGGAGCTCTGTTCCCAGTATCGAGCCCACAATCTCTGCGTCATAGATGCCATACTCCGTGGAGGGGCCGAGGTAGTAGCGGAGAGTGCGGTGGTGCGCCGAGTCCCGTCGCACAAGTACTGCGGACGCTCCGACCCCACCGTCCTTCTCTGAGCCATCCGAGTAGACTGAGACCTTGTGCTCACGCATCCATTGTTCGTCTTCCTGTAGCGCTTCATCGTAAGAGTTTCTTCTCGAGGTTGATGCCATGGCGCATTGCGAGCCACTCCGCGAGTTTGGCGACCTCCTCGGGCTCCCAGAACCCCCACCATTGCTCGGTGTTCTCGTTCTCCTCGTCTCCCTTCGTCTCCGCTTCCTCAGCCGCCTTCTCCGCATGTTCTCCCTCCTTCTCGTTGTCGGCGACACCCTCCATGCCCTCAGGCTTCTTCCCCCACACGGCGACGAACCACGACCAATACCGCATCCGCTCCCTCTCCCCCCTCTCCACAACACCCTTCCTCCTCCCAAACCTCACCGCGCCCTTCCCGCCCTCAAGCAGCTCTACCGCGGCCTCGCGCTCCACGACGCCCGGTGAGACCGCATAGTACACCCTGCCCTCCGCATCGCGCCCGAGCGGCCCGAACCTCGGCACGCACTCCGCCGCCGCGAGCCGGTGCGCGCACTCCACCTGCGCAAGCGCCGCGTCGTGCGCCTCTCGCGCCGCCCGCTGCTCGGCGCGCACGCCCTTGCGCCGGTCCTTCTGCAGGATCGCGTCCTTCGCGGCCTTGAAGCGCGCGTTCTCCCCCGCAGCGAGCTCGCGTGCCGCCCGCGCGAGGTCCCGCTCCTGTCCCGCGGCCCGCTCGAAGTCCTCCTGCAGGGCGTGGGTGAGCAGCGCGGCCTCGACGAGCGCGCCGACGAGGGGGACGAGCTGTGAGGTGGAGACGACAGCGCCAGACGTGGACGAGGTATCGCGCGAAGTGCGGGTGCTGCGCTGGAGGACGTTCTGCGGTGGTGGGAGCGCGTCGGGGAACGCGACGGACGAGGAGGAGCGAAGGGTCTCGAGCGCCGCCCACATCTTCGTCAGGTGGGCACCGCTGCTCTTGACCTGCTGGATTGCGCTCGTGAGCGCCGCCGCGTCGTCTGCGCGGTCGTCCGTGTCGTGGTCCCCTTCGTGTTCTCCTGCTCTGGAGGCATCGTCGGCGAGGAGAGTGAGGATGCCGATCAGGATGGCTCTGAGTGCATTGTCGCTGATCCACCCGACCAGCTGAGGTGTGTCTGATTCCTCGTCATGCTCAGCAGCCTCCAAGTATGCGTCAGATGCGGCTAGCTCCTCGAGCTCCTCAAGATGGGACCGGGCAATATCCGTCAGGTGCGCGAAGCGCAGGAGGAACTCGCGGATATGCATCCGCTCGACGGCACCGTCGAACGTTAGAGGGGTCGGAATGAGCGACCAAAGAGGTTTAGGAATGGGTTTGGGCGGCGGTGTAGGCTTCTTGACGACATGAGGCTTCTTCGCAACCGATGCGCCCGTCTTATAAGGGGAGGGAGGAATGAGAACATGAGGGACCATTCCAGACGGTCCAGCCTTAGCCTTTCCCGCAGCCTTAGCCTTGACTTCGTCACTGCCCTTGCCCTTCGCTTTCACGTCCTTGACCAATCCCCGCGCCTTAGTGTCTTTGGCCTTGTCATTGGATACGCCGGTCCTCTTTGGTATAGGAGCGGGCTTGGCTGAAGGGGTAGAAGGGCCAGCCTCACTCGATGGCTGGAAATGACCATGTGCATCAGCAGATTGGGAATCAGCCCGGAGCGGTTGACGTACGTGTAGCGAAGCTACGTCATCCGTCGCTTGTCTGGCAGCTTTGCGAGCAAGAAGGTTGAGGTCCCTGCGAATGCACGCATCCGAATATGCTAACTTTGACATGTAAGGATGTTATGTACGTACCCTGTTGCAGGAAGACCCTTGGCCTTTCGGCATGACCTGCAGTTGCACTCGCCGCGGCAACGAGGACACCTGCAATGAGTGATAAGAATGCAAGCTCAAGAATGACAACCGAGCTACTGACTGGAAGAGATATTCGGTGCCAGTTGCGTGCTTTGCCTTGACCTCGTCCGAACATCCTTCAGGGGATTGGCTCTTCGCGACAACTATGTCCTGCTGGTACCTGTTCTTAAGGCAGGCTTTGCAGTACCTGAACGTGCAACGCTGTCCCGAAGGACGGTTGAAGGAACATTGGGCGATGACTGCATGCGGACTCAGTCTACAACGAGTTCGCACATATAAGCAAAGGGATTTACCAGAAGGATCGAACAATCGCGCGCATTGATGGCACCTGAGTGACCCATCGGGAGGTTTCGACTTGGGTGTAGTAGGCTCATCGGACGCGTCCGTGGTTTTGGGGGCCTTCTTAACAACAGCGTCTTTCTTGGGTGGATTCTCGGTCTTGATCTTCTTTGCCTTGGGTGGTTGTGGATCGTCGTTTGATTTGGGCATGTCGGGTGACGCGTTGGAGGACTTCCGCTTCAGAGAAGCAGAGCTGGTGGAGGAAGAGGGGTGATTGGCCACGTTTGTCTCGACCGCCTTGAAGGGCGTGTTAGTCTGGAGGCTTTGGACGCGATTGGCCATGGCAGATCTGGCCGAGTGCAAAGGTGAAGGGGGGATCTCGACGAACACCTGAGACTTGCGCCGGAGCGCGGAGGCAGGGGTGCTCATGGCTGGATTGCAGATGGTGGTGGTGGTTGTAAAGAGAGAGAAGCCGGACGGAAACCGAAGCCCAATCAACAACGCTGCCACAATCGCGGCGCGTCGTCACGTCACGTGCGACGCGTCCGCACGTGATCAAATTCATTGTCAGCCTGCCCTGAAGCAAAAGTTTCGAGCGTCTCCGAGTTCCGGACAGACGCCGGGGAATGGTGACGGTGCTCGGAAAGGCGATCCTGGTTAGACTGCAGCTCTGACGAGTACCAACACTCCCCTGCCCCTGCTTGCGCACGACGCCGACGACGACTAGACATGGCCCACGCCGATCACACCCGCGATCCCTGGCAAGCATCCTCCCTTCCTATCTGTCCTCAGCAGCAAGACTGATTGTGTCTTCCCTCCCCCACTCCCAACTCCTTTCGATCTTTCCAGCCCATGGGTTATCCTCTCCGATTTTGGTAGCGCCTTCGCCATGGGTGCCGTCGGTGGTACCATCTGGCACGGTATCAAGGGTGCCCGGAATTCACCAAGAGTGCGTCTCACCCGTCTACCATAACTCGACTGCGACTGACAATGCCACGTAGGGTGATCGTATGGTCGGAGCCTTCTCTGTCATCAAGGCTCGCGCCCCCGTAACAGGTGGCAACTTTGGTGTCTGGGGTGGCATGTTCTCGACGTTCGACTGCGCCGTAAAGGGCTGGCGACAAAAGGAGGACATGTGGAACGCCATCATCTCTGGTTTCATGACGGGTGGATGTCTGGCAGCCCGAAGTGCGTACTCTTCCCTCTCCATCCTGCAACTTCTCTTTCGGCTCTGTCTTGCCTATCTAACCATTCCATTTGCCAACGCGTCATCCCTCCCATGCGTTGTCGGCCAACATTGCTGACTAATGTTCACAGGTGGACCCAGGGGTGCTCTCACGTCAGCTGTGATGTGCGGTATCCTGCTCAGTGTCTTCGAGGGTGTTGGCGTTCTTGTGTCGAGGGTATTCAACGAGGGGACACGCCCTCAACTACCACCACGTAAGCCTCTTATTTTCACCTAATTTCCCATTTCTGCTAGTCCCTCGACGTGAGAATAACCACTAATGCTCCCCCTTCTTCTCCTAGTACCCGAAAACATGCAGCCTCAACAGTGATCCCCCGCTGTTACTGCTGCCGCATGATTTGGCCTTGTTCCCGGCCCTCCCCCTCACGCTCGCCCGCATCATCATTGCTGGAGCACCCCAGGACTTTAGATGTACCCATTTTACAGGCTGTCTATGCTCTTATTAATGTCTCTCATCGCATCATCGTTTCGCTGTACTGTTTGATTTGGTATCTCCCCACTCGTACATACTTGCAAGGCTACCTAATACCACACAAACAGTTATCCACCTACCGCGTCATGAGCTCGACCGCCAATGTCTGTTGTTGGATTGTTGACGTTAGACGTTGCTTGCTTACCAATTCATGACCATTCGCCTTGCCAGTTGTGCCTCAGGCTGCCTGTCCTCTCAATTGGGTGAAGGACAGAGATTGCTGGGGTTGTGATGTAACCCATGGAGTGCAGCAAGTTCAATATAACGATACGATACATAGCAAAGACATCTACAGTACCTCACGGCGATGACGAGTAGCCCATACTGCAGAGCAACACGAATCCAGATCTCCTTCATATCCGCCTACCACCTCTGCTTCCACCGCCGACAGGTGCCTTCCGCTTCTTGAACAGACTGCCACCGGCCGGCGCAGGCGGTGCGGCAGGTTCTACCGGTTCTGCCTTGACCTCCGTCTTCACCTCGGGGGTAGGTGGGCCTTTAGGTACCGGTTCGTCGAGGATCTTACCCAACAATTCCTCCTCCGTCTTTATCCCATCCTTAGCCCCGCCGTCTGCCTTGTCCACGGTATCCGACGCCTCCCCGGGCTTGTTCCATCCACGCGCAGACCACTTCGGCATCTCGCTCCCGCCCAGCAACAAGCCCGTCCCAGCCCCAGTCCCGTTCTCGCCGTCCGCTTGCGCTGCCTCCTCCAGCTTCTTCGCCTTGAGCTTGATGGGCAGCGCCCCAGGGTCGTACAGGTCGCCCAGCCCTACATGCGCGACCTTCCGGCGCAGCTTCCACCCCCGGCTGTCCTCGTCGTCCAGCGGCACCTCCGCCGGCCGCTTCTCTCCCACTCGCGCCCCCTCTCCCTCTGCTCTCCCCTCTACCTTCGGCCCTTCACTTTCTGCTTCTCCCTCCCCATGCCCCTGCCTCCCCTCCGCACCCGCACCCGCACTCGGGCCCGCAGCGGCCTCGACGAGCTCCCACTCGCCCGCGACGCCCTGCGTGCGGCGCCGCTCCGCCTCCGCCTGGGCCCGCTCCGCGTCTGGGTCCGTGTACCCGAGCGACTCGGCCGTCGAGTAGTTCGCGAATGGGCTTGCCGGCTTCGGCCCCCCTGCGGTCTTCTTCTCGGGCGCGGAGGACCCTGCGCGAGAGCTGCTCGCGCTGTCGGAGCGGCCGGCGCTGACATCCTGGGCGTATGCGGCGTTTGCTGCCTGGGAGGGTGGGCGGAGGGTCAGTATATGCGCTCGGATGTGCACAAGGGGTATGATGGATAGCGGGGGACAAAGTAATAAGGGACTAGGAGAGGGGAACCGGTGGAGGCGTGTGTGTGGACAGAGATGGGGCACGAGCAGGTGGATGGACGGAGGGACACGCACCTTCTCTATGCGCGCGATCTCGCGCTTCTCCTCGTCGAGGTCCTGCTTGCGCTTCTCGCCGGCCTTGTAGAGCCCGCGGACGAACCGCTCGACGTTGCCCTTGTGCTTGAGGCCGGTCTCGTGCTGTCGGCGTGAGGGCGCGTCGTCGGCGATGTAGATGTTGCAGTACTTGCAGTGGTACTTTTTGTGCGAGACCCAGTATTCGGACATGGCTAGACGGGATGGAGCAGGAAAATAAAGCAGCAGGGGAGAGGGAGAGAGGGAAGGGCTGGGGAAGGATGGCTTACAAGCAGTGAGTGCTGCCAGTGCGCTTGTGGCCGGCTCCGGGGCTACGCTGTGACATCACCGTCACATCATACCAGTCACGTATAGTCGCTGACCCAACGGTCGCAATATCAGGGCCTCTGACTCGTACAGACTCAATTTGAAAGCTATCAGTGACTCGGAGAGCTATTTATCATGCCAGTCATATAGGGTAAGATGAACGAAGCACAGCGCCCGCCGGATTCTGAGGTAGACACTTCGTAGAACATAGCAATGTTCTGTGCCAGTGGCGGCCTCACTGGCCCCAGCCATGTCTTCCGACTTGGCGATTTCAAGATACATAAACAACTTCTCAGATATCCCGAGAGACATGAATTGTGCGTGACAGAAATAAATTAATTCATCTCACCAGTGATAATAATCAAAAACGTATCGTTGCAGGTTCCCTCCGGGTCCGCATAAATATCCGACTACCGTGGCAACCCTCAACCCAATCAACTCGGATCCAGCTTCCTGAACCGCAACAACCCCTCTCCATGTCCCCCACCGCCCTTATCCCTCTGCCTCCTCGACGGTGGCTTATGGCCTCTCCGCGGGGGCCCCGACATCGACATCGCCCCATGGCCCGGCCTCGAGTCCAACGATGACGCCTGCGCCTCCTTGATCGCGCCCTTGCTCAGGCAGAAGTCGACGTGCTCGTTCAGGCCCTGGTTGTCCGTCTCGAGCATCTTGCCGCAGATCGGGCACTCGAGCCACGACCCCATTGACGAGCCGTCAGCGTCCTCAAGCGCTCGCCCGCCCTCTTGCGGCGCTCGAGAAGCACCGTCGCCGCGCTTGGAGGCCGGCTTCTGCGGCGCTGCAGACGTCGAGGCGGTGGAGGAGGGTTTCTGCCTGCTTCCGCCGGCGTGAGTAGAGTTCGGAGGCCGCGTTGAGTCGGGCTTTGAGCTTGCGGAGCCTGGGGGGCGATGCCGGTGGGTCTCCTCAGCATCGCTGGCCTCGTCCTCGGCTATGTGGTCGGCTTCGACCTCGTCGTGATAGCCGGGCATCGCCGTCGCGAACCCGTCTTGCGAGAGTTGTGGCAATTCTTCGTCTTGCTCGTCTGTGTGGGTGTCCTCTATTCGGCGCTTCTTGTTTGGGCTCGCGGGCGTCGCATTGAAGAACTACAAGTCAGGGTAAGTTCAACTCGGTGGTCACGGTGCGGCGCGGGGTGACTCGCCCGTTTTATTCCTCGCGCCTTGGATTCTGCCTCCGCCTTGAGGTCCTTGAGTTTGGTCACCCGGAGGCCAATGAGCCGGAGCGTAAGCGGAAGCTCGGGCTTCAACAGCTCCTTCCCCAGCTACACGGAAAGTCGTCACTGGAGAGTATAGGAAGGGAAGTAGTGCCGCTGTACGCACGGAAAACAGATCCTCCTTCTTAGTAGACAACCACTTGTCCAGCGACTTCGCCCGAGTACATACTACACGTTTTGAGTACATACCTCACAAAGCCGAGTTTTTGATCGGCGACGTACCTTGGAACGTGTCCAGCTTGTACTTTAGTGTAAGCGTCTTCCCCGTCCACCCGCCGTCCGTCATGTCCGCAGACAGCTCTCCGGCGACCTCCTCGAGCTTCGCGAGGATTTTCGCCGCGTCTGAAAGCGCATGGAATGTCCTATTCGGCGATCGTGGCAATCATGAGCATCCAGAAAGGACAAAATCCGTACTGACGCATACCTCTCAGACCCGATGCTCTTCTTCTCTTCTCGCTGCCACGGCTCGACGACGTTCGACGCGATGCCGAGGTAAGATTGTAGGAGAAACATAAGCCCGAACTGTTTGTCCATGAGCGATAGGACGCCGCGCTGAGTGTATATGTCGCCACAGGTCTAGTCCGAATGGCGTTGAGAGGATATTGGAAGTGCTCGAGGGCGTAACAAGAGGGGAGGGGTTACCTTGATGCCTATTGACTCGAGGAGCCGCTCATTGACACGACCGACCCCCTGGACCTTTCGGATAGAAAGGTCGTGCATGAACGCCTTGATCGCTTGCGGCTCGAAATCAAGCTTGAACTGCCCATTCGGCTTATTCTGCGGCAATGTGTGAGTTGCTGTATGGCCAATACCACGACAAATGGCTTACCCTATCGGAGCAGATCTGCGTTCCGAGTCGCTCGTTCGAGTCTTGTCCATGATATCCTGATAACAATAATCCGACTCACCTTCGCTAGCATCTGCTCGCCAATTGTCAGTATGGTTATAGCACTTCCGATATGGAACGCATCACTCTATTCGGCGCAATTCCGGCACTTGCGGTCAACATGGTCTCTTCATGGACCTTCTGCCTCATCTCCGAGACGCACTCGTCTGGCGTCATCCCGTGTTCGTCGCAATAAGACGTGATGCTAGCTAGAGGGTCGTATCAGAGAGTAAGCGCAGTGGACACGAGAGATCTTACTTGAGGTATCCTTCGTCGCATCCGACAACGGACATGTTGGGGTTATAGCGGCGGCAGACGGTCATGACCTTGTTCGACATCTCGTTGTACCGGTTGTAATGGCTTTTGACGACAACCAGGTCCGGGCAAAGTTTCTTCGCAATGTAAGCTGAGGCATGTTTAGGGCATATTTTGAACACGAGCGTGCATGTGAGACGTACTCGGCATGCCAGACCGGACACCAAACTTGCGAGCTTCGTAGGAGGCGGTTGACATCACTGCGCCTCCAACCTACCATGTGCGGAGTATCAAAGCTGGAACATAAGCGTCAATGAAATTGAGTCCTTACCCCGAATGGCTTTGACGCTAAGTCCGGGTTGTCAAGGAGCTCGACATTGGCAAAGAAGGCGTCCATATCGACGTGGACAACGACTTGAGACAGATCTCTTTGCGCTTCCATTTGCGCAATCTATGGCGGGCGTCATTCGCAAGCTGTGAGTAGATCTGGGATGAAGTGCCTCACGAGCTTGTCGACGTTCTGTTCGACTTTGTCTGAGCAAAGGGTCAGTTATCGAGGACTTAGAAGCCAAGACAGGGAGACGAAACGTACGGAGGTCGACACCCTTGGTGACTTCGTCACGATACTTGATGATGCGTTCTATCCGTTCCGTAAGGTCTTTGTCCTTCCTCTTCTCGTTCTGAAACATACATGCCAGTGGTTGGTGATGGATCCGCGTGAGGGCGCTGACTCGAGTCTGACCTCGTAAAACTTGGAACCTTTGGACGCCTCCGCAATAATCCGATTTATCTCGGTTTGGTCCTTGGCCAACCTAGATATCAAGTGTCAAAACTAATGATCATTGTATTTACCAATGCAACGTGCCCAGCCTTATTCGTGGAAGGCCCTGCGAGTCGTCGCACAAGACTGTCGGATGGAAAAGTCTGAGGTGGCGGGTTGTAGTCATCCAGGGACATAGCGTGCTGTATCTGCAATGTCGATTGCTATGAACGCATCAGAGTACTGGGTAGGAACGCCCTCAGGGACTGTTTCAGCTAAGTTGGGAGGAAGGAGTGGCGAGCAGCGTGACGGTCAACTTCAAGAAGCTGACTTGTCGGTTCCGAGCCGTGACCGTCACGCATAACCTTCAGAACTAGACGCTTGAGCCATCCTCCATTCGCGGATGACACGGTCGCAGTCACTACTACGGCAGCGCGTCGCATTTTGTAGGTCTGACGTTAATCATCCCTCATCGAACACTAGCAGTTGGGTACTAAGCCTACCATTGCCGCGCTGGTCTCTGGTGAGTTCACTTTTTCTCCGTTGTCCTGAGAAGTAATGTTTCCGACCCTGGCAGTGTAGCCCACCCGGCATGGCCCCTCTCTCTTCCCCCGTGGGCTCCGCACGGGTTTCTCGACAGCCACAGGCGCCTCAATCGGACGACCAGGCCCCAAAGGCTCTCTGTAAATTTGAGGAGCACTTGATGAGTCTCATTCCATCGTACAAGCCCTCGACCGAGGCAGAACTGCGCAACTTTCTGTTAACGATCGGCGCCACCGGAGACAGGTTCGACGCCCATATCAAGGCTTACGACGCTATGGCGCAGGAGATCATCGACCAAGGGGGGATTCGAGTTGTTGGAGTACGTTTCGTTCGATATTTTCATCCCCCTCATTTCGTCTCACCTGATGTTCGATGTACTCTAGGCAAAGCCCCGGGCAGGCGACTCGGTCTACACCATCCGCATCCCCGACTCTACCTATGCCCTCCGCATGTGGGATGGTGGCATGGGCCCATACTCCCAGTTTTGCCTCGATTTCTACGACGTGGCGCGCAAGGTGCCCGTCAACCTTCCACACGGGTATACCTTGTACCCGGCGATGACCACCGTGCCACCCGGGTCCGGGCCTGGCTACCCCCCTGCCGGCTACCCCATTCCAGCAAACGGGCCGCTCTTCGCTGCGATGGGTGGACAGCTTCGCTCATGGGAGCGCAACCTGGGGATGAAGTCGATTCCAGAGGGGGAGGAGAAGTGGAGCATTCCTGAGGGTTTGTACGTCACGCTTCACCGTGACGGCTTCCCAGAGTTTACGTTCCAGATGCCCACCAGGCAGACGGTGATAGCTGCGCAGCCACAGTTGGTAGTTCTATAGGTCGCCGGCCACGTTGTGCTGTTACTCTTGTCGCCATTTTTGCCTTGTACTAGTTCGCTTCGGAATCCATATTGTAGCACCGTGTATGTACTATATAGCTCACACAGGCCTTGATCTTTTGGGATCCTCATTGTGAGCATGCACCCTGGGCATCACTGGTGTTCGCCGTTCAGAGCCTGGGCTGACTAACCACGAAAGTTGCCGTGGCGTAGGGCGGCCACTCAGCCCGCTTTGGGGCGAGCTCGAGGAGGTTGTGCCATACCAACTCATCAAATGATATGAATGCACTGCATAATTGTGGATAGCGACGTCTCCGATACCGTCGCATCTTGGCCACTATAGATGGAGTGCCAACTTGGAGAGCATCACGATTTAGTAATGGAGCGCCATGACAACATGCGAGACCACTCAAGCTGTAAGTACTGGGCGTCCACGACCATTCTTCGGAAGGTGAATGGCCTGGGCCCGGAGAACGATTCAGGCGCAAGAACATGAGGGTGTAATTCAGCTAAGAGAACCCCAAAGGCCCCTCATGCATGGAGCAACGCTAGTACACGAGTAACACGGGGTGGTCCTAACCTATCAACACGGACTATGGTTGGTACAATCCTGCTGGCGATACCCTACGGCCCATTTCGAGAATAAGTGAGCTGTAACATGCAATCAAAGTCGGAATCTAACACGTACATTCTCTTCTATCCATCAAATTGATTTGTGGAGTCTCGGAGACAAAAGGCACAGTGAAATGCGAGAGAGGCGGGGCTGTGAAAGCTCCAGGCGGCACAACTAGAGGCCCCACGGAGCTCATCGGAGGACAGGTCTCGCCGCTGGGGTACGCAACGATAGGACCAAGATGCGGCAGGCTGTCGGACTCGAAGTAACTACCGGTGAGATAGCTGGAGGACGGCCACGCTAGTGAAATGGGCAGGGTGAGTGCCGCGGTATCGGCCATGTACAACTGTAAAGAGGTAATTTACTTATCAAGGGGCCTGACGGAGTAACCATTTTGTCGCTTGCGAAGAAAATCGAGTCTCCAGAATAATCACGATCGCGCCAATCGTTGGCGAACAACGCTTGCTCGGGATGCTGCAGGTGTATAGCCGGCATGCCATCATCCTCAGGGTCTAGGGTACGAAGAGAACCTGGTCAGTAACAAAACGGGTTTCAACACCTGAACGTCATTACCGTGGCACAGCGTCTCATGGTCGCTATCCTGAACCTCGAGATCCTGGCTCTCGAATGTACCCTCAAGGCTGTGCAGGGACCCCTCCACGGAATCAAACTTGTCCTTCCAGAACTCGCGCAACCAAGAGTCGGACAGCAGCTCGCCATCGATCAGCGCGAGCAGTTCTCGGAAGGCTCGTACAAGCCTGGCTGGGACGAGGTCCTTTGAATGCGAATCTTCTCGGAGCGCGTGGAGCAGTCGGAGAATCGCCGAGTCGTGCAGCTCCCAGAGGACGTACTGCAGCCTGGACCGCTTGCCCTTCCACGCTGGGAAGCGCACGAAGGCGTGAACGGATCGGATCATGTCTTGGATGTTCTTCTCTCCAGCGAGCGCGTCCTCAGGACTGGTGGTCTTGTGGTGCGCAAGGTAGCGAAGGATGTTTTCGGCGACGGAGAGGTATGGGATGTTGAGGTGGGCGTTCTCGCAGTCCACCACCTTGCGGAATTCGGCGCTGCACTTCGGATACGATGCAATGACTAGATGTGATCCTTATCAGTTTCTCCGTACCCTGCCGTTGGATAGACGGAATGTCATACCATCGTGAATAACCTCAGGCCGTATGATGGTACTCTCCTGGATCCCGGTCATGTAGATATACCAAACGAGCTTGTCGAACGCTCGGTAGGCCAAGTCGTCTTGCGCCGCGAGCCCTGCCATCGTCTGCAGGAACAGCCCTCCGACTTCCATGTCCGCAGAGACGTCCGGCATAGGCATGTCCAAGACAGTCTCACAGAGCACCTCCCGCTGGACCGTTCTGCCGGTACTCCTATCGTGCGCGGTGAGCAGGGAGAAGTTGAGCACCAGCGGAGCAGCCGGGCTCCAGTCCTCCTTCTCCAGACAGGAGAGCTTCTTGAGGCGGGTGCCGAAGACGTCGTCGTAGCACCGGCGCACGCAGCCAGGCTGCATGTCCCACATGCACGGCCCGAGCGACGTATAGAGCACGGTGTCGATGAGCGTCACATCGTACGCCGTCATCACCAGCCCTCTGTCGAGGTCCGCCCGCCTCGAGTCCGCCGCGGCCCTCTCGCGCGCGTGCCAGCTGCCGCGCCGCGTACCCCTCTTCGGGAAGAGAGAACTCAGCCTCGCCCAGACGGAGTTGAGGGAGCGGTCGATGCGCGCGAGGAGCGAGCGCGTGAAGAACGGTCGGACCGCCTTAGCAGCCCGGATGCAGACCTTGCGCAGTGGCTGCAGGGCGAGGAAGATCCCGAGTGCCTGCGGCGACTGGTACGAGCAGTCCGGGCGGAATGTCGGGAGGAGCGTCGTCGCGAAGTGGAAGACGAAGAGCGCGCCGACGAGCGCAGTCCCAACGAGCGCGACTAGGGGGTGGAGGTTCCAGAGGAGGATGAGCAGGCCGCCGAGGAACAGGGCGAGGGCGATCTGTAGCAGAACGGGGAGCAGGGCGATGATCTCGGGCACACGCCAGCTGAGCAGGTTCTCGTAGCGGTATTGTCGTAGCCGCGATATCTCGCGTGACGTCCCCGAGAGGCCCTGCTTGTACTGGTAGAGCCACTGTTTGACAGTAACAGCTATCGAGGACGCTGACAACGTGCATATCAGGGATGTGAACCAGAGGACGTTGATCCAGACTGCATAACGTGGCGCCACGAACGCATCGTCCATTGGTAGGACGAACGCCGGTTGTGATGAGTTCACGAAGGCGGTGTTAGCGGAGAAGCTGGCTAATTGGGAGGATATGTGTGCGAGCGCGAGAACGGCTGTATCTCCACTGTCGGGTTGAAGAAGGAGTTATGATTGGACGTTGAATGCCGTCAGCGCAGCAGAGAAGAGACCAGCCTGTCATGACGAAAGGGTATCAGAATGTGGTACATCTTGTTTGCACAGTAGATCGAATGCATACGAAGGTGAGAAGCATGTTGATTTCGTCCTCCCATCGTTTCAGCATCTCATCGCTGTGGTTCTTGACAGTTGTTGCACACAGTTCCCATGCTTCCGCGCGCTGTTTGTCGGTGTAAGGACACTTGACGTGGGTGACATCCGGAACCCTCCTCAGATCAGCACCACGCTTTGATGACATCTGGAATCAACAAAGGCAAATCCCAGGGCAAATCGCAAGCCCAATGGATCGCCATAAGCAACAGCATTTCACGATGATGGCAAATTCATGACAGACTTACAGATGCAGAGACATCTGTATGTTAAGTTCCAGGGTTGAGCATTCAGGAAAGGTCACAGAACAGAAGAAATAAACAAAGTACGTACAAGTTCCAGTACCTGATAGCCCCTTCCCAAAGCTATTGCTTGAGGACGATGTCATCGTCACGCTTGCAGACGACATCGATGCCACAGGACGTGGCAAGAAAAATCGACGCTGCTCCCTACACACAAGCTATGTAAGTGGCTCCAAATACACGAGGCGATGCAGCGGTGTCGTACAATTGGCAATCATGGATGGTCAGACGTGCGCAGTGGAAGTTGCATGCGAACCTGTGCAAAACTTCTCTCGAGAACACCGAATGCGCGGCACCGCCACCAGCTGCGTTCGGCCCACTTCGACTCGGATCGGCCCAGCGCGTATGCATGTACGCTCCTTCGTTATCGGTGCACATCCCTTCAACTTGGTTCAAGACTGAAAAATCATCCATAAATCGTTTAAATTAGCTATCTAATACTACAAATGGTGTGAAGAGGAGGACGACTAGATAAGCTAACTACGTAGCGTATGTACTGTTCAATGCGTCTGTATACGGCTACCTGCTCATTGTAGGAGGCGCAGTACGTACCTGCGTAACTCATGACGGGAAAAGGCAAGGGAATGACTGGGAATCGTCCTACCTACGGGGAATATATGTACCTACAAAATACATCAACAGAGAAATGTCGTTACTGCGCTGGCGGTCGGTATCACTGGGAAGGACGATCAGTCTTCTATGCATATACGCATCCTCCAAATCATGAACAGCAAAAGCAAAAGAGTGACCACGAAAAGAAAAATAAGGAATGGGGATCAAGTCAAGGTATGGTATGTGAGCATGCGCGACAAGATAGCAGGTAGGTAAAGAATCCAGAGAGCATATCCGAGCCAACAACGCTGACCACCCCCAAGACATCCCATTCCCCCGGCTACCCCTCGACATACTCCGGCGGGGGCTCGAACCGCTCCGCCCGGATTTCCTGCATCACCCTCCGCAAGTTCTCGACCTCCGCCCGGAGGCCCAACACGTCCGTCGGCGATATCGACTGCGCCTGCGAGCTGCCCGGCGAGAGCAGGTCGCGGCTCGACGCCGAGCCCGTCTGTGAACCGCCCGCGTTCGACGACGTCGCGACGGACGGCGCGTAGTGGTGCGTCCTGTTCAGCACGACCTCGCGCGCCTTCGACGATGGCACCGGCGCGGGCGCGGGCGGCGGCGCCATCGCAGTCGCCTCGTACGCGGTGTTCGTGCTCGGCGCGTACGCCGCGTTCGACGCCTGCAGCGCGCCCGCGTTGTTCGTCCCGATCCCCGCGAAACCTGCCGTGGTGTCGGAGGGTGGGCTGATGGGCGGGTACTCGGACCCGGTACCGGCGCGGAAGGACTCGCTGCTCGTGACTGGGTGCTGGTAGTACGGCGTGAGGGAAGGGTGGTGCGGGGTCTGCTGGAAGCTTGCGGGCTTTTCGTCTTCGTGCTGTTGCTGCTGCTGTCTGCGCCTCTTGCGGACTAGGATGAAGGCGATGACCCCGGCGATGCCAACGATGGCCAGACCGCCGATCACACCACCGACGATCGCGCCGACATTACTGCTCGATCCCGAGACGCTGGCTTGCGTGTTGTTCCCAGAGCCATTGATTGAGTTCACGGAAATTGTCTGGTTGGAAACGCTGTGCGAGAAGACGTTCAGGATTCCGAGCATATTAGGATGAAGTTCCTAACTTACGTGAGTGCAAGGTGGGAGAACACGCCACCAAGTGCAGGGCTGGGAGGCAAATGTCGGTCCTAGCAACATCTGTATAAGACGTCTACGCTCACCCAGCGAAACCGTTCCTCGCGGCGTTGTTCGTGACGTCATATCTCTCCGGGAATACCCCAGTGCTCTGGTTGAAGTTCGCATGGTTGTAGATGCCTTTGATCAGGTTGTCCCGCGCTGCGTTATCAGAAACGACTGCAGACGCGAACAAAGTCCACGCTAAAGTAATAATAAGATTAAATTCCGTGGCTTGGGGGGAGGAAGAATCGGAATGATTCACCCGCATTGCCGTACTGTCCAGCTGTACTGTCGATGGGCAAGCCCCACTGGGGAGCCGTCGCCAGCAGGCTGCTCAAGTACTGCGTTTGCATGTCGATGACCTAAATGGTTGGCAAAGATTAAGCATAAGCATATGTCAAATACACCGCGTCGAGGCCTGGCTTACCGACTGGGTCACGAAGTTCAGCCCGAGCAGCTTATCCGCGAAGAGGTTGTACATCGTCGTCCACGACTGCTGGTCGCCGTAGTTCCCGAGCAAGCGCGACCCGCCTGAGGACGTCGCGAGCGACAACCACGTGCTGAAGAGCGCAGATGCACGGTCCTAAGTACGAACCTCGTCCTGTCAGTCAGGTTGTCCCGCACATATAATCTTGAACTCACATCGTACTGCGTCGCATCGATGTCTTCACCGACCGCACGCGACATCTCAGCCATAGCTTTCACACCAATGATGCCCTTGAGAGCGAGGTTCGTCAGGTTCGAAGTCGTCTCCGCGTCCATGGTTAGTCTACGCTCTCGTCAACACAACCCTCCTTGATAATCAAAGTATCCCACACATACTGGTTGCCGGGCCGCGCAGAGTTGTTGACGAGGAAGTCCGCCCAGCGCTTCAAAGTGGTGTACTACACACACAACCCATTCTCAGCACGCACCCCAGGTCGATCGCGGACGACAAAACGTACGTATTGTGAAAGCAGCGTCCCATTGCCCGACATTCTCGCGTGCGCGAGCGCCATGATGAGCATGTTGCCAGACTCTAAGGAAGCGCATAGTTAATGATCGATCGCGCGACCTTAGTCCAAGGTGCGCGGAGGGCACTCACGTTCGACGCCCTGCTGGGCCACAGCACTAGGGCCGGGCGCAACGGGGTACGTGTCGACGCCAAGGTCCTGCGCCGCAAACTGCTGGCCGGTCAGACTCGCCTGCGTCTCCAAGAGCGGCTGCAGGAGCGCGCCGCCGATCGACGCGTTGAGGTACAGGAACGTCGGGAACGCCGCGTAGATGTGCTCCACGGGGCTCGTACGGCTGTCAACACACACAAGCATGAGCACCCCATCATTGCATCATCATTTGCCGGGGCGCGAAAATGAAGGGGAACGTTGTACGGACCGGTCCGTGCCCAGGTTCTTCATGAAGATCTTCACGTCGCTAGGCTCGACGTTCCCTTCCGAGTCGGTGCCGACGGTGATGTCGAGCGCGCTCATCGTCTGGCGCGTAGCGAGCGCCACGATGTCCGAGTACTGCGACGAGATCTTGGCGGCGTCGTTCATGATCTTCTGGTCAAGAGCGACGGCGCGGTCGTGCGCTGCGGCAAAGTCCCCCGTGAACGCGTCAATCTACAATCAACGAGCCTAGTGAGAACCAACCACAGAGGAAAGCAAGGCCATCGCGTGAAGCACGCACCGCGTCGCTGATGCTGGAGAATTGCGTCACGTAGTACGGTCTCCGCTGCTGCGTTGCCCCAGTGGCCGTGATGTACGCGATCACGGGGTCCCGAACGTACCCCACCGACCAGGTCACAGGAGAGGAGGTTGACTGGATCGTCCCGAGGTCCACTGCCAGTGCGAAGACGGAGAATACGCTACGGCAGAACACGTGAGCGATGAGACCCAGCATGCCGAAGGAGGAGACGTACGGCGAGATGGAGGAGAACGCAGTGGACTCGACGTTTGTAAGGACCCCATTCGACTGGAATCCATTGCGGGTGGCCACGTCCCCGTCAATTTGCCATGTGATTCGAGATTGCGACTGGGTCGACGTTGAGCGGGATGGCAGTCGGGGCTCATGGGGGAGCACTCACACTAGAGATCGCGTAGTACGCCTTGCCGTCCTGGGCCTGGTGCGAAAACTCGGTGTTTTGTTGGGGACTCTGCAATTCTATCTGGTGGTAGATGGATTTGCCTGTGTTTACGTTGTTCCACTTCACGAGGCTGGACCTATTCCCAGATGCCCACTCTGTAGATGGATGCTAATGAACAAACGGCTGATAGGCTGATGCACCAAACCATACCTGCGCTGATGTCAGAGTACAATTGCACGGGATAACTGTTTCCGTCAAGCGACTGTGCTTCCACCGAGACGTAGGAGAACGGAATCGACTGCTTGACCCAGTCATTGGGCTAAGGGCGCAGCAACATACTGAGAGAGTGGCTCGTGGCACTGAGAAGAAGTATCACGCACCTCAACCGGACTTAGGAACGTGACGGTAACGTTCATCGGCCCTGCTCGCATAACGAAAATAGTCCGTGTCGGCGTAATCTGAATGTTGGTGACGTCTGCGGCAAGGCCTGTGCCGTCCATGCCCATCCACTTGTACGTCGTTCCGTTCACCCTGATCTTGCCCGACCATCCCATGATCGACTATGCCCCCCCCCGTTCCAGCGTATGTCGCCGTGTGCACAAAATGGAAAGAAAACTCACCTGAAGGCCCCAGAAGTACGGCCAGTTATTGGACAGAGGAGTAGATGTGTTCAAGCTTGGGCACCATACGCTCATGTACGGGGTTTTGACGGCGAGCGGGATAGCGGCGGGAAAGAGAGTCTGCACGGGACCTTGGGCACGGACGAGAGGCGAGAAAAGGAAGAAAAATAGAAAGGACCATAGTGTAGAGGATGGCATGGCGGGCAAGAGGGCGGCGCCCTGGCCAAGGGAGGGGTGGAGGAGAGGTGAGCACGGGCGATGGCAGGGAGGAAGGAGTGAGTCCGCGAGACGAGCATGCTGCGATCTCCCTTGAACATTGGTAGATCTGCGGCCAGCCTGCCAGCGGACCCAGATTAATGCGGGTGGGCTTGCAGACCTGATGGGCACTCCGTCTCCGAGTGAGATTGACCGATCACGCCCAAAGACCGCCTTCCGCCTTCTTCCGTCGCCCTTGGCAGTCGGTTCGTACTAACTCATAAGTAACGATAACTTTGAAAGTGTGCCCCGGAGCATCGTTCGGTCCGTCGCGGTTCACGCAGAAGCCACGCTTTGGGTGTGGAATGAGTGAGGTCCTGCTGCAACATATACACTTGGTTTCTTCGCTATGTCGTTGCGTGCGAAGAAAGAACGTACGCTGATGACGACCGGTCGACCTATCAATGGCAACTGAGAGAAAGAAACGCGAGAGATAGCCAAGACATAGCGGGGAGATCAGCCGGAAGCACCATGTGCGCTCCGAATGATGGGGGCTGCATCCAAAGCACGGCAAGTGCTACCAGCACAGCCATATGCCTCCTTCAGGCAGGTTGGTCGTCTGTGATCATGATGCTCGATCTGTCAGAGCAGTGTCGTTTGCCGTTCCGCCGGCTGATTTTCCCTCACCATTCGCTCATTCGAGACACTGAACAGTGACGATATTACGCCAATGTGCCTTGTACACTCGGGTCCGGGTGCAAATTCCAATATGTGGTTAGAGTCTGACCCTGTGCTAGAAGTTCTCATCGTCTCCCAAGCCCCTTCAGGGACCGGAAAAACTACATGCGTTGGAACATTGCCCAATTTTCAGAATCATACGCTCTCGAGAGCTGAGCGCATGATGCATGGTGCGCACATGCAATACCTTTGGAAGGCCGCCATCGACCAAGTACTACGGTCACTGTAGCACATGTCGCACTGGTGGACTCAAGTCTCGCTGTTGGGTTGTCATTTGGTTGACTTGACATTGGAATTTTGGCATCTGCCAGAGACGAAGGAATCATAACCTGATGCTGAAAGTCCCCGGGCCGGAAAGTCCTGTAACTCGGTAAATACTGTACAGTGCTGCTCGACACGCCAAATGAACTGAGGCACCTGCTCAGTATAGGAAAAAGCAGGACATGTGTAACGCCGCAACGGGACAAGGAAAGGAATCTCACCCTACATGCATGATATACATCTACGCGACAAGACATTAAACGACAGTAAGGACTGAGATCTGGTGCGTAAGTACTGTCACAATCAGTACATACAAAGTGCGGTCAGCGGGTCCGCGCATGCACGTCCGCTCCAACGGGAAACAACATAGAAACAAACACGGATCAATTTAGATACAGTACGTACGATAAGTAGCACGCGCAACAAAAGCACAAAGCCAGGAGTCCGCATACACACGAACGGGACGTCCATCTTGCCCCCACAATCACATCCCCGGCCCACCCGCACGAGCTCCCAGCTCAGTGCTCAGTGCTCACGACGGCGAGCCGCCCCCTCACACCTCACCCTCCGTCCCACTTCTCACTCCTCGACGTACTCCGGCGGCGGCTCGAGCCGCTCCGCCCGGATCTCCTGCATCACCCTCCTCAGATTCTCGACCTCCGCCCGGAGGCCGATCACGTCCGTCGACGACACTGACGCCGCGCTGGGGCTTAGCGGGTCCCTGCTCGTCGCTGAGCCCGTCTGTGAGCCGCCGACGTTCGACGACGTCGCGAGCGACGGCTCGTACCGGTGCTGCGTCCGGTTCAGCGCCGCCTCGCGCGCCTTCGACGTCACCGCTGTCGTCCCAGTGTCCCCGCCGATCCCGAGCCCAGTCCCGAACGCGTCCGCCGCATACGCCAGCGTCGCCGCGCTCGCCCCCGCGCCGATCTCGCCCGCGCCGACGCCCGCGAAGCCTGCGGTCGTGTCCGAGTGCGGCGCCGCGGCGGGGACGGGCATGTAGTCCGACGTCGGGCTGTGGCTCTGGTAGTGATACGGCGCGAGCGTCGGGTGGTGCGGCTCCTGCTCGTCGAGCACAGGCTTCCCCTCGGCGGCGTACTCCCGCTGCCGGCGCCTCTTGCGGATGATGACGACGAAGATGGCGAGGGCGATGCCGACGATGGCGAGGCCGCCGATCACGCCGCCGACGATCGCGCCCACGTTGCTGCTTGATTTTGAGCTGTCGGTCTGCTTCGCGGAGACTCCGTTGGCGGAGATGGTTCGATTGGAGAGGCTATGGGAGGAGACGTTCAGAATCCCTCAAATATCTCGCCAGGGCCTTGGACTTACGTGAGGGCAAGGTGAGAGAACACGCCACCAAGTGCAGGGCTAGGAGGTGCAGGTACGTGTTAGACATGGTCGCGCTACGGAAATGCTCAAAACGAGCACGCTCACCTTGAACCACCACTCTTGGCGGAGTTATCCGAGGTGTTGTACACCTCGGGGAAAATCGCCGCGCTCCTGTTGGCGTTCGCATGGTTGTGCACGCTGTTGATCATGTTATCCCGCACAGTGTTGTCCGACACGAACGCAGACGTGAACAGGGTCCACGCTAAAGGGGTTGACACAAGTCAGCCCACGCATCCAGGGAGGAGAGAGGATCCAGTAGCTCACCCGCGTTACCGATCGTTCCGCTTTCACTGTCGATAGGCAGCCCAAACTCTGGCGCAGTCGCCAACAGACTACTCAAGTACTGCGTCTGCATGTCGAAGATCTAGAGCGATTTAGGGAGAGTAAGACCCGAGTTGGCGGTTTGATTGTGTTCGTGGCTTACCGACTGGGAGACGAAATTGAGCCCGAGCAGCTTATCAGCGAAAAGGTTGTACATTAACGACCACGACTGCTCGTTGCCAAAGCCGCCCAGCAGGCGCGAACCACCAGAGGACGTCGCGAGCGACAACCACGAGTTGAGCATGGAGGATGCTTGGTTCTATAACGTATATTTAGTATAACCACACGCGCAAAATGCGACCCCAATGCCAGCGGCAACTCACCCCGTACTGTGCCGCGTCCGCTTCCTCGCCAAGCGCATGTGCGATTTCAGCCATGGCCTTCACGCCGATGATGCCCTTGAGAGCAATATTCGCCAAGTCGGTCGTGTCCCCGTCTGAGTTTGTCCTGACAAGCCATCATCCTTAGCACGACCTCCGCTGTCTATCTCAACCCAACACGAGACGTACTGAGTCGAAGAATTGAGCGCGGTGTTGACGAGGTAGTCCGCCCATCGTTTCGTCGTGTTGTACTGCAAAAGCCCGTCGGTGAGCGTGCAAGAGGTCGATCGCATTTGGCTCAACGTACGTATTGCGAGAGCAACGTGCCGTTGCCCGATATCCTCGCGTGTGCCAGCTCCATGATAATCATGTTCCCGGACTCTGTGTGAACGCACAGAACACCAGTCATCACACAGCCGATGGGGTAGCTCAAGGCGAAGGGGCACTCACGTTCAACGCCTTGATTAGACACGGCGTGAGAGCCGGTAGCAGTAGGATACGCGTTTCCAATGTCCGCCGCCGCAAACGCCTGGCCTGTCAGACTAGCCTGGGTTTCCAAGAGCGGCTGGAGCAGCGCGCCGCCAATCGACGCGTTGAGGTATAGGAACATCGTGAACGCCGCATAGATGTGCTCCACCGGGTTCACACGCCTACGAATGCAAATCGCTGTGAGTATACGCAGGATTGCCGCCACTAACCTAGCCCAAAATAAACCGGAATACGAACGTGTCCGTGCCCAAGTCCTTCATGAAGATCTTGACGTCGCCGGGGACCAGGCTCGCGCCGCCCGAGGTCGTGCCGACGGTGAAGTCGAGCGTGCTCATCACCTGGCGCGTCGCGAACGCCACGATGTCCGCATACTGCGACGAAATCTTCCCCGCCGCGCCCGTGATCTTCTGGTCGAGGGCCAGCGCGCGGGAGAGCGCTCCGGAGTAGTCCCCCGTGAACGCGTCAATCTGTGGGGGGGCCGAGCTGAGTCGGGACGCCGAGGGTGGCCGGATACATGGTAATCAACGTTAATCGACACTCACCACATTGCTGATGGTCGAGTACTGCGTCGCGTAGTACGGCCTCCGCTGCTGGATGGCCCCGCCGGGCATGGTGTAGCTGACGGACGGGTCGCGGACGTACCCAACTGACCAGGTGACAGGAGAAGAGGTCGACTGGATCGTCCCCAGGTTCACCGCCAGCGCAAATACAGTGAATACTCTACACAGTAGTTGGTGTGAGTGACAATAGCCCAGATGGAGGCGGGCGACTTACGGCGAGATAGATGCAAATGCAGTCGACTGGGCGTTCGGAAGGACGCCATTTGCCTGAAACGTGTTACGAGTAGTCGAGTCCTTGTCGATTTGCCACGAGATGCCGGATTGAGACTGGAAGGAGGTTAAGCGTAGGTATAGGGAAAACGCATGTTGACGGCATAGATTTGCGAGATAGCATGTTCTATTCGCAGTACATAGGTGATCTTTGGCCAAGACCAGTGAAGATGGCACCCATAGCATGTCGCGTTAACACAGTGCCGTCCGTAGCAACTGATCACGACGCGACATTGAGTTGGATGCGGTGGCCCATAAGTCGACGGCTCCGGGAACAAGGGAACAAGGGAAAGGGGGGGGCACATTATTGGTACTCACCGTAGACATCGCATAGTACACCGTGCCATCTTGTGCCTGGTTCGACTTCTCGGTGTTCTGCTGAGGACTCTGCAACTGTATCTCGTGGTATATGGAATTGCCTGTATCCGTGTTCGCGTTACTCCACCGGACCTGACTAGACCTATCGCCAGACGCCCACTCTGTAAAATAGTGTCAACAAAGACCTTACGGCCAGACAAGGAGTCTGATTAAGGCGTACCTGCACTGATGTCAGAGTACACTTGTACGGGATAGCTATTTCCGTCAAGGGATTGAGCTTCCACAGACACATAAGAAAATGGAATCGACTGCTTGACCCAGTCGTCGGGCTAATCACCAACTTGTTGAGACAGCGCTCATGCTGTTCATAATATGGCTACGCACCTCGACTGGACTTAGGAAGGTAATGGTGACGTTCATCGGTCCTGCCCGCATAACGAAGATGGTCCGTGTGGGGGTTATCTGAACGTTGGTGACATTCGCCGGCGTGCCCGTCCCATCCTGGCCCATCCACATGTATGTCGTTCCATTCACCCTGATCTTGCCTGCCCATCCCATAATCGATGGCACCCCCTGTGCTCTCTGTTCTAGGGCAAGCGACTCTGCGCACCGAAGAGGACACTCACCGCTAGGGTCCAGAACTGTGGCCAAGTATTCGACAGGGCGTTGGAACCCGTGACGGCCTCATACCATGTGCTCAAGTACGGGGTCTTGACTGCGAGAGGCCAGGCGGCGGGAAAGAGAGTCTGTACGGGGCCTTGTGCGCAGACGAGACACGAGAAAAGCGGAATAAATAAGAAAGACCATAGTGTAGACGGCAGCATGGCAGGCAAGAGGGCGCGAGACCCCGGCCGGCCAAGGGTGAGGTTGGAAGAGAGATTGACCAAGAAGATGGATGACCTGTGAACGAAGGGGAGAATTGATAGGAAGTACACTGTACACGGGAGGGATGGGGCGAGAGGGAGAGGTGACTGCGATCTCCGTTCAGCAGGTCCGAAAAGCGATGTGGCCTCCGGCTCTCCGTTTTGACAGAATCCAATCAGCCTCAGACGCCTTGACTCTGAGCCGCCGCTGATTGTCGTCTCAATGTCATCATGTAAGAAGGGTCCCCCAATCCTGCCGCCCGGGTGTCGCAGCCTCGGCGTTGGGGTGAATCCTGGCCTCCCGGATGCTCCTTATGTCTCTGGCCGTTTTCTGAACGACATCTGCAAAGGTGGGACATACGTACGCTGCATGTCTGGGGGGGCCTATGAATAGCGAGTTGGAGCAGGAAACGCGTGTCATGGGAGGCGGGACAGCCGTGTGTGAACGATGATGGCAGATGCGTCGGAAAAGCGGGAGACTTGATGGGCGCTACCACCGCCATCCCACTCTTCCGGCAACCAGTGCGTACGTAAGCCGGACCGCCGGACTCACAGCTGTGCTTTGTTCGATCATGATCTGCAAGGCCAAACTCCCCGTGGGCCGTGGGTCTCATCGACATCCTCAGGACATCCTCCATCATCCTAACAGTCGGTCAGTCAGTACTTGCTCGTCACAAGTTCGAGTTAATTATGCATCCAAGACCTGAACCTGGCTCCCCTGTCCCGCTTTCCTGGTCGCGATAGCACCAGCGTTGCTTTTCCGATAGGTGTGGAGTTGCCAAGCTGCCATTTCCAAATGCTTCCAAGTGAACTCGTGGACGACGGATGCAATACTAGAATGATTCATAGGGCACATTTAATTGCAGCCTAGAGCCCGGAGGTCCGGCGAATCTCTCTTCCCCACCACAATTGGTCTTCCTCCAAATCGCGCGTACGCCCACCTGTTCCCCGGGTACATTGGATGGCTGACGTGCTCATGGCTCGGTGTCTACGATCGTTCACGATTGCCGCGTCTCGCGAGCCGAGCTGGGCTATGATATAAGTACTTTTGGTTCCATCTTGATTCCCCCGTAGTTGCATACTTTGTCGTCATATTGTCAGCTGTTGTGTACGTGCTTACATTATTGCCTATGATTTGTGGCCCTCTTGGAGCTAGTTCCGCCGGAAACAATCTATGTTCCTTTCTGTGACAACAATATATAATTTGGTGAACATGAACCCTTCGTGACTGCACGCCACGGCACCCACTGGGCTACGCAACAAAGTACAGGAAACTAGAAAGAAAGCAAAAGCAAAATACAAAGTACATATTATGGACCTTGTTCATCCGTCGGGATGATATCGCGCATACGCCGCATGATGACCATCCCATCGTCATCTGCAGACCACAGCGTCTTCCCGTCTGGAGAGAAGGCTACATGGAGCACATTTGAATTCTTGTGCTCGGAGAACGTCATTACGCACGACCCGTCATTAGTCCGCCACAACCGTACAGTGCCACCATCTGACGCCGACGCGACGTATTTGCCGCATGGAGAGACGCGTGCCTGGTTGACCCGTTTCTTGTGTCCTTCGAGCGATAACAGCTCGACGCCTGTGTACGCGTCCCAGAGCTTCACTGTGCCGTTGGACACGCCGGTGACAAGCGACCCGTCCGGCGAGAATGCCACTTTCCAAAGCTTGTACGAACCTCTCAAGACAGCTAGCTCTTCTCCGGTCTCAACGTCCAAGATTTTCACCACACTGTATTCTGGCACGATAACGAGGCGCATGCCGCCCTTGGGGTCAAAAGCGAGAGCGATGGAGGGGGAACCCGTGGCGTTGGGCCGGGTCGGAAATGACTTGTGCAGTGTGCCGGAGGCAACATTCCAGATGTCGTAGCTGGAACGGCACCCGGAGGCGAGCCAGCGCCCATCGCGGGAGAACGCGATGGCCTCTATGTCGACATCATCTGCATGCTTGAGCTCATGGAGCTGGTGGAAGGTGCGTGTGTCCCAAAGTCGTATGGTTTGATTGTAGGCAGACGCAATTACGCCGCCGTTGGGAGACCATGCACCACAAGAGTAAAAATGACTGGCATACTCTTCAAGTGTGGTGGCAAGTTCCAATGAATCCGAGCCTCCAGTGAGATCCCAAATCTTGATCTTGGAATCACCGCCGCAGGAAAGAAGATATCGGCCATCTGGAGAGAAGGCAAGGAATGTGACAATTTTGTAGCTGTGGGCGGCCCATCGCCGGGCTATGGTCCCATCAATGTGGTTCCAGAGAATGATAGTACTATCCCAAGACCCAGTCGCAACCCACTTTCCATCAGGAGAAGGGGTGAGAGCCCATACTGTGTCGTCATGACCCGCTCCGGGGGTGACTAGACGCGTGATCAGTTTACTTCCTTGTACTCGGAAGACAAAGCTAGCGCCGTGGTATGAGTGATACTCACCTGTCTTAGATATGAGTGTAAATGCTTCGCGCTGACATAGCGCAGGAAACCACCTTCTGGACTCTTCGGTCCAGAATGAATGTGCATCATGTAGGTCGTTGACGTAACACACAATTCGGGGTTGGGGGAACCTAAGCAACGCCTGTTCCAACGCTTTCCATCGCACTGAATTATCCTTGCCAGAGAGCAATCTGATGAAGGCATAGAAAGACACAGAGAGCAGCTCGACCATAACGTCCGTTAGTGTCGAAGGAGGAAAATTCTCCAGGAACACCAGAGCACCAATGACGTCGCTGTGGAAGAATTCCATCTTCAGCACCAGAGACCGCAATTGAGGCCATCCAAGTGGGTGCGGAAGTCCACGCGATCTAGGGTGCGGAAGGTGCGGAAATCCACGCGATCTATATGCTATAACAGATTGGGTGGCATGAGCTCCGTAAAGAACAACCACTGAATCGAAGATGGGGCCACCCACGTTTTTGCACAATGACGGTCTCCACTGTAGATTGCACCAACCCAGAGTCTAAGAGCAACGCGGCCACAGACGGTTTATCGTAAACGGTTTCGTAAAACTCCGAGAGTTTGGAGAAATCGATGTCAATCTTCCAGACGCAGATTTCAGATTCAGGCTTCAGTCACGATCATCGCACTCATAGCAAGCCGAGAGGTAACTCACGGAGAGCAGATGTAGTCGTTTAGATAGGCGTTGCTTAATCAAATCAAGAGCTGCTTGATTGCCCTCCGCTTTGACGACGACGTTCGAGCAGACCAGATGCGTAACGTTTGCGAATACCAAGAGGACTCGGGCAAAGTCAAGATACGTCGGGAAAGAGAGCTGGGAGAAGTGAAGGGTTTGGATGTGTGTGCCAAGGAGCTTGCAGCATGTGAGGCTAGATTGATTCAGAACGGGGATAGTTCCAGGCTGGCCCGGGTCGAGCTGAGCATGAGCATCGGTGAAAGTCAGGGTGGAGAGATTTGGGAGGATGCTGAGGAGGGGGAAGGGCGCGAAGTCGCTTGGATTTACAGCTATGGAGCGAACGAGAGGCTTGAGATGTGGTTTGGCCTGGAGGAAGTCACAAAAGTCGAATATGGGCGGCCGTCTCTTGAAGACGACATGGGCGACCAGTAAACAGAGGGCGCGGGGACGAAGGTCGCGACATGTGAGGGAAAAGTTGTGCAGCGTTTCGCGATGGTCATCAGAATGGCCTATGGCCCTTTCGATGACTTCCCAAGGCAAGAGTGGGGACTGCATGGCGAGAGGATGATGAGATGGAAGTGGGGGAGTGTCGGACTTTGACCACTGGCAGCTTGAGATAAGACTTAGATTGACCAGGAGCACAACTGACCCCACACGTGATCAAAAACTGTCACACTTCGTCACTTTTGGCGGGGGAGAAACCTCAAAAAACTGTACTTAGGCTCGAGCCCGCATCCCTCATTGGGAAATCTAATCTAAAACAGTAACTTTGTAGAACAACACGAATCCTACGAAGTTACGGTTTTCGAATTTCGATTCAGGTCGCCGTTAGACACTAGATACACATCCGCTTTGGCCGAGGTGATGGGCGTCTCAGCATAAGTTTGTCTCAGAGTTGTCCCACCAGGGCGCTCAGCAAGAGACTTACTTGGAAGGTGAGCGCGATGCTACGCCCGCCCACTGCCCGATTCCACCGTGTATTTCGAAGAAACAGAACATGTATTTGACGATCAAGTGTACAAAGAGAGGAGTATGTTACAGAGGAGGATATGGCTCGAGGTGTGGAGGCCAACGGTACTGCCCGGGTCTTGTCAGAGCGCAAACGCCGACGGCGACAACGAGACTTACAAGGAGGATGACAACCTAACGTGAGAGGGAGTTGGCAGCAGACACGCAGCTTAGAGCGGGGCGGCCGCCATCCTACCTCCTACAGGAGCCACAGGGAGCCACCCAAGCTGCAAACAAGCTACGGGAGTGACCGGACGGTAACACGACAGGCAGGGCGTTATTAGTCGTCCGAGAAAATGCTTGAAAAATCGGACCCTGTTGTAAAACTTAGCTCCATGATTTGTCGAGAATAATCGAGATTGGGAAGGATATCGTGACTGCTGGCATTTTTCGGCTACTCTCTTCCGGTTAAATGACATTGAGTGGCACAAAGGAGAAAATCCAGGAGAAATATGACACTCACCAAGATTTTTGGACTATTGGATGCCATAAACTGATCACGAGAGTTTTATTCCTCGAGGAACAAAGAGTTTCTGTGAGCTTTTCAGAGGGAGGTCACCGGGCCGGGACATGTCCCCATAGACGCCCACCCTTCTGATGGGCGCTCCGACGCGTTATGCCTCAATTCCACAGGCCGAAAAGTCTTTGTGCTCAGTTTTTATGACCTGCCCTCCCCTTTACATGCTGAAAAATCTTGGTAGTACCGGATTTCGCCAATGTTTTCCCCAGGGTGTGATTCAATCCCATGCGTCCAGATAAGACTGCGGGAAAAATGCGGGCAGTCGCAATACCTTTCCCAATCCGGATTATTCCCGACAAATCCTGGAGCTAAGTTTTACAACAGGGTCCGATTTTTCAAGCATTTTCTCGGACGCCTAATAACGCCCTGCCCGTCGTGTAAGTCCGCAAGTGGCAGTCATCACCTGATGCGCTGCGGAGGAACACGGGGTGGTGTTTTCCACGTGACCACTCAGAGACATAGCAAGAGGATTACCGATTCCTTGGTGGAATCGGAATCTGCGACCGAGAGGCCGTAAACTCCTCGACATTCTCCCTACACCTTTGACCCAGAGCAACGTATTTAAAATTGACTTCCATACTGTGTCATGTCTGATACTCACGATATATTGCGTAAAAGTATACAACTCATACGGAAAATGACGGTAGACCTAGACATCTTCACTAGGCTTGAGACACTCCTCTACCATCCTATGAATGGAAGCCTAGGGCACAACCGAGGCTGAAGATGTCGTATAAGATAGAATCTGTATGCCCATGAATAAAGAAACAAATTCGTGACCAGTAGATTTTACAAAGCCTTTGTGTACATGATATGTTTATGTGACTTGCGATAAGTCCGAGTTCAGCGCTGAAAGCGCCCGACTCACGAATCGACAATTTCTTCCTCTAACACTTTTCCGTACCGCAAGGCCGACAAACACGACATGATACGACGTAACGATACAGACATGCGATGACCTGTCTTAAGCCTGTCTTGAGTATCCCAATCAGTAGCGATTTACAGAACAAGAGCTGCCTCTGCTTAGTCTATTGAATTTTCGAGCCATGGTCTACTAATGATAGGCCCCCCGAAATCACAATCACGGCCTTGATGGGTATATCTGTATCCCAGTCCTGACGAAGCTTCGAATCTAGTCCCGCGGCCGACTGCTGCCAGCGGGAAGGAAGTCTGGCGCCGCGCGCAGCCCGCGCTCTCTGCGGATAAGTGTCAACAAACACAGCTCCAGCGCAAACGTAAAAGGACCCACATCTCGTCTATCGCGACCATTAGGTCGTAGTTCACCTCCGGGGACACCACCGAGTCGAACTTGTACGCCGGGTGCGAGCGCACGAACTCCCTGATCCAGCTCGCCGCCGTCCGGAGCGAACCTGAGTGTCCGCAGCGTCGCGATCAGCAATGAGCATCCCCCATCAAGACCCCCCGATTAACCAGAACGCGGGGAGGGAGGGGGGGTGACGCACCGTCGGTCCTTCGGCGGATCAGATCCAGGTACTCCTCTATCCTGCGCCGGGACTCGGCCTGCACATCGAGCGTATCCAGGTACATGTACACCAGGCTTAGCAGGCCCGGGAACGCGGCCCCCTGCTCCAATCAGCCATCTATCCGGTCAAAAGGATACGATCACGGCGCACCTTCCCGTTCATGATCTCCTCCATCGTCATCTCCTCGTACTCCTCGTGCACGCTGCTCGCGACGAACGCGTCCTCGGGCCGGGGCAGGAGCGGGAAGCAGTTCCTGAGCTTCGTCTCCTTCCCGCTCGTCCCGCTGACGGGGATCATCTCCCCGTGCTCGCTGATCGGCGAGCTCGGAACGGACGACGCCACGCTCGACGGGTGCGACGACGCCGAGGGAAACATGTCCTTGCGGAAGAAGAACTTCTCTGTCCGCACGGCGTCCCGGCGCTGCGCGCGAGCCATGTTCTCGTCCACCTAGCGACAGGGGGCGGGGCCACCTCAGCATGAGAAGCGATTACTGGTTCTGGCGTGGGAGCGCGGCATTACCTTGGAGATAGGGATGTACAGATTGAGGTTGAAGTGCAGGATGGCTCGGGAGAGCAGTACGGTGAAGACGGCGAAAGCGGCGTTCTCGAAGTCGGTCAGTTGCACCTCCATGGGCCGGAATTCGACCCGCCATCCGATGGGCGAATTTACGGGAGGGGGCTTGAAGCGGACTGTCTGCCAGTTGGTGGATTGGATATTCTGCGGTCGGGTTAGCGGGGAACCGAACATAGCAAGCACCAGAAACGCACCTCGAAATGGTCATTACTGGTCGTGTCATCTTGATTTATCGTCTCAGAGAATATTACAAGAGGATCCCGAATAAAGAGATGTGCGATGTGTCTCGAAAGCAAGTCGTCGACGCCTAGTGAGAATAAGAATATTAAGTAACGCCCAGCAGATATGAACGCACCGTGTTTGCGAAGTCGTTCGAAGATAGCAGGATCGTGTGGCGCCTCTATGTCATTATACGCCGGCTGGTTCATCCAGTATTCAGAAATATACAGGCTCACGCTCCCGTAGCGTGATTTCGGGATCTTGAAGCGGCTCTCTTTCAAGGGCTATGTTGGAGTATCAACGCATTGTAACCGTCTCGAAGATATGATTGGGTAGTCACCTTGAGCCCACGTTCTTCTTCTGTTCGGTCGTCAACACTACCCGAGACGACGTCCCATCTACAGTCCACGTCCGCAATATACCCTCTCCAGAGCGGGCTCGCCGCAGATAAAGCAAGCTGCTCGGCCGTCAACCACAATCAAAGTTTGACCATCCGGCTCACTCACCATGAGCGGGGCAACAGGCACCAGAGCGTCGTACAATCGCCGCGCCTCCGCAATGTTGCAGGCCTGGAACGTGAGCTGGAGACAGCTACAGCCCATCCCGAACCCCATTGCATCCATATAGATGTGGTCTATTAATGCGGCCCCGCGTTTCGCCTCTGCGAACGATACCAGTCAGTTCCTCATCGAGCCCAGGGGAAATAGAGCCCAGGCCTAACCTGGATCCTCCGGGTAGATATCCCTCTGCCACGGAATCGTCCGGTCAACAAACGGCCGCGGGGTGCGATCGTCGATGAACAACGGAAGGTTAATCGCGACCTTGGAGCCACGGCGGCGGCGGATGTTAGCCGTGAGGGTCCTGTGAGCAAAACACAGGAACGCGGTTGAGTGCGAGACTGAATACATGAAAGGACGCCACCGACGGGAAACGTGCATGGGGGTTGGTGATCTCCTCCGGCAGGAACAGACTGTGGCTTGACACCGCGCCGGCGGGGTCGAAATATGGCTCCGTGAACACGCCTGGTGCACCTAGGCGCGGAAAGGATGTCATGGTGAAGGGAATTTCGGTCGGCTTGAGGTGTTTGCGCGCGAGGTGGCGGCTTCATCGTCAATCGGAAAGAGAACAAGGTCAGCAATGTTCGGACGTAAAATACGCGAATTGGACCGAAGGAACAGTCTCGTCGTTAGGCATACCACAAAGGCCCACAGCGCCCAGTGTCAAGACCTAGTCGTGATACACCAACTATCTGCACGCGAATATCCCTGTATCCACTTCTTGAACACTCATACGGCAGCGTAACACATGCAGAGCAAGGAAAGCGCGGATTGCGTACACGCATTGATGGACACGACCAGGGTGAGACTAGTTCAGCGGCCATGCTCAGCTTCGCTGATGGGGGGCGGGATCCAAGACGCGTCTCGTAAAGCCCAGAGTGCGAATTAGAAGAGGCCGAACGAGAAAGGGAACCCCCATGTCTGTACCAAATTCTCAAGATGTTAAGGGGGGGCTCTATGCGTGGTCTTCGCTCCGCCTGACCTTACACCCCCCCGTTCAGACCGCAAACAGGGCCATCCCTTAAGGTGCTTGTGATGGGACCCGCTACGGAGAAGCAGTCACTCACCGGTAGCGCATGTTACTCTCCACGGACAGAAGGTCGCGGATCTCGCCCGTGTATGGCGATCCAGGGGTCGACTCGAGCATGAACCGGCCATACTCAGGGTGGAACGTCGGCACAGAGTGTCTGGGTGCAAACAGAGGGTATATAACGATGGCTGAGCGGGCGAGAAAGGGAAGCACGCACGCCTCGCCGCGATCGGACGCAATGTCGTTCACGATGGACTGCAGTTTCGCGAGGATCTCGGTCTGGCGCAGGGACAGTTTAACGTTCTTCTCCTGATCGTCGAAGGCCGCGACCATGTACTCGATCTTCGCGGGCAGGAGCCATATACACGAGGCCGCGGTTTGCGTGAGGCAGGCCGCGTGGCATTTCGCGAGAAACGGATCCGGAGCGGGGTCGAGGGCACGGGAGGGGGGTGCGCGTGGATTTCATCAGCAAGAAAGGCAGAAAAGACGCAACGAGGGGATCGAGTACCTCATCTCCCCACAGCAGCTCATCTCCGCACCTGTCCTTGAGGCGATCCCAAATATGCAAGAATTGGGTGATCCCATGGGTCCTGACGTGATCCGCGTACTGCTTTGCCTCATCCCAGCCCAGAGGTGTCCCGAGAAAGAGCAGACCCATCGTGATTGGGCAGGAGGCGGGGTTCAGAGGGAGATGAGCAATGTGCGCGGTAGATATTGCCGGTCGATATAGCGTCCAACGGACCTGGGGGATGACAAACTGGCCATAGAGATTTTTCAATTTGGACAGGCCTTACTCAGCTTATGGTGTAAGTCTTCGCAATCGGGCGTCCTACCCGAAAGAAGTGAACCGGTCCGGTTCTCGACGCAGACACCCCTAGATCTGGCTAGAACGCCACAGCGGTGGACTCAGTTTCACTTGGACTGGTCAGTGAGCGAGCTCGGACAAGTCGGGCGAGTATGGACGGCGGAGGATAGCTTGGCAAGAGCAGCGCCCAGCCTGACGCCGGATAGTAGACTCGAGGACAGCACCCGCAACGACGCCGCTGTGGCAACTACACGCGCCTAACACGGCTCATAACACCAATTGCGTAACGCCATAACCGAACCGAGGTCCGAATAAACCTCAGGTCATACTCCGACAGTTGTGGAAATCGGGGTTAAGCCAACTCAATAGGCCATACAATTCCGCGTACGATATGCAAACACTAATAAAGCTGAGCAAATACATCAGCCATTGCTGCCGTTCGTCGTCCACTTGAGCAATATCTTGAGTGCTAGCAGAACGTGTCGCAGGGCCCGCGTCCACGCTTCCTCCTGGCTGAACTGCTGTTTCACAGACGCTTCCCCGATTTTGTCCTTCACGATCCTGCGGAGGAACGGGACACCTTTATGCGTCAGCGGGCACGTTTGCGTCGATCACGAGGACACGGAAGGCTCGACTGACTGGTGCGGGAAGTCCACTTGGGGGTCCTGGGACTTCACGTAGTCCATGAGCTGCTTCAGGCAGTCCAGGAATGCCACCATCGCGAAGTCGAAACGCCGGTTGTGAAGCAGCCGTCCGAAGTGCAGGTCCCCTGACCCATACAATTCATACGTCGCTTTGTCACCAGTCGTCTTCTCTATCCGAGAGAAGGAACCCATGGGTACCAGCCGATAGCTGCGTGTGGTCGCCTGAATGAGCGGATTCCGAACAGGATACACACATACGTATACACGTACTTCTCGAAGGTGAAGTCCAGCTTGCGTGCAATCGTATATAGCAGTAGCAGCGTCTGGCCCCAAGCTGCGTTGATCTCGGCCCATTCGACCTAGATAAGCCGTGAGTTGAACATCCCCCAACTTCGAAGCTCTTATCACTCACCGGTACACCTGGCACACGTCCGAGTCGCAGTCCGTTGATTGTGCCAAAAACGCCATCGTGTCCGATACAGAAAGCATCATTGTACACGTTTGTCTTCTCCAGCTTATCAAGGACGGCGGAGTCCGCGGCATATGCTGCACGCAACGCTGCCAGCTGCGACGCCTGCTCCGCAGACCTGAGCAGATGCACATTGTGCTGGCGCCAGAACCTGTCAAACAGACACACATCAGCACGGCGACCGTCGGCCACAGCCAGCCGACAGACGCACTCCGCCTCTTCCTCCTCCAGGGCCTTCTCTTCACGCTCGAGGCCCTTGAGTTCCTCTTCGAGCTGCTGCCGCTCGCGTTCCGCAGCCCTGAGCTGCTCGATCGCGAGCCGCTCCTCGTCCTTGAGCCGTTCGATCTTGGCCTCGGCCTCAGCCTTGCTGGCCCCCGCAGCGCCCTCGCGCTCCCTCTCCTTCCGGACTTCCTTTTCGAACGCGATGTACCCGTCCCGCTCCTTCTTCGTCTCCTCCAGCTGCCGCGTGAGCGTCCCGAGCAAGATGTGCGTGCACTCGGCGCAGAGCGGGTGGTCGAGGTCCGTGCGGCTCGAAAGCAGATTAAAGAGGCGCAGCGACGAGCGCAGGTGGTGCGAAAGGGGCGAAGGGTTCGGATGGGGTGGCTCCTCGGGGGCTGGCGCGGGCGGTACCGCTGCCGTGGCACTTCGCGACTTGGAAAATGATGGCTTCTTCGGGTGGGACGCAGAAGTCGCGGGGAGATTAGACGGGATGGTGCGGATGACACTGTCCTGGAGGAGCACGAATGATTCATTGGGGTGCACTGGGCCACGCTGTGGTTGCTTCCGCTGCGTCGAGGGTGATGCTGCTGCGGAGGAGGGCGGACCATGAACGGAGTTTCTCCATGCAGCCTTCGATGAGGAAGGCGATGGAAGTTGGGCTAGTTTCTCCGAGCTGGATGCTTGCCATCCATGTGAAGCCGAATTTGCGGGTGGCAAGGACGAGGCAACAATGTCATACGCTGATGGAGCAAGGTCTACTAGCGAAGCATCTAGCTGAATACTCATAATCAGTACATTTTCCCGACATTAGGCCCAGAAATCCCTGGCCTCACTTGTAGTGGTTGCTTGCATTGCTGACAAACGAAGTTCATCGTCGCACCGAGATGGGTTGGAGAGGTTGGTTGTCTGTTTCGGGAAAGAGCGTTTGGTTTGCTCAAAGTAGTCCTATGGGGTGGTTAGATTGTCAATGCTAACTAAGAGGCCGGACTTACCACTTACGATGGTGGTGGTGGCTCGACTGGCTGTGACCAATGGGTCCGAGCGCCCGTCCGACCTAGTTCGGCTCACAAGGCTTGGCGGGCCGATCTGGAGAAAGGCGCCAATTGAGCATCACCGCTCTTATGTTCTGTCTTGCTCCCCTTGGCTCTTACCATGGTCATGGACTTGCAACGAAGGCCATTTCCTCTGGGAGTCCAGGAGAGCTGAACTACTGAACGGCGAAGTGTGAGCTGCCTTGTGTCTCTATATGCAACCCAATTCAGTTCATCTCAATCTGTTACAGTATTTCGAATTCCCCTTATACCGTCCTTCCAAGTTATGCTTGCCATACCCCCGTCGGCCGTCGTCATCTCATACATGCACGTTTCGTAGATCTACAGCAGGTGCTGCGTCCTCTGGTTCCCTCTAAGCGCGTACTTCGCTTCGCCTAACGCTTCTGGCACCTCGTCGATCTATGCGCCCTCGACGACCACCTCACACAGCCGTTCCCCGGCAATGGCTTCATCACGCGTCAGATGTGCACCGCAAGTCCTGAAGGGGGATGCGATGAAACCTAACACACGGCGTGGCATTAATAGACACTGTCGCTGGCCAGTGGTATAAAAGCCTCAAGACATTTTTAGCCCTTCCCTCTTCAGACACTTCATTCTGCATCTCCCCTTCCGTTTTCTTCATCGAGCCTTGGCCTCGCAAGTACTATTTGTTTAAAGTAAGTCGCGTTTACGCACTTCTATTCGGCACTCAAACCGTCACTGCAGGCTATGTCTGGACAGGTCTTCGCAATCCTGATTGGGATAGACAAATACCAGGCTGGAAACATTTGGAACCTCAATGCCGCCGTCGACGACGCTCGTAGCATCGAACGGTGGCTCACGAACGACCTACAGGTCCCACACGACCATATTTGCACCCTTCTCGACTCCCAGGCCACGAAGCGCAACATCGAGGAACGCTTCCTAAGTCATTTCGTCAACAATCCTGCTATTGAGCCCGGGGACGCTCTCATCTTCTACTATGCAGGACACGGTTCTAGCATCCGCGCACCTCCCGGCTGGTTCGACCGGGGCCACGCTGACGTTTCTGTGCTATGCACCTACGACTACGACACGAAGCTATCCAACGGCAAAACGAACGCTGGCATCTCCGACCGCTCCATGGATGCGATGCTCCGCGACCTCGCGCAAGTGAAGGGCGACAACATTACCCTCATCCTCGACACCTGCTTCTGCCTCCCTCACGCCAACGGCGTCGACCCCAAAGAGCGCCGCTACACGCGCTACACCCCAACACGTAAAGCAACGCGCGAAGACCTGCTGGCGGGCCTCTGGCTCAGCGTCTCCCCCCAAAACAGCGAGCCCCTCGCCAACCGAGGCTTTACAGGCTCGACGTTCAACTCGCACGTCGTCCTCGCCGCGAGCGCCGCCGGGTGGCCCGCAACGGAGCGCAAGGACGGAGGCAACTTCACGTGCGCGCTGCTCGCGCTCAAGAACGCGCGCTCGCTCCACAAGCTGACCTACGCCGACCTGCCCTCGGAGCTCGCGCCCTTCATGAGTGACCACCAGCACGCGGCGTGCGCGGGCGCGAACGCGGACCGTGTCCTCTTCGACGGCGTGCCCTTCGCGTCCGACAGCCGCTTCGTCGCCGCGTCCGCGCACGACGGGCTCGGCGGCGCCGTCGCCGTCGCCGCGGGCGAGCTGCACGGTGTCGCGGTCGGCACTGAGTTCGCGCTGCACGCGCACAACCGCCGCGGGTCGCTCAACGGGAGCGTCGGTTGCTACGTCGCGACGCAGGTGTTCCCTACGTGGTGCCTCGCAAGCCCCAAGGCCCCCGCGAAGCACGCGCCGCACCACATCCCGCGCGACGGCTGGGCGCGCATCACGCGCTGGAACAGCCCCGTGCCGTTCCGTGTGCACGTTCAGGGCTCCCTCGCGTCGTTCTTCCTGCGCGCGCGGGGAGGCAAGAAGGCCTCTGCGATACAGGAGGTCGGAATCATCCAGGAGAGCAGTGCGGACGACGCGAATGTGTCGGTACGCTGGAGGCAGGAGGCACTGGTTGCGGCGAATGGCCTGAAGGAGACGCGGCTGAGCAACCCGAGCGAGAAGGCGCACGCGGACGTGGAGACGATCGAGTCCGCGGCACGGTTCCACATGCACCTGCACCGCAAGCATCCCGCGTGGCCGTTGGCAGACCAGGTGAGCATAGAGCTCTGTCGTCTCGATTCGATCCGTGCCCCTAGACACGAGCCAGTGCTAACCTGCTCGTTCAAGGGCGCGCACGACAAGCTCACAGCAGCAGCAGCGGCAAAAAACACGCAGGCCACGGCCCGACCGCCGGCAATGACAGCGGCGCCGACGAAGGAGGAAAGGCCGCATCCTCCAACGAGGAACGCAACTACACCGTCGTCCTCCGCAACGACTCGGCCGCTGGCGTCTGGCCGTACGTCGCGTACATGGACCCAGGCGGGTACTCCATCCCCCTCATGCGCCACCCCGACCACGCTTCGTCTCCCTCCCCGCCACTCGAGGAGCATTCGCGCCTTGTGATACGATCCGACTCGAGCGAGTCCGCGGGCCTCTTGTTCAAGGGGTGGATCGGACCGGACCGCAGCTCGGGTTTCTTGAAGCTCTTCTTGTCGACGACGTACATATACCCCGATGACCATTTTGGAGCAGGAGCCCCTGGTAGTTGGTGCTGCACAGCACTGGTAGGGGTGGGAGATGGGCGGTGGTGTGAAGGCGGACAAGGACGTACAGGGCCGGTGCGTTGTGAGATTCCCTTGTGGCTTCGGTTACGGTGTTGCGGGCAACACAGTAACGCGTGCGGGATGCATGCATCTTTATGATCTTCCGCTTCTTTTCTGTGCGCAGTTGTACTATGTGTTTCCATTACTTATGTAGCCCTACGAGCTCGTAACAGGTCGGACTGCATTACTTAGTAGTACGTACTTACTGTATGTTGCAAACTTTTCGTCTTCATTATCGTGCTGTATCAATAAGGTTACATTACTTATCATGCTCTGTAACTACAAGTACTCGTAGTATCATGTATATTGGCGAAATATCTTGTTCGAAAAGGCGGTGAGGCAGCGCAATGACTCAACAAGAAGACATTTATACGGGCGCTTCTTAGAAGCATTGAACACGGTTCTCTACTTACACGCCTCCCACGATCATCGTTCAAAAGTTCACTCACAGCGGCTGTTCCCCCGGCCGCCTGTCGCCGTTTTTGTGCGCCCAGTCGCCTTCAAACATTGATGTTGATGGCTCGGCGGGAAACTCTGGTCCGGCCAGACAGCCGCGTAAGGTATGCCCAGTTCACCTTTCTTCAATTCGATGGACACACGCAATCCAATGCAGCTTCAAGGGCCTCAGGCCTCACTCACCCACCGGGACGGTGTACAACAATCCCACCTTCCCGTTCAGAGGGCGTCTGACATTGTGAACCGTGACGCGCCATTTGCCGTTCTCGGCAGGAAGCCATGGCCATGGCCATGGAGGACCGGGCCTGATTGAATTCTGTAACACCGGAGGCCAACTGCCAGGCTCCAGCGGCCGGATGAAGTTTGCAGCCACCGTTCGTTCCTAGGAGTAGGCCTACCATCACCAGCCCTCGTCTGCTGGTCCACTGTCCTCTCGGTCTATATCTCTCTCCTAACTTCTCCCCTCACCGGCCTTCTGGGCATGCTGGCCTGACATGTTGCTCTCTACACTTTGGTTCTTGCTATGTGTGCCGGTCCTCTATTCTCTTGTCCACGCACAAGGCTCCGTCCAGACGCTCTTTCCGGCCGCCATCCCCCTCGCCGTGAAGACCCCATACTTGAGCGTCTGGTATGCGAGCGTGAACGGTTCCAACCCTCTTTCAAACAGTTGGGCGCAGTTCTGGTCCCTGTCGGTGAGTCTTCTGTTCAATATGAAGAGCGACGGGTACTAAGGCGAAGGGTCCAGTCGGACATTGGTATGGAAGGCAGGATCAGAGTGAACGGAACGACGTACCAATGGATGGGCAATGACGGGACCGGGATTGCGAATGTGACTAACATTCAGATTACACCCACACGGTCCATCTTCGTTATGCAGGCCGGACCGATGAACATCACCATTACCTTCCTGAGTCCAGTTGAGGTACGTGGCTTTACCTTTTTGGATGTTGTGACCTCTCTCTTAGGATGACATCGCTATTAGCCTGACGACTGGGTCAAGCAGTCGATTCCATTTTCCTACATTTCTGTGGAGGCCCAATCCCTTGACGGAAACAGCTACCCAGTGCAACTGTACACTGACATCAGCGCAGGTACAACTTGACTAGGCCCCTTGATCGGCCCTAGGCATTTTGCTCACATTATTTGCAGAGCTGGCATCTGGCACAAGGTCTAGTTTGGTTCAATGGAATCAAGCGAACACAGGCAGCTCCATATACCATAATATATCATTGCAAAGTCCCCAGCCGAACGTCGAGATGGTGAACCAAACACAGGACGGTACGGTGTATTATGCGATGTCCACGGTGAGTACACTGGTGTCTAGTATATAGATCCGAGTCCCCCGCAAGTGCCTCTCTGTTCTTTCTACTCAACGTTTGTTCTCTGTGCTCACCATTGACCTAGTCGCAAGCCGGCATCTCATGGGAGATCGACAACTTCAACACTGTCCGTAATGAGTTCCAAACCAACGGTAAGCTGACGAACACCGCGTCTACCGCATTTGTGTCTATTCAGTAAGCCCATTCTTTCTGTATGTTTACCCCCATAACTCACGCGATCGACTTGATAGGGCGTCAAATGTATTCGGGTTCGCGGTGGACCTCGGGACGATCCAATCGACCGCGTCCCCCGTCACCTGGTCCTTCGGATACGTCCGCGACCCGTCCATCACGTACACCATGCCCAGCGGGGCGATCCAGCAACGGAGGCCGTACTACGTCACGCAGTACAAGGACGTGCAGAACGTGGTGAGTGCCCGTGGCTTCGTCTCTGGCCTGTTCAGCGTTCTGACGAGGCCTTCTACTGCAGATCGACGCGTTCACTGGCGACTATCCTGCGGCGCTCAGCCGCGCAGTGGCCCTCGACCAGAAGCTTATGACCGCGGCGGCCAAGATCTCGTCGCAGTACGCGGACCTCGTCTCACTCGCCACAAGACAGGCTATGGGCGCGCTCGATTTCACCGTTGGCACCGATTCCAGTGGTAACCTCCTTCCGGACGATATCAAGATATTCATGAAGAACTTAGGCACGGACCGGTTCGTACCTGTTGACCTACACATGGTATCCGCTTGTATACGATGGCCACCTTCCTGACTTGCCTCCACAGCCGAGTGACCCCCGTGGAACGCCTCTACGCGGCGTTCCCGATGTTCCTGTACCTCAACGCGTCCATCGGAGGGGCACTGCTCGAGCCGCTCTTGGATAGTCAGGCCGGTCTGATGGGCCAGGCGTTTGCGGCCGCGGACCTCGGGACCGCGTACCCCGCCGCTACGGGCTCTGATGCGGTGTCTAATCTAGGCGTTGAACGTGAGTGCCCCTTCGCCCTAGGCCACTCCATCGGTTGTGTAATGACTGATGCTCTATTTGTATTCATACAGAGTCCGGGAGCATGCTGATCATGGAGCTGGCACACGCGAGGATATCGGGCAACGGCACATTACTCTCGCAATACGTACGTTGAACCAAATGTGATCGACGCCTTGCGTGCTCGCTGACGGTTTCTTTTGCAGTACAACACGACGAAGCGATGGGCGGACTACCTCGTCAACACCGCGGTCAATTCTTCATCTCAGTGCGTCTTTCTGTTGGGTTGAGATGTGAAGCGGGGGCCGTGCTAATGGCGATGGCTTGCCAGGTCAAACCTGGACGGGGACTCGACCGACTTGGCGAACACCGCTCTGAAGGGCATCATCGGCGTGAAGGCCATGGCCGAGATCGCGCATGCGCTTGGTGAGGATGCGGACGCAGCGCAGTACGGGGTGAGTTGCGGCCGCCCCGGGCCGTAGGTTTGTATTCTGTGCGGAGGGGAGGACTGAATGTGCACCGCAGACCCAAGCGTCTTCGCTCCTCAACTCGTGGTTATCCATGGCAACGTCCCCTGGCGGGTCACGCTTCTTGGGGGGCTACGGCGACCAGGCGTCGTGGGCGCTGATGTACAACATCTTCGCGGACAAGTTGCTCGGGCTGAACTTCGTGCCCCAGCAGGTGAGCTTTGAGCCGGCGCAAGGTCCTAGAGGTGTTCCTTAGCCTCATCGAGTCGTTTTAGGCCATCGACAAGCACACGCAGTACTTGAACAGCCTGTTGGCGACGGCCAACCGGTGGGGCTTGCCTATCGACAGTGACAGTATATACGGCAATGCGGGTGAGCCGTCATCCAACACGGTCCTCTTCCTCCCCAAAAAACTTATTTCTCTGTTCCTCCAGCGTGGACCTTGTTCACGTCTGCGTTCGTGTCAGATAATAGCGTGCGGGACGCTTTGATCCAAGGCGTCCACAATCATGCGAACTCCAACGTGAGCGCTGGGGTATTCTCGGAAAGATACGACACCACAAACAACAACTGGAGGAACGGCGTCGCTGGGTGAGTGTGCTCATCTGGGGCATTCCCGTAGCGTTATAGTGTCTGACAAGCACTTCCTAGCCCTGCACTTGGTGGCGTGTTCTCCCACCTTGCACTCACGTAAGTTAGGACTCTAGATAAGACATATGCGCTTCTGAGCACGTCCTCTCGCAGTCTTTCCAACCAGACCATCTCCGGCGGGTCGATCCATGAGACGGCGAAAGTCGGACCTCGATCGAGCACCAACGTCGGCGCGATCGTCGGCGGTGTGGTCGGCGGCCTGGCCGGTGTCGGCGTCATCGTAGCGATCGTCGTCGTTCTCCGCAAGAGGCACAAGGGCGAGTACAAGGCCGCGAACCAGAACGAGGTCGCAGAACCGGCCAGCCGCCACCCTACGCTGACACCATACCACCGGAACCTCAGCTCGGACTACACGGCGCCCGCCACCTCGCTCTCGGGCACGACGGCGGGCTTCGCGGGGCTCGGGGCGGGCGACACGGGAGCGTACGAGAGCACCGCGGTGTCGCCGTTCCCGGACCCGTCGAGCACGAAGGCGCGGCGGAGGGAGGCGCCGACGCAGCAGTCCGCGCCGTCGGTCGCGACGTCGTCCAACGTCGGCGGCTCGCAGACGGGATCGGCGTCGAGCAGGGAGCCGCTCTCGCCGCGGGGCTCGATCTCGACGACGGACGTGCTGGGCCTCCGCACGGAGGTGGAGAACTTGCGAAGGGTAATGCAGGAGATCCGGGCGGAGCGGCTCGAGCCCCCACCCGAGTACGCTGAGGAGTAGATGTGCTTAGGATTTGGTCGGCTATGATGCTCTCTGGGTTCAGCTCTCTATCTTGTTATGTGTGCTTTGCTGTGCATCTCTGCTCTGAACGTTGCGCGTGTCAACATATACATATACCTATACCGGACTAGTTCTTTTTTATTTCTCTGTATGTATACCCTCCCCTCCTCGAGGGATAGAGACAATTCTCATCGGGACTTACTGACGCTTCACATTTAAAGTTAAATTGTATGTACCTTGCGTCCTTGCTGATTCCACGCTGCAAAAAAACATGCAGATTACAGCAACAGCAACAGCAACCAAATGGACGGATTCCTTCAGATCACGCACCGCACGCATTGAGCAACGACGATCGCACGTTCAATCTGGGACGTGTCCGCGCTTCGAAAGAGTTCGCAGATTCTATATTCTACATTTCTTGGGCGTATGCAACACTCCATGGCTTACAACTTTCCGCGGTACTTCTTGAACGATGCCTGAACGCCCTTCCCGGCTTTGATATCCTCCATGCAGCGCGCATCGACTTCCCTTCCCTTCGCGGCCAAGCCTATCACCTCCTCCGCCTTCGCGATGGGGACGCAGACGACACCGTCCTCGTCCGCGATCACCCAATCGCCAGGCTCAACTCGGACCGGCGAGAAGTCTTCGTCGGAGACGTCCGGGGAGCGGATGACGACGGGCACGTTCACCTCCGACGGGCGGGTGAACGGCGACTGGCCCAGCGTGGAGTGGCCCCTCGCGAAGACGGGGAAGGACGCGTCGCGGTGCTCGGCGAGGTCCCTGCATCGCCCAGCGATGACCACGCCGAGCGCGCCGCGCGACTTCGCGCCCGCGGTCATCAGGCCGCCCCAGACCGCGTTCTTCACGCCTGCGCACCGCAACGCGGACGAGCTCGCTCAGCACACACGAGAAAGAGAAGCGCTGAGAGACGTTACTGAACGATCTGGCGCGTTGATCACGACGACGGAGCCGTGCGGCACGGTGTCCACGAAGTGCGCGGAGAGCTTCGGCGCGTCCTTGTTGGAACCTAGCACCAGCTGGACCGTGTAGGCGGGGCCGCAGAGGCGCGTGCTCTGGTCTCCGGGGGAAAACATTTGCATGTCGGGGATGTGGCCGCCGTGTGGCGAGCCCAGCTTTATGAGGGCGTCGGAGATCTCGCAGGTGGAGAACCCGGCGAGTTTGGCTTGGACATCGCTGGCGCTCGAAGACATGGCTCGCAGCAGCAGTGTGCCCTTTAACAGAGGTCTTAGGGGTAAGATGGGGCGTCGGGCGACTTGGAGGATGTGGAGAGACATGGACTGGGAGTCGCCATGGCGGGGGTTGTACGGAAGCGCGACGGGTTGCCGCGTTGGATAACAACTCCATAATTAAAGAGAGTAATCAATAGTCCAGATTATCTGATAAACATAATCTACGGCTATAACGTCAGCAACAGCGCATAATAACCACCAGGGGCAGTACATACATTCAGTTCCAGCACTTGCGTAGTGACCGCCGCCTTCCTTTCCTTCGACTTCTACGCTCTGCGACCTCTCCATCATTTCTAGGCAGCACCTGTGCGCCCAGCATACACGCTATCTGGGTCACCTTTCTGCGAGCTGCGTGTATGCTAAACGGTCGTCTCAGCTATGCTTGGTCTTCCCGAAGGTAACGACGAATCGACATGGACTCGTACTGCACGCCGGTCTCGCAAGGCGGTCCGCAAGGTGAACAAGGCTGTCATGCGTTCGCATCACTTCAACGTACCAAAGTATGACCTACCTCTCCGACTGCGACCAGTGAGTCGTCCTTTGCGTCCTGTTCGAGTCGGACATTGACCCGAAGACAGTGGTTCCTTGTCTTCACCTGCCTCATCCTTCTGTCCCTGGCATTCCTCGGGTTCACCAACTTCTCACACTCCCTGCCGCTCAATGACAAACTACTGCACTTCCTTGGTATGGGCCTTGCAACCGGGGTTTTCTATTTCATCTTCGACGTCGAAGAGTAAGTCGCTAGACTGTCGTTAGGCCCCTGCTCCTCCAACTTTCCCTCGGAACGTATCCAGGGAAGCAAGACGTATCTGGTTCTGGCGCAGCGCGCCTCTCATATTCACAGGCGTAGTATGCTTCTTCCTTGGAGGCATAGTTAGTGAGTTTGTGCAGTCCATGTTGCCGGTACGTTCCTTCGTTTCCATTTGGTGTGCGACGGAATGTTGAGGGCAAATTTAGTACAAAGAATTCCAGGTCGGCGATGTTGCGGTCAGTCGTCGGCCGACATAAGCCCGTCCGTCCTCAAGTCGCTCACGGTTCATCTTCAGGCGAACCTGCTCGGTTCGACCCTCGGGCTGTACATCGCCTACCACCTCGAGCGGTATTACCGACACAGGCGCGAAGTGAGTGCCCCTTTCAGTCATTCCTTCAGCCGTTCTGCCCGTTTACGCTGTTGCGCGTCCAGATACATCGCCTGTATCGCCCACTCGACACTCAATCCATCCCCTCGGATGACGAAGACGACGACGACACAGGCGGAACGCAGCTCCTACCCCTCCACCAGACCCCCTTGGTCTCCCCTGCCAAACCAACAACCCCGAACCGCCCTGCTATCCCAAAAGCAACGAGACTGTCAGATGTATGGGACGAGCGGGAGGAGCTATTTGATATCGGGGAAGAGAGCGATGAGGAGGAGGCCACGACGAACGGTCGAGCAGGCCCGCCACCACCGCCACCACCGAAGATCGTGGTCACCCACGAGTGAGACTGTGTAACAGTAGCCCACGTTAGAACCTGTTGCGCAGACGCGGACGCGTGTAATGTGTACGGATACTGTAGTTTCTGAACGGACTACGCGATACTGTAGTTTCGGGGTTGTGCGCGAGTGCGAAGCGCGGCGTTGGCAAGGGCGGACCCGGAAGGCGGAGCTGCACGCGACGACCGCGCGCCAACCGAGCGCGTCTCGGTATGATCGTGACTCTCATCCATGCCGACATGTCTGGCCTCCTCCTCTGGCCTTCTTCGCTCTTCAGCTCAACATCATAGTTCAGCTACACTGAGGGCAACGCGATGTGCTGCACGAATTGCGCGTCGGTACGGTGTTCGATGTGCTTCCACCGCCGCGTCGCGAATACAAGAAGACTTGCGGACCAACGTATTGACTACGCTACACAAAACCACGGCGCTCCTTCCTCGAATTCTGCCCAGTGCAATGCGTGGTGCGGATGGGGTACTCTTACGGGAGTCACTGCAGTTCTGGGAGGAAGTGTTGGGAAAGGTGTATGATGACTTGACGCTCGCGCCGGAAAAGAGGGAGAAGGACAGGGTGAAGGTCGTTGGTACGTCTTTTCGTTGACAGTTTTTCTCCAAGCAAGATGAGAGGGTCAGAAGGAGGGGTGCTGAAGTTGACATGTAGTCTACGGGGTGGACCGCATGGCCGGCGCGAACGAGTTGGTTACAGCTCTCCTAGAAGATCCGTTCGTGTCAGACGAGCAGCGCAACGCTCTCCGCTCGCGTTGGAATGCTCAACCCGAGGGCAGCCGTGTGGTTAAAATCCAGTACGTTCTCATGTTTGCAGCCGTCCCGTCCCATACTGGGTGCTCATCCCATAATGCTAGATACGGTACATCCCCATCGGAGGATGAAGACGTCGTTCGCGTCCAATCCTCATGGCTGCAGCGTTTCGGTGTGCCAATAGAGCTCACCGAGTTCAATACCCCATGCTGTTGTATCTCTCCCGACGCCGAGGGCTCCAAAGCGCTCCTTACCGCAGACGTAGCTATCGTTATCTGCAACCCCGTCACAACGCCCCTACCGTCGATTCTTCCCGACTCTTTGGCCCCCGTTCTGCCTCTCTCCCGCGAGAACACGATCCTCACCATCATTTCACCTTCCTCCTCCAAAGCAACCACAGCGACACACGGCTCCCCGACCACTCTGCCCAATGCGCCGGAGAGCTTGCGTATCTTGTTCGTGGATCCCGCACGGGCACTCCACGGCTTAGACGTCCTCGCCGACGGATCTGCGTCCCCTCTATCCGTCCAGCGATACCAGGACGACGCCTCCGGCTCCAACGTCGCGAGCGTCACCAACGCCGTCAAGGACATCCTATCCAGCGTCCCGAGCGGCTCAATCACCGCCGTCCACGCGCAGACCGGGCGCGCACTGATCAAGGACGCACTCGCCACCGCGCACTGCGTGCTCCGCAAAGCCAGGGCGGAGGCAGAGGCGGTCCTGACGGAGACGAGCTCGCTCCGGTGCCAGATGGAGGTGGCGAAGGCGAAGGCGAACCTGGAGGTGTTCGGCGCGGGCGGGAAGGACGGGGACGAGATCGCGAAAGCGGTCGCGCACGCGAAGCGCGCCGTGCAGCCGACGATGGACGCGCTGCAGTGGTACAAGCTCTTCTGGCGCGTGGATGATATCCGTGAGGTCGTGACGGCCGCCGTCGACCGCGCGTGGTGCAGAGATCTCGAGCGCAAGGTGCGTAGCTCAAGGTTGACGATCCTTTCCCTCACTGACCACTCATGCGCGTGCGGCAGCTTGTGTTCCACGCCGGCCGTCTTGCCTCCATGCAGACGTCCTTCACGCACTCCGCGACGACCCTCGCGCGCTCCTTCCCGCCGAGCTCGCCCTATCACTCGCCCGTCCTGCTCAACACGCTCGCGCGCATCGATGCATCGCCCTCCTACGCCCTCACCCCGCCCGCCCTGACCTCCCCCCTCCACGCGCGCCAGGCCCAGCTCGGCTTCCCGACAGACCGCCTGCACGCGTCCGCGCAGCGCGCCGTGCTCGGCATGAGCGGGAGCGTGTTCGGCGGGCTGGGCGTCGCGTGGGCGGGCTGGGCGACGGAGCTGCAGCTGCTCGGGGGCGTGATCGACGTCGGGATGGGCACGGAGACTGCCGTCGGCGTCGGGATGCTCGGCGCGGCAGCCGGCGTGCGGTGGGCCGTCGGGCGCTGGGAGAAGGCGAAGCGGCGCTGGTGGAAGGACTGGGACCGGGTCGGGGAGGGTCTCGACCGGGACTTGAAGGTGGGTCGGATGGGCGTGCGTGCGTGCGTGCTCGTGCTGACTGTTGTGGGTTTTGGGACGGACAGGTCGCCCTGGCGGAGACGATGGACGCGCGCGTCGTCGCGGTGTCGGAGGCTGCGTGTTCTGGGTTGGAGGAGATGGTGTCTCAGAGGAAGCTGCGGATCGAGGAGCTGAAGGACGAGGTCAGGGCTCTTCGGACTGAGTTGGGTGAACAGTGAGTCGGCGACCTAGTCCAATGTTGTCGCTCGAAGTACGCTCCCCAGACAAGCGAAATGGAGGAACCTGAAGTGGTTGCGGTGCATTATTCGGTTATCCATCGAAACCAGAAACTGGGGGAGAAGAGAGGTGTGTCGTGTCGTGACGGTGGACGACAGAAGCATGTCGAGGACAACAGTGATTCATTCGTCTGTCCCTTGGTACTCGGCTCCGCTAATTTCAAGAGTAATGCGGCGTGCCCGACAAGAACTCGTTCGAACACTGAAAAGGGCGAGAGGTGATACTTAAGTAGGACAATGGTTGTGGGAGGCCACGATCCTAATGTATTAATGTCATAGCATCCATTATTTCTTGACCGTAGGCATGCTACCAAATAAGTTACAGCACGTACATACAGTAGTTGCAATCGGTATCAGGGAAGACCAAAACCTTTTAAAAGACCAGGAGGGGAAAAGGATTCAAACTAGGCTCGGAAGTACACTGAGCGGGAGTCGAACCCGCGCCGCTTGCTTGGAAGGCAAGCATGATACCGTTTCACCATCAGTGTCATGATTGTTGGGACGCTGATGTCTGTCTGTCCACAATAGGAATAATCTCGGACCCGGCCGGCGAAGTGTGTAAAAGACATCAACTAATTCAATACAGCGTACTTCTTCAAAGGTTCTGGAATAGCATCCTCAAGCCCCTTCGCCTTCAGCCATGTTTTCGAGAACAGTCGACTCTGGTACCGGTAGGCACCATCGCAAAGGATTGTGGCAATGGTTTTGCCTGGCGCGAACAAGAGGTTAGTTTGCCCCAACATGAAGAAGAGCGCAACAAACGTACCAGGGCCCAACTTCTGCGCAAGCTCCACCGCCGCGACCACGTTCAGCGCCGAGCTCGCGCCTAGATAGAGACCCTCGGTGTCCAACAGCTCGTACAGCATCGCGATGGTCTTCTCGTCCGGTATCCGCAGCGCGCCATCCAGGTCCTTCACGAACGTGCCCAGGTTATTCGTGATGCGTCCCTGGCCGATACCTGTCCGTCACCGCCGTGCATCAGCCTATCCGTTCCCATTTGCTATACAAGGGGAAGCAGCTCACCCTCCGTGATCGACCCCCCCGACCGATCCTTCAGCTTGCCCCCGCTCGTCACGTAGCTGTGGAGCACGCTGCCGGGCGGGTCCGCGAGCCACACCTGCGTCCTGCCGTCGCTCTTCTCCTTGAGCGCGCGCCCGACGCCGGCGAGCGTGCCCCCGGTGCCGGTCGCGCACACGAACGCGTCGAGGGCGCCGCCGGTCTGCGCCCAGATCTCGGGGCCGGTCGTGCGGTGGTGCACGGCGGCGTTCGCGGTGTTGTCGAACTGGTCCGTCCAGATCGCGTTCGGGAGGCTCTGCGCGAAGTCGCGCGCCTGGTGGTTGTAGTTCTTCGGGTGCTCGTACGCGACCGCGGGCACGGGGTGCACCTCCGCGCCGAGCATGCGCAGGAGGTCGATCTTCTCTTGACTCTGTTTTTGCGAACAAAGCGTAGAGGATGCAGGGAGGGGCGGCGGACATGAGCTCACGGGGCGTGGAGAGTTGGGTATGCGTATATGCGCACCTGGGTATTTGGCATGAAGATGACACAGCGGTATCCCCGTGCTCTGCACACATGCGCGAGACCGATGCCAGTGTTTCCGGCGGTCCCCTCTACGACGGTCCCTCCAGGCTTCAACCTAGCGCGCTCGTCGTCACAGATCCGACACCAGCAAATAAAGTAGAAAGTTGGATATTACTCACAGGCCTCGTTGCTCCGCATCCTGAATGACCCCCAAGGCAGCCCGGTCCTTCACGCTCCCGCCGGGGTTCTGAAACTCGCCCTTTGCGACGATGTTGCACCCCGTTTTCCGTGAAAGCTTCTCTAGCCGAATCTGCAAGTCGCCCCCGAAGTACCATCAGAACCCATACCCATGGCCGACATCGACGTCGAGTAGCATTAGCAGCGAAAGGTACTGACCAGAGGTGTGTTCCCGACGGCACCGACGAAGCCGTCCACCGAGCCGGAGGTGAAAGCGCGCGCAAGAGGCCGGGCGCGTGCCGCCCTGAGGCTGGGCCTGAGCGCAGCGGAAACAGACATCGTCCCGTCGAGTCTATGTCGTAGTCGGTGGTCGTAGCAGTGAACTTGGGGGGGACAGCGCTGCCGGTGCCGGCTGAGATATACCCTGCGCTCTGGCCGCAATTCGGAATTCAGGCAGGATGTGCAGCGCAAGGCGTGTTCGCGCCCCGTCGCGGCGAAGGCGTGATCATGAGCACCGTGTCCTCGTCGGCAAACCGGAGGGGGCACCTTATGTAAAACGGACTTCGTCTCGTTCTCCGCGGCGGTAACTGACAATCCGGCGCAGATAAGTGGTGGCTAAACCGGGACATACAGTTCGAATACTAATGGGGCTCGGGCAAAGCTCGCGGTAGAACCAGGATGTCCGTTGTTGCATAATTTTTCCGAATGTAAAAACGATTGGACGGTTATAGAGCACAGTGTAGCAGATTTGAGACCGCATGCAAGGCTAGACAGGACAGAGGAGACGCAGGAAAACCGCAAAGCGAAGCAGGCAGCAGCCTATCCATTAAAAGCGCGAATACAGTGGTGTATCTTCGAGGCAAACGGGGTAACACACATGGACAGGAAGAAATGAAGAAAGAGCTGGGTAGGTAGTCGTAGCGGTAGCTGGCCCGTCGGCGCGTGGCGGTATGAGGATAGGAAGAGACAGTGGTTGAAAGCGTGTGGACCATTGTCCGTCGTGCGTGCGTGCGTCATGCGAGCCGTTACATAGTCAAGATCACCTGGGACATGTGTGGGTATAGAGCAGAAGATGAGAGAGAGAAAACAGCCAATCTCCTGAAGCGAGCCAACACACCAGCAGCGTATTCACTGCTGGCGCTTCTTCACGTTCTGCGAGAGCCATTGAAGGCCCTCAAAGAGACCCTCACCCGTGGTTGCGCAACTAACGAAACGTTGAGAATCGGGGACACAATCTCCAATGGAAACGAGGGGCTCACCTTGGGTGGACATACCATGACCTGTCACGCATCCGGTGGAGACCCAACTTCTCCGTAACTTCTGCTGGTGACATGGCTGTGCTCATCCGCTTGAGCAACGTCCTCACGGAATGGAACGACAATGCAACGCACCTCCCGGCAGATCCTGCTTGTTCGCAAAGACGAGCAGAAGACACTCTTTCATTTCCCTATCGCTCAATATCCGATGGAGCTCCTGCTTCGCCTCGTCTATACGTTCCCGGTCCTGGCTGTCGACAACGAAGACGAGACCCTGGGTGCCAGTGTAGTAATGCCTCCACAGTGGCCGGATCTTGTCCTGTCCTCCGACGTCCCAGACGTTGAACTTGACGTTCTTGTACGTCACGGTCTCCACGTTAAAGCCCACTGCGCACCGACACGCAAACACGCATCCCATCAACACCCTCGCACCACCACGTTTTACAGTGCATACAAAGAGGAAACGTACCTGTTGGGATGGTGGTGACCGACTGGTTCAACTTAAGTTTGTACAGGATAGCTTGATACGCGCGGGGTCAGGTCGATATGACTCTTCGCTAGACAAAGCATGGAGGGGACTCACTCGTCTTTCCAGCGGCGTCCAGACCGAGCATCAGCAGCCTCATCTCCTTGTTTCCGAAAATCTTGCCTGCGAGGACAGACAGCGGCGGTCAGTCGTCGTCGGTGTCACCCATGTTCGGCCCAAGACTAGACCCGTCGCGCGTGCGCCGAGCGAGCGTCGAAGCCCACACAAAGACAGTGAGAAAAAGATGGACGCACCCAAAGCCTTCGAGAGATTGGCACCCATGGCTGGCAATGGTGTGGAGAAGGTAAAGAACGACGGGAGGTGGGAGAGAGACGAAGAACGGACAGGAATCAACCAGTTGGCGGCCGCGTACTGCGAGGGCAGACCGCAAAGGCGCTCCCCGGTCGACCCCCGCGCCGGCCCCCGGCCACCGCGCCCCCCAGATCAAAACTTCTGGATACTGGTCCTTCCCGACACAGCGACGAAACTCCGCCTCGAACACGAAAATACCTTCGATCGACGCTGTGGCAACGGTCCCCACACACTCCGGTCCATCCATGGCTCTTCGTGCTCTGAGGTAGGCCCAACCGAGGCCCGACCCAACAGCTCGGACAAAGGGTACGGTTTGTCGATCGACCGTTAACCATGGCCATAGCTTAAGCGACAAAGGGGGCAGCAGTGCTTGATTATACTCCGGAGGCTTCGGCCCATAATAATTGCTGTCTGGCCCTCCAGGTCTATTGAGCTGCAGCTTTGTGAAAATATTAACGGGACTGCAGGTAAGTCTAGCATATGCATATTTACAGAACACTCCAAGCGCAATGGTATACATGTACGTACAAATTATGAATCTCATCAACGACTCTCCACATCCCAAAAGAAATGTAAAAAACATGGTGGCGGGGACCGCAAGCGCGTCTGAAGCTGCAGAAGACCCGACTCCCGCTCGAAGCAAGTAACAAAAACAAAACAAAAAACAAAGTCCATCCGAAGATCATCACGTCATGACGACGCGCGCGGCGGCGACCCGACGACCTGCGACTGGTTGAACACCTTCAGCCAGCCCTCGCCCATGTCCGACCGCAGCGCCTCGATCCGCGCGCGGAACGCGTCCGCCTCCTCGAACTGGCCCTCCTTCGGCCCTGGCTCGTACACCGACGCGGACATGCGTGCGCGGCGCGCCTGCGCCCGCGTGAGCGTCGACGACCTGCGGTGCCCGAGCATCCGGCCCTCGGGCAGCGGCGCGAACCCGTCGTCGACCGGCGAGGACGCGAACTCCGTCATGTGCCGGCTGTGTCGCGATTTCGGTTTCGCGATTGCGGTCGGCTGCACGGGCGGTGGAGAGAACGCTGTTGGGGGTGTACGCGGCTGGGTGGGGATGAGGGTGGGGGTAGGTGCAGGGGGCTGCTCGGTCTTCGACACCGGGACTGGTGTTGGTGCTGGAGCCGCGCTTCGCTTAGGGGGGCTCTTTGTCCCCGAGGCGGCGGGTCGCGGCACGCTCTTCACGCTCGCCACATCGCTGGCCTCCTGGCCGCCATCGAGATCCACTATCCGCTTATTCTTCTTCTTCCTTCCGCGCACCTGGCCGGCAGCAAGGTGAGGGGATGCAGGATGTGATGGGTGGGATGCCGGCGAGGAGTTGGGAGAAGCATGTCGGGGGCTGCTTTGCGCGCGTGCACCACCATTAAGCCTCGAGGGACCACCAACGGCTACAACAGGAGGGGAGGCTGCAACGGATGGAGGCCGGGTGGAGGTCATCTGTTCTGGCGGGGGCGAGGCGAGGTAGCGCTTCTCGTAGAAGCCCGGAGGGGAACCGTCGAGGAGGATGCTCTTCTTCTCCTTCGAGAAGTAGTCGAAGCAGCGTATTCGATAGCCCTCCTCGATTTCCACGAGCGGATTACCCTCCACAGACACCTCAGATATGTTAGGTAGTGTGGCTAGGCGGCCGACTTCCGCACTCTCTTCGATGAGATTATCCCGGAGGTCGACCCGCTCCAACGCGTACAGACGCTCGAGTCCGCATATAGACTCCAAGCGGTTGTGCGAGAGGTTGAGTGTAACGACACCGCCGAGATTAGTGTAGATGGCAAGGACGGTGTCGATCATGTTGTCGGAAAGGTTGAGATAGACGAGATTGTAGAGGGCTGACAATCCTGGAGGAACCGAGACGAGGAGGTTGGAGGAGAGATCGAGGTGGGTGACAGACGTGAGATATGGGAGGAAAGATGTCGGAAGGAACGTGAGGGCGTTGTCAGCAAGGCATAGATGTCGTAGGAGAGACCAACAAGATGAGGGAAGTTCTAGGGAGCGAAGCGGCTTCGGTGTGCCTAGGTGCGGGGACGACGAATCCGTGTCGTCTTCTTCGACATCCTCGGGGACGGATTCCGGAAGTTTCGTGCTATGTAACGATGACCGGCGCGAAATACCACGGGAAAACTGTCGTGACTTTAGAGAGCTCACCCGACCTTCGCGTCGCGCCAAGTCGTCCTTCACCGCACCAATGAAGATGTCGGAGACATCCTCTAGGCCACTCCGCTTCACGGTCAAACTACGCAAACTCCTCGACAGGTTGTCCCAGCCGAGGACGGTCCGTGGATCGATGTCGATGCACTGGAGGGTCTGCAGATTCTTGAACGCTTGGAGGGGGAGAGCGTTCTCGATGGGCGAGTCCTTGGCAAGTTCTGCGATGAGCTTCGGCTCAGGTGCGTGGAGTGAGAGGGCAGGGAGGACGTTGAAGCTCCTGAAGATATATCTGAGCTCGGCATCTAGACTGGGTGGGACCGTCCTCCCAAACCAGCCAGCACCGAGCGAGAGCCGCGAAACGGCAGATAGTGAAGATCGAAAAGAGACGAAGGAGAGAGCGTCCGACCTATCTCCGTTGGTGGGGAGGGCGATGTAGTTCATGGGGCGCGAAGGGCTGTCGACCCTAATATCCAGCGACCCGACGTCGAAGCCCAACGCCTCCATACGCATAAGGAGGTAAAAGAGGTGATGGAAATCGAATGCGAGGATGACTGGCTTTGCGTTCGCCACTGCAGAGGGGTCGTAGGAGAACCAGCCAAGGGGATTGAAGACGGAAACCTCGGACGATGGTGGGGCCTTCCCTGGTCGTCTCCGCAGGGGGACGGCGGCTGCCAATCCTGCTTCGTGAGTGCGGATGTACTCCGCTGTACGTCGAACATACTCGTCTCCGGGTTCGGGGTCCATTGTCATCGAGGGGGGAGAGAAGAGAGGGACAAGAGGATGCGGTTGTGCAACGTGAATTCCGACTGTGTTTGCTAATTAAGGGTGCATGGAATGACGCGCTGAGGTCGTCTCCGAACGCCGGGTTCTGCTTCTGCAACGTGGGGACCGAATGAACGAGTGCGGGCCGGCTAGGAGAAGGCATACACACCTAGAGGCCTCGTCCACGAGGACCAGGCTGTAGCGGCACCGCCAGAGGAGACGATGGGGAGGACGTGGGGAGGAGTGGCAGTCGCAAGGAGGATCCGCGCCGAACGGCCCACAGTCGAGGATATTGAGCACGTAGCACGTGCTTGGGACGCGTCAGTGCGCCTCCACTTCCAGCTCTGGAGCGTCTAGTACGCTCCCTGCTTGACTTTGACCACTCATCTCTTTCCGTAATCATGAAAATCACCGTAAAGACATTACAGCAGAAGGTCTTCCAGGTACGCATACACGCCGTATGTACCGTTTATCGAAGTTCACACCCGTGGATTCGCGTAGATCGATGCGGAAGGCTCAGACACTGTGGGCGACCTGAAGAAGAAGATCCAGGAGACTCAGGGTCATGCAGCTGAGAGCCAGAAGTTGATTTACTCTGGTACGCTGCCCTCCATGCTCTGAAATATTCTCTGCTTAACGTTCACTAGGTAAGGTGCTGCCTGATTCCAAGACAGTCGAATCATGTGAGATCAAGGAGAAGGATTTCCTCGTGCTCATGGTCTCGAAGGTGTGCATATCTCGCGTTGCACGCCTTGACAGAACTAACTTTTTCATTTTCCGCTAGCCCAAGCCGTCTCCCGTCACCGCTCCTTCGACAAGTGCTGTTCCTGCCGCACCACCAGCTGCAGCCCCTGCGCCCGTCGCCGAAGCCCCCACGTCTACTTCCGCTGCCGCCCCCGCCACTGCTCCTCAGCCACCAAATGCACCCATTCTCAGTCCTGCTCAGCCCGCACCTGTTGAGGGTGCCGCTCCCGCTCCTGTTGCAGGGGATGGCTCCTTCCTCACCGGAGAGGCCCTCCAGTCAACAATTAATAACATGATCGAGATGGGTTTCGAGCGCGAACAAGTCATGCGCGCGCTCCGTGCAAGTTTCAACAACCCGGAGCGTGCAGTCGAGTACCTCTTCAACGTACGTCGTCACTTGTGCCTCTCACGCGGACCTTGTGCTGACAAATTCCTTGGGAAATGTAGGGCATTCCTGCACATCTCGAGCATATGGCGCAAGCTCCGGCCCCCGCTGCCCAACCGCCACCCGCTGCCGCTGCCGCCCCTGCCGAGCCAGCCCCGGCCCCGGCCGCGCAACCCGCTCAACCCGCCCAGGCCGCTCAGCCTCAGAACCTCTTCCAGCTCGCCCAACAGCGTCAGCAGCAGCAACAGCCTGGCGCCGGCGGAGGGCTCCCCGGCCTCGGCGCTGGGGGCGGGGGCAACCTCGGTTCTCTGGCGGACAACCCGCAGCTGCAGCAATTGCGCAACGTCATGGCGCAGAACCCCCAGCTCGCGCAGCCGCTCATCCAGGAGCTCGCCGCGTCGAATCCGGGGCTCGCCCAGCTGCTCGGCCAGAACCCGGAGATGCTCGCGCATCTCCTGAGCAGCGCGCTCGAGGCGGAGGGCGAGGAAGGCGGACCGCTCCCGCCGGGGACGCAGGTCGTGCAGGTCACGGAGGAGGAGCGCGCCGCGATCGAACGGGTACGTGGCTCGGGTTTCGCTTTGTGGTATGGGATTGTGGCTAATTACGCGGCGTTAGTTGGAGGCGCTCGGGTTCCCGCGACAGGCCGCGATCGAGGCGTACTTTGCGTGCGATAAGAACGAGGAGCTCGCGGCGAATTACCTCTTCGATGGCGCGTTTGACGACCAGGGGGACTCGTGAGGCGAGGTGTGTCTTGTTTGGGTCCGGGCCGTGTCGTGATGTACGAGCGAGGATTATACAGACGACTATGTAGCTATTTCCCGTGTACCATTGAATTCCAGCGCATCCCCGTGTTCCTGCCGTTGTATACGTCGACGGCATTAACCAGGTACTTTCGAGCCGGCCTCACAGGTCAGTTCATGCAAACGTCACAGCCGGTCCTGATTTAAGATAGAACTGTGGTCGAGATTCGAGGCAGAGTTCTTGAAGGGCCTCGCCCGAATCCGTCACCTCATGTTCCGCTCCGGATCCGGATGTATTTCTCGACATCCGGGGCCGATACCCGGTGTCCTAAAGTGCACCGAGTGGTGACTAGAAGGACGGATGAGCTGAAAAAATTGTGTTTCGGCTTCGCGATCGTTTTCGACTCGCATTTACCTAGGGGCCTGGTGGAGCGTCGTTCGTTCTGGACTTTCGCGCATGCTTATTTTGCTTCCGCTTTGAATGCTGTAGCTAGCTTTAAGTAGTCGTCCGCATGTGACTGGGAGGAGCTGTTGCGGGATCCGGAACCCCCACCTGCATAGGGAATGGCAAAGTCTGATATACGGATATTGGCGAGCCCGAGGTTCAGCTGGTGACAACGGTATGGCACTGTGTATTGTGGTAATATACACGTGGAGTAGTAAGTACAGGTAATAATACAGCGTGGAGACGGCGGACAAGCAGGCCAGCATAGATCCCGTTCATCCACTCAAACTTCAAACTTCAAGCATCAAGGTTCGGCGGCGAGCGACCGGTAGATCGCGATGTTGATGAGGTTCGCGGACGAGCCGTCCTCGGCGAGGAGCGTGACCTCCTCGAGGTCGTCGAGCACGGCCGTGAGCTCCTCCGCGCGCGCGGACGCCCACACGAGCTTGCAGACCGCGGCGTGCAGCGCGAGGTAGGCCGGGTTCGGGAGCGGGACGTCCGTCGGCGTGAACAGCTTCACGGTTTTGGGCAGCCCGAGGCGCGGCGCGACGTTGCCCCATGTGAGGACCTTGTACGTGTTCGGCGCGTCGGGGACGGGCTCCAGTGCGATTTGGAGGGCGGTGAAGTATCGATGGAGGCTGCAGAAGGGGGTGAAAGATGGTGAGAGGTCGGAGTGGGGGGGGGACCTCAGGGATGAGGTACTCACGTTACGGAGAGCGTGATGACGTTGTCGAGTGAGTTAATGCCGGCGTACATGAGGTTGGCGAGGTTCATGCCTCCGAAGCACTCGAGCGCGCACCAGATCGACGGGATGTGGGCGGCGGAGGCGGAGGTGGAGGTGGAGCTCGAGGAGTAGCCCACGCTATTGCGGAGGGAAAATGGGATGATGTGGGCCACACGGCTCACCTCGAACCCTGTGCCGGTAAGGGCTCCGGGTCTGCAAAAGGGTGTAATTGGCGGGGAAATAACGTTTGTTAGCGTCGATCGCGGTGATCGATGAATGACGGGGGTGGGGAAGGGGGGAGGATGTCATGTAAGGGTCATCAAGACGGATGCCGGCGTCGTATTCGTACGGCCGGTACCGAGGTATTAAATAGACATAGCTCCATGCAAACCTCATCATTGACTATCAGGCAAACGTGTCAGACGTCATTAGGAAGGTTCACAAACCTACCTTCTGAACTCAGAGGGGCCCCTTCTGCGCAGGCTTCGCCACAGGGAATAGTGGGAGGGGGTGACAGGATGACGTACTTGATAGAGTTGTGGAGAGTACTCACCCACTCGCAATAGCCTCTGGATCAACCTTCCCGGAGATCACGCATCTGTGTCTGTCTCGTCGAAGTGCCTGTTGCGACCCGTCAGCAGCGTAAGACAGATGCATGTCCTGCTGTGCGAACCGCATCCGTTACGCTTTCGAGCGCGTTGACTGCTTCCGTCCCGGCGGGCGACCGGAGGGCATCCGTGGAGGCGGCACCGCTGCGGGACATCCTACTTCGGGGCTGCGGTGTTTTTCCTCCAGACACGCGCACTGGGAGAAGACAATCTCAAGACAAGAAACATGGGGGGAAGAGAGAGATACGCACCTGGTACGACGATATTCCGCCAGAAGAAGTCGGCTAACTGGGCGAAATGGCAACTGTCCACTTTATGGTGTCCCTTGTAAGCATCCCCGCAGCAGAGGATCTTGTTGGCGACGTTAGCCCTGCCCTTGTCATTGGGAGCATACTGGAGAACAGCGAGGAGGAGGTCCTGGTCACGTCGAGAAGCGTGCTCGCGAACTAGGCAGGCTGCACGATTGACGAGAGCATCGAGAGTGAGGGATGGCATGGCAAGTGGTGTCTAGGACTTGTTTTGACACGTCTTTTACATTTTATATGTGTTAAGGCGCTTGAGTTAAGGGGGGGTAATTGGTGATCGTGTGCGCTGGAACCAAGGTCTCGAGACTCGAGACTCGCGATCGAGGAAACCCCTAAAGCCTCCGGCCCCAGGCCGTCGTCTCATCCTGTCACACCAACCACACGTCAACTTCATTTTCTCGGATTGTAACAATATGTTAGTCTCACCGGGTACGTTCAGAGGTGTCCCTGTCGCAAGTAGCCTACCCGACAGGCCATGACAGTAATTTTGAAGGATGCGCGTGGGTGGGCCTCTCGACACTTACGGGTGAGCCAGCATCCGAGCCCCGAGGCCATGGAGTCGGATGAACTGATTCAGAAGCGCCGTGCGCAGCGTACTTCCGGGCAAGCCCGCAAGCTGTTACGCAAGAGTCACAGTCCCGTGAGTGTGACTGAGCTCCCTACTTAGCGCCTGGACCCTCGTCGCGTCAACGGTCTAAGTCTTCGACGCGTCGAACACAAGTTCCGCCCTTCTTCAGCTGCCTCCACGCGTTCTATCTGCTTGCTACTTTTCTCCGGGCTCATGCTAAGTGCTGGAAAGCATACACACTGTCTGTGATGTCTGATTCAATACCTGGCCCTTGGATCGTCGACTACTTGATTGGTATTGCTGAGGAATATGGGGCGAACCTTTCTGCAGTACCCCGGAAGGAGAAGGCAGTGAAAGCACAACTCGTCAAGGTATTGCGCTGCTTCTGGGTGAAGCCACTGTGTAAGAATCGCGTGTATGCTGAAGCATTGGGTTGTGGTTAGTTCTTGACCTTCCCTCCCCCGGGCTGTGACGAGCTATGTTCGTTATGGGCCGAAATCTCGGATAAGAAGCACATCATAAGGGCCCGTTTGAGTGTGGACGCGATATTGGCATACGAAAGGTACGTCGCCGTGTTTTGTATCGGGGTAGTGTTGACCACTATCAACCATAAAGAAACCCTATTCATGGAGGAAGACCCATCACGTCACATAAGTCTGCCTTTGTATCTCTCAAGAAGTTTAGACCCGCCCTTGGAAGAGTGGCTCGGCGCGATGGGGCTCATGGCTTAACGAGCGAATCTACCCTCTTCCTTGATGTGGACGAAATCCTCCTGAAGGGTGCGTATGGCGAGCCCATGTGGGGTTCACCGGCGGAGGTTGCGAGCGACGATCCAAGAATTCGAGAATGGATACACGGCTTGCGGCAGGATGGAGGCGCTGGGTGAGTAGCCATACAACTGCGACAATGAGGCTCGAAACTTAGTGCGCGTTGCAGAAATGTCTTGAAGCTCAGGAAACAGGAGGCTCTGGCTCGGGCCGCGGAGCGAGAAGCTTTCGAGACACGAGCTTCCTCGAAGCCCCTATCAAAGCCTCCCGTCCAGACAACTATCAATGCTGCCGTTCTGGACACCAAAGTCCGTGTGGCCAGGAAATCCGGCGGACAGAGGTCTAGAGCATCCCTCACTGCCGAGGACACGAATGGTCGGCGATCCCATGTTGACAAGGAGGTTCTCCGACGGGCTGCTTGGAAGGTCAGTCTTCATTTAACGTGCATAGTTGTTCAGGGCTCACTCGCGCGCATGTAGCGGTTCCATACGAAGGTGATCAAGTACTTTCGCCCCCCCGATGACATCTTGGAACAGCTAATGTCTCTGTCAGGTATGTTCCGTCAATCGCATCTAATGCCTTCGGCGTTTTCGTCAGACGTCCTCATCTCACCCAAGCAACATACTTGGGTGGGGCTGCAAATCTGCCCTCCTGCATCTTCAGTTCTACGCTTCCCGAATGCATATTCTGCACGTGGTCGCATATCGACGGCGGTCTATTTATCATAGATGTTTTATGCGTTATCAATGCACAGAGAGGGTATTCACGTATAACCAGTCACGCATATCTTTGTTGAAGCCACTATACAGCGCCCCCCCCCCCACGCAAGCCCTCTCGTTGTGGGATGGAGGTCCATGGGTTCGGCGAAGCTGGGCAGTCAGCGAGTCCAACACATGGACATAGAAGTTGCTGAGACCTTGTGCTAGCCGTGACTCCTGCTCTTTTCTGTGCCCTTTCAATAACGGACCCAAGGCTAAAGCATTGAACCAACTTCTCTTCAGGCCAGCCGTTACCCACATCGACCGTCAAGCGGAGAGCTCAGTCGCACTCGCCCTCGCGCTCAGGTGCCTCTCATCTTCCCATAAAAACGTTGTGTGCATCCCTCTGACATTAAGTTGCAAAGGTTCCTGTGATGGTGTCCATTATTTTCCACGTCGATCACCCTCTCGGTCGGCCTCCTCGGAGCGACTGGGGCACAATTCACGAGCCCTTACCCCGCAATCCTCCCCTCCTCCCAGATCTCCTTCACATTGGTCACCATCCGAACGGGGAAGCCCCCAACGCCGCTCCGCGTTGGACGACGATTCGTCTGAGACAGAAGAGGAACCTGATCTGGATGCGGTCATGGGAGAAGATGTTGCAGACTCTACCCCCGACGATGCGGTAGACAAAGAGGGACATGCCCCTGAACCTCCCGAAACCACCACCACAAACGAAGACGACAGCCAAGGAGCGGACCGCAGCTCGTCCTCCTGGACCATGCCGCCTCCCGCACAGCCCCGCCGCGCTCTCACCCCCTCCGACGTGCCGTATGCCAGTTCCCAGCCTCTCACCCAACCACGAGCCCCCGCCCAACTGGCGGACCACGACCTCCCTCCGTCGAGCTTCCCGATGCCCCCATCGAGCTTCCCGGATCGGCCATCCTCCCCCTTCGACACAGACCAGCGCGCTTCACGCCGCCTAGAGTGGAGCGCGAGCGAACCGCTAATACGCCGTGTACCGCCCCCGATATGCAACGCGCTGCGGCCCGACCCCGACGCAAGTGGCGACGGGAGGGTGCTGGTAGAGAACTCGGACACGGCGAGCCCCGGGAGTCAGCAGGTGGGCATGTCGCAGAGCCAAAGCCAGAGTCAAAGCCAGAGCCAGGGTCAGAGCCAGAGCCAGGACCGGAGCCAAAATCCGGAGTCGCAGGAGTCTCAGCTGCAGCAGTCGCAGCCGCCGCCATCGAAGCTCAGGAACGAGATTGAGCGCGCGCGCAGCCGTTCCGTCGCCGAAGAGGAGGACCAGGATGCACGGCCGCGCGGGGACGAAGAAGTTGTCCAGGAGTCTCAGCCCCGGATTGACGAAGACGTGTCCATAGCGGAGGCGGTAGAGGCGCCATCACAGGAATTGCAGTACCCATCTCAATCTCAGTCGCACTCGGAAGAGTCGCAGAAGTCGCGCCAGTCGCTGTCGTACCAGGGCGACTCGCAGAGCCAGGAGAAGTCCGCGGAGGAGGCCAAGGCACCCGAGGTAGAAGCTGTCGTATCGGGAACCGAAGGGGGGCCCGTTTACGAAAACGAGGCGGCGCCTGCTATTGGGGTACTAAAGGAAAATTTGCAGCCGGCGGATGCGGACGGTGCACGCGAGCACCGCTCTCCTTCTCCCCCGCCATCACCCATGCATGTCGATGGACCGCTGCTTCCGGCGGCTGAAGCCCCGACATGGGCTGCCATTCGGAGCTCTCCCACCCCTGACGGGGGCGATGACAATAGCCAGGAAGAGGAGGCGGACGTCGACGAGCTTCTTTCGGATCCGATAGACGTCGAGCAAGGTGCCCGCTCAGTGGCAGAGGCAATAGCGAAGCCCAGACGGAATGGGGTGAGGAACGCTGGTGGGAAGAAGCGCCTCGATGCGGACGACGCGCGGACGGCGGCCATGGTCGACCAGTACGTCTTGGATGTGCGGCTGAAGGATGACGGAAAGCCAAAGCCGCGCCCTGGTGCGACGACCGCGCGTCGTGCCTCTCCTGCGAAGGCGTCACGCTCGCGTCAGCCTTCGCCTCCCCTCGACGACATGCCTGAGGATCGCACGACGAAACGGCGTAAGAAGGATGTCGAAGGACCGGGCCCTCGAGAGGACGTGAACGTGTCCACGAGGGAGGAGCCAGGAAAGCAACCAGCGGCAGTGGCCAAGGGCAAGCAACGGGAACGTGACGGCCCGTCGGCATGGGATAATCGCAAGGCATCCCCTGCTCTCTCTTCTCCACCTGCCAGACATGACCCAATGGCGTGGGCGGCGCCGACGTTCATGCGGAAGCCTGCCAAGCCCAAGCAAGATGCTGTTCCTCCGAGTCCCGCTGCGAAGGTCGTTGGGGCTGCCTCATCAACTAGTAGCAAGGCTATAGGCCGTAAAAGGCCTGCTAGCGGTTCCCCGGAACCGCCCAGTGAAGACCGTCCTGCTAAAAAGCGGAAGACGTCCTCGACAGCCGTTCCAGTGGTCGGACCCGTTGCTGCTTCGGGCAGGGATCAGCAGCAGCCCAGTGGTTCGGCGGGCAAGTCTGGTGCGGCTGCTAAAGCGTCATCTGCACGTCCTGCGCAGGAATTCCAGAAGAAGCCTCCGCAGACATCCATTCCTGCTCTGGCGTCGGATGCGGGAAGCAGCTCCCGGAACGTCAAGTACCTCGACCTTCGTGCTGCCTCCCGGTCCTCGTCTCGGTCGTCTTCACGAGCACCGCGGGTGGACAGCCGCGGCTCTTCTGTTGCACTTGCCAACCGGATTCCTGACGAGCAGCCGGTCGCCCCTGGGAAAGGCAAAGCTCCCGTGCGCTCGGCCCAGAGTGAGAAGAGGACCACCTCTTCCGTTCCGCCTAAACAACCTAAACAACCTGCGCTTCCGGTGATGTCTGGGGCGAAAACCGTGTCTTCTCGCAATGTGGCCCGAGATGCTTCCAGGGTCTCCGGAGCGCCGTCGTCTTCTAGTCACCCAGCCGCCGCTGAAGGCGCAACTCGCGCCAGTGCGCCTTCCATCGAGGTGTCGCCGGCTCCTGGTGCTGGCGAAGCGGACGTGGACAACCGGCCACTGCTGGACGGGTATAATATTTCGCTGGACTTGGTCAAGGAGCCGAATGGTCCGCCTGTGCTTGGCTGGGAGGATTTGTTGCGGATCTTGAAGCGGACTGGGTCTTATCGGCGGAGGGCAAGTTCGAGCGCGAGGGAGAGGGAGAGGTGATGTTTGTCGTATACGTTGCCATCAGGCAATTAAACAATGCAACGATGCCAACTCTATGAATCCATGTCGACAACGCCCATTCCATGTCCACGAACAAAGTGTGGGTTCCGGTGTTCCTATATTTGATACGGTCGGTGTGTGCTAGCCTGGAGCGCCGCAATAATTGTGTCACGTCTCAGTTGAGTGGCAATGTCACTTCCTTAATACTAAACTTTTTGCTGGACGCACAACTTGATAGGAGGCATACAACTGTATGTTCACCCTAATACTCTAGGTTCACGGTTTCCTGGGCACACAACAAACATGTCAACTCATCACAATCCCTTCTGTTTTCTTTTTTCCTCGATTGTGTGATGCTGCACAAACGACAGGGCATTTTTCAAGTGTAGATAATGACGGATAGCAAGTCGATTTGTAACGGCTACGTTCCAAGTCTACTTCAGTCGAGTTCAAGGGAATACGAAACATGTACAACGCGAATATCCCAGAGTGAGGATGTATGATGTATATATGTAACATGTATGTACACTCGATAATGCAAGCGAAAACGAAACTAACTATAATACACTACGTGCTCGCTTCGTCCTCATCCACCGGAATGATATCACACATACGCCTGATAATAACCGTCCCGTCCGACGTGCCATACGTCAGTGTCCTTCCATCGGCAGAGAAATGAAGGGTACCGTCGACCACCTGTCTATCAAGATGCTCGGAGGCCATACACGAACCATCTGTAGTCCTCCACAACCGCAATGCGCCATCGCCTAGTGACAGCGATACAATGTATCTCCCACACGGAGAGAAGCATCCCATCCCAACCCAAGTACTGTGTCCTATGAGCGAGAAGAGCTGCACGCCGCTGTATGTATCAAAGACCGACATTGTGCCTAATGTAAACGCAACCAAGACTAGCCTCCCATCTGGTGAGAAGGCAAGGTTCCTAACAGCCCAGTTCGGGTCTGCATACGGAACTCTCAAGACCAGCAGCTCTGCGCCAGTCTCAATATCCAACACCTTCGTTTTGCCAAAGGCAAGTGAAATCACAATGCGCGTGCTCTCGCGGTCGAAGGCGGAAGCAAAGATCCGAGTCTTGTGCCAATAACTATCTCCCATCATGCACGCAGAGTGGAGCGTGCCTGATGCGACATTCCAGAGGTGATATTTGTAATGGCCGCATCCGGAGATGAGCCAGCGTCCGTCGGGTGAAAACTTGAGAAAACATACGCCGGCACGCGCATTTCTAAGAACGCGAAGCTGCTGGAAGGTGCGTGCATCCCAGAGCCGCACGGTCGTGTCGTTAGAGCCAGAGGCGATGACGTCGCCGCAGGGAGACCATTCACATTCCCCCACGTCGCCGGCATGTCCTTCCAGCGCCGCGACCTCCTGTGGTCCTTCGCTGATATCCCAAACAATGGCCTTCCAATCTTCGCCACCGGAAACGAGGAATCTGCTGTCCGGAGAGAATGCGAGCGACCGGACAGCCGTATAACCATGAGCAACCCATTGCTTGACTATCACTCCCTCATTAGTGTCCCAGAGGACGATAGTGGAGTCTGAAGACCCGCTCGCCACCCACTTGCTGTCCGGAGAAGCGCGGAGAGTAATGATTGGGCCGTCATGACCAATGTGGTTGACTGGATGGATGCCAGGATCAGTTTATCTCTAACAGTAGCACTCATACTGGCCATAACTTGCCTGTCCCACTTCTTAGCGCAACTTCGCCACGTCGAAACAACGCAGGAAAGTGCTTTCCAAGCTCTTGGGTCCAGAAAGACATCCTGCTAGCTTGCACAGGGTCCTGGACAAACCACGTGATACGGGGATGGGAGAACCTGAGCAAGGATTGTTCCAACGCCCGATAAAGCCCGGAACCAGTACTGCGAGCGAGCTCTCGGATGATGCTCAAGATAGAAACGTCTTGCAACTCCATCGCAACTTCCTTCAGTGTGGGGCGATGGAACTCTTCTAGGAGCACGATGCTGCCGGTGATATCCTGGGGCTTGAACACCAGTTTCAGCACCAGGGACCGCAGGCGAGGCCAGTCGAACGATTGCGATAACTGGTATGACTTGTATACTGTAATAAGTGGGATCACATGAGCTAATGCGTTCTGCGACGCTTCAGGATCGGTCAACCTACATGTCACAGAGAGGCTCTGGATTGTGGATTCAATCACGCCCGAGTTCAAAAGAAGCGCGCCGATGGATGCCGTATCGTAGTAACCGTTTCGAAAAGTATCGGAGTAGTCGATATGAATCTGTAAGACAGAGGAGTCTGTAGATTAGCTACCATACGTAATTGGATCAGAAATGACTTGAAGACTCACGGTACGCAGCTGCAGTCGCTTGGACATGCGTCGTTTAATCGAATCCAGAGGTGCTTGATTACCCTCCGTCATGATGACGACATCGGTGCAGACGAGGTTTTCGATGGTCGAGAATGCCAGGAGTAGTTGAGCGAATTCGAGGTACGTTGCGAAGAAAATTTTGAAGAGGGATAGGGTTTGAATGCGCGTGTTGGATTGCTGGCAGTATGTGAGACTGGACCGATTGAGGATGGCACGTACTGGGGGTGGAACGTAGATGAGGTCCGCAGGTTTGGGGGAGGCGAGAATTAACTCGGGAAGGTGTGGAAGAATGTGAAGGAGAGGAAACGGCACGAAGTCGCGTGGATCTAGAGTGATCGAGCGAACGAAGGGTTTCAGGTGAGGCTTGGCCTTGAGGAAGTCACAAAAGTCGAAGACCGCGCCCCTAGTCTTGAATTTGACATGCGCGACCATTACGCAGAGAGTGTGAGGTCGGAGTTCGTGACATACGAGGGAGACATTCCGTAGCGTTTTGAGGTGGTCGCCAGAATGCGTGATGACCCTCTCGATGACTTCCCAAGGGAGTTTCGGGGGTTGCATTGAAGATGAGCACACTGTAGACGTTAGACGGGAGCGAGGAGGTTGGACACACTGCGGGTCTGTGCGAGAAAAGCAACAGGTTGCTGGCTGGAGCAGCGGGCTGTGCGAGGCAGAATCGGTGGCAATAGTCCTATAATACTTATGTGTTTCTTGTTTTGTTGAGCTACTACATACTAAGTACGTAGCGCCTGCTCCCGAGGACTCGTTTCAGCGGCGCGCGCCTGCAAGGTGTAGCGCCACGGTCACGTGATGCGGTAAACAGTCGCGTTGAGTTTAGAAATGAGAAGCACCCAGTCACCCCCGTCGCGCTCCTCGATCTCCTCCTCCTCCTTGCCATGGCCTCCCGACGCAGACAACTCACATATGCCCCCCTAAACGATCCTCATGACACCCGCGACGCCTCCCCCACTCGACCTTCGACAATTATGCGACTAGCTATGGCAGAACAAGACGAATACGACAGACAGCAAAACATCACGACTGTTCAATATCGACCCCCGCGAACATCCCCTGTCCGGCATCCCTCTCTTCCTCCCGTGCCAGAGGTATCTGAGGAGGGGTCTATCACCAGCGAAAGGATGTCACTATCAAGGCAGAGCTCGGGAGAGACGCTTTACGGGGACAGACACGACGTGTATGCTCCCTACAATCGTGGGCTTCCCATCCCCCAGCTCCCTACCATTGACTCTGGCGAGCCCCTTGACTGGGATGTTGTCAACCATGCGCCAGAAGACGATCCCTTTTCCGACTCTCATCTTCCGATATACCACCAGCCCGCGCCCTCTGCGCCAGAGCAGCCCCCGTCCCTCGTTATGCACCAAAACACATCCCAGTCCACGCTCTCAGAGCATTACTACATGTCAGACCGCACCTCCTGGCCCTCGCGTCCCATATCCGCATACAGTGCAGTGAGCACTGACGTGACTGGGTACAGCTATGCCCTGCCCCCGGAGCAGCACACCACGGCGATGTACCCCGCAGACGCGTCGATAGATCACTTCCAGCATGACACCGAGGCGTATGCCTCCGGCGCGTTCTCCCGCGCGACATACAGGCCTCCGCGTTCGCGTTCGCCAACCCCGGCCGTCGACGACGAGGACTACCAAATCACCGGCGATGGCAGTGTACAATATACCGGTTTCTCGCCGTCCCCTCAGCGCAGGCAAGTGACCACCGACGAGAACGAGTCCCCCGTCCCTCTCCGGCCGTTCTCGCAGGCATCGACGAACGAGAACGAGTCGCCCCAGCGCCGGCCGTTCTCGAAAGTGTCCACCAACTCCTCCGAGTCCACCCTGTCCGCACTCGGCCACTCGCGCACGTTCCTGCGCGCGATGTCCGAGCCTGCGGACCCCGAAAAGGTCTCGCTCGCGCACTCGGCGTCCACCACAACGGAGCCCGAGACCCCGCTCCTCACGCGGCACTTCGGGCCTGCCCCGACAGGCCGCGTGCTGCGCCGGCACAAGACGAAGAAGCGGGTGCAGCTGACGAACGGGAACCTGGTGCTCGATCTGTCCGTGCCCCCGAAGCTGGTGCTGCCGCGCAAGGGCGACGCCGAGACGCTGAAGACGCGGTACACGGCGGTGACGTGCGACCCGGACGAGTTCGAGAAGAAGGGGTTCTTCCTGCGGCAGAACGAGATGAAGCGGACGACGGAGCTGTTTATTGTTATTACTATGTATAACGTGCGCGATTCTTTCAGCATTTTTACTGGCCGGATTGGAGCTGATGGGGCGTGTAGGAGGACGAGGTGCTTTTTTGCAGGACGATGATCGGCGTCATGCGGAATATCGCACACCTGTGTTCGCGGAAGAACTCGCGAACGTGGGGCGAGGACGCTTGGAAGAAGGTGAGCATCAGACCAGCCCGACCGCGCTCACGTCTATAACCGTTTGTAGGTCGTCGTATGCATCGTCGCAGATGGCCGGAAGAAGGTCCACCCGCGCGTGCTAGATTGCCTGACGCTGCTCGGTGTCTATCAGCCAGGTGATCACATGAAGAACATGGTCAACAACAAGCCAGTGACGGCACACTTATTCGAGTACACCACCACCTTCGGCCTAGATGAGAACCTCAAGTTCAAGTACCCGGACAAGGGCATCATGCCGACACAGATCATCTTTTGCATGAAGGAGAAGAACCAGAAGAAGATTAACTCGCACCGGTGGTTCTTCAACGCTTTCGGAACGATGCTGCAGCCGAACGTGTGCGTGCTGCTCGATGTCGGCACGCGTCCGGGCAACAAGAGCATATATCACCTGTGGAAGGCGTTCGACATGAACTCGAACGTCGCGGGGGCATGCGGGGAGATTGCAGTGTACAAGGGCAAGCGGTGGCTCGGTCTCCTCAACCCTCTTGGTATGTGTGTTACGCGCAGATCCTCGTCCAATGGTCCTCATTGTTCCGTAGTTGCTGCGCAGAACTTCGAGTACAAGATCACGAACATCCTCGACAAACCCACCGAGTCCTTGTTTGGGTACATCAGTGTGCTGGTGAGTATGACTGTTCCTCAAGTTATCGTTTTATTGGCTGACCTGGTGAGCAGCCTGGGGCGTTCTCTGCATACAGGTATATCGCGCTGCAGAACGACAAGTATGGGTTTGGGCCGCTCGCCTCGTACTTCAAAGGCGAAGTGCTGCATGGCCACGATACAGACATCTTTACATCGAACATGTGTAAGTTAACCGCTGGGTTCGTTCGTAACGTGTGCTGAAATCAGAGGACCGCATAGATCTCGCCGAGGATGTGAGGTCTTCGCTGCTCGTCATATTTACATTCGCTCACGGTGGTCGTATAGCGTATCCTATGCTTTGAGCTTGTCGCGAAACGCAACTCCAACTGGGTCCTCAAGTACGTCAAGAGCGCGATCGCAGAGACGGACGTCCCCGAGGCGCTCCCGGAGTTCATCAGCCAGCGGCGTCGCTGGCTCAACGGCTCGTTTTTCGCCGCGACGTACGCCATTGCTCACCTCGGCCAGATCTTGTCGTCGGGACACAGCATCGCGCGGAAGGTCCTGCTCGTCCTAGAGACGATTTACAACGTGATCAACTTGATTGCATCTTGGTTCGCCGTCGTGAGTGTTGCAGTTGCCGGGTGCGCAAATGCTTGTGCGTCGCGCTGATGGGCCGTTTAGGGAAATTTCTATCTGTTCTTTGTGAGTAATTCATCTAGTATAGTGTGGCAAAAGAGACATTAAGGTGGTCTTTGCAGGTCATCTTAACCTCATCCTTGGAAAATGCAGCGTTCGGAATGCAGGACATCAAGTACTTCAACGCTGTGAGCCAGTTCCTTATGGCGGGCCTCGTGATTTCGATCTTCCTTTTCTCCATGGGCAACAAGCCGAAAGCGTATGCCACCCTTAACCCTCTAAGCTGTCCGCTTCATGGAGCTGAGATCCCTTCTAGGTCGACGTTGAAGTACAAGATTTGCACCCTGGCCTTTGCCGTGCTTATGATCTATGTCATCTTTGCTGCCGTTATGTGTTCGATCAAGGCTGCCAACCAAGGCGGCACGACGTATCAACTTATGTTATTCAGCATCATCTTGACCTATGGCAGTGAGTACACCGTAACCACATTATAGCCAGTTTCATCGAGCTCACCTGTACCAGTGTACGCGCTGTCGAGCGTCCTTGCATTTGACCCGTGGCACATGTTCACCAGCTTCATACCGTACATGCTCCTATCGCCGACGTACATTAACATTCTCCAGATGTACGTCCACGCTGCTCTCGTACCGACTTCCAACAGCTAACACAGTTCCACCCAGCTACGCATTCGCCAATCTCGACGATGTGAGTAGCTTGTCGTTTTCTCTGCCCCTCCACACATCCGCTGACATCGCGCCGTGCGCCAGATCTCATGGGGCACGAAGCAAGACACGGAGGTCAACACGGACCTCGGCGCCGTTATCCAGAACAGCAACTCGCAGGTGGACCTCGAGGTGCCCACGGACGCGACGGATGTGAACATCATCTACGAGGAGGCGCTCGACAACCTCCGCAACCGCCGGCCGCTCCCCAAGCCCGCCGGGCTGAGCACCGGGGAGAAGGAGCAGCTCGCGAGGGACTACTATGCGAACGTGCGTACGAACGTCCTTCTCTTCTGGGTGCTGTCGAACGTACGTCGCGCGTCTCTCGGTTCTTGATGCGTGCCTGCACAAGGCGGCTGACCGTTTGCTGTGTGTTTCTGTTTGAAGGGCTTGTTGCTCGTCGCGATCCTCGGCGGCGGGGACGCGGTGGACACGTTCTCAGTCAACGACACCTTCAGCCGGACGAAGACGTACATGACGTTCATCCTGGCCTTCGTCGCCATCACTAGTATCATCGTAAGCAGCTTCACCGCCTTTGGTTGCATACCGATACTCACCTGTGCTTGCTTTGACAGCGTTTCACGGGCTCTCTAATGTACCTCACAGCCCGTGTCTTCACCGGATAGCTTCTCAGACATATGTATACTTAGTACATATACATGTATCGTTTATTCTTCGTTATGCCCCTTCTAGGATCACGTTACGGACTTCCGCCTTGTACACTTATCTTGTTCTGTTGATCTTCGTGTACATACATCTCGAGCTGAGCATCCAGCCATTCCAATACACATGGAACTACACCACAAACACACCAGGACGTGCGAGCATTGGTGCCTTCGGGCAAACAAGTTATAGTTGCAGTTAGAAGTGTCGCCTGGAAAAGCTTAAGGATCTGTCCGCCTGACTAGTATTACCACGGACGCTCAAAGGCGCATCTTATGTCCACAGCCCGAGGCCTCGTGTTCCTAGTGCTGAATAACACTGCCTTGGGCTGCTCGCTCATGTCGTATCTCAAGCTGTCAGTGGTCCAAGTCACTCCCCCACTTCCATCTCATCATCCTCTCACCATGCAGTCCCCACTCTTGCCTTGGGAAGTCATCGAAAGGGTCATGGGCCATTCTGGTGACCATCGCGAAACGCTGCACAGTGTCTCCCTCGCATGTCGCGACCTTCGTCCCCGCGCCCTCTGTTTACTGGTCGCTCATGTCGTCTTCCAGAGACGGCCGCCCATATTCGACTTTTGCGACTTCCTCCAGGCCAAACCGCATCTCAAGCCTCTCGTTCGCTCCATAGCTGTAAACCCAAACGACTTCGCGCCCTTCCCCCTCCTCAGGATCCTCCCAAATCTCTCCACCCTGACTCTCACCGATCCTCATGCTCAGCCGTGGCGGCCTGAAACTTTCCCCGTTCTGAACCGGTCTAGCCTCACATGCTGCAAGCACCTTGGCACGCACATCCAAACCCTTCACTTCTCTAAGCTCTTTTTCCCGACGTATCTCGACTTTGCCCGAGTCCTCTTGGTATTCGCAAACGTTACTCATCTGGTCTGCTCGAACGTCGTCGTCAAAGCGGAGGGTAATCAAGCAGCTCTTGATGTGATCAAACGACGCCTATCTGAGCGACTACATCTGCTCTCCGTGAGTTACCTCTCGGCTTGCTATGAGTGCGATGATCGTGACTGAAGCCTGAATCTGAAATCTGCATCTTAAAGATTGACCTCGATTTCTCCAGACTCTGGGAGTTTTACAAAAACGTTTACGATAAACCGTCTGTGGCCGCATTGCTCTTAGACTCCGAGTTGGTGCAATCCACAGTGGAGACCCTCACTGTGCGAACACGTAAGCGGCCTCATCTTCGATTCAGTACTTGTTCTCTACAGAGCTGATGTCACCCAATCTGTTATAGCATACAGATCGTGTGGACTTCCGCACCCACTTGGGTGGCCACGATTGCGGTCTCTGGTGCTGAAGATGAAATTTGCCGCCGAGGACGTCACCAACACTCTGGTGTTCCTGAAGGATTTTCTTCCTTCGACACTAACGGACGTTATGGTTGAGCTGCTCTCCGAGTTTTATTGGAGCGCCATCAGATTACCCTTTGACAAGGCCAGTTCAAAGCTATGGGAAGAGTTGGATCAGGCGTTGCTTCGGTTCCCCCAACCCCGAATTGTGTGTTACGTCGGCAACCTACGTGACGGCGGACATTCATTCTGGACCCAAGAGCTCAGAAAGTGGTTTCCTGCGCTATGTCAGCGCGAAGCATTTACACTCATATCTAAGGCAGGTGAGTATCGCTCATACCACGGCGCTAGCTTTGTTTCTGAGTCCAAGGAAGTAAATTGATCACGCGTCTAGTCATCCCCGGAGCGGGTCATGTCATCCTCGGAGCGGGTCATGATGGCGAAGTATTGGACCTCACCCCTTCTCCTGATGGAAAGTGGATTGCGACTGGGTCTCGGGATGGTACTATCATTCTCTGGAACCACATTGACGGGACCATAGCCCGGCGATGGGTCGCCCACAGCTACAAAATTGTCGCATTCCTTGCCTTCTCTCCAGACGGCCGATATCTTCTTTCCTGCGGCGATGATTCCAAGATCAAGATTTGGGATCTCAGTGGAGGCTCGGGTTCATCGGAATTTGCCACCACGCTTGAAGAGCATGCTAATAACTCTTGTTGTGCATGGTCTCCCAACGGCGACATAATTGCGTCTGTCTCCGACAATCAAACCATACGACTTTGGGACACACGCACCTTCCACCAGCTCCATGAGCTCAAGCATGCCGGTGGTATCTACATAATGGCCATCGCGTTCTCCCCCGATGGGCGCTGGCTCGCCTCTGGGTGCCGTTCCAGCTACGACATCTGGAATGTTGCCTCCGGCACACTGCACAAGTCATTTTTGACCCAGCCCAACGACAGGGGTTTCCCTATCATCGCTCTCGCTTTTGACCCCAAGGGCGGCATGCGCCTCGCTATCGTACCAGAATACAGTGTGGTGAAAATCTTGGACGTCGAGACGGGAGAGCTAGTTGTCTTGAGAGGTGTGTACACGCCTGCGGATCCGGTATTCTCGCTGGATCTGGCATTCTCGCCAGATGGGTCGCTTGTCACCAGCACATCCGACAGAAACGGTACAGTGAAGCTCTGGGACGCGTACACAGGCGTCGAGCTGTTATCGCTCGAAGGACACAAGAAACAGGTCAACCAGGCACGCGTCTCTCCATGCGGCAAATACGTCGCGTCGGCGTCGTATGATGGCACCGTACGGTTGTGGCGGACTAATGATGGGTCGTGCGTAATGACGTTCTCCGAGCACAAGAATTCAAATGTGCTCCGTCTAACTTTCTCTCCGGATGGGGAGACGCTGTGGTCTGCAGATAAAGATGGGATGGTCATCATGCGGCGTATGCGCGATATCATCTCGATAGATGAACAAGGTCTATAATATGTACTTTGTATTTTGCTTTTGCTTTCTTTCTAGTTTCCTGTACTTTGTTGCGTAGCCCAGTGGGTGCCGTGGCGTGCAGTCACGAAGGGTTCATGTTCACCAAGTTGTATATTGTTGTCACAGAAACGAACATAGATTGTTTCCGGCGGAACTAGCTCCAAGAGGGCCACAAATCATAGGCAATAATGTAAGCACATACACAACAGCTGACAACATGACGACAAAGTATGCAACTACGGGGGAATCAAGATGGAACCAAGGTACTTATATCATAGCCCAGCTCGGCTCGCGAGACGCGGCAATCGTGAACGATCGTAGACACCAAACAGTAACAGCAAGAACCGGCATCGCGCTCAGAGCCCGAATGCAGACGCGATCGAAGGTGCGGCGGAGCCCTGCCGCCTCGACTGCCCGACGGAGGGTGCCTGGGACATGCGCGGGAAGCCGTTCGTCGACGACGAGGGCGCCATCGAACCATGGCGCTGGCGCTCCCAGAGCTTGTCCTTCGCGCGCACCTCGATGTTCGAGAACGGCTCGGGCTGGGTCAGCTTGACGCAGTCGCGCGTCCCGAGCACGAGCAGCTCGAAGAAGAACGCCGCGGCGGCGCGGCGCGACGCCTGCACACACAGAAAAATGGACCAAGCCATGAGCACGTCAGCCATCCAATGTACCCGGGGAACAGGTGGGCGTACGCACCTTCTGCGCCATGTTGTTGAAGCTCATGTACCTGTCCTCCTCCGGCTCCTCCGGGTTCGGCTGGAGCTCCCGCCGGATGACGGCCAGCGCCTTCACCGTGTTCTTGCTGTACCCCTTCCCGTCGTCGCTCGGCTCCGACGGCGCCTGGCTCTGGCTCGGTGCCTGGCTCTGGCTAGCGACCGTCCGGTCGTCGAAGAGCGCGATCGGGCACGTCACGTCCGCGTGGCTCTCGTCGCCCTCCTCGAGGAACAGGTCCGGCGGGGGCTCCGAGAGGCGGGTCAGCTCCGACGGCGCGAGCGACTTGCTGCGCTCCCGCTGCTCCTCGGGGCCCTGGAACTCAAGGATCTCCATCTGGAAGTCCTCCACGCCGGCTAGGGTGGTGTCGAATTGGAAGTCTGCACCCGGCCCGATGCTTGCGCGGCCGTATATGTCGCTGCCGAGGGCGACGCTGGGTGCACGGCTCTCGCGACGGGCCTGCTCGACCTCCTCCTCGGCCACGACGCTGCCGTCGATGCGCCGCTTCTTGCTCGGGGGCTTCTCAGGGGAGGCACCTCTCCGCTTCGCCGCACTCAGGTTCGTGACGGGACGCATGAACATGTCCGCCAGCTCCGGGACAAGTCCTGGCGGGGCCGCATAGAAGAACGTGCCGTGCGCGGTGGTCTTAGTCGGAAGGAAATGGGCCAGGGGGTCATCGCGGATCTCGAGGAGACGCATGACGAGCGCCGAGCGGGGAAGGGTGGGGTGTTCGGTGACGATTTCACTAACATCCTTCGTGACGGGAGCACCGAGACCAGCGTTGCGTCCGCGACCAACGCGAGCGCCCGGCCCGTCTGCAAGCTCAGTGACCGAGTCGATGATCTGCTTCTTCTCCTTGCGCTGCTTCTTAGCGACCTCCTCCGGGACAACCTTCGGTGTCAGTTCGACATCAGGCGGAGGTGTTTGTGGCGGCTCTGTGAGAGGCGATGCTGCTCGACCCATTAGCTCTGCGCGCGCGTTCACAGGGAGGCGGTACTCACATGCTCGCGAGGGGGTGAGACGTGGCGTCGGCGCATGCTCGCTCAGCGGCTCCTCCGGCAATGGCTCATCTTCGAACGAGATCCCGAGATCATCGACAACCATACCTCCGTCGTCTGGCCCAAACCCAATATCCATGTCCTCGCCGAACGGGTTCTCCGACTGCGCCCTACTCCTGACTGACAGCAAGTCCAGTTCGTCCGCCCCCTGCGCCCCAAGCAGATGGGAGCCAAGCGACTCCCGGAAGGCCCTCGGGGCGGCGCGCTCACGCGGCATTTCGACACTCATATCGTCCTCATCCTCTATGCGGGAGGGGGTGTGCGCGGCTGGAGTTGCAGGACCGTCGCCGAAGTCCAGGTTCAAGTCGATGTCGTAGTCTTGTGAGCCGATGCCATCGGAAGGTCCGAGGTCGAAACCGTACTCGGCATCGTCGAATTCGAATTGGAGATCAGCGTTACCGAGAGTAATGTCGGCTGCTCTTGCGATATGCTGACCACCGGGCTGAACATTCCTGCTCTCGAAGTCCGCGGTGTCCCTGTAGCAAGATGAGGACGGGACGAAATGGTGGTTACCGCAAGACGCACCAGTCAAGGTCCGGTAGAAGAGCATCCAGGTCAAGATTGTTGCTCTGGAGGGTGATGGCGTTTTGATTTACGGCGAGCTGGTCTTCCGTCATGTCGACAAGACCTGGGCGGAATGCCTGCGGTGGCTAGGTGAAGGCCGAACCGACGTGGGGACACAAGGTGTACGCACCATTTTGATCTTCAGCAACGCCTCATTACAATCATCCAATAGATACTTTGCTTTGCGACTGTATATGCGCACGACACCGAGCAAGAGCTGACCGCTTAGCCGGAGGGCCATGACCTCGATCTCCTGGTGCATGATCGCGTCTAGGAGCGCGTTTGAGACGCGTAAACCTTCAACGCCTCGCTTCAGGGGATGGAGAGGACCCACCAACTGACTGCTCAATGTCCGTCTGCAATGTCTGGGTCTTGGATAGCTTCCGCTCCATGTGGGCCGCCAGCCACACCTTGGCGAGGGGCCCACGGCGAGATAGGATGGCCTCTGAGTAGAACTGGGGAAAAAGGGTCAATTTCGCTCGTGAAAGCAGCACATAGTGACATACCATGGGTATCCAAGAGATTCAGGGGAGCGTGCTCACAGAGCAGGAGGTGGTCGGAAGGGTGTCGCGGTGGATTCGAACAGAGCCCCGGCCAGGCGCCATGGCTCCCCTTCCGCTATCGGCCGTCGCACGTGGCAGATCTTCTCACGCCCTCCCGCCCAGCCAGACGGGACAGTCGGCCAGCGGCGTTTTGCGCCAATTGCTTGCTCGCTGTTCTCTCCGACGTGCTCGATGCTCGCGTCGTCTTCCCGCAATGTTCTCAAGAGGACACAGCAGAAAATTATCCACGCAGCGGCGGAGGTGACCGTTACCCCTGCCGTCCTTGCTGCGCCGGTGCAATGTATGCGTTTCTTGTACGCCGTCCTCTTACCCTGACGTATCACTAACATCCTTCTGTTGTCCGGCAGGTCTACAGGCACAGCGGAGGCATGCCTCCACTTCGTACGCCAATGCCGGACAACGGCCTTATCGCTCCGCGGGTTCGTCCTATGAGAGTCCGCACCGACGACTGGGCATCGACACCAGCTTTCGCGGCCCGACGCACACCCCGCTTGCCCGCTTCAACATGATGATTGCATCGCAACTCGACCGCAGAAAAACTAGCGCAGTGTTGACGATCGTAAAACGCATGAAGACAGAGGGTGTGAGGCCGGACAGGACGACATACAACTGCTTGCTGCAGGCGTGTGCGCAGGAGGGTCTCTATGCCGAGGCGCGTGGTGTTTTCGAGGATATGGTAGCCATGGGTATACACCCAGACAGGCAAACTTTCCACCATCTTATGCAGGTGCGTGTCGATACTTCGTGGCGCGCGTTTCATACCCTTGCGCTGCCCGCAATGTTGTTGGTGTCCTTCCCGCTGACAACGAACCCTGCGTCTTGGTTGCACGGCGCAGACATTAGGCCCTGTCGAACAGAGTGCGCTATTCGACGTCATGAAGATGATGGAGGAGTGGAGCATCCTGCCAGACGAGCGCACCTACGAGATCGTCATTACCCGTTTCGCCGAGAACCAACGTCTGGAGCTTGCCCTCCAATTCCTTGCGAAGCTTGGGCCCGCTGGTCTCTCCCCAACCCTGACGACGGCCACCGCTATTATCACGTCCGCCGCGCAGCTCGGATTCTCTCAACTTGCACTGGATCTTGCCGATTCCTACGAGTCAACGTCGGTTCGACAGCTGGAAGGAGAAGTTTGGGTTGACTTGCTCGCTAGCTGCTCAGAATCGCTTTTTGTACGTATCACACTCCTCCTGCCCCCATTCTCTTCTCATGCCGTTGCAGGCGGAGGGCACGGTCCGCATGTGGCACAAAGTGGTCCGTGACCTGCGCATGATCCCCGACGAAGGCTGCTGCCTCCAGGTCCTCCACACCGCTGCACGACACGGTCTCTCTGGGCTCGCACTCGAGGTCATCGAGCAGCTCAAGAAGATGGGTGTCGTCTGCAGCGAGCACCACTTCGCGCCCGTCGTCGAAGCGATGTGCAACCGGCAGGAGATCCGCGAGGCCCTCATCCTCCTCGACTTCATGCGCAAACACGACATGAAGCCGACGCTGGGCACCGCGCGCCCCATCCTCGAGCACATCCGCAAGGATAGCAACGCGGTCGACGACGCGTGGGGCAAGCTCGAGGAGCTCCACGAGGAGGGCCAGACCGTCGACGTCGTCGCCCTCAACGTCGTCATCCAGGCCGCGGTCGCCCTCCGGGACCTCCAGCGCGCCATCGGGACGTACAAGGCGGCCGCGCAGGTCGGCGTCAAGCCGGACATCGACACGTTCAACCTGCTCCTCGAGGGCTGCATCGCCGCGCGCCACCGCCAGCTCGGCGACCGCCTGCTGACGGACATGAAGGAAGCGGGGATCCAGCCGGACGTGACGACGTACCAGCGGATGGTGCTGCTGTGCCTGACGCAGACGATGTACGAGGACGCGTTCTTCTACCTCGAGGAGATGAAGGCGCTCCGGATGGTCCCGCCGCTCGCGGTCTACGACGCGATCGTCCGCAAGCTCGTCTCCGTCGGCGACACGCGCTACAAGATCGCGCTGGAGGAGCTCAAGGAGTGCGGGTACCAGGCCTCTGCGCGGCTCGAGTCGTTCGTCAGCTCCGGGGGCGCACACAACGGGCCCACAAAAGCCAAGGCGGAGCCCGCAGACCCCGTCGTGGTGTTGTAGACTGTTCGCCGGCACTCGGCGGGCTCGGTTGCGGGAACTCGGGAGTGTTTGTGGTAATCTCTCGTACACGTACTATGCTATGGATATACCGATGCTTATCGTAATTAGCCACCGTCCATCGTACGGCGTGGAACTCCCGACTCTTGTTTCTGGCCCGACACGTGCGCTTTCGCGAGGCATGGCACAAGTCACACGCGCTTCCTCAAGCCCAATAGGTTTCGCCTGGTCAGGTCTCTGTAAGTTCGTGGTACGGCTTGGACAAAATGTGTTTGGGGAAGGTGACTCGAGTAAGTGCGTTTCTTGATGACAACGGCATAAGAAGCGACTTTCAGACAGACTGCGACAGACGGCCTATATACTCGCGGATGGCGAGGAGATGGGTCGTACACGTCACGGTAGATTCCTCGGCTCACGACTTTGAGTTAACCTCGATGGAGATTTCCGTGGACCGTTACATCTTCAGTTTGCGTTCCGTGCTCGAAGTACGGCGCTTCTCGGTTTACAGGCCGGAGGATGGAAATCCGTAGACATTGAGGCATTTCAAGTTCCTTATTCAAAGCCATGGGTGGTCTAGAGTGTATGTATTGTGCTTGTGCTGTAAGTATTCATGCTCTACACTTCGCCAAAAACGCCCTACGCGGGCGTGTAGATGTGGATCGCATTGACTTCCCAGTACGAGTTCTTGAAGGCCGCAGGATTGCTATTGACGACTGAAGTCCCAGACCAGAACGTCAACATACGCCTATCCACAAGCAGAACATGAGAGAACCACCCACAATCGGCGCAGCTGGTGCCCGGGCACTCGGAGGTTGCGTAGTCGTCTCCTGCCCAGTCGCCCTTGAAAATCCGGCGCATACAAGCAGTCAGTTCCTCGTCGCCGGGCTGCCCGAATGCCATTCCAACCAACACTCACGCAGAACGTCAAGTCGAAGATCAGGTTATGCGCATCGAAGTGGTCCGCGTCGCTGCACTCCGCGCCGAACTCGAACACCGCCGCGGGCAGGCCCCAGAGCGGGGTCGGCGCGACGGTCGCGGGCTCGAAGAGGTCGCTCGTCGGCGGGTGGCGGATCTCATAGGGCACGTCGCTGTCCCAGCGGTTCCAGAACCAGACGCGGACGCCCTCGTACTTGGTGCGCGCCATCGCGTAGTACCCACCGTCGTACCTGTTGAACAACGCGCCGTACGAGAGCGGGTTGCGGAACTGCACGCCGCAGCCCTGGTTCTTGTTGTGATGCGCGTTGCAATCGGTCGACGTGACGTTTCTGGCGGTGGTGGTGGTGAGTGGATCTCGGTCACGAGGTTGAGTAACTAGCGGAGTCGCTCACCCGGACATGATGCGGTACTCGGCCATGGTACAATTCTCGGACGTGTGGAGGGACGAGAGGTTCTCGTCGTTGAGGTTCACCCCTGCGAGGATTAGCCCCACAGGATCCTTGTATGCGCAACAAATTACACGTACCCTCTATGATGTCTATCTCTCCTCCCTTGGGCCACGGTCCAGCCGCAGAAACCGACCAGAAGGCGGGCCAGGTGCTACAGCCTTCGGGCATATGCTGAAGGTCGAGAATGATGATGGCGTCGGAATAGGCCTCGACCGACTGTATGCGCACGCTATTTCGCCCTCTGGGGTCGGACGGGCTGACGACATTCTCTGAATCGGCGCGCATGACGAATTTGTAGTCGGATGCTGAACGGGACCAGACTATGAGGGCGGTCGTGGAAGGGCCACAAGCATGCTCACCGTAAGATAGATTGTGTTGCAATGCCGTCGCTTGATCAACGTAGTTAACTCGCCCGTGTGTAGGATCGTTGCCGATGAACCACGTCCAGCGCTCGAGGAAGTCGCGACCCATGTAGGACGTTTTGAAAAAGTAGTCATCATGGTCTGCGCTAACCCAAGGCACGAGGAGAGATGTGAGGTAAAAGGCATAGCCAGCACGCATTTTAAGAGAGAGAGTAGGGTGGCATGCACTGGACTGGCCAGGCAAGGGGACGGGAAATGGTGTTGAGGACGACGAAGAGCACAGTAGGGACTGCAAGGAGGATGAATCAAGGTCGAACCGAGTCGGCCCACGCGAGCACCAGGACTGTTGCTATTCGGCACCGCCAACCAGAGGCTGGCACGGTGCCCCAATTCGCCTCCCGCTAGTTGGTCTGGACATCGTCTTGGTCTTAGCACCTGTCACCCTGAGCGAACCGAAAGGCTAAGGCACACTTAACTCTCATCGAAGAACTATTCGCTGAGCCGCCAAACATCACGGGTACCGTGTGTGGCCATCTTGCCAGTCGCCTCCAGATGGTCTTCGTCGAGGGTATGAAGGAACGACGCGGTTATACTGCTGCCTGGTGCGAGGGCTGGGTATCTAGCAAGGCGCGTCGTGCAAGGACGTGAAGAGGAATGAAATCATCTGTCACTCGGCTGCGACGACCGTATCTCGATCCACGAAGGGTATGTGCCCGGTATGGCAGTTGTGGAGGTTTGTTGCAACCCCACTGCCCAGGGTCAGCCCCCGACCTTCGAGCCTGGCCTCAAAGCTCCCCCGATTCCCCACTTGTGTTCTTCTCCAAGTGCTCCTGTCTTCCCCGGTTGCGCCTGGTGCGCGCCATTGTTTTCGTCATGTTTTCACTTCTTGCTTTCCGCTTCTTCGCCCTGCTTTTTCTACTGCCCGCACTCCCATCCCTTTCAACACCCGTTCGCCACGCTCGAGCGTCTTTCCATGTCGCCATCGCACCCCGCAGCTTCAAATTGACCGGAACCCAAGCTATCGGAAACGTGACCACCTTCGACCCAACTCAGGCGGTGAGCCCCCATCCCCCTCGCGCTCGACCTCCCTCACGCGAGAACTGACGGCAACGCAGACGCGAGAGCTCCAGTTCGTCTCTCTCAAGTACGCCAAAGCGCAGCAGTTCCTTGCCGGCATCGACCTCAACCCAGATACCCACCCCGAAGCCGGCTACCCAAAGTTCGAGCCCCCCGCGCCCTCCGGTCCAGGAGCCGACTCCGCATCCCAGGGCCACCCCGAGACGACGCCCTCGCTGCTCTCCCCGTCCTCGCCCTCGTCCTCCGCCCCGGGGCTCGTGCACGCACTCACGAACCCCGACGACGAGGCGCCCAACATCATCGGCATGCCGCCGATGGCCCCGGGGACGGTGCAGATGCCGCTCACGGACTACATCTCGGGCGCGATGGACGTCCTCTACTACGGCCCGCTCGACTTCGGCTCCCCGCCGCAGAGCCTCACCGTCGACATCGACACCGGCTCCGCCGACCTCTGGATGCCCGTCGACTGCCAGGGCTGCGCCAACGACCAGTTCTCCTCGCGCCGCAGCTCGACTTACAGGGGCGCCGCGGCGCGCTGTGCGATCACATACGTGCGTCCCCTTCCCCCCTCCCTCTCTCCCTCCCTGCCTGCTGACACAGAGGGGGCCGGGCGCCGACAGGGCTCGGGCAAGGTCTCGGGCACGCTCGCGACGGACGTGGTCGGGATCGGGCCCGTGACGGTGCGCGGGCAGACGTTCTGCGCGGTGCGCAAGGAGTCGTCGGACTTCAACGACGAGCCGAACAGCGGGCTGCTCGGCATGGCGTTCGGGAGCATCGCCGAGTCGGGCCGCCCGACGTTCTTCGAGAACCTCCTCGCGCAGAAGAGGCTCGCGCAGAGCATCTTCTCCGTCCACCTCACCCGCACGCGCGAGACCGGCTCCCAGGTGTGCTTTGGGTGCTACGACGCGACCAAGGCCGTCGGCCCCGTCCGGTGGAACCCCGTCATATCGCGGGTGAGTGGCCTCAGTCGGAAAGCGGGACAGGAGGGGGGCTCACCGTTCACTGTGGGCAGACGTATTGGTCGATCGCGCTGGACGGCCTGTCGGTCAATAACACGCAGTCGGTACCTGCGAACCTCACAGCGGTAAGGATGACTTGTTTTGCGTACCTGCGTGCTGAACGGGACCATCGCCCTTTGCAGGCCGTCGATACGGGAACGACATTGATTTACTTGCCCACCGACGTAGCAGATGATTTCTACGCTCTGGTACGTCCCCAGCCCAGCTGTCTGGCCTACACTGACGCATGTCTGAACCAGATACCAGGGTCAGAGTCGGCTATGCAATATGGAGCAGGTGAACAGCTTGCGTAGACGGATGAATGTGCATTAATGATCGTCAATCACCAAGGCTTTTATACTTTCCCCTGCAACACCACAATGACCGTGGCCCTCTGCATGCGCGGCGAGACGTTCGCAATACATCCTGGCGACTTCAACTTGGGGAGGACCGACGCTAACTCAAAGTGCGTGAGACGGGAGACATCTCTGTTGGACCGCTGACAGCAACGCCAACACAGCGACTGCGTGGGAGGGATCCTTGCGCTAGGCCATGGCTTCCCGCCGAACCTTGCCATCATAGGAGACGAGTTCCTAAAATCCTGTGAGATCCACGCATATAAACGTGTTTGGTTTTGTTTCATCAACACAGTCTCACGCGCGACCTCGCTTGCAGGGTATTCGGTCTTCGACTATTCCGGAAGGGTAGGGTTTGCGCGGAGCATCAACAACGGCTAGCGCTCTCCAGCGGCGCAGCACGGCAGCATACGGAGGAAGAAGACATGACTTGCATTAGGTTCATGTACTCTGCTCCCATAGAACCGCTCAGTTTTTGTGCTTCTCCACACACCCATAAACAAGAGAAGCACGCACCTAAGGACTTTTCCCCTCAACTGCGAGCTCTAGCCCGCCTCTCAAACTCACACGCAGCGCAGGTATACGAAACGTCAGGTCACGAGCGAGCAAGGCGCTCACGACTGCTTGACCTTCGGCCCCGTCGGGCGGCCACCCCCGAACACCTTGCGTCGCTGCTTCATCATATGCGTGTACATCACATACAGTCCTGCAAAAAAGGTGAGTTCGATCAGCGCAGACATCCTGGCGCCACGCCCGTTTGCGCAGTTCCGCCCCACCCCTTTATCGGCATTGGGCAGCGATACGGAGACATGCAAACGGACAGGGACGCAGACGAAGCAAGGCGCACGTACCAGGCCACCATGTAGCGAAGAGAACCTTGCGCACGAGTGCATGCAGCCCGCCCTGCAGGCCGAGCGCGAGCACGGGCCGGGGGAGCGTCGCGAACATGAGGAACGCCTCCGAGGACGCGCCGGTCGGGTAGAGGACGTAGAAGAGCGTGTAGCGGAGGAAGACGAGCGGGGCGGGCTCGGTGCCGAGGAGCGCGCACGCGTAGAACGAGTACCGGACGACCTCGGTGAGCGACCAGGAGAGGACCATGGACGCGTACAGTGGGTTCGTGTGCGTCTCCTGGTGTGGTAGTCGGGGTCAGCGGGGGACGGTGGCGGAGACGGTGGCGGGGACGGGGGTGGAATGTATATGTATGCATGCGTAGCGGGGCGCCCATGTATGCAAAACGGAGAGGGGAAAGAGACATGCGCAGGATGGGAATGAGGATGAGGACAAGGACGTACCTGCGGGAAGAGGTGCGTGATGCCCCAGACGAGGTAGAGCCTGCTCCCGACCTGGATGAGCGTCGTCCCGAGCGGGCTCCGGACCCACCCCAGCAGCACATGGAGCACCTCCAGCGCCGCGAAGCTCTGCACGAACGCCGTCTGCGCCCCGACCGCCGCGTACGCGCGCGTCGCCCGCCGCACCGCGGGCACGAGCACCGCGGGGAGCGCGGCCTCGACCTGCCGCTGCACCGTCGCGGCCCCGGGGGCGGGCGGGACCGCGGCGTGCGTGCCGTCGAGGTTGAAGACGGCGTTGGCGGTGATGAGGAGGATGTACGCCCAACCGACGGTGGAGAGGACGTTGTAGAGGACAAGGTAGTACTTCACGAGGGTGGGCGGTCCTGGGGACGGACGCGTGGCAGACGCGTGAGCTGACGGGTTGCTCGATGCGGTTCTTTGGGTAAGCTCACCTTTCCTCCTCTTTGCCTGAGTGATTTGAGGCGGGACCTCTTGGATTTCTTCAATTTGGGCCATACCGATACCGTGTCGCAACGTAGGTTGTGTTAGACTGAGAGCTGGGAGGAATGCCAGCCCACACCAGCTCGCCACCAACCGCTCCAATTGAAGCCACAAAACAGCGCTCACTGGGCGGGTCCGGCCTGAACGCAAGCACGTCCGGCGCCGGTTTCGGCCATCGGGCCCTCCCGGGGCCCGGTCGGCAATCGAGGACGCTTAAAGTTCGATTTGCGCGATGTTCATGGTGTCGAGACCAACAGACCCCCTGAATTCTGCATGAAATGTGATGGTACAGCTTGTAGTTACGAAAACAGGAGATGGAAATGGAGCTCGCATAACCATACGAGAATAAAGAGAATCGTAAGGATTCGTTGATCAAAAGACATGCTCTCCGTTGCTCGATTGAAGACGCAATACGGAGACCAAGAATGGAAGATCCTAACGCATGCCTCACAAGTTGAACTTTGCTGGACGTTGAACGCCAAAGGGGGTGCCGCCATTCACATCTCCGATCATCATTTCCTCTCCTCTCCCTGCTCCTCCTTCTTCTCAGCACCATTCCCACCAAGCATCTGGTCTGGTGGGGGTTGCGTAGGTGGCGCGCCGTTCGCGCCGTTCACGGTCGCACCCATGGGGTCGGACATCGGGACGTTCGCATTCGGGTTGACGGACATCAACTGGGCCTGGGCGGCCTGCAGCGCGGCGCGCAAAGTCGCGTTCTCGATCCGGAGCTGATCGACGATCGTCCGGCACTCTTCCCACCTACGATTCGCCTCGTCCGCGGACGCGAGCGCGGCATCGAGCAGCTGCGAGCGCGACTCGAGGGTCTTGACGTGCCTACATGGGCGTGAGGAGACAGGAAGGAAAGGACGCGCATATAGTCAGCACGACGCATGCTCTAGGGCGATTGGAAAGGGGATATTACGCACTGATCTCGTCGCTCTCGGAACGCGCGCTGGGCTTTTCTGTTCTGTTCGGCTCGCTTACTCTGGCTGAGCGTCCGCCCGGAAGACGTCGTACCCGACCGGGCTTGGTCCGGCTGCGATTGAGGGGGAGGGCCCCCCGGGTGGCCAGGAGGGGGCGCCCCTGGATGTGGTGGCGGGGGCATACCTCCCGGGGTGAAGTCCCCTGGTGGGGGGGGATACGGATACGGATGTGCCATCGGATGGCCAGCCATATGCGGCGGGGGATGGATGAGCGTGTGCGGGGGTGGGAGCGCGTGTGGTTGAATTGTGCCGGGGGGTGGAGGGGGATGCATCGCGCCTGGATTTGGGGGCCCCTGGGGAGGAGGGGGTGCGGTGTCTGTCGGGGCTGTCGCGGGTGACTTGCGCTTCCTAGATGCGCGGGGGCCGGGCTGGGTCACCGCGGGAGGGTCGTCGCGGAGGCGGAGAGTTTGAAAGGTACCAGGTGGTTGGGGCTGAGGCGGAGAGTGGTGGAGAGCATTCGGGTCGGCAGTCGGGGGCTGAGCAGGAGGCTGCTGCTGCTGCTGTGGCTGCTGCTGTTGGGGCGGGGGCTGCTGGTAGGCGGGGGATGGGTGACCTAACATGGGCAATATGCGGACGGTAGACAATCGTCGAGTGTATTAGTAAGAAATACTCGCGTGGCGGAGTTCCTTCTCCTCAACACCCGTCACACGTGACCCCCGGCCCCCACTCCGTTCCCGTCACGCCGATTGCTTTCCCCCCCCCCTCTTCCCAGCTTCCACCTCTCGCTCAGGCTCCTTCTCCTCCTTCTTCGTACCCGCTGCCTTGTGTGCCGTACAACCTCGTTGCACAACCCACCTTCGCACGTCCGGGAGCATGTCCAGACCTTCGGACTCCCATGTAATCGCCGACTCAGATGCAATTGTCTCCCCTCATCACGCCCTGCATGACAAAGCATGGTTGTACAGTCCTCTCCGGCATGCGTAATATGCCGAGCCTGGACAGCATCCGTTACATCGCTGCCCTCCGGTGAGACTCATCGTTCTCAAGTTTCGGAAGGGTCGGTATACATCTGACATTGTTAGTCCGTAAGCATCCAGCTATTTCCGATCAGTCTTTTTCATTAGCGCGTAGCCTAGATTACTTACTTTTGAGGTGACATCGAGGGAGGGTTCGCGTGACCACGTTACCTCGTGTTTATGTTGGATCGACAGCGATTTCGCAATCCATGATCCTTGAGTACTTGAGTTTTCGAGCGGTTTATAGGTCACGTCCTATCGACTGGCCTACCACTCGTTGGTCTCGTGTGTTTTGAAGGCAGCTATGCAGGAGGCGTCTGGATATTTCTCGGTCCTCGAGGTCCGCCACAAATACTCCGTCTCCTCACATTCCATCAAAATGGGGTTGCGGTGCTACTGGTACTGATCTAACAGTCTCACCGATCACTGTACTTAGAAGAAAGAGCATCTACAATGTTGAACATATTAGAAAACTATTGGGACGGGAATAAGGGAGTTTCGGTGGTTTGTCGACGAGCTTGTACAATGTTATGATTATTGGGTACCTCCACTGTATCAGCAGCAGAGCGCAAGTTTAGACTGAGGCTCTAAAACTTGTTCTTTATGCATATGGTCACAGGCATCAGTATCGGTGTCAGCTACGATCGGTCACCCTACGAACGTAACGCTAACGTTGAACCGGAATCCCGCAGTTAGGCACTGTGGCCTCCCGTGGTCCTTCGCAGGACTGAGGGAAGGTTAAAACGTGGGCGGTTATCATACGAGCTTCGTAAGGGTATGGCATCTGGGGCTAAGTAGTGTTTGGCACTGCGATAGCTCTGAGCTTTCCAGAATTTGGCATTGCTTTCCCGATTGTGCGTTCCCTGTAAATTTACAAGATTACCTCTCCGTTGATGATCCCTTCCCAGAACTCGGTTTCCTGTGCTGTTGGTGGGGTCGAATTGTATTCTTATGGGATAGTTGGGAGGTTGTGTGCGGCGTGGTTCATTCACCGAGAATCTCCGTGTCCATATGTAGATTGAGTTGGGGACCGCAAACGAGCACAATGGGCGTGTAGGGGCCCGAGCCGGCCGGAAATGCCCTAAAGAGGAGATGAGTTCCCACGACCGAGCGTGCAACGCGTTGAGTCGCCGTCGACATCGTCTCTCTCGTTGTTCTCCTTCATATCCCCCCGTCCCCCTGCAGAGCTGCCCACCCTCATGGCCACTGCAGACCCCTCGGATGTATCAGGTCCCCAGGTATGTTGTTACGTTATCCTCTCGCCTGCCTAGGCTCACCGCCAGCAGTCCGCGAAGGGGAAGGAAGTCGCGGCAGAGCCACCGAGTGTCCAGCCTGCAGAGGGACGCAGTCCAGACGAAAAGAGCAGCCCCGCAGGCGACGCAGATGCGGAAGTAGACGTCGGAAACGGACATGCTAGCTCTCCAGACCCCGCCCCGTCAGCCCCACTCGCCTCCGCACCCGCACTCGAGTCTGCAGACAGCGCAGGGCAGGCCCCTTCGCCGTCACCGTCACCGGCGGCCGCCGTGCGTTCTGCAGAGTCCATACCCTCAGCTCACGAGAAGACAGAGGAGAATGGGACTGTCCGCAAGGAGAAGGGTTCGCTCGAGAGCGAGCACACCGGCTCGCAAACGTTCAAGAGCTCCGCCCGCAAGGACGCAGTCAAGTCCTTCTCCGACGGCGCGCACACGACCACGACTGACGCGGACGCCTCCCATGCACCCCGTCCAAAGGCGGGCTTGCTCTCGAAGCTGCTGAGAGTGCTCGTCCCCTGCGTAGGTCCGTCGTCCCGTGGACACCAGATCGACCTTCACGAGAAGGTTCCGGTCCCAGCCCAGCCTGTCCCCGGGCCTGCACATACGAACGGGGCACAGACGAACGGGCTGAAGGAGAAGCAGGCGGCAAAGGAGGCCGAGGAGCTGCCACCAGCACCCCAGCAGGAACCGGCGGCAGCGGGAGCACCGTCGACTCCGAGTGACGCCCAGGCGTCTACGTCCGCTCAAGAAATCCCACCACCTCTACAGCCGATTGACATCCCGCCACAGCCTGAGGACCCCAACGTGATTGTTCCCCCCACGCCGACCAGGACGCTGCCGCTGGAGGAGACGGAAGGCGTGACCTCAGGAGCTGTGCAGCCGCCGGGTTCCACGGGGGATGAGAGCATACACAACCGCTCGAGAAGAAACTCACGGGAAATGGGTGAAGAAAGCGATGGGTCGACGAGCTTCACGGAGGACGAGGACTTGGAGGAGGGCACGCCTGTAGACGAGGTCGAGGATGAGGAAGAGAGGCTGATCATGCAAGGAGGCGCAGGGATACCCATAGGACCGGTGAGCTGCCTTCCTTGTTTTCTGCCGCAATAGGCGTCCAACACGTATGCCCCAGGACGGACTTCCCAGACCATTGCTTCCCCCAATACACCCTAAACATGCTGGGCGTAAGTGCCTCGTACTCGATCTCGACGAGACACTGGTGCACAGCAGCTTTAAGGTATGTCAATTCCAATATCGCTATTCGTATTCGCCATGTTATTCGTCATTTATTGACTGATGGTGGATCACGCAGTCAATTCAACAGGCGGACTATGTGGTCCCGGTCGAGATTGAGTACCACTGGCACAACGTGTATGTCATCAAGCGGCCGGGCGTCGACAACTTCCTGAAGAAGATGGGCGAGATTTACGAGGTCGTCGTATTCACGGCGAGTCTCAGCAAGGTTTGTTATCATGGCACTTGACGCTCTCCTACGTCTTACTGATGACATGGCTGACAGTACGCCGACCCCGTGCTCGACAAGCTGGACGTGCACCATGTCGTTTCCCACCGGCTGTTCCGAGAAAGCTGTTACAACCACAGGGGAAACTACGTGAAGGTACGTCGCGTACTCGGTGCACTCCTCGCGAGCCCGGGCTTACAAATGCGTACCAGGATCTCTCGCAACTGGGACGACCAATCTCCGACACCATCATTATCGACAATTCGCCCGCATCATACATCTTCCACCCCAATAACGCTGTCCCAGTCTCGTCGTGGTTCAATGATCCACATGACACGGAGCTGACGGACTTGTGCCCATTCCTCGCCGATCTGGGCCAGGTTGGTGATGTTCGCGGCGTGCTCGATGGGGGTCTATGACACGGTCCGAAGTAGAACCGTGGACGGCTGCGGTTCATGAGATGGGATCTGTCTCGGTGACCGCATCTGCATTGGCTTCGCCATGTATGTCTATGCAATCATGCTGTCTATGTTACTCATCGTAGTCATCGCGAACGTCGATGCGATAGATCCATCCGTTCACATTCAACGTGTTCTCTCGTGCCGGCGCACGACATGCGGTGTCGCGTGTGTTGGCACTCAGGTCCCTTTCTCCCGTCTTCTTCCGCCCATCAGCTTCGACCAGGCAATTCGGCCCGACCATCCATCGTCTATGCCCATCTTCCACCATATCTGGCCTATGGACCCGTTCTTCCGTGCATCCCAATCTCCTCCTCCCGTCTCGTCTCTAGCTTGTTTTGTGGTTCTCGCCTTCCGTCCGTGTCCGCGCATACGCAGTCGCTTCCTCATCCAGCTTTCGTATACCCACGCAACAATTCACCTCCCCGCAATGCTCGTTATGGTCACGCTACTCCCCCTACCTCACGTTACCGTAGTTCCTACACCCAAGCAAAAATCCTCTATCGCAGATGTCCATGACGATACATCATTTATCCCCCCGCACTTTCTCCCCACGCATCACCCCGATATCGGAATTTCTCTAATCGTCGCTATTCCACACCAGCCTTCCCACCATGGACATGCACTTACCCAACCGAGCTTTACGAGCCAGGCCAGGTCATGCTCCTAATCCCAGTTCGTGCTCGCCGTCTTCTCTGCTCCCGCACTAGGTCCGCTAATCCCGTGCCTTCTTTACAGCCCTGTAGCTGCCTTTGTTTGCGACTCTTTATCGCGGTCCCAGCCCGTCTCCGTCTTCGTCTTCGTGTCGCGCTCCGCCCTTCTTTTTTCGTGCTTCGATGTGTTGGTTCGCGCCTCTGTCGTTTTATTCGTCCCGCTCATCGGTACCTACACGGACAGCACTACCGCCAAAGCCCCCACGCTCACTATGCCTTCGCGTCCTGGCCCTGCGTTCACTCGGCTTTCGACTCCCCACCACCACCACATTGGATAATACCCCCTCCTCTTTTCCTGCACCCCAAGTCGGACCTGCGCATCTTCCTTTCGTCGTTCGTCTTCCCTCCGCTCGCACCGCACCGCGCCCAGTTATCCCTTCGCCTAATCGACGCCCTCGGACTTGCCCCCTTTCAAGTTCCGTCCTTGTGCTGCTTAGCCATTATTTACCGCCGGGCGCCGCGCTGTGTATTTCTTGTATTCTCCTATTGCCTATACACGTCTTGGACTCCTCTTTTGTTCTTCCTTCCCTCTTTGCACCGTTGACTCGCTCTTCCCCTCCCCTTCCCCCCTTCCCTCCCTTCCTTCGAGTTCGTTTCTCGGCCCTTCGTCATGACCCCACGGTGCGGCAGTTTCGGGCTGGTTGTGGTATAAACCCAAAACTATCTACTTACTTGACTCCGTTCGGCAGGACAGACCGCTACCCCCCGCTCCCCGTCCCCCGCTCCCCGCTTCCTGTTTCCGCTGGACCGCTCTCTGGATCCTCTCTGAGTCTCTCCTCACGTCGTTAGCGTATTTCTTATCACGACTGTATACGAACGCGATGATTTTGATATTTTGTTCTACGGCTGTGTGCATGATGCGTATGACGTGTGTGGGGAAAGTTGTTGTCTGACGCTAGGTCATTCCCAGTGAAGACACTCTGTGACTTCGAAATTTCAACACGCGGACAACATCAGCGCTCGAGTCAGTGCCTGCAACCGCGGACTGTCATTATCCACGAGGCTCAACTTGGCTGGCAGTGGCAGTGGCACTCGCGGGTTACGAATGCAATCTGAGATCTCGTGGTGGTTATCGCGGTGAACAGGTCTAGGGCGCCAAGGGACAAGGGCCACACACTTCTGAGGGATTTCATAAAGGAGCTTAAGTTCGCGACCCTGAGCTAGAACTGTATATGTACAGTGCAGTTCCTGGGGTCGGCCAAAGTAGTAGCTTCGTTTCTCGAAGCAGGCTTTTTAGGCGTTGAACCTAACCTGAGGGCGATACTGAATATTATTGCGCTGGTTCGTCGCAAGTATAGAAGGCGCAAAAAGACATGCAACAGATCATATGCACGCATGGTCCCAACGATGCTCGCCTTGGCGACCAGCACAAGTGACGACAACGCTGCAAGTCCTCCAGGCGCGATCGTTCGTACTTCCATTACTTTCCGCAATTGCATTGCTCTGTATAGGTACGTGCATACAGCTGCAGTACGTTCCCAAGTGTGCTGAATGTTCCCAACACCCCCCGTCGCCGTGGGGAACTCAACAGTCCATGACATCACTCGAAATGGGCATGCATGGAAGCAGGCTCCACCGAAGCGTGCCTACCGTGGGCGTAGTGCGAGCCTGATTTCCAAAATCAGGCGTCCGGGTTGGCCGGCACACCCTTTCGTGGCGCGATTACGTAGGATTACGTGCGACCGGCACTGCGCGTGCCTGAGCGACTGGGGGAGCACTCGACCTGCGATTTGGAAGAGTGGAGCGGGGACGCTTCCGGCGGCATAGGGATCATCAGGATACAGGGCGGGGGTGCGGTCGGGGGAGGGCCTCGGCGGGCGACGGGTGCGTTTTGGGCTTGCCGCGCATCATGCATGCCGGAAGCGTGTGGCTTGCGGCCGGAAGTTCTGACGACCGGGGTGGGGGGCTTGGAATGGATACGCAGCGGCACAGTCGACGCGCGCGCGGCGCGCAGCTGGCGCACTGTGACGGAGCGCCATAGCAACAAAAGTGACTTGAGCTAATGGAGATGCGCATTGCGCAACGATAACATTCTTAAGTAGGACATACCGTGGTCGTTAGGAAGGTGCTGATGTTCCAGGTGGCTACTTACGAGTCTTGGGACTTCACGCATTCGTACGGTCGTGATACGATCATCTTCCTGTGCTGAGGTCTGACGCTAGCCGGCCCATTGACAAATCATCTGATTCGAGAGTGGCAGTGGCAAACGAGTCCCCCGACGTCAATGCTGCGAGGTAGAGAATCGGAGGAGTACTTCAGTCTGAGGACGATGGTGGCATGGCGGGCTCAATGCTGGCGGTGACAGTGGTTGCGCTCGAATGAGGTTGGGGCCCGAGACCGAGAGATGGACGGCTGAGAGGAGGGGTGGGCGGTAGCACGTGTGGGCGCTTGTTTGGCTAGATGATGGGAGTGAAGAGGGAGTTGAAGGCCTTCCGTCACCCAGCGCCGTCCACAGCGCCCATTGCTTGTTGCTGTCCTCGTCCGTCTACAGGCTCTGGACAGCCTGATTTCCCTCTCTTCCACTTATACGCCTCCCCTTCCTCCTCCTCGACGCGTCTCCCATCCTCTCCTCTCTCTGTGTGACAACCCTGCCCTGGTTGGACCCTCCCAACGTCTAGACGTCTCGCTAAGCTTCATTTCCCATCCTAGACTATCCTGTTCTCCTCTTCACATCCCCGCTGTGCCCAAACTGCTCGCATTTCATGCTTGCAGCCATTCCGCCACCCCAACCAGCCCCCATGGCCAAGTACATCTCCGAGGAAACCCAGCCGGCCCAGACGCTGCTTACCGAGGACAGGTATTGCCCAGGATGCAAGAAGTCGGTCGTAGATGAGAACGGAGGAGTGGTCGTCGCGTTCGGGTGAGTCTTCATGTTCTTCATTTCATTCGTTTCGTCGCATTCCATGCTTCGTGTCGCCCCACTCCTTCCCTTGGCCTCTTGGCGCCGTTTGCTCGGGTCATCAACCAGGCCCCCCTCCCGGGGTTCCACCTACGATGTTCCTGTCCGTCTGGCAGAGAGCATCCTCAGACGTCGGACGCGAGCTTTGTGGTATTCCGCTGATATCTGTCGAGGTGATTGTCGCCTGTCCATCGGTGCACCCCCACCGCGCGAGCCTCCCCCGCGCCGCCTTCTTGCCATCATCCCCCCTCTGCTTCTTTGGTTGCCGTTTTCTCCGTCGGCGATGCTTACCTTGCTGGCACTTGTTGATCTCCGCGCTGTCGTCTCCGTCGTGTCGCTGTTGATTCGGCACCGTGGAACGTGGAATGACAGGCTTCTGCATCACACATCCAATTGCACCCGCGACCCACTCTATTCCCCAGTGCCTTGATGGCCACCTTCCAGCGGAGACCATGCAGGGACGCGTCCTCCACCGCTCGGGTCACTTCCACGGATATGTCTACGGGCATGTCGCTCATGAAGTCCGGGTATGTCTGCGGTGCTGCGCGTCGTTGGGAAGTTCTGGGGGGACACAGTTATTTCACTCGGGAGATAACCTGTCTGCGCGGGACCTCGTGTTGACCGTCGTCATGAGCCCTCTTGTCCATCGCCGGCACCCCGCTTCCACGTTTGCACCTTGCGTCCACGTTTACTTCCCCCGTGCGTTTTGCTCTTTCCCTCTGCTGCCGGTGAAACTCGTATGTTTTTACCGGGGCCTCAGGACGCGTCTCGACGAGTTCCGGCCAGGCTTGGTCCGCGCGTTTGTTGGGCGACTAAACACCGCTAGCTGCTTGGCTATACCTGCTATGGCATGGGCTAATGTGCTTCGAGCGCGCGCGAGTCCATGTTCCCCTTCGCAACAGCTTTGACAGATTTGTTTTGGAGCGGAATCTTGGAGGAACACGGTCAATAGACTATTATAAGGAGCACCGCCATTTGGTTGTTTGTCTTCCCTTCGAGACTCAGGCCGCGAGGACGTCCCGAAATCGCTCTCGCATGAGAGTGCTTTGCGCTTAATGGTTGCGATCGCCTATTGCAGCTGAACAGTTGCACGATTAATTCTTCTTGGCCATCCCCTCGGTTACTAAGCTCTTTTGACGTCATGTCGCGCTGCCATCTTCCCCAGTGTTACAGAATTGCAAGCCCCTGCATTTCTGGATGAGCGGTCCGTTGTTCAATGGCACCCAGACTTTTGTTAACCCGTCCATTGTGGCCCATTGTGCAATGGCGTCTGCGACGCGTTTGTGGTCTTGATTTGCACAAAAGCAGCGAACGCTCGTCGATATTGCTGTGCGGCGATTCGCCGTGGCTGCGCAACATGTCATTTTGTCGTCCCGAAAACCTTCGATTTGCCGCCTTGGTTCTCGCGCGTTCGGGTTATCGTTGCGTTCTCCCACATGTACTCCAGGCTGACCTCGCTGATCCCGTTCCCCAGACAATCCTTCTTCCATGTCGACTGTTTCAAGTGCGCGAAGTGCGGCAACCAGGTGACGGCGGACACGAACCTGCTGCTGCTGTCGGACGGGTCGCCGATATGCGCGAACTGCTCGTACAGCTGCAATGTGTGCAAGCAGCCGATCCTGGACGAGGCGATCATGACGGGGGAGGACTCGTACCACGCGCACTGCTTCAAGTGCAAGGTGTGCAAAAACCGGATCGACGAGCTCGTGTTCGCGAAGACGAGCCAGGGCATCTACTGCATGAACTGCCACAACGAGCGGGTGGCGCGGAGCAGACGCCATCAGGCGAGGAAGCAGGAGCGGGAGAGGGAGAGGGAGCGGGAACGGGAGCGTGCGGCGGCGCAACAGCAGGTGCTGCAACAGAAGCAGCAGCAGCAGCAACAACAGCATCAACCACAGCAGCAGCAGCCGCAACAGCAACAGCAGGCAGGACCGCATGGAAGCGCGAATGGTAGGCAAGGCGACAAGCGGGAGAGTCAGAACGGTCAGCCTGCAAAAGCGGTGCGTCGTCCTTCGTTGTACATGCGCGTGTTCGAAGTGAGCCCGGGACTCAGATCGGGATGCGTCCGTGTAGGGTACCAGCAGCGAACAAGGGCGGCGAACGTCGCAACCTGCCTCTGCCGAGGGATCGTCCCCCGACGCGTCGCAGTACAACGGGAGCCTCTCGAGATCGAGCTCAAACCGCGCGACCGAGTCGGCTGATGGGCATTCTTCGGGCCCCTCTTTAGCAGACGCCGCACGGCGGGGGTCAGTGCTTCCCAACCTTGTCGCTACCGAGTCGCAGCATCGTCAGCAGGAGCTCGCCGCTGCCTCTACTGCCACCGCATCACCGACTGCGTCTCAGTACCTGGGATCGCCCGTGGACGCTTCCCTGCCTCTGTCGAAGCGCCACTCCGGGATGTTCATAGGGCTGCCTACGTCCCCTTCCATGACCCGTGCCAGTAACACGAAACGCCCCTCCACCGCTGGCAGCTCTGCTACCAGCTCTCCCATCGACCAGTTCCGCTCCCCGACCTCGGCTGGCTCAGCGATGCAGACTCTCCTAGTCCCTCAAGATGGCTCCAGCAACCTCAACCTGAGCAAGCGCGCCAGCTTCGATGGCCGGATTCGTCCCCTGAACGTACTCCGCTCGGTCGCCAGCAGCGCCTCGCTCAACACGAACGCCAGCCAGGGCTTCAGCAGGAGTCAGAACGGCGGTGCCCCTAGAGATTTCGGTCGCTCGTTTTCCTCTAGCAGCGTCAGCGGCCGCGAGTCCCCGCATACCCATTCCCCCATCCAGGACTACTACAACTCGTACGCCACCTCCAACCCTAGCGACAGCGACTACCAGGAGTCGCCGATCTCTCCGCCCAATGGCCGCAGCCGCAGCCCGTACGACATCGATGGCGGTCGCGCCGGTAGAGCGCGCTCTGCGTCATCCAGCGCTTATATGCCAGAAACAGGGCCCAAAGCGTCGAAGACTACTCGCACCCCACGACCGACGCTCAACCTCGATCGCGTACCTGCGCGTTCGACGAGCCTCGCAATCCCGACGTCGTTTGAGGCGCTCGAGGCCGAGTCCCCGTCGAACCTCGTCCTAGAGAAGGCCAGTCCCAACGGCAATTCTAAGTCGAGATGGGACGATGACAGCCCCCAAGAGCGGGAATGGAAGCGCGGGAGTGGCTCCGTGCCGCCGTCTCCATCGCACTTTGTCGACGTACCGCATGGGATCGAGAGCGGGACGGACACGGAGAGCGATCACGAGAGCGGGAGCGCGGAGGCCGATGGCCGTCCGCCGTCGCTCCCCCCGAAAGAGCACCGGCACCGCCAGCGCCCAGAGGACCTGCGCGTCGACGTCTCGCAGCGGAGCTTCACGCCCGCGGGCGAGAGCGAGGGCACGCCCGAGTCGTCGCCCGTGGAGCGCACGTCGCACGCGACGTTCATCGCGCCCGCGCTGCCCCCGATCCGGATATCGATGGGCGGGGGCGACTTCGAGGACTTCATCAAGACGATGGGCTCGGGCGGCTCCGGCAGCAAGGACAAAGAGAAGGGCAAGGGCATGCAGTGGGGCCGCGACAGCAAGCTCAACATCGACCTGACGCTCACCCCGCCCGACTCGGCCGGCGCGCCGACGACGCCCAAGAGCGACATCACGGTCCTGGGCTCGGCGGGCTTTGCGGTGGACGAGACCCCGGTGCGGCGCGGAGACAGGGCCGGCGCGACCAGCCCGTCGTCGTCGTCCGAGCACGAGTACTTTGACAGGCCGCGCGCGAGGCTGGACCCCGGGCGTCGCGCGGGCACGCCGCCGCTGAGCGTCGTGGGGCTGGGGCCTGTGCGGACAGGCCGCGAGCGCGGGAACTCGAACTCGAACTCGGTCGTCAACGGCAACAGCAACACCAATGGCAGCGGCGCCGCGCGCATTACTGTCACTGCGCCGAGCGACGACGGGGAGGCGTTGCGGCGGCGGCTGCAGGATGCGGTGAGCACCGCGGGGGAGCGGGGCACGGGCCATGTCACGCTCGAGGTGGGGCTTGTGCAGAGCCTCCTGGGCGTGTTTGACCAGCAGATGAGCGAGTATGCGAGCCTGCGGCAGAACCTCGATGGCATGAAGGTGAGTTGGCATTCTTTTCATAAAGCTAATGTGGATTAGAGGGGCTGATTAATGCGCGTGGCGTCGCGTTGCAGCGGGCGAGCAAACAATATATTGACGGCCTGACGGTTGCGCAGACCGAGTACGACCGCGAGTTGAAGGCGAGGAGGGACGCCGAGGCGGAAGTAACGCGGTTGCGTGTCCTGCTGTCCGGGCAGGCTGTACGCCTGACCGCGATCAGTGGGGACTCGAAACGTCAGGAGGCGCAGAAGCAGCACGCACAGGACCTCAACGACCAGATGTCTACCCTCGAACGCGACCTCTCCAAGCTCAAGGTCGAACGCGACATGACCCTCGCTGAAGTCGAGCAGCTCTCCGTTTCACGCAGGTACGTCTTTGACACTGGTCACGTGGGAGCGGTTAATTCGGAGATTGACGTGCATTCGATCGTTGTAGCGCCTCTGCGGTCGTCGACAGCGAAGAAGGGGGTGCTTCATTGACCCGGGGCTTGTCGATGCGCTTCGACAATATCAAGGTCCAGTATCAGCACGAGCTCGTCCCCCTCACCGAACAGCGCGAAGCCCTCCAGCGCGAGATTGCGGAGCTCAAGGCCTCCCGTGACGCCATCTTGGAGGAGACGACCGTCCTCAACAAACGGAACGAGGAACTCGCGCAACTCAACTCTCAGTACCAACGTCGACTCGAGCAGGCTGCCGACATCAAGGACGAGAACGTCCTCCAGGAGCGCCGGAACAACAACTCGTTCGACCGCGCACGGTCGCCGCCTATGCTCAACAGCTCTGTCTCGTCTACCACGCTTGCGCTCTCCGAGGAGTCGACGGACACCAAGTTCATCAAGATCTCGAAGCCGGATGTGCAGGACGCACCCGTGCAGCAGCAGGCGAGGCCGCGGTTCATCAAATGGCCAGGCTCGAGGGCCCCGAAGGAGAACATCGCGGTCATGAACGGCGCGGACTCGGGCAGGGCCAAGTGGCGGACAGAGCACGTCTTCCAGCAAATGTCCGTGCTGAGGGTTGCGCGGTGCGACCACTGCGGTGATAAGATGTGGGGCTCGCAGTTCCGGTGCACGAGTACGTCCTCTCCTCAATCACAATGCCAATACCGCGGTGTCATGTGTTTGCGTTGGCTCTGACGTGTGGTGGCGCCGCCCGTTCTAGATTGCAGTATTGCGGTGCATACCCGTTGCATCCATAGCGTCAACTTGATGTGCTCGCAGCAGGCAATGCCCATGAGGGAAGAGCCGCAGGCACCTCTCGCTCCACTACGTGAGTACAGTCGTTTGAGGGTGACTACGACAATTCTGACATGGTTGTTTTGTCAGCGCCATCTATGTTTGGACGGGACCTCGTTGAACAGGTCCAGGCCGATTCGAGGGACGAGCATCGGATGATCCCTGTCATTGTTGAAAAGTGTATCGACGCGGTTGACAGTATTGGTAAGTCCGGAATCGATGGCCGATACCGTTGCGAGGCTAATGAGGGATCGGACAGCTCTCGAATATGAGGGTATCTACCGGAAGACAGGGGGCTCTAGCCAGTCCAAGATGATCACTCAGCTGTTTGAGCGCGGGGACTACGCTTCATTCGATCTCCGCGACTCAGATCGGTTCAACGATATTTGCAGCGTCACCTCCGTGCTCAAAGCTTATTTCCGCGCGCTTCCAAACCCCTTGCTGACGTTCGCGCTTCACGATAAGTTCGTTAGCGCCGCTACCATTCGAGACCTCGATATCAAGGCCACGACGTTCACCGACCTTATCCACGACCTGCCCGCAGAACACTTTTACACCCTCAGGGCGCTGATGCTTCATTTATACCGGTTAGTCACCATTCTCTGCCGATTCGCCCGGGTCGTTGTACTAATCAACGACGAACCATAGGGTATGTGAGAGGAGCGAACGCAACCTCATGCACGCAAGAAACCTCGGCGTGGTCTTCGGACGTAAGTTGATCCACATGTCTTTTCACTCCTCGGATCTGACGACGTTCCATAGCGACGCTCATGCGCTCGCCCGATCCCGGTGCGGAGTTCAGCGACATGGCAGGCAAGGCCCTCTGTGTAGAATGGCTCATCGAAAACGCACAACGACTATTCGACACACAACTCCCGGCGCAGTGATAGACGTCAGGGTTGTCATGTCTTCGGCTCTTATTATTCCGTATTTGTCTCCCCCCTCCATTTTCCCATCTCTCTATCTCAACCTTGTTAGTGTTGGTTGTAGCCCTGTAGAACCTTCTCCGCGCATCGACTGTGTACTAAAACCTTCGTCGTCGTTCCGCATTCCCTCTCGTGTTTACCCGTTGGCTTGTTTATTCCCCCTGTCACATTCGTTTGTTTACTATGCATGCACTCCCCTGGATTTCGTCTTCTCGCAGCGGATTACTTTATATGGAACACTACGCCTCTTTCGGGCTCCTTCTGCGCAGCGCGATTTGCGTAGCGCGCGCACCCTTATTATTCGTCCAACCATGGACGTCTCATGAGCAGCAACAGTCCCCCGTCGTCCTCGTCACATCATTCATCATCTTATTCCCCCCTCGGGGCTTGTCCATATCTCCTTCACGACATCGGTATCCCATGCATCCGCAGATGATCTATACCCGCGCTCTTACAAATCTGTATACCACCGTAACTCCGAATCCGTATTATACATATACATACCACAGCCCCCCACGCGCGGGGGAAGAAACGCACGATCCGATCTTAGGTTCCTGCAACCGCCGTTCTTGCGACCGCCCGCGGGTAAATGAGCCCGGCCTCAAGAAAAGAACCGCACGACGCAGCGAAGAAACGGGGGGGGGACAAAAAAGAGCATCTATATATACATACACACATGCGAGGCAAGAACAGAACACCAAGAAAGTAGGGTCCGGGGCGGACTCCGGAGAGAGCGGACCAAAGGGGGGGGGGATGGAGTGGGAGGTGACACGGACGATTCCGACGCGGAGATGCGAGCACTGGACTGGGACCAACGTGGGTGGGCTATCGTTTACACCGGGCGGGACGGTGGCGGCGGCGCCCCCTCACGACTGCTCGCGGGCGCGCTTGCTGCGCTGGGTGATCGACTCGCCGTGGAGGGAGCAGTAGAGGAAGTGGCGGCGGGGCCCAGACGTCGCACTGCCCGCGACTGCGGCGACGCGCGCGCCGAGCGGCGCAGTGTCCGTGCCGCTGCCGCGCACCCCAAGGGAGAACATGCGGTCGAAGACTGGACGTTTGCAATTGCGGCGGGGGAGGGGGTCGAGGGGGACGGCGATCAGTTCATAGATCGAGTTAGGTTTGGCGGCGGCATTTGCGGGGAGGCGCGGAGAGGAGATACGTGATATATGAATGCATGAAGGAAGGAGCGGACAAACAAACGGGGTTAATGTGAATGGGGACGGGGCGGAGTGGGGGGAGAGCGACGTACGTGTGGCTACGAACGCCTTCGCAGTCGTCTGGCAACTGAGATGCGTCAACGAGAGGGGCGGGCTAACGCCCTCTAGGGTGCGAAGGTAGCGGAACACCATTGACGGTTGGCAGGGTCCTGGGCGTACGGAGATGTGGAGTCAGCGGTCTGGCAAGGCAGGAATCTCGCTGGACGTCAGACGAGGATCGAGGCTCACCAAAGCGAAAGACGGCTTGGTAGGCTTGCTTCCACTTCTCGTCGAGGATGCGCGCGCAGTTTGTTGGATCCGGGCAAGACAGACACTGCAGAGAGACCGAGATACGTCATCACCTCAACAAGAACGGGGTGGGATGTTGACACGCACGCATTGGTACTCCTTGGCGATCTGAACGAGGCCAAGTTTGAGTACCCGCTCGAGAAACCACGTTCGCCTGAAGGACTGTTAATATCCACCGGACGCTAAAAAAACTGGAGCAGGTAGGCTGGCCTTTTCTCCAGCTTGAGGAGGGTCCCTTCGCTTAGCGTCCCGAGCTCCTCGTCAGACCAACCACCAGGATTGTCCAACACGAAGCGGCTCGACTCCCGGTATAACTCCTCCTCCTCGAAGAGCTCTGCTATGTGCATGGCCTTGATGGGACGGCCCGCCGCATGAGAGAGAAGGAACGTAAGGCACTCATTTTGCAATGCGGAGATGTGGAGCTTGTGTGAAATGTTCATAAGGCCCTCGACATTGTTCCATGTAATCGTGCACACGAGGCTAGAGGGGGGTCATTACGAGGGCAACCAAGCAGACACCTGAAGTGAAGACTTACTGCGGGTATACGTATTTGAGGAAATCATGGAACGTGCTCGCCTGTACAGAGACGCAATTTAATGAAACGTTTTCCGAGTGACAACATAAGACATGCCTTCTCCTCTTTCAATACAATGATAGCGTCAGGGCGCTTGTCCTTCTCGGAAGCTTGTCGTTTGGAAAGACGCGGCCGTATATGCGTCGAGGACCCTGTGGCCTTCCCATCAACGTCCACATCAGGGGCCTTGGCCTTCGCGCTCTCGGACGGACTTGTCGGTGTCGTGGGATTCGACTGCTCCAGCTTGTTCAGACTATCCTCGCGCGCCTTCGCCTTGTCCTCGATGCTCGTCTCGACATCACTCCCGTCGCTCCCGCTGAAGTCGACATCGAGGTCGAGCTCGTCGGGATCCATGTCCGGGTCAAAGCGAGCAAACGTTATCTCGGAATGGGTCTCGAGGTTGGGCCTGGTGCCGGGGACGACGGGTGGCTGGGAAATGGTGATGACGGAGGAGACAGACTGAGGCCGGCCGGACTCCTTCTCCGTCTCGGCCCACCCGCCGCAGAGGGCGGCCTTGAAGAAGGACGACGCAAAGTAGAGGACCTCCTTGTGCGCCCTTGAAAGAGAGGAGACAAACGGATGCCGTTCAGCTCTGCGATCCGCACTCGGGGATCAGACTGCGGGGCATGGGTGAAGAGGAGTGCGTACCAGAAGGTCGTGGACTCGACTACGATCTTGACATTTCCAGGGAACTTACTGGTGCGAGTGAAGGTCTCGTCTATCTCTATGGGGTCGTCCAGGTCGCCGTTTGTGCTGAGGGACGAGGCCATCTCGTCGGACTCGCATTCGAGGTAATAGGACGGAGACCCAGCAGACCTGAAAATGCCAGAGGCTGCAGCATGGGTCTCTGTAGGGGAACTGAGGGAAGCAGATGGATTATGAGTACTGAAGCCCCTCGAGTTACGAGCAATGAGTATATGTGGAGGGTTCATCGTAACCTGCGTCCCACCAATCACTCCTCCCCCATCTCCCAATAGCCCTCACCAGCACCCCACGCTATATTTTTTAAACTCTTGTTCTGCGCCATGGCGCTATAGTGTAGTGGTTATCACTTGGGATTCTGATCACATCTTCCCAAAACCCAGGTTCGAGCCCTGGTAGCGCCTGTAATTTGCTTTTTGCCCCTTGCAACTTCACCGTCGCCGGTTTTTGATCACTTCGGTTGTCCCTGAGGATATATTCTCAATTCAGCTAGCTACCGCTACCGTTTAGCCACGGCCGCGAAATTCGTGTCTTCATCCTCCTACAAGATTGAACTTAAAGCTCGCGCCAGTCCTGGTGAAGACTTGCCTCGTGGCACTTACCTTCAATCTCAGCAACACCTCAAACTCCCTCTAGTCACCATGTAATAGATGCTCGAGTGTGTATTATAGGGACTTTCATCTTAGGACCTAGGGTCTTTGGACCCTCAAGCACCGAACCTCCAGCATCCGCCATGTTACCAAATATTCATCCAGCGGAGTACTTGGCTTACCATCCACAGCTGACCGGAACCTCGCTATGTCACTTTCTTGAGCGGCGACGAAGCGGACGGAACACGGAGTTCAGAAAACCATCGCAGTGGTTATGGCTCTAGATCTGGTTATGGCCATACTGTTGCATAGTCCCGTTGGGCGCGCCGGGACCCTCGCAGAGTCCCTTCCCCGCTACGAGATGTTCCGAAAATCGGACCCACCACGCACAATTCGGCACTCTTCGACCCGCCAGCAATGTGGGGGAAGCGCCATTGCCCCATACTCCGTCTTGAGTTCAATACTTGGCCCGGGACTTACCCGTATGCCACAAAGATACTGCAATCTCCGGATCCGGATCCGGATCCGTCAGTCGTATGCTCATGTGAACGGGCATGAAACGCATCGTCGCAAACCTTCAGCTAAGTATGGAGCAGATACTTCCTCATGGGTCCCTCAGATGTTGCCCGTTTTCCCAACGCTCGAATGCTCGAACAAGGATCATGGATGATCTAAATCCTTCAATGGCTATGTTTCAGCCACAATTAGCATTTGCGTGGTCACATATTCCCTCAATGCATTGCCCTGAAGCACGACGCGATCAACGTCCTTGATAAGTACGAAAAAGTTCTGCCAGGTGACCGTCGGCGATCTTCTGTGCGGCGCAAACTCAGTGGTTGCGGGTTTCCTGAATACGAGGATGAGCGTTTGAACCTTGGTTCGATGCTAGTGAACTTTAACCATCTGCAAGGGCTCAGTGACACATGCGTCCCCAGCGTGTTCGTCAGCTCGGCACCTATGCTCAAGCAAAAAATAAGATCCAGTACCAATCATCGACCGTTCGGCCTTCGTTTGCCCGCTCAACGGATTGAAGAGCGTCTCGACCCGGAGTTGTAGCCGCGTTACCTACTAGAACGTGTGTTAGTACTCATGTTCCGTCCCATACGGACCGACGAACCAATATGATGAAAGGGGGGCGAGGTAGCTTTGGATTCCCACCTCTTCCTCCTGCGCTCTGTCTATGCCCAGGTGTATGCAGGCCGCGTCTATGAACACTTCTTGCCGCCGCCTTGAGTGTGCGATGCGCTGGGTCGTGGCCGGATCGGGAAGACGGTCATTCATAGGTAATCCGACAAGGACACGTGCATCAAGACTCACCGGGCCACGGAACGCGCGAAGGCATTTCAGGAGGGCCTTCTATCTGCCGCTGCTCTCTTTGGCGTTCAATGTCCCTGACAGGGATAAAGTCCTGTCCTTTGGGATTGGAGGCGGAAATACACAAGTCAAAACCGTACATTGAAAAAGCAAATACTCGAAACGGATCACCATAATGCGAGAAGGATGAAGCAATGTCCGCATCTCGGTCTACGCATGGATGCCAAGGGCGAGGCTCTGTGAAGGTTTGTCACCTTCGATGCGCGGCGGGAGAGGGGATAGCGGGGGTCCCGGACGCAATCCAGACGAGCGTCCGAAGCACATGACGGCAGTCCCTGTACAGTCGTGCTATTGGGTTTTCCCTCCGATAGACGATGCGGGACCGGAGCTTTCGCTTCGGCAGCGAGGCTGATAGCTTCTCGAGACGGATGCAGGCCTCGTCCATCGAGGGGCGCCCCGCTGGATCGAGGTCCACCATGTCATCCACGAGCGGCCGCAGGAACTCTAAGCCGGACGCTTGCTGACGGATGAGAACGCAACTGTCAGGTATCAACATCGTGCGGCCGTATACTCTGAACTTACCCCCATCATGTCTTCCCGTATGAGATTGCCGAGACAGTAAACATCGATTTTGTAAGGATCCGCCGGGGTTGAAGGATCCCTGTACTCGGGGACACTCTTGTCTCCTCCGAACGCGACCGGAACAAGAGGGTTCGGTTCCCCAGGAGGAAATCGGTACGAGAGGCCGAAGTCGATGTAATAGTACGTGGTCGGATGGTCCGTGCGCGTGTACCGCTTCGTCCTTCGTCTAAAATCGTAGCTTCTGCTAAGGTCGATGGGATGAGGCTGCTCAGAGAAAAGCGGCGCAGGATCCATCATAACATTCATGATATGGACGTCGCTAAATGGAAGCATTGAAAGGGCGCTTAATCGAAGAGATTCACGAATCCACTCACCAATGTGCCACGTGATGACTGTGCATGAAGCGGAGGCCCTGTATAGCACATGCGTTAGTGCGACGATGCGGATGCTACTGGCACGACCCACCTCAAATAACTGTCGGATACATTCGACCGTTTCTCCCAAGGTAGCAAACTTAACATCGTATATGCGCACGAGATACGGCATAACCAGAAACTGGATGTCTTCCATCAGGGGAGACTGAAGCACCTCGTATACGGGGACGGAATGGTTGGACGGATCTGTCGCCAGCGAGGGTAACGAGAAATAACGAATGATCTCCTCCTCTTGAGGGTGGTCCGATTTCTTCATCCTCTTGATGGAAACGACCTGACCGTCGGATATGCGAATAGCGTCCATAACGACGACGCGCTAGTGTCCGATGCATCGGTATTCCAGGAAAGGACATAATCTTGATAACGACATACTCACCAAAGGCCATTGGGCATCTTCACAACCGGTCAGGTTTTCTTTCGACCTGAGCCATGACGGTTCCCAGTCGGCCCTGTAGCGACGACGCAACATATAACCAGAAGCTGCAAGCCACTCCTGGTGATCCCGCCACAGGTACTCGTCCTCGAATAAACCGCCTTGAAGCACCTTCGCGCTCAAGGGATGAGGGTGTTCTGGGAACGCCATGTCTAGACGGTTTCACGCGCAAGGAGACAATCGGGGAGGGGGGAGTAGGGCCACGGAGAGGACGTCCAAGCAGTTATGTGGCCTGACCATGGATGGGGCGCGGGCGATGGCGTCTCGATGAATTCTGATATGAACGTCAAAAGATCCGAAATTCAATGACTTCTGCTTCTGCGTGGTTTCGGTGAGGTCAGGGCTTCGCTAACGTGACAATGCTTCTCCGAACAGGGCGACCAGACTCATGGTGGTCTGCGTCCACTCGCGCAGGACCTATCGACACTCATCAATAGGGATTCTATACATCGAAGCTGTCTCACCTGCAGAAAACCCTTTCGCACCAATGCCTGGCAGACTCGGCGTGACGATCACCAACATAGTCGTAAAGCATATCTCCCCCTCCGGGGCGAGAGCGTCATGAACGAGAGAAGCTACCCGCGTCAAACTGATCTAGAAAAAGGCCACGACCGTAATCCATTCTCACCGTTCCTTGCGATTCCTTTCCTCATGTCGATGTACCCGCTTACCGCCGTCCCGGCCATCGTTCAAGGCAGCGTGCAACTCGTTGTAGGCATATATCGCGAGGTCGCGCCAACGCACATCATAAAGCAGGCGGACGGGAAATACGACAAAGGAATCGACGTCCTAGAACAGTACCGCACTTTTATGACTCCGGAGCAGCTCGAGCAGATTTTCTCCATGGCCCAACGGTAAGCACTCTTGCCGATGAGAATGGGTTCGAAATCACTCACATATCCGTTCACCTCCGCTATTCAGTGTGGAAGCGGCGCGGCCTCCCCAGCCCTCAGGGCCGACTACGCTTCGTGATCTATTACGGAACCCGTTCAACAAGGTCACCATCGCACGGAAATACAAGCGTACTTGCAAGGAATATCTGCGCCTTGTCCAAGTAGGTTCATTTGATTCAGAATATGGCCTTTCCGCGCCTGACCAAGACCACAACAGCGAATGTCGCAGGTGGCGCGGGTTCAGACAGCGGAGAGGGAAATGGTACTGGCCTGGAGTGGAAAAAACCGGATGCTCTCTCCGACCCCCGACCCCATGACCGAAGCGTGCCACGGGAACAGCATCCCCACCTCCAAAGTCTTTGACGTGCCGCGAGCAGTGGCACTTGAGATTGGTAATAATTACTCAACTCTCCTGCCTCCAATCGGTTTGACCGGCGTCATCATGTCGCAGAACGAGCCGCGGGGCCCGGTACAGAGATGACTGTCAATTTTTGTGACGTCAAACTGTCAGTCGGCGCGAAGACCAGCATTGAGCTCAAGTTCACATGTAAGCATTATCATCTCTTGCTGGCAGCTTTACGGATCTACTCACCTCGTGGGGCTCAGCGTCCGGCATCATGACGGTCAACCTCGGGCTGATTCAGGTGTCTTCTCTAACACAACGCGAAAGCGATGCGGCTTCCCTGCCTGTAGCGTGCGGGGAGCCAGTTCAAATTGAAGCGGCTGTCGAAGGGGGTGACGTACCTCATCACACGAGGCCACAACCCAATGCGCTAGGCCGAATGCCTTCCGTTATTTCACGTATGTTTCCGTTATGTTTGCTTCTCTAGAGAATTTACCGATGACTTTACCGTAGTAAGCGGCACCGCTACGATATTTCCACGCCAAAGGGACCTCAACCGTGAGTGGCTTCGTCTAGAGATATAAGCTGCGTAATTAACGATGATCACAAACCTGTGCACCCTTCATTGAAGCAGATGCCGGAATGAAGGCGGATGCCTCCAACAATGGCAACATCCATGACGAGGACAACGGCGGCGGAATCACGTATGCGCTCAGGTTCGACAATCTCGAGTGCCAAGCCGAGGGCGATGCGACTCCGGCACTTATCGCCTGAAGCCGTCTGTGGGATCGTCAAGAGGTGCAAATGACTCGTTTCTAGTTCCGCCGAGAAGGCGCTGTGCGTTTCTCACATGCCTCCGAGTACTCCATCCGTTCTCCCTTGTAATCCTGTAGTCGTGTGCCGTTCAAGTTCTTGTATATTGCATCCGTAGCTCTGAACAAGTGTAGGCCCTTCTTTGTATTTCCATCGCGACGAGTATCCTGTATTCACCCCCTTGTATTCTGATATTGTATGTATCATCTAGTCATACTGTAGACATTATTGATTTATGTGAAAATCCCTCGAGCGACATTGCAATTGCTACGTACCTTTTGCTGCACCCTGAGTGCTAGTTTTTGGCTACACGCTATCTTGGCCCTCGTACACTGAGGTAGCCGGCCGGGATGATGTCCAGAAACCGTGAAGGAAAATTTTGAGAGAGATGGTTATAGGTAAGGTGATGACGGCGCCATCGATCAGCCAGAAATTCGCGCTCCGCGTTGGGGCCGCGGGGTCCAGACGGTTGCTTATATAATTATTGTATACCTGTGTTTGCTTACCGCCTTGTTCACGCAAACACAGTTTCATGCTTGTCTCAACGCTCATTCTTGCGCTATTGGTCCCAAATGTCTGACTCAGGTATATCGTGCATGGGTATACATGAAAGCACCTTAGATCGTATGTAACTACCGCCCGTATCTCACATAATCTCATCCAGAGTCATATCCCCATCTGTTGGGAGCTCCGGTAGGCTTGGCAGCCTCGAGCTTGCTGACGACGAGCGTGCCGCAGACAATCGCTGCGCCTGCTCCGAGCCCTGCGAAGACGAGGACGCAGAAATCGAACCCGCAACGTCGGCCTCCAAAGTCGCCATGGCGGGCCTCGCGACCCTCGTGATAGTCGTACGGGGCTTGACGTCTTGCGGGACCGCTACGGACTTGTACAGCCCGAGCTCGGCGCGGAGATCGTCGTTGTCCGCATAGGCGGCGTCTCTGTCGCGTGTCGACAGCAGCAGTTTCTGCGTTGCGTACCAAAGCATCAGATCATGCAGCCTTGGTCAGGGAGGGGGGGGAAGGGAGACATACATGCTTTGTCTCGTGCAGCTCGCGCCGGATGCGGTCGACGTACACGATGCGCTGGGCGGGGTTATTGTGCCCGAGGATCTCGGCGTTGAACTTGCTGAGCCGCTGCGCTTCCTCTTCTGCCAGCGCGTTCTTCATGACGAGTTGTTCGACTTCGGCAAGCAGGCCGTTGTACGCCTCTTCATATTTCTCCGCTTCAGCGAGATCGGAGCTCAACCTGCTCAAATGTCAATGACGAGAAAGCAGCGTGGCCCAAGAAAAGACTCACTGCTCGACTTCAGAGCGCAGGAACTGCTCGGCCTGCTTCGCCTGATGGAGCGACTTGGCCAAGCGTTGGCTCGCCTGCTTCTCCTGCTGCAAGCCTTGCTCTGCGTGAGCAACGTCTGCCTGCGCTTCGGCTTTGACGACGTCAAGCTGCTTCTTGAACGATTCCGCACGCGCGTTCGACTCGGCGAGAGAGGCAGCGGACTCTGCGAGCATCCGTTGCGCGTCGGCGTATTCGGCCTGCGCACGCTGCAGAGACTCGGAAAGCTGCTTGCGGACGGACTCTGCCTCAGCAAGTTGCTTCGCCCGCTCGTCGAGCTGTGTTCGAGCGTCATCTGCCTCCTTCTTGAGCACCGAGGCGTGGAAGAGCAGCGCATCCGTCCGGATGCGGTCAAGAGAGCTCCACAGCTCTGAGTCCGCACGAGCAGCATCAAGGGCGCTGTGGACTGATGCATGCCCCTCCTCAGTAATACACCGAGCTACACCCTCCAGCTCGCGGAACTCATCGCCAGAGACAGTCGCAACGCTGGCTGCGTCTCGGAGAGCCTGGCGGTAAGTAATGGCTTCGTCCTGGGTCTCGCGCAGCTGAGACGCGAGGAACGCGTTCTCTTCCTTCACCTGCCGGATGAGGTTCGCGAGCTCGACAACCTGGCCGTCGCTGTTCGCAAGTTTGCGTTCCAGCTTGTTGTTGCGCAACTGGAGGACCACAACCTCCTGTTTGAGGCGCCGGTGCAATGAGAGCGCGATCGTCGTAGACGCCAGCTTGCCATACTCCTGCGCGACACGGGAGAGGGCGTACCGATGCTGCTCAAGCTGTGCGACGAGCCCTTCTTCCGCATCCTCCGCATGAGACTCAACCTGCTCCAACGCATCACGCGCGGCCTGCGCCTCCTTCTGGGCCTCCCGTAACCGGCTTGTTGCGTCCTCTGCGACAGCCTGCGCCTCCTGGACACGTTCATCCGTCTTGGCCTTCGCCTCAGCCAGCCGCGCTTCTACTGCCTCCCGCTTCTTCTTCTCCGTGCCCAACGCCTTCTCCAGCTCTGCAAGCTTCCTATCCCGCTCCCTGAGCTCGTCTTTCCTCCTCGCCTCTGCCTTCCGCGCCTCCGCGGCATCCCCCTGCTTCGCCGCAAGCTGCGTGCGTTCGTGCTCGCTCGCCCGGAGCTTCAGCCGGAGTTCGCGCAACTCCCCCTGGTCGTTCGCGATCGCCTTCTTAAGCTCTTGTATGCGGGCGTCGAGAGTGTCCGTCTGTTTCTTGAGTTTCTCCGCACGTTCGGTTTGTTCGGCGGCAGTCCTTTGCGCGCGGTTCAGTTCGAGTTGGAGCCGTTCCTGCTCGAGGTGGTGCTGGGACGGGCTTGGTATGGGGCGCGCTGCAAAGGATGTGTATGGAAGACTCACTGCTTTCTTCTCTTCCATGTGGATTCTCTCCAGATCCTCCAGTTTCCGTTGGAGCATTGCTAACCTGTCGGTGGTGGTATGGTTTCCCGTTCTTGTCGGTGGCCTGTTCTGTCCACCCGCAGTATCGGTATCATAGGCTCCGGGACCTACAAAATCTGAGGAATGTTTGAAAACCACAAACTCTGGAGCACTTACCGGGTACATCATCCGGTTTGTCGTTGTTGAACCTGTTCGTCTTCTCAAGGAATGCACCACGTTTATATGCATCGTATTCGGGATCTAATAGAGGTTAGCATCGCACCATACTCCATGCCTGTATCTATGGCTTACCTTGCGCGCTGTATGCTCCAGGGCCAGGTACCTCGGAAGCTGTGGGCATTATCATGGTTCAGTTCAGTTGGAGAGTTGTCTGGGATAGACAGGCGCACCTTTTGCAGACGGGAATCTTGACCCTCTTGAGAACATGCTTTCGCCGTTAGTCTTGTGGGTGTCGTTGTTAGTGTGACGTCAAGAGTATGAGCCACTTCGTTGTCGTGGACGATGTTGAACAAGTAGCGCGTCCTCCAAACATGACCACACAAGCGCGTCGCGTCGCGTCAAGCGCCTCCCGACGTCCATGTGATCGTTCCCATGGTCCACTACCGTAAGTACTGTACTTGGTTGAAGTGCTTGCATATAATGGAAGGTAAAGCACATACACTGGGGACGTTTATATCCAGTAATAAAATGAAACTAGCCCACCGCGAGGGTCGAACTCGCAGCCTTCAGATCACTTTGATTACGTGACACAAACCCCGCCATCGTAAGAGTCTGACGCTCTATCCGATTGAGCTAGGCGGGCGATGGAGAACCAGGGCCGGTGATACCTAAGTCGCTCGTCAGCTGTAATATGTTCTCGACGAAGACCAGCGTAAAGAAGTACGACAAAACTACCCTACGCAGAGCAAGAAAGAGGCACAGTCACAAGTACCAACTAGCTTTTCTTTTTCTTCTTACTTTTCTTCTCGTCCGGAGCCGCACCACCCTGGACCTTGGCCTCCTTCCACTTCCGCTTCTTCTCTTTCTGCGCCTCTGCCTCTTGTGCCTCCCTGGCTCGCCGCTCCGCCTCATCTCCCATCTTGCCCAGCTTCCCGAATGGATCCAACTCGCTGTCATCGCCATCGTCCTCGATCATCGCATCCACCTCCCGCTCGCTCAAGGGCGCGGAAGGGGGCTGAGAAGCGGCTGCATTTCGCGAAGATGTTGAGGCAGTTGTGAGGGGTGCCTTAGGGACGTGTTCTGGGGAGAACGGGTCGGGCTGTATTGATCCCACCAATGAGAGCATCTGGTTGGCGATGGTTAACCTGCACCATGACCGAGTCGCGGTAAGTCTCAAGGGGCAGCAAGATTACACGAAAGACGTACCCCACGACCGTAAATTCGAGATGCCCATCGACATCCCCTAGTTTGGTGCCGGTGATCTTGTGGACCCAACGCCCCCCGCCGTGGTCTATATCCTCCTGGGCCTTCTTGCCTTCAGCCTCTTCGACTTGCGCTACACCAAACTCCGGATCGTTCTCTGCGGGCCCGTACTCGAATTCGTAACTGTCCGTAGTTATATGATGTCGGGGTATTGAGACGTTAAACGTTCGGTGTACGAGCAATGATATGTGATCTGGAGAACAGAGATTGATCTTCCCAGCTAGAACCGGAACTTGGGTCAGTACAAACCATTCGGCGATGTTGGTGCGGAATACGTACATAATTTCATGCCTACTTGCGGGCTCCATACCGTCGCGTCAAATGCGACACGACAGTTTGCGGATGGACAGTCCGCTTTGATGGTCGCAACCTTGTCCAGGAACTCTAGACGGTCATGCGCCAGGACGACGCCCTGCAGTGCGGGGATATATCTGCAATCCCAGAACGAAGTGTAGACTTTCCAATTATTCCCCTGAGAACGCACGCGTGCAACGCACATACCTCATGAGCATCGAGTCCAGAAGCTCTTCCACGCCTCCCCGGAGGTCCGCTGCGAACGTAGGCGGGACAGAGACAATCAGCGACGCGCGCACAACCCGGAACGCATCGTCCGTCGCGCGGCCCTTGCCCTTGTCTTGCTTCCCCTTTTTGTGCTTCTTCGTGTCCTTATGTCCATCCTTGTCCTTCCTGGACCGCTTTGTCGAGGGCTCTACCCCGCCCGTCCCCTCCGCCGCAGCTGCATGCTTCCTCTTCTTGGTTTTGTGCGGCTCTGCTACCTGTGGCATCGATGAAACTTCCAAGTGGCGAGACTAAAGAGTATAGAGTGTAAGAGGGCGTTCGAGGCGGCAACAGGACGAGGAGGAGAGGGTGTAAGCTTCGGGCCACCGGGAGCGAGAGAGGTGGTGGTAGAATTTTTGAGAAGCGCCCGGGCGTGGGTGTGTCGCGAACGGGCGCCTGCATAGGGGGATTGTCCCATGCCGGACGTAGTTCGTTGTGCGGTACTGTCACCATCGTTGTGGGCTGGGTTCGGGGCCATGGTGCGTGTGTCTTCTTCTGTGTGTTGCGGAGTGAAGCTGACGAAGCTTATGCACGTCCTGGGCAGTCTTCGCCAAGAGCCATCGTGCAGATCGCCATTGCTGGCGTGAAAATCTTCGGAAAGGCCTTCTACGCTGCTGGGAAGCAGGCTGCAGCGAGTGCGTGAAACCACTATTCATGCCACTAGTGTATACAAAGAATGCGGGGATCATACTGACATGCGCTTTCAGATGCGAAGTATCGGCCGCCAGGTGCAGCTGGCGGTGACGTTGCTGGTGTCGGGAATGCGACCACTGGGTCCGTAACAGACAAGCTGACGCGAGAGCATCGGATGACGCTGGACGAGGCACGGTTAATTCTGAATGTGGAAAAGGAGGATTCGGTGGAGAAGGTCTTGCAGGTGCGTTGCGCGCGAATCACACTAGTCTTGCGTTGCCTATGCGCTGACGCAATTACATGCAGAGGTACGAGCATCTGTTCAAGCAGAACTCCCCTCCCCCACCACCAGAAAAGCCCGCACCACGATCTTCCAAAACCCTTCCCCCAGCACACTCCCACTACCTCCAGTCGAAAGTCGTCCGTGCGAGAGAGCGACTCGACGCGGAACTCAAGACGTCGCTCGCGGGAGAGAACCCCCCACCTCCCCCTCCAGAAGCCCCTTCGTCAAATCCGCCACCCTCATCATAGTCCTCGCCCCGGCACGATTCTTGCGTCTACTCAGTCTCGTGCTTATCTTGCAACGTCCCGTCTTGGCTGTCCCTCGCACTTGCGCACACCCGCACCACTCCGCTTTCGCATACACGTCATACCTTGCTTATACTATAGACCTAATCCACTGTACGATCTGCACACTATTAGCATCACCCTCCCCTCATTCTTACTCGCCGTCCTTCCCGGGGAAGGTGAATGGACGTCTTTGCGACAAGGCAGACTGTGCGAACATGAACATGCCCCTCTAACGAAGATGAGGTCTGTGCGCAACTGCTGTGAGGGTACACTCGAGGCACAATGTACAATTCAACATCCCAAGCTACTTGCAGTGAGCGCTCTATTGCCTCAGTTGCTGTGATAATGGAGATCGTTATTGAGTTACATGGGTTGAGGAGAGCAACGAGGTTCCCTCAGGATGCACGTCGCATGCCACGGTCAATGTCCGGTGAATTATGCATATCCTTCCATGCGTTGTCTGCGTGCGTGCTTGGCAGCAAAGATAATGCCGTTCTCTAATTATAAACGGCGGTGCTCACTATAAGCTTACTCACGACTTATCGCACTTGATATCCGGCTATAGCCGGAACAAGCTGGCTTTCTTCATGTTTTTGTGCATTACGACTTTAAAGAGGTGGCTTCTGATGGATCGGACGGGAGAAATTTCAAGCGGCTGACGGCCATACATACGTACGTTATCTCTCGTATGTCGCAGGGTGGTATGTAGGGAAAGCACGTAAGTAAGAGGACCAAACCGATGAGCACATACCAGCGCTCCATGTGGTGTTGACGGTCAGGTAATGTTACGATTGAGGTGGGACACGGCATCATGAATTCCGATGGAGGAATGGGTCCGACTGGTCGCTGCATGTGCGGTAGCTCGGCCGGCCCTATGCACAAGAATCATCTTGCTTCATCACTACCCCAAAACGCACCGAACATGTGGACCCGTACGACGGATACATTCATCATCCTGACTGTAACTTCACGACGTGGTAAATTCGCCTGCTTAGGTGCAAAGCACTACAATCAGTTTTCTGAAGACCGACGGAGTGGACGTTACAAGGTCAGAGGCTCACCCGAGGCGTAAATATCTCATGGTATTATCTCGCATCGCGCATGGATCCCACGAGATGGCATCATACAGACAGGACCGAGGTTCCGGCGAAGATGTGCAGATCGCCGAGGACGGCCTTCGCAGATGGGCATCGGAGATGGCCCCAGATGGCCTCGAAGCATGAACAGATGAGTGGCGGCGCCGCGTGTGTGGAGATTTGTCTCGAGTAGCTCTTCAGCTGCCTCGAGGGCTACTGCCTGCTAAACAGGTTAGAGCGAGAATCGCGGTATGGAGTGGAGACGGCTCAACCGACAGCACGCGGACAATCCAAAGGCTTGACGAATCCGCAGGAAGGCTCTCAGGTGAGCAGGAGGTTGGAGATCGATGCAGCGTGGCCGTGCGATGGACGCACACCTGCATATCTCAATTGCCCGTCGGAGATGTTGGCGTGATAGGGTTTGGATGGGGTCTCCAAAGGGGCTGTATCCGGGACATCGAGCTGTGCAAGTATCGCCGCAGTCTAGCAACAAGGTATCCAGAGAGGAGGGGGTGGGAGGTACGGCGAAGGGAGTTGAGGAGAAGGTATTGTCGGAAGGGAACGCCGAGGAGAGACGGCGCTTCGGAGAGTCAGATGATGGGAGTGGAAGCGCCCGTGCGAAGGCGGATTTTCGAGGTCGCCCGAAGCTGCGTCTTTTGAGACCGGACGGTCATCTTCGCTATCGTGCACGTCCCCAACCACCTCTTTCTCGTCGGGGACGCTGTCGGGCGATCCCCTCGTAACACTGTCCACCAAGAATATCACCCATTCCCCCCCATCTCCCTCGACATCTCGCCGTACCGCCACTTATAAGCCATCGTCGCCCAGCCCGGAGGGGGCTTTTCCTCTCTTTCTCATCCTCGTTATGGCCCTCGGCGGTCTGGGAGCCATTCTTCTTGCTGGTCATCCGACATACGCACTAGGCCATGTCTTCTCAAAGCTTGATCTTCGCTCCATTTTCTTTGCTGTGGTTTTTGTCATAATCGTCTTGGTTTTGGGTACGTAACTTTTCGCTTCTCCTCACCATGCCTTCTCTTATCGTCTCTGTGATCGTCATCGTGGACCAACGTAACCTCTGGCCTGCAAATCACGATGAATTCACTATGATCGCCGTCGTGCAACAACGTAACCACTGGCCTGCCACATTTTGCTCGGACGCTTGACTTGACGGACGATCAGCGTATCTCACGAATCCTTCCGAGGCTTCCTTCCGAACCCATCTCACAGAACTGCACATCAAGGAGCACATCCGGCAGCTCGAGGGCACCCAGGACGACAGTTCCACTTCCCACGACCCGAACACCCACTTCACGCTTTCGCGTAGGTCCTCCCGGAGCACTCGTAAACCCGGAAGCAACTTCGACCCTCAGTCCCCGTTCCACTTCGTCAGCCGAGCCTCGGTCTCCCTTCGCACCCCGAAACATGTTTTCCAGAATTTTGGCATTCTGTCGATAGCTGCAGTCTATCCGCTGAGCCGCTACGGTAGCCCAGGCCCAGGTCACGCAGAAAACCTCACCCCCTCCGTCTTGGACGCGTGGTACATCGGCATGTTCGGGACCTGGTGGAGGGGCGGCGTTATTCAGAGTCGGTGGCATGAGCTGTTCGAGGGCGGTAAGGATGCGGAAAGGTGCGGGTCTGGCTTATTGAACATAAAGGCACTTGATGTGCTCGAGGGATTTGACGGTGAGTTTCAATCTCTAATGCTAACATGGACATCGAGACGAGCATGTACGCTAGGCTTGCCTTTCCCCACTCCGTCGCATCTGCCACCCGAGGGCCCTGGCAAGGTGAGGGGAACGGAGAGATCGATGCAACGATCGACAAGCAATGTGCCCCGCAGCACCACGCCGCCCCCTCTACCAAAGTCGGCCTCCCTGCCGTTGCATGTGCCCAGAGTCGCTGCCTCTTCGACTCCTCCGAAGACGAACGGATCCCCGCATCGCCACGCGCCAACCACATCTCCAACAAGCGCTCCAGTAGCGCCCGAGCCGTCGCGACCACCTGTGCCCCCAGTGATTGCGTATTCGCCGTCGTCGACCTCGCTGTGGGATTCGTCCCCGATCATCGCCGAGGTACTGCGCCAGATCTCGCAATCCAAGGCTGCAGTGCAGGAGCTCCGCACGCAGCTCGCGGATTTCGGCACGAGCGCGAAAGATGCGCGTGCAACGATCGAGAGCGAGCTCGAGGCGCAGCGGGAGCGCAAGCGCGAAGAAGATGCAGCGCGGGGGGAGCTGAAGACCCGTACGAAGACCCTCGAGGACTCGAAACGGTCCGCGGAGGGCAGCAAGCGGGACGCGGAGAAGCGTTTGCGGGCGGCGGAGAACGCACGTGATAATGCGACAGCACGCATTGAGAGGCTTGGGGAGGAGATCGGGGCACTGAGGAGCCGTATGGAGGAGGACGAGGCGGCGGCGGCGAGCTGCCAGGAGGAGGGAGATGTGAAGGAGCAGGAGGCGAAGGAAACACTGGAGAGGAAGAAGAAAGAGATCAAGGTCGCAGAGGAGGTAGTCGCAGCACTCAATGTGCGCGCGAAGGAGCTGGAGGAAAGGATTGCGCAGGCGGAGGAGGGGTTACGGCAGGCGAAGGAGCAGGCGGAGATCAAGAAGCAGGACCGGTCATTCTATCCGCTCACGGTTGTCCCTACGGTCGAAGAGGACATCGCGATTCGTGCCTGGTCTTCGTATGCGAGCCAGAATCAAACCCGAGAGGCTTCGCAGGACTCGTTCACTCACCACAGCGGCGACATCCTCGAACGGCAGGAGGTGTTCCCTCATCCGATCCAAGCCCCGAAGAGCAAGGGATCGGTGTCCTCCGGTTCAGGAAGCAGCGATACCAGAGAACCCTCGGTATCGCCCCGACCTGCACGCCTCTCTCTCACCAGCATCTCTAATTTGCGCGAGGCGGCGAACCGCGTCCTGTCGGAGCCTGATCCCAACGGCCAGGTGCTCTTGCACCCCCGCGGCTTCGCGCTCTTCGCCGACTTGCCGAGCAACATCTCTACGCAGTCGACGTCGACTCGCTTTTCGCCCTTTGGCGGGAGTGACGACGGGAACGAGCCGTCACCTGCGGACCCCCCTACGTCCACGAGCAGCATCTCGCCGTCGTCGTACATCCCGAGCAGCCTTATCAACTCGCTCGACGGCACAGGCGGCTTCGACATCGAACTCTCGCGTTCATTCCAGTCCGAGGACGATGCGCCCCTTGCCCGGGACTGGCGCAAGAAGGCAGCGTTCCCTCGCCCCCAGCCTGTCGAGAGCCCCGGTACGGGGATCGCCATGTACACGACGTCGCCCTCGTCGCTCACATACCCATCGTTCGACGGTGTGGATAAGGAGGACCCCTTCGAGATCAGGCCACAGCCAGCTCGCCGCCGCTTCACCGCGGATCCCATGGACCTCCAGCGCGCAACACTGCTGCCCAATCGCACCATCTCGGATCCAGCACCCGTGCCCGTCAATCTTACCGAGAGCGATACTCAAGACCAAACCGCTCTCGTGCACCGCAGGTGGTCCTCGCAGCAAGACGCGATCGGGAAGGAGCGCAAAGGACTCAACCCCGAGGCGAAGGCGTTCTCGCTCACGAAACGCAGCTTCCCCTCCCTGCTCTCCGCGCCGTCGCCGCACACGTTCGACCCGCTCGCGCACGCGTCGTCGCTGAGCCTCCCCGCCTCGCTCGCCCCCGACCTCGACGCGCCCCACGGCCCCGGCGGCAGCCACCTCTTCTCGTCCATCTCGATGCGCGCGTTCGCGCCGTCGCCCGCGGAGCGCGAGGCGCTGAAGCGCGCGCTGGGCGGGTCGACGAACACGAGCCTCGAACGCCTCCCGACGCTCTCCGAGGTCTCCTCCGTGTCGAGCATCCCGATCAGCCTGCCCTCGTCCCCCTCGCACTCGCACGCCGTCGCCGTCGCCCCACCGCCCGGCCTCGGTGCGGGCATCGGCGGGGCCCGGAAGGACGCAGGGATGGCGGGGGGCTTTGGATTCGGGAACGGCAGGACGATCTTGGGGCCTGGGTTCGCGTGGCTGCAGAGCCTGCCGCGGGGGCGCAAGTCGAAGTTCAGCCCGTGGGAGGACGAGGATACGAAAGAGCTTGAGGCGGGCGGGGGGCAGTGAACGGATGTGTGCGGGTGTTAAACAGAATGCGAATGCGAGTGCGAGTGCTTCTTGCTACGAATGATCGTGTAGAGTGCTGTGCTGTGCCTTGTAGGGTCGGCGAATAACGCGAATGAGATTATCTATTGTATGTAGAGTCGCCGCGGCGCGCGAGAGACTGAGGGCATATCGGTGGGGAACAAGCAAACAGGTGAGATGAGAGTGAGGGAGAGGGGTGCAAAGAGGAGGGGAGAGCGTCCCCCAAAACCAAGTAACGCAAGCTATATACATAATGGCGGCAGCAACGACGATAGGCAATGACAAGAATATCCCCACCCTCCGACGGCAGTGTGTGAGGTGCCCTCGGCCGTCCACGGGGCTCTCAGCGGGGCGAGGGAAGGCTCCACGGATGCGGAGGGAACGCGCACGGGCAGGTCGGGGCACCGTTATGTGGGTTCTGTCGACGACTTGTGGCTGCAGGTGACGGTCGCCCGTCTTCGACGCCATGCGCCCAGGCACGGCGCACGAAGACCCACCAAGAGGCCGAGAGCCTGTGACTGGTCCCAGGGAGCACTTATGTAACTACATGGTGGTGGGCCGATGTCCTAAACGGGGCCTCGACGCTGTCAGCGTCCCCAGAGAGGAGATACCGAGTCCCGTTCCCCGTTGGTCTCGACGAGAAGCCGCCGGCATCTCGGACTCGAGAAGGATGCAACTGGGTTTTGGGGTTAGCCATGAGTGAAGGACGTACCTCAAGCTCCAAGGTTTGTGACCGGATCACTCGACTTTCCGATTCGCAGAGGGTTGCCTTCTGCCAATGACGTGTGGGGTTTGGTCGGAAATGACTGGGCACGCGGACGGGTCGAGGAGAGGTAGGGAAATTCATTGCTATATTCGTCATGGATATCGCGCGCGGCGAGGAAGAGAGACAACACCTAGAGACCAAGGAGAGTGATAAAGGAGGGTATAAAAATAAATATATGCAGACGGTAACAGCTTTTGAGGGACTGCCGGCGTGGACGCGGTGACGGTCGACGTGATGCGTTTTAGGCATCCGGGATCGAAGAGAGCGTGCGGAAAACAAAGTGTGGTCACGTCAGCTATGCACAAAAACTGTGATTGACAGGGAAACCTGACGTACGCGTGTTATGCGATACAAGGGCATAACGCGCCGCGCCTCGATGAGCGCGTGCTTACGCTCGCGCTTGTGCGTGGGAGCGGTATGTAGGCGGGGTGCGGGCGTGATAGTAATGGCGCTACACTAAACACTCGGCGGCGGCCAGCGTGCGCGGGGGATCCATCCGGCCCTATGAACAGTGGAAGGCAGTAGCGATACACGTACAACGTCCGGAGCGGGGCAGCGACCAATGCGCGATGCGGTGATGCGAGCGGCGTGAGGTGTGATGTGTGTGTGAGGGAAACAGTGGCGAGATCTACAACATGCGTTGCGTTGAAATGCCAGGAAGATGGGAGCAGGCCACCGGCGATGCGGGTATAGGCGGGAGCCTTATGAACACGGAAAACAAGGTGCGAGAAAAAGGGACTTGAGGCGAAGGAGTGTGGAGAAGCCGGCGCAGACGCGAGGTGCTTCGGATGGAATACGGAAGGGAGCCAGTGCGAGGGGTGTCCACGCTGTCGCACGAATGCGATGTCGACAGGGTGTATGACTGGGCGCATCGCGACATGGTGCAGCAGCGGTCTGTGGCGACTAATGAATTGGGTGCGCGACTCTGGTCTGGCACTACAGCCAGCGAGCACTGGGTAGTATGGTGTGCGCGGAGCGGCGCCGTGGGTTATATCGCCGGGTTTAAAATGCCCCGCACGTCGTCGACGTGACAAAGATCCGCAAGGAAAGGGCAGAGGTCGGTCAGCTCTGTATCATGAGGATCGTTAAACCATGATGATACGGGGACGGCGTTGTGGGGGTGGAAGATGTAGGACGCGGGCGAGTTGTCTAGGATGATCGTGTCCTTGACTGGACGCCCTAGTTGTGACAGGTCCTATCCGGTGGTTCAATGTGAAGCCTCCCCCAAATTGACTTCTGTCACGTACCTTCACATAGTTCCCTTTGTGGTTGTAACAACTTTCCCGGAATAGTCTATGCGCAACGGAATTGAATGGATCCAATCGGTCGAGAACAGGGTCGGCATACTGGAGGACTGGATGAGTGTGACACCTTGCACCTTGGAAACAAGGATACCGTACCTTGCTGAGACTCGCGGTGAAAACGACAACCTCGTAGATTTCTCCCATACGTCGGAGAAAATCATCCACGCCTGGGCGTTTTAGTACGTAAAAGTTGTGCCAGTACGCCTCGATTTCTACCGGAACAATGTAATCCGGTGAGGGTACGGCCTGGAGGGAACGTCAGAACCATCGTGGATAACGTGGGAATGGCACCAACCTTTAGGCTACTGTGCACTAACGTCTCATCTAGGTCGAGCACTAGGCATTTTCGACCGACATGTTGGGGCGCAATGGGCGGCAGGAGAGGTTTGGGCTGACCATCCTATGTTGCCCAAGAAGTTGAAGGAAGGATATAATGGACGCATATAGGAAAGCGACTCACGGCGTCGATAGGAATACCAGTCCCCCCGGACTTGATCAACCGCTGTTCCTCATCCTCCGCCTGGTTGATTAAAATCGCTTCGTTGAACTCGCCCTCGTCCGAGAACGAGCTATCCGAATCGTCCGATGCGTCGTGGACGTGCGACTTGTCGTAAAGGGTGGTGGGGGTACGGTTAAGGTTCTCACCCGTGGAACCTGGCGGCTGCACAGCGCCGGATGTTAAGCCGTCTGTCTCTGATAACGGCAGAAGCTGTTTCGTCGGTGTGGGCGGGACGATAACCTCGCCGTCTGGAATCACTGTCGGAATGGCGAGGGGAGGAAGACTCGGCACGGTGACTGGACGCATGCTCAGGTGGGCATAAGGCGGCGGAGATGGATTGTAAATTTACATACCCGTTGAAGATGAGGAGTGCGTTCCGTGGTGAGCGGCTTCTGTATCTTTGAGCGTCTGCTTCTCAGACTCTGGGAGCTGCCCCTCGTCGAGATCGATGGAATGGGTCTTCTGAGTCGCGATGCAGGATTTACAGAGGCGAGTGAACTTGGAGAGGAACGACTTCTTGACCCGCTTTGCGGGTAACTTGGACTCATCTAGTGACGGCAGAAGCTCGGTCAGGATCGTGGACGGGTTGAAACCTTTAGAAAAGGACTACCCATCTCTGCGACGCTTGCCCACAGGTGCAGCGAAGGCTGTCGCACCGTTCTCCTTCTCCTTTGGAGGAGGGAGATCTTCTAACGGGGACTTCTCTACAATAGAGATTGCGGTACCTGTCATGGTTGCGGTAGGCGGATCCGAGTGTGCAGTCAGATCGGACTGGGTGGGGAACGAGGAAGGTGGGTCCTGCCCGTGGCTGCTATGGGTATCGCCTGTTATTGAATGAGCATCCGTTGCCGATGTATCAACTTCGGTAATCTGACTGTGGGTATTCGCGGTGGGTTCTCCGCTTGAGGACGAGCTGCTCCCGCTTCCTTCGCCCGCAGAGACATGAGGAAAAGAAGAGGAGGAGGAGGTAGGAGAGTTTCTGCCTCGGGAGGATTCGCGGTTGAGGTTGGGGGCTGATGGCTCGACATCTCGACCCAGGCCTGCTTCTGACGCCTGGTTCATGTTGCTCCATTTGAGCTGTCCCCCCTGACGCCGAGGATGAGGAAATACATACCTGAACGGGGGCTGAAGGGTGCGACGACCGAGAGTTAGCCATGGCCACGCGAGCTCTGTGCAGGACGGGGGAAGAGGTGGGAGTTCAGACTGCCGTCGCTGTCCATCAGACTCCCTCCTCTCCCAGTACACAGGCGCGCATCTAGCGCCTGTGCACAGCGGCGGCGATCTCACTCATATGCGCATTGCGGACCGTCCCGCTCCTTGTCCCCCCCCCCACCAACGCACATCCACGCTTCATTAGCCTTTGCGAATCTCATCGGCAGACCCTCTTTGCGGTGCTACATGCTTGCCACGCGCCTTGACACACCGGATGGGCAAGCTTCTCGCGGGAACGAGGCATGAAGGGAAACCGTCACATTCGACAATGCATCCGTGATCGCAACTTACTATACCCAGAGTCCCCGCACTTAAGAGGATGTCACCTCATGTTCTAGTAGCAAATCATGTTCGGAACAACGATGTGGTGACATACAGCATATCCGCGCCACGTCGTGGTTGTGAACGGAACAAACTAAGTGGGACAGGCGCCCAAGAACCCGCGGGCCGGCTGGAAATGACACCTGGTCCGTGCGCACGGCCAGGTCGGTATATATACATGGCCCCTAACAGTAGCATTCCTCATTCTTGTGCTCGGGCATGTACTGTCGCCAGTGAGGTTCCTACCGAGGCACAGTCTTTTGCTGATTGCAAATTACACATCCGAACTCGTCTGTTAGCTTCGGCTTTCAGCAATTTTTGGAAACCCCCCTTCCCCGTGACAAACCTTATGGTTCGAGGGATTATTAGATACATTAGGGTAGTTTGCTCGGATGGCAATCAATACATCTTGTTCTTCTACCACCATCTTGTCGTGTGAACTCGAAGAATTTCTTGGGACATCCTCAACCTGCTGTACTGTTGGCTTCATGGCTTTTATCACGATTTCTGGGTTCCCGTGCTCTGGCAAGTCTCGACGCGCTGAGCAGTTGCGAGCCCACTTAGAGGCAAGATTTAAGGATCCATTGTACAAAGGGCCACAGCTCAGAGTCGCTGTTGTGTCTGACGACACGCTCAACATCCCTCGGAGCGTTTACAACGGTAAGCAGGCCATTGGATGTATCGCGCAACAGAGAGCTGACTGTGACACAGATGGACGGGCAGAAAAGCCTGCACGAGGGTCTCTATTCACCGCGGTGCAGAGGCAGATGGGACAAGATACTGTCCTGATTGTCGACTCCATGAATTACATCAAGGGCTTCCGATACCAAATGTACTGTGCCGCGAGGGAACACAAACTTCGGGTGTGCACAGTGAGTCACATTGTCATTTCAACTCGAGCTAACCCTGATCGAGCCAAGGTTTTCGTCGTAGCGACACAAGACCAATGCAAAGAGTGGAACGCCGGGCGGGAAGATGGGTGTTCCTATGCACCCGAGACGTAAGTTATACTATCCAGGATCTCATACGTGACTTCTTACGCCCCCCTTCGCAGTCTCGAAAACCTACTGATGCGGTACGAAGAGCCGTCGTCCATGGTTCGATGGGACTCCCCGTTATTCACCGTCCCCTGGACGGACGATGACGTACCGATCGACGACATCTGGAAAGCGATCACGGAGGGCAACGTGAAGCCCCCAAATGCTGGAACACAAGCGGTAATCGCGGACTTTCCCATCACGCTGTGCATCGAGAGCCAACCTGACCTTACTGGCAGGTTCCTAAGGCTCCGACGGACGCACTCCGCACGCTCGAGCACGTTAGCACCACGATGGTGGCGGCGATCATGTCCGAGCAGGCTGCTGCCGGTGGTTTCGGAGGTCTTGTTATTCTGCCCCTCTCGGCAACGCTCAAGCCGAAGGTGCACCTGCCCTCCCGCAATATCACGCTCTCCGAGCTGCAGCGTCTCAAGCGCCAGTTCGTGACCGTGCACAAGAAGGCGATCACGCTGGGGACGACCGAGAAGGGCGCGGTGGACTGGAGCGAGGAGAGCATAGCAGACAAGTTTGCAGTGTACATCGAGGGCAATCTGAAGCCGTAGGCGCGCGCCGATTCACGATCGGTTTCACGATCGACGACCTTGTTCGGCGAAACATTCATTAGCGTGTGGTATGGAGCGGCGCCCAGCCTCCTCAACCTGAACCCGGTCTGTCGGTAGTTTGCCGCCCTTCCCGCCTCTCATCCGGATCCTCCCCACCTCCGCTTTCTGACGGACGAGAGACACTAACGCAATAGGGGCAGTCTACCTTTCCCTCCGCGAGGGACGCCGAGCCTAAATGTGCCTGTGTCGAAGCCTCTTGGGATATGTCATGGCCTCACCCTCTTCTTCATTCTCTCGTCTTCCAGACACTGGCAGTCCAGAACCCTTGCCTCATAACTCTCCTTGAGCTTCCGCAGGGGAGCGCGGCCACCACCTCTTCCTCGCGATGCCGGCACCCGTGCTCATGTCTGGCCTGGAGGCGCGAGGACAGATTCAATCTGCGGGCTATTTCCCTAGCGTCGGGAAGGAGGTGTTGAGTGCGCTGGTCCATCTCCTCGGTGAGTAAAGTTCCAACTCTCTCTTCGGCATGCGGAGGAAAGTAATGCGTCATAAACAGGGCTTTCCATCATCTCTGGTATGTTGTCAAGGAAGCTCGAATGGGTCACTCGCCGTCCTTCCTGGCCGCGCCTTCTGGTCATCTTCAACCTCATCGATTCGTAAGTCGCTTCTTGGGATCCCTTCGTGTCTCGCATTCTCATGATTTCGACGCGACGTCATGTCAGCTGGGCCTTCATCTTCACAAGTGCGTGTCCTGCGGTTACTCGTCTTCCTAGCTTGGCAAGACTGACATGTGTTCCCGCTCCAACGTGTAGTCGCCATTCTGGTCCATGGCTTGGGGATGGAGCTCAGCATAACCGTATGCGTGATGGGGATTTTGAGTTGCATCATCTTCTATGGAACATCGAAGATATTCATTTATCTCTTTCTCGGTGCGTACGGCCGGCCCACTCATACACCGCCACCCTCTCACTTTAGCGTCGAACTCCCAGCCGAGAAGGTATACGCGGTGTGGGCAACCGGTCCCAGAAAAGGACGGCAGCACTGCAAGGTGTACCTCGCATGTGTAGCACTCGTCAGCTGCTACGTCGGGGTGGCGGTGTTGATGATTTTGGGTGCGTGTATACGGCTCTCTGAGACGAAAGCCTCCACTGATCCTCTCTATCCTGACTCTCCGTGTCCCGACATGGTTCAGAACGCGTCGCCGTTTCAGATGACCGCGGGATGTGCTATATTGGTTTGAGGCGCGTCTCTTCCGTTTTACTGCTCAGTTACGATGTGTATGTCCGCACCGTTTTTTTTTTTCCCTTCCCAGCTCGCCTCCTGATGCGCTGTTATAGACTTGTAAACGTACTCCTCACCTCTCTTTTCGTATGGCCCTTGCTTCGCAAGCAGCTAACACCGGCATTAAGAGCGATAGCGATCCGCAATCTCTGGTGTGTAGCTTCGCGTTATCCTCGATTCCTGTTGCGCCTTCGCGCTCTGACACTTTGCGCGCATTCTCTCAGGGCGGCCGGTGTTGCCTTATCCACCTCGACGGTCAACACCCTCGTAATCACCCTACTGGGTGGCACACAGTTGGCGTGGGTCTGCCTCGCCAGCTGCGGCATCGATGTGAGCCCCGCCCCGCCCGTCGCATCGGATGTCTTCTGATACCTTGTGCTCCGGTTCCACAGGTAATCATCAACGCTATCACCCTCACCTGGGTTACGTCCGCCTTCTCTCCCTCCATGCATGACTCAGAGGATGATCCCAAGTTTTTCGACACGCTGACGGGCTCCGCCGCCATCTGCACCTTCGAGTCAGACGTCGCCCCCGGCCTCTCCACCTCGCCCACCTCGTCCGTCGGCACCACCAACATCCGCTTGTCGTGCTTCTCTAATGCTCCCATGGACGTCGCGAATTTCCCGTACGCAGACGGCCCGGGCGATAGCGCCTGCGCGAGAATGTCCCCGAGTCTCCTTCCAGAATCGATGCTCCATCCATATCCGTACCCACCAACAACTGTCGAGGAGGGTGAGGTGTGTCCAGATAAAGAGAAGGGAAGGGACGACTTGGAGGATGGGAAGGACCGCACGAGGCACATCTGTTCACCGGCATGCTCGTTATCGTCCGTGGGGGCACCCCCCGCGAGTCTGCCTCTTCCGCCTCGGTGGCGGCAGCGGAGTGCCACATCCCCTGTGTCGAGGCGGGACCAGCACAGAGAGGCACGTTCGTTCCCCTTAGTGTGTTCTCACGGAGAGATTTCCGCTGACCGTTTGGTTAGATTATTATCATGGAGTCAGGGCTGACGGCGGCCGCGTTCCCAAACGAGGACGCCCCTGCACCACCACCGCATTCATTATGCCCAAGCTCGTCTGAGACGAGGACGTCAACGAGGCCGTCGCATTGTGTACACGACGATTGGACTCGCGAACATGTATCGAGCTAGCGCATGTATCCATAGGGAACGCTAGATGGTGTATGTGTAGTTGTACAGTAGATGTACCCGTCGAAAGTATGAACCAAAGCATTCGTGAGGATAAATGTCAATGAGCACTCCCATACATGGCCCGCCTAGCTCAATCGGATAGAGCGTCAGACTCTTAAGGCTGCGGGGCACATTGGTCAAGTGATCAAAAGCGATCTGAAGGCTGCGAGTTCGACCCTCGCGGTGGGCTAGTTTCTTTTTCTCGCTCAATGGAAATGTCCACTATGGTGCCGTAATGATATGGGTCCATGCTCCTAGTCATAGTTGGTGTGCCCTGCCATTAAGTCCGTTGATTGCAGAGCCTACACAATTGAATAGGGTGTGGGTGGAGGGTGAGGTTGATTTGGTCGAGGAAAGGAAAATAAGTGGATAGCGATTGTCTCGGTTGGTCAATGCGACTCGTTGAGTTCAAAATAATGTTGTAACTGCCAATGAAGATGAAAAATGAACTAGCCCACCGCGAGGGTCGAACTCGCAGCCTTCAGATCGCTTTCGATCACGTGACCAATGTGCCCCACAGCCTTAAGAGTCTGACGCTCTATCCGATTGAGCTAGGCGGGCCATGTGCCTTTTACACTAGGAGATAGGACGAACAGCCTGCGTTGGAGCTTTGGATCCCAGGTTCTGAGCGAGAACCAGGCAAGAACCCAGGTGGCGATTGAGTGACTGATGAGTGACTGGCCGTGACTGCCTGGCTGGAACGCTCGTAGACGCCGGGCTTTTGCGGGCATCGATGTCGGTTTTCTAAGTGAACCTCTGATGGAGCAGGTTTCTATGAGTTGCTGCATACTTCTTTCGACATTCTCAACGTCTGCATCTGCATAGATTTGGATATTTTGTGAGGCAAAACATGGCATCTCAAGGGGGTTACTGGGGTTCTGAACTGAGAACTGAGAACTGGTACAGGCCGCCTTAAACAAACTTATACTAATGGAGGCGTCCCTAAATCTCGACGATCCGTGATATTAGGACCGTTCTTGCTCAGAACCTGATATACCGTATCGGAACAGAGCCTTATTGTCGGTAATTGCAGCCCCATGTCTGGGGGTTGGACTCTTGGAGAGGGCAGGATCGCAGTTGAGCTACTAGCGTGATCAATGGATGAGGCAGTAGAACTCGAAGGGTTGGTAAGTCTGCTCATCTGCAGGTATGGTTCGATAGGGATGTTCCTAGCAGGCCATGCAGATTTCCTAGCGGTGGTGACCCGGACTATGCTTCGAGGGCAGAAGCAGGAGATGCATCCTGCGTTGACTCCCAATAGGTAGGCTGTTCAGTGATGTTGCTCGGTCCTCAGCGAACGACCATATTCCAGTCTGTCTCACGGACTGACGGATCGAACACAGGGGGGCATGGCGTGTGTCAACCTTCTCGGCATTAATCTGGAGGTCCTGACCTGTCCAAGGGCTCAAGTATGCGCCCCCCGGGGCGCAGCATGTTTCCGCTATTCACCCCTCCATAAGCTGTCGTGCACAAGCCGAAAATAATTCACGACCCACCCGAGACTTCCTAAGCTCCCTCCAAGGACGGCCGTCATCCACAACGCATGTCAAGCAGGTGAGAAGGCGCAGATGATACCCGCAGCGAATGCGGGTGTCCTGTGCCCACAGCTAAATAGCGACCACGTCCTGTGGCCGCCTGATGTCTCCCATCCATTCAGTGCCGCATTCAGTCTCGCGACGCGCTGTGTGACCGCTGTGCGGCGCGCGACCAAGCCCCGAAGCGAGAAGTGGAAGCCAGCAGGCACGCTGCACGTCAGCGATCACGCCCCGCGCCGGCAGACGAAACTTAAGCTTGCCCAGTCCAATCGGTGCGTGGGGAGCGAGCACGGTCGACGCGGCAACGGGCGCAACAAGGGCCAACAAAGCAACAAAGCAGAACGTGAGCAGGAAGCGAGAATAGGAATAGAAATAGGGAAGCACTGGAATGGATATTAGAAAAAGACCGTGGTACTCTGGTGCACCGCCCGTTTCCCCTTCTTCCCTTCTGTCTCCCTCCCTGCCACCCCCGCATTACCCCACACTCGCTCGCCTCCCCTCGCCGACAATCCCTACCCAGTCCATTCCGTCCTCCATAACCTGTGGAACCTCTACGGGATGATAAACAAAAGAAGCCAAGGACGAGGCGACTAGACCTCGGACCCGACACGGCTACGTCTAGCTTCTAGCTATGAGAGTACGACGCGACAGGACCGCTGGCCGCGACACAAGGCGTGGTCGCCCGCGCGCCATCGAGGCGCTCAGTTCTTCTCGTCGGTGTTCTTGAGGATCCAAGGCTCGGCGGAGACGAACTGCTGGGTGGGCACACCGAGCTCAAACAGCCTCGCCACCGACGCAGAGAAGCTGCAACACAAAGGATTCCCACGCGCGGGTCAGCCAATCGGTGAGTGCCAATTATAGCTTGAAGGAGCGGAGAGCACGCACTCCTTGAACCAGAGGTCCTCGTCGTCGGCGTACGCCTTGACCCACTTCTTGAAGTTCTTGTCCGTGACGAGCACGTAGTCCGCGGGGAGCATCATCAGGCTCTGCGTCTTCTTGTCCTCGAGCTGCTTCGGCCCGTTCCACTTCTTCCACACCCACTTTTCCTCAAGGAGGAGCTTGTAGAACGAGTTCGTCACGCTCGTCGGCGAGAACGTCCACGGGCCGTCGTAGCCCGAGCGGTCGGCGTGGCAGCGGCCCAGCGCATGGCCACCGATGAGCGCAACGATCTCCTGGTCGTTGAAGCTGTCCGAAGGCAAAGAAGTTAGCGTCCACCATCACAGAAAGACAGCACGCATCACATATTACATACCCCATGCGGTAGAAGATCTGTGCGGCAGGTCCATGACATGTGTCAGCTAAGGTCGCACACGTGTAATCTCTTTGCACGGGAGATACTCACGTTGCGGACGTGGTCGGCGCCCTGGGAGGCGTCCGGGAGACGGCCGTCAGGCGTGCACTGCGCAGCGACGCCGTCGACACGGCCGGGGCGCCAGGGGATCTTGGGCCCACCGAGCTCCTGGATCGCGGCGACGCCGGACAGGGTCCAGAGGTCGCCGTACGAGATCCAGGGGAACTCCTGCTTGACGGGCTCGAGCAGGCCGCGGGCGATGTTCAGGCCGTTGTTCGCGCCGTGCTTGGATTCGGGGTCGAAGCGCATCGTCGCGTAGTTGCTGCGCATCCATACATCGGCGCCATAAAGAACGTGTCATTCCCAAAGATATCGGAAACGACGTGGAAAGGGGCGGGGCGAGAAACGGTGTCACTGTCAGCGGACGCGAACAAGACCGGAGACCGGCGTGGGAGAGCCATACCTGCCACCAGTCCCGGTCTCCTTGTCGTACGTGCCCGACGAGTGCCAGGCGAGACGAAGGATGACGGGGCCGTATGAGCCATCTGCGAATGCCCAAGAATGCCCGGTGCGTGAGTACAACGCGCACGACGTCCGGTCGCCGGATCGAAGGGGAAGGGCGACACGCACCGTCGTAGTTCTTATCAGCCGCCTGGTCGAAGATTTCTGCAACGCGGTTGTACACCTACGGGGGCGCACGGTCAGCACGACCGTTCCTGTACCACCCCGCTGCAGAACACAACGGAGATTCTGGGGAGATGACAAAGGACGAGGGACGGGAAGACACTGACCTTTTGGTAGTCCTCCTTGGTCGGGACGTAGTTGGCCGCGTGGATGCTCGCCTTGGTCTCGGTAGCCGAGTCGGAGGAGAAGACGTAGTAGGCACCCCCTGCGAGGGCTGCGGCACCGAGGGCACCGAAGATAGCGACGTTGCTGCTCTTAGGGGGAGGAGGAGGCGCACTCTCGGTCGCGTAACGACGGACGGCGGCGTTGCGCACTGCGACGCGGGGCGACACACGTGCCGCGGAGGCCGTCGTACGGCGTGCGGATGCTCTGAGGGCTGCGAAAGACATAGTGTGTGCTGGATAGAGTGTTGGAGGGAAAGTGATAGAACGAGAGGGACAGAAAGAGGGAACTGGACGAGGACTGACAAGGAGGCCCAGGCGTCCCGTTCGCGACCTCTTTCCGCACTACACAGAGCGCTTAACCCATTATAATGCACACATGATTGGTTCCCTCTGACTAATTCGGCGATTGCTCATTGGGCACACCTCACGTGTGGGCGCTTTACCCCACATATCGACGGGCGACGTCAGCAGTGTTGTTGATCGCCGGTGGGCCAGAACTTATCCAAACCTGCAGACAAGTCAGACAGTCCGCTCTTGGGTAAGTATGATTCAGATTACCTGCCAATGTTTGGAGCTCTGAATATAAATATTGACTATTGGAGGACAGGTCAACAACCCATGTTTCGCAGTGTTCCCCCACATGACACCGAAAGCCTGGAACAACCCAGTGCACGCCGATGATGACGGTTTCCGCGGATATCTCGTCATTCTGCAACGGAAAATCGTTACCGCGTCTTCGCAGAAATGCTAGGGACGGACAGGAGATCAGACGTTCGGGCCGGGTAAGCACTCCATAATATTCTGTGTTCAGCTTCAGGTTACCATCTCTGCGAGAAATCTGAAGCTGAGCGAGGTTCACAGCCGCATGCCCCGCGAGGAGGCCTGGACTTGACCTGGACAATGCGCTGGATTCCAAGAAGACGATAAATAACAATGCAGACACTCACGACGAGGGCATTCAATTCAGCCCAAGAACATCCGGCCACCTTCGCCGCTAATCCATTTAGGTGTACGGTGCTCGTAGGTGAAGTGGTTGTGAGGCGACCGGATAGGCTTTCAAGCTGCGAAGCCGATGGAGGGATAGGGCCCACCCAAGCACGAAGTAATAGATAACGATTGGGGGGAAAGACTGTGGTCCCTAGAGCAAAGGTAACAATCAGGCATTAGTATCGTTGTATGCGTCCATAAATAAACAGATACAATAACAATATGGCTTGGTCTTATTGGGAGAACAACGTCCTGCCCCGGAGGTCAAGTAAGATGAAAAAGAAACTAGCCCACCGCGAGGGTCGAACTCGCAGCCTTCAGATCACTTTGATCACGCGACACATACGCCCCGCCACCCTAAGAGTCTGACGCTCTATCCGATTGAGCTAGGCGGGCGATGACGGTATGAGGGCACTGTTCTACATGATGTTACTGCTCATTCCCCCACTACGGACAACTCGTTCCTCAGCCTCAGCCTAGATACAAGGTACAGTACTCTCTTAAGTTCAAAAGAAAAGACAGTAAAGGACAGATGATTCGATGCAAAACAACGGAAGGCGTGACCCTATGCAAAGGGACTCGGACGTGTGGTGCCGCTGGTGCGTCTTCTTCTCCTGAAATAAAATCATCCATGGGCCGGACAACGACCGTCCCGTCCTGCGCTGCACACCACAGCGCCTTCCCATCCGGAGTGAAGGCTACGTGGTCCACCGCGTGTCGGTGCTCGCAGAATGTCTTCACGTGCGACCCATCACTTGTCCTCCACAACCGTACGGTCTGATCTCGCGAAGCCGTCACGATGTGCTTCCCGCACGGAGAGAAGCAAATATCGTGAACCATACCTGTATGCCCCTCCAGGGAGTGTAACTCGACACCTGAGTGTGAGTCCCATAGCTTCACCGTCCGATCGATCGACTCAGAAACCGTGGACAAGAGCCTCCCATCTGGTGAGAACGATACATGATACGTGTTCGTGCCCCGTGTATAGCCCCTAACCAGCTGCGTTTCCTCCCGGGTCCCGACGTGCCATATTTCGGCTGCTGCATGCCTCCGGAGTCGAAAGCAGAGAGAGCGGAAGCCTTGGCCTTGATGTACATTCGCAGGCGGACCGTGGATGGGCGGGTGCACAATGCCTGAGGCGACACATCGGACGTTGTGGCTGCCAAAAGAGGACACTGAGACGAGGTGGTGGCCGTCAGGAGAAAAAGCGACGTGCACTACCTTCTCGGAGTGCTGGCTGACGACATCGAGGTATTGGAGCGCATGTGCGTCCCAGAGCCGCACGGACCCGTCCTCGGACCCGGAGGCAATGACACAGCCATTAGGGCGCCATGCGCAGCTAGAAACTGCTGCAGTATGTCCCTCGAGCATGATGGCTTTGGGTGTGCCTTGGCCGAGGTCCCAAACTGCTACATTCCCGTCTTCGCCGCCGGATACAAGACGTCGACTGTCCGGGGAGAACGCAAGTGACCGGACGAATGTGTATCCGTGGGCGGTTCATTGTTGGGCTACCTTTCCATCCGTGTTCCAGAGGATGATGGTAGAGTCTCCTGATGCACTCGCTATCCACTTGCTGTCAGGCGAAGCAGCGAGAGCAGACACACGTTCATCGTGTCCAACAGAGAGAACTTTGGGATCGACAGTCAGTTAACCTCCAACCAGCGATAGATGCGTGCCAGAATTCACCTGTCGTGGAGTTCAGCGCGACTGCACCACGCCGCGATAGTGCAGGAAGTTGCTTTTCAATCTCGCGAGTCCAAAATACATTTCTGCCAGCGTGCAGGAGCTCCGTGACGTTCCACACGAGTCGGGGCTCGGAGAATTTGAGCATGGTGCGTTCCAACTCGTGCGACCCGGATTCACCGCCACGCCTTGGGTCCTTGAAGATGTCCAGGACATGCAGGACGCGATCCACCTCGACCTCGACCACGACCTCCCTCAGCATCGGGGCATGTACATTCTTCAAGATCTTGACGGCGCTAGAGATAAAGGGGCCGAGAGGGTAGACCTGGGGACGAAAATGCAGCATTAGGCGTCGCAGCTGGGACTATGCCGGACCGAGAAGAGGCGTATATTCTGGATCCACTGTAATAGGACGGGGAGACGATGAATGACATATGAAACTCCGAAGCTCAACGTAGCAAACCTACCCTCCGTCATTTGGAGGCTCTCTACGGTGGATGGTGCTAAATTCGGATCAAAAAGCACCGCGACCGCAGACGCGTCGCCATTGCCTCCAGGTAGGCGTATAAAAGAGGAATAGATCTACAGTGGAGGGACTACACTTCAACTTCGCGCACCGAGAATAAGCCAATGTCACTTACAGTTAACCTCTTCAACCGCGTTTGCTTAGCCATGCATCGCCTCATCGAATACAGGTATTCTTGGTCTCCCGCCATTTCGATATTGACGTCGGTACAGCTGAGATGCACTACATTCGGGAATGCGAGGAGTAGCCGGGCGAAGTGGAGATTCGTGGCAAAAGAAACACTAGAGAGACGTAGGCTTTGTATGTGGGTCCCGAATCGCCGAAAATAGCTGAGGCTAGATTGATATATGGGGGGAGGAGAATCGGACCCGCGGCGTTGTTCGAAGACGATTTCGGAAAGATCGGGGAGAATATGAAGCAGGGGGAAAGAGGACAAGACGTTGCCGTCGACGACTATCGAGCGGACAAGGGGCTTGAGGCCCGGGTCGGCTTGAAGCAAGTCAAGAAATGCGAAGACGTGAAACCTGTCCCTGCACTGGATCTGCCCAAACCTCACGCAGCGTGTGCGGGGGCGGAGTTGGCGGCAAGTAAGGGCAATGCTGGATAGCGTTTTCGGATAGTCTGCAGAATGTTCGATGATCCTCTCGATTACCTCCCATGGCAGCAGGGGTTGCTCCATGATGGTTCGACTTGGAGGGTGAGATGGAGATCCGAGGGAACGCATACAGCAGAGCAAGGGGGGGATTCGGGTTATTGCCTGGGCAATCGCGGTCCAGTTAATATCCTATGGAGAAGTGGCGATGAACACAGGAAAGCGTATAAGGTTCACCAAATAACTTTGTTCCCACAACATGATACAACCCAAGTATTCCCTCGAAGTATTCCGTCGGATCTGGCCGAAGATAAACATAGCACCTGAAGAATCGGATAGTGAACTATGAAAATCGGACATCTGACAAGGTCCTGGAGCATGGCAATGAAGGCGAGATGCCAGAGAGACGGTCCACGGTCTGAAATATTATCGGACCGCATCAGCGGCATGATCGGGCGCACGACCCAAACTCCGGCCCCACATAACCATGGGTGCTGGATATAAGTACTTAGAAATTCATATCGTCAGCGTTCACGTCCACAATGACATAGGAAGCATGATCGCACCTTTTTCATTCCTTTCGCTCCCCTCCCTCCGATAACAACTGGGGCACGGGCGCGCTCTGGGAGCGGAGACGTTCAAAGCAAGGGTGGATCTGGAAGCAGGTACGAACCGTACGGAGCTTTGCTACAAATACAAAATGCGTGGGTCACTAAATGCAGCGGACACTTTCCGTCGCCGGTCATCGAGATGGTGAGGAGAGGGTATATATATAGTCATACAGATATCGTGTCCATCCAAAGCTCGAGGGGGCAGCACCCCAGCTCCAATCGAATAGCGTTTCTCGAATCAAAATCCGGATTCTTTGTGCCGCAGCAGTCTCGACAGCGCGCTCTTCCCGCACACCAGATGAGTTTTTTTTTTTTGGGGGGGGGGCGACAAAACCGACGACTTGCGTAGGAGACGGTCACGCAGCCACGGAGACGTCGACGTCCATCATGTCCTCCGGGAGCAGCCTCCGCCGGCCCTGGTCGCAGCGCTTCAGATACGCGGGACACCTATCCCCAAACACCTCAAGTCCGTCGAGGAAACCGTTCGGGAGCTTGTCCTTGCGCTGGTCCCACGGCTTCACGTCAACGAGGTCACACCGGTCGAGGCACACGAGGATCATCCCGAAGCTGTACGCATCCGCGAGCCGTGCGTCCATGCATTCCCCGCGCAGGATCTCGGGCGCGGAGAACGGCCGCGTGCCGGGGTATATGCGCTCGACCTTGCGCGCGGGCGCGGGCAGGAGGGACGGCAGCGTCGGCGTTTTCGGCATAAAGCGCGTGTTCATGCGCAGGGGCGCCGTGGGGGGCGGAGACGGCGGCGGCTCGTCGTCGTACGGGTCGTCGGGCGACGCATATATGGAGTCGGCCGACACGGACCGCCCGAAGTCGAACAGCTTGATCGTATCGGAGACGTGTGTGACCTGGATGTTGAGCAGGGACAGGTCCCCATGGCTGAAGCCATACGAGTGGAGGTGCGTGAGCCCGTCGAGGAGCTGGTTGTGGTAGTCGACCTTGTGCGCGCGCGAGAGCGTGTCCTTCTGCGCGCGGATGACGTCGTAGAGCGTGCGGCCCTCGAGGTACTCGAGCACCATGCCGACGTTCTCGAGCGCGCCGAGGAAGGCGCAGATGTTGCGGTGGCGCGCGACGGTCGTGTACACGCGCAGCTCCGCGAGGAACTGCGTCGTCACGTCCCGCGCGTTCGACTGCATCTCGCCGTTGATCTCGAGCTGCACCACGTTCGGCTTCTTCACGACGCACTTGAACAGCTCCGAGGCGGACCCGGCCGCGATTGGTGCGAGGCTCTGCGTCGGGTTCGGAGGCGCGGAGTACGATGTCGGAGTGGGGAAGGAGAAGATCGAAGCCGGGTTCGTGGGTGGATGGTAAATGGGATTGGACGAATGCGAAGTTGCCTCGTATGTTCGTGGGGTCTGGCGATGCAACTGTTTCGGCGTTCGATGGGGTTCATTGACGAGGGTTTCCTCTGTTGTGGATGGAAGAGCGGATTGAGGAGGCTTTTCATCGCCTTCGTCGAGCTCAACTATGCTTTCGAAGGCATATGAATGTTCTCGAGCAAATCTGGGATGACTGGCTGCACTCACCCATCCACCAATTCTTCTTCGAAGTCAGCGTTATCCGCTTCAAATTCAGGTGTCTCGACATGGCGTCGCGATGTTCTGCCCGCTTTTCCTCCTCCGTTAAATGTGTGCGATCGTGAGCTTGGTTGAGAGAGCGAGAGGGGTATTGGAGGCAAGGACAAGATGAGGACGAGATGAGGATACGAAGCATACGTATGGACAACGTTGGAACAAGGATCACACGTGCCATCAATCAGTGCAATCCAATGTCGGGCGCCAATCTAATCTTCCTCCAAAAGGTAACCACAGAGCAAGTTATTTTTAGTATTACGTTCGACTCGGGCCCGCATGGCCGCAAGGCCGACTTTATTCCTCCTACTCACCTCCACATACGCTAGCATACGCTGCGCACTCTCCGCGCCGCTGTAACCCCGACTCGTCTACAATACTTGGGACGGAAAATTCTGGTCTAATTCTGAATACTGAACCTCCTAGAGTCCGAGGAAGAGACCGCGAAGGTACCCTTCCATCCTCATTCCGAACAGTGAACGACCTCACTGCACGCTGCCTCGTCTAGCGGATCTCGCGAATGGCGGCCCTCGGAACACGATGTGGTAGGAGTATGTCTCCAGCTGAGTTACTTCGAATGTTGCTAATGTACAATGAAAACGACGACGACTACGAGGGGATGAACCAAGATAACGAATAGTGCTACAAGTAATACTAGTAGTGATGACCCGGGGGACACAAAACCGTTCGAGCGCAGACCGGTACCGTCCAAGCGCGAGCCTCACAACTACACCGAGGACCCGAGGCCTCTTACAGGACACTCCGCTGCCACGCGGCCGGGCACCCGTCGCGGACGGCGAGGTAGCCCATGAGGTCGCTCGTCAGGAACTCGCTCGGCCACTCCTTGCGCACCTGCGCCTTCAGGTACTTGGACACGATGTCCAGGTTCTCCGCCGTCAGCGTGGCGCTCGTGAGCGTCGGCGCGGTCTCGTCCACCAGGCGGTCGATCCACTGCGGGGTGATGACCTCGCCAGTGTCCGACGTCCGGATGCTGTACTTGCAGTACTGCCAGAGCTGGACACGCGTGATCTCCGCCGTCGCGGCGTCCTCCATGAGCCAATGGAGGGGGATGCAGCCGTTGCCGCCCAACCAGGCAGCGCTGTAGCCGAGCGACGTCGCGACGTTCGACTTCAAGCCCTCAACAGTGACCTTGCCGGGCACGTTCGTGTTGAGGAGGTCTGCGGCGGCGACTTTCACGTCTTCCCTCCGAACGTGGTACTGAAATAAAGTCAATATACTCGTCTCTGTGCGTTGTGTCCATAAAACTCACCTGGTGAGGGCCGAGCATGTGCTTGTTGAAGATCTCCATAGCGATTTGGTTGATGAGAGGGTGAGCAATCCAAGTGCCGTCGTGGCCGTTGGTGACCTCACGGAGCTTGTCAGCGCGGACCTTGGCCATCGCAACCTCGTTGGCCTGCGGGTCGTTCTTGATCGGGATCTGGGCGGACATGCCTCCCATGGCAGCGACTCTCCGCCTGTAAGCGTCGAGTGAGTATATGCGCATTCTTCTTGATGAAAGAAACTCACCTGTGGCAGGTCTGGATGAGGAGACGGACGTAAGCGTCCATGAAGCCGACCTCCATTGTGACGTCCTTGCGATCGGGAAGCACGGCACTCCGGTCAGCACGACGCCGCTTGATGAAGCTAAAGATGTAATCCCAGCTGAAAAGAAAAACGTAAGCTGCCCTGCCTCCTTCGCACCCTTCATGTCGTACTCACCGACCGCAGTTCAGCCCAGCGGAGTGCGTCCGGAGCTCGAAGAGGATCTCGTCCATTTGGAACGCCGCAGGGAGCGTCTCGATGAGGACGGTTGCGCGGATGGTGCCGCACGGCATGCCGATGTACGACTGCGAGAAGTTGAAGACGTCGTTCCAGAGGCGGGCCTCGAGATAGTGCTCCATCTTCGGGAGGTAGAAGTACGGCCCGGAGCCGCGCTTGACGAGCTCGTGCGCGTTGTGGAAGAAGTAGAGGGCGAAGTCGAAGAGCGAGCCGGAGACGGGCGTGTTGTCGACCGTCACGCGGGGCTCGTCCAAATGCCATCCACGGGGACTGTTGGGATAGGAGGTCAGGAATCCAGAAGGTGGCGTGAGGGTACTTCTGCATTGTGTATGCGTACCGGACAATCAGGACGGCAGGCTTTTCAGTAAGCTTGTATGGCTTGCCATTCGACTCGAAGTCGATTTGGCGGCGAATCGCGTCGCGGAGGTTGATCTGGCCCTGGATCATGTTCGCGAACGTCGGCGAGCACGCGTCTTCACCGTCCCGTCAGCTCTTACGTCCCCAAACTCGCTTCGGCAACAATAAAACACGCACCTTCGAAGTCAGCCATGAAGGTCTTCGCGCCGCTGTTGAGCGCGTTGATGACCATCTTCCGTTCAGGGGGGCCAGTAATCTCGACGCGCCTGTCCTCCAAGCCGGGGCCGGGAGGGGCGCAGAGCCAGGAGGGGTCAGCGCGGATGTGCTTGGTCTCGGCGGGGAAGTCGAGCAGCTGGCCGGCATCGAGCCTCTGCTGTGCGGCCTCGCGGGCAACGAGGAGGCTCTGCCGGGTGGACTCGAAGGTCCTGTGGAGGGCGGCGATGAACTTGAGCGCATCCTCGGTGAGGATCTGGGACTGCGCGTCCTGCGCCTGGGACGAGTGGATCTGGACGCCTTGGACCATTGTGGAATGCTGCGTTGCGTGTAGTGTGTGGGAGGCAGAGAGATAGGGATAGGAGATGGTGCGTCCCGGAGGGGCCCTGGGGTGGCGTATAAGTAGTGGCGGCTCCCCGCGAGACCGAACGCGTCGTTTGTGGACGTCATTTCTCTGTAACTGCATTCACATGTTTGCTTGTTTCAGCCAGTGGAGGCAGCGGACCCCGGGACCCCTCCTCCGTCCAGGGCCTCGAGCGCCCGGACGGCAGGCCACACGGAGCACTCCAGGCCACACGCCAGCCCGTCCCAACCAGACTGTGTCTCGCGCAAGTTACAGCCTCCGCGCTATTGGAAATCTCCTCTGGATCCGCGCTCGCCGTACGCGGGGCTCCTTTCCGGCTCATCGACAAGAGGCACCGGTGCCCTCGTGAATATCATCTCCCCGCGCCCCGCAGTTTCCTGCTGATCCGTCACGGCCCTCCACGCTCCAGCAGTTCGAATATTTCGGGCAGGCGGAATCCCCGCCCGAAATGTCAACTGTGGTCTCGGCGTTCGGTACCACGTTCTCGCGTGAATACATGGCCCGGGTTCTGGAGTTTCCCGGGATGTGTGCGAAGGCTCGCTTAGATAAAGGGCGGAGCAAGTGTACCTTGTCCGTGAATCGATAACGGCAGGCCAATTGTCACGTTCTACGACGAGCGAAAGTATCGACAAAAACAGAGTAACACCAACAGGCAATGTACGTATGGGAACGACCCCGGAGAGCCTGTATGGCACTTAGTACATATCGGGTTCGCATTGCGAACATCACGCTACGGCACTCAATCGGGAACAACTGCTTGTAGTCCATGCCTATCAAAGCCTAGCAACAACGATTGTTAAACCACACACGTTGAACCTATCTCCGAACCCAGGTTCACGGCGTATAACGCTGTTCAAGACTTCGCGAATAAGTATGAGTTTGTCTTTATGTGTAGTCCTAGCCTCATGCCCCCAGGTAGCCCCAGGTCCGTGTCCATTCCGCATGGTCATGCGAGGCGCAAGACATGAACCAGTTGATGACGGACCGGGACATACACCTTCGTCGTTCTGGTGATGCGGAGCCCCGGCCGGGACGTCTAAAGCCTGGAACTCCAAACTCTATTTGCGCGAGGGAACGTGGTACGAGCCTCCGAGCTCCCCGTTCCTCCAACTCGTCCATTACAAGTACCGTTTTCGTCCGCCTAAACTCCTGGAATCCCTACCGCGCAGTGTGCTGCGTACGTTGTGACCGAGCTAGACGTTCCCCATCGAAGGAACCTGGGGTAGTACGTATCGTAGAAGGGCGTCGTTACGTACCTCGTTCGAAGCCTTGCGAGAGAAAGGAAACGGTTCGCGCGGCGTCAACGTTCACATTCCCTCGAATCCCGATGATCGGCGCCTTCCCGCCGCTCGATAACGATGTGTCTGAGTCTCGTACATGCACCCTACCCAGCGCGTCGAAGCACCTCGTAGTACCCTGAGTAAGCCCCTCCTCCAGGTTCTCATTCGCCCTTCTTCGAAGTCCCCGCACCCTGCGCCTCCCCCTCTCTAGTGGCTTTCCTCCCTTGTTCCGACGCTGACCCTGCCCCACGGAAACCGAGATCCGCAACACGCGACGCGACGCGGGGCCCCCCCAAGCCGAAAACACAGCACCGAAGCATGCAAGAGAGGCGAGATCAGCCTTCGCTCCAATCCACGCCAGTTCCGTCGGAGGGTGCGCCTGTCCGTCCGCGTCCGGCAGGACTTCTTCCACCCCGCGGGCCCGCCGTCTCCGGCCAGAACGCCGAGCGCCGAACCAGTGACCGGGTTTCGGGAGAGGCCTCCGACGGAAGGCAGGACGCGGACGGGCCCGCCCGAACCCTCGGCCGACGGAACCCCATCAGGCAACCCACCAAGACCACGAACACTCACCGGAATTCGAGCTTGCACCAGGGCTCGGGCTCATCACCTCGCGCACGACGCGCTCCCCGACCTTGATGACGCGTCGGCACGCCATCTGCCACACGCCGCACGAGACGGCGCCCGCGGGCGCGAACGGCAGCGCGAGCCACCACGTCAGGGGTCCGAACCAGCCGGGCGGCAGGTAGAAGACCGCCGCGGTGCGGAACCACCAGCCGATCGCGAACTGCAGGCCCGTCGTCATCACCCAGAGCGCGCTGTTGAACTTGAGCGAGAACGCCGTGCGCGCCGTCGCGAGCTCGCTGTCTGTGGAGGAGGGGGGGGGACGGGCGGGCGGTTAGCGGTGGGTTCGCCAAGGGGTCGAATAATCCGAGAGAGATGGGTAGTATGGGGGTATGGGGTGGGGCGAGGTGCAGCTCGGTATGTTGCAATGGAAGGGGGTGCGAGCAGGGAGACAAGGGACTCACTGAGCTTCTCGAGATCGGCCAGGCCCTTGTCCACGCTCCTCCTCAGCTTCGCCCACTTCGCGAATTGGTCCTGTGCGCTCGTCTGCAGGAGCTCCTTCTTGTTCAGCAGGATCTCGGACTTGAGCTGTTTTTGCCGCGCGACCGCCGAGCTGTAGAATATGCGCAGGTATAGGGAGTAGAACTGCATGCACCCCGCATTTCCCACAGCAATGAACGGCGCACGTTGCAGGTAAACCGCGGAGCAGCGCAGCACAAACGGAGGCAAATAGTCAGAACACCGGGGTGCATGTTTACTGGAGAAAAGCAAGAGAGACGCACGAATTCTAGCAGGACGCTTTTTCCTATCCAAGATATTAGCTCTGTGACGAAGACGAGAGCGAAGAGCATCGCCATGAGTGCCATGTTGTCCAAGACGGCGTAGTCGTAAGATTTGTAGGACCAGAGAGTATTACAGTGCACAAAGGGCCTGTACAAGTGACCCGATGGCTAGCTATAGGCGAGGGATACGTGTACAAGGAATGCGAGGATGTGGATGCCACTAACGCGTGGCGTGTCATAGGTCGAGGTTCCCACGTGGGCGAAGCTATTTGTTCATGTTAGGCAAGAGGCTTGTGGCCTCACCAGAGTGCACAGATGCCTCACGATACTTGTACGTAGGCAAGAGCAGGCGGGAACAGAGGTATTCAGATAAACTGCCAGGTATCAGAGGCACTATGTGGCTGCAGGATTTGAAACAAGGACGACGGGGTAATGTAATGTTCACGGAAGAAAGAGGGAATTCGTCTAGGCGCTCGCCAAGATCAATGCGGGTTTTCCAGCCTCTATTTCGCCGGTCGGTCGTAGCTCATGTCAATCGTCAATACGAACCACATATTGTCAATGAACAGTCAGAAAAACAAGATAGATGCTGAAAGGCTACAATGCCCGACATCGTCGCACAATCGGACACGACCGGTCAAGCAGAGATGGAAACATATCATAGCGCATGCGGACGTTTTAGCGGTGATGCCATAGGCCAATAACAGAGCAATACATGTGAGCGTGAATGCGCGACGATGCAGATGCGAAGTCTTGATGGTGCGTGCGGGGTCCAGTCGCCTATCTGACCGCCCTCCGGGTGTCCTCCTCCCCTCTCTAGGCTCCCAATACAACTACAACAGCGGCGTCGAGTGCGAGGGACGCAGAGCTGGGTGTAGATAGCCTAGATGTTGAGCTTGGTACGCCTCCAGTGGCGGCGCTTGGCGTTGTACTGAGGGTTACAGCGGGGTGTGTAAGAGGGGCGGGAGAAGTCGTTATGATTGAACAGAACGCACCTGGATTTTGGTGTCCGACTTAAGGCGGAACCATTGGGGGATGGGGCTGACACACATATCTCAGAATCTCTGTCCTCCATCCTCTAGCTCTGTCGAGAGTTACTCACCGGTTCTGGCGGGAAGCCTTGGCGAGAATGCGCTTCGTGCGGAAGGTCTTTTGGGAAGGCTAAACATGCCATTCGAGCGGAATCAGCGTCACATCGTCCTCAATAATCTCGCAGAAGCCGTATGAACAGGAGAGAGGGACGTACCATGGTTGTCGGTGTCGTTCGCGGGGCGGTCGGCGGTTGGTGGAAAGGGGAGGAAAAATAAGGTTAGCAACGGGAAAGGGTCTGTACAGTTCTGACTAAGCTCCCAAAGAGGAAGTATACCACGTGAGCCCTCCCCGATCACTGATGGGAAACCGCGACGTGTCGCGACGCGCCCAACGCCGCCTCCGTCGTGTCCGTCTCCCATCTGTACTCTCCGCTTTGCTGTCTGTTTCTCCCTCTTACGCCCCAGTTTCACGACCATGATCTTCACGCGCGTCCTTGCTTGCGTCTCCATGCTCATGCTCACCCTCGGTGTTAGCGCCGAGGAGGCCGCGGCTCAGCCCACTGAGCTCAACATTGACCGCACCTACGTGCCGGAGGACTGCAAGGTTACAGCTCAGAAGGGCGACAGGCTACACATGCACTACGTCAGTATCGGACTCTACTATCTGCTCCTATCAATATGCTAATGTTCCACTGCAGACTGGGAAGCTCTGGACGAACGGTAACAAGTTCGACTCGAGGTAGCGCCCTTCTCTATGACGCAACGCTGCCAACTCTCATCATTCGTTCACCTCGTTAGCTTGGACCGCGGAAACACTTTCCCCGTCACTCGTGAGTGGCAGCCATTGTCCATTGTCGCACATGCTAACTCGCCGAGCGCAGTCGGGGCCTATCAGGTCATCAGCGGCTGGGAGGAGGGCTTGAAGGGAATGTGCCAGGGCGAGAAGCGTACCTTGACCATCCCCTCCACCATGGCGTACGGTACGTTGCGTCCTGTTCATTCTCGCTCTTCAAAACAGAACTTGAATGCTATGTTGTGCAGGCTCGCGCGGCTTCGGCAGCGTCATCCCACCCAACTCCGCCCTCGTCTTCGATGTCGAACTTGTTACGCTCGACTCCCAGGGCGCTCACAAGGAACTCTAAGCCTTGGGCCTTTTATGTGTTGGGTTGGGTTCATATCATGTACGGAATTCTCAGCATCTTACACCTACCCGTGATGGGCACTGTGACGCTGGAACCGGACACGGCTTGCTGTATGCGGCATCCGCCTCTATATTTATTCTCTAGCGCTGTCCGCGTGCTATGCCCGACGGCAGTCTTTTGCTAGTCCCCCGCCGCGGCTGTGTTCAAGCTGGTGCGGAGTGCTATCACGAGTCGTCTCTGCAAATTGTGTTGCTTTTGTCGCTCTCACAAGCCTCTTGGACCCGTGGAACTCCCTAAGTACTAGGATGGCGTACCACTACGCGGCCTAAGGAGGGTTTGAAAATAGGTTTCTCATCGCAAATGCAAAGCGGGGACCCATGCTGGCCAGTAGCGAAGGCTCAAGCCGCGAATCCACTTCGAAACAAGGGAGGAAGGTAAGGTCTGGCAATCCATGCAGGCTTCCGCAAAGGTGACCGAAGAGCAGCGATGCGCGAAAATTCTCATCGACCACCCCGAGGGCCCCGTACATTATGCATAACATCAAATCGTGAGTATTACTGTAGTTGACATAGGCGACATGTATAATGACCACGTCCAATCGTCCAACAGACTATAATCAGGTCGGCAAAGTCAGGTCGGTACGTCGTCGTGTAAAAGTATCAGGACCTCCTGACATTGATTGTTTCAGCTGAAGCCGGGGTCAATGACGTCGCGACCAACCCGTTAATTCCGTCCTCGACACTCTGAACCGTAAGTTTCGCCGAGGCATGTACGCGTACGCGTGCTTTGCTGTGGCGACATGATGGCGCCCCACACCCCACGATTTTGATTCATGGCGTCTCGAGGTGCAGAACCCGCATAACTGAAAACGCCGAAGAACGACGGGCGCACTGGCGTTGTTATCACTGACGCAGGGCACCGCCGGAGGGAATCGCGCGTGCCGTTACACCTGGCTTTCTTCGAGCTGGATTGCGCAGTGTCCGCCTTACGTTTGAGTTCTCGAATATTCTGTCTTGCATTTAACCGTTCTGTGGGATTAGGAAGGGTTGGGCAAAGCACGTACCTTGCTGCGAGAGCTTGGCAGCTCCACTTGTGACCGCTGCTGTGATTTCTTGTCTACTTGGGCCAAGTCAAGCGCACGTATGACGTCTGCACGCAAACTCTCCTTTGGGAAATGCCTCAAAGGGCTGCTTAAACTGCTTGATAGGCTTGCTCTCTTGGGACTGACAGTGCAACGATGAAAACCACTTGGCAATCTGTTATCGGGGTCGCTCAAAGGACTCTTCGACCTCTCTTCGGCAGGGAAGAAGCTGAATAATGGTCCAAAGTTGCTGTCTTTCCCGACGCGCAAGTCGGATGGTATCCTGCTCTCGGCCGGTCGCAAGGCACTATCCTCCGAGGATTGAGAGCAGTCCCCGCAATTCTGGGCATCCTGAGCAATAGGCACATCCCATGAGGGCAGTGTTGTTCTCCGCATCAACTCCTCCCTCGATGCCTTGCTTTTCGAGGGCAATGTATCGGAGACGTCAACAAGTTGTTGGATACCAATTGTACGGGATTGCGGAGCGTCCTACGTCTCTACCTCTAAGTCCAAACGTAATGCGAATGACGGGGCTACCCGCCCAACTAATTATTGCACTCACCGTCTTGGCCTCGAATACCACATCGCCGTGACGCGCTGAGAGGACTCCCGCTTCTCTATTTTGTTCCATGGGATGTTCATGGTGCATACAGGTTTTAGACTGACATGAGTCGGTATGATATGGAGAGCCGCTTCGAGAAGAGGTATCGCATGTTGGGCCCTTGGACTCTAACGTAGCAGCGACGACGATGCGATCATCCCCACGACCGACACTAATCTTCTCAACCAACGACAGTGGAGGATTCTCTTCAGCTTTGCATTTCGCGGCTGGATGATTGCTCTGGAATTCAGTTGAGCAGGCACATTGCGGAAGGGGGGAGAAACCTGGGCGCATATACCTTCCCGGTCGAGGGTGGACTACTTGGATGCGAGCCAGGTAGAATGCTAGATCTCTGTGGGCCGGCTGGAACATATTCCTGTGATAAACCCCGAGGGAGGACGATATCAACATTCTCCTCTTTGATTGCCCTTCCTTTGCCCTTCTCCCCAACGTCGCGACTTTCCTGGCAGGCATTCAAGCCTGGTACTCTGCCTACAAGAGATGACTTGTCGGTAAGCTGGACGGAGCGGTTCTTTGGAGCAGTTTAGTATGTAGTAAGTCACAACGGTCTGTCAGTTTATAGAGCCCGGCGTGTAGTCGGGAAAGGGGTATAGTACTCACTCCGTCAGTTTCTAGCTTCGAAATGTATGCTTCGAGATGAGCTATGTGGTCCTTGTGGGTCATGACTTGTGCGTTGAGAACGTCGATTTGAGCAACCTGATGCTTGCATAAGTTCCTCAAGTACTCGATGTTCATATTCTGCATCGTGTCCTCGTTTGAGCCGACCAATGGCTGCGTCGTGGGGGCTAGGAGGGAAAGCAGGTTAGTGGTGACGCATCACAATCGATCGTTGCTATGATGTGACTACGGCTCGCCTAATTTTTGCCGCGTGGATCTCGATTACGTTCAGATGCGCTAAAACAGGGCAGACGACGTCGGGCCCCACGGAAGTAATAAACAACGCCCATTTATAGCGTGCACATCCACAAAGTACAGAGGGATGCTGCCAGAGGTATATACACTACGAAGAAAGCAACTTTTCGGCATAGAAGAAAGGCCGTGGAAAGGACCAAGATTTCCTAGATATTTCACACAGGAGGAAAGTCTTTAGAAAGACGCCTTTCCTTAAGCACAATAGGCCCACGAGCCTTTCCTGGCTTTAGATTAGCGCCTTTCCAAAGCCTTTCCATCGTGGTAAAATTTTGATGGAAAGTGTCCAATTCCGAAGGCTATCCAGCGACTTTCCGCTCTGTGGAAAAGTTGAATTCTCCCCAATATATGTAGAACGGCAGAATCGTATATAGCATAACAGCATGACAGCCAGTTCAAACAGAAGCCGAAGGTGTTTCATTCATGATGCTCTCAAACATTTCCCAAGCTTCTTCCTCGTATCCTCGGCGCGGTTTATCCGCCTTCACGTATAAAAACCACTGCGGGGCAGGACTCAAAGTGTCGAACGGCCCATCCTCGACTGCCTTTGATACGGCGCAGGCAACGTGGCCGGACACCATCTTGCACTCGAACTTCTCTCCGTCGTCGTCCACGAGCACATCGACCTCGCTATAACCTGCAGGAATGTTATTCAGGTCTAAAGAGAAGTAAGGGACGCCATCCAGCGTGTATTCAGGATCGGAGTACTGTCGGGTGGGGTCTAAGGCCATGTTAGAAGTAGAAGCATGTAGGCGAGTATAGCAAACCGAGATAGAGGGGATTGCGTACTTGTATTCATGACGCTACCCATGGTCTCCGTGGTCACCGCCATTCGATCGCCGGCTAACCATTCCCCGTCCCCGTTCCATACACAGAAGGCGGTGATCCAACCCGAAAGTACCTCGGGGGCGCAAATCCCACTGGTCTGTACGACGTGTCCCCAAAAGGTGACGTCCGGGTTCCCATCGAATGCTTGCACGAAACGACGCAGGATAGGGCGAAGCATGGTCGCCCATTTCTCGGGCTCCGTCCCGAGTTCCGGGAGACGGTCGAGGCGCTTGTAGAGGCGCTCCCAGTCGGCCTTCTCTCCTTCAAGCGTGACGGAGGGTATGCCACAAGTTAAAGACATTGTATAATTAAAATACCTGTTGAGAAAATTACATAAGTATCCCTAATTTATTGACAAAAGTGGCACAGCGCGTACTTCTGGAGTGTGGACATCAACAAAACGGAACAGATGGTAGCATCCTGAGGAGTCGACGTTGTGAAATCCGGAAGGACCCACTCAACCAGGGACTTGTCGACGACCTACAATCCGAGTATGGTGTAAGTATTCAAGACCAGAGAAGTTTCAAATCGACACGCGTACATGTTTGTGAACTTGACTTGACATCTGAATAGCCAAACGTCCGAAGTCGACGGTGTACCGTGTGCCAACCGCCTTGACGCGGAGCTCTTTCTTGCCCTCATGCGCGACAAAGTAGCCTCTCAGCTCTTCAGCGTGCTTGTTGACGCTACGGGTAAATAAAATGAGTATAAAACGTGGCAAAGAGGGGGGAAGGGCAAAAGCTTACTAGAAGCTGAGCTGAGAAAGGATGGCAATCCAAACGTCGTCTGGCCTACGAGTTCGTGCCCCATGATATTAACCGAAATTCGAATGCCATCACCCCATTCGGCGCGCAGATGCTCACCGAATCCTCAGATGGTGGTGTCGGCCGTATGCCTCAACGACTGTATCGACAAATCCGTTCTTCTGAGGCTTCAACGTCGCGGCGAGAGAGGGTTCCGCAACGGAGGACTGAAGCATCTCCCCGCTGGCCTTCCATTGAGGGTAGCAGGAAGCTTTCAGGAAGTCCTCAACCGTCCTTCGCGGATTCTTGTACATTGCAATGGGCTTTGCATCGTGGTTTGCGACAACGAAGGTGGCTGGCATGGCGGCGGTGGGATCGTCCGGGGGTTTGACTCGGCTTCGGCGAAACGCTGAGGGGATGGGCTATATGTATAGTCGCCACTGCGGGAGGCTGTACCGTAGTCGCTGGAAAACGGCGGAGGTCAACAAGTGAACAAAGAAGCTGTCATTGTCATGGACAGCGCTGGTCCCCGTGCATAGAATGGCGAAGGCTTCATGTGTGGGGAAAGGAGGGGCTTCCAGAATATGGCCGCCGACAAAGTGCCCTGACAGCTGATAACAAGGTTAGATCTTTGTCGCGGAACGGGCACGTGCGGAGATTCCGAATGCCACTTACGGAGGCGTTGAGCGGCCGGCACAAGCAAGCAAGAACACGGCCATCAATCTTCTCTTGATGATACATTCACTGCGTGTCAGGAGTCCTCAAGCAGGGGGTCGCTTACATTCGACCATGTCGCGTGGCGCACCTAGTCACATTCCTGTACGTGACGTCGTAGATGAAGGGTGGCCGACAAACGACCATGTCGCGTATCCGAAGGGTTCGTCTACGTGACATAGCCGCCCCTTATGAATACGTCCATGCTCATGCTACACTTTTCGGACAGATTTCGAGTGCACGACTATAGAAGCTCTAACTCTGGTCGGGGGTGCCATGTAATCCTCAAATCATGCGAAACAAGTTGGGGAAGAGCTGCAATACACTCTGGCTTGCGAGTTTGGGATAGATGATGGGAGGCGTTCGTCTACGTTCGTCCACTTGCCACGGCCGTACATGGTCATAGATACATTACATATCGTCTACCCAAGATATGCGCATGATGTGACCACCTTACGTGGGCGACCTCTACCTACCGACCTCTGACATGCAGTGATTGGCCATTGTCTTGAGAAGGCACGTCAGCGTGAAGCATGAGCTTGTTCGGAAAGAGAAGAGTTGAACGTGTATCGTGGTAGTTTCTTCGAGATTGCGGCGGGTTCAGGTAGAGTTACAGTAGGCCTGGTGAAGAAGAACAAATTCGAATGCGAACACAAGGAACCTGCCAGCGACGAGTCGCGAGCCCGTAAGTAATGGTTACCACACTAGATGTGTGAATTTTTTGGTTTATCCACGTTGACGCCAATTGTATTTACCAGTACTTACTCGAGTAAGCTCCGCTTCAACACACACTCGGCGGCAATTGGGACGCCCGAGCTCAGGATTAAGTACTTACTTTAAACTTACAAAGACAACCTCAGATGTCAACGACCGATGCACACAGCAGACGCCAAGGAGCGCTACAGGTATAGGTATATTGAATGACGGCAGACAAGCAATAAAAATACAGCGCGATGACCTCCAGGGGATTCTCAGTGTCAGTGTCAGTGTCAGTAAGTATGTGCAATGCAAGGGAAGGACGACCGTGACAGCGAGCGATTATATACAGTAAGTACGCATGTACCGAGCGTGGCAAGCCAGCATTATTACTACAGTGGGGGGAATACAGTATGTACGTACGTGGGAGTGCGAGTGGGGGGAGGGGGGCGTCATGGGCGTGCTCGTCATGATCGGATCAGCTAGAGGCTACAGCGCAAATGTGAGAGATACGAGTGTTCGATGTTGTCGTTCGTGCAATCACCATGAACGTGACGTGAAATGTAAACCGTGATAGGAAACGTGAAATGGGGCCCCGTCCACGAAGCTCGGGGAAGAAATAGAAATGGAGCAGAGTGAAGGGAGGGGGAGAAACAAAAAGTCCACGAGACGACGTGAGAGGGACGTTGCGACGTTGCCGTTACCCTGACCTTAGACTACACCGCGATCGCGGTCGCGAACGGGTTCGACACTGGCCTAGTCTTCGCAGGGTCCGCGAATGGGTTGGCGGCATATACGCTGTGTCGCGCCGCACGGGGCAAGGACACGGCATACGTCTGCGTCGCGGGGGCGACGCGGTGCTCGTCGTCAAAGGGCGTCACGAACGGGTCCACCGCCTGGGAGGACTTGCGCGCGTGCGTCGTCGCCATCAGCCTCGTCACAGGCGTCGACGTGTCGGGGTCGATCCTTGTGTGCTGCTGGCGCGGGGCCGAGGGGAGGAGCGACGGGGGCTTGAGGTACTGCGAGGACACCGACACCGACGCCTGCGTAGGCCAGGGAGGGAGCCCGGGGGGCGGCCGCTCGTAGCCGTAGTAGAGGGGGAGGGGGATGCCCGCGGCCTTCGGCTGCTGGGGCGCCGGGGGGAGGGTCGCCTTCACGTCTTGCGCGACCCATGGTTTGGGCGGGGCTGCGAGTGACATGTGGGCGTCGTCCGATGCGGGGGTGCGCACGATCACGGGGAGGTTGTCTGGGATGAACGTGGAGTTGTCCGTGGAGATGGAGAGGTTGGGGCGGGAGCGGGAGCGGCCGTTGCTATTGGGACGGAGCTGGATCAGCGCCTGTGTCTCGAAGGTCTGGCCGGCGGGGAGGCGGTCGATGAAAGGGTCCGTCGGGAACACCGAGTCGGACGACGCCTGCGGGTGGGGGTTGGAGGAATCCGAACGCTCTGCGGAGGGGATCAAGGGATCGGTGAAGGGGTCGTCATGACTCGATGATTGCTGCGGCTGCTGCTTCTTAGAACGGGAAATGGACTTGAACAATTGTGCGTGCTTGGAGAAGGAAGGTTTCGAGAACGGGGCGGCTCCAAGCTACGGGAGGGGTGATGACAGCTCAGCAACCGTCGGGTGGGAATTGCCCGGGAAGAGACTCCGAACTTACATGCTCGTGGAAGCGGGTCTTGTACGCGGAGGGCTCAGGCTCAGGCTGTTGTTGCGGCTTCACGTTCTCGTCAGCAAACACCTCGCGCTCTTGCGTGTACGCGAGCTCGCCCTCCGGGAGCGGCGGCGCATCTTCATCCTTCTTCGACGCACCAAAGAGGCTGCGCCAGACGCCCTTCCTCTCAGAAGGCTTGCGGCTGAGCGCCATCAGCTGGAACGGCCTGCTGATCTTCGCGTTGGCCTCCGCGTCCGCCTCGTGCGCCGCGAAATCCGCATTATCCAGGATGTTGTCCCAGCTCTTCTGGTACTCGGGCTTCTGCATCACCGGCGGGTACGGCGGCGCGGGTGCGCCCTCGTCTGGGGACTGCGCGCGCGCATGCTTGCCGCCCCACGGGCCCTTGAACGAGGTCCAGAAGCGCGCGCGGGGCTCCGCCTTCTCGTCCTGCGCATCCGCCAGCTTGACGTCGTACATGTGCCCGTTCTCGCCCGCCTCGGCGTGCTTCTCCGAGGCATACCCCCCATAGAACGCGTCAATGCGGTCCGGGGCATCGCCACCGCCGTTGCGGCGCGAGCGCGCGCGCATGAGGAGCGGGCGGCCGTACGACGTCCAGAGGAGGATGCAGAGCGCCATGAGGACGACGAAGAGCCAGAGGCCGGCGAAGATGCCGAACATGATGCGCTCCTGCTTGAGCGACTTGACGTACACGGCGACGACGCGCGCGACGAGCCCGCCGTTGTCGCCGTTGCCGGTCCCGACGGCGGCCTCCGCAATCGGCTGCGTCGCCTCGTTCACGGACTGCGGCGAGAGCACGAGCACGGTGTCGTTCACGCGCGGGATGTCAACGCGCAGGTTGTCGTGGAGGAACGTGAGCGCGTTCTCGATCGCGTCGACCTTGGAGCCGAGGAAGCAGTTGAGGAACTCCTGGAGGGGCTCGTTGAGCGGGGTGCCGCCGAAGACGGAGTTGATGACGCCCTGCACGTCCGCGTAGAAGGTGCTGATCGTGTCGTTGAGCGTCGTCGTCGTGCCGTTCACCCACCCGAAGACGCCGTCGTTGATCGCGGACTGCACGTGGTCGACGCGCGAGTTCACCTGCGTCGCGTACGCCGCGGACTGGTTGTACATGCTCGCGTTCATCGACGTCGCGATGAGGTTCGAGAAGTTCGAGACCGACGCCTGGGTCTGCTGCTGGAACTTGGCCTGGATGGGCCCGATGGCGAGCAGCTGGAGCTCGACGGAGAGCAGGCCGAAGAAACCGATCAGGAAGCACGCCATCGCGGGCGGGTGGAAGACGTAGTGGAAAAACCAGATGAGCTTGTCCTTCTTGGGCTTACTCAGGCGGAGCAGGCGCTCGAGCTTGTTCACGATCTTGGTTACCAGCGGGTGGCTCATCGTTCCCTCGATCGACATGAGGTCGTGGTCGGACATGCCGACCATGAGCCGGCCGTCGGGCGCGCGTTGGGTCTTCACGTCCGGGTCGGACACGAGGCCGTCGCGGATGCGCTGGAAGTGGGTCTTCATCGCGCGCCACTTGTACCATTCGAGCGCACAGTTGGCGGCGATGAGGAGGATGATGAGGAAGATCATGATGATGGTGCCGATCTTGACCACCTTGACCATGTCCCGTCCGAGGTCGTCCACGACGGACGTGTCCATCTGGTCGCAGAATGTGACGGTGTTCTGGCTCGGAAGCGGAAGCGCGGAGACGTCGAACGAGAGACCGCCAAATGTCTCATTGATATCCTTCTTCAAAAGCTCGAAAGGTGTGTCGACGCTGTCAATATTGATGAGAGAGCGGTTAGCGTAAACGACTCGTGCGTGCTTACATGGATTCGATCTTTCCCTTCAAGTCGGCCGGAGAAGGGATGGAGTTGTTAAGACTGCGGAGATCGTTGCCAATAGATGAGGGGAGCGTGAAATTCTTCAAACTATTCAAGCCCGAAGTGTCGATATGCGATGGAATGCTCACGCCTATGATACTGGCGAACTTCGAGGCAGCACTAATGAAGGTATTTACGACGTTAGCAGCGTTCTCCAATGTGTCGGCGATGGGTGTTGCCGCTTTTTGGATGAGACTGTTCGCCTGCGACGAAAAGAGGGATCAATATCAACTTTCTGGTTCATCTCTTGCGTTTTGTGGATAGCCTTAAATGGGAATTGTGATACGTACATCGTCGACCAAAGTGATAAGCACAGAGAGCACAGAACGAACGATGAGCTCGATGAAGCAGAGGAGAGTGGAGCGGTAGATATCGATGACGAAGTTAATGATCGCTTCCATGATGGTGAGAGCGAGGACGAGGGTAGCGCGAGCAGCATTCATGGTGCCATTGACTGCATCGGTGATTTGCTGGTTGGTGGCGATGGCAAGATAGCGAGGCATGCTGGCAGTAGAGGTAGCAGCGTGCTCTGCAGCCTTGCAGCTGGCGAGGAGGTCTTCCTTGGCATTAGCGACGGCGTCCTGGGCAGACCCTGAAGAGAGCTGAAGACGGAAGACGACGAAGACAAGAGAGAGGATCGGGTAAGCAAGCCATGTCAAAGACAGAAGATGTGGTAGTTGGAGATATGGGCGGATGTCGTGCGCGTAGTCCACGGATTCGATCCGGGAGGTCATTGTTAGTTGGGGTCGACCGGCGACGAAGATGAAGGAAGTCTATGAGGATCGTCGACGGACGTGGGTGGGAAATGAGAGAAAGCCCCGGAGAGACGGGGGAAGGTGCGTCGGAGGGGAGCATGTTTTTGAGAGAAAGGCCGGTCATTGTGTTCGGCTGGAAACCCTCGCTTGGTGACCTCAGCCAGCGGACCTCCATTCAATTGTTCTCAAGCACAATAAAATGCCTAAATATGGACGACACTGCATCTCTAGCGCCCACAGAAGCGCCGGCACGGACTGGCCGCGCACCTTCAAATCTCCGTCTCTGCGGGCGCGCGCATGGCCATTGCCCGCCTCTTTGTATTCTGTCGACGTGAAGGACTGCCTTATACGAGCTCTCCCCATCTCATCCGGGGAATCCTTCCCAGGCGCGGATCTTTGACACATCGTTTACGGTGCTCCTTGTCATATTGGCAAAATCTACGCACCTTGGGCGTATGAACGGTAACACCGAATATGCAGCATGCATGGTATGTTTTTCTATTATTTCGGACCCAGCCGTCGCTAGGGACTGCTGCGAAGTAAGCAACTAACTCGCAGTGCGCACGACTGGAGGCGGTGCGTGACGGAGAAGTCATCTTCACCGGTAAGTCGGAGGCGTTGCAGAATCATATATCGGGATATCAGTGTATGGTATTCACTTGGGATTATGTTAGGTATGTTTCCTCGAGTGTGCCCTCAGACCTCTGCCAACCATGTGTTTACCGCTGTCCCGAACAACTGTGCGAGAACGGGCAGAGAAGGCGTCGATCGGGCGAGACTGCCAGAAGCAGCCAGCATTGGCGGGTGACGGTGTGTCCTCAACGTCCGCCTACAAAAAGTGGACAAGTCCCAGGTCTATCCCCATCTTCTGCTTCGCTTTCAACCTCCACCGCTCCGCCCCCACAGTACTAGCCCTACCCCCACGCCCACAAGGCTCCCTCATCGGACGACATCCTACGCTCCTTAACTCGTTCCTTCGCTTCAGTATGCTTCCTCTCACCGTCCTCTCAGCTTATGTCGCCGTCCTTGTCCTCCCAGTCTCGGCCGCCCCTCTTCCGTTCAGGACCTCAGAGCTTCAGCAACCCGCCGGTCTTCTTGCCACCCCGCCAGGACAAGCCTTCGCACCCGACTCCCGACCCGCCTCTGATGCTGCTCCCGGCCACCTCCGCGTCCCGCGCGGCGCCGGCTTCCGCGAGGCAGACTACGCCGTGAACGTGGCGACCGCCTTCAGGACTGCTATTCCCGCCCACCCCACTCCTGTCGTCCCCGCGGCTGTCGCCCCGACTCGCACTGTGCTTTCTCGGCGGTCTGACTCTGCCCTTGCCTCTAGCTCTGCATCTGGCAACAAGACTCAGGCAGACCACGACGAGGTCGTCGCCCCCGTCGCTCTTGCCGCTAAGCCTAAGCCTAAGCCTTCCCCCGCCGGTCCCCTCGACTTAGCCTCCGCGCCTGGTAAGGGCTCGTCGACCCAGCCCCTGTTCAAGACCAACAGCCTCTCTACCTTGAACAACGCCCTCGCCGCCCCGCTCGCCCAACCCCACATGGCAGCCGCCGCCCCAGGGCCCGAGGCGCGCCCCAAGTTCGTCCAGACGAACCACACGCTCGCCCAGAGCCAGACGGCCGACGGCGACGCGCCACTCACGACGGTGCCCCAGGTCGGCGAGTCCGCCATGCTCACGCAGGTGAAGGCGGGCGATGACTCGCTCCTCACCGTCACCAAGGACCCCAGCGAGACTGTCCCCCAGGTCGCGGGGCTCGGCACGGACACGAACACGTGGAGGGGCACGGACGCGTCCGCCCCGCGCAAGATCGGCACCGTCGGCGTGGAGTCGCGGGACCCGCCGCACACCCGCCGCGGCGCCCTCGGGCTCTCGCGCTACCTCTCGGGCTCTACCTTGTACGCCGACTCCGACCCCGACTCCCAGGCGGTCAACCCGCGCGGTGTTGGGTCGCTCCTTGCAGACCGACGCGCTCCTCGTCGAGGTGCGCGCGTGAAGAACTCGAAGGGGCCATTGGCTCTCCTCGGACGCGCGGTGCACAGCAAGACCACGACTGCCTGACTACTTACCAGAACACGGATAAGATCGTCGTTGGTGAACATGGAGGAGCGACGCGCTTGAGATGGGCCTTCCTAAGTATCATAGGGCTTCGGCAATTGTGTACAGATTGAGATGTTGGGATGATGTCGTATGCAGACGATCGCCTCGAATTGTCCTTGGGATGAGATCGATCCGGGAATCTATGGTACACGTACACGAAAGACCGAGACTGAGCAGAACATTAACACGACGATGACGGTATGACGGTATGACGATACAACTCTGATGAGACAGCGAGAACGAAGGGAAGGGAGGGGAAGACGGCCACACGTGCAGGGTGCAAGGGTACGGCTACATGAGCTTCGCCTCCTTTTTGGCGAACTGGACCTGGGAGAGGCGGTGGCTGCGGAGCGTCATCTGCGTGCTCTGCGCGCCCTTCTTGGACGTCGTCGTCGGCGCGGCCACCGGCGCGATCGCGGTCTGCGACAGCGATATTCGCGCCTCGTCGCCCGCGAAGCCGGGTATCCGGATGTTGTGGTTGCGTTCTGTGGAGAAGAAGCGGGATCAAGGTTGGTATGTGTATGTGTGCAACATAGGTGGATGGATATATGTGCATGAGGGAGGGAGAGGGTGGGTATATGCGCACCTAGATGGAGCTGGAGGTCCTTGACCTCGAGCGTGTCCGCGCCCCGGTGCTTCGCGAGCCGGCAGCCGAAGTTCGTGACCGAGTCGATGAACTCGTCCGCGATGTCGAGGAGCAGCTGTAATACGCACACGTGTGGTCAGAGATCTCGAAAGGAAGGGCGCACGCCAAGGAAGAGAGGAAAAAGCGCGTACGTCCTCAACCTCGGGCTCGATCTTGACGTTCGGGTCGATGCTCGAGACGAGGTCCTGTATCGAGCGGCGCATGCTCTGGTCCCCCGGCGTGTTCTTCCGCCGCGCCCGGCCATCGTCCAGCGTGAGCACCGTCGAGTCGTCCGGCTTCGCCACCTGCGGCGGTGCGCCTGTCCGTGTCCGTGTCCAATCATACCCAGTCCGCGTGGCACCCACACCCGACCTCTGTTCAGCTCCCGCCCTGCATGCACATGTACCTAAGACGAGAGCGGGACGTACCGGATATGCGGCCGCTCGGGATGCCCCCGGTGAGCGACGGGCGGCCCTGCTGGGCGGGCGGCCACTGCACGGGGCCCTGCGGGGCGACAGCGGGTGTCTGGCTGATCGGGTAGCCGTCGCTCGCGGGGGACGCGCCGAGGAAGGGCCCCGGGTTCGCGGTCTTGAACGCGGCCGTTGCAGCCGCAGCCGCGGCGGCGGCGGTAGGGGCGGGTGGGGCGCCCTTCGAGCGGGAGCGGTTAGACGGGCGTGTGCGGGGGCGAGGGCGACTCGGACTCACCTGGGCGGGGGCGGTCGAGGTGGAGGCGGCCGCTGCTGCGGCGGCGGCGGCGGTGGCCTTGTGCTTGTCCGCGTAGGATTTGAGCTGTGGGAGAATGTACTGTTGGTAAGCGGGTGTTCAGTTGGAGGACACGGTGATTAGAAGGAAAGGCAGGGGGACGCGCGAGGTGGGATGGGGGCATAGAGGAGGGAGGGGTGGTGATGAACAAGACGTACCTGGTTTATCTGGGTTTGAGTGAGTTTTCCCTGCTTGGCAAGCTCCCCGAGCTGCGACATGTTTGCGATGAGCAGCTGGGCGATCTGGTCGCCGGACATGGGGTCCCCTGTTTGTGACTTGAACGCATTTCCGAGGGCCGTGATGATGTTGGCGGGCTGGCTCAGGGGTTGTTGTGGGGGAGGAGGTTGGGGGGGCGGGTTGGATGCCATCTCAGAGTACCGGGGAGCGCAGACCTAAAGAGAGAGCGGGAGGTTGGTGGAAGCACAAGGTGAACGCGAGCACCAAGGCAGGCGCGTTGGTGGCTGTAGGGCAGTCGGGCTTCTGTCTGAAGACCGAGCACGTGGTACCTGCCATATAGGGCAGGTCTTGTTCGCAGATGCGCACGCGGTCCGCATGTCTTAAGCCCCCCCGTCCTCCTCCTTCGCCCCTCTCCTTCCCTTTCCATCTCTGCCATCATGTCCACTACTACAAGGCGACCCTCTATGTGTGCCCTACCGGACGATTTGCTCCTCCTCATTATCAGTTTTGTGGATGTCCGGGACATCCTGTCCCTCCGCAGGGTACGCGCCTGACATCGGCAGCCACAATCGCGTCTAACCTTATAAAATCCACCTATCCACAGACCTCCAAACGCCTGTTCACCATGAGCAAGCTCCGCTGGGTGTGGTATGACGCCATGAAGCGGCACGTCATCCAGAAGGGGCTCCCCATCCCCGCCGCAGCCATGGGCGACCTTAAGGCGCTCACCGCGGAGCACCTCGAGGCCCGCGCGGTGCACGCCGCACACTTCCACGACAACTGGAGCTCGCCGCACCCGCTCGCGCGCAAGGCCGTCGAGTTCTGCGCGGTGAACTACCTGGACGACGAACTCCCGGACGAACAACGGGCCGCAGTTACCCACGTCTCCTTCCTGCCTGGGCGGAACGGGCAGTATCTTATTACCGCTGTGGGCCGGGTCTTAACGTGCTGGGAGATTCCGTTAGGGGAAACGGAGGCGTACAGGGTGGCGGAGTGGGTGTCGGCGCGGCGAATCGAACAGGTTGTTGTCAACGACGATCCGAAGGCGGAAGTTGTGGTCGCGTATGTCAGTGAGCACCCCACAGCGTGAGTCGCCACCTTCATTCCTCGCTGTTTCTGCACATTCAGTGTGGCAGGATTTTGTGGCTGATTCGCTGTGCAGTCCGGGCGTCGTAGAGTGCAGGGGACTAGCATTCGACAAATTTCACGGAAAGTTCAATTGCCGGATGGAGCTACGCGCGCACCGCCAAGTCGTCATGTCCCTCCACGTTCTCCATAGCGATTACCTTATTTTCGGGGACCCGATGCATGTCTGCTATCTGAGCGCGCCGACAATTGTCAAGCCGCTCGGCAAGCAGTCGTTGGCAGAGCTGCCGGTCAGTGGTCGCTCCGTTCCGAGACAATACTTGTTTATGGAGACTCACGGGTTGTGCAGGACAACGCGGTGCTTGCTGTGAAGCCCGTTAATCGATATCTGCTCATCATTCGGCAGCGGACATTTGAAGTCACCTTCGCACCTTCATGGAAAGGCATCCGGATACCCCATGGCTCGCTCACCTCCAGCAGTATGTGTCTCGAATTGGACTTACCCGCGTCAAGCTCCGTTGTTGTCTTTCGCGACAACTCCCTAGCAAATCGACAGGAGGCCCCTGACTGGCCCACAGACCCGGTTACGGTGCTCTCCCGCTATTCCGATGATGGCTTTGACACCGTGCACCAGTATGATCTTCTGCCGAACCCCAAAGCGAGGAACGAGGATACGCCGAAGGCTTGCAACGGGGCGATGGGCCGCCTGCCCTGCGTGTTCCCTTCGCAATACACCCGGGTCATCAGAGTTGCACCGTCGAGTTGCGATCTCCGAGTGGGGCCCAGCGGGAAGGGTTTCTGGACGGAGACGAGGAACATTACCTTGCGGCACGCGCGTACGCCAGCGCGATGTCTTGTCGGGTTCACCGTCAACCCGGGACCCTACGATTCCGGAAAAAAAGGCGACATTCAACCTGCGTCCTTGGAGCTCTGCCAGGATGTGCTCTACTCGCGGCGATGCAACATTCATGAGATTCTCTGGAAGAAGTACATGGTCGCCTCGACTGCGCTGGAGGACACAGTGGGGCGGATTGCGGTGGGGGATGTGATGGGGAAGGTGGAGGTACTCGATCTTGCATGAAAGGTGTGCGTGACAGTGGTCGCTGGGCAGATGGCGTCGGCCGCATGCACTATAGCTGTATCGTATATATATACCGCGCTTCGTTATACCCGTTGTATCGATAGTTATTTCTTGATACCTCACGCTCGGCGAGCACTTTCTCTGGATATGTTTGCGAACAATAAGGAACTCGTCAGTCGCCTTACGGGGTCCGTGCGCCCGGGCATTTGTGCAGACGCCCGCTGTGTGGGAAAGGGAGAAGGGCCATGAGGCGGGTCCGCGCTCGCTGCGTCTCCCGTTCTCTCCCCTGCTTCCTCCGTTCTCATCTTTATCCTCCTCGTCGGGCATGACCAATGGACAGCCTCCTCGCCATCGGCGTAGGGCTTGGGCTCCGCGCACTCATCGACACTGTAACCGATCATAATCACCGCGTCAACGGCTCCCTTGTCGGCCTCTGGGAGGGAGCTGTCCTCCATCACTTTATCACGAAATATCCTTCGACCCCGGATCCCTACATCGCTTACGGCTTCAGGCTGCTCGCCGACTTGCTATGGACTCACAGCTGGATGCGCCTGGTCATAGTTGTCCTATGGACCTTCATGGGAATGCTGCTCTCCGACGTTGGCGTGGATCTCTCCGCCGATCGCCGTTTCCGAAGGCTCACTCGTACGGTGCGCTATACCGTCATCTACCCCCTCCTCCGCCAGTTCTCCTCGCGCAGGAGTTCCTCCTCCTCTTCTGTTGGCCCCTCGCACGCGCAATTCTACCAAGTCCCCGGCACAACCTCAACGACATCCACCGCACACAGCCCGGCAACCCAGGGCCGCTCTCCCACTGATATATCCGCGCCCCCGCGCTCGGCCACCCCTGGCCTCCCTCGTCGCCCCGCTTTGCGCGTGCCGGGGTCGTTCTCAGACCGCACCTCGGAGACCGATACTGATGCGTCGCGTCCTCCGCCCATCTCTCGCGAGAACTCAAGCACGTCTCAACGAGATGGCTCCGTTACCTCAAGATCTTCCAGCTCTCGCACGCCATCTGTTACGTTCTCCGACCCTCTTGTGTCCCAGACACGACCCCTTACACGAGCAGACACCATTCGACGAATCCCAAGCAACCCCATTCCCCCCAGCATTGCTTCCGTTCTCTCACCACCTTCCACCGTTGGCTCTCCCCCAGCCACTGTGATACGCCCTCCCATGATTCGGGTTCCTCGCCCTATCCTCACTTCCACTTCCGCCGTGCCCACCTCCCCACGGCCACGATCCCCCGAGCTGGAATACGTCTCCATTCCTGCGATCCCCGACAACATCGAACAAACCATCCCCCGCCACCCCGTCCTCTCCGACGACGAGCGCAGCCTCCGCTCCGGCCTCACGACGCCCCGCAGCGACCGCTCGCGGCCGGACGCGTTCCTCTCCAGCCCCCCACCCGTCAACTCGGGGCTCACAACGCCCGACCACCCGCACAGCAGCCTTCCGCACGCGGCGACCCCGATCCCGCACGGCGCAAGCTCCGCGTCAAGCACGGTCACCGGCGGGACGGACGCGACGGCCGCGCCGCTGCCCATCCGCCTGCACGCGCCCCAATCCGACGCGGAACGCGAACTCGAACACGATGCTGAGCAAGTACAGGCATCGCTCCTTCACCCTGGTCTGCTTCCTGACATCCCCACCCCCCAGCCGAGCCCGGGCGTAGTGCCGCCCGCGGAGTACCTGCCGAGCCCGAGCCCCGAGGACGAGAAGGTGCCCCTCCCGATCCGCATGCCTGTGCCGGACCTCTCGGCTTCGACGGGGGCTGGAGCTGGAAGTGGTGTGGAGGTGGGGGTGGGGGTAGGGGAAGGGGGGAGCCGAATGACGATGAGCGAGCCGCCACCGGCGTACGAGCAGACGCCAGGGCAGGCGGAGGAGGACGCAGGGAGTAACGGCGACAGCAACACGCCCGCGCAGAGCGTGATCTCGCACGCGGGCGACCGACAGCGGCTCCTGCAGCGCGCGGAGTCGTTCCGGAGCACTGCGGACGAGGTGGACAAGCGAAGGGCGCGGCTGAAGCGCGAGCTGGAGGACGCAAGGAGAAATCGGGACCATTGGGCGGCGTTCAGGCTGAAGCACGAGGTGGACAGGGCGGAGAAGGAGACGAAGGAGCTGCACGCGAAGGCCGCGAGGAGGTTCTACCAGGGTGAGTTGCGCTTGCGCGGTTGATTGATAGTGGCTTGTTCGCGTGCGGGCGAGTTGATGCTGACAGTGATGTTGACGTGTTTGGTGGCTGGGTGCAGCGCACAATATGAAGCCGGAGCCGCAGACGATCGACGTGCACCGGCTCAAGGTCCGGGAGGCGCAGGAGAAGGTCGAGCAGGCGTTGTACGACGCCGTCGTCACCGGCGTGCCCGAGCTGCGCATCATCACCGGCCGGGGGAACCATTCTCAGGGCGGCATACCGCGGCTGAAGCTCGCTATCATCGGCGCCATGGAAGAGTGCGCTGGTTTCTCATTCCTGTTCTCCGTCTTATGGCTGACGGCGACTTTGACCTTTTCAGCTACCACATCGACGTGTACACAGATCCGAACAACTCCGGGGTGCTCATCATTCACCCCCCGTCGAATTCCAGGTTGAACATGGCTGGCCCTTCAACGTCCTCATAACTACAGTATCTTAACCGCTTTTTTTGCTTTATCCTTCTTGTCTTCTCTGGCTGCCTCGTATTGCCCCCCACCTCGTGTATCGGAATCCAGACTTTGTAGTAGTGCCCCGATCTATCACCGCCTGCCTGTACGATTTGCTACGCGCCAATGCTATCTTGACGTCGCTCACGACCTGCTCCACACGAGGACTGAAGGGACTCCCTACATGATGTGTGATGGTTGAAACCCCATTTCTATTTTACGTATACAAGACTTCCTCCCCAGCGTATATACATCTATTTTACAGGGTTTAGTATTTTCGTGCATCCTACCGCGCCGACGCGAAGCCGCCCGTCGACACTGACTCGGGCAGGCCCTGGCCACAACTGTCGACCGCGCTCTTGTCCGCGGTGACCTCGATGACGAGGTCGCCGCCGACGCGGAAGACGTCGTAGAAGTCGAAGTGGCAGCGGTTCGGGGAGACGACGCCGTTGAACGTCACGCTCTTGACGTACGCGCGCGCGCCGGCGGGGACCGTCTTCTGCACGGAGCGCGCGTCGAAGCCGCTCACGGTCACCGTCGTGCTGACGTTGAGGTACGAGTTGTGGATCGTGTACTTGGGGATGAAGGGCGAGAGCACGAGGAACTGCGACGTCGACGGGACGGGGTAGAGCCCGAGGAGGTGGAAGGAGAGCACCGTCGCCATCGCTGCTTGGTCGTCGTTGCCGGGCAGGCCCGCGGGGGCTGGCAGATCGCTGGGTTAGCACGACGAGGATAGGAGGAATGTGTGGGACGAGAGGGGCGTACTGATGTCAAAGTTGGTGAAGACTACCTCGCGGACGCGGTCGACGGACTTCGTGGGGTGGTTGGCGTAGTGGTAGCCGATCGGGGTCTGGAAGGATGGCTCGTTTCCGGCGAGGTAGTAGCCGGCGTCGAAGAAATGGTCGAGACGACTGACGAACGTCTCCTACAATCACGAAGTGACGCATTCAACTATCATTATATGCGCGATAAGGCTACGGAGAAACAGTACGTACGTTTCCGCCCATGAGGTCGATGAGGTGTGCAGTGTCGTGAGGGGCGAACCAGGAGTACTCCCAGGACGAGGATTCGTAGAAGCCGACGTTGTTGTTCCCCTGGAGTGAGCACGCACGGGAGCTGTTCGTGTCGTTTGGGGAGCAGTCAACGGGGTCGGTGTACGAGAAGGTGCCGTTCGAGAACCGCTTCTGCGCGAAACCCTTGAACCCATCACTTTCGACGCTCGGGTCCCACACGTTGCGGTAGAACTACACTCTATTGTCAGCGCTCGTGGTAAGAATGAAGTGTGAGGGAGGACGCACCAGCGAGCGGTTGGTGTACTTGGCAACGTCGTCGGTCTTGTTGAGGAGGAGCGCGACTTGGCGTACCGCAAAGTCCTCGAAGGCGTACTAAATCAAGGGCACTTCAGGCTTGCTGTTCAGATCATCCGTTTACAAAACACGTACCTCAAGTGTACGACTGCCCTCGCGAGTCTGGCGACCAACACTCTGTGTGTCCAGCACGCCGAACGGAACGAATCCATACTGCTTGTACACGTTCACCTGGCGGCCGAGCGTATTCCACTCGGGCGGGTTCACCTCGGCATCGGCGAGCATCGCCTCGTACAGCTCGTTCAAGTCGATCCCGAGCGCGACGGCCTCGTTGTGGTAGAGCATGGCGAAGTGGCCGACGATGGGGTCCGCGCTCGAGCCGCCCTGCGTCCAGCCGGGGAGGTTGTTCGCGCGGCACTCGGGCATCCAGCCGAGCCTCCGCCAGCCGTCGATGTAGTTGTCGACGATCTGCGCGAACTCGGCGGGCGAGTGGAGTGCCATGAGCGGGTAGAACGTGCGGAACGTGTCCCAGCTGCAGTAGAGCGAGTCGAAGTACGGGTGCGCGGTGCCCGCGAACGCGCCCTGCGTCTCGCCCGTCGCGTTGTTCGGCGTCAGCGACGCGCGGTACAGCGACGAGTACAGCATCTCCGTCACGTTCGCGGGCGTGTGCGCGAGGTCGACCGCGATCTTGCTCAGCTTCTCGTTCCAGAGCGCCTGCGACTGGGCGACGATCGCCTCGAAGGAGGTCGTGCCGACCTCGCTCTCGGCGTTCGCGCATGCCTGGTCGACCGAGACGAAGGAGACGCCGACGCGGATGTTGATCTCGGTGGGGTCGCCCTCGTAGGAGAAGAGTGCACCAGATTCGTAGACACCGCCGATGAGATTGCGGGTGAGGTTGAGGGAGGTAACGCCAAGGCCCTTCGCGTTGAAGAGCTCGCTGGAGTCGAATTATCCTCTTCCGTGAGCAACCCGTCCCCAATACTTCTAACTGGATACAAATGCACTCACGAGGACATGCCAGTCCAGACGCCGTATTCGCTGAGCTTCTGCTTGCCGCCATCGAGGATGTCGTAGCAGGCGAACGCCTGGTAGCCATACGTACCAGGGCCGAAACTGGAACCCCAGCGTCCACCAATAGTGATCCGACCGAGGTCTGGGTCGATGTTCAGGGCACCCCCCATGAACGACGCCGGGAGATCGTTCGAGAGGTCGAGCGAGAAGTACGGCTTGCCGGATCCCTTGGGGAACGTGAACCGCTCAAGACCCGCGCGGCGCGTCGAGGTCGCCTCCATCTTGATGTTGTTGTCGAGTGTTTGCGAGAAGTAACCCGGATAAGCATCCTAGGCGGGATAAAGGCGGTAATAAGCATAACTGGATGGTAGATAGTGTCGCTATTTGGAGGACGCACATCCGTGTTATTCTTCCGGAAGCGTTCACGGTCGGCGAGCAGGACATTGCAGGTGTCGAACCCCCCAGGGCACAGCATAGGCATGATCTCGAAGTTGCCATAAGTTCCTTTCAGGCAACGTATGAGCTAGGAGCGCTTTCTATCCTGCATTCACGAGGCTTACCCAAGGATGACCCAGTTCCGCTGTCATGGAGCGGGCTGAGTCCGCGAATCTTCTGGGTCGGATCGGTGATATAACCTGTGAGGGGCGCGTTTCTGCGGGACTGTTCTAAAGAACGATAACGAGGCAGAACACGGACCAGCAGGAGCGTAGCCCGTTAAGTCCGTCGAGAACTTGACCTAATCCGGAGCCAATTGAGATGATTGCAGATTAGATTCCTTTTGCGTGTAACACGAGTATGTGCATTGCATGACGCACCATGCCAAAGGGCACAGACGCTCCAGGGCTTCACAGTACAGGACGCGGATGACGTTCAGCTGAGCATGTGTATGCGCAAACGAGGCGAACACGAAGCATACCAGACATCGCCAAAGTTGTCCGTGCCGATGAAGACGTTGACAAACTGGGTATAGTCGACGTTGGTCGAGTTGGACTGCCCAGCCTTCTTGATTGCAGCCGAGATGCGTTTCTGCACGTTCGGTGACGGCTGTGCGTGCACCCCGCCCACGAGGGCGACGGCGGCGAGCACCCAGAGTGTCAGCTTCTTTGCGGCCATACCGAGGTGGTAGTGTGAGGACCTGCAAGCGAGGCTCGGATACCCCGATGCTCCTCCGACACCTTTATGTACCCTCGCGTAGCAGACACCGAAGCTGCCCACGGCGGATACGCGGCGGCGCGAAAAGAACGAGAACTCCATCGCACATGTGGCCCGCGATGGCCAGAAATTCGGTCGCATGCACTCGCCGGCACCCGTGATCACGCCTCTGCGCGTTGGCGCCTGGACGAGGTTCGCCCGCGCATCCACGCTGCCCGACAGGGCTACCCCTCCCGACGGCAGGAGCGCGGCCTGAGAGCCATCGGACGAGCGTCGCGCTTCCATGCTGTCACGGGTCACGGCCCCTGCGGGCCATCAGAACGGCGCGGTATCTCACAGGAAAGACAGGGTGCTCGCTATCGCGCGTAATGGTTCCGATTGGAAGGTCTCGTGATACTGGATACCGTAACATCAACATTGGAACCAATACGACGATACGGGACGGCGGCGACTATGTATAAAACGCGCACGCACCTCGTCATGCAGTGGCACGCAGCCCCGCCCGTGCCGTTATCAGGTCAAGAGCGTGCTGCCGCGGCCTTCTTCAGGATCCTCGTCAGCTCGCCCCACACGAGGTCTGACCCTGGCCCTGTCGCGCTCCAGAACTCGCGTTCCTTCGCAGACAGCGGCCCGAGGACGAAGTCGGCGACGTCGATGCCACCCCCACCCCCACCTCTGCTTCCACCTCCGCCTTCCCCCGACCCGCCGCGCCCGATGCCCAGCCGGAGCCGGTGGAAGTCGCTGTCGTTTCCCAGCGCGGCGATAATGCTGCGTACGCCGTTGTGGCCGCCCGCAGAGCCGCCGAACTTGGGGGAGAGAGCGCATGGCTTGTGATCAAGCGAATCGTGCATGACGATCATGTTGGCGGGCTTGATGCCGCTTTGACGCAGCATCTGGACAACGGGTCGGCCCGAGATGTTCATCAACGCTCCTGCGAAGTGCGCAGGAATGATGCGCGAAGGTAAGTGGAGGTGCGTGATAGAAGATAGCGGTCGAGACGAACTTGGCTTGAAGAGCGTGAGGGTGACCATGCCTGGTCCGAGATCCACGCTTGTGCTCGCAGCCCAGCCAGAGCGTTCTGACGACAAAGGTATACTGAGTCGTTTTGCAAGTACATCGACCGCAAAATGGCCAAGGCTGAGCATGTGAATATTTGAGTAAGGGTTGGCGAAGCGTGAGTGGCAGTTCTTACCTATGTCTTGTACTTGGGAAAGTGATGTTGCCAAGACCAACGACAAGGAAGTGGGGATTGGCCATGAGCCGTCTGTGTATGTGGTCGCGCTGCAAGGTTAGTAAGTCTCAAGTAATACCCATAAATGAAGCTCTTACCAGCGATTATGTATTAGGTGGGTTTGTATGATAAACGAATGATCCAAGTGGCCTTACACGGAAACGATGAGAATTGAAGCCTAGATGAAGGAAGACTAGTCATCATTAAGGCTTCGCCTGAATAAAACATGGTTTTATTCATGAAAACTATTCTAACTGCTTCTGCTGCCACGACATGGTCGCGATAATGGACGGTGTTCGTGACCTGGGTCTCACGGATGCCGTATATAGTCGAGTAATAATGACCTTACGGGAGGGAGGTTGTTAACCGATACTACCCAAGGCTTGGGTCCTGGACAGGCTTGTAGACAGACTGTAATGGGGACCATCCACAGCTCGTTTTACAAGCCTGTTCCGAGGGAGAGGGTTCGGCAACACCCGTAGTCCTACAGACACAATTCGTCTTCCGGGTTGGCAAGGCAGTGTAATGCCAATGGAGATATCAAAAACAAAACGTGGCAATGTAACTTGTTTGAAAAAAATGGATATCGAATGGACTGGGTGAGAGAAGGAGAGGGGTACATACCTTGGTGGTAGTAGTGGTGGTGGTGGATGTGGTAGTGGTCCAAGTCAAGCCAGCGCAGAATTGGATGCAGTGCATTGCAGCACGATCTAGATCGAGATGACACGCGGTCACCTGACAGTCGTCGGGTTCGAATCCCAGCTGTTCCGCTTTTCGACAGCATGAATTGGGGACGTAATTATCTAAGTGCTCGGAACCGGAGCGATGATGTTCCGGGGCGCCTGTACAATGTGGTGCTCTTCACCCGCCAGCACCAGGCCGACGCCAAGCACCGCTTGCACGTTTGTCGTCCCCGCTTATACCCCTCATGCACTTGCTCTGACCCTGCCCTCTTCCACAACACCCATCTCACCGACGGCGGCGACGATGGCCACTCTGACAACATCGGCAGTCGAGGAACACTCCTCTGACGCCCGTCTCCGCCGTCCCGCCCATCCTTCCCGGAGAAGACGTTCAACCTTCCAGGCGGGACGGTATGCCCTCCCTCAACCCTGCCATCATCTTCCCCACTCCGTCGAAGCCCTCGACTTATCCCTTACATCCCTCTCACCCACCCTTGCAACCCTGCGGCTTCATGTTCTCTCCTATCTCGCCGATCTGGAGACTCGACTCTCCCTCTTCGAGTCTCCGATATCAACAGATGCGATCATGGCCAAGGGCGAGCTCACCATGGAGGAGGCTGCTGCATGGGCCCGCGACGGTCTTGAGATGCTCCGCTCTATCCGCGAGGACGTTATCTCTCACCTCCCCGACATTTTCTCTCTTGACGGTGTCCCGTCTGTTGAGGATGTCGAGCAGTTTGTCAACACCCACATGCCCGATGTCACCTTGCCCGAAATGCGCTCCCATCTCCCCGACATGCCTGATGTCGTCCGCTCCCACCTCCCTGACTTCAACCTCTCTGATGTCCGCTCACGACTGGACGACGTCCGTTCATGCATCTCCGACCTAGACTTCAATAGACCGTTAAACTATGTCCCGACGCTGTCTAATCGTCTTCAGTCCCTCCAAGCACATCTCTCCACCATGGAGCTCCCATCTAGCATGTATCTATCATCCTTCGCACCGAGTGCGACGCTCTCTGCCCTTCTTGACAAGGTCCTCTCCTCTCACCTGGTCGCCGACATCTCCTCTGATCTCCAAAGGGGTGAGGAATCGCTGGAGCAGGCTGCACTGGAAATAGCACGGGCCATGAAACGATCTCTTAATGGATCGCGTCTCATCCAGTACGTTGACCTGCCCCAGAAATGGCGCAACAACCAGTTCGTCGGGGGCGGCTATAGGTCAGTCTGACATCGATAAATACCATGGCGAACGTATAGCGCTAACCCCCTTTGGGTCCGAACGTGTAGATTCATCCCACTGCATGATTGGCCACGACTCGTCCTCTCCATGTTCGCATTACATAACGAGACTCGTGCGTATAGCTATCCTTGTTCATTTCCATTAGGCAGGAGGCTTACCGATTTCGCAGTGAATATCCACACTCACTTGATACCCTTCCTGCTCTGGTCTTTCGCATTCTTCCGCTTTACTCCATCTTATGACGCCTCCGGCCTTCAAGAACCGGTTAAAGCCACGTTCACCGCCTTCGCCTTGCTCTGTCTCTTCAGCAGCGCGCTATGGCATACAATGTCTGGCTGTGCACACCCCGAAGGCATGGAATTCTGTGCCAGAGTAGATTACGTCGGCATTGGCTGGTAGGCCCTGCTAACCCTGTTCGCTACGTCTTCGAAACGGGCTGACATCCCACGAATGCTTGGCAGGCTAATCAGTGCTAGCGTTGGAACGGTCGTTTATTACGGCTTCCAATGCCGCCCTGTCGAGCGCGATGCATTCCTGCTGCTCTGCTTCCTCGTCGGCGTTTCCGGCAGCATCGTCCCGTTCACGAACTGGTTTAACCAGCGTGAATACAAGGTGAGTCCCCCCTCCCCCTCACGCTCTGTCCCCCGTTTGCTAACCCTCCCATCCGTACGCATAACAGAACGCCCGCATCGTGTTCTTCCTCTCGCTCGCGGCCAGCAGCGTCGCGCCGCTCGTGCACCTCGCGCGGCTGCACTCGGCGGCGGCGATGTACGGCTTCATCGCGCCGATCGTGCCGTCGCTCGCGTCGTACGTCGTCGGGCTCGCGTTCTACGCGACGCACTTCCCCGAGTGCGTGCTCGCGCGACGCGGGGGCGCGCGCTGGCTCGACTACGTCGGCGGCGGCTCGCACGCGATCTGGCACGTGTTCATCGTGCTCGCGATACGCCTCCACAGGGACGGCATGGAGGACATGCGCGCGGGCGTCATTGGCGAGACGTGTCTTGTTACGTTGGAGTCGTTGGCGTCGGCGTGAGCATCCGCGCTCAACTCACCTCTTGCCCCTTCTACGCTCCGGGCTGTACGGGACGTGGCAGGGGTTGATGTTGTTGTCGGTGAATTTTAAATTTTATTCGTTTCGAGGTTTTAGATAAGGAGAGAATGACCGATGCCCAGCTGAGCTGGACTTGAAAGAATAGGATGCTGGGTCGGTTCTGTAGCTTACATCGTTGAAGGTCGTGGTTCTGGTACATTTTACTTTTTTCTGCGATTTGTACATTATCCTTCTGATTATTGGATTGGAGGGTACATGACCGTCGTTCGCCGCCTGGTCGTTGACGCAGTCCTAAATTGCTATCCAAGTGTTCCATCAGATGGAACACTTAGAAAAGTCGCTCGTAGATGGCATCCGTCTACGAGTGACTTCTGACGCCGCACCGGCATTAGGTGTGTTCCTCTCATACGCCTTTCCTGCACGAACAAGCATTGATTTATTTATCTGGATTGAGCTCTTAACTGGTACCCCATACTTTTGTTCTTCAAACGCTACTATTAACTCCTGGCAGCACACGAGCATGATGAGGGGGTGTGGCGTACTTCTACCCACACTCCTCGCGTGTGACGCACGCGCGCGCGCGTTTTGGGTGGTGATAGTCAATGTGCATGCTAAGCTTCGATGTTCCATAGGCTGTGCATCGACGGTGGTTCTGAATGGTGTATGTAAGTTCACGTTGTCGCATTTGCTATGAGAGACCAGATAACACAGCCCTAGCCACAGACCTCTCGCGACTCTGTCAGAGCTGTTCTTCCTCTCTTACCCTCATTACCTCCAGTTGGTTGGTGTCTCTCTCACCATGGACTCTCCCCGACTGCCCTGGGAAGTCATCGAAAGGGTTGTCGACCATTGCGGTGACGATCCCAAGTCTCTCTGCAGCCTCTCCCTCACGTGCCGCCAGCTTCATCCTCGTAGCCACTGTGTGCTGTTTACGCGCCTCGATTTCAAGAGCAGGGACAGCATCTTCGCGTTCGTCGACTTCCTCCAGGACAGCCCTCACCTCAAGCGCGCTGTCCTTTCGGTAGTCGTCCGGCCGGACGACTTTGCGCCCTGGCCCCTCCTCCACATCCTCCCGAATCTTGCTGAAATCGGATTCACGTCTCGGGAGTGCTCCTCTGGGCTTCCGAGTGCTGTGTTCGCCTCCTGGAACTGGCATCAGTCGAGTCTAACTTGTTCACAGCGGTTCGGGACCAACATCCAAACACTGCATCTTTTGTCTTTCCTTTGCGAAGTACCTGCCGTTCGCTCGGGCGCTCCTCGCGTTCACCAGCATTGCGCATCTTACCTGCACGCATGTCGTTATCCACAAGGCGGGGGAACAAGGGCCTCTGGATGTCATCACTCGGCGCCTCTCCGCGCAGATGCAGTTGAAGACGTTGACGGTGAGTGCATGATACCATGGCACCTCGTCGTCGGAACGAATGTCGAAGCTGAATCGTAAATACACTTGAACGCAGATCGACCACTTGTCTCTGATCAAAGACAACAGGGATGCGTCCGTGGGCGGATTACTTTTCCATTCCGATCTGGCACCGTCCACGGCAGAACGCCTCACGTTGATCAGAGGTAGCTTTGCAAACCCTGCAAGTCTCCCATCTCTCTAACGTTCACTCATACCCCGCACCTTGTCCGTCGTAGAACACAGGCCAAACACGATCTCACAACCTTCGGACTGGTCGCGGCTACGATGCCTGGTGTTGCAGCTCTCGAGCTACATGCCCGACGTCATTGCCAAGGCCACCAAGCTCCTGGACAACCTCCGCGGGTCCGTGCTGAAGGAAGTCACCCTCGAGCTCGGTCCGGTGTCGTCTATCCTGGGGACCCTCAGAGACCTCTCACGCAGCAGCCAGTCTCATCCGGATGTGTACATGGATTTGGAGCACAATCTCCTAAGGTTCTCCAAGCCCAGAATCGTTTGGACTGCGGAAAATCCGCTTAGAGTGGGCAGAAACTCGTTCTGGGCTGGGGAGCTCGGAAGACAGTTTCCCTTGTTATCTCAACGCGGCGCCTTGGTGCTGAAGTCCGAGTCAGGTAAACGCTATTATACTAATGCTCGAAATATTAAACTGACTATCGATCCAGCCACGCCCGGTGGCCATGATGCCACATTACGGGCCCTCGTCGTGTGTCCTCAAAGTAAGTGGGTGGCCAGTGGGTCCGAGGACTTCACCGTCATCCTCTGGGATGCGAACGGAAACATCACCCGGCAATGGATCAACGACACTCACGAAGCCGTCTGGTCGCTCGCGTTCTCCCCGGACGGCAGATACCTCGTCTGCGGTGATGGCGCAGGGAGGATGGAGATTCGGGATCTCAGTCCGGGTCACAGCGGCGCACGCAGAGTGGCCACGCTCGACGGCCACCATGGTGCCCCTGTGTCGAGCTGCGCTTGGTCCCCTGACGGTGACGTCATTGCGTCCGGGTCGTTCGACGGGACCGTGCGGCTCTGTAACGCACACACATTCCGGGAGCTCCACGTGCTCAAGCAGCGGTCCATGAAGGGCATGCAGTATGTTGCGTTCTCCCCGAACGGGCGCTGGCTCGCGTCGTGATGCTTTCCGTGCAACTACTGCATCTGGGACATCGCATCGGGCGCGCTGCACAAGTTCATCCTTCCCGAAGACTGGCACGGTATGGGGGCCCTCCGAATGCTCGACATCGCTGCTACTTTCGATCCCACCAGCACGCGCCTTGCTACTGTGGCGCGGAACGATACGGTCGGGCTCTGGGACGTTGACGCGGGTCGGCGTCAGTGCGTGTTGAGACGCGTTGGGGAGGCGAACGACGCCTCGTTCTCACCAGATGGGAGGCTGCTGCTGACCGCGTCGACCGATAGGACAGTGAGAATTTGGGATGCACACAAGGGCGTCGAGCTGCGCCGGCTGAAGGGGCACGCGAGCATAGTTTCCAAAGCGTGTTTCTCGCCTTGTGGGCAGTATGCCGCGTCGGCGTCATGGGATGAGACGGTGCGGGTGTGGAGGATCAGGGATGGGTCGTGCATGGCGGTATTCTCCGAGCACGGACACTTGGTGACCCATGTGGCTTTTTCTCCGGATGGGAAGACGTTGGCGTCTGGAGCGAGAAACGGGACGGTCGTTCTTCGACATATGCCTGATATCATCTCCATAGATGAACGGGACATATAACATTGCTTTTGGGAACTTGCATCTCGCTGCCGCGTCTGGGCTCGACGTAATCGAAATCCGGGACTTGAGCTCTGGAAAGGGAGGAAGGCTGTGTGCCTTGGAGCATGCCCGCCAGGTGAACGACGTCTCGTTCTCGCCAGAGGAGCGGTTGTTGGTTACGGCGGCCGGGGATGGGGCGGTGGCGGTCTGGGACGCACACTCGGGCGTCGAGCTGTCGGTGCTCGAGAGGCACAGGGACGGGGTCATCAAGGTATGTTTCTCTCCATGCGGGAAGTACATCACGTCGGCATCGTGGGTTGAGACAGTGCGGTTGTGGGGGACTGAAGACGGGGTGTGTGTCGCGACATGTGCCGAGCGCAAACACGTCGTCACCCGTTGCATGACTTTCCTTCCGGATGGGGAGTTGCTAGTCTCTGGGGCGAGGAACGGTATAGTTATTTTTCAACGAATGCAGGATCTTGTTCCAATAGATTAGTATATAGGGCCCAGCGTGGTAGCCGCTGTTCCCTCCACATTTCTTGGAGCGCTTGCCTTAGTACACCTACAAATTACGTTTGTCCTAGAGCCACCCAATGAGTATAAGCATGGGCGTATGAAACCGGCGAACAGGGTCAAATAGAATGGAAGGGAAAAGTTCAAACCACCAAGGACTAGCGTGGCAAGTTAAACCGTCCGCGTCTAGACCACCGGCGCTTTCGGGCCGTATTTCCGCCGACTGCTGGCGTTAGGTATGATCGCGATGGTGTCGAGTCTCGACGACCACTGCCCCTCATGCGATCCTTCAGCTTTGAACGTTCTGAACGCGCACAATAATCTCTTGCCCTGTGAACTCGTCACCAGCTTTGCCGATCGCTGGTCCAGCGACTGGCAGAATCTCGTTGAGATAACAGGAGCAAGACGGCTCGAAAGCAGCAGTATGTACGTCCCTCGCTTGGCATCCGGAACACCTGTGTCTGACGTCACCAGCTATTGACTCGTAAACGGCTATGTAACAGGAGAGCCCTTCGTTTAGAAACCTCAACTGGAGTTAATGCGCCCAAGGGTGTCTGTCATCTGTCATCGGACGCAAGGCTTTGGTAGGGCGTTGCAATCCTCGCGCCCGGAAGGTTGTCCTTTCAGTGTAGATTGCGTTCTTGCCGTCAGTGGAAGGGATGAAGGTTCGGGCGAGCTGAGGGTGATTACGAAAGAAGGGGTGCGTACTATGTGCGCTCCATCTACCTCATGCCGTTTGTCACGGCTGTTGTTGTCATCCGTCAGACATCGAATGGGCGGCGGCCGTTATGTAATATCAATGTGATTCCATTCACCGTAGGTTGTGGTCGAATACTTCTTCGTGGCCGTGCGATAGGCATGCATCCTTCAACTGGCGGTGACGACGATCCGTGGGCTATGCACTGCCAATGTATTGTGCTGTGCGCCAGCCTTCTTGAGCTTATCGGTGCTAGTACATATTGCCAACCCCAGAGACGATGCCTCGGACGAGGTCTCTCCTCCCTCAGTGCCCCAGTGTTCACTCTCCTCGCTCTCCCTCGACTCCCCTCATTTTGCGCGTTACCTCATGGAATTGATATCTGGAGACCCCCTACTGCCATGGGAAGTCATCGAGAGGGTCATCGGTCATTCCGGTGATCATCGCAGAACACTATGCAACTCATCCCTTCTATGTCACCAACTCCGCCCGCGCGCATTCTGTCTGATGGTTGCTGGTATCCGTCTAAGGAGCAGGGATCAGACGTTTGGTTTTTGCGACTTCCTCCGGGACAAACCTCACCTCAAGCCCCTCGTCCGGTCGATTGTCGTGGATCCGGTGGCCTTTGCTCCTGTCCCCCTCCTTCGCATCCTTCCTAATGTTTGTGAGATCGAGCTCACGTCCCGGAAGCCTATTCTCGCGCTGCGTCAATCGAGCCTCACTTGTTTCCAGCTATTGGGGACCCGCATCCACACTCTCCACCTCGCTCACCTTTCCTTCGACAACTATCTACAATTCGCCTGAGTGCTATTGGCGTTCACAAATATCGTACATCTCACCTTCACAAGGGTCAAGATTGCGAAGGGAGGAAATCCAGGACACGTTGCCCTACTCGGACAGCGTCTATCCAAGCGGCTGAGGCTCAAGATATTAGCTGTGAGCAACTCCTGACTAGTTGTGATTGCGAGGATAGAGTCAAAGCACGGATTTGTAGATTGATGCAGCCTCCGTAACTGGAGGGCTCGACGCTCACGCATCCATATGCGGGTGGTCCGACTCAGATTCAGCATCGTCTACGATGGAGAGCCTTAGACTGGTCGCATGTAGGTTTATTTCAAGTCATTACCATTCACAAAGTTCTGTATGCATTGACGCTACTCATGCTGTCTATTTAGTACAATCTCCAGGAACCCTAGACTGGAGCAAATCCGACTCTCGGGCGTGGTCTCAGCTGCAATCCCTGCTGCCGAAAAGGCCTGACTGGTCTCAGCTACGATCCCTGGTCCTGCGGATCTCTTACCTCCCTCAATATATTCCTACCACTATCAAACTTTTGGAGAATTTTCATGGCCCGGTACTGAAGGAGGTTTCGCTCGAGCTGTTTACCGCAACATCTATCACAGTCCTAATCAGACCTCTGATCTTGCTTCAACGACGCATCGGTGCGTCTGTGGCATCGGAGGAAGACCAGCATCTAGAACGCGCTCTGCTCCGGTTTCCTCAATCCCGAATCATGTGGATCATGAAGGCTCTCCGTGCTAACAGACTCTCATCAACCTGGAACTTGAACTTGCCCCTTGGATGGCAATTTCCCACCCTATACCAGCATGCCAGACTTGCAGTGGAGGCTGAGGCAGGTAAGCTCGGGCTCGCATTCATCCCGCAAACTGTTGATAGATTTGTTCATTATGTAGTCCTCCCCGCTGGCCATGATGCCTGTATAACTGCTCTCGTCATTTCCGCGAACTGCATGTGGGTAGCTAGCGGGTCTGAAGACTTCACCATTATCCTCTGGGACATGATGGGAAACATAGCTCGACAATGGGTCGCCCATAACTACACACCTATCCAGTCGCTCGCATTCTCCCCTGATAGCCAGTATCTGCTTTCAGGGGGTGAGGACAGAACGGTGATGCTTTGGGATCTCAAACAAAGCGCATACGAACCCACTGGCACCGCATTCAACCTGGCAGCAGATATTCATACCATGACATGGTCGCCTACAGCCACTGCTATTGCCTTCGGACTCTGGGATGGGACGGTGCAGCTGTGGGACGCACACTCTTTCCGGCAGCTCCACGTTCTGCTCGATATTGATGTGCGGAACATGATGGCGCGAGGCCTCGCATTCTCTCCCGATGGCCGTTGGCTTGTGCTCGGGATCCCTCCTTGGAACTACTGCATCTGGGATGTTCAATCGGGGACGTTGAACCAGTACATTCGGAGCTCGGGACCCCATTTTGGGGTTACTGATGGACCCGCAGGCTCCACGGTGGCCGCCTTCGATCCCACAAGCACCAGGCTTGCTTCCTTGTCCGGGGGCGATGTCGAAATCTGGGACATCGAGACGAAATCGAGGCTATCTCTTTTGAGATACGCGGCGGCGGCAAACGATATCTCATTCTCACCAGATGGGAAGCTGGTACTGGTGGCATTGGCGGACAGGACAGTCAGTTGCTCCGACGTATACACTGGCGCACAGATCCTCCAGCTCCGAGGACACACGGAACGGGTTATGAAGGCACAGTTCTCTCCATGCGGGAAGTACATCGCGTCGGCATCGTGGGATCGGACGGTGAGGTTGTGGAAAACGAGTGACGGTTCGCAGGCGGTGAAGTTCTCTGTGTCGGAGCGCGACGAGTGGGTGGAGCTCTTTTTAACTTTTTCCGCAGATGGAAAGACACTCGTATCTGGAGGAATGGATGGGGCGCTCCTTATTCGACGTATGCATGATATTATTTCAATGGTCGAGGAAAACGGTCTGTAGCACCGGACACGACTATCTTCCTTTTCTCTCCCGGGGTCTCCCTTATGCCGATTACCGTAGTTTGTGTCACGTCACTCGTTTTGCAGGGTCCCAGTATGCTCGTTTGACTATACTTCGCTCCACCAATTTACGGCCATATTTCGAGACAACCCAAGAGGCGCAGTCTCAGGTTGGCACTGTGTGGGGATCGGCAAACTCCGAAACAGGCGCTTGTCAGCCTTCGGGGGCTCAGGTTAGGCTTGAAGCTTGAAGCTTGAACAACTACTTACTCCTCCTCTTACGATACTCCAAGTCTTTCCACGATTTAACCTCGTCTTCCTGCCAAATACTGTACCCTGGCTCGTCTATTGGCATAACCGAGAGCTTGACATGGAGCGCATGACGAGGCACATGTCACGTTGTCGTTGTATCGGCGATCCACTGCGCAGTTGGTACCAGCGCATGTCGGTCACCCGCCGCGGCCACTGGTATTAGTAGTAAGTACCAATTCCATGATTCACGCTTAGCTTGGTCTTCAAAATCTCCTCCTACAGGTGACGTTGTGGCTGGAATTGGCAACCCTGTTGTAGATACAATTAAACACATGCTCAAACTCTCTGAGGCGGGCCGTCGCCATAACGATTTGACATCGACAATGCTTTCCTTGTTCACCCTCGTACCCGAATCGACAGCGTGGACTACTTACCGTCAGTGTCTACTCGTCGTTGTCTACTTAGCAGGATATTAATAAATCTCTTTCAAGTAGGACATCGCGTTGCCGCATTGCCGGACAACGATGCTGTATATATGTGCGTCCATTGCTCTCAGGCCCAGGAGCGATGAGGCTGAACCGAACTAGGTCTCCATTCTGCAGCGTCTGTGACATCTGGGAGGGTCCACGATGGATAATTGACGTGTCTAGGACGTCATCGGAGCATACACAAGACTTCCGGACCTTTCACAACAGGTCTGTGCACTTTGTCAATACAACGGCAAGGCAGAAGCTAATGATGCGGTTCATCGAAAAGACGCTACCCAAGCCGTGGGTGTCTTCATCCGGCTTGTGTAAAGTTCAGAAAAGGATGCCCCAGAAGCTGCCCCGCGTGCCTTCTCCATCTGACAGTGTCTGTGTTGCACGTTGAACGTTATCCACGGTTGTCACCGCTAACAATATCTACACAGCGCCCAAATGAGGTTCCTTGACTTGTGTTTGCAGTGGCAGGCAGTTGAACCTGCGGAACCGTCTATCAGCATCCCGTAACAACTACTACCAGTAGTTCCAACTTACAGAATCGTCGGGATGTTTCCTCGATATTGGGAGCGAAATTTGTCCAGAACTTATTGACTGACAGGTATGTGAATCTACGAGCGTTCTTGAACAAACAACATCATGCAGTTACTGAATGGTCGCTTAACAGTACCTATAGCGACTTACGTAGCCCTCTGTTCGTTAACCCACGCTCTGTCGTGTCTCGCTGGCAGCACCGCACCCGGTACGACAGAACCTTCCTCTACCGCAGTTGAGAACTTCGCGAGAATCGTCTCTCTAACCTGCCCTTCCTGGTGGCTTTGTGGCCGTACAAGTAACAAGCATCCCCAAACTCCTCTTGGTATCCCTACGGTATGCTCTTTATCCTGTTTTCCTGTCTCTTGAACTCCTCGTACTCAACTCGCCATGTCTCTTGCACTCCCATGGGAAGTCATCGAAAGGGTCATCCAGCACTGTCACGATAGCCATCGGACCCTCTACAACTTTTCCGTCACCTGCCACCAACTCCGTCCCCTCAGTCTCTCTCTGCTCGTCGCCGATGTTGAGCTCAAGAACAGAGAGCAGATCTTCGGCCTGTGCGATCTCCTGCGCGCCAAGCCGCATCTTCAACCCCTCGTCCGGTCCATGTGTATATACCCTACGGACCTAGTGCCTTTCCCCCTGCTCAACATGATCCCGGAGCTCGCAGAAATCGTGTTCACCGACCACAAGCTCCGCGACTCGGACCAAGGATCCCCTAGGCCTACTATCGTACTTAACCAGTCCACCCTCACATGCTGTGGTCGCTTTGGCGCCCACATTCAGACAATCCAGTTCTTCCGTGTTACCTTTTCCACAGATCTAGAGTTAGCACGGCTATTATCGGCTTTTCCAAAGACTAGGGTCCTCACGTTTGAGGAGGTGGTGATCAAGACGAATGCAAGCGCACCTCTGGTAGCCACGACCCGACAACGTCTATCTAGACGATTGCAGCTGAGTACTCTCCATGTCAGGATCCTCTTATACCCAGAGTCCAAATGCGATTATTGACACACATAGTCTAATCTGTAGATAGACGTCGCTGTCCACGATGCGGTGGTCGCATTCCTCTTGGAGTCGGCCCAATCTACTGCGGAGACCTTGATATTCACGGTGGCAAATAGTGAGTCCGTCGATCCCCCTCACGTTCGCCATCTCAGCCTTATGTTTATTCCGTACTTTTGTCACGTTCAGTACAAGGACACGCACTTGCACACCCAACAAACTGGGTTCGGCTTCACACTCTGTCGCTGAGGGTGGAGTTTGAAGCCGAGAAGGTCAAGAAGACTGTCGAGTTCTTGAGAGGGTTCCATCCCCCCAATTTGAAGGACGTTTCGGTCATGCTTACAGGATACGTCCGCGCCGCGATCGAACTGTTGCGTGGAGAAGGCGCGTCGGACCTGGGATGTCCTGAGCTGGAACACGAGCTGCTCCGCTTTCCTCGCCACGCCCTGACCTTCTCCACCGATGAGCCAGCCCTTCACTCGCGCAGGACGCTCTTCTGGACGCGAGAGCTTGGTCAGCATTTCCCTACGATGCGGGACCGGAATGCGTTCGCGCTCGAGTCCGAGTCCAGTGCGTCCTCTACCTGCTCCAACGTCCTGGAGAAGAACCTAACCATCCGCGCATACAGCGACGACCACCGGCCACGACGACGCCACGACGTCCCTCGCCATCTCTCCCGACAGCCGGTGGGTCGCGACCGGCTCCTGGGACTCCACCATCATTCTCTGGGACTTCGCGACAGGGCAGGTCGTGCACGAGTGGATCGCGCATCCCGGCGGCGTCCGCGCGCTCGCGTTCTCCCCTGACAGCAGCCGCCTCGTCTCCGCCGGCATGGACGAGCTGGTCGCCGTCTGGGACCTCGGCGGCAGCGGCGGGGCGCACAAGCTCGCGACGCTCGCGGGCCACACGCACTGGGTCAGCAGCTGCGCGTGGTCCCCCGACGGGAGCACGATCGCCTCCGCGTGCGACGAGGCTGGCCGTCCTCGCGCTCCCGCCCCCATCCCCGCCCCTGCGCCCATATCCGAGTCTGAGCCCGAGGCCAAGCTTGATCCAGACGCACAGAAGGACCCAGCACAGGACCCTGACTCTGAGCCCCGCGAGCTCGACGCGTACGCAGACAAGACCGTGACTGTGCGCCTGTGGGATGCGGCGACGTTCACACAGCGGCGCGTCCTCGCAGGCGGCGCACACACCAAGGCCCTCTACTTCGCCCTCTTCTCGCCCGACGGCCGCTGGCTCGTCTCCGGGGGCGACGACCGCCACGTCTGTGTCTGGGACCTCTCCTCGACCGCCTCCTCCCCCTCCTCCTCCCCCTCCTCCTCCCGCTCCTCCTCCTCCAATGACACCCCACACGTCGTCCTCCGCGGGCACCGGCGCCGCCTGCAGGCTGCCGCGTTCCACCCGGACGGCGTGCGGCTCGGCACCGCCTCGCAGGACCGCACCGCGCGCATCTGGCGCGCCGACACGGGCGAGGCGCTGCTCGTCCTGCGCGGCCACAAGGGCTGGGTGCACGACATCGCGTTCTCGCCGGACGGCGCGCTCGCGCTGACCGCGTCCGCGGACGGGACGGTCAGGGTGTGGGACGCGGGCGGGGGCGCGATGCTCCTGTCGCTCAGCGGGCACGAGGAGACGGTGTACTCCGCCTGCTTCTCGCCGTGCGGGCGGTACTTCGCGTCGGCGGGGGAAGACATGGCGGTGCGGCTGTGGAGGACCGTGGACGGCGCGTGCATGGAGGTATTCGACGAGCATGACGGCAAGGTCAGCAAGGTGGCTTTCTCTCCGGACGGGAGGACGTTGTGTTCCGGGGCGTTTGATGGTACTGTTTTCATTCGCCCATTACCTGATCTTATCCCTGGATACCCGAATCTGTGGTTGGATGACCTATATGACTCTAGGTAGGCAAAGGAAGTGAGCTTAGGTTGTGAAATGTACTTTCACGCAACAACAGCTGCAGCATAAAGCATATCTAGTGATTACTTATCGTAAATAAATTCGTACAACCCAAGCAGCTTGTAATACAGCGTCCGTCGTGTACAGACGGCGGCAACATCGGCGTCACACAGGCAGGACGTCTCGCGTGCGGGAGTGCGCGCGAGCAGCACGGACACAGAACGGTCCTCCCCGTGTGAGAAGCACATAACCCTACACCTACACGGAATAATAGTCCGCATCTGCCCGCACCCTAGATCGCACCGGGTCGTCATCGATGCCCCCTTCCTCCTCTACACAGTACCAGGCATGGGCACGGGGATCGGTAGAGGCGGAGGCGAGACGTCCGCCGCCCCGCTCCCACTCGGGTCCTCACGTGCGCGTCGCTGCCGATGCCGACGCGCCGTGCGCAAGTACCGCGAGAACCGCGCTGTCGCGGATGAAATTGGGCGGGCCGACCCCAGCCCGTGTGCATGCGCGGGTTCAGGATGCTCGGGGTGATCTGGGTGCTCGGGGTGCTCCGCCTCCTCGCCCGCGGCCATCATCGTCTGCAGCGCCTGGAAGTCTGTGTGGCCGCCAGTGTCAGCGTCAGCGTCCGCTCTCACACAGACCAACCAACAACGGAAGAAGAAAGGAACAAGGGAGGACAGAAAAAAAGGGGGGAAGCGGACGCACCCTGGCGGCAGAGCGGGCACGAGCTCGAGAGCTCGAGCAGCCACTGGTCGACGCACTCCTGGTGGAAGCGGTGGTGGCCCTCGCACGGCAGCACGCGCAGGTCGTCGCCCTCCTCGAAGTCGACGATGCAAATCGGGCACGTCTCCCGCCCGATCGCGTCCGGCACCACGTCCTTCTCCTTCTCGCCTCCTCCCTCGCCCCCGTTCGCTTTCGCCTTCTCCCCGCTCGCGCGCGCCTTCGCCGGGCGCGGGACGGCGACCGCCGATGTCGATGCCACAGCAAACCGGTCACCGTTCTCAGCATCCCCAGTCCCGGGCTCGGGCCCGCTCCCAGGGCTGCTCTCTGCAGGGGCAAGCACGGGGACCACGACAGCACTCGGTGATAACAACGCCCTCCCATCCGTCTCGCGGCCCCCATGGCCTTCCGGATCGTCCCCCAGGCGCGCCGCGACAGCATTCCACTCGCGCAGCTCCACCGCGACCTCCTCCCCGCCGCCTCCACCGTCCCCCTTGCCGCCCATGAGCAACGCGCTCGCGCGGTGGTCGTGGCCGGCGCTCTCGACGTCCTTCGCGAGCCCGGGGGCGTCGGGGGCGCCAGCACCAGCGCCGGCGTCCGCCCTGCCAAACTTGACGACGGGGAAGGTGTCGAGGATCGCCCGCGTGAGGCCGCGCGCGCGGCTCTGGGGCCCGAACGTGCCCGCGCCGCCGGGCGCGTCGCCCGACCGGGGGCCGTACCGCTCGGGGTGGCGGATCGCGCGGATTGCCTGTGTTGTGCGTTGACGTTCGTTGTTGGTCCGAACAGGGCGCACCGGGTCCGGAGGCAAAGGCAAAGGCAACGGCAAAAGGGGTATGTGAGTTGCTATGTCTGCTTCGACGCACACAGAAATGGGAAAGGGGAGAGAGAAAGAGACGTACGCCGGAGATGATCACGATGCAGAAGAGCGCAGAGACACAGCCGGTGATAGCATATAGGATGATCCTGACAAGCAAGAAAGAAAAAAGAAGCGGGCATGCACCACGGCGTCAGCCATACAAGCCTAGTACATCAGAGGGACGCAACAAGAAGAAAAGCCCACATCGCTAAGCTAGTGTTCGTGTTACCACTGGCGGGGGTGGAGCCGCCGTCACCGCTGTGCGGCATGCTGCTAGTCCCGGTGTTGTTCGAGGACGGGTCCGTCGCGTTGGACGCGGTGAGCGTCGCGAAGAGGTAGCCCGGCGCGGGCACACTGTGGTTCGCGATCGCGTACTGGATGTCGTGCCGGCTGTCATTGAGCAGGGAGGGGCTGAACCAGTAGTATTTTGACGAAACGTTGCCGAGGATGGTGTTGAATTGACTCTCGATAAGTCTGCGCGAAACATGGTGGGTGAGCGCCATATGCCCCATACAGGTTCAGGACAGAAGACATACTTGGATGAAGAGAGCGATTTGGTGGCGAAGATGTCCATAACCTGATCGAAGTTTGCGGGATTTGAATATTCGGGGTTGATATAGCATGATATGGACTTCAGCGAGTACAGCAACTGTGGCGTGACACAATTCTGAGCAAGACGAGAAGGTTACTAGACGTAAACAGACGAGGTACGCACTGCAGCAACCGCTCCTCTGTCGCGGGCCAAGGTGAAGATATCATTATCCTGAGAAGCATTCGTCGAGTTCGCATCACAAGATACAAGCGCAATCCATGGCGTTGTAGCTGTTCCGGAGAGGATCAGGTAACATCAGCCGCCGAATATGCTGCGCACACTTCTTCGACGCAGATGAGAGACTCACTCGTGTCGTTAGGCAGTTTGTCCTCGGAGAAGTGAACGAGCGCTCCCTGAGATACAAAGACGTCATGAGCGTTTCCCGTCCACCTACGCCGAAATCCATTATAAAACACCATATTCATGGCGGATAGGGTGGGATTTCCGTCAAGAAAACAGGGATAGGTAGGCCGTACATAAATCTCTCCTCAACCGATAGCATAACCAAATCAGCTCAACGTTAAGCCACCGCCCCCCCACCCCTCACCCGATGCCACACCGCATATATATCCCAACAACCCCCGTCCCACCAGGTCCCAGCGACTCGCCACGAAAGAAAGGCAGACGATAACCGCGCACAAAGTACAACACGCACCTTGCTGATTCCCAAGCTGTCCGCCCCAACGAGCTGATACGAGATCTGCTCCGTGTACGAGCCCATTGGGTACCACTGCAGGCTGAGCTTCGACACGTCCGAGAAGTTGAAGCCGGCCTGTTGGGCGACGTCCGTCTCGTTCGTCGCCTGCGCCGGGATGTACCCGTGTGCGGTGCCGGGCAGCAGCACCAGGACGATCATCCCGGCTGCGATCGCCATCCACTGGTGCGCCCATGCGAATCCGGATCTCGACGTCGATCCGCGACGAGCGTCGGGGAGGCGCGAGAACACGGAGGATGGCGACGTGGTCATCGGGGTCGGGGGACTCGGAGGATGGGAAAAGGTAGTGCGTAGGCCGTGCTGAGACGTACTTTGCGCAGGGTGGCGAGGAGGGGCGTGGGCCTTGTGTCACCAGGAGACGGGGCAGCAGGAGGGCAGGAGGCAAGCAGGCAGCTGGAGGTGAGGGTGCGATAACAACCGAGTGTGCGCGGGAGTGCGGCCTGTCTGCCAGTGGTGCTATCGGGGGCACTAGTCTCAAGTACAGTCCAATCCTCGGAAGCGGCACGCCTCCGGCTGGGTAGCTGGGGTGGGAATAACACGGCGAAGGAAGCTTGTGACAGGCAGCCTTGCGGTATCCTGGGACGAGCAGGTGAGAACGCGTCGAAGCTGGAAGCCGACGAGTCGCAGGAGAATGGGGCCAGATGGAGACTGGTGGGATTCTCGAGGCCTGGTGGGTGTGCCTTCGCACAGCACCGCCGCCTTGGACGTCCTGTCAGATGCGAGGGATCTAGAGACGAGCTCGAAAGCTGCAAGGTGGAAGATAACCAGCGAGACGCAGACAGAGGCGGTCGCGGCAGGCAGCTGCGTGGAGGGCTCGAGGAGGGATTGAATGTGCGCATGGGATTCACCACCACACAGAGCGCCTCGGCATGTCGTGCCGCCTTCCGCCATAGCATGCCGGCCGACTCGGCAGACGCCATCCCAACTTCTTGCAAACATCGAGCATCGGACTCTGCAATGTACGTAGCTAATCTACGGGCCAGTTGTTTGGCACATCTCATGTAACCACTGGCAACATGCACTAACATGCTACCCCTATACCTAGCTAGACCCGCATGGACTCGTATCAGCACTAGCGCCTCGTAAATAGTGACGATGATGTCATGGACGTAGAAGCTCAAGAGGACGTCCACTCATTCCCATTCCATTTTTCGGGGGAAGGCGTAGCGAGACAACCCCCGAGATCGTTGGAAGGGGCTAGCCAGAAGCTCGCAATTGCGGGCGATGATAATGGACGGAGGGCGGGACACATCGACGAGGATGGACTTCAGCCGTGTGCTATGTACATATCAGCATAACCTCGATGTACCGCTGAGCGATACGAACAAAGTGAGTTGGTATGGAACAGAATGAGTTGGTATGGAACAGAATGAGTTCCGATACGCACTAGGCCCTGCAGTTGACACACTTCGATCACCTGGCGAGACCTCGCTCGATAAGAGGAAGGCCAGGTCTGAAAGAAAAATACATTGCCACATTCCGGCAGCACGACTGGAAGCCCTCATTATTGATACAACGTCCCCGACTTTTGTCAGGACTGTAAACACATACACACGCCTTCCTCGCGCCCTCCCCACTCACGCCGCACCCTCCTTGACGACCTCGCGCACCGCCTCCCCAAAGATCCTTACGCCCTTCGCGAGGTCCTCCGCCGAGATATTGAGGGGCGGGATGAACCGCACGACCTCGTACACGCTCGTCGTCAGGATCAGCATCCCCTTCTCCACGCACCGCGCCGCGACGCGGCTCGCGAGCTTCGCCGGCACGCCCGCGTCCGCGAAGCGGTCGTACGGGCCCGAGCCCACCGGCGACGCGAACTCGACCGCGACCATCAGGCCCTTCCCGCGCACGTCCAGGATCGCGCGCGACACCGCCGGGTCCGCATCATTGCGGAGCGCGTTCAGCCCCGCGAAGAGCTCGACGGACCTGGGGAGAGAGAGAGGGAGAGCGGGCGTCAGTACGGGCGCGAGCAAGGTTAACGTTCGACGGCGAGGTGTGGTGTGGATCCAGAATAGATTCAGAGTTAGCGCTCGCCGAGTGCACGCGGCGGCCGCGTCATGAATGACTTCGACAGAAGCAAAGAAGGGGGGAACTTGGAACTTTGATAGACAGACAGGAGGCCGGGCACGTACCGAGCGTTAACGTTCTCCAGGATCTTCTCTTCTTTCATGACCTCGGCGGACGCGACGGCGGCCGCACACGACACAGCGCTGCCCGCGTACGTCCCGCCCATCGAGCCCGCGGGCAGCTTGTCCGTCAGCTCCTTCCGGCTGATGATCGCGCTCAGCGGGAACCCGTTCGCCAGACCCTGTAGAACCCATATGTACGCTTGAATATATGCTGCATTAGCACGACGCACGCACCTTCGCGCTGAGCAAGATATCCGGCCGCACGCCCGAGTACTCCGAGTAGTAGGTCCTGCCCGTGCGCCCGAACCCGCACTGCACTTCATCGATGATGAGCATGATCCCGTGCTTGTCGCACACCTCCCGCAGCCCGTGCAGGAACTCGGGCGGCGCGGGCACATACCCGCCCTCGCCGAGCACGGGCTCGACGATGATCGCGGCCGTGTCCTTGGGCGCGCTCGCCTGCGCGAGCAGCAGGTGCAGCTGGTTCAGGCACATCTGCGACAGCTCCGCGGGCGGCGTCGCGGGGTCCACGCCGAGCTGGTGCCAGTACGGGAACGGGAGCGAGTACGTCCCGGGCTGGAGGTGGGGTCGTCGACCGCACGCAACGCAGTATCAGTATCAGCCAGAGCCACTGAGGGAAAAAGGGGACGGACGCACCATGACGGGGAGGAAGCCAGCGGTGTAGATCGTCTTGCTCTTCGTGACGGCCATGGCGCCCATCGTCCGGCCGTGGTATGCGCCCTGCATGTTGATGATGTTCTGGCGGCCGGTGAACACGCGCGCCATCTTGATGCCCGCCTCGACGGCCTCGGAGCCCGAGTTCCAGAAGAAGAACGAGTCCAGCGACGGGTGCGGCATCATCGGCAGCAGCCGCTCGATGAGCTCGAGGTACGGCTGGCTGAACGCGATGCTGCACTGAATCACATAGCAGATAGTCAGAGGTGATGCGATAGGGGATGGGTGAAACCACAGGGAGGGGGACGCACCTGGACGTGCACGGCGTTCATGCACTGGTCGGCGGCGGCCTTGCTGATCTTTGGATGGCAATGGCCTATGTGGCTCTGAGTCAATGACCGCCTCGCACACCGAACAGAAACATGTGTATGCACTCACCAAAATTAGTAACGGCAATGCCGCAGGTGAAGTCCAAGAGCTTTCTGCCATCTCCGAGGGTAACGTAGGAGCCCTCGCCCTTGGTCATGACCGCGTCGACGACACGACCTAGGCCGGCAGTGACATGCTTCTTGCCGAACTGCACAAAGGATTCGTGTGATTGGGTGGACGAGGCCATGTTGCGTCTTTGGGTGGAGTGAGCCTGCCCGAGCGGGGCGGATGCCTTTATATGGTTCGAGACGCCACGCTGGGCGTCATATGAGCATCGACTCATCGCCGCGGTTGAAAAGTTGCTGCGGGTGCTGGGGGATATGCATTCAGTCGGTATGCGAACACCCCGCGGTATCGCTGGAGGAAGATAGGGATCGGGCAAGATCCGATAAGGCACGCGACCGTCATTCAGGGCTTGGGCACCAGGCAGGAAATGTCTGCAGACATTAAGTACCTGCTCGAACCGTTGCGCTTCCGACGGGTCGACGTATACGGCCCTGATATCTAGGCGCACAGTTTCAAGGCTCCGTCCGACCAATCCACATCACCGCAAATTCACCCACGATGAGTGAATAGACAGATGTGGAAGGGTCAGCTTGGCATGGGGTGCGACTGGCCGCTCTCTATCCCGATTCGTTGGAGCAAAAAAGCGGATCGGGTCATGCTAACCGCGACATATAGTCCCAATCACCAATGTCACCGACTCGCATACAACGGCCAACCAAAATGTGTGCAATGCACTCAGGATGCCGTACTTACATGCGTCAGACGCGCAAATTCGCAAATTCAGTAGCGTTATCACTGTGGCCAGAGAAGAGGAGTTCTCCACGCCTTGTATGCATGTCGGAGCCATAATCAGGCAAGGGTAGCTCAGCGTATTCTAAAGACCCTATGCACTGTCCGCTCTAATTGCGCACGGAATGTGTCAGGACGGACACACGTTCAACTCGGAAACTCCCGGACCCCGGCCTTTTGTGGGAGCCCCTGTTCGTTGTAATCCTGAACATAGACGGTTACTCACCTCGATGCGCTTGCGCTCAACGCGCTCCTGGTGCTTCCTTTGAGAATGGCCCTAGTCGGTTGAAGGCGTGCGCAGCCACTAGCAAACGAGAGCATAGCGTGGTAGCTGTAGGAGACAGAGAAGACACCTGAGGATGGAAGAGAGCTCAAGAAGAGCGCATATATGCGCAAGTTCTGGTCATACAGTGGATTGCAAGTGCTCCGCACGAGGTGTCGCCGGCTAGTCTCGTCCGGGTTGCGGGGCCCCTTTTCCGTTGGCCTTCCCACTTCTTTCCAACTTCAGCCCGCTAGAACTACAGTCAGAATTTTACTCACGCCATAGCACAGCCTCTCGTCCTCTACTTACCGCCACTCCTCAACACCCCCCGACCGTAAACATCCATGGACCTCCTCGCATATGAACTGCTCTCTTTCTACGAGCCCGTTAGATGAAGGCTGGATGAACCTTTTCTCTCTAGCTGCTATGGCGCAAATTTGCAAGCCCGCTCGCTGACAGCTGACCACGGCTCATGATCGAAGGCCGTGTTTTAAGAGCGGCTCGGAGGAGCGGGGGCGTCGCTAGCGAAGTGGCCGCACGTCCGTGTCGCTTAGCTGGCAGGGTTATGAAGCTGGCGCGGGGTGCAGGCGGTTGGGGAGAGGGGCAAAAGAGATCAGGCGAGCGCTTCACGTTCTTGGCCTGCGCAGGCATGAAAACTGCGACTTCTTCGGACGAGATCTAGGCCCATCCACTCGCCCATTGTCGTGACTCGTCTCAGACGTCCGTTGCTGACCTCTATCTTATCGGAGGTGAACGTTCGATCGACGATCATGGTTCGAGGTGTCTCGGTGACGTCGGCCGCAAAAATGGATCCCGAAAGCTACTTACCTGTTGGTTGGTCGGAATATTGGGTTACCTTCCATGCCAAGGTTTCTGGGGGGCTCATAATCGAAGCACGTCTCGTACCGGATAATGCCGAAGGCTCATTTCGTCACCTGCAGGTCGGAGTCGGCGACTCCCTTGAATGTCTCTTCAATGTTATCCCCATCCTAAGTGGGCTTTGATTGTATCTGCACGCTCAGAAATTGGTGGCAGGGAGATACATACGGGGTCGAAGCAGATTGAGGGGTGCGGCCGGCACTTGCGATATGTATTATAAATGAATTCGAAGCACAGACTGACCGAACCGAGCTCCGGGCTCGTGCATGCATATGCATTCTCATTCAGGATTAGCCTTTAGTACACCACCAATTGCAATTGATAGAAGTACAGGGGCCCGGGAGACGGATCGCTAGCCCTGCTTCAGCGAAACAAGACGCCACCCCCACATACACCCACGCAACGGCGGCAACGCGCATCAGGATCACACATCGAAGAAGACACGCGCGGATAGGTTGGACCTCCCTGGGACGTAACCCGTCGTTGAGCACCCAAACGGACGTTTACTCACCTCGGAGTGTGACACACGGTGGGTCTCTATGACCGGTTAGAGCTAGTCCTCTGTCCGAGGACCCCGTGTCTGCGCAAAGTTTCTCCGCTGATGGAACGAACACCAGTGCCTGCAGCACACAATCCAATATCTCGTTAAACAATAATTTAACCCAAACGACGACGACGCAGCATCTCGGCGACCCAGAAAACAAAAATCATCGGGCCTCAGGGAGTGCACGCCTTGGCCCCGAACGAGATGCCGTTGAAGTACGGGCCCAAGTGGTTCGCGACTGAGGTGTCGAGCGCCGAGTTGCCGGCCGCGCAGTTCTACAGAAGCGGAGGCGACACAACGTAAGCAAGCATCCTAAACCACCACCACGCCAGAGCCGCGAGCGTCGAAGAGAAGGAGCCACTCACGCTGTTCTCCGAGCCGGGGCAGGCGACCATGGTCGCGGCGCCGGTCGAGTTGTCCACCTTGGTGATGTGCAGCTCGCCCGCGGGGTGCTCGAAGTCGAGGAAGTGCGGCGGCACGTTCGGCACCGGGTCGTTCTGGTTCGTGACGTGCGCCAAGTCCGGGATCTGCATCCGCACACACGCGCGCAGGTCGAGCTCCTCGTCAGCACCGCGTTCCCCCTAGACCAGACATCATTAGATCGAAACACGCACCAGTTTGTTGAGCAGGTCCGCCCAGTCGGAGTTGCCCACGCGCGGGAGGCCGAACACGACCGCGCTCACGGCGACGTCCTGTGAGAGCGCCATGCGGAGCATCGCGGCGTCGAGGCTCGCGACGGCGGCGCCGAGCGAGTGGCCGGTGACGAGCACCTTCTTGAACCCGTTCTGCGCGAGCGCGCTCTGGACGGTGGCCAGCACGACGTCCGCGGTGCGTCCCTGCGTCGCCTGGAAGCCCGAGTGCAGCTGCACGCCCGCGGCGGCCTGCGGGAAGAGCGTGGCGTTCGCGGCGACCTGCTTGAACTCGACGTCGTTCGCGATCGAGAGCACCTTCTGCGGGTCCGTGCCCTGGTGCGCGACGACGACCGTCTGCTGGTCCGGGTCCTCCGCGATGAAGACTGCCCCGCCCGCCCGCGCGCGTAGGGGTGTGGGGCATAGCAAGAGCGGAGGGGTGATGGATCAGGGCGGATGGTTTCAGTCAGCATGTGTCCAGCCCGCGATCGGAGAGAGCAAGGTCAAGAAACGCATCCGCCCGCGCGCGAAGTTGCATTTCAAACTCAAACGCGAACTATGTGTGCGCGCGCTCGAGGCAGGACGGGTGGTGGGGTACGGTAGATGGTACTGGTACTCACAGGTTGGGGTGGCGCCGTTATCACCGCCCGAGGCCAGGACCTTCACGTTGGGGAGCGCGTTGCACGACGAGCCGCACGACCAGTTCTGGACCGTGTCCGTGGGGCAGTAGGCCGCGCGCGCGAACTGCCCGGGGCGCTGGAGGTCGGTCGTGATGGTGTTTTGCGAGACAGAGGTCGGCGCCGCGTTCGCCTTGGCCCCGGAACCGAGGTTGATGCCGAAGAGCGGGGCGGGGGCCGCGCGCACGAACACAGCGAGGGCGGCGACGCTGAGGACGGAGTTGAGGATGCGCACCATGGTCGTTGCAAAAGGGTGTTCAGAATTTGGGGAGATGGGAGCCGGGGCCGGAAGTTGAAGAGAATAGAAGAATACGAGGCTCTAGACGGGGAGAAGCTCAATAGAAAGGAGGAACCACCGGGGCCCCAAAGGTCAGAACGAAAGGAGAAAGGGCAGTCGAGGAAGTCGGCAACGACGCGAAAGATGAGGTTCGTGTCCTTATGTATCGCGGTGACCGACCGGCGCTCACCGCTGCGTTCCGTGTCGAGATCCCCGGGTCCGGTATTCCATGCAGATGCCCCTCGACCACAACCGTGATGTGTGGACGACAATTGGATGGCCTGACGCGTCGGGAAGCATCTCAGACATCGCTGACTACGCCCATGAGGCACTGCAAGGCAACAGCGGAGGAGATGATGGGCTATGATGGGACGCAAGTGCATCAATACTGATCGCCGCTGTGTTGAGTAGAAGTCTGGGCTCGGTAAGTACTTCGATTCGGTGGAGGCACGCGGAAGCAGAGTTGGTGAGAAAGCATTTCTTATCAATGCGTGAGATATAGTACTTACTGACATGTAGATCAATGCGATGCAGAGCAAAGGCAGCAACGGATATTCATAGCTCTAGCTCTTAGTACCATGGCCATCAAGACGCTCGGCAAGCTAGCTACTGCAGCGAAAGTCCTCCAGGGTTTCGGAAGTCAGTGTATAAGTAGCTGTCGGTTGTTGAACAAGCAGCAGCAAGCAGCCCGGATAGAGACGTGGGCCCCGAGATGTTGAGATGAGGTTGGGGCCGTCGGGCCCAGGAGGGCTGTGGCTTGAGGCTGTGCTATCTGGTAGCAGGGAGAGCGCCGCGGGATCAACCTCATGGGCTGAACCCGTCAACCGTCAAAGCCCTCCCTATCTTTCGTATCCCTTCGAAGTCTGCCTTCCAAATTCTCTCGAACACATGTGCAGTACAGCTTCTGTCCGAACTGTCTCTGAGATCCAGACATCCCACTTGCCTTGGCCGCAGCAAGCGTTCGCGGGCAGGTGCCGCGAGCCCTCAAGGCCTCGAACACCATGATGAAATGAGGCTATGGAGCAAAGTAAGTACGCGGCATCGGACGTCATTATAGCACTTCTTACACTCGGCGTAACGCTCTTTGCTGCTGGTAAAACCCCTTCAAAACACTTCGTAATCGCCCGCCCACCGATCACTCCGGCCCACCCCCCGTCGTAACACCTGCTGAACAGCTTGAAAGCGCTCACTGCTTGACCATCCATACGGATATCCCAAGCATTCCTCATAGCCATGACGGACATTGTACGCGTTATTGGAGCATCTACGTGTACACTGAACCTAACCTAAAAGTCGACAGCAACTATAGTATACAGCGCGAGATGACGCGATGTCAAACAGACTTGGAGTAAGTAATCAGGAGATCCGACAGGCTGTCGGCGGACCACGGCGGACCATCTATTCCGAGAAGAGTGTTGGGGGCGCCGCCATTCAAAAGCCCCTCCGCGCCTCAGGCGTCAGATCGCACGCATCGCGTCGCAAGTCACGGCCGAACACATGTCCCTCGTTTCTTGAAGAGCACGCGACCCTCCAGCGCGGGCACGATGTCCGCGTTGAAGCAGAGCTCCGCCGGGCGCACACCGTCCCCGCCAAGCTTGAAGTCGTACTTGAGTATGATGTGGGCCAGAATTGCCTTCATCTCATACGACGCGAAGTATCGTCCCGGGCTGGCGCGATGTCGTCAGTGATCAGTGTTCAGCGTTCCGAGCGCCAGCAGCACACGGCCACCAGCTGCACGGCCCGGGACAAACGGAGAGACGGACGCACCAGGCATGTGGACCGTGGCCGAATGGGATGTACCCCGAGGACGTGGTCGTGGACTGGTGCTTCAGGCCATCGCCGTCCGCCGCGGCGCTGCGCATGCGGGCGTAGCGGAACGGGTCGAACGTGCTCGCATTCTCCAGCGTAGCGTCGTCGTGGTGCAGTGGGTGCGCGGCCGCACAGACGGCGGTGCCCTTGGGGATACGTGTGCCATCGCACAGCATGACGTCCTTTGCGGCGATGCGCTTCATCATAACTGATGGATATCGCACGACCGCGGCGTGCAGCATGACACAATGCATGTCAGATAAGACGTACGCGGGAGACGTGGTATGCGTACCGAGGCCGACCCCGTAGTGCCGTAACACTTCGCGGAGGACGCTATCCAGTTTCCACATCCTCCCCAGTGCGGTCGTAGTCCAGCCGTCTGCGGCAATGCTGGCCTCAATCTCTTGCCTAAGGGGCACGAGGAGATCGGGCTCCTCTGCTAGATGGTAGATCGCATGGGTGATGGTCTGTATCGCATAATAGCATTGCGTTGTAGCAGGACGTAGGGGAACCAAAGGTAACGGTAAACATCACTCACACTAGAGGTTGTGTGGATCGAAGCGAAGTTGAGGGATAACAGTCGTTGGGTGATTACGGTTGGTGTTTCACTCTTACGTATCGCCTTGTCCAAGATGAGCTGTAGCGTGTCGTTCTTGGAGAAAACGAATCAATAGCCTTGTTGGTTGCTCTCTTTGACATTACTCACCGGCTTATCGTTCCATCCCTCGCCCAGCACTGAGAATATTTTCCTTCGCTCTTCGATCACTGGCTGAAGATGGAGCAAAGCACGGCTTGTGCTGTGCTTCACATTGCCGAGCAACGGCGCAATGAAGCTACGGTATGTGCGTGTTAGGAAATGTTAGACCACCGTCAGGCACAGCACTCACGATTTCATAAATTCGGGAAATAAACGAAGCAACATCGCGTCTTTCATAAGATGCACCGTGAAATCAATTGCTTGGGCAAGATAGTCGTCATTGCGACCTACCGCCTGAGGTTAAAAATCAGTGGTATTAAGATAGTATGTTCTGTGCGCACACAAAGGGAGCCCGACAAAAGCCCGGTTGCTCGCTTGTGCGGTGATATTTTGCATTGTTGGCAAAACCAGCACACTTGTCCACTCTGTGGCCCGCGCATGTCAGCATCCAAGTCGACGCCCATAAATCAACCACGGCCCCGCATACCGTTGTCCTTGACTGCAATACGCCGTTCGATGGCAACCGCTATCTCGTCGACAACGTCCAGCATGGTTTCAGGGAGCTCTCGCGCCGTGAAGTGCTCTTTTAAGATCCGTGGAAGGTAGTCATCTGACACAAGCGGCGGCTCAAGGGAGTACTTGACCTGCAAAGTCTGAGATTTGCACGGTCGTACGGAGCTCAACCCATGTCCCTCTTCGGCAGTGCAGATAGAGTGCGCACCTCTTGTGTACCTAGCATGACAGATAGCTCCTCTTCTGGACGCTTCCTAAGCTCCTCGACCATGCGCCGCCCAGAGACGAGGACGAGCCAACCCTCCGGAAGGGCGACCTTGAACGTAGATTCCGGATACTGGACAGGGACATCCCACGGGATGCCATTGAGGTGATGTGGACAGGGTAAGAGGATAGACGAGGACATGCCTTCTTGTAGCCTTCCTCAATTACCGTCTTCAAGTTGCGCACGTTGTGCGGCATGGCAAAGTACGAAAGACCTGGGAGGGATGAGCTGCCGACGGCGGGGATCGCGTTTAGCTGTGCTTGGCCGTCAGTGGATGTGGCATCGCAGTAATGGGAGGGTTGGAAACCTACGGGGTCGAGATACCATAGCGTGGCGTAGATCGCAATAGCTACCGCCAAGCTGGCGAACGCAACTGGCATCAAGTCCTGCACCGGCATTGTGTTGTCAAACATCAACGCCGAAACTAGAAGACGCTTGAGCTTGCACAGCTGTATGTGTTGCGGGCATGAGTATATATACCGCTGGGGTTTTTCAGGGAAAGGCTGGGACGTCCTACCGGCACGATGCAGACACCGCTATGCTCAGAGTCTTGAAGCATAAGTTCCTGTTGGTGGGGCCCATACCATAGGAGACACTATCCATTCAGTAAGCCTTATTAAATTCGATCGTTGACCCGGCTCTTCGATGCTTCGGTCCAACGGGAATATGGATTTCCATCTATCCATGGTGTGGGCGTCGTGTCGTTGAGCTGCCGAGAGCCTCTAGCTAGCTTGACTGCAAGTGGATGGGTTCAGTGAAGCCAAAAAGATGAATAAGATACTGAGGGCACATGTGAAGAGAAATAATCAGAGTCGAGCCATGTCACTGACGTTGATTGATTGTAAAGCAGTACGTAGTGCGATTCAAGGCTCACCAGTATCCGCCCTCGTAGCCACGTAAGAGGTGAATATGGTCATGTTGTCGACCCTCGGCAGCTCGGAGTGGAAAAGAAGTGGCCCGTCCAAATGATCGGGTGCCAATGAGCGCGATGTTCGCCCGTAAGCCGGCACCATATAATGCCGCATAGTTACAAGAACGCTAACCCACTACGTAGCACCAGGTCATCGTTCCATCTTCCACCTCAGTCTTCCTGTTCCAAGCCCCTCGATGCGCGTCATCCGGCGCGGGATCGACCGGTGGGGGTTGTGTGCCCCCCAGCACAACGCACAGAGCGTCAGGGGTTATCCCCATCGACATGCGCGGAAGAGCTCACATGGGGCGAGAGAGCCTCGTCATGCACTAATCCCAAGGCACCTTATGACGCCCTTGCCGCGGCGCGCTCTGTCATGCCCACCTATGACACAGTGCGCCGCGACGAGTATAAGAGCGCCCCCGCCCTTCGAAGATTTAGCAGAGCATCGTCATTTCCCCAACAACAACTCCCCACCCACAACCTAACCTTTGCGAAACAAACCCAAGCCCCAAAGATGTCCGACACCGGCAGACAGTCTTTCACCGACAAGGCCCAGTCTTCGATGAAGGTACATCGCCGATCCCCTCGTCTCTCGTCGACCGGACCGCTTACGCGATCATCGATCGTGACATCCAGCCTGAATCTCAGAAGCCTATGACCGAGCAATTCGGCGACAAGGCCAAGGGCGCGTACGATTCCGCTGCGTCGACCATGCAGCCCCAGGTGAGCCCGAGTCGCATCTCCCTTCGGCACCTGTAGTCCATTCTGAATGGTCACCTCTACAGAGCGAGAAGTCGGCCGGTCAGAAGGCGGGCGACACGGTCAGCGGCAACGCGAACCAGGATTCGGTAAGTATCCTTCAAGTGTCATGGTCTTGGATAGTTGACGTACCTTGCTCTGTAGCAATCGATGACCGACAAGGCGAAGAGCGCCATGGGCATGAACAAGTAGACGACTCCGCGAAGGCTGTCGTAGTGATCGTACGACCATTGTATGATATCTGCGCGTCCTTGTAACACCATCGTACTATAAATGCAACAGCTTGCTCGTCATCTCTGCGTGTTTGGTATGCTTTGGATCTCGTTCAAGCGGGCGAAATGAACAACGCCTCGGTATCATGAGCGTCGACCGTAGCCGAATAGCTCGTCATGAACGTGCCCAGTTCCTTGCCCGTCCACATGTCGTGCACCACGAACAAGCCAGCGTCGAGGCCCGGGACGTTGGCGAAATCGAACGTCTTCGTCGCCGCGGTGGAGTTCGTGTTGATGATGAACACATGCGTCCCCTTCGATGACGTGCCCGCGTAGAACTCGGGAGGCGACGTGGTTTGAGCTCCGGTGGTGGGCGTGAACGGGGCTGCAGGGGTGCCGATCGTGGCATCCTGGTGGAAAGCGAGCAGCTCAGCATTCGTGATGATATCCAGCTGGGTCGAATTCAATCCTGCAAGCTATGGGATTCTCAGCGTAACGGTAGTGGCTGCGGGTCAACTATGGGCTTACATCAGTGCCCAGAAGAATGGGGCTCTTGAGGAATACCCACGCCGCAAAGTGTGTCCGCTGCTCTTGAATCGTGAGGGCCCCGTTTCCGATTTCCATCATGTCCCTAGCCACAGGTTAGACTAATCTGCATAGATGAGCAGGGCAGAACTCACACACATGTCGTTATGAGAATAGAAATTAATAGAATCGAGGTGCTGGACGTTCGTGGTGATGATGCTCGTGATGTAGCTCCACGACGCACTCGAATCGCCGGACATGCGCCATGAATGACCCTTGATATTTTGTCAGAGGGTCCCAACAATGGCTGAAAGAGACATACGACGCGAGCACCCCAATCCCACACGTTTGCGTTTCCCCAGATACAGAGGCTGAATTGGAAAGGTCGGCCGGTCTCGTTCGTCGCCGCGCTGGGCCAACCCTACAGATGAGCAACATGTACCCCGAACATATCTATGGAACGTACGTCATCTGACGGTAACGAATCGCCGAGTTCGAGTTGCTGTCAAGGCATTCAGGCCACGGAAGAGACAGGAAGCGATGAGAGGTACATACTACCAATCTCCACCGGGTGGGTTCTGTGAAGAATAAGCATGTCAGTCATTCGATTAGACCGCCGGCGGATACAAGGGGGGCGGACGCACACTAGTATCGGTCCAGTTTCCGGGAACGTTACAATTATCTGGCCGGCCCTTAATGCTCTGCTGTCGCACAAAGTGATGCGACTCGACATACCATACTTGAGATCTAGGAGCGAGTCGAACGCAAAACATGAGTACTTGGATGCGGGAGACGGCGCCAAGTGGACGGACTTACAATCTACGCCCCACTCAGCAAAGGTCGCGGCATCCAATTCCTCATTTCCAAGAGAGCCCGGGAACCCAGCGCACGTAGCCGTCCCGGCATCGCTGTCGTCGAATCCTCTGCTAAATACACAAATTATCCGCATATATCGAAGTGAACGTACCTGTATATGCCAAACTTGAAGCCAAGCGCGTGGACCTTCTCAGCGACGCCGCTGATACCGTTCGGGAACTTGGCGGGATCAGGCACGATGCGGCCGGTGGATGCGTCCCGAGTGGTGAGCGGCCAGCAATCCTGCCAGAAATTTAGTTTTATTTGAGTCCACAACAAAGTGAGGGGGGTCGAGGGCACGTACGTCGATGTTGACATATTCGTAGCCTGCGTCGGCGAGTCCAAGGGAGATGAATTGGTTGGCGGCACTCAGGACCTTGGTTTCGTTGATGTCTGTCGAGGAGCTTCATTATAAAATGCTGTCTGTGGCGTGGCATTTGGATATACATACTGCAGCCATATGCGTTCCAAGAGTTCCAACTGTTGGCGGAAGACTCGACGTCAGCGTATTGCGCATCCGTGATCAAGAGATGCAACTCACCCGAGCGCAGGGAGCTTGCCCACGTCACGAGACGGACCGATGGTCGGGGCGCTGGCGGCGATGCCCGTGAGGGTGCTAGTCGCCGAGGTGGTAGTGCTCGTCGCAGATGGCTGTGACGTGGTGGTCGGGGCGATGGTGGTGGTACCGCTCGAAGTGTCCTGGAGACACTGAGAGTAGTACGGGTTCAACACCGTGCAGACCCATCTAGAACGAGGGCCAAAACCTCTTTTGAGTGCATATATGCGCAAATAGAAGTACAGGGCGTACCCAGAAGGACAAATGGTGCCGCCCGTCCACCCAGTCCCTCCACATTGGCCGTACTCCAACTGTGCGGCTACAGACGCAAGAAGCGCTCCGAGAACGTACGCGAAGAGAGGGAGCGCATACACTGCCATGGCGATAGCGGACGCTTTCTCAAAGCTGTTCGTCCATTATCGCCAGCGGGGGCCTTTATAACAAAAGACCCCTTCGCTGACGGGTTCCTATGACATGTTGACCCGCCTCTTCAATTCAGAATCCGAGCCTAATTTGCCGCCGTCGTGCATGTCCACGAGGATTGGCGGAAGGTGGAGGTCATGAGTGTGGACGATCGGAAGAGTCTCGGTCGGAGAAGCCTGGTGATGATCCGCACTGAAGTCCAGCCCTTGAGCTCGATGAACGGATGGGCGACATACCTGGACGGAGCGCATATATGCTTTGTATTATAGCTTTTTCCAAGCCAATCGTCAAGATCGACTGTAGGGTCGCTGGCATCTTGGATTTTCCTATGAACCGCCAGGAGCTTGATCCAGAGATTATGCGAAGAGGCGCTGCGGACACAAGCGCTACAACGAGCAACGTAAGAGAAGTCTGACCACGAGAACATCAACGAGCCAGGAGGTGGAACAGACGACATCACAGTTCATGGAAGAGGTTGTCTTCTCGTAGTAGCGCTCACCGTCCGACTCCCGACCGGCCCGTGGGTCCGGTGGAACCTATTCAATCTGCCAGTGCATCATCTGTGCATGTAAGTACTCACTCCGCGCGCCTGCCGCGCGCACACACTAACACAGCACCGGCGTACGACGGGTACGGCGGGACCGACTCGCAGCCTATCTCGGCCAGCGCGGGCGCGCGTCTCGTCCCAAAGCGGACAGTTCACGCGCAAATGAGTCGAACGCGCGCCACGTGACCGTGTTTACAGCTCCATTCGGGGAACCCATGGGAAGGGCAGGTCGCACAACGTGTTTGGAGTGGGGGCCTCTCTTTGTCCCCGGCGCCGCTCGCACCTTGTCCACGTACCATGACTGTCTGTGTTCCATCGCGCACCCTGCGCACCCTCTCCAGCTGCCCTGCTCCGAGCCAGAACACGTTCATTGCTATTCAAGTCTAAGCCTCTAGCGCTCAAGATAGGAGGCGGTACATACACAGCAAGCCGGAAGCCGTATCGCCAGCGACGAAGAGCGAAGAAATCCATACATTCAAGACAGCAAGACATAGAGAGGGAGCATACATACGCAAAACATAATATTTGTTGGAACACCGGCCACCACCGGGGGGACGCTACTGATCCGCACATCAACGTTCAAGACGGGTTGAACAAGAGGCCAAGGCTGCCCATCGGGACAGGGACAGGGGCCGGGACCGGGACCGGGGCCATCGCGGGCGACGGCCGCACAGCAGACCCGGAAGTCCTTCAAGACCGACATGAGCATGAGCACCGATATAATACATATATAACAGCCAGCAGACATACCCTGCGGGGACGCTCGTGCCCCTCTGGATCGGAGAGCGCGGGTCGAAGCTCACGTCGTGCACGACCGCGGCGCCCTGCGCCGCCTCCGAGAAGCTCATCATCCCCAGGCTCGCCTGCACGCGGGCAGTACCAGTCGGGGAGCGGAGGTACGAGCGCGACTCGCTGGGGCCCATGAGAGGTGTGTGCCCTCCTACGTGCGACCGCGAGGAACCCGAGCGCTTGGACACTGAGCTCCGGATTGCAGATCCAGTCATGGACGCAGGCGTCGCGGACGGCGGGGGAGACGCGGACGCGGACGATAACCCGGGTAGCGCGGGGGACAACCCGGATAGCGCGGGGGACACGGTCGTGGGTGGGGTTGACGGGGCGAGCGACGACCGCCAGCGGTCGACGTCTACAGCGGCCCGGTGCGCGCTGCGCCGCTCAGTTCGGGGGCGTTGGCCGCAATGGATGCACGCGTATTCGGGATGCTCACACTGGCACGGGGCTCCGCCCAGGGGCGGGCGGACGGGTATGTCCCCGACCGCCGTCGACGCGCGCATGGGGCTCGCGACGGGCGACGTCTGGACTTCGTTCTCGACGTGTTGTCTCTTGGGCGCGGACGGGGGCGCGGCTTGCACGGCCGCTTCTGGGTTCTTGCAGCGGCGGACGGGCGGGGGCGACTCGGTTTGCACTTCGGCCTCGCTGAGGGACCTGGTCACGCGCGTTGCGGGCTTGTTCTTTGGTTCGGGCAGCGTCGAGGGCGGCGGCACACTCGCGGTTGAAGTGGAGATACGGTCATTCACGCTGTTCGGCGTCGCGCTGGTGCGACGCGGCGTTGACGTTGCGTTCGGGGAGCTGATGACTTCCGTTACAGTTGGGGTTGCAGGCGGTGGCATCACGCTTGACTGCGTCTTCGGCCTGGCCTTCGCATTCGTGGGCGAACTTGAGGGCTCGGACACTCCCACACGACTGCGCGCACTCCAGCTCGGGCTTGCACTCGCCACATCGCGCAATATGTTTTCGACGTCATCGACATCTCCAAGCTCAATGCTCTTCACCTCGGGCGTGTTCGGGACCGTCGCGAGCTCAACGCTCCCCATTTCGGGCGTATTCGGCGCCGTCGCATACTCGGACACGGTAAACACGGAGCCCTGATCCTCTCCACGCCCTCCACGATAGCCGGACTCGCGCCTCCGCTCAAGGCGCGCGAGCCAGTCCTCGGGGAAGTAGCGGGTGCCGAAGGACGACGGTGAGGAGAGGTGCGAGCGCATGTCGCTCGACCTGAGCGACAGCGACGGCGACGACGACGCGTACGAGAGCGACTGCGCGTACCGCGGGGTGCAGAGCCCCGGGCTGTTTGTGAACCGGTTCCGCCTCTGCGTCTTGTCGGTCGGGATATCGGACGACGGCCCGCTCGGCGTGCTCTTCGAGTTCGTCTCTGGCGTGCGCGACTGTTGTGCAAGTTGCGGTTCGCGTTCAGTTTCGGGCAACGTGGCCTCCGACTTGCGCGTACGGCGAGCAGGACGGCGAGGTGTGGAGGCCGTTTGCGTGTCTTGAGCTTGAGCTTGAGGGTGGTACGCGGGTTCGGTCGCTGACCTTGCTAGCGCGGTGTGCTTTGACTTGCTTCGCTCGGTCGAGATCACACTGGGCATCGACGCACTCGGCCCAATCCTGCTCCTCCTTGCCTCCGCGAGCGCGGCGGCGATCTGTGCGTCGCGCGCCGCCCTCCCCGCCGAGCTCCCCCTCGACGTCGGCGTGTTAAGCGCCTGTACACTTCCAGCTGGGCTGGAGTCTTGCCTCCGTCGATCGCGAGGAGGCTGCTTTTCCGGCCCGCTGCTGCTGCGACGACGTCGATGCTTCTTGCTTTCAGCCTTGGGCTGCTCGTCGTCTTTCGGCGGCGGGGGCGGCTTCTTGACGGCCCTCGTCGCGCCCTTCTTGTGTGCACGCTCGTAATATTCGGCCGCCTCTTCAAAGTACGTGAAGCCCTTGTACTGGGCCTCGGGCACCCCGACTACATTCTGCGTCACGTCCAACCTGAAGTCACGTCCAAGCCACGTCAACGCAGCTTGTGAGCCCCCATCGCATCCAGTCACGGACAAGGAGGAGGGAGGGCAGCCCATCCGGCCCAACATACTAGTGTGCTGCGGCCCCCATGGACCTAGAAGACAGATTTGGACTCACCAGTTCGCGTACACCCCGGGCTGCAAGCCAACGAGGACGACATACGCCTGCTTCTTCGCCATGCTTCACCCCTTCTGCAGCTCGATAAGGTGGGGGGGGGAGGTGCTGACGATGAGGGGAGGAGGCAAAAGGCGAGCTGCGACCCGGACGTCGACGCGTCGCGACGCGCCCGCATCCCCCCGCTAATTAGCGTGTCTCGGCAAGTGGCCAATGCGACGCGACCATGCTGAGCTCTCCGGGTCTCCCCCCAGAAACCCAACCCGCTTCCTCGGACCCCAGACCCACGGTCCCGACCCCAGCCTCCGCCTTCTCTGTACTTGGTTCCTGCTCTGGCTCTCCTCAGGCGGCGTCCGCAGAGCGAAGGTAGAACTTCGGACGACCCGAACGTAACACGCGCCGCGACCGTCAGCCTCCATCTGCATCATTGTCAGACTAGTACTAGGCTACTAGCAGTGGCTGCCGACCCGCCGTCCGCGGCCTGAAACGCAAAGCCGTATTCGGGTGACGGCATCTGGCATCCCATGGGCATGGGACGGCCGCCCTATGTGGTGACTGGCCAAGCTGGCCGTTCCATTCCCTGTGGCGTATTTGGGTTCTGGGTATCTCAGTCGGGATGGTGAAGAGTCAGAAGACACCGTGGGCAAAGGAAGGTACTCGGGTCTGCGGCAGCACTGGACGTCCAGGACACACGCAGATCGGACTGGGACGACGAGGATGCAAGCGGCAGGAGCTTCCACGAACCCGGCCGCGGTGCGCCATTCGATTTGAGGACGACCCTCCAACGCGGACGTCGAACGTCCGCGCGAACGACGGCTCAGGTCGCGACCCTTCAAAGTAGCTGCAGCCCGTACGTCGGTGGTAAGCTGCAGCGCCAACTTACACTGCGATAGATGTACCAATACACGCGCGGATGCTGCTTCATGGGCGAAGGACTGAGGGTATGGAATCCGCGGAGCTGCATATGTAGACTAAACATACTATGCGACTGTGAAAGCGAAAAAGGCCAATTACTGCGAGCATACCGAGAGCGATATTGATATAAGTGACTATCCAACGAGAGGCAGAATATAACACAGCGTGCGGCGGAACCCAACCTGTCTGAACCCATACTCACCGTCGTCTCTATCCCGTCCGAACCTCTCCCCCCGACTATTCCTTCCCAAGAACCATGACCACGTCCACATGGGGCATCCTCTCGCCGTCCTAGGACTGGCGGGGTGATCGCAGCGGCTAGGATGGAGAGCCCGTCGACGCCATGATCAATGACCTGACGTGCACGCATCGCCCGCGTACCGCCCTCGCTGTCATACTGCGATGTATCCACTGCGGCTGGAGCTGTGTCTTGGCCGGACGGCGGAGCATATGTGCGAGACGAGGTCACGGAGCATGTACGGAACCTCTCTCCAGAAGTCGCGATGTCTGCGGTTAAGCGCGCATGTGATTAGCGAGTGCGAACTTCCAGAAGGCGTCACATCGGATGAGCATCGCGGGAGTACGTACGGGATAAGGTCAGCGCCCGAGGCGCCGTACGTCGAGTAGTTGTAGTATGCCCCGAGAGCGAAGTACGCCACAAACGCGAGGAAAAGTCTGTATGAAGCATAGACACAAGGTCAAGGTCATGTGTGTTAGCACGAGGCGGGCCGCCCCGCATACACCGAGTGGTAGTGGACGATGCACTCACAATAGGAAGAAATACCCAAGCCCGGACCCGACCGACTCCTCCTCCTTCTCTCCAGGTTCTGACTTATCGTCCCCACCTTTGCTGGGCTCCTTTGTGTCCTCGTCTGGTGGGCTGTTGAACAGACAGCCGGCCGGTGCGTCCCACTGGATGTAGAGGTCCTTGCCGTCGTACGAAGTGAAGTTGAGATTCGCCATCTCAGACGAACAGAGCAGCTTCACGTGGAGATGTTGGGGTTGTGGTTCCGAGCCGACAGCGCTGGGATACGACGCGCCGGCGAACGTCAGCTGGAGGCCCTTCGGTGCTGGAATGCATATGAGCATTGTTTCTATCCGGAGCGAACGGAGTGGCTCGTCGAAACGAAAACGCACAGGTCGTAGCCTCATACGAGACGGCACTCGCGGAGGAGTTAGCTAGTGGAATGACAGAAAGAACTCGTTCATCTTGTCCGGTCTTCTTGCTCGTCCTTACGAGACATGCTCGTGTGCCCGACGGACACTGTGAACCAACCCAACCTGCCAATTAGCCCCTGCGGCCACAAATGCTTATGCATGAACGAGCGCACCTGATCCTCTGTTGGGACGTCCTTCTTTTGCGTCAAGTCCTCGCACAGGTTGAAGGAGAGCTTATCGTGTATTGTGGACGGAGGGAGGCTGATGTCGCGGTCAACCGAGAACTCGCCCTTGAGGCCGGTGAGGTCGTATGTGTCCTTGCCGATGGTGATATGGCAGTCGAACGGTTTCTGGTCGTCCTGTGCGGCGACGAGTGCGGAAAGGAGCGTGAGGAGGACAGCGCGCGAGACGGGGTGTCTGTGAAAAGACGGCATGGCGAACTGAGCCAGCTGTATGCTCTCGGAAACGAGGCTGAAAATTAGGCGGATAGGAGAGAGAAGGAACGAAGGGTGAAGGCGGAGACAGAGGCAGTCGGCCGGCGCAGCTCTCGAAGGTCGAAGGGGTGTGATGGTAGGGTAGCAGGCAGCGGAGACCGCGCTGTGTCCGATGCCAGTGCCAGTGCCAGTGCGCGCGTCCTCTGCCCGTTGTGGCACAGTCGCGTAGTGGGGACCCCGGATGCTGGCTTACATAAGATACGCGTCAGGTATGGGGACCTCGGGAAGTCCTGTATGGAGGCACAGGACGCGTCAACGAGACGCGTCAGTCTCTCTAGCATTTTGCTAGATCTTGGCCGCGATCTCCCATATAAGTGACTCTGCTCCTCCTTTGGCCGCCACTTTCCACCAACTGCTCCACGATGGCCACCATCCGAGAGCTCATTCCCTCCATCTACTTCGAGAAGCAGGAGCCCGGGACCGCCCTCTGTGCTCAGCATGCACTCAATTCCCTCCTACGTGAGTGCAGCCAGCTGCCCATTCATCGGCTCGCCACTGACCTTGTCTGTTGCTCTCCTACAGAGGCACACTATGTGAGTCTGTGCGTAACCTACCACAGTCCAACTCACCTTGACATCTATCATCTGGTTAGTACTCTCCAGCAGAACTCGCGGAGATCGCGCGCACACTAGATCAAGACGAGAACCTTGCATTAGATGACGATGCACGCGCAACCACCAGCAATAACATGGACGACTCAGGTGCGTATCAGAATTCACTTCACTTTCTATTTTATCCCCGACATCGGTCGTGGCGCAGGCTTCTTCTCCGTGCAAGTCATGCAGAAGGCCCTGCAGAATTTTGGCCTCGAGTGCGCATTCACTTAGAATCGTCGCATTCCACCCCATGAATCTAACCTTCCCTTCTGTTCCTAGCCTCGTTCCATGGGAAGCGGAGACCCAGAGGCCCTACCACCCACATCCCGAGTACGCCACCGGTCATTGTATTGGCCACCGTCGACTGACAATATGCTTCCCGCCGTAGGACCCAGCTAGCGTTCATCCTCAACCATGACCTCCATTGGTATACATTACGCCGTTTCGGTAACGTCTCCCTCGACCCCAATCCGGAAGCCGATCCCCGAGGCGGCTTCTGGTTCGACCTCAACTCCATGAACGATACCCCACAACGCATCGGGAACCTCCACCTGGGCATGTTCCTCCACCAAGCCCGCAACAACGGTGCGCACCCTCCGATTCTCGCCTGCAGAGCCACCACCCACTCACTCACCTTATCTCACAGGCTACACAGTCTTCGCGATCACGCAGACAGACCCCATGGCCCCGCTCGCCCTCCCCCGCACGGCGGTAGACGAGTTGTTCGCGTACGTCGAGGAGCCCTCGGGGCACTACTCCCACTCCTACGCCGCTGCCGCAGCAGCCGGCGCCTCCCCATCCCAGCCCCCGCTCGAAGGTTTCGAGGACGAAGACATGGAGCTCCAGGCCGCGCTCCAAGCCTCGCTCGGCGGCGGCGACTACGGCGACTACCTCCCGCAGCGCTTCCCCGCCCCCTCCTCCTCGTCCGCCTCCATCCCCGGCGCGTTCCCCCAACAGCAACAGCAACAGCAGTACCAGCCGTTGCACGGCGACAACGTGATCGAGATAGAGGAGGAGGAGGAGAACGCGGCAGGTGCGCACGTGCGCACGCATGTGCGCGTGCAGGAGCAGCCCGAGCCCGCGGACCGCGTGCGCGCGAGCATGGCGCGCCAGCGCGCGGTCATGGAGCAGATGCGCCGCGCGCAGGAGGCCGCGCTCCAGGAGCAGTACGAGGATGAGATCGCGCGCATAAACGCTGCCGCTCACGCGCACCGCGCTCCCGCAGAGGACGTCGACGTCGACGTGGGCATGGGAAGAGACAGGGAAGAGGACGAGGACGCGATGCTCCGCCGCGTGATGGCGGAGAGCGAGGCGATGGTGCAGGCACGACGCTCTGGCTCCAATCCTGGATTCGCCTTCGGCGGCGAGGGCGAGGGGCCGGGACCAGGCGCGCTCGACGAGGGTGGCGGCGCGGCGACGCCCCACGCGGCCCCGCCCCCGGGCCAGGGGTGGCAGCAGCACAGGGTGTACGACGACGAGGATGCGGAGCTCCAGGCGGCGCTGCGCGCGTCGCTCGAGACCGTCCCCGCCGGGTTCCGCGTGCCCAGCCCGCCGCCGATACCCACTCCGCCCGCCGCCGCCGCCGCCGTGTCGTCGTCGTCGCGGGAACCGGAGCAGGGGCAGGAACAGGTGCGGGGTGGGGAGGCCCTCGGCGTGCCGCCCCCGATGCAGCGCCAGCCGTCGTCCGATGTCGAGACGGAGTCGGAGGCGGAGAGCGAGGGGCCCCAGGCGGTGCAGCCGAGCTTGGAGGAGATCAGGAGGATGCGGCTTGCGAAGTTTGGGGGTTGATGATCCGTGTTTTGGATAGGCTAGCTAGCGGCGGCGTGGTGTGCTTGGTCTCGCTGGATGCACAAATAACGATGAGGATATCAATACCGACATTCATTCGAGCTCGAGGCTACATCATGATCATGGTCCTGTCCGAGTTTGGGGGGCCGGATCACTGGTATCGACGATAGCGATAAAGTGAACGTGAAGATATCGTACAACAAGCATCGAGAGAGATAGCAAGGCAAAGACTGATAGGTTCGGAAGCTGACGAGAGGCGCGATCAAAGGTCCCAAAGGTACCAGTACAACAAAGGACTCGAAGTAGAAAGGAGGCTACTACTGAACTTCAAGTGCTACAGGTCCTGTTCACCTAGCGGAATGATGTCGTGGATGTGTCTGATAACGACCGTCCCATCGGCACCCCCAGACGCCAATATCGTCCCATCCGGAGAGAATGCGACATAATCAGCCGCCCCGAGGTGCGGCTCGTCGCGCTCGTTAGAACAGCGGATGGTCATGACATGCCCCCAATCGCGGGTCCTCCACAAGTGCACCGTATGAACCCACTCCCCGGTCCCGACGAGATACTTCCCGCATGGAGAGAAATAGGCCTTCAAAATCCCAGCTCCTTTGAGCAAGGCTAGTTCGACACCGATCCACGCATCCCAGATCTTCAACGTCGAATCCTGCAACGTTGCAACCAACAGCTTCCCATCTGGTGAAAACGAGAGATCCTTCGGCGCGCCTTCCAAAAGGCATAGTGCTTCCCCAGTCTCGACGTCCCCGATTTCGACAGCATTTGGCCCAGACACGAAAGCAAGGCGCGTGCCCTCAGGCCCAAACACAGGGACAACCTCTCTATTTGGGTATTCCGGGCTTCTTGGCAATGGGTTGTGAAAGACCTTGTGTAGCGCGCCAGATGCGACGGCCCAGATGTTGTAGTCACAGGGAGAGGTTCTAGAGGCGAGCCAACGTCCATCGGGAGAGAATACGACACTCTGCACATCCACCCCGGGGGACACGCTCTCCGGTTTGAATACATGAAGCTGCTGGAATGTATGGCCGTCCCAAACCCGGACCGTTCCATCAAACAGCTTGGAGGATCCGGTCACAATTGCATCGCCGTTGGGGGACCACGCACAACACGAAATGGCTGCAGTATGTCCTTCTAGCGTGGCGATTTGGCAAGCCTCAGGGTCAACTTCGAGATCCCAGATCGCTGCCGCCCTCCCGTCTTTGCTACTACTCAAACTTAGCAGATATCGGCTGTCTGGGGAGAATGCAAGGGGAGGTTTAAGACAATGATAATTGTGGGTGAGCCATTGCTGGGCTATACTTTCATCGCTGGTGTTCCAAAGGATGATAGTAGAGTCACTCGACCCGCTGGCCACCCACTTGCTGTTCGGGGAGACAACAAGAGATCGTATCCCTGCATCGTGACCGAGATAGCCTGAACTTCCTGGATAGGCGATCAGTAAACAGATGCTAGTAAGGGGATGCTACTTAGTTCACCTGGCTTTGACTTTATCATAAATGTGCCACGTTTCGACAACACAGGCAGGTGCTTCCTGAGCTCCCTGGTCCAAAATGAATCTCTTCCAGGACGTAGGGCCCTTATAACGATCCACGTAATACCGGGCTGCGGGAACTTGAGCAAGATGCGTTCCAGCTCCCTGAATACCCCTGGGTGATATGCTGTACCACCACGGAGAAGGTCACGAGCCAGGCCAGTTATCAACGCCACCTCCAGCTCAAGCATAACTTCCCTCAGGGTCGGTGCATCGACGTTCTTCAAGAATCCAATAAGACCAGAAGTAGAATAAGCCTTCTCGGAATTGACCTCAGGTATCCGAATCACCAGTGACTGCAGTCGTGGCCAGTGTGAGGGTATAACATCCAACCTCGGACCGTGGGGTGCTAAAGTAAAGAAAATGAATGGCACGGGACCACATGAGAAAATCTTGCAGCCGGGAAGGATCAACAAACGTACCGTCGAACAGATGAAGGCTTTCCACCGTGGATGGTGCCAAATCCGGCTCAAATTTCAGAAGAAATGAACCCGGTGTATTGACGGATGCGCCGCGGTGGCTCCCGATCAGGAACTGCGAATCAATCTATAATTGAGGGATCGATAAATCACTTAATAGGAACGCCGCCATGAGGGTAGGGGACACTCACGACCAGTGCCTTCAACCGCATTTGCTTGGACAAGCGTCCTTTGACCACATCCAGAGGTACTCGATTACCAGGGGCTTTGATGGTAACGTCCTGGCAGATGAGGCACACAATATTTGGGAATGCCAAAAGCACTCGTGCGAATACCAGATACGTCGCGAAGGAAAGATGGGAGAGGTATAGAGTCTGGATATGGGTCCCGAATCGGTGGATACAAACAAGAGTGGACTGGTGCAAGGCTGGGATGACCGCCTCTGCACGAGACGTGAACCCGATCTCCGAAAGATTCGGAAGGATGTGAAGGAGAGGGAAGGGCGGAAAGTCGGTCGGTTGGACGACGATCGAGTCGACCGCAGACTTCAGGTAGGGATTTGCATGCAAGAAGTCGACAAAGGCGAAGACATGGTCCCTGTTTTTCAGGTTAACCCGCGAGAACAATACGCAGCGGCTGCGAGGGCGAAGTTGACGACATGTAAGGGAGAAGTTGCGTATCGTGCTTCGATGGCCACCAGAATGGTGGATGATCCGCTCGATGACTTCCCAAGGAAGTCGGGGAGACACTGTGGCAGGTCGATGATGAGGTGGAAGTCTGGAGGGAGTGTACCCAGAGGCAAGGCGACGATAGCGAGTGTGACCATCGGCGAAAATCCTCTCGATTTGTTCCCAAAAAGATTTCGTAGTCTCCATGGCTAACCGATGTGTACAAGGGAAGAGTCAATGTGATCCAGGAGCGAGCAATGTAGGGAGATGGGAGTGAGGGAGCTGAGATGCGTATGCTACCAATGTGTACCACTGGCAGACGCCACGATGTAAGCAGGTGATCACGCGCACAGGTCGCACGCGGGAGCGACGAGGCGATAAGTCAATAGACAGACCACAAATTCGCAAAGACAGTCCGGATGGAACGTAAGGATATAGGGGTATAGGCAACAAAACTGACAAGTCGCCTCCGATCTCCAGAACAACAAAGCACAGCCAAACCAGAAAACAGACAGACAAGAGTTCTTCATGAGCCTTCATTGCGCCACCCTGAGAGACCGGATCAGTGCAGTCCCATCGTGTGAGCCAGACGTGAGTGTCGAGCCGTCGGCCGCGAACATCACCAGCGTGACGTTGTCGTTGTGCTCGTTGTACGTCGCCTGGTGCGCGCCGTCCGCCGCGCGCCACAGGCGCACCGTGTTGTCCGACGCGGCGGACGCGATGAAGCGCCCGTCGGGCGAGAACGCGACCGCGTTGACCATGCCCTCGTGCCCGTGCCCGTCGAGCGCGAGCACGCACTCGCCCGTCCACGCGTCGCACACCTTCACCGTCGCGTCGCTCGAGCCGGACGCGACGCGCCGCCCGTCGGGCGCGAACGCGACGGTCCACACCGGCCCCGCGTGCTCGTGCAGCAGCACACCCGCCTCGCCTGTGCGCGCGTTCCAGATCCGCGCGCTGCTGTCGTCCGCCGCGGTCGCGATGCGCCCGCCGTCGGGCGAGAACGCCGCGGCGCACACCATGCCGCGGTGCCCCACGAGCACGCTCAGCGGCTCGCCATCGAGCAGGCGGGCCGTCTCCCAGATGTAGCACACGTCCTCCGTCCCGCCCGTCGCCATCAGCTGGCCGTCGGCCGAGAAGATGATGAACGTGACGACCGTCGCGTTCTTGATGAGCGTCCGGACGGCCTCGTACGTCTGTGCGTCCCATAGGTAGAGTGTGCCGTCGCCCGCACCCCCGATGAGGTACCTCCCGTCCGGCGTGTACGCGAGTGAGTAAATCGCGCAACCGGGGCTGATCCGCAGGTGCTCCCGCCCGCTATCGACCGCCCAGATGATGACCTCCTCGTCGAGCGACGCCGACGCGAGGTAGACGTCGTCGGGCGAGAACGCCAGAGCGTAGACCGTGTCCGTGTGTCCTTGGTCGCCCAGCTGTGGCACTCTGTGTCGCATGGCGTTGTTCGGCGCGTCCCAGATGATAATCGTCGTGTCCTCCGATCCGCTCGCCACGTACTTGCCGTCCGCCGAGTACGCGAGCGCAGTCACGGACCCATCGTGCACGGTCATCGGCGCGCCCCAGTCGGGCCGCTTACCCTGAGCCTTCTCGCTTGGCTCTGCCATTTCCTCGTCGTCATCGCCATGGGTGTTGCCGTCCTGATCAGTGTCATCATCGTTGTCGCCCTCGTCGTTCTCGCTGTCCTCATCTTCGGGAGGAAGGTCTATTTCTCCGCGAACCGGGGATTCGGAGGGATATGGGGCATCGTGGGGCAACGGTGAGTAGTCCTGTGGCATCGGTTGCTTGGCCCAGGGCATGCCCGGAGGCACGTACGCGCCCATGTTGACCGGGACGGGTGGCAAGAAGCATCCTGTGGTTGCCATGCCCTGTTGAGTCATGTAGGCAGGGGGGTACATGGCCGGGTAGGCTACGCCGTGCGGGTATGCCATGGTCGGTTGGTACGGGATACCTTGATGCTGCTGCACCTGCTGCTGGTAGGACATAGTTTGCGCATACTCCATTGCCGGCGGACAGTACACGCCTTGCTGGTATCGGATCTCTTGTGGGTCCTGCGGCGCCTGGGAATGGTATGATGGGCCGCCGATCGCACCGTAGGAATGCTCAGCGAACGCAGAGCCAGCGGGAGTGCAATCACTATAAGCTGAAGTGATGTATTAGCATCGACGTGTCCGCCCATGCTCGACGGCTGACCTTGGGAGGGGTTCGATGGGCACGTCTCCTCACAGTACTTCATACGCTTCTCTTCGCGCGCGAGCCCGTCGTCGACAGTCGCTTCATCCCTGTCTTTGCGCTTCCGAATGGGATCGTAATCGAAAGATATGGTCCCCACTGTCGCCATATCCGTATCAACTTCCATCAGTGGCGGCAGAGAGAGAACGATAACGAACCGCCTCTCTCGTCCAGGTCAATGTACGGTGAAAGTTGCATTAAAGCACCCGGAATATCGTCGGGGAACTCCATGTCCTAAGTCAGAGAACAAAACCCACAACGAATGAATGTTATTCCATGCTGCCGTCGCGATAGATAACGAAATCGCTTACTGGGAAGAGCCACAGGAGGTCAAGGTCGGAAGCGATGGCGATGCTGGCTTCTGAACTCTAATAAAATGGCGCGTGAGTTGGCTTCACAGGAGGACGAGGCAGTGCCTACCTGTAAAATGTAGTCGAGGAGGTGGTTGACCGGGTCATATGCCTGCGGACCGTTCATCATAAGTGTCAATGAGCACCACTCTTACTGAACAGAACATACATCAGTGCATATACGAGCATCGCTCCCAAATACAAGTCGGTGCGGACCGGGGGGGCTTCTCCTAGGCTCTTCCCCCAAGCGGCGCTTCCCTTTGTAGTAATGGACGAAAAGGCATTGATCTGGGCGTGGCGATACGCCAGTAGACGCGCTGCGAGCAGGGTCTGGGAGGCGGTGAGGGCCTGTCCTGCAGTGACTGGGGGGAAGAACATGATCGGAGACCTGGGTGGAGAGCTCTAGATTTCCGAAAGCATCGAGGTGTCCGGAAACGTATCCGTCCTTGTTGCGAAACGACTCGTCTTGGAATACGGCGACACCCCATTGTGTTGTCTTCAAGGTCCCACAGATGAACACGATGTCTTCGAGTTGAACGCCGGGGTGGGATGCGTTGGCGAACTTGAACCAGGAATCGAGGTTGTCGACCATGCAGTTGACGATACGCCGCCTAGATTGGAGGTCGTCGGCGATCCCTGGGGAACTGAGCATCAACAATGCGCCGGCATCAGAGCCAGAATGGAATCGCCATGCAGGCGCGACAGCACTTGGAAAACGCGTGTAAGCAATAGCGCGCGACAATGGCAGGATAAGACTCACGCGCCATCTCCTTGAACGTCACTCGCTCTGATTCCTCGACTGAACACTATCTGCTGCGTGATCCTATCCCTCCGACTGATAGGGAGGTTGGGTGGACAAAAGACCTGAAAGTCCCCGGGGACATTCAAGCCTTGGTTGATGGGATGGTCGGTATCGTGCATCGAGTTGAAGAGAGGGCGAAACTCGCCGTCCTTGAACCGTCCTACATCCCCAAGGCATATCTCCCGACCGTTGAGCGAGCCCCGCTCGGGCTTCCAGAGAGGATACCCGAATCCAGCGGGAAAGAGCTCCTTGGCGTAGAGGTCCCAGGGTTGGGCTGGCATGGGTTAGGTGGGGGGACAGCAGTTTGGTGGTAGGGTCCAGGGTTGCGGGGAGGGGGGTATATACCACATGGATAAACAGTGGGACCTAGGAAAGGAAGCTTAGAGGCTGTACCTATGAATTCACGGCACGTTCAGCGAGCACACTGTACAGAAGCTTTTGGGCTGTGTCTGTCAACATACACGATTACACCTGCGCTAATAACTAACGCCATGAATTGTTCGTCGAACACATGCACTATCGTTCGAGTTGTCGGATTTCATGTTGTGTTCGGGAGTTGACAGAAGGAGGATTCCATAGTCAAGGCATGTAAGTACTGGTCAGGTACTGGTCAGAGTTCAAGGAACATTTGATGTTTGCGTTTGGCGGCGCTATGTGATTGCGATTCGTCACGCGAGAGCTGAGGAGCGCCCGGGTCCTGGTCACTGGTCAGGCCACTGGTCAGAACATGCAGTCCATTGGATGGTCGACCATCCGCCCTCGACGCCCCACTCGGACTCTCGGTCTGTATACGTTGCATACGTCCACTAGCTCTCGATTCATTACTGTGTGTTCTCGCGCTACTGGATCCTGGCATACCCTCGCACGAACACCGAGCCGGACCGACTCATATAGACTCGCACACCAGCACGAAGGTCGACGGCTGCTTCCCCTCTCTCCCACTAGATCGGCCATGACCACACAAGCGGAAATCGTCGCAAAACTAGGGGATAGCTTCGAGAAGGCGCGCTCGTCGGGAGATCTCTTGTTCTTCCCATCGACTTTGCACGATCATGCTGAGAATGGCGTCGAGGTATGTCCTCACGTTCTCATCTTCCTCCCATTACGCTCATGATTGCGGCGTACCGCACCACCCAAATACGTTGCCTTCGTGGTACCCCGATATTGTAGTTTCAAATTCGCTTATGTCCAGCACTCGAGACCAAGCCCCGCCTCCCCACGCCCGACTTCAGCCCCAACGCCCCGTCGCCCGAGGAGCAGGAGAAGAAGCGCCACGACCCCTTCGCCCCACCCTACAACCAGAATCTACTCCTGGGCGAGGTGCGCGACGAGATGGAGGGGAACGAGTACGTGATCTTGGTTAGTGTGCTGCTACCCTGCGCGAGTAGAGGGTTGGACGGCGATTGACGGGGGTCGTTACCCCTCCTCTACACATTCATCCTTCTTCCCCGCTGTGGTGGGCTTCATGCCGGGATGTAGTTCAACAAGTTCTCCGTCGTCCCACAACACTTCATGGTAGTCACCAAAGGTATGTGTCCCTCGACCCGGGGCATCTAGTGCCCTGAGCTAACAAGGTCTAGAGTTCCGGTCACAGACATCACCGCTCCTCCCTGCGGACCTTGTGCAGACATATCTCTTCCTCGTCGCGGCGAAGAAGGCGGGCAGGAAGTTCTTCGCGTTCTATAACTGTACGTCATTGCGACACACGCATATAGTAACCTTGTTCACTTCTCCGATGATTGTACAGGCGGAGACCTGAGCGGCGCGAGCCAGCCACACAAGCACGTACAACTATTACCCATAGATGACGATGGTCCTCCAATAGAGCGACTCGCGCGCAATACCAAGCTCGACCAAGAAAGTACGTCTTCTCCGGCTCTGCCAACTCTCACGCATTCGCTGACCCTCGTCCCCAACTCCAGGCCGCCCGTTCAGCATCACCACGCTCCCCTACGCGAACCACGTCCGCCGGCTCCCCTCCTCGCTCGTGTTCTCCTCGCCGGCCGAGCTCGAGCCCGTGCTCGCGGACGCCTTCCTCTCCGCGCTCGACCTCGCGATCCAGACCGTGCGGCACGACGCATCGTACCCCGCCGGCGCGCCGTCGTACAACGTGCTCCTCACGCTCGAGCACGTCCACGTCGTGCCGCGGCGGCGCGAGACGCACGTGCTCGCGGGCACGGGCGAAAAGCTGAGCGTGAACGCGCTCGGCTTCGCGGGCATGCTGCTCGTCAAGAGCGAGCGCGAGCTCGCGGCCGTGAAGGAGGAGGGCGTGGGCAATATCCTTAAGGGCGTCGCGCTCGAGGGCGTGCACGAGGCGACGACGGACGCGCATCGGGTCGCGGACGATCATGTCGAGTAACGTCGGTTTATGCATAGAAGAGGGGCGTGACATTCAAATACTCAAGAGAAGCCATTGACAATACTATGTGCATATGCTTCCTTTCTAACAGAATGGCTCAGGAGGCCTGATAGATCGCCGGACCCGCAACGATGTGCTCGTTCAGCATCGAGATGTTGTGCGGCGTGACATACGTCTCCGCGTCGACGACGGCGACGAACATCGTGCCGCTGATCACGTCGTCGAACGGCTGCACGGTCGTGCCCGAGTGTTCGCCCGTCAGGTTCAGCTTCGTGTACGTCGTGTTCAATTGCGAGATCCACGCGACGTACGCGGGCGGCCCTGCGGATGTGTTCGTCGTGTACGAACCGCCGGGCCCGACGAGTTGGCCGGGGCTCTCCCACTGCAGGCTGAGGACGTAGCCCGGGAAGGAGAGCGAGTGCGTGCGGGTGTGCGTGATGGCGGGGCCGTTGATCTGTAAGCCGTACAAGGTCGACGCGTTCGGATTATTCTGGTTTCACGTCAGCCTCGCAGCGACGCCGCTAGGGCGAAGGGGCGGCGCACACACCACAATATGCAAAGCGGGGAAGTTCTGCCACGCGATGCGCGTGTTGTCCTCGGGGCAGCTCGCGACGTACGGCGCGAGAAGCGTCCACGCCATGCTCTGCGAGATGGCGGGCTCGAAGAACACGGGCATCGGGAACAGGCCCTCGAGCTGCCGGAACGCCATCTGCTGGCGCGCCTCGGTCGCGATCGACTGTTGCAGCAGGTTCGCGGCCGCGCGCGAGTTGAGGTGCGTGAGGAAGCCGTACACGCCGGACTCGCCGAAGCGCGTGAGCGCCTGGCAGAAGTCGAGGAAGTCGCGCACGGTCGCGAAGGGGTAGGTGTAGGTGCAGCGTTGTGCGGCGACGCCCACTGTGAGGGGGTTCGAGATATGATTAGTATGGAGCTGCTTTGGATGGTTAAGAGACGGAGGACGTACGGCCGATGATGTTCGTGAGGAGCCGGGCGTGGGCGACCTCTTGGTCGGCCATGAATTGGATGAGGAAGCGGTCATCAGCGTTCAGGCCCGCGGCCTCGAACTCTGAGACGGAGAACTTGGCAAGCCCGTATTCGAAGAGGTCGAGCTCGATATACTCCTGATAGAGGGCCAAAGTCTACAGAATTCCGCTATGTGTGAGACAGAATAGCAAGATTATATGCACAAGACACATACCAGAGACTGGAAGTCGAAGTCTGACAACGGCCGGTACAGAGGCGTCGTGTTGGTCCCTACGCCGCCTGCAGGGGTAAAGGGCTTCACCTCGGGAACTGTGGTCTCCCCCGGCGGGGCAGGCGGCTGATAAGTCTGCCAAGTATCCGGGACGGAGGAGAACGAGGGCGTCAGAGATTCAGGAGTGCCAGAGGTTACCTGTGGGGCGGGCACGCCGACGACGCTGAGCGCGAGGGAGGAAATGACGATCTGTACAGCGAGTCCGAACATATCGAAGTGGGGTAGTGTTCGCCCGCTTTCTTCGCCATAGATTTATATGTATACCAGCTCGCCTCTTGTCAGTGCTTAACATAGGCGGCGGCGGGAATGCGATGGTTAAGGCCTGTAGTACGACTCGGATACTTTTAGCATGATGCCTCGAACCAAAAGTATCACGCATATAGATAGTAGCCTTCCTCGTCAGGCGAAGAGGGAGCAGGTCGGGGTGTTCTATATGCTGCGCATATCAAATGGCGGAAAGAGGGAGGTCGGTAGGCCGTCATCGTTGGTATACCAATGGGACGCTCTACGTTAAGACGCGATAGCTCGGGTCGGGTCCTGGAATATTGACCAGACAGCGAGAATAATTCGGGACCTCAGCATACAGACAGGACAGTGAGAACGCTAGGAGAGGATCGCGTACGTACGCTCACGGCAAGAACGCGAAAGGATCGCTAATTTGAAGTTGTGCTGCGCGTGCAGTGCCGTAAGGCATAGTCAGCATTCAGATGGCGTCAATGTAGATCTTTGGAAGAGGCACCAACCTATGCATCATGCCGGGCCTCGAAGTCCATGCACTCACTTACACCGGGGGAATTGGCGGTGGCCGCGTCATGGAACGCTGGCAGGCGCAGCCCGGCCTCCGTCGACTACCCCGAACGCCACCATCGGCGAAGCACGAGGCAGGTCATGCAGCCGGATCGTGACATGCACGGTGTTTTCGCCACTTGTTACTTAGAGTATCCTGATGGTAGCCATCGAGGTTTCAAACCAGTCTGAGGCATTGATAGACAGCCACCACAATGAGCAAGTTCGAGTCTCAGAGGAGTCAGCCCCCTCTCCTCCGAGGGCCCCGGCCACTCGGGCGGTTGCGGTCTCCCGAATCAGCTCGGACAAGGGAAGCGCAGGTGGGGATCTACTTGGGGAGTAGATTCAGTAGACGCATACCTGTACCTTGATAGTTGCTATGTTCAACGTTCAGCGCTTGGAAATGGGTACACGTCAGCCATCGAAGCTGACAGGATTCAGAGCATTGAATGGATAGCGCCATAACCATTCGGTCGAGGCATTGTCAGCGAAGATACACATTATCAATTGCAATTGGGTCTCTTAACCCCATATGCATAGTAGAGGCCCAAAAATGTGGTTCTCTCTCACAGAATTGTAAGGCAATCAACGTGTCGTGGGCGTGGCCGACTCACAGGCTGTGACGTGGCTCAGATCGCCCTACACACGACGAATTAGATTACACACACTGACGAGAAAATAGACACAAGCGCATACCTTCAGATGATACAAGCAGTGAACCACAGTAGTGATGATACATCCACTAGCAGTGCGTCTTGTCAAAGTTTGGGTCACTGGCGCTTGCATGCGTGGCTCTGTGGCTATGCCTATGGGCGTCTGTCTAACGTTCCTGCCACGCTCTGCCTGAAAGCCGATCGCATACCATATCGATATCGCCACCCTACCAACACCATGACCCTCCCCTAAATCAGCTTCCACGAGCAACTTCTGTAGGAGTTGTATGAATCCGTGAAAACTTCGGTGAACCTCGACATCTCCCATATCTTCAGATCCGATGACACAATTTGGCTGCGCCGTCACCCTGGGCAGTGGCTCCGCGTCTACTATGACTGGGTAACGCAACTTACGCAAGGCCTTACAAATACCACCATTTATAACGGCCGCCTTCAAAAGATCCATCCTAATCAGGACGATCATATGTCTAGGCGAGTGGGATTGTGTCATTTATTCTGTTGCGCAGAATCTCTATCTCGAACGTCAAACGCCGGCTTAGTGTAATAGTCGACAAATTTCTCCTCGAAGAACCAAGAAGAACCATCGATTGTTTCTCGATATACACATACACCATCATCAAGACCGACCAAAACGTGTTATGTCATCTCAGTATAGATCCTTCCTGTCAGTAGGATTTCCACTTGCTTCGGTCAGCATTGGACTAGCCGGATGCAATCTCGGGTTGTCGACTCGGAGGTTGATGTATTATAAAAGCAGGGTGTGTCGGTCCATCCAGTGCAGTACACACCTCCCGTCGTCCCCACCGTAACCATATAACGCACACTCGACTTCATCCCCAATCACAAACTACAAGCATGCCCGCCGCCGCCACCACCCCCGCGCTCTTCTCGCCCATCCAGGTCGGCGACGTGAAGCTCGCCCATCGCGTCGTCCTCGCCCCCCTCACCCGTTTCCGAAACGACGACGCGCATGTCCCGACCGACCTCCTCGTCGAGTACTACAAGCAGCGGGCCTCCGTCCCCGGCACGCTCCTTATCACCGAGGCGACCTTCATCTCCCCCGAGGCCTCCGGCGTGCCGAACGCGCCTGGCATCTGGAACGACGCCCAGATTGCCGCGTGGAAGAAGGTATGTCCATTTGCGCTCTCCCCCGTGACATACTGCCTGATAGATGACGTATTGCACTGAACCAGGTCGTTGAGACCGTGCACGCACAAGGGTCGTACATCTACCTCCAGCTGTGGGCCATGGGCCGTACCGCCCGCCCCGACATCCTGCACAAGGAGTTCCCCGATGCGCCGTTCACGGCCCCCTCTCCGATCCCGATGAAGAGCCAGGCCGAAACCGTCCCTCGCGAGCTCACGAAGGATGGTGCGTGCCTGAGGTATCGACTGCATCTGCAGGCATCCGCTGACGCGCCTTTCTACAGAGATCAAGCAGTACGTGCGCTGGCACGCGCTCGCGGCCAAGAACGCCGTCGAGCGCGCGGGCTTCGACGGCGTGGAGGTGCACGGCGCGAACGGGTACCTCGCCGACCAGTTCTTGCAGGACGTCTCGAACACGCGCACGGACGAGTACGGCGGCTCGGTCGAGAACCGGGCGCGGTTCGCGCTCGAGGTCATGGACGCGGTCGTCGAGGCCGTCGGCCCGACGAAGTCCGCGATCCGCCTGAGCCCGTGGTCGCTGTATCAGGACATGCGCATGAAGGACCCGGTGCCGCAGTTCACGTACCTCGTCGACGAGCTCAAGCAGCGCCATCCGAACTTGGCATACTTGCATGTCGTCACTCCTGGGGCTCTGGGCGCTGTTGGGCCGAAGGACGAGTCGGTATGTGTCTCCCTTGACTGAATTTACCGGGTTGCGGGCTCATGAATTCTCGTCGTGTATAGGAAATCCACTTCATCCACAAGCTCTGGGCCCCTCGCCTGGTGGTCACCACCGGCGGATACAAGCGCGAATCCGGGCTCAAGGTGGCAGAAGAGACCGGGCAGCTCATCGGATATGGCTCCTTGTTCCTCGCCAACGTATGTCGCATCGTTTTCGCCACCGTCTCTCCGGTAGTCTGATACACGTGTCTTCGTACAGCCGGATCTTCCATTCCGCCTCCGCGAGAATCTGCCGCTGAACAATCCTGACCCGTCGACGTTCTACACGTCCCTGTCGGCGAAGGGGTACACAGACTATCCGTTCTCAGAGGAGTTCTTGAAGTCGCAGGCGTAAGGTCTTTTGAAGCAATGCCAGATATCCGTCTTCTTTTGTACCATAGATTCCCTACCTCTCGGACCTATTAGATCTGGGATAGGCTTAGAGAAGCACAATTGCGATTAATAGTTCATGATTTCTCGGGAGTTGCTCCGGGAGCGGATGTGCGCGCAGGATTGGCAAGCCATAGACGTCCGGCTCTGCTTTATCAACCGACCATGGCCGAACAAGGGGATAGAGAAGCGGAGATCTGTGGTATAGCGAACTGACTGAGAGTGCGGTCGTGGTCCAAGAGGAACTAGCCGTAAAGCAGCCCTCAGCCGGGTTTCTGAACTGAGATGGGCAAAGCAGGGGTAAAGTGGGGGGGGGGGGGTTCGAGGGAGCGGGAAGCCCGAAGACGATTCAGAATAGGCGCCATTCCGGTTGCCCGGGCCGTTACTATTTAGGTAATCATAGGAATTTGACAAATTTCAATTTGTAAACGCCGACGTCTCAGTAACTTCAAGTTCAGTCTGCCTCATCATCCTCTCCTCCTACCATTGTAGCCCATATCCTTAGGGTTTATATTCCCTCGATCAGGTTTACAGGCTAATGGGCGTCATATACTGGTATGTTGTTGAGTTGATGACCGGTATGTTTTGCCATTCTGTGACTTCGCTAATATCAGCTACCAGCAGTGGAGAGGATTCTCCGACTCAGAGTCGCCCCACAAGCCTCATCAAATGCACCGACAATTATACGGCATGGATTTGAAACCTTGCAACGCGCCACCGTTGTCTTGCATGAACTCCCAGGAAGTTTTTTTGGCCTCCTGAGAGACGATCCTCACGACGTTTCGCCAGGCCATCCGTGATGCCAATAGCTCAGCTATCACCGTATGGATACGATCGGTTGTACAGCTCTAGCATTGCCAAGGCACTCAGTAGGCACTCAATCCTTACAATCGCTAGATTTATCAACGGCCGCCTTCAGAGAACCCATCCTGATTTGGGCAATGGTATGTCTGTGCGTGTGGGTTTTTATCGCTTCTTCTTCTACGCAGACTCTCTTCTCGATAGCCACCCACCGGCTCAGGTCCACCCCAGCCCTCTTTCTTCGAAGGCAAGCCGACAATGCACGTACACTCCCGCCGACTAGACGCATGCGTCATCATCGACATATTTTACAAGATGCTCTAGTTGAACAAGGGCTCACAGGGTATAAATGGTAGGCAAGCCGTCCCCCATCCCGACCCCAAAACAGCCCTCATCGTGATCACAACAGACTCTTTACTGCGCCAGCAACAACAGGTCACAAGAATGTCTACCGCCACCACCCCCGCCCTCTTTTCCCCCATCCAGGTCGGCGACATGAAGCTCGGCCATCGTGTTGTCCTCGCCCCCCTCACCCGTTACCGGCCAGCGACGCGCACGTCCTTAACGACCTTCTCGTCGAGTACTACAAACAGCGGGCCTCCGTCCCCAGCATGCTCCTTATCACTGAGGCGACCTTCATCTTGCCCGAGGCCTCCGGGATGTTCAATGCGCCTGGGATATGGAACGCGGACCACATCGCTGCGTGGAAGAAGGTGAGCTAATTTATCTCTCCCGTTTCACGCCGCATCGGGAGTCACTGAGTTGCGCTAAATTAGGTGGTCGATGCCATCTATGAGAAGGGCTCGTACGTGTACCTGCAGCTCTGCGCTTTGGGCCGTACCGCCCGACCCGAGGTCCTCCACAAGCTGTTCCCGGACGCACCGTATGTCGCGCCGTCTCCGATCGCGTTGAGCACGCAGCCCGACTCCGTGCGTCACGAGCTCACCAAGGATGGTGCGTGCTTTTGGTGTTGTACATACGATCTATCAGTATTGATTGACCTATTTTTCTACAGAGATCAAGCAGTACGTTCAGTGGTATGCGACTGCCGCCAAGAACGCCGTCGAGGGCGCAGGCTTCGACGGCGTCGAAGTACACGGCGCGGTCGGCTACCTCGTCGACCAGTTCCTGCAGAACGTCTCGAACAAGCGCACAGACGAGTACGGCGGCTCGGTCGAGAACCGGGCGCGGTTCGCGCTCGAGGTCATGGACGCGATCGTCGCGGCCGTCGGCGAGAAGAGGGCGGCGATCCGCCTGAGCCCGTGGATGCTCTACCAGGACATGCACATGGAGGACCCGATCCCGCAGTTCACGTACCTCCTCGAGCAGCTGAAGGCGTGGCATCCGAACTTGACATACCTCCATGCAATCTCTCCGGGCCTCCCTGATAGCGTCGGATCCAAGGATGATTCGGTGTGCGTCCCTTTGTCGAGATCTCTGGATTTACTAGCCCGGGGCTAACGGGCATCGGATGTGTGGCAACTTCACTTCATGCACAAGATCTGGGCTCCCCGTCCGATGATTACCACTGGTGGATACGACCGCGAGTCCGGGCTCAAGCTAGCTGAAGAGACTGGACAGATATTTGGCTATGGTGTCCTATCCCTGTTCAACGTGCGTTCCTTTTGATGTTGGCTCCACCTCTGTAGTCGACTGATGCGTTTTCTTCACTGCTAGCCCGACCTTCCATCGGCCGCTTTTATTCCGTGTGTGCACAACTATCCTCTATGGGCGCTTCGCTCCTTTGTAGTGACCATGCCCTTGCGAAGACTTAACCAATCCTGCCTACTTTCCTTCCTTCCTGCTTCCTGCCACCTCTGGGCCTCTTTGCTAGCTGAGAGATTTCATCTCCATATCGACATCCATGCAGATGCGATGGCTGCAAATTTTTGTTCAGATGACCTTCGCGCGCGAAGAGCTCCGGCGTGTGGGATCAGGAGTGTCACTGCCAGTGGTACGTGTCGAGAGCAAATTTGTCATTGTACAGGTCTCCTGACCAGCATAACACTAATGGTGCTCTTCCTCAGTTATCAAGAAGGTAGTCTCCCTCGCCGAAAATGTACGCAAACGGGTCCCAGTTGGGGTCGTCCCTCCACTCGTACTCCATCAAATTGGCCACGAACCGTGCCAGCTCCTGCCCGTAGATCTTCGCCATCCACGCCAAGGTGAGGTCGATCCCCGCGCTCACGCCCCCGGACGTCCAGCAGTTCCCGTCGACGACGTACCGCGCGATCTTGATCCAGTTCACGTTCGGGCCCACGGACGTCGTCTTCTTCCACGCCGACTTGTCCGCCGTCGCGCGCTTCCCGTCGAGCACGCCCGCCTCCGCCGCGATGGCCGCGCCGTTGCAGACCGCGATGAGGTACTTGAGCTTCGGGTACACGTTCCTCACGAACTCGACCGTCGGCTTGACGGTGTCCTCGATGACGCCGATGCCGCCCGGGATGAGGAGCACCTCGAGGTCGTCGGGCACGGTGGCGTGGGTGTGCGTCGGGACGATGTTCACGCCGAAGCGAGAGCCCGCCTTGTTCATCAGGGGGTTGTTCGTGCCGGAGTAGACGGTGTCGAGCGTCGCGGCGATGACATAGAGGTCGAGTTTACGCATGCCGGAGAGCGTGTAGAGGGCCTCGAGCGGCCCGAATGCGTCGAGCAACTCGAAGCCGGGGAAGACAACGACCCCGACTTTCGAGATGGGACCAGCTGTAACGGGTTCTGAGTAAGTCGAAATTGCATGATTATCATATATGGACTGCATACCAGTGGCTTGTTCAGCACTCATTCTTTCTTTCGTGAGTGGGTACGCAGTGCGAAATGGCAACTGTAGCTGTGGGGACTATGACGGTGCTCTCCTGAAGCTTGGTTGGGTCCAAGTCAGGTCCCATGGCCTTTTATACCTACCTGTTTCCTTCTGCAGGAGGTCAGCGTCTTGTCGCATGCATTCATCATGGCGCGGTACTCTCCTCTGAGTAACCTTAAACGCCATTCTCGGAGCTCCGTTTCAAGAGGACATATGCACCTGCTGCCCGGTGTCGCATCTGTGAACAAATCAAATGCTTATCAAGCTTCTCTATGCTTCCATCGATGCCGAACTTCCACGTACTACAAGGAAGTGCGCTGCTGAGTGAAATACAATGGCATCCAGCGCTCACAAGTGTATTCATTGCGCCGACCGCACTGCATATTCTGCATATCGGACGCAGTCATCTGAGCTTTGCAATCGTCGATGTTGGTTTCTACCCGCCTTTGTTGCCTTTCATGATTCGCACCTTAGGGCAATCATCATCACAGGGGTAGTAGACATTGTCGGGCTTATTCGCAATCGTCTCCAGAGCGAGTTGTGACCGCTCTCAGCCGCACGCGTCGCTTCTCTCCTGCCCAGTGTCTGCATTGACGAGGTCAATGACCGGTCAACGGGGGATCACGTTGAATAATCAAGACGGTCAGGCCATTAGACGATCAATTAGCAAGCGTATCCGCGGCGGCCACACTCGGCCTGCGCTGCGCTTCAACGGGTCCGATTCTCAGAACTTCAAGTCGCTTCACACACCCTCAGGTGGTTCGATGTTCCGTACACCTTCGCACAATTCAGCCAAGTATTGGATGCTTTCATACGATACCTCAGTATCTTACTGTCCGATTTCAAAGTCCTGCAATGGCAATCCAAAAGATGCCGTTGTATTTTCGGGCGCATCATTTCAGTACGGTTGCCACTGGGATACCCCCCCGTCGCCTGCAGTGTGGCCTGTGGGGAGCCTAAAGGCTCTGTATTGTGAGTCAAAATAACAGGAACTCTTCAATTATCTTGAAGCATTTCATTGAAACAGGCTCGTTTGACCAAACGTTGACCGAAAGAGCCACTCCCTGTCGCTCCTCGGCTTGCCACCTGCCGTGCGCGTCTGTCACCCACGTGACTTATGACTGGTCAACAAAGGTCAAGTCGATGACCTTTTTGACCTTGTGGCCTGACTCCTGCCATCACTGCACTTGCTTTCACAACCTAAACGTCCAACACTCTCTACACGTTCTGCAGTGCACAATTGATTATCTCCGAGTCCTCGAGCTCAGGGACAAGAATAAGAATTTCAAGCACGATACATGGACGGAGGCCACCGGTGCGGTTCATTCTTGGTCTGCAGGCTCATCATCATCTGTTGAAACTTCTTAGTGAAGGGAGGCACTGCTTACTTGGGCTTTCTGAGGTCCACACAGCAGGGTATGTACGTCTTGGCGTTGACTGTTTTCACAAGGTAATCTGGTCTTCTGGTTACTATCCTTGAAAACGCTCGCCCTTGAGGCCCTGAGTCCCGTCACTGACAGGGAAATGAGAAAAGCCCTGTGATATGCTAGCAAAGCTGGCGTTTGAGTATCAGGCGGCCAGTGTCATGCAGCTCCTCGTGTGGGGACTGCAGGTGGGCGCATATATCCAGTCCTGACACTGTCGTGCTGCGTAGCAAAGGGTCGAGCTTCACAATCTGGTATATCGTCCGAGGTTCACGCGCTTCGACGAGACAAGCTCCCGGCTCTCATGTAGTTGTCAGTTAACCTCTTCCAGATCTGATTGTTCTTACCTACCGAACGGCTGTCACCGCAGGTTCGGCTCAAAAAGGACAAGTAAGTCTACGCAAGTCGAGATGTCGCCTGGAAGAGGATAACAACTCAATCAGCCCAGCTCCACTCCCCGAGGGGGAGACTCACACAGGGCGTCGGAGGAGCCCGACATAATCCTATTGGATCGAAGCAGATGGTGTTGCATGTGTACATCCGCCTTCATCGAGTTCTAAGCGCTGATCGTCCAAACCCACTTAGGAGATACGTCATTTTGCATGTACGCACCCGTCCCCCGTGGCTGTCTACACCCGCGAGATGCTCAGGAAGTGTTCGCAACATCGTGTACAGTCACTTCGCAGAGGTACGGTCTTCGGGCGGCTCGAGGAGAAGATACGAGGGCGTCCGTCATGTGCCACTGTCACAGAACTTGCCAGCTCGACCATGGTGGTCAATGCAAATAGGCCGTCCAGCGACCTGGAATTGTCCGTTTCCTCTTACAGGCTCTCTGGCTGTACTCCTAGCCTTCGGCGTCCAGTTACATCACGAATACCATACCGTCATTGGCAGACGTGGACCGCCGAGATGGAGAAGAAGTGCCACCGTCCGCATGCAGCCTCCCGAGGACGATCCCGTATACAAAACCGTCACGCGATCGATGCCGATGAACTCTCGTATTCGAGCGTCTTGGTTCTTTCCTCACCATCTAATGCAGCCAGGAGGGGCCCCTCGCTTGTTCGGGTCCCGTTCTGGACTTGTCTCCCTAGCTCGGTTCCTCCGCGCGGCTGACACATGAGAGGAAGGTGTTCGCCACGGAATCACTCTGCATTCGGCGAGGGGCTAACCTTGCGTTGCCAGTGTGTCAACCTCTGCAGACGTTCTATAAAGACAATGCGGCGAGGACTACCAAGTGTCTGCTATCAGTGCCCCTGCTCTGCCAGCTGTCCTTGTCCTCACGACGTCTCCTAAGATGCGCGCACTATCCCTGCACAATGTTCTCTTCCCGCTTCTCACCGTTCTCGCTACAAGTGCTTTCGTCTCGGCTTTGGGTACGTCGTGCTCTGCGCCAGTGACTAGTGGTACCGCCGCCCCCAGCGCGCCGTTCTGGATGGAGCAGATTCAGCACCAGGGCACCGCGCCGTTCAACCCCAACCCGAGCGGGTACCAGGTCTTCCGCAACGTCAAGGTATTTGCTCCCGTTAGAGTTTGGGTTTCCCTATTCGTGGAAGCCGACTCCCTATTTCAGGACTTCGGAGCCAAGGGCGACGGTGTCACCGATGATACCGCGGCCATCAAGTGAGATCCTTCCCTCCCCCTCCGTGCATCTCCTATTCACTCCACTCGATACATAGCGCTGCTATTTCCTCCGGCAACCGGTGCGGGAGCGGATGTGGCCAATCATCGTAGGGGCGTCATCTCGTTCCTGAGGATCCATTCTCACCTTTGTCGCGTAGCGTCTCGCCAGCAGTCGTCTACTTCCCTACCGGGTAACTCGGCCTCGCGCTGCATTCGTGCTGTCGCTGACCGGTCGTTCTTAGAACCTATCTGGTCTCTTCGCCGATCATCTCGTACTATTACACACAAATCATCGGAGATGCCAAGCATATGCCGTCCCTCGTCGCGGCTCCAAACTTCCAGGGCATCGCCGTCATTGGTAAGTTTCCATGTGTCTCTCTATCATAACCTGCTGACCGAGCTCGGTAGACGCGGATCCCGGCTGGTATGTGAACCAGAACAACTTGTAAGTCCTTCCAGAAATTTTGTCCGCGTACACATTTTCTGACTTGGGAATAGCTACCACACCATCCGGAACTTCAGGATCGACACAACGCACATGCCTCCTTCTGCCTTTGGCACGGGTATCCACTGGCAGGTCTCGCAGGCGACCTCCCTGTCCAACATCGTCTTCGACCTGTCCACCGCTTCAGGAAATCAACATCAGGGTTCGTCCCCGTCATCAGTTCACTTGCTGTCTCTTCTCTGACGCGCATTCGACAGGCATCTGGATGGAGAACGGAAGGTGCAACAGTTCTTGTCTTCCCCGTGCGTTACGCTGACTTGTACGATGTCAGTGGCGGTTACATGGGTGGTAAGTTCGATTTTGGGAAGCGATTATTATTGTTCACGAACGTGGTCTTCATCTACCTTTGACAGATCTCGTTTTCAATGGCGGCAAGTACGGCATGTGGGTCGGTAACCAACAGTGAGCATCCTCTTGATTTGGCCCTGCTAGGTGACGGCTGAACCTCAAAAGGTTCACTGTTCGGAACGTCACCGTCAACAACGCCCAGACTGGTATGTCAGCCCGTTGTCACATGCAGGCTTCTCTCGTTGATTTGGTTACATCGCAGCTGTACGTTTCCTCCGCCACGTTAACAGCAACAGCTGTCAAGACTCAATGTACATGTACAGATCTTCGCATTGTGGAATTGGGGATGGACCTTCCAAGGTATTTCCCCAAGTTTCACGTCCCTGTAGCTCCCTCGTCCGAGCATGCCTTGCAGGTGTCAACATCAACAACTGCCAGTTCGGCTTCCAGATCACCACCGGCGGTACGACGCAAGACGATCAGGGCGCCGCCGGCGAGGCGATCATCGACGCCGTCGTGACCAACACGCCCACCTTCATCCAGAACTCCCAGCCGAGCAACGGAAGCCTGCGCGGCGCTCTCGTCCTCAACAACATCCAGCTCAACAACGTCCCCACCGCCGTGAGCGTCGCCGATGGCACGGTCCTCCTCTACGGCTCCTCTGGGGGCACAGTGATCATCGACTCGTGGGCGCAAGGCAACGTCTACACCGGGACGAACTCGAATGGACGCTTCATCCAGTCCGGCATCCCTTCCATCCACAAGGACCCGAGCTTGCTCGATGCGCAGGGCAGGATTTTTGGCAGGGGGCACCCACAGTACGAGAACTACGCGCCCGACCAGTTCGTCAGCGTCAAGTCGCTGGGCGCGAAAGGCGACGGTCAGACCGACGACACCGCCGCCATCCAAGCGGTGTTCAACCAGGTTCGTTTCGGGCTCCCCTTTCTACCTCTAAAGCGTTCGGTCAGATCTGATGGAGAAGAGGCTTCGTAGTTCTCGGGCTGCAAAATCATCTTTTTCGACGCGGGTGTTTACGTCGTCACGAACACGATCACTATCCCCGCGGGCACTCAAGTCGTCGGAGAGGCCTGGTCCACCATCCTCGGTACCGGCGCTGTTTTCACCGACTATAACAACCGTGAGTGCGCTTATATGATGTCCGTGGCCAAGGACTCACAGGGATCTCCAGCCCGTGTTGTAGTTCGCGCGGGCGAGCCTGGCTCCACTGGCGTGCTTGAGATCACCGACATCATCTTTTCCACCCGCGGCCCCGGTACGTGCGCCCAGTTCTCGGAGTTGACCCCGAGCACATATCTGTTTCGAAACAGCCGCCGGAGCCGTTGTCGTTGAGTGGAACGTCCACGAGCCCGCGGGCCAACACGGCGCCGCCGGAACCTGGGATACCCATATCATCCTTGGCGGGAGTACGTATCACCACCAATCTCGCCTCGGTATCGCTGCTGATAGTGCACTACAGAGGCCGGAACGAACCTGCAGGCTGCGCAGTGTCCGACATCTGGTATCGGTGGTAACGCATGTTTTGCGGCGTTCCTGGGTCTCCACTTGACCCCACAGTCCAGCGCATACCTCGAGGTCAGTGTTTCATATCAGTGAGAGGGACCAAGTGCTTACTACTGTGCTTTCCAGGGTTTGTGGGTTTGGACCGCGGACCACGACCTCGACGGTGGTCCGCAGATTAGTCTTTGGACTGGCCGTGGAATCATGACCGAATCACAAGGTCCCGTCTGGATGGTCGGAACGGCCAGTGAGTGGTTATAATACTCAGGGACGTCGCATGCCACTGAGAGCTTGTCAGGCGAGCACGCTATCATTTATGAGTATTACTGTCTCAACGCCAGGAACCACTACATGGGCCTGATCCAGACCGAGACGGTACGCTTAGATGACGGCGTCGGTGCCCTTGTTCGTGCGCCTGACCCCGTCTCTCGCAGCCATACTTCCAACCCAACCCAGTCCCGTCTGCGCCGTTCATCAACAGCACGCTGTACAACGATCCAGATGTCGGCCCGGGAGCCGCATGGGGACTCACAGTCAACAACTGCCAGAATATCCTCGTCTACGGTACGTACTCCGGCCTCCGAATCTTCGTGAGCCCCATCTGACCTCGGAGTCGTCATCCCACTCCCATTCCTATGCCGTCCCCGCTCCCAGGTGCCGGACTGTACAGTTTCTTCCAGGTGAGCCTCGCGCCCGCGCGTCCCGCAGATCCGATTGCCCTGTAGCATCTCAACCTGATCACGCTCACCCCGCGCACACAGGACTACACGCAGAACTGCCTGAGCACGTTCGACTGCCAGCAGCAGATCCTCAACATCGACTCGGCGTCGAACATCGCCATCTACCTCCTCTCGACCGTCGCGAGCGTGTCGATGCTGAGCGTCAACGGCCAGGGCGTCGTCCCGAACTCGGCGAACAGGAACGGGTTCGCGGAGACGCTCAGCGCGTGGACGCGCACGTAGCCACACGCCGGTCATGCGGCCGCGGCGCCGCACGCGCGGAGGACGGCTCGGAGGCACGGGCGGTGCGGGCGGTCTGACGAGGTGCGGCACCCGATCGTGGCTGCGGTCGATCGGGGGTTCAGTTTGTGTGTCTTGCGTCCGCGGGGGTTCTTACGCTTACGTCGACTCTCGTCCTTGCATGGCTTTGCGAATCGAATCACGGGTGCTTGGGTTCATCGACTTCATCGTTATCGGCGGCGGCAGCGTAGTACTTACGGGTGTTTAGGATCTTCGTTTTCGTTCTTCGTCCCTCGTTTTTCGTTCTCGCGGCAGCATCGGCTACGTCCAACGGCATGAGTTATGTACAGTTTGTTAGTGTTCGCATCGTGTTAACGTTATCAACGTCGTGTTGTCAAACAAAGTGTCGGATGCCAGTGCCGGCTGGGGGCTGCTTTGTCCCTCGGCTTGCCGTGCTCAACGTCTGCGTAGCCCCATGGGTTGCGACCGCCTTCGCGGCAACGGATAAGCTTTACGAAGGGGTCCCTTGAACGTTACCGGGGGACTCAGTACGTCGGTGCTGACGGCATGCGCCGCGGCGAACTCACAGAGACGCAAGTCTCAAGCCATGGGACCTGCGGCGTCGCACTCCATTGCTCTGTTCTCTATCCCAACGCCCTCACTGTCATAACTTCATGTCCCAAGATTTAGATTTGAGCATAATCCAACATGACATAGCGAGACGTACATGGAAAATTCGACCTGACCCAGTCCAAGCCATATGAACTGATGGGCGAGTGGCATGTGAACTCTCCTCTTGTAGAGACCACAGAAAAAAGGATCAGCAATACAAGGAGAAAGCAGCCGGTGGGAGGATTTCAAGCGTCGTCTCGAGCATGGAAAAGTCGCGCAAAGCCCGCATATAGTCACATTCCGCTTGACGTATTTATGAACGGGGTTTGGTCAAGGTTGATACACACCTATCGTGAAGAGGGGGAGGAGGGGGGAGAAGCCGACACATGCAGCGCGTGAAGGACATGTCCTCCTCCGCCTTCTCATTTTCCTGCTCTATTCCGTTCTCAACCGTGCCCCAAAACGTTTGGTTGCGGGACGAGACAGACTGGGTTTCGATCAGCTGGGTAACGAAGGGAATGAACGGTCACGAATACGTACTGGAAGCAGGCGGATGTCGACCGAGCAGTTCGCGACCCCCCCTCCGGCGGTAACACGGCGTGTGGCAGAAGCGGCGGCAATGGAATATCCCCTCGTGTGCGATATCCGGATGCTCGGCAAGCGGACTAACGACAATCGATGGGTCTGTGCCTGTCTGTCCACACGTCTCCCGGGGGTGACGTATTCACATCAAGCCACGGAGATGCCTATTTCGCAGCCTGGGCCGGGAGGACGGGCGAGAGGAGGCTAAGAGTGGCATCCAGGAGGCATCAAAGTATGGGATGGAAGACATGCCTTGTGTGCTCAATGTTTTCCGTGCTTGAATCACGATCCCGCCGCACTCCCAGCCGCGGGGCGACATCTCGATACGGGGACAATCGCGATTGCAGGGTGCACCGCCGGTCGTCTTGCGCTAAGACAAACGAGGGAGACGCCCCTGTGGCTGCCACAATACATCGAAGCATCCGGAGCGGCCACGAACGGGACGCCACGGCTTTCTTGTGCGTTTCCGAGACTCCGACTGCCGACTGTCCTGCGTTGTGCGTCGCAAATGCGCTGAGACGATCCATTGTTCGTCCTGTCACTGTTGGTCTTGTTGAAACGTCAGGTGGTGTGCGATGCCCGAACTAGTACATATCCATGATATCCACTCATCTCTCAATTCGCTGGGGGGCCGGCCAGATAGCCAGCCACTACAGGGGAAGGTGGGATAGAATCGGTTATCACCCGAGATGAAGGGCTGGCTTCCGTTGCACGCTTCTGTCATTCCCGTGCGCCCTGAGTTCTCGAGGGCCGAGGGAGCGCATGCAGATCTTCCTGTTGAGGATGCAGAGACGCGTGTTGCGGGGAGGTGGGTCAAGAGGAGGCCGTTCTTGGCAGTGGCAGCGAGCAGCCGGTGTTGGGGTGGACCGGGCCCGGGGGGCGGATGTGGGGGGATGGGAGGCAACAGCTGCAGTAAAGATCGATTCGATCCCGGCGCGGGTTGCAGCGGGAAGCACCGCCCGTGGGAACACCTGCCCGCCTTATAACATCTCCGCAATTTTGCTCGTCTGTCAAGGGCCTCATCCTTCTCAGTCCCTCGCCTTGCGCAACGCACTCCTCTTCTGCGGTAACTGCTCAATCTATATGGTATTCTCGCCTGCCTGGTGCGTCCTTGCTGCGTGCTCGCCGTGCGGGCTGAGCTCATCGTCGTTTGCCACAGTGTTCCACATCGGACGACCAACATTCACTTCGGACCCCTTGGCCTTCCCCTTGTCGACACAGACCGTCCTCCTTAGAACCTTCTGCTCTACGCCTCACAACTCCCCGGTATAACTCTCTCATCCCTATGGGCTAAATTCGTCGGTACTACCCATCGGATCCAGGTCGCCTGCTCCGTCGTAACAACTTCCACTCGCAACACGTCCACACCCCCGCATATATAGACAACTAGACTCGCACACCTCCACCGCTGTTCAATTCCACCAGCATTCCCTACACGCGAACTCGCGACCTCTGATCCATCTTTTACACAATGTACGCCCTCAAGCCGACGTCATTCTTCCGGCCCTCCAGCCGCCCCACTTCCCCTGTTCCCGCACCTCGGCAGGAAGCTCAAGTGGGTGCCGAGCGGGCACCACGTCACTTGTCAAAGCTCTCTTTGTCCAACTTCCGCAAGCCATCCGCCTCCCCCGCCCCTGGAGTGGCGGCCGTTGGTCCCACGGTCGTCCAGGACGGCTCGTTTATGGAAGTCCTCAGTTTGAAGCTCAGCGAGGCGGTCTCCAGGGCCCTCGCTCAGCCCGCTGGCCCTGCAGCACCCGGAGAGCTGCTTGCGGGAAGGCGGCCGATACCCCCTGGTCGTGGACGCACCCTCGGTACCCTCATTGTTTCGTGAGTACTGTCTGCCGTAGCATTTGCCTTCCCCTCGTTGACATGAGGAAAACGGCAGTGAAACCAAGGCGTCCCAGGAGAACCCCCACGTATACCGCGCAGTCATCCGCACCCTCCAACGACCCCTCTCCGTGCTCTTGACCAATCTCTCCAGCAACCTCGTTGCTCTCATTTCCACCCCTGCTTTCACCGCACCTGCCCCACTCAGCACCCAGAACCCGGAGCTTAATGCTACGCAACTTCATGCGATCGCTCTCGCCACGTTTGCGGGGGAGCTCCTAGAGTCGTTCGACGAGATCGGTCTCGGCGTGGAGGTTGACACCAGGGGCGAGAGCCTTAGGACCATTCGTGAGGGCCTCGTCTCGATCGTCAAGCGAGTCATCGACCCCCTCATGGCACGCATCAAGAGCGAGCTGCTGCCTGTCCTTCAAACTCTTGAGGCCGTGCCACCGGCCCCAGCGGCTGCCTCCGGGTCCGCTGGGAAAGCTGCCGGGGCGATCAAGTCTCCGGTTCCCCATCCCTCCATCATGACGCTGCAAGCCATCATGCCTATCAACGCCCGTGCGCTGTCACGCATTGTCGGGTCGGCGTACGCAGAGAACGCCCTTGCTTCCCTCGTCATCTCTCTCATCTGGCACGGAATGGTGGCGCTGACTCATCGTCCGACCCCGGTGTCTCCGCCCGCCTCGCCCTCCATGGGCGCGGTGGCACTCAAGGCGAAGGACTCCAAGAAGAACCTCACCACCCCTCCGACCACCCCTCCGGCGAGCCGTTTCACGCTCAAGCTTCCGCCGTCTCGCCCTCCGAGCCCGCCCTCCCTCGCGTCCCGCGGCCCGACTGTGGCGGCGGACGCGCGCACGCTCTACAACCTCTTCAGCCAGCTGCCTAAGCCATCCGTGGTGAAGGAGCAGACGCGCCTCGCGCGCGAAGTCGTGGACGAAGCATTCGACGGCCTCAGCGCGCTCATCGCGCTCCTCGAGTCCATCCAGGTGCACACTTCCGCGCCCCGCACCACCAGCATCGGCTCCGGCAGCGCGAGCCCGCAGGCGGCGCCGCTCGCCGAGCTCGAGGCGGACCTCGACATCCTCACGGCGGACATCCCAATCGTCGTCGCGCTGCCGCTCCTCCTGCGCACGTACCTCCCTGGGGGGCGCTCCGTGCCCGCGATCCTCGGCATGGGCGAGGACGCGTACCGGCGCAACTGCCTCAGCGGGTTCGGACGCGCGGAGGAGTGTGGGGTGCCCGTCGGCCAGCGCGTGCTTGACGTGCTCCGCGCGGACCGCGACCGCGAGAGGGTTGAAGGGAGCGTGGAGCCGCTGCTGCGGTGGCTGGAGCGGGAGCTGCGGCTTGCGCGCGAGGAGAGGGCGGAGGAGACGGGCGGGGTCGTGCGCGAGCATTGACTATATGACCGTGTTGGTTCCAGTGTTCGCGATATTGTTATCGGGTTCAATTCTCCGTTCGTGCATGTGCGCCTGGTATTTGAGATTGTCGGCAGTGGTATGAGTTTACTGTCGTTCGGTGAGATGGTGGAGGAGTTCACTGGTGTATCACTACTATCGTTATTAATGCATCTCTGTTGGCCGGACAAACTTTTCACTGCGTGGTGGGATAAAGACTTTAAAGGCACACAAGTGGTGCATTGCTTCATTGGACATCTATCGCTATGCAAATACGATGTGAGGCGACATACCCAGACCGAGGTCGGTTTAGACGCCTGATTGAGCGTCTAAGATGCCTGAATGGGTGTGCGGGACTTGCCGGGAAGAGCTGTATAGTTGTTCCCAAGCCACCGGACAGGCTGCCCGCCGTACTGGGAATTATCGAGCACATCGCCAACACCGACGACGACAGCGACAAGACTCACGCTGCACTCAAGATGGTCCGTCTCGTCTCGTTGCATCCCCCCGCTATATCTCTGGCTAAACTAGGCTGGGACTCTGCAGGCCGAACAAAAGACGAACCCCACGAACCCCATGAAGGAGCTTCGCATTGACAAGCTCGTCATTAGTACGTTCTCCACTCGTACTCTTTCTTGTACCCCTCAACGGTCTGACCATGTCATTATCGTCTTTTCCACCTCATCGTTGTGATGCATTACAGACATTTCCGTCGGTGAATCCGGCGATCGTCTGACGCGGGCGTCGAAGGTGCTCGAGCAGCTCACCGGCCAGAGCCCCGTCACCTCGAAGGCGCGGTACACCGTGCGACAGTTCGGGATCCGTCGTAACGAGAAGATCGCGGCGCACGTCACGATCCGGGGCCCGAAGGCGGAGGAGATCCTCGAGCGCGGGCTGAAGGTGAAGGAGTACGAGCTCAAGCGCGGCAACTTCTCCCAGACGGGCAACTTCGGGTTCGGCATCCAGGAGCACATCGACCTCGGCGCGCGGTACGACCCCACGATCGGCATCTTCGGCATGGACTTCTACGTCGTCATGGGCCGCCCGGGGGCGCGCGTCGCGAGGAGGAAGCAGAAGAAGGCGCGGGTGGGCTTCCAGCACCAGATCAGGAAGGAGGACACGATGGGCTGGTTCAAGCAGCGGTTCGACGGTATCATCTTGGTGCGTCTTGCTTTCGTCTGGCAGGCCGATCGTTCGAGGGCTGATTGGTGGGCGTGGCGACAAACAGGCGAAGTAGAGGTCTTGTATCATCAGTTTTTATGCAGTCGTGTTTCTCGCTATGACCCTATTGCACGTCATGTACCCCCACGCATGCACCAAAAACGCACTACCATTGCATTTTTTTCCACGGGATTTTGCTGGTGTGTCTCGGCCTCCGTGCCTCTATGACATGGATCGAGCATTGTGCGAGTGCATGTTGGGAGGGGAGACGATACATCAAGAACCATGCTCGTGTCTCTGGCTTTCGGCTTTCCTTCCTACCCCGTCCAATCCTAGCCTCTCTACCACGGGGCTAGCCGCTCTCCTAGTGCGGCCCATCAAGCCTCAGGTGTCAGTTCCTCTTGACCTCCACCTTCACTTCGTGCATGTCTCACTATGGAGTCCCCTCGGCTGCCCTGGGAAGTTATCGAGATCATTGATAATTCTAGTGACCATCCGGAAATGCTACGCAACTTATCCCTCCTATGTCGTCAACTTCGGCCTCATGCTTCCTGTGTGACGGTCGAGGATGTCCATCTGAGGGACAGGGAACGGATTCTTACAAATATCGAATGTCTCACTCGCACGGACGTTGTCATCCAAGGGGCAGGCGATTCCGCATTTGTCATTAAGCGACGTCTATCTGAGCAAATGAAGTTGAAGGGACTGACAGTGAGTGTCACTTATTGTCGCTGGTCAATACGCATGCATGCAGTGATAAAAGCTAAATTGCGCCGATTCCCTTGCCTCACATTGCAGATAAGTACGTCCCCCGTCTTCAAAGCATGACGCATCTGCGCCCAAATTCCTATATGATCCAGATTTGTCGCCTTCTACCGTGGAGAACCTGAAGCTAATGGGAGGTAGGTTTGCCAATCGCTACAGAGAGACACCCGGGCCTCTCATGACTCACGTCACTCCCAAATGCCCTATAACTTTCCTTGACGGTAACCGGGAACACGTTCCCAGACCTGTTTAACTGGTCTCGACTGCAGTCTCTGGTGTTCCACCCATCTCGCTTTAGGTGGGATCATATCCTCTACATTGCAAGGCTCCTGGAGCCCCTCTGGACCCGACGTCCAACGCTGAAAGAACTTCAAGATGTCATGCCCGAACCGTATGGCAAGACTATCTTCGAGGTTAGGGACCTATTTGTCTGTACTCACCATCGACTAGCGGGTCCTGGAGCATTGGAAACAATCCTGCTGCAGTACTCCCAAGCCAGAATCGCTGTGGCATGCTCCATCGAGACATCCGTCTGTGCGCCTAGGGAGAAGGTCACAGCTCGCTTTGGATCCGAGAGCTCGGAAAATGGGAACGGCGCCTGAACGTGAGCGTTTGAACAGTAGTGCCGGTTTCCGTTGGCCGACGTCCTTAGCGCTCAATTCTTGGCCCCGACCGCTTTGGTTACGACTCACTTCAGCCCTGGACCTGTCTCACGACGGGCACGGCAGATGTTTCGGGATCAGGGAAACAGCGAGGAAACCAGTACGGAATTTTCAACTTTCTTAGGAGTTTCCGGGGTGTTTCATCATTGGGGATACTTGTCACTTCCTTTGTGCTTTCACCAAGTTTCCAGAGACCGGAAACGGCTTATGGTGTGTCCACAAAGGGGAAATTCTGGGGAAAATGGTCAGAAACGGGTGATATTGTCCTGAAACACCACGTTTCCTGCCCGTTTCTTATCCGTTTTCCTGAGATTTCCCTTGTATGGACACAGCTCAACCCGTTCCCAATGTCCGGAAACACTTGGGAAACATTCGGGAAACTTGACGTTTCCTGAATCCCCAAACACCCCGGAAACCGGGAGTAAACTTGAGGTTTCCACAGAAGGTTCCACAGCGTTTCTCTACTCTCGAAACGCCTGCCTTGCACGTCGTGTCTAGTGCGAGAGCATTTTCGCCCATCGCTTGTGAGACACTGACTGCGCCAACAGCCCCCATGATTTCCAGTTCACAGCATGCACGCTGGCGTTCTACGTGTGAAGTGTTTGTGTTGAACTCGCTGCTTGAACTTCCTGGCCTTCGAGTCACACTGGCCGGCTTCTAGCGCACACGTATTTGAACAGGCACTGGCACGGCCTGAGGTTTCCGCACGCAGTGCAAGTTGAACGCCATGCCACGGGTCTTTCTTAAATATAACAGGTAAACGACCTTGCACTGCCTGCATCTCGTTCCCCCTCCCCAGCCCTAAGCTGCTCTCGCCCAACTCATGTCACCCAAACCTTGGGACATCTACGCCAAGGAGCTCTTTTCCGTTGGACTTGGCTATCCTCTATGGATGCCCGAGCTGAGCCCGAGTAGTGGTAGGGAAGTATTCATCGGGGAGGTAGGATGGCTCAAAGAAGGCGAGTTTTGTGCTTTCTTCAATGCGATGAAGGGTGCGGACCATCCGATCAACCAAGGAAAGAACGTCCCTGGGAACTTTCAAATATTCTGTCCCCCCAACCTCTCGATTGGCAAATCGGACAAGGTCACGCAGGAGATGGTGTTCAGCCAGAGCATCAGTGGGAACGAAGCCCAAGCAGATTTGGCAGCTGTCGAGTAAGTGATATATTCCTGCCATTGTCGCGCAATATTCTGACAAGCATCCTCCAAATAAAAGCAGTATCGGAGCTATATCAACTGGCGTAGGACGGCGATTCCGAACCAGATCAGATGCTGGTGCATTCGTGATGCTCGACCCTCCAGGAGTCGCCGAACAAATCGAGTCGAAGCGGCATATTGTCAACTACATGCGCGACCACTTCGATTCCTGGCTCGAATTCGCCAATGCCTCGCACCTCGATCTTCGCGCCGACGATATAATGTTCGTCTGTAGCACCCTCAAGACTGCACGATGGGCGGTAGCGGCGTTCCAGGGAGACATTTTTCGGGATAAGGATGGTTATGTTTTCGGACAGCTCGATCCGTATGGACATTCGAATATCTCCATTCACATTTCCGATCAGTCTCTTCCGGATGACCACTACAGAACCGGCCCTCGTCCTCTCCCAGGCTGTGGGCCTGATACCCTACTCCTTAGCGTTAATCAGTGTCTTTTCGTCCATTATTACAAGGTGAAGCGTCGTCTGCAAGCCCTCCCTGGTCCGCATCAACTGTCGCTCGAGCCCAAGACTCGTGAATGTGATAATGTACATGCCACTGCTGTTCACCGAGAGCGATTGTCATTGATATTGATGTCTTTAGGCGTCCTATGATCCGGTGTCCCACATCCTCGACTACATTTTGCAGGTATGTTCTACCTCGCAATCCTCTCAAGGCTGTCATAAATACCAGGAATACAGAATTCAGAAGCCGAAATTGCCATCGCTTCCGACCTCGACCTCATCTCGCTCTTCAGAGTAAGTGGTGAATTTGGTTGTCGGTATAGCAGGCGCGGAATAACATCCGTTTTGTGTGTGATGCTCAAGGATAGGACATTTCCGGACAACATCGCTCATGCGCTCATGCAGCTGGGACCAACTATCGACCTCGACGAAAATGGTGGTACGTCCTCGTTTTCTCTGCTCCGCGGTCATGATAGCAGTTGATGGACCGGATATTGTGGCAGTGGGGACAATCGACTGCGATTGCATTTCCAAGGGCCACATGGGCACCCAGCCAACGCCACAGGACCTCTCACCGGCGCCCCACTATGCCGCACATCCGCCTGAGTCCCCTGTGCATGGAGGCCCTGCGCACGGAGATCCTGTACATCGGGATAACGAGGGCGGGTTCGTGACCGCACTCGCGTACTCGGCGGACGGCAAGTACCTCGCGAGCGGGTCCCTAGGCGCAGCCATCCTTATCTGGGACGCAAACGCAAACGCGGTGCGGCACGAAGTCCCACTGCAAGGCGACGCAGGGCACGGAGACGCGATCACCGCGCTCGCATTTTCGCGCAACAACACCCGGCTTGCGTCGGCGTCGCGTGACGGGGAGATCATCGTCTAGGGAGTCGAGAACGGGCGAGAGCGCATGCGGCTCGATGCGTGGCACGCCATCCACTCGCTCGCATACACCCCGGACGGGATGTATCTCATCGGCGGCGCGGGAGACGGGACGCTCCACCTGTGGGATGCGCAGACGCACGAGGAGGTCCGGGCGCTCACCAAGAGCACGACGGCGATCGCGTTCGTCATCTTTTCGGATGACGGACGGCTCATGGCGGCGGGCGGGGCGGAGAGAAAGTGCTACATCTGGGAGACGGAGAGCCTCCGCGGTGGGGAGCCCCTCAGCGTGCTCGAGAGGCACCGCGGTATGGTGACCACCGCTGCGTTCTCGCCCGACAGCAGGCGCATCGCCGTCGCCTCGGACGATGGTGGTATCGGCATCTGGAACGCAGGCAGGGGAGAGATGCTTGTCATTATCTACGAGCACACGGGCCCGGTGTGGACGGTCGCGTTTTCGCCCGACGGGAAGCGCGTCGCGTCGGGCGCGAGCGACTCGACTGTGAAGGTGTGCGACTCGTTCACGGGCAAGAGGCGGCTGTCGCTGGAGGGCCACAACCAAGGCAGCATGATCAATGCTGTCAGGTTCTCGCCCGGCGGGCGGTATATCGCGTCGGCGGCGTCGGACAACACGGTGCGGCTGTGGAACGCGTCGGACGGCACGCCCAGGACTACGTACAGCGAGCACAAGGACAACGTCGCCGCCCTCATGTTCGCGCCCGACGGCTCGACACTGGCATCGGGCTCGCGCGATGGGACTGTCTTCATTCGGCCTTGGATGAAGGCGAATTGAGGCGCATTTTTGGGGATCTTCGTGATTTCGTCAATGACTCTTACCTGCACGATTTGTTTGACTTGGCTGCACTTTGTTACAGAAATCAGAAAAGACTGATTCTCCTTATCCGTTACTTATGTATTCACAACCCCTGATCATTCTTGCCGGGTTTTGGTCTCATGATGAGACTGTTGGTTTGTCCCTCCTTCATACCCCCGAGCTGTGCTCTGAGCTTGTTCGTGGTCTTCATGTAATTATGGTGCCAAAGTACTAAATTATCACATCTAGGTTGTCTCTGCGCTATGTACGTCAATACTCTTCTATATTTGTTACGAGTGCATGTGTTGCTTTCACGCCACAAAAAACGTAGCCCTTGGTGCAGACCAGTACCGCAATGAATCGCGGCTGTTCATTGCAGCGAGGCGCATTTTGCGCCCTTAGCCACTCTTTACTGCTCTATCATCGACTAGATTATTGTATAATATGAGATTTGTTTTCGTGGAATGGGTATGACTGATGTTGAATACGAGCACCCGACTCTACAGTGTACCCTAATAACTTGTGAAGTTGGCCATATACGTTCCATCTAAGTTATACTACCATTCAAGGGGCTTGATGTCAGAGAACAGAGCCGACACCAGGCTCAAATTCTTGAAGCTCAATCCTGAGACTTCGAGAACTCCTCCGAGAACGGATAGTCGGTATAACCCTTGGGGGTGAGGCGCGCGAAGAACGTGGGGAAGTCGGGCGCGTTCAGCGGCAGGTTCTCGCGAAGGCGGAACGGAAGGTCGGGCTGCACGAACGTAAACAAGTGAGACCGCCTGACGTGCGGTAGCAAAAACAATAGAGGCACGTACGTTAGCCAGGAAGCGAGTACCGAAGCCGACGAGCTGTCCGGTCTCCTCCGCGACCTTGAGCCCGGACTCGCGGTCGTATCCCCCGGTGGTGATCACGGGACGGGGGGCCCAGAGCTTGTGGATGAAGTGGATTTGCTACAAAACATACACCGTAGTATCCGCCGGAGAGCTTCAGCGCGAACAGTCCAACGACAGGAAAACACGCACCGACTCGTCCTTCGGCCCAACAGCGCCCTGGGCCCCAGGGGTGACGACATGCAAGTACGCCAAGTTCGGATGGCGCTGCTTGAGCTCGTCGACGAGGTACGTGAACTGCGGCACGGGGTCCTCCATGCGCATGTCCTGGTACAGCGACCACGGGCTCAGGCGGATCGCGGCCTTCGTCGGGCCGACGGCCGCGACGATCGCATCCATGACCTCGAGCGCGAACCGCGCGCGGTTCTCGACCGAGCCGCCGTACTCGTCCGTGCGCGTGTTCGAGACGTCCTGCAGGAACTGGTCGACGAGGTACCCGTTCGCGCCGTGCACCTCCACGCCGTCGAAGCCCGCGCGCTCGACGGCGTTCTTGGCCGCGGCCGCGTACCACTGCACGTACTGCTTGATCTCTGTAGAAAGGCGCGTCAGCGGACGCCCGCAGACGCAGTCGATACCTTCGGCACGCACCATCCTTCGTGAGCTCGTGAGGGACGGAGTCGGGCTGCGTGCTCAACGCGATCGGAGACGGCGCAACGTACGGCACGTCGGGGAACTCCTTGTGGAGAATGTCGGGGCGAGTCGTCCGCCCCAAGGCCCACAGCTGGAGGTAGATGTGCGAGCCTTTCGTGTGGACGGTATCGACCACCTAATTCAGCCAGACTCAGCGACCGTCGGTGCGGCATGGAGGGAGGGGGGCTGGATCCCCACACCTTCTTCCACGCAGCGACCTGGGCGTCGTTCCAGATCCCCGGCGCGTTGGGCATTCCGGAGGCCTCGGGCGAGATGAAGGTCGCCTCGGTGATGAGGAGCGTGCCGGGGACGGAGGCCCGCTGCTTGTAGTAGTCGACGAGGAGGTCGGTCGGGACGTGCGCATCGTCGGCCCGGTAGCGGGTGAGGGGGGCGAGGACGACGCGATGGGCGAGCTTCACGTCGCCGACCTGGATGGGGGAGAAGAGCGCGGGGGCGGGGCTAGTAGACATGTTCCGAGCCTGGCGTGGCTGCTGAAGGCGGGAGTGCGTTGCGACGCCGGTGAAGATACGACGTCTGAGAAGGGTCTGGAGGGGGATCATACCAAGCTGTGATGCCCTCTGCGGCCGTCTCTGGACGGTTTAAGTAGAGCATGTTGGAGGTGCGTCTACGATTGCGTATGCATGTCGTCGGCCAATATTGTTTATGCGTACCGCCGCCTACCAGGAAACCGAACAAGCCGTAAGCAGCCTGAGTAGGGAGCTTTGTAAGACCTGTCACTGCACCTTGCGATGGTAGTGTCACGCATAGATACTGTGTATTCGAATTCGGTCCATTGGATTAGGCTGGCGGACGACAATTACTCAGCACGATCGGCTCACGTGCAACGCGCGTGAACGGGAGAACACGGACCCTCGAAGCCTAGTGAAAAAAGCACAAGGAAGGACTTACTGAACTACATTCCAAATGCGAAATCCATGAACGTAAGTATCCACTAGGCTGGTAGGCTGGGGGAAGGAAGAGAGGGGGGGTGTCACGATACGAACCTACAATTTCCTTTTACGATCACTCTTCCCTAGCACAGCATGACATAAGCCAGTACGATACGATATCTCCGACCGCTTGTGCGAGTCTTCGTGTTCCGGGTTCGAGTCCACGCAGTTCGAGACCTCCTGTTTGTGCACATGACCCTCACGACCCCACGGTATCCGCATGTACCTACGACCCCGTTATGACCCAGAGACCCCTGGCACTTGACAAGGTCTACGACACCCTCACGACCATATGCCCCTATGCCCTATGCACCCATGTACTTCCGTAGAAGTAGTATAAATAACCCGCCAGACGAAGCTGTTCCCCAGTCTTCGTCTTAGCGGCATTAACCGTGAAACCTGCCCCCGCTACAGCTTGGTAGACGTTTCCCTTGCTAACAGGTTTTGCCTCAAGGCTTCTCACCGCCGTCGGTTCCCTCCGTAAAGACGCGACAGCCGACACCCCTCCTCGCACAACCCCACGAGTGTAGCGCTCGAGGTGAGTCGTGACATTAAGATGAAGACTCAACCCCACGTCGGACGCGCTCATTCCCGACATACCTGCCGTCGAGGACCGATCACCCTCAATAGCCGTCAAAGCACCGGTCATCGCGCCGGTTGGCCTTAGCACAGGCACCTCCCCCACCCTCCGAATCGGGATGCCCAATCCCGCATCGTGTTGCACCTTCGTGTTCCAGGTTTGAGTTCACGCAGCTCGAGGTCTCATGATGGAGCCGACAAGCACGTCGCTGATGGCTGAGGCGCAAGCCACCTCCTCTCTCTCCCCGCTCGCTTCCCTCCCCGGTTACGACATCCTAGATCAGCTCTCCGCCGACGAATGCCGATGACTCACCTTGGGTCGCGGTGTTTACTGGGACTTCACCATCACGAACCCTACACGTGTCTGGACCCCGGCCTACTTCCCCACTCAGCTCGTCCTCACTCTCACTGACGACGCTCAGGAGAACATCCGAAACTTCGAGGCGATGCCGCGATCGCTCCAGATCGTGATGTGGAACAACGCGTTCCCGCCTCAAGTCAAGCAATGGTACCGACTCTCCCACAAGCTCAGCGCCCCGGAACTCCTCCCCATCACCAGCATCGTCACGTTGGACCCGCTAGGCAGCCCGCTTCGCGCCAAGCCCGCGCTACGTGGGATCCTCTTCCTAGCAGTCCGAGCAGGCCGCGATCACCAGACCACCACATCGCCGCCCACACCACCTCCGGACGACGATCGTCCCACCCCCCGGCCAGCTGACTACCTCTAGACTCCCCCGCGGACAGGGTCCTAAGCAGATTCGCTCTCACCCTGGTCCGCATGATTTGTCCAAAAACCACCACGCCGTTGCCACACGGCCTGGGTGGAAGACCGCATGACCCCATCCTCGCTACCCGAACCAATCCGGACTCCGCCCCTCTTTCGTATTTATACCTAGACACTCCCTCCGTCCATCCCCCAGCTCGATGTGCCCTCCTGGACAGCTCTACCAGCAGCGCCACCGACTCTACCGCCACCTCAAATTCTACTGGATCGAAGACAACCGCCCCGCTGTCTTCACCCTCAACTCGAACCCCGCTCACAACCTCCGCCTCTTCGCCTGGTTCGAACACACCAACCGACGCGGTGACCTCGAGCGACTTCGCCACTACCTCGAAGAAGTCACCCCCACCGCGTACGACGAGTACGAGCGCACAGGCGAGTACTCCTGCTTCACCGTCGAAGTGTACGAATACTGTCCCCACGTACACCGACCCCTCCGCACATCCCGCTCCTCTGCGTAGGCAAGAACTACGGCACCTCGCGCATCGACCGAGGCTACGCAGAACCCCGGACGAGCTGACACCACTCGTCCTCTGAACAGCTTGCCCCGATCCCGTTTCCTTCCTCTCTTTCGATTAGTTCCCGTCTTCCCCCCCGTTTTGTATCCGATAGTCAGCCTTTTGGGGCAATCGGATTAGTTACTGTACAGATCGACGACCAGACCGCTTAGATCCCCGGATCGAAAGTGAGCGTCAGGCCTTACACGCCCGTCGATTCTCGACTGAACAAAGGATGCTTCCCCCCAACCCTAACGCTATCTGGCTCTACTCGCCCAACTCGTTTCCGGCAGTATACGCCTCGAACCCCGGGACCGTACACCGCCCCGTTCGCCCTCACCCAACCGAAACTTTGCTCTTCGGCACCCTGTCACCGTGGCTCACACACCCCGCAATCGGAGACCAACGACGGTTCGCTACCACTAGCCGACCGTTCCCGTCCAAATACCCCGATAGCTTCTTCGAGCCACCGGACTCCGATCCCAACAACTGCCACGGTTGCCCCCACGTCATACGATCGCCGCTCCACGACCTGAGCATCGACGTCCACTACCGCGCAGTCGGAGATCACCGAACTCCAGAAAAGTATCGCATCGCGTTTTCCCTCTGCCTCCAACAACCGTGCCACAACCGGAACACCGCACCGACCTACGAGAACTGCGACCTACCCAAGCGGTTCTTCAGCAATCGCGCCTGCCAAGGACGACCCCACATCGTCCCTAAGGTCGCCCACACCGAGCCAGACCACTACGCTGCATCCGACTCCGTCTGGGCCCGCTGCGACTGGTACCAGTGCCCGTTCCGCACATCATGAGACTGGTCGGCAGACCAAGTTCCTCGTCTCGACGAAATCACCTTCCGCCTCGCTCAACCCGAAAGGGACGACCCACCTCCACAATATTCCGTTCCCGTCTCTGCGCTACAGACCGTATCCGACATCGGAAACGCTCTACCAGCCGAAACCGACATCGCCGTCGAACACTCCGCCGTCTCCGACGAAGAAGACGATGCCGCTGAGGCTGAGGAAGAGACCGACGAAACTGAAGAAACTGACGACGTCTCCTCACGTCGGTTGTCTCACCAATCCTCCTACCACCTACCTCCCACACACCGCATCACGCCCCTCCCTGCAGCCGTCAACATCTGCATGTCTACCACCACTACCCTCCCACCTCGAACAACCACTGCCGCTGCGCCCCCCGTGGCAAGTGGTTCAGGAGGCTTGCGATACCTTACCCACGACGAAGCAGATGCAATGGCATCCCAAGCCGCGGCCGACGCCGTCCGACGCTTCCACGCCGCGCAAGGAAAGCGACCAGCAGGTCGAGGCTCACCACCAAGCCATTCTCGAGGCCGTGGACGCCCAAGTTCTTGAGGAAATCACGGGTCACCGCCAAGTGGAGGCTCGTCGCCATCCCCGAGTGGCCACGGATCCTCTCGAAGCCGCCATTCGCTCTCGCCGCCCGGGAGGCGCGCGACCCTCAAGGCAAAGGTGAAGGAACCAGCAGTGTTCGATGGAGATCGGAGAAACTATAGAGTTTGGAAGGCACGAGTCGTCGCATACGTACGAGACATTTCGAACGCTTCGGACAGAATCCATGTAGCCATCTCGTACATTCAAGGACCACGTGTAGATCACTGGGTGGACTTTATGTTTAGACAGTACTACTCCACGCAACGACAGGTTTGGAGACACCAGGACGGGACCGACATGTCGTTTAGAAGTTTCCTATGGAAGCTCGACGACCAATTCGCCAACAAGAACGAAGCCCTTGCCGCGTTTCAGCGACTCCAAGGTCTCACACAAGGAGACCGCGACGCCAAGGACTTCCTTCTCGAGTTCGAGCGACTTGTCGCTCTCACGGACTACGACATCGGCGACAACGCAATCGTCTCCCTCCTCCAAGTCAACGCCAGTCGGAAACTCGTTGAAAGAATCTACAATTCCGGGAACATTCCCGAAGGATACAACGAGTGGAAGAAGCGCCTCCTCATCCTGAACAACGCCGACGTACTGTTCCGCGCGCAAATCAAAGCATACGACCCCCACGCGCGCCGACAAGAGTTCCACCCTGCCCACACCCCCCACTCCAGGACCTCGGCCCCCGCCGCCCCGCGACCCGCATACCAAAAGGTACCGGACGGCACGGGACACACCTACACCGGCCGAGGACAGCCCATGCAAATCGACCGACGGTGCGTCAAGTGTAATGCCCGTCAGTCCGAGAAGGGAACCTGTGGATCGCCCTGGCACCACTCTAACAAGGATGGAGCCCCGAGTACCTCGTCGAACCCGTGACAATTCCCTCAGCGTCAGCCCCCGGTTCAGAACCGAGAAGTAACGCTCGAGGAGCACGTGAACAGGCTCGACGACGCCCAGGATGAAGCCGAGGCACACGAGGTCCTGCAGCAGGCACGAGAACAACGAGTCCGAGAGATCCACGAAATCCTCGCGCAAGATCCCGCGGCACTCGAAGACGTCATGGATTCCTTTCGAGCCCAAAACGAGTAAACCCACAGAGCCCAGATACGTCTGTACCATAGCTTCCCTGAACCGTTATGCCTCTCTCCCAGTGTATGAATATAACTTAGATACAAGTACCGATCCTGTACCAATACTTATTAAAAAGGAAAACCAGGCGACCCAAGACGAACCATCGTCGGGGCGCGGCCAGTGCACAATACCACGGAAACCCCGTGAGAAGCGACTGGTACTTAATTCCTCGTTTTCCACAAAACCCAAAAAACAAAGTTCCACTCCCACTCCTCCCACGGACTCGGATCAGATTCCGAATGTACACTACATAGGACGAGGCAGATCGAGACAGTTATCCCTTCACGTAACACTATACGATCCAGGAACCAACTCCACCTTCGACGAAGAAGCCCTAATCGATAGTGGAGCAACGGCGTCATACGTCGACGAAGGCACAGTTCGAGCCCACCACGTAGAAACCAACGCGCTCGAATGACCCATCCTCGTCTATAACGCCGATGGTACCGAGAACACCAACGGTAGAATCACGCGCACGTGTACACTGCGAGTGCGAATCGGGAATCACAAAGAAGCGCGCTGTTTCTTCGTTACACAACTAGATTCCCACAAAGTCTTCTTGGGACATGACTGGCTGACGTGTCACAATCCCGCGATCAACTGGAAGACTAAGGACATACAATTCAACCCTTGCCCGGACACCTGCGACTACATTCCCGAAGAAGGAGATCGCCTCTTCGCCCTCAATACCATAACTTATCTACGCTCGCTCCGACACAACGTCCGAGCCAAGACCTCCGTCGCCATGGAGCTCGCAATCCAGGAAAGTACGAAGAAGCCGAAGAAGACCGTCGAGGAACTCGTCCCCCGAGCCTACCACTCATTCCTCGACATCTTCCGAGAAGACTCCTTCGGAGTCTTCTCAATACTGCCGGAACACCGGCCCTGGGATCACGCTATAGAGCTCCTAGAACCCTCCAAACCGTACGCCGGAAAGGTGTACCCGATGACCCTTGCCGAACAAGAAGCACTAGACGCTTTCCTCGAGGAAAACCTCCGTACAGGCCGCATCAAACCTAGTCAGTCCCCCTGGGCTGCGTCGTTCTTTTTTGTCAAAAAGAAGGACGGCAAGCTCCGCCCCGTGCAGGACTATCGACAGCTGAATGCCATGACCAAGAAAAACAAGTACCCGCTCCCGGTACCGCAACAGCTGTTCGATCGACTAAAGAAGGCCAAGTACTTCACGAAGATGGACGTCAGATGGGGTTACAACAATGTTCGAATGAAGACCGAACAAGACCAAGAACGCGCCGCGTTCATAACTAACCGCAGACTCTTCGAGCCCACGGTCATGTTCTTCGGTCTCACGAACTCCCCCGCCACCTTCCAGAAGATGATGAACGACATCCTGAAACCGCTCATGGATCAGGGTCACGTCATCGTCTACCTGGACGACATCCTCATCTTCACCGAAACCCTCGAAGAACACCGCGAACTCACACGTCGAGTCCTAGAGATCCTGTGCAAACACCACCTAACCTGTAAACCAGAGAAATGCGACTTCGAACAATTAGAAGTCGAATACCTCAGACACATCATTTCTCAAGGACTGGTGCGCATGGACCCCTCCAAAGTCGAAGGAGTCACAATGTGGCCCACACCCAAAACCAAGAAGGAACTCCAATCCTTCCTCGGTTTCGCCAACTTCTATCGACGATTCATAAAGGACTTCGCAAAGATCGCTCACCCGCTTCACGCTCTCACCGGAAACGACCCCTGGAACTGGGGTCCAGACCAAGACCTCGCCTTCGAACAGATCAAACGCACGATCACCACCGCCCCGGTACTAGCCATACCAAACGACGACAATCTGTTCAAAATCGAATGCGATGCTTCTGACTTCGCGATCGGAGCCGTGCTCTCGCAGAAGCAGAACGACATCTGGAAGCCTATCGCTTTCCTGTCAAAGTCGCTATCCCCCGCGGAACGAAACTACGAGATGTGGGACAAGGAAATGCTCAGCGTCATTACATCACTCAAAGAATGGCGACACTTCCTACTGGGTTCTAAGCAGGCGTTCGAAGTACACAATGACCATCGAAACCTCGAATACTTCCAGCCTCAGAACCTGAACCCCAGACAAGCCTGTTGGTACCTCCGTTTATGCGACTATGACTTCACACTCCTCCACAAACCCGGATCTACTATGGCTAAAGCCGACGCACTCTCACGACGAGCAGACCACGTCCCCAACAACCACAACCCGGTCAATGACCAGGTCACGCTCCTCAAACCACACTGGTTCAGAGTACTCAGCGCCGATGCTCTAACAACCAAAATTATGAACGCACAGTCACTCCATCATGCGTTCGTAACAGAGCGACTAGCCGCCAAAGATCCACGATTCGAGACCAAGGACGGCCTCATCTACAGAGGGGGTAAACTCGTAGTGCCCAACGACAAATCACTGATCAGAGAAGTCATCGAATCCACACACGACAACCCAACAGCAGGACACCCGGGAAGAGCACGCACGCTGGAGAAACTCTCTCGCATATACTGGTGGAAAACGATGAAGCACGACGTTTTCCGATACCTAGAAGGCTGCGAAAAGTGCCAGAAGGTTAAACCAGACCAGCAAAAGAGAGCCGCTCCACTCAACCCCAACCCCATCCCCCTTCACAACTACCAAAATGTTTCCGTCGACCTCATCGTCGAACTCCCCGACGTGGGCGGAAAGAACGCGATAATGGTAGTAGTAGACGCCAAATCAAAGGACGTCATCGCCATCCCTATCTCAAATCAAATCAATAGTGAAGGAGTAGCCAAGGCTTTCCGAGACCACGTCATGGCACAGCATGGTCTACCGCAATGCGTAACCTCAGACCAAGGTTCCGTGTTTGTGTCCAACTTCATCCGAGAGCTATACAAGCTCCTCGGCATCATCAGGAATCCTTCCACCGCATATCATCCTCAGATGGACGGACAGACCGAGCGCATGAACCATATAATAGAAATCTACTTACGAACCTACTGTAATTATAGACAATCGGACTGGCCCGAACTGCTTCCCCTAGCCTGCTTCGCACATAGAAACTCCACTAATTCTTCCACCGGATTCACCCCCTTCTTCATGCTCTACGGTAGACACCCTTTCACAGGAGTCGAGACTCTCGTCGAATCCCCGAACGAAGCCGCCACGATCTTCGCCGAACGAATGAAGCAGATCCAAGACGAAGCAGCCGCCTCGATGAAGCGCGCCCAAGAAGTCATGAAGGAAGTCTACGACCGCAAGCGCAAACCCGCGCGCGAATACAACATCGGAGATTGGGTCTACGTCTCATCCAAAGACATAGTTTCACAGCGACCACAGCACAAGCTAGACGACAAGCGATACGGACCGTTCTGCATCATCAAAAAGATCGGATCGTCCGCATACAAACTCAAGCTTCCCGAGTCACTCAAACTAATACACCCCGTCTTCAACGAAGCCCTCCTACTCCCCCAGACTCCCCCTGACTTCCCCAACCAGACCGACCCGCACGATCGACCGTGAACCCCAACCACCGAGGAACCACGCTGGAAACCAGAAATGATCTTCAACGCATGATGGAACAAAGGCACCCTAGAGTACCTCGTGCGATGGTCCGGTCTTCCCAGCTACGATGCTACGTGGAATCCTCGAGGATACATGGTTGAGCAAGGCTGGCTGCCGCTTCTAGATCGCTTCCACCGCGACAATCCCGACGCACCCAAACCACTCAAGCTCAAACTCACGAGAACACGAGAAATCGTGGCAATTCCGGAGTACGAGCGTGAATGGCGCAAATGGGACGCTATGTTCGAGCGATGGCAACAACGACGAGCCTCACAAGGACTACCCCCTATTATCACCTACGAACAACCCGCTGTCCTTACGACCGCTACGTACCACAATTAACCTTCCCCTTCTAATTGCCACCCCAGAGACGCCTTAGGACGGAGGTGCCGACTTACGAGTCATCCCCAGGGAACTCCGACGGGTCTGTGTACCTCCCGATACGAAATCGGTTAGCCATTTCTCTACGGCGACAACCAAGCCCCCCTTGGCAGGAATGGAATTCCGCCCCCACTTGGGGATCTAGCTCCCCTTATTTATTGGCTGGCGGACACTATTATCCGTACCTTAGCTCGATTTGGAACCTCTCGCCTACAGAGGGGGTAATGTCACGATACGAACCTACAATTTCCTTTTACGATCACTCTTCCCTAGCACAGCATGACATAAGCCAGTACGATACGATATCTCCGACCACTTGTGCGAGTCTTCGTGTTCCGGGTTCGAGTCCACGCAGTTCGAGACCTCCTGTTTGTGCACATGACCCTCACGACCCCACGGTATCCGCATGTACCTACGACCCCGTTATGACCCAGAGACCCCTGGCACTTGACAAGGTCTACGACACCCTCACGACCATATGCCCCTATGCCCTATGCACCCATGTACTTCCGTAGAAGTAGTATAAATAACCCGCCAGACGAAGCTGTTCCCCAGTCTTCGTCTTAGCGGCATTAACCGTGAAACCTGCCCCCGCTACAGCTTGGTAGACGTTTCCCTTGCTAACAGGTTTCGCCTCAAGGCTTCTCACCGCCGTCGGTTCCCTCCGTAAAGACGCGACAGCCGACACCCCTCCTCGCACAACCCCACGAGTGTAGCGCTCGAGGTGAGTCGTGACAGGGGGTCGGCGGGTGGGCGGGCGCCGGTGGTTGATTGGCGAATGCACCGCCGCAATGCCCACAATGATGTCAACGCAGCTATGTCAAAGCAGAGTCGACGACTCGCCGCTCGCCCTGCCTTGCTCACTCCCGTCATCGTCTCGTTTTCAGCCCACTATGAAGTTCCTACCAGAGACTAAAGCAACCATCCCACGTAGGGCAGTATTTCCGATTGCCAGGCTAACCCCAACCTGAAGCCCTCGGTCTTGGCCGTAACCTTCCGAGCAACCAACATAGGAACCTCTCTCCTTTACTTCCTTCCCAATCTTTCGTCCATCTGTATTTCTTCGGGACCTAACGAAGGGCCGATACTTCACCTGCACTACATCAGTCTCGCATGTTTCTGACTACTCGGAACTCACGTCCACCCCCTCCCCACTCCACCCTCTCGTAACGCTCTCGGCATGGCTGGCATTTGCTCAACTGCTCTTAGAACCCGAAAGCATCGCCGATCTAGTCTGCACGGACCAGCTTGCAGCAAGTGCAAACACCGGCGGCTCGCTGCATCTTCCATTCCGTCCCGACCCCGGACGACCGCCGCCTCCTTCTTGGGCCTGCGGTGCTAGTACCCGTTCCTGCGACGACTGAGAGGGTGCGATACGGGTGCGAGTGGCAGAGCTCCCTGTCCTCGTTGAGACGCGCGTGAGAGTAGGTACCGCGTACGCGCTCTCGTAACTCGTCAAAACCAACGTTCATTCCGCACGACCATCTAAGACTGCACGGAGAGAAATCCCAATCCCGGGCCACACCCGACGTCATTCACAAACGGAAGAAAAAGCTGTACAGACTCGCGGCGCACCTCCGGTCGCCCATGTCCTGTCCGCGCTCGAACATCGGGCTCGCCGCTCCGCGTACGGTACAGCATCCTCCCGAGCCTCCGATGGCGGTGCCAGCTGCAGATTCCTGTCTCGATCCACATCCACGTAAGTAAGTAGTCCCCAGTTCGCCGGCCATCTGCCAGCTCGGCGGCGGCGGCGGCGGCTGTGATGGAACGGATCTAATCTGACCCACAGCTCGAGACATCGACGTTCAACGTCAAGCGGACAGCGGCCCCAGTGGAGAATCAAACGCGATCTGCTTCTGAATGACATGCATGTACAAGACGGGTCAGTGGCACGGTCAATGGCCCGGCCGGGGACCGCGGGGACATCGCACTCACGGAGGAGACGGCTGCACGCATACGCACACGGCCCGGCACGGTTCACACGGATATGGGTGGCAGAAGCACCGCGCAACCGGTTACCCAGCGCGGGAGTCCGCCGCGCACGACCCTCTAATGGCCCTCTTCGAAGAAGTTCAAAGGCCGAGAACGCCGCTCGGCCAAGACACTGACATCGAGCCCGCGGGCGGCGACAACCCCAACGCGACGCCTCTCATTCATTCAATTCAGAACGGTGCTGAACGGTAACAGCATCAGACGGGCTCTCTGTCTCCCATCTTCGTCTCCGTCTCCGTCTCCCGACCAGCCCGCTGACATGAAAGTCAAAGCGCGCCGACACGACCCGGCGCCTCGAGGTGATCATGACGCGTCACCGTGCGCGCAAAGTGGAATAAGAAAGGACGAAGGCCGTCAGGCTCAGCTGAATGCGTTCGTAATAAAATGAACCCTACGCATATGCCACGTTGCCGGGCACACAGAGAGAGAATCGGAGAAAGAAAACGCAGGAGCCAGAGGTAATACACGGCCACGCGCGTGGCTGCGCTCATATAACCCCGGGACAATGATTGACTTATTTGTTGCTACAGTAAACGTTTTCTAGTTACACAATATCAGTGCATACTGGCACGTCGCATCACTTCCTCGTTTGGTGCACTAGCTGCGGCGGCTTCAGCCTAGGGGAAGCATTTACGACTTACAAGTAGTATTTATTCTTGCTTGGCCAGGAGCTTGCCGCTTGTTTCTCCTCGGAGATAAGTCCCGGTGAAAAGTCCCTAGGGCAGGATTTGGCAAGAAAAGGCGCGATCGGCCAACGCCATATGAGATCTGGCAGGTTCGGCCCATTTTCGAAGTGCGGGCGCTACTTGCCCAACCCGGACACGTCTTGACCATGCTCGATCGCGCGCACGAGCATCCGTGAGCATGCACGTTGCGCTCTTTGCTTGCAAGGTTTCCTTCGTCGCCTCGTTCTGGCGCGAGAATGCGAATGCTCGACTTCCTTGCATTGCACCTTGTTTCTCGCAAGCAAGTCACTGGCGCAGCTTTACGCACTGCAAACTTGCGACTGTCTCGTGTGCTGAGCACGGCGATCGAGCTCCTCCCCGGCCGACATATAAGGGGGGCTTCTCGTCGCGACCCCCCCGCTTTGTCTCTTGTCCTCCCCCATCATCTAGGCCCCAGATTCCCCCGCTTCCTTGCCACTTCCCAAAGGTATATGCTGCTACCCGATAACCTCAGTGCCGGCGTTCGCCACTACAAGGTGCGTCATGACGCACTCGAGTTCTCTCAATGGCTGATGAACTTCTTGGCTAGACGTCGGCAGCGATCTTTGGGTGGCGCATATAGTGAGTCCTCTCATTTTTGGCAGGTATATGCGCATGTTTGGATCACGTTAGGGTTCCTCGCGGGTCAAGACTTCGGACGCTCGGGTCTATTGTGGAGTTCGGAGGATGGCGGCGGCGACCACGGCATTGTCGTTAACTCGTCTCCTGTACCCTGTACCTACTAGTATGCAATATATATATATTTAATGAGCGTATTCTACGTATTGAACTAAATCAACTAATGGCATGCGCGAGGGGGATACGGGACACTGCCCACTGTTGAAACATCCTAAATATAGCGAGGCTGATTCTGACCGATATTGCTAGATTCGGCAGAAATTGGCAGACGAAAAATATGCTATGGGATGAAATCCAGGGCAGTATATGGCGATCGTCGCTCCCTAATATTTCGCCATATGCTGGCGGATTCTGCCCTAGTGACTTTTCACCGGGGATAAGTACTCAAGAAATCATCGATAACCAGGATGGATCAATGATTACTCCGTGATAAACCGGCTGCAACTTCTATCGTCACGCACAACGGTTCGTATTTCCTCCCTTCCTCTTTGAACTACGCATCTTCACAGAGACAATTGATAGATTTTTCTTAGCTTTTTGGCGCCGTTGTCTGAGCTATCATACAAGTCAAAAGTCGTGCTGTCAGCCTCGGTCCGAATCCCAACATATCACGCATATCCTTCCTTCGCGAGTCTTCGTTCACCTTCACTTTACTTCCACCACTTGCTTGAACACTCGCATCTTCATCCACCCTATCATTTACTGCTGCGCAGTCATTCATCTCTATCATGTCTTACTCTGTCAACTCCGTCCGTCTCCTAACCATCTTTTCCTCGCTGTGGCTCGGCGCGGGAGAGAACGGTAAGGGGATGTGGTACGACTCACAACCCCAAGGGAAGGCGATGAAGAACATTTTCGTGACGCGTGAGCAACCTTCCCGCTTTGCCTCGTAAGTCTCCTCTAACAATCATCCACCCCAAGTCTTCAAATCCGCGGGCCCCGTCGACGTCGTCTCCCACCCCAAGCGCAAGCCCGACACCGTCCCCTCTTCGCCCCCTCTCCGCCCTCTCCGCCCAGCTGTCACGGCGTTCGCGCGCCCACCTCTCGCCCGCGCGTCCACCAGCGCCACCCTCCTCGACCCCGTCGACCCCGTCTCCGCCGCCCTCCCGCCGGTCGTCAGCCGCCGCGTGGCAGAATCGCGCCGGACGCCGCCCACGGACGACCGCCAGCGCACAGAGCTCGTCGCCCGCCTCCGAAGCTGTCTCCCCCCCTGCGCCGTCACGCCCGCGCCCGCGGTCGGGGATGGCAACCCCGACCAGGCCGTGCCCGACATGAACGCCAACGCCAACGTCAACGTCGTCGTCGCGCCACCGCCGAAGGTCCGCCGTGGGAAGAAGAAGAGGACGAGGACGCCGAAGACGACGAAGAAGAGGGTGCGCTGGTCGCCCGAGGTTATCGAGCGGGTACGTACCAAGCCACGCCTCTGGTTGCTCTTTCGATCTCGCGCGCGCGCGCGAGATGGCGATGGTGACATCCGGCGTGCGCGCAGGAAATCGACGCGAACCGGCCCTTGACCGGGTTCGAGCCGCTCGAGCGCTTCAGGAAGCTTGGCCTGACCGTATGAACTCTCAAGAGTCAAGACGCGGACGACGGGACGGGACGGGACGGCCCGGGGCAGCGCTGGTCGTTCTCGGTGCTCGAACGTTGTTGTGCTGGGAACCGGACTCGCGCTGGCTGACCGTTTTATATTTCAGGTGTCGACTCTCTGCAAGTCTCGAATTCGAATTCGTGCCGGGCGGTCCCAGGGGAGGCGGAAAGGGACGGCGGCCCTTTGCGTCTCTCCTGGGGTCCTCTGGCGGCGCTCATGAGCTACAGTATCCGGTCCTTCGAATCTCAATCTTCCAAGACGACGCAGGTGAGTACTGTCCTTCCCGAAGGAGGGACCTCGGTCCTGGCGCATACCTCTTCGTGGTCTTCGGGACGAGTACCTGCCTCCGGGCGGGGAAACCAAAATGCGCGGTCTCCGTTATTCGCCACTATACTGTACTGTAGCTCCGCGATGTTGAGACGCACGGTCATGTACCAAAGCTGTTGCATGTACGTAGAGGACAACTTTATCCCGTTGTTCGGTGAGATATTCACGAGGGAGAATGCCGTGTGCAGCGCGCTAGGGCGCCTCGATTACTAATACAACAAAACAAAACAGTAGACGGGCAGCGGGCAGCAAGCAGCATTACGGCGTGTGTGCATACGCGGGGAACGAGTGGACAGCAGTCGATGGGGTCCAGGCTTTAGGTGTTTGTGGTTTGGGGGCACAATTCGGACGGGCGGGCGGCCGTATGTGTGAGCGCTGGCTGTGTGTGCAAGTTGGGAAAGCAAAGAACGACAACAACAAAAAAAGACAGGAAACGCTGAAATCGGGTGCGAAAGAAGAGCGGGAGGGGGGTGGAGTTCGGGAGATGATGGAGATTGGGGGGGAAGTGCGGGAGGTGGTGGATTTGTGGGGGAAAGGGAAGAGAGGAGGGGGTGAAAGAGGGCAAAGTCGGCCAGACGGACCAGCCCGTCTGTCGCCAGTCTACGGAAGATCTCCTCGTACCGTGCCCCGGCGCAGAGCGCACGCCTGCGCGCTCAGGCCTCAGGCCTTTCCGCCCCGCCCTTTGTTGACCTTCGCTTCCGGCATGACCTCGCCCTTGAGCTGCGCTCGCGCGAAGCAGAGCGCGGCTATGAACGAGTAGACCGCCGCGTTCGTTCCCTATACAATCGCACGTGTGTGCGCGCGCGCGCAAGCAAAATCAAACAAGACCGTGTTTCAGCACGCCGCCCACACACGCCAGCAAAGAAATGCACTCCGGACGAGCGAGAATGCAGAACGGAACGCACCTGATAGAACAAGATCGTCAAGAACGTCAGCAGGAACAGCAGCACGATGCGGAGCGGGAAGCTCCGGTGGACCGCCGTGTTCTTCAGGAACGGCGCGGGGTAGTCGAGCGCGATGACGCCCAGCGACACGACCATGCTCAGGATCTGCACGATGGGCGCCTTGACGATGACCGTGATGAAGATGCTGTCGCTCGCGGCCGGCCTAGAAGGGAGAGATAGCACTCAGTATCTATCTGTATTTGAGAGATTACGACCGGCCGGGGCGCGCGCGCGCGCGAGGCTCCCACGCGCGTACCAGGCCCGGAACACGACGGGATGCCGAGGTTACTCCTGGCGGCACGCAACGACCGACAGGCGGTGGCGCCGTGATACGGTGCGCGGGACGTGGCCATCGGGTCCGGAATGGAGACACTCGCCCGTGGCAGGTGACAAAAAATAAAGGAAGGCGGCACTCACTGAACACCTCCGGGGGCGCGAAGGATTCCATGGACGAAGTCGAAGAAGTACTTCCTGTAGAAGATTCCAAAGTAGGCAGACCAGAACGCATCTTAGAGGAAGAGGAGAACAAGGTGGAAGACGTCAGCTGGCCGCTCGGGGATTGTGTGGCTCGTCGCGAGGGAGAGGAAAAGCACTCACAGACGGCGGCCGTCAGGGAGACGTAGCGGCCGTATTCGTGCCACACGAGGTTGCCCATTGCGATAGCGTCGAGATGGAGGATTGAAGGCGGGAGGTGCTGGCGCGCTGAAGAAGCTGCGACGACTTGGACCAAGAGTGATCAGGGAAGGGCTGAAGGATGGAACGGGCGAGGGGGAGCGCTGCTCTTGTTCTGAATGAAGCGGGAGAACGAGATGCACGGACTAGGCGGGCAGGAGAGGATGAAGGGCCGGTGGTCCAGCGAGCGCAGCTCGACCAAGGAGAAGAGACTGGAGAAAGGAGGAGAAAGGCGCAAGAGGGAGGGAGAAGGGGAGGCGGAGGAAATGCACGACAAGCGTTGGCCCGCTCCAGGTCCTCCATTCCCCCACTCATATAACGCGTGACCGGCATCTTCCCACCGCCTCTGTAACCAAGGCACTCCCCCTTGTCACTCTCCGCTTTGCATCCTCAACTTTTAGTCGTCTATCTCTCCATTTATCCCACGTAGGGCGGCGAGCGACTGTAAACAGGCCATGCCGACTTGTGTCTACCATATTGACCTTTCTCAGAGACTAAAGAGTCCTCTTTCTCCCCTCTCCCCAACGCTGAGACCGGTTTGCCCGAGGAAGTTGTGACACACCGTGACCGCCGACGGCAAAGTGGCCGAAAGCGACGCCGCCCGCGTTGATGTGAGCTGATCTGACGCGCGTCGCGGAGAACCAAGCCGGGCAGATATAGCACAGCGTCCAGGGACGCGTCGAGTCGAATCGTAGGCAATTGAGCTTGTGGGACCTCCCTCCGCAGACCCCCACCCTGTCGCGCGACGCTTTACCACATCCTTCGCAGGCCATTCGAGGGCGGCTGCTTTGCAATGTCGCACACCCGACTACCCTACCGCGGAGTGGGGGAATCCACCTGGGAACGACGTTCGAACACCTTCGATCTGGGCGAGCGCGGATGGAGATGGCGACGGGTGACATCGGCGGTCGCGACGTTGGTCTCAGACTGGACACGGCAGGCTTAGGAACTGGGAACTGGGCGCGATCCTTGACAAAAGATGCCATGACCAACGCCACAAGACTCTCTCGATCACACTCTCGATCGATCCCCTCAGGCACCTGGCCACCAACCAGCCACAGTAACAACGTCTACGGTAGGATTTGTCCATAGTTACTTGACTGTTCAATAAGTAGTTACCTTTTCCCAGAAGCCTCTGTTTTACTCCAGTCCACCTCTTGTTCACGAATTCGCAAGTATACTCTGTCCCTTTCATGCCAATCAAACCAGATATGCAAAAGGTTGACATCATTGGTTTTCTTTTTAGTTTGACGCGCACCGACGGTCCCGAGTTTACATGCATCGATCGCGGTGCGCATGCATTTAGCAGAGTCCTCCCGCACTGCGCAGCCCCCCCCTCCCCCCCACCGATCACCAGCCTCCATCGGTACCGGCGTGGTAAGTAAGTACTCGGTGGCCGACGACGCATAAAGAATCAGCCTGACCGTCCCGGAATCGGAAGCTCAAGATCGTACTTAGAGAAAGGCGTCAAGAGCGAGAACGTCCTTCACTTTCACTTTCACTTTCACTTTCACCTTCGCCTCTCCCTGGGTGCCGGCTACCTGACCAGTGCAGGATAAGTATAAGCTGATCATCAATCATCACGCAACCGGCTGCGTCTAAGTACCACAGCTCCGAGTCTGATCAACGCATCCCAGACGGCATGTCATAGTACAGTACGATCGAGCTCCAGGTAACTTAAGTAAGTGCGTTTCCGAAGCATAGAACCTTCCTGATCCTCCCTTTGCCAACAACTCATTAATCGCCATGCGGCAGTCCCCTCTCAACCTCCAGTCCATTCACTCTCTCTTACAGTGCCTTCAGCAGCATGGCCAAAGTGAAGTGTCATGCACGTCGCAGCTGCACCGAGTCTGTAATGGATACTTGGCCGGGGGAAACGAGGCGGATGGGAAGCTATCACCGAAGCTAACAACGCCCCCGTCGCCCCGTCAGGATGGAGATGGCCGGCATCGGGCAGGAACCTCAGGGCAACCTCCTCTTTCAAAGTCCCCTGTGTTAGAATGACGCCATTTTTCTAGCGTACAGCCCAGTCTGAAGGCTCACGAGCATCAAAAGGAAGGAAGGCATGGTGGCGCGGTGAGCGCAAAGCAGCGCGTCAGGCATACGGCGCGCCTGACAGGATTGCAAAGAAGCTGCACGCGCGGTCACCGACATAGATGCAGAAACGGCGTATCGTACAATTGGCGACGTACAAGCACATTGCATTATATCTGCGGCCTCGCCTATGCTATACTCAACATCCGGTACGTGCACGCAGCTTCCGCAGGGGCGGCGCTCACACAACGCTCAGGCGCAGGTCGGGTGGGCGCGGCGGACGGATGGGGACCTATGAATAGATATAGATTGTTGCGCCGACCACGGTCAGTACACACACCGTTCCTCGATGACAACATGCACGAAAGGCTCACCGTCCTGGAAGACGCGTCCGTGAGATATCCGTCCTCGCTTCCAAGCGTCGCGGTGTCCGCATTCGTGTACACGCTATCCCGGATGACGGCCGGTGGCACGGGCCTCAACGTGTCCGCATCCCTCCTGTACGGGGCAGCGCGGCCCTGCGCGGCCACTCCAGAGCGGTACGAGTTCTGCGCCCCCTGAGCAAGATACAGCTCTCGCATGCCGTTGCCGCCAGTCGGGCCCGGGCCATTCGAGCTGTTGCCGTAGCCGCCAAAGAAGTAGTTCCCCTGACGCGCGGGGTCCTGGAGGGGTAGTGCAGGCGAGGGGAGGCCTGCAGTCATCCTCCTCCGGGCGGTGGCCGCACGGCGACGGCGCCGCATGAGGCAGAAGAGGAGTGCGATGAGGCACAGAACAGCTACGGCGGCGGCGACACCTATGCCGATGGTCGCGCCGAGGGGTAGGCCTTTGTGCGTTTGAGACGTCCCCGCGATCTGCCTGGAAACAAAAACATAAACATACGGTAATTAAAGTCAAAGGGAATGATGCAAGGGGAGAGGAGCTGAAAATACTTACGGCGAGTTGGCATGCTCCGCTTGACTGACTGACGGGCCGAGAGCGCTGCCCATGCTCGACTGCACGGGTCCGGAGGGGCTAGGTTGCGCACTGGGTTGTGCGTTGGGCTGCGCAGTCGGCTGCACGCCTTGGTGCGCGGTAGCTGGGGCATCAGTGCGCGGAGCTGCGCTGTGCTGTTCGCTAGGCTGAGCATTGGGCTGGGAGGGCAGCGGTCCACCCGAAGAAGCGGTGGCACTGGAGACAGTCGAGGTGGAAGTGGAAGAGGCAGAAAGAGTCGCAGACTGGGTGGAGGAGGTAGGCGCGGCCGAAGCATTTTGGCTCGGAACGGGCTCGTTAGGACCCTGCGCGTTACTATCCCGCAGCACGGATCAGTAACATACGTACAACGTTGATAATGACAAACGTGGAACATACGGATTAGCAGAGATGCGATTGCCGCTTGATGAAGATGACGAAGGGGCCGTCTGAGAGGTCGACGAAGACGAGACAGACGTCGCATGGGAGCTCAACGAGGATGAGGCAGAGGCCGTATGGGATCCCGACGAGGATGATACAGAGGCCGTAGGGGAACTTGACGAGGATGGGAGAGGAGCCGTCTGAACACCTGAGTGCGTGCCACTGCGCGACGTCAGGAGCATGGAAGGATGCGAGGGTACAATTACGCACTTCTGTTGCATGTCCGTCCTTTCATAAACGATCGCGTCGACGTCCACCGGGCCCCCGCCAGCTGCCATAAACACAACCATATGCGATCCATCTTCCAGACCCGACGCTCCACCTAGTACCTGCCCGAACTGGGTTTGGGGCGCGGTCGCGTTCGCGTACACCTGCACCGCATCGTCGACCAAGATGAGGTACTGGCCGTAGTTCGCCTTCTTCGCACCCATCACCCAGAAGCCGGTGCCGTTGAACGAAAACTTGCATGTCGCCCCCGAGATATCGGACGAGCTGTACGTGGAGTTCACATACAAGTTTGGGCCGGGCCCAGCTGTATGGTTCCACGCGCTTGCAGGCTCGAAGAGGAGGAGGGGTGAGGAGTCATCAACGAGGCGTGTATAGACGGGGGTAGAGTCTTGGATAATCAGTCCAACGTCATCCCTGCAGCACGATGATGAGAAGAAGACGTACTCGTAACATTAGAAGCAGCCATCAAGGCTGTCCGAGGGGAGTTCAATCGTGGATCCGAGGCCAGCCGAATGCAACGAGAGCAACACAAAGAGGAGAGGGGAACAAAAGGGGGACCGGCCCAGAGAGAAACGAAAGTAAGTATGGTGGTGGAGACGAAGTCAGAGACAGGTGCTCAGAGGCCGATTCGCTTGGAGGCGCGCCCATCTTGTGTGCGCCGAGCCGCCGATGCAGCACGGACCGCGGGCTGCGCTTCAGGCGATGATGGCAACATGCATGCCGAAGGCATCGCCTCGGATGCTGTGCCTGGTTTCAACTCGGTGTAGGGTTTGAGGCTGTTTGAACTTTGAAGTCGTTTGAAGCTGCTTGAAGCACCAGGGAATCACAAGGACGCGGTGCTCTGCGGAGATGAAAATCGCAAATTAATAGACCAGGCCCGAGGCGCGCCAGAACAATTACCTTGTGGCTCTAACGCACTGCCAGCTTGCACGTATTACGACTGATCATGCAGACCATACGAGAAAATGGTCTTGTAACACGGGAGTTGGAGCTTTATACCCTCACATAAACTTCGATGCATTATAAGACGTGGGATTAAGGACGGAGACAGTGATTAAGTAGTGTTGGTTGTCGAGGGGGATGGACATCGGGGAAAGGGAGGTACCCTTCACGGGAGGGTAGGTGGTAGACTGAGAGGAAGGTGGATACACTGGTCGCCAGAGCAATGTATATATGTGTGTGAGGGAGGCGAATAGAAAACGTCCTGATCTGAGAACAGAGAACTTCTAAGTGTTCTATGATGTCAGACACTGGATGCCGCGTCGCTGTACTTACAACAAACACCCCTCGAGAAACATGTGCACGTGCGTGCATTCTGATAACTAGGCTTTAGAAACCCCAAGCCTTGAGGATTGGTTAGTGTTGGGGTTAATGTTATTAATGATTCAGACAGCAGCTATAGGGAAGAGGGTTTCGCATTTTGGAGACTGGCGCAAAACACGGCGCTAAGATTGCCGTATCAAGGTGATGCGCCACCCCGATTTGGCAGGAGGTTGCCGACAGACGGATGCCTCGAGGACCAAACTTCAACCTTCCCTCGTCCTCGCTTGCACCCGCCGCTCCGCAAGGCATCCGCACCCACGATGCCCCCCAAGGCACTGCCCAAGAACAGGCCCAAGTCTGTCCCATCCACCTCGCGTGAGCTCGTGCCCGTTGGGCCCCGCGAAGTCTTCAGGTCTAAGCACCATGGACGCGAGCGCGACGAGAACGGCAACAAGCCGCTCACCGCCCGCGCCCTCGTCCTCCGCCATGGCAAACACGGTGCCCTGGGCACCGGAGAGGTCGTCCTCGCGACGCGGATGAGTGGACGCGAGAAGTTAGATCTGTTAGCAGGTACGTTTCCCACCGATTGACGCGTTGGATGTGCGACCTGGCTAAATCAGACACCCACAGAGGATCTCATCAAGCAGGCCGTTGCCGCTCCCTTCAAGCTCGATGTATGTTTGAGGATCGCAGACTCGCAACTCGGGGGTACATATGATCCGTTCTTGTACACGAAGCCAGATTTTTCAACGCATCAATTTGACAGCGTACTTGGACGAGCTGAGCGCTCTCCAAGAGCCCGACTTCTTCTACCAGCGGATGAGGGAGGAAATCGATTCGCACACCAATCCGGCGCGCAGGGCTCTCATTAACAAGAGAGAATATGTAGTCCCCATGGTCGCCAGCCAGTGAGTGCTTCCCCTATTCTGGTCTTCAAAGCCACCACTTAACACCTTGTACCCGCGAAGCGTCCACAACACGTACATGATGGCGTCCGGCTGGCGAGTCGTCGGCGATCTTATTCGCGAGCTCATTGAAGACGGTCTTGACGACGCCGTCATCAAGTCTCAGCTGCGCGCGGAACCGTCGATGCGGTCGCGCTTCCTGGTCCTATACGATACCGTCAACATTCTCGTCCAGGCTGGTCAGAACAATTTCGCAGTTCTTGCTAGCGCTACCCGTACGTGTACTTTAACGTCATCGTTTCAATCAATAGTAGGGCGTGCACCGCTTCTGACCCTCGTCCTCTGGAGTGTTGTCACTGACTCAACGGTGCAGGGCACTACGGCCAATACTTCAACATCACCAAGGACCCGAAGACCAAGCAAGAGGAGTACACCTTCGACTGGGGCGCGCTCAAGTCGGTCCACAAGTCGTTCCTCGACTCCCTCATCGTCGAGCTGTGCCTCCCGAACTCGCCGATCCCCAAGCAGGTCCTGTACCAGCTCCTCAACGAGGCGATGGAAGAAACGCCCAAGGACGCGAAGCAGTTCTCGCAGGCCGTCTGGGACGCCGTCGGCGACCTCTCCGTCAGTATGCCCCGTTCCTCTCAGCCGTGCGCGCGCCGCTCAACCGACAGCTCCGACAGACGATCGTCGAGGTGCAGGCGATGCTCGAGGGCGTCCTCGCGGGCCCTGACGGCGCCAAGTGGCGGCGGGAGCCGCGCAAGATGCCCGAGGCGTACGAGGCGTGGGTCGACGCGCAGATATACTCCGCGCAGGCGACCGCGCTGTGGGACGTGTACAGCGGCCTGATCTTCCCGCTGGAGAACACGAGGAAGCGCTCGGTCGTCGACCAGTTCTGGACATACACACGGAAGGTCCGTCGGCGTCCGCGCATATACCACGTTGGTTGGCTAATACTTGGGTTGTAGAACTACCAGAACGTCTGCGGCAAGACGCCCGATCAGGCGTGGCACATCGAAGACATAAAGAAGGTGAAGCCGATGTGGCACGGGTGGGACCCGAAGTACCGCCGCAGGAACGGCGAGGACGACCTTGCGCTCGTGCCCAGCGGGAAGGGTGGCGGAAAAGGCGGGAAGAAGAAGCCGCTGGCGATCACCAACGGCGACGAGAGCGATGACTCCATGCCCTCGCTTCAGACGGTCTCTGACTCGTCCGAGGAAGATGACGAAGAGCCTGATGACGACGATGATTACGATGTGGACGACGAAGACAGCGACGGGTCTGAGGACTACGACACCGACGAAGAGGACGAGCTTCGAGACTTGTTGCGCGAGGCGATGGACACTGCGGTTGCTTCGTCAGATTTCTATGGTCATGGCCCTGCCCCGGAGTTCGATTCTCTCGCCGAGGAGCGCAAGGGAAACCCGTTCCTGAAGCTCCTCGGGTCTTTGAGAGGTGCGTCACACAGGACGGACAAATTTCTTCAGCGTTCTTATGTATTGAGCAGGCCGTATGTTCTCGGCGAGCCCTACGCTCAAGACCGCCACTCGCGATCAACCCCGCAAGCCTTACACGGGGCCGAGAGTTCCTGTAACTAAGGCCCATGCTGGCGCTGCCCCCACGAAGCCTGCCGCTCCATCTGCGAAGCCCTTTACTGCTCCTTGTAAGTCCACATCCTCGCTCTCCAGCCTATCCTGTCTGATCGACCAACCAACCTCGCCAGCGACTCAACGCCCTCACCAGACCACGGTCGAGGAGGTCGAAGACGAAGAGGCGTCTTCCGCCGCGGCCAAGAAAAAGAAGAAGAAACCCAAGAAGAAGAAGAAGCCTGCCGCCGCGACCGCAGACGGCGAGGCGCCGTCGTCTCCCCCGATGTCGCCTGCCACCCCGGCCGCCCCTACCGCTCAACCGACCAGCCCCAAGCCGGCCCCGGCCACCCCGCCCGTCACGCCCAAGAAGGCCCCGGCCGCGGCGAAGACGAAGTCGCCGCCGCCGCCGGCTCAGCCGCGTGCTCCCTCGCTGGGGTCGACGACGTCCCTGCCGTTCGGCGCGTCGACGACGTCGCTGCAGAGCGAGCGGACGGCGCAGTCCGCGCACAAGTACCTGCAGACGGAGGGCCTGGCGGGCGGGAAGCAGAAGGTGAAGACGCGCGCGGCGGTGGGGAACCTGGGCAACCTCGACGGGATCCCGGAGAAGGAGAAGGGGCGCAAGAACCGGTTCTGGAGCGCGTTCGCGAAGAAGGAGAAGGGGCGGGACGTGAAGAACATTGAGGAGAGCGACGAAGAAGAGGAAGAGGAGGATGAGGAGAGGAAGAAGGAGAAGAAGCGGGGCGTGTTCGCGGGCCTGAGCAGGCGGACGTCGGAGCTCATGCACCAGCTGCTCCGGACGTCGGAGGACAAGAAGCAGGGGCTGGCGGACATGCGCTGGGAGAAGTTCGTGAAGGTGCGTGGCCTCGTGTATATGCGCGGTTTTTCATACCCTGGGGGTGGCTTGAGGGCGCTGACGGGTGTTGTCTGGGTCTGGGTCGTTAGCTCATGGAGGATATGGGCTTCACGTACGTCCCGAGCACGGCTGGCTCAAGGGTGCGGTTCGACCCGCCGAACCCGAGAGATCGCGTGAGTCTTGTTCGACTTATCCTCTGCGTTCGTGAGGTTGACCTTATCTTGTCTGTGCGCTAGTCGATCAGTTTCCACAAGCGTACGTGTGCCCATGCTTTTCATTCAGTGCTTTTGCGTGTAGTCTCACGATGTCCGAATCGGAACAGCGCACCCGGATCCGACGATCCACCCCATGAAGCTCAAGGACTTTGCGAAGAAGCTGAAAGAGTACTACGGCTGGAACGAAGAGGAGTTTTTGAAGTCGACGCAGCGGGGAGACTGAAGCGTCGTCGTTTGGCAGCGATAAATGGAGTTGAAGTTGAACCAAAGTTGATGTCGAGCGATTATGCCTGTAACGTTACCTGTGATCCGTTCTCACGAAGTGTAGGCACAAACAGAAATATACACGTGTTGTTGTTGTTTGTGGTACATGCCGTAACGTTCCTTGTCACTGGCCGGGTGACCCCCTCTCAGTAAGATGAGCAGGTTTGCCAGAGGTCCAGAAGGGTGGTCCATTGACTCATGGCGGACGACCTTACAGATCTTACTTATCAGCTAAGTACTGTTCGCCGCTCAGTGGTAAGTAGTGGGAGAAGGGGACCATTGCGTGCTGAGGATGGTGTGGACAGCCGAACGAAAATGACCAGTATTATCAGTTTCCAGGTCTGCCGTAAAGCAATACACAATATCGCACGGAGCGCGTTATACATGTATATAAGGTGGATTACGACCACCGCAAGGGATAGGAAAGGACGCTGAACCTGGCACAGCGAGCAACGGCGACTCAGAGTCCAGACAGCACTCAGCGAAGGGGAAATACGCTCCATCCCACCTCCCATACCGCGCAACGCCGGCAGCATTCAGCGGGTGAACTGGACCCCGTGGTCGTACTCGTAGAGCTGGGTGCTGCCGTCGAGCTCCTGCACCACGAGCGCTGAGCGGATGCCAGTCAGCCGCGCGACGCTCCGATCCAGACTCAGGACTCGGGGAAACGAGACGACTCACCGTACCCGCCGTTCTCGCTCTCGGACGGCACGCTCACGGACGCGGAGAAGGGCACCGTGGTGAGCACGTAGCGGTTCGTCAGGTTGTAGAACGAGAGCTGGAGGTACGAGGTGTCGCCCGGGTTGCGCGTCCTGCAGGAGGCAGAGGTGGCGGCCCGCGAAGATGAAGAGTGCCAGTGAGGAAGCATGTGGAGGTCTATTTTGTCCTTTAGGCCCAGTTACCTGCATCATTACATATGTGGATAGAGTCTCTTTTGAGGCGTGAAAGGAAGTTCAGAGAATCTGCCAATGTAAGTGTGTGCCTTGAGAGTTGTGCGGGGCCGACATCCGAGGCTGCGGGTGTTGCATGAGGATGATGGCCATTAGCCTTGAGAGAAACCTTCCTTCTTTGTCGCTGGATCGGCCCTCGATCTCCGGCGTCTGAACTACAACGAGCGCCGTGACCCTGTCACAGCTCAGCCATCTGCAAGCTCGACGTACCGAAAGCCCTCCGGCAGCGTGCTTAGAAGCCGGTGGCGCGTCCTCGTCGGCTGCAAAATGTGGTCTATGATCTCCGCTGTTGCTTTTCAATACAAAACACCTTCCCATACCGTCCGCATCTCCTGCACAGCCCGCGTGCACAATTCCAGGACGTCGGCCACGGTCCCGGAGGTCCAGAGTCGGGAACAAAGGACTCACATACCAGTGACGCCCATGTTTAGGGCTGGATTGAGCGGACAAACACGAGAGGGAAAGCTGGCATACTAGAAAAATGCAGAGAACGGGACACACGCTGAGAGTAATGATGACGATGATGGATGGATGTTCAAGGGATCTTCAATCCTTAATGACGTAAGCCCTACACACAACCAACCCTCTACCCGGCCCCGAACACCCATCCTCAAGCTGGGCTCTGCGACAGCAGCTCAAGGTCGGTCACCTCGCCCGTGTATATAATGCTGTCATCCCCAACAAACTCCTCGACCACGAGATCTGTGTCGTTGACGTCCGTCAGCCGGACAAACCACAAATGTAACAAGGAACACCATCGAAGTTTCTTACCGTAAAACCCTGGAACGAATGCGTGTGGGACGGTCAACAACGCAGAGGCCCGGTCGGGAGAGGTGCTCGAGAACGCGAGCTTGTCCGCGATCACGGCCGAATAGGTCGCGTTCTGGAGGGTGATGTGCAGCGTTGATATGCTGTCCGCCGTGCGCGTCTGAAAGAGAAGCGCAAACACAAGCACGTCAGCCTCGCGCGTACTTGGGCGTGGCAGGGAAAGGGGGTCGGGGGCTGACCTCGTCCGCGAACTCAAACTCGAACGGGGAGCCGAAGGGATCCCCGGAGAGAGGTAGGATGATCGTCTGGTCTGCGCGTGCGTTCAAAGCTGGCGGAAATAAGATAATCAGCTTCATTGGAACGAATATTTGGCGGAAGAAAGCTTACGGGTCGCACTAGCTAGGCCGGTGGCGGCGAGGGCGGCGGCGACGAAGGAGAAGGCGGAGAAACGCATCTTGTAGAGAGGCGGTCGAAAGAGGTAAAGCGTTGACGAACGATATAGACATATATATCAGCATATATATATGCAAGATCGAGGGTTGACGGCCTCTAGCCCGTTCGCTGCGGTGATGTGTGACCCTCTCCGGGAATGGGTGGACTTTTGCCGTACTTTGCATCGACGTCTCACCGTAGTACAATAGACACATTCGGACAATGATGGCCGTGGGCTGTACCAGCATGAGACCGGATGCTTGCAAACGGCTACACACTACCAAGATGAAACGTGAGGGGATTAAGTAGGCTTTTCATCGCCACTGCCCGGGAGAAGAGACTGCCCACCGTTAGTACTTGCCTCCAAAAGACCGATGAGTATGTATCAGACGGAGATTTGCATCCTTGGTATCATACCCGTCTATTAAAATCCCTATCCGTATCATGGGATTGGCGTGTTGTAGGCCTTCCGTTAGTCTTCGAACAGCTTGAAATTCCTTGTCGTTCCACTTGCGTCGGTCTGCGGCGAAAGAGCGTACTTCGCGAGCGGTATACCATTACCGCTTGTCCACGGACAACAGTGCGTTTTGACACAGGCCTATTAGCAAGCATGTAAGCAAAATCAAATCCACGTAAAGCTAACAAAGTTCGAAAGCACTAACCTACATAATCATGGTCCGGCCAAGCACGGACTGTCCATCTGTAAGAATCCACCGGCCGCAAGCCGCCTGCCGTTGCTTGGCTCATGCCACCGGTGCTCCACGACAACACACGTTGTAAGCACGCATTCTCTTGCTGACTGGCGTTATATGGAACAGAGCTCGTCGGGGCGCCCTGGAGACACTGACATTTCGTCGGTCCTAGCGGTTGTGAGTAGACGTGAGCAGCAGGGATTCTTGAGAGATACACAGCGTCAGGCCGACGCTTGAAGTGCAGAAAATGGCTTCATGAAATGAAAAGATAATGCATATAGGAGGTATCTAGCCCGAGAGCTCAGACTTGGTCGTGGATGGGGTATGAAGAGAGTTAGCCCGCCAGTGACCGAATATGGACACTCAAGCGCCTGCAGGAGATCGAGCGGACTAGGCAGTGTGGAGAACAGAATCTTCAACGTCGACGGCGAGATGGCTGCTCGCCCTCCTCCTGCCCGTCCTCACATTGGCCTTAACCCCACCACCAAGTTCTCTTCTTATGCGATAAACGATTGGGGTGAAGACGACGCCTGGGATAGTGCCTCTGATTCAGAGTCGACGAGCAAACCCGACTGGAAGCGTTCTGCAAATGCTCGTGCATCGTCTTCGACGACCGCCCCGAAACCTGTCCCGCGACCTGCGCTGAACACCTCTTCCTCTACCCTCGCTTTCTCGTACACGCATGTCGCCGCACCGAGCTCGTACCCACCCAAGGGGGAGCAGCCCAGCAAGAACGGATGGACGATCGTCCGGAAGTCCACAGACCGCGGGAGCGTCGAGAGCCGCGAATCCAACCACCTCGCACACAGCACGACATACGACGAGCTCGAGGCGGACATGGTCATCGGGGAACTTGAGTCGGAGGTCGACGATCGGTCGACCGTGCACGGCACGAAGCCGTGCTACGACCGGGGCGTGCTGAGGGACGATGCGCAGGCGGTTGTCGATGGTGCGCCCGAACGGATCGTGTGTTCTCATTGACATCTCATCCAACGCTCAGATCCTCTCCGCCTGATCGACCGCCAGCCCGGAGCGTCGTCTAGCGTGCCCCACCCCCGCCCCGAGCCCGGCGCCCCCGGCGACGCGGAGAAGCTCGCACGCGAGCAGTCCATCCGCACGAACAGGCGGACCAAGTTCGTCGAGAGCATCACCCGCGAGGACGTCGATATCGGTATGTGCCGGTTTTGTTGGCTTGGGGGGTTGGCACGTGTTCACCTCCGGCAGCCCAACTGCGCAAGCTGGCGTGGAATGGAGTGCCGGACGAGCTGCGCCCGCTGGTCTGGCCCTTGCTCCTGGGCTACCTGCCCCTCCCGAAGCCTACGCGAACGTCTACTTTGGCAAGAAAACGGCGGGAGTATGCGTCCTTGGTCGAGACGACGTTCTCGCGAGGGCGGGACGGCCTTGACCAGCAGATCTGGCATCAAATTGAGATCGACGTCCCCCGCACCCGGCCCGGCGTGCAACTGTGGATGCAGGCATCCACACAAAGGGTGCGTCTGTTTTTCGCTGTATTTATGCCCTTCCTGTGTTTCTGATCTGGTTCCAGAGTCTGGAACGAATACTCTACGTCTGGGCGATCCGCCATCCTGCGAGTGGGTACGTGCAAGGCATCAACGACCTCGCAACGCCATTCTTCCAGGTGTTCCTCTCTGCGTACATTGGTATACTCTTGTCGGTATTGATGTATGCGCCGCTATGCTCACCACAAGACCCTTTAGACTCGGACCCAGAAGAGTTTGACACCGCGATTCTGCCTGACAGTGTCCGTACAGCTGTGGAGGCAGACACCTTCTGGTGCTTGTCCCGCCTGCTAGACGGTATCCAGGACAATTACATTGCTGGTCAGCCGGGCATCCACAGGAGCGTAAAGCGCATGGCGGAGCTCGTCGCTCGAATAGATTGTGCGCCGCTCCCCATTCCTGCACATGTGTACATCAACTGAGCACCATTTACCCGCAGCCCCCCTGGCGGCGCATCTGGAGGCGGAGAACGTCGAGTTCATGCAGTTCGCGTTCCGGTGGATGAACTGCCTGCTGATGCGTGAGATCAGCGTGCAAAATACCATTCGGATGTGGGATACCTACCTCGTACGTCTCTTCCACCATCAGTCTTGATGGCTTCACCAATGGCTAAACACGCGCATATACCCAGGCGGAGGGCACGGACGCGTTCTCGCAGTTCCATCTGTACGTCTGCTCGGCGTTCCTGGTCCAGTGGAGCAAGAAGCTGCAGGCGATGGACTTCCAGGTACGCCACGGAAACACACGTGCCCCCCCGCCGGGCGTGATTTATTGACAGTTTGTTGGCGTAGGGCATCATTATGTTCCTGCAGTCGCTCCCCACGCAGGGCTGGACGGACCATGAGATCGAGATGCTCCTCAGCGAGGCGTTCGTGCACTACTCGACGTGGCACAACGCCCAGAGCCATTTCGGGGGCAAATGATCAAGTATGATACCCGTTTCGCGCGCACGACGTCGCAAGTATGCGTGCATTTGTTGGGGCCGACCACTTCGAGTTCGGATGGAAGGCGGGGCTTGGGGATGCCGGCATACGTGTCCTTGACCTCGACGTGGCATCGCACGTTTGTGGGAGGAGGCTGACGTGGAAGGCGCAAGGTCCGGCAAAAGCAGACAGATGTATTTATTGCATGTACAATAATCGTGTGGTTCGGGGCGCGGGGGCTCAAGTCGCACGGAGTAGGCCACATCATACCGCGTACGCATTAGAATATCATCAACGTGAACAGGGTGTCGGAGAACATGCGCATATATGTAGTCCATGTGAGCGGCGACAGTGCTACCAGAGACATAGCGCTCATAACTTATGAGCTCTTGTTCTTCACCAGCTCGAGCTCGCGATCGAGCGCCGCCTTGAGCTCCTTGGCCTGGTCGGCGGTCTTGCAGCGTATCCGGTATGGCGTCGACGCGCCTTCGCTGTGGCCCATGAACGACACAACCTTGTCGGACACAGTGGGTTTCATGCCTAGGTGCATCAAGAAGTTCTACGCCCCCACACCCACAGTCAGCATCCGTTCGCATATGCCCCAGAAAACAAAGAAAGCAAAACACAAAGAGAAAACACGCACGATGGTGATCTTGCCCGTGCCGCTGTTCCTCAGGAGCACGCGGCGCGCGTCCGTCGCCTTGTGGCGCTTGAGCCGGAGCACGCCCACGCCGAGGTCGCCCCACTGCGCCTTGCCCTCCTTGTCCTTCGTCATCTTGAACACCTTGCTCCGGATCTCGTGCGTCGTCTCCTCGCCCTCCTCGCCCTCGCCCTCCAGGTCGTGCACCGACGACGACGCGATCAGCGGTGCCGGCTGCGCCTGCCCCTGTGAGTCCTCCCCAGATCCAGGTGCAGGCGTGCCTTCTCCGGACGAGCCCTCCTTCTTGTCCTTGTCATCCCCCGACCCAGGCCCAGACCCAAACACAGACACAGACCCAGATGAGGAAGCAGCGCCCGCGCCGAACGTGAACGCAGAGGCCTTGGGCGCCCCGAAGGAGAACGGGAGCGCCTTAACGGGCCCGCCGCCGCCCCCCGCATCAGCGTCGGCGTCGGCGTTGGGGTCGGGCGTGCGCGGCGGGCTCCCGAAGCCGAACCCGACGGGGTTCCCGATACTGCCCGCCTTGGCGGTGCCGAACCCGCTGAAGAGCGAGGGCTTGCCGGGCGACGCGGACCCGAACACGAACGGGTTCGCCCCGGCCCTTTCTTTGTCCTTCTCGGGCGTCGTCGCGCCGGTGCCGGCGGAGGAGGTGCCTGCGCCGAAGGGCGTGGACGCGCCGGAGGCGGGGGCGGAGAATGTGAAGGGGGCGGGCTTCTTGTCGTCTTTGCCGGAGTCCTTCTCCTTCTCCTTCTCGTCGTCGGCATCGTTGGAGGAGTCGGCTGCGAGGGGTTTGGAGCCGAACGCGGAGCTGGTGCCGAAGATGGAGGAGGACGAGGTGGAGGTGCCGAACACGGACGTCGAGGACGTTGAGGGCGCGAACAAGGACGTGGAGGAGGTGGATGTGGGGGGCTTGCCGCCGAAGATGGAGGTGCTGCTGGACGAGCTGGGCGCGCCGAACGTGAAGGAAGGCCCCGCTGAGGACGTTGTGGGACCGGAAGTTGAGATCGTGGACCCGAAAGAGAATGCCGATTTGGGAGGTTCGGAGGCGGTGGAGGACTCGGCTGCTGGCTTGGACGTCCCGAAGGAGAACGGGCTGCCTAGTGATGAGCCGCTGATGATGCTATCGATCTTAGGTACGAATCCACCGCCGGTGGGTGCGGATGTAATAGGTGGGCTCGAGGTGGCGGGCGGTTTGAAGCCTGAATAGCTCGCGGGAGGAATGGGCATGGAGAATGTGGGGGCGGGTTTCGGTGCTTCTGCAGGCTTTGAGTCCGTAGAGGGTGCTTTAGATGCAGATTTGGTCTTCTCGTCGAAGTCAGACTTGACAGAGACACGCAGGGCCTTATATCGCTCCAGAAGGTCCGCCACATCCACGAACGGGTCGGACTCGATAGCTTTCGAGACAGCAGAGAGGAAGGAAATGTTCAACCCACGAAGGGCCTTGTAGTAGTCGATCTCCCTCTGGTCATCTTCAGCTGATACGGGAGGAGAAACAGGTTGAGCGGAGGAGGAACCAATAATGGACGCGAACACCTTGGTGGCTGGAGACGCGGAAGACGAGACTGAGGCGCCTCCAAAGACAGGTGGTTGGGAGGAAGTGGTGCTCGGGAAGGAGAAGTGCGACGCGGCAGGGGCGGCGGGAGTAAGCTTTGGTGCTCCCGGAGGTGCAGGTGCTGAGGATGCGGAGGCAAAGGAGAAAGGCGTGGACGTAGAAGCCGATGTGCCGAAACCCGCGAACCCGGCGAATTTGCTAGGTGGTGCAGACTACGCGGTAGGTGTTGGCCGAAGAGCATCGAGACGACAGTGAGTGTTCGGACATACCTCAGCGGTGGTTGCTCGAGGAGCAGTGGCAGCGGCTGCGTTCGATGGTACCCCGAGACGTTTGGGTAACCCTTTTATCCTGTTCCTTGGTCTCAATATGGGTCGTTAATACTTGCGACAAGTACGCACTGTCTGCCTGCGAGGACGGACTCGTCTGCCCTTTTAAATCCAGTGTTTGAAACTTCCTGGCGGAGAGGATTTATGGATCGCTACAGTGCAGTTCAGTAGAGAGACGTACCTCGCTCTGAGCATCGTCGTCGTCGGCAGCATCCCTGACCAACTGCTTCTCCGCTGCTCTCTTCATAGTCGCGTGTGGCGTCGAGGGGGGAGGTAACAAATGAAAGAGAGCACTGTTCCCGAGACGGTGGCCAACCTCAGCGTGTACGCGTCAAGGCACGTGTCCACGTCGTTAGGCGTCTACTGCGGACTCTGAAAATATTGAAGCGGAGTAGCTGCAGGACTCCCGTGGTCCTGAACTTTACTCGCTTCTACTTGATTGGCACGGAGATATTTTGAACCACATATCGCATTGAGTATAGTCTACAGACCAAGGAGGTACGGGAAGCCGCTGCCAAGGGTGGATAGGGGGGCTCGCTGCGTTGGGGTGGGAGAAGTAGCGGACCGGGAATGCTAGATGGTGTTTACGTAAGGACAGGCAGTCGGCATAGGGGCCATGTTGCACCGACGGGGCGAGTCCCGCTCATTCTCTTCTCTCCGACTCTGTCGTCACCGTCCTCCGAGTCCCCAATGTCGTCCTCGTCGACGACCGCCTGCTCGAGGTCGCCCTCGCCCACACCCACGACCCCCGAGGCCTCCGACATCATTGACCCCATCATGAGCCAGGACGACCTCTCTGCCTGGTGCAAGTCTCTCCCCAATGCCGAATTTCTCGTCAACGGTCAACTGCCGTTTGGAGATCACCAGCGCAAGTTCGACGATCGCCCTATATTGAACCTGGAGGACCTTTTACAGGAACACGTCTACGAGGAGTGAGCCGCGTTCCGACCCATTGTTATCCGGCTGAGCTGCGTGTACTCATGCATTGCAGCGCTACCCCCGCGGCCCTGGATATTCCTGCGGACTCTATGTTCTGTCCCGTTACAAGTCCGGCCTCTCCGAATACCTCCATCGCTATCATTAAACCGATACCCCCGCCGGCGCAAATACGCAAAGACCCGCCGGCGCTACAACGCGTCGTGTTCCCGGAGAAGGAATCATGTCTAAAGTGAGTCTCCTCGTATTTGAGCATGGCCCCGAAATGCACGGGCAAAGTCGGAGCCCCCTCCTTCTCCCCCACTATGGATGGTCGTTTAGGGCTCGAAGTCCCGGTCTGCTTCTGCAGCCTGTCCGAAGCGTATCCGCCGGTACTTCTGTTTTGGACATAATGAGCCGAAGTGGAGGATCGCCAGATTTCGTTTCGTCTTCAGTGAATAGAGCGCATAGCCTGCAAGGCTATACCAAATCTTGGTCTCCGTGACTGCTATTACAATCGGGTCTTGGCTTATCATCCTGCAGTCTTCCCATTATGTTTCCAAGCCTGCCGGAAAGCGGCACCAAGTCCCGAGTCGAGACCCAAATTCGTCTCACGGTCGACTTGGCTCATGCCAGTTCTTCATCTGGCGAACCACTCAAGTACGACAAAGTCGGAAGCTGGAAGTGGTTGAGATTGCCCAAAGGCACCACAACGAAGAAGAGGACCCGTAAGGAGGGCAAAGTTGGTCAGTTATCTCGCACCCTTTTACCTTTCCTCGCGTGACCTCTTCCCAGATGCCCCAACGGAAGAGTCTCTCTATCTCACAGCGAATATTACGTGCGCGACACCCCCACATACGCGGGTGACCGTGTGTTCTAGCTGCCAAACGCGCGAGGTACGTCCTCTACTTATTAACGTCAACACCAGCCGAGTTGGTTCACACGATAACAGGCCAAACGTGTTGCACGCAAAATCGCCTCTCGTATTCGTCCTGCGCGCTCCGATTCGGATTCACAGGAGGAACCCCTTGTGATTCCTGGCAAGGGCAAGCATGAAGATACATCGAATATCCTTCAGTTCAACTGTCCAGAAGTGCTCGACTTCTCCTCAGGCTCAGTCATCCTTCCAGTCCGGATCACATGCTACTGCCGACATCATCGCGAGAAGGTAGGCTTCAACCTACACCTTACGATGCTCGATCATGCTGGTCGTATCGTCGGCACTGGGACGACAAAGCCCATCATGATCACCGACGACCACAAGAGCACTGGTGTCAATGCACAGAAACCAACCAGCGAATTCGGTGCGAAGCTCGACTGGACCGTTGCGGGCACAGACTCCCAGGAAGGGGCCCCAAAGCGGAAGAAGGCGGCGAATCCTGAAGAACGCAAGAAGCGTCCGAGACGTGCGAAGCCGTATGATACGGAAACGAGAGTCTTGAAACTTTACCGACAGAGCAGTAGTGGCAGCCTTCACTCACCGTCCGAGATGACCTCTGCGTTTGCGACCAGAGCGTCGTCTCCGCTGCAACGGACAGCCCACTCTCCGCCTCTACACGTTACCTCTGCAGCCTCCTCTCCTCCATCGAGCTTCAGCTTCAACGAGCCGCCCCAGTCCTCTGTCTCTGTCAACTCTGATGTCTTTGACAGTGCGGCTTCTACTGCTGTCGCTAGTCCGCATCTGTCGGCTTTCGACTCCAATCCCTCCATTGTCGACTTTATGAACACCAACTTCAACGTTGACATCGCGATGCCTGACTGCCATGAGCTTGAACCCTCCATTCCGTCGTTCCAAGATCCCTCGCATTCTCCTTTCGCCCACCACCAACCGCCGTCCATCCCGGCGCCTCCGCCAGCGGTCGAGCCGATGAACCTTGCTGTTCCTGTACCAGCTCCCGCTGTCTCCATGCCATATATGCTGTTCAAGCACGACCCCCCACCGCCCATCAGCCTTCCTCTTCCCCGCATACACCGACTTATTCCTGCCGCAGGACCCACTTTCGGCGGCATCGAAGTTACCGTTCTCGGCGCGAACTTCCACCCATCCATGCAGCTCAACTGTGTCTTCGGTTCTACGTCATCGACATCGACGCAACGCTGGAGCGAAAATACACTTGTCTGCATCTTGCCACCGAGCGTGAGTCCCGGACAGGTACATGTCTGGTTTGAAGGTCTACCCAAGGAGGAGGACGGCACCCCACCGTGTCTGTTCACATACACGGATGAGACAGACAGAGCATTGTGAGTGTTCCACCGCAGTTTGAGTCGTTCGCCTGTCTCATCAATCGTATCAAGGATGGAGTTGGCGCTGCAGGTCGTTGGCTTGAAGATGACCGGCAAGATCGAGGACGCGAGGCACATCGCCCTGCGAATCGTCGGCAACACTGGCGGCCCCGAGCCAGAACCCCACAGCGGCATGACAGCGGGCGGTGCAATGCAGCTGTCGTCGCACCTACTTCTCGGTCGTGCGGGAGACAACGGCGACTTCGAGAAGGTGCTTCTCGACTTCCTCGCGCTCCTCACCGTTCCCACTGGCCACGCGGCGATCCCCAACAAAAGCGTCATCTCGAAGCAGACCGCAAGCGGGCAGACGCTCCTCCACCTCGCGACGCTCGCCAGGTTCCCCTCGCTCGTCAGGTTCCTCCTCGCACAGGGCATCGACATCGACGCGCGCGACAACAACGGGTGCACGGCACTTTTCCTCTCTGCGCTCGTCGGTTCGACTGAATGCGCGCGCGCGCTCGTTGACGCTGGGGCCGCGCTCGACATTGTGAACGCCGCTGGCAAGACGCCCGCGGAGGTCGGGCCGGCGGGATTCTTTGACTTCGTGGTGTCCGAGAGCGAACCTTCGTCCGAGGGTAGCGAGCGCGATTCAGACGAAGGCGCGTGGGGCGATGTGGACGAAGAGTCTGACAGCGGGTCCGAGCGTCAGAATACCCTGAGGCGAAGAAGAGGACGCAGGTTTGGTCGGGTGCTGAGGCCGCGCAGCAGCGCTACCACTACCGCTCTTGAGATATCGTCATCCCCCGAGTCCGACCACAAGCCCTCATCCGCAGCGGCGGAGAAGAAGGCCATCGAGGCGGGACTTGTCGCTGCTGACGAGAAGCAGGCGGCGACGTTCATCGAGGTGCTCCAGCGCACGCTCGCGCAGCTCCAGAACCCGCAAGGCATGATCCCCAACATCCCCAACATCCCGTACCTGCACATGCCGAACCTCCCGGGCATGCCGACCTGGGGCGCGCTCCCGCAGATCCCTGCCGTGCTGCCCGTCCTCGTGCCGATCCCGTACCTGTGGGGCGACCGCCGCGCGCGTGGCGCCGGCGCTGGCGCGGACGAGAAGGACGGGGCGGAGCCGCGGTTTGGGTTCGCGAACGCGGTCGACTTCAGGTCGTTCTGGGAGAAGCGTATGCAGCAGATGACACGCGGCGAGGAGGGCCACGATCACCCGCCCCCGGCGTATACCCCGCGTGGGGCCGACCAGGACGTCGGTCTCGCGGCGTTCGACCCGGATGTGAAGCCGCCAGTCACTGAAGCCCCGCCTGAGGTCGTTCCCCCCGAGGTCGAGGCTGAGGCTGAGGCTGAGGTCGAGACTCGGCCGGTTGCTCCTGCACCGCGCCAGGTGGGCTACGACGAGGCTGCGGTGCCGGAGGAGGAGGTCCAGTTGTACGGCTACAGGCCGGCGCGCAAGGCCCCTCGTTGGGCGCAGAAGAAACGTACGTGTTGATTCGGACTTGGTAGCTGGTCGAAACCGTGACTTATGCTCCACTGTTTTAGATGACCGAATGCTCGTGCTCTTCTGGATCCCGATTTTGATCATCAGCTTCGCCTGGGCGTTCGTCCATGCGTTGAAGATCGCCCTGCACGCCACGAAGGCGCTTGTCATGTTCAAGGTTGGCCTCCAGGCATGAGCGTGGCAGACGACGCGCGTCGTCGGATTTGTTGTCGCGTATGCAAGCAAGTGTAAGTATGGCGGATACCAGGAAATCAGGAAAGCGCAGGGCGTTGTTGCAGTGTACGATATAGATACAGCCGGTTAATGGACTCGTCGATATCGTCAGTACCCCTAGGATCGCATATAACGTCACGTTCGTTCTCCCCTCCCTCCCTCTCTCTTTTCATGTCTCCCGTCTCCTCGCTTTTCCCGGACTCGGAAATTCTGTCCTCGCAGGGCAGCCGTCGCTAGGGCTTCCTTTCCTTTCCTTACATCACTCGCCCTGATCATCTCTTGCTGTTTTACCCCGGCTCCCCCCCGACCGTCTTTTCTTTTCTTTCTCTGCCGCCGTCTGTCTGTCCGACTGGTGTCTCGTCCGTTCGCCCTCGTCGATTACTGTCTCTATCTTGTGCCGACCCCTCCGTCTGCCAGTGATGTCTTCATAGAATCCGTGTATTAGACGTATGCCCATCGATAATGCAACTATGCGGCTTTACAACGTGTGGCCCCCTCCCTTGGAGCGGCAGCAAGACTCCGTCAGCATCAAGAACCCGGGCCTGCAGACTATGCGGGCTGTGAAGCATTCAAGTTCGCCGATTTGGTGTTCAGCCCAGTATGTACTGTGATGTTACCGAACGTGAAGCACAGGATTAACTGTTGTTTGTGCCCAGGTCCGCTCCGCGCCGCCCTCGCAGAATACCTGGAGGGAATCTAGATTAAGGCCTCACCTGCGTAAACACTGCGTCATGTCTTCTGAATTAGTAATTGAGGATTTCGTCTCGACGTTAAGGTACAACACTCAGTCCCTCCCCGAAAGATCAGCAGGCCCAATTCGACCGACAACGTCCACGGACTTGACTCCGGGGAAGAGCTCCACGTCGTCGTTGATGGCGCAAACTGTAGGGTTTGAAGAGGTCCCGGCAGGCAGCTGTTTGTGGCCATGGATTAGCCAACCGCGGAAGATACTAGTACTGTGGGACCCGGAACAGGATATCACATACCGTCCCGTCATTGAGATACGCTTTGATGATGTCGGAGACGCAAGCAGAGGATTGGTAGATTGACGTGTGCTATGGTACACAAATGGTCAGGCCTAGGAAAGAAGGAAGAGTCTTTCCATATGCGCACCCCGAAACCGTTCTGCTTCACGAGTGCGGCCTGGTCGCCGAGGACCTCGGCCATGTGCGCTGCCTCCTTGAACGGGGTCGCGTTGTCGTACTATGGCATTCACGAATCAAAAACGAATTGCATGAGGTAAACACGCGGCATACATACCGCGTTGCCGACGATGAGGACCTTGTTCTTGAACGTGCCGTTGAAGGGGCCCTGGAAGCGCTCTGGAGCACGGACGGGCCAGTACGAGCACCGTTGCCAAGGCACGGGGAACAAGGCGCCGACTGGCCACGAAGCAAACACATCGGTGAATGCGTCAGGAGGAGAGCGGATGGAGACTCACACGACGGAGAGACGGTCCGGATGACATCGACGAGGTTGTCGAAGATGATGGTCGTGTTCACCGACGGATCGGCGTCCACGCTGTCCGCGCAGACGACGGCGGGTTCGGTGTAGCTGTTTTGGGTGTAAACAGCGTCCCGCCTGCGTCCATCACGATATTAGATGGGTAAGCGAGATAAGACGCGACGACACAAACTTCGTCATTGCCCCCGTAGAGCCCGTAGACGCGTTCCGGATGGTAGCGATGGCCTGCGGAAGGAGGTCGTTGCCATACTGAGCCCATTGCTGGGGCTGGTAAAGGCCGCTGTACATCGTCGCTGTAATTCAATTCAAAATCATGTCAGGTTTCGGCGGAATGGTGCATGCAGCGGTATAACATACCGCGGAGAATAGTCAGATGATTCTGAACGGGGTGGTCGTGTCCAGGCTAAGGTCTCGTATGTTAGTCGCAGGGAAGGCGGGATGAAACTATGACGTCAAATGGACCTTGATCGCATTGTTAAGGACATTTATGACGTCCTGGGCCGTGCTGTTGGCGGACGGGGCGAGCTTGCAGTTATCGGGCCCCGCGAGCGCGCAGGCGGTGGCGAAACCGGTGTAGTCGTCTTCGGCCGCCCCGAGTTGGTCGCTCCAGAGCTAGAAGCGGAAAATCAACATCTGCACACTCCACGCGACGAGGGACCTCAGGATGATACTTGCCTGGTACGACTGGGTGGAGGCAACCCTGGTGGCATCGAGAACGCCGTCAAGAATAACGCGCCCGACACGATCGGGGAACACTGGAGAGTACATGTTTAGCACTTCGCTTCACCACCCGAAATGCTCCCGTCTGATGACGCACTGTTGATGAACCACGCGCCGACGAGCGTGCCGTACGAGAGGCCCCAGTAGTCGATCGTGCTGTTTTGTCCCACGATGGCGTCCGCGAGCCCGACCAGGTCGCGCACGGTCGCCGCAGTGCCGACGTAGCCGAGCGTCGTGGCATTGGGGCCTGACAAGCAGCGCTCGCCGAGCTCCTTCCACTTCTCGTCCAGGATCGGGGCCTGGGAGTAGAGGGCGTGGACGTCGGTCTGGTTCGTGAAGTTGCCGATCTCGTTGATGCCCGTGCCCTCGAGGGTGCCGTTCCAGAAGCTGGCGTACTCGTCATCGGGGATGCAGTACACGTTTCCTGGGCTAGCATTCTAAGTCAGTCGTGGTTTCGAACGAGAGGCGAGTTATAGATGGCGTACTAGGTGTACGGACCGACTCCGCGAGGGTCCCAGCTGATGATGTCGTAAGCACCCCCGGTCCGGTTCAACAACGCCTCTGCGTCTGTAGCCAACGAGGAGAGACCAGATACACCGGGACCACCTGCCAATGGTGGTAGTACGTCGGTGAATCAAATTGACAGTGCAGAGTCATATCATTGAATGCTGGCTCACCAGGGTTCAAAAAGATCGTGCCCTTGTGCTCGCTGGTGGCATTCACCTTGACAACAAGTAGCTGCCCGTTTCCGGCGGAGGCGTTGTGGTAGTCCAGCGGAATGTCAAAGTACGCGCAGGAGAGATTGCCGAACTGCGGGCAGGGAGCCCATTCTGAGAGCGCGGCCATTGCCTGACCCGCGATCCCGGTGAGCGCGATCGCTAGGCTAGCTTTCAACATGGTTTGGTACGTTGTGCTGTACGTCAGTGGGTGTATAGGGAGTGGGAAGGGGAGGAGGCAGTGGAATGGGACGGAGTGTAGTAGAGTGTGGTCCAGAGCATCTAGTCAGGATGCTACCTATATACCTACGCGGGAGGTCGCAGCGCAGCCCTTACGGGAACAAATGGGCTCCACTCCGCGTGTCGCCATGCATTAGAAGCCGGATCTGAGGCCGCGCCCACCAACGATGATGGTCCTCGGCAGTATGGAGGGTTTAAGGCGCGCGGCCGCCGTGACGGGACTGACGACCCCCGTTCGAATTCCCTGCTTTCGGTGTCTCCATCAACTATGATTCTACCTTAAACATATGTGTTTTACCATGCTTAAGCCCTGCCATAGGCGACAGGAAGACAGAGCCTATAGTAGAGTCAGTGGGAGTGCAAGACTAAGGCGAGTTGGCGGTGGGCGGCACAGGACCTGGGAGCAACGTAATAACATATAAGCGCCCATTAATATATCAACAATCTCAATGAAGGATTACAGCTGGAGTACTGCGCTGTTGCTGTCCACCGAAACTTGAAACTGTACGGGTTCATTTCACTCCAACGTTTCCTCGTCACGAGAATATGCTAGTTGGCAGAGCCTCGCAAACGCGGCCACTCTGTGGCTGTGTGGGACGATGCTCTATCGTAGTGCAGTAGTCACCGCGAAGGAACCCATGGCCACTTTTCGGTAGTGAGGAAAGGCCCTTTCCTTGGGGACGTCGACAATAGGCGTACCAGCCCCTGACCAGCTCTTCCCGGCTCTAGACTGGTGCCTTTTCAAAGCCTTTTCACTGCGGTGAAAGATGGATGGAAAGGTTTCAATTCAAAAGGCTATCCGCCGGCTTTCGTAGGTTTTCCACGAGGAGTAAACGTGGGTGTTTTCGCAATGAGTCAGTTACTCGTTACTCAGTACTCGCTGCGCATTAAAACTGATTTGCTACGATTGCAACGTGTCAGCGAACCACGGTGTTCACGGCTTCCTTGTAGGTCGATTGAGGGTATGTTACGTCTGCTTGTGCCACGGACGGACACCCCTAGGTCTAGGCCATTTCCGTATCACAACACTCAAACATTGGCGAGTCACGAAGGCACTTGGAAGCCATCATCGACGATTACATGGCTCAGGTGACTGCATCCGATGTACAGAATATGTAGTGAGGTCGACGCATTGGATATGCCTGAGTGCCGAACGTCAACGTATATACTCAGCGGCGCAGTCCGTGGAAACTGGGGTCGATGGAGCATTGAGAAGCTTGATAAGCGTTTGATCTGTTCACAGGTACTACGCCAGGCAGCAGATGCATATGCCCTCGAATAGCGGAGAGTACCGCACTGGTGAAATGCCTGTGCCCAGGCCTCCTAACCTCCTGCGGAAGGAAGCAGAAAAGTATAAGAGGGCCATGGGACCCGACTTGGACCCAACTGAGCTTGAGCACCGCCATAGTCCCCACCCATACAGTGCCCATCTCGCCCTGCGTATCTACCCACGAAACGAACAATGAGCGCTGAACAAGCGACTGGTACGCAGTCTGTATATGACAATCAAGCAAAATCGACTCACTTGAAACCCGTTGCAGTCGGTCCCATCTCGAAAATCGGGGTCGTTGTCTTCCCCGGCTTCGAGTTGCTCGACACATTCGGGCCACTCGAGGCGCTGTACACGCTCTCCGGCATGCGTAAACTCGACCTCTATGTCATCGCCGCGACGCTCGACACCGTCTACTCCGGCACGAACAACCCCCTGATGAACAAGATAGGCTCCCGCTTCGGCGTGAACATCGTCCCGACGCACACCCACGACACCGTGCCCGACGACCTTGAGGTGCTCCTGATTCCGGGCGGCATCGGTGTCATCGAGGACACCGTCAAGCCGACGGTCGAGTTCGTGAAGAAGGCGTACCCGAAGCTCAAGTACCTCATCACCGTCTGCAACGGGGCGTCCATCGCGGCGCTGGCGGGCGTGCTCGACGGGAAGCGCGCGACGACGAACAAGGCGGTCTGGAAGAAGGCGACGTCCGTGGGCCCGAGCGTGAACTGGGTCAAGACCGCGCGGTACGTCGTCGACGGGAATTGCTGGACGAGCGCGGGCGTGAGCGCGGGGATAGACATCACCTTGGCGTGGATGGCGAAGATCTACGGGCAGGAGGCGGCGCGGTTCGTGGCGAACGGGATGGAGTACGAGTGGAGGGACGACCCCAACTGGGACCCGTTCTCGTACATGTTCGGCGAGGGAGAGTACCTTCTTGATAACTGAGGAAGGGAAGCATGCGCATTAGTATAACGTTGGTCAGGAGACCTCTACAATAACCAATTCAATCTCGACGTACCAGGGCTACTCGGAGTACTCCCACAGGTCGGAGCTCTTCGCGAAGGTCATCTGAACAAAAATCCGCAGCTATCGTATCTGCATGAATGTCGATACTGAGATGTCATCTCTCACCTACCAAGGAGGCCCAGAACCGGCAGGAAACAAGCAGGACGCCTGAAGGAAAGTAGGCTGGACTGGTTAAGTCCCTGCAAGCGTGAGTACAGTAACAGGTCACTGCAAAGAAGTGAAGCGCCCATCGAGTATGTGATTCACATGTTCGGGAATCTCCGGACCGGCACTGCACGACCCCAGATTCCGACGTACGCACTTGCTCTGAACCACCTTCTTCACTCGTCCAGCCAATTTCTGCCCCCAATACCATACTCCACTGCTACGACGATGTCTTTGCAAGGTCTCATCTCTGGCGCAGAATGTGCTGTCCCCTTCAACCCACTCTCGCAGGTCCTCAAGCACACCGAGGGCGATCGCAGTTTGCAGCAGGTGCGTCTTCGGCTTTGTCACGCCACCACCCGTTCACATACTGAACATCTACTAGGATAGGATCGCAGGACCTTCTGGTTCACGAGTGAGTACTGCGAAGCGTCCCACCACCCAAATAGTCCTCTCACGCTCTCCGAACCCCAGCTTCACCACCTCCCCGCTTCCGCCGCCGCGCATGGATCTCAGCAGGATCTCGCCATGGCCCGCCAGTTCTTCGACGGTGGGGCGCAACAGGCCGGGGCACCCCCCGCGTTCGCCATGCCCCGCCACGTTATGCCCCCTGAGCCCGAACGCTTCGCAGGGGCGCCCCCGCAGGCGGGACACGACCTGAATACGGCGTGGAGTGGGATGCAGGCGGGGCGCGGGGCGCCCGCAGAGATGCTGCGGGCGCACTCGTCCAGCGCAGGAGGAGGGTGGAGCGCAGAGTTCGACGGGGTCGCGCAGATCGCACAGCCGTCGGGCCAGCAGAACATGCCCATGCAGTCCAACTGTGAGTGTTTCTGTGATCATGCACTCCGTCTTTCGTCTATATTCCACGCGCGACCCCCAAAGCGACACGGCCCACGTCTCTAGGTGCGCATACATTCAGTGCGGTCACTTGACACACCCATATATGCGCTCTCGTGTGACCGTGTGCGTACTCGCGGATGTGGAACCCCTTCGGAGTGCCGGACTTCCGGCGAGCCGCCGAGATGTAAAAGCATTTGCCGCTGGTAGCCCCGCATGCTTCATCTCTCGGTAATCGGTCTCTCCTCTGCACACCAATGGCGTTTTACCGGGCTCTCGTTCGGAGGATCACGCATGCTTGGCGCGTCGGTGGGTGCACACAGTTCGAACGCAAGGTCTAGGTCTATTCAGAGCCGTAGCATGAGCACGAGTAGGGTGGCGTCAGCGTTCGCGATCTCATCCTGATGCGGCATGCATGCGCTCGCGCGGCTGCGTAGTTGATGACAAGCGCGTCGCCTTAGATAGACGCAAATTGATGGTTCCGGCGAAGTGCTGGATTCCAGATTGGAGGCAGAATCGTTCCACCATGTTGCCCCTCACAAACCATCGAACCCCAAAGTGGAATGATAACCTGATACTGACGGCAACCGTTACAGTCAGCCAAGCGCCTTATATGCAATCAGGATTATATGGTCGGAGTATGCCCCTCGGGATGTCGTCGTATGGTATGAGCATGGGCATGCCGCAAATGGGCATGAACCAGAGCAAGGGCAAGGGACGCGAGATCGACTTCGACGCGGCGTTCGCGCAGGTGCACGCCTCGCTCGCGAACCAAACAGAAGGCGCGCGGATAACGGAGGTTACGGACGAAGAGGCGGAGCAACTAGCGAGCACCCTCGAGTCGGTGAGCCTGGAGAAAGAGAAGGGGAAGGGGAAGGCCAGCGATGAAGAGGCGAGCTTCAAGGAGTACGTCCTAGTCCCCGTTGTATGCGCGTCGTTTCGGTTTTTGTGCTGACTATATGTGCGCGGGTGTGTGCAGGGTGTGGGAGCAGCTGCAGAACTCGGATCTGCCGCCGCCGCCGGAGGACGTGGCGAAGTGGGAGGCGCAGTTCAACCAGTTGATGAGCTCGCAGCGCGAGGACCTCGACTTCGACTATGGCGGGATGATGAAGGACACCTGGGACGGCATGAACTCGACCGACTTCTCGCCGGAGCCCCCGCTTCAGTTCGACGACCGGGGCATCCCTACGCTCGGCGATTACGTGTTCGGTGCGTATAACTCTGTGTATGCATTGTTGGTGTGGTGCTGACGTGCGTATATGCTGCAGAGAAGGACAACCAGTACCTTGACCCGAGTCACTCGAAATCGTCGCTGCAGCAGGCGAAAGACCTGCTCGCGCAGAACGGTTCGCTTTCAGAGGCGGCGCTGCTCTTGGAAGCTGCGATCCAGCATGGGGATCTGGGCGAGGGTGGTTACGAGGCTTGGATCCTACTTGGTGAGACAAGGAGCATGGACGAACGTGATGATGCTGCCATGCGTGCGCTCAACGAAGGCGTGAAGAGAGCCGAGGCTGCAAATGCCGCAGGGCAGGGCATGCTCGTAAGTTCTCATAGATGTTCATCCTCTCCCGATTGCTTATTACCGTCTTCAAGTCTCTGGCTGTCGCATACACCAACGAAAACCTAGAACGAGCATCGCACACGATGCTCCTGCGCTGGCTGCACGCGCGGTACCCCGACGCGAAGATCACCGAGGACCAGTGGAAGTCGCTCGGCCTCTCCGCCTGGCACTCGCAGGAGCACGTCACGGACGCGTACCTCGGCGTCGCGCGCGGGCAGTATGCGCGGGGCGACCTCGATCCGGACGTGCAGATCGGGCTGGGCGTGCTGTTCTACACGAACGGCGACTTTGAGCGCGCAAAGGACTGCTTCGAGGCCGCGCTCGGCATGCGGCCCAGGGACTATTTGCTGTGGAACAGGCTTGGGTCGTGTCTGTCGAACGGGAACAAGCCCGAGGAGGCGCTCGGGGCGTATCGCGAGGCGCTGCAGCTCCGGCCGACGTATACGCGTGCGATATATAACGTCGGCGTGGCTTGTGAGTGTTTGTCGTTTGTGCTGTGGAGAAATGAACTTTTCCGTGGCGAGGAGAGTCTTTGGAAAGGCGCCTTTCGTTGGGGGCAGTAGGTGTGCAAGCCTTTCCCGGCCTCAGGTTGGCGCCTCTCCAAAGGTTGTCCGTCGGTTTTCCATGAAGTGGAAAAGTTGACTCCTCTCCGGTGTTGGCTGTGCTTGCTTCATTCTGCTAGACCGCTGACTTTGCTATAAATAATAGGCTTGAACATCGGCGCGCACAAGGAGGCGATCGAGCACTTCCTCAGCGCGCTTGCGCTGCAGGAGTCGTCTGGGGGCGAGAAGAGCGAGCAGCTGTGGACGACGCTCCGGCGAGCATTCCAAGCCATGGTAAGCAAGCCTGTTTTCTTTTCGGTTTCGGATAGTCCGCTATCCGGCAGTCATGGGCTCACAGCGGGGCTTGTCACAGGACCGACAGGACCTCGCCGAGATGGCGCGGCCGGGGACGAAGCTGGAGGCGTTCCGCGAGGTGGGCTTCGACTTCTGACTGGAGGACTTCGAGGAGCGCGTCGTGGCCCCGGTTCGACGGCGAGAGCGGAGTCTGAGCAGAGTGGGATACGCTTCGCTGAGTCGTAACGTCCTTCGCTGTGCTATGTACCCTGTATTCTAGGCTGACTATGCAGAGCAGCCGTTTGTATAGTTGTGTGTACAGTGTAGAGTAAGTAAGCTTCGTATGAATGTCGCGGGATGGATCAGCCTATAGAAACCGGCGGATTTGGCCCCTTTCTGAGGCCGAGGTCGAGGACTCGGCGGCGATGGGGGCATTCGGATTCGATAAGATGAGGGCGATATAGTCCGATTGCGTGCTAGAGATCGATCTGACGCGAATCGCTGCGATTCTTGACGGTCCGGCGAGTCAGGAGCCCCCTCCTGCAGGGTCATCTGTCGCGAGCTGCAAATATTTCAGGCCACCCTCGCCCCCGGCGTGGCGAGCTGAGCACGTTCGCGACACCAGACCCGCGGACCGTTCGACTTGCATTGCACACGGGCTTCCGACGACTCTTTGTTTCTTGACCCTTTACCACCACCACCATCCCTATCATGTCCGCCGACGCAGGAGGCGTTCAGATGTACGTGCACCCCCCCTCGGACTGTTCTGTCGCGGGAGCGTCGCGCTGACCTGCGACTCGGATCTCGGCAGCCACTCTGTGAAGCCGCCGTCGCCCACAGGCAGCGGCGGCGCGAAGCTCAACAAGCACTCATGCTACCTCACCCAGGACAAGGTGCGGCGTCCGTGCTGTAACTGGGAGTTTGCCTGCCGTGACGGCGTCGCCTAACGCGGGTCTTCGAATTCTATCCTTTAGAGGCGCGGAGGCGCTCAGGCGATGTGTACGTTGTGCCTCCTTCCTTTCTTTATTTCGGCTGTTCGGGATTGGCTGGCGGCTCACGGGGCGGTGGGATTGGGGCGGGGACTGGGACAGTGCACGCGGTGGGCGTTACGGAGCAGGACTTGGACAAGCCTCAGGTACGTGCTCGCTTGGGCCCGAACGCGTCTGTCCCGACGCCAACGCTCACTCGGACGATCATTGCGGTGCTGGGTGCTGCTGTTAGATCGGTATTTCCCCGGTCTGGTGGGAGGGTGAGTGGTGTTGATATTGTTTGGAGAGAGGATCGGACTGGCGTCTTATGCCCGAATAGGCAACCCTTGCAACAACCACCTTGTGAGTGTCTCTGGTTCTGGCGATAGAAGTGGGTGTATGCGTGCTGAACGGCGCGGCGCGGTCCGCAGCTTGACCTTGCCAGGCACGTTAAGGAGGGATGCACGCAGGAGGGCCTTGTTGGCTTGACGTTCAGCGCGATCGGTGTCAGGTGAGGTAGTCTGCTAAAACGGGGTGTTAATGATTATTGACGAAGCCCAGTGACGGTATCACCATGGGCACCGAGGGCATGCGCTACTCGTATGTAACCTTAATCCTAAGCTTTGTGTACCACCTCTGACGTGACGTCTCCGAAGGCTGCCGAGTCGCGATCTCATCGCGGACTCTATCGAGACCGTTGTTATGGTTAGTCCTGAACTCTCCCTCTCGGCTTCATGCAGTCTCTGAACCCCACTCCAGGCGCAACACTACGACGGAAACATCTCAATCCCCGGGTACGCTGATTGTTCCTTCGTGTCGTTATTCATGCTCACAGAATGTGCCCTAGATGCGACAAGAACATGCCTGGCTGTGTTATCGCCGCCGCTCGCCACAACCGTCCCACGGTCATCGTCTACGGTGGGACCATCCAGCCCGGTGTCCGCCAAGTCGACTGCCCGAACATGGGCTTCAAGGCCGGCGAGAACATGAACATCGCCGACGCGTTCGAATCGTATGGTGCATACGCCACAGGTAAGATCACCGAGGAGCAGCGGCTGGATGTTGTTCGTCATTCTTGCCCTGGTCCTGGTGCGTGCGGTGGTATGTTCACGTGAGTCTCTTACCACCGCGCGGCTGCGACAGAATGTTTACGGGATGACTGATGTTCTTTATTCCTGCAGTGCGAACACCATGTCCTCCGTTCTCGAGGTCCTCGGTCTCTCCCTCCCCTACTCCGCAAGTATACCTGCCACCTATGCCGAGAAGAAGCAAGAGTGTATCAAGGCTGCGGGTTACCTCAAGCGCCTCCTCGAGCTTGACCTGAAGCCCAAGTACAGTTTCTACAGATACGCTTCCGTACCTCGCTAATTGCTATTTCCTTATAGGGACATTCTCACTCGCAACTCATTCTTGAACGCCATCACCATCGTCAATGTCATCGGTGGCTCCACCAATGCCGTCCTCCACATTCTTGCGATGGCACGCGCCGCAGACGTCGACATCACCATCGACGACTTCCAGAGGATTGCCGACAAGACCCCCTACCTCGCCGACGTCAAGTACATCATCTCCCCCTCCTCGCCCTTCCCCCTTCTCCATCTACTGTCCTTGACACTAACAACCACCTTACAGGCCGTCGGGCAAGTACGTCATGGAGGACCTGCACAAAGCGGGCGGGATCCCCGCGATCCTCAAGTACCTGCTCAAGCACACGGACCTCATCGACGGCACGCAGCTGACGGTGACGGGCAAGACGCTCGCGGAGAACCTCGAGGACGTGCCCGAGCTCGCGTTCGACGGCCAGGACGTCGTGCGCCCGCTCAGCAACCCGATCAAGGCGACCGGCCACCTCACCATCCTCCGCGGGAACCTCGCGCCCGACACCGCCGTCGCGAAGATCACGGGCAAGGAGGGTTTGCAGTTCAGGGGCATCGCGAAGTGCTTCGATAGGTGAGTTCAGTCTTGCGTGTGTGTGCGTGCATGTGGGCAGGAGGGCTAAAGGTTAAACGTCCATCCAGCATCCCGCCGTTCTTTGACGCGCTCGAGCGCGGCGAGGTCACCGAGGGCACGGTCGTCATCTTCCGATACCAGGGCCCCAAGGGTGCGCCGGGAATGCCGGAGGTTCGTATCATACACTGTTACCGCCGCGGCGAGCTAACCGCGACGCACTGCAGATGCTGGGCCAGACCGCCGCACTCATGGGCGCCGGGCTGGGAGGCAAGACCGCGCTCATCACGGACGGCCGCTTCTCCGGCGCGTCGCGCGGCTTCATCATCGGTGAGCACCCCGCCTCTCCCTTCTGTCGATCCTACCCTAGAGGCTCACACTCGCGTCGCAGGGCACGTCGTGCCGGAGGCGTTCGTGGGGGGCCCGATCGCGCTCGTGGAGGACGGGGACGAGATCGTGATCGACGCGGAGAAGCGGACGATCGACTGGCTCGTGGACGAGGCGGAGCAGACGCGCAGGCGCGAAAAGTGGGTCCCGCGCGAGTTCCGCGAGAAGCGCGGCGTGCTGTACCGCTATGCGCGCGACGTCGCGGTGAGTGTCTTTGTTTTTCGTCTGGTTGGTCGGAGGGCGACGGCTGACGGATGTGGTGGTTGGGACAGCCCGCGAACGTCGGCGCGTACTGCGATTAAGGACGGTTTATGGTTTAGCGGCGCGAAAGGGCGAGTGCTTCGAAGCGGGAGCGGGAGCGGGAATTGGAAGTTGTGTAATATTCGTGTGTACGATCCAACGGATGCTACATTTCCCATCAAGAGTTTTGGTAACGGTCCGACTCTGAATTCAGCGGTGAGTATGTCTGATAGCCCGAGGGCATGGCGTAGCGCACGGTGTGTGTGCTCCAGGAGAGCCTCCTGCCACCCAGAATGTCAGGATGCCCAGTCTGAAAATGCGTACAATTGGTAAATAACGAGTCTTTAACAATTGTATTAGTTTCAGGCAGGATCGCGGATGTCTTTAATCCGCTCGATCATACCGCAAACTCACATTGACCCCGCCTGCGAGTAAGCGAGTTGGCTCGAACACGGTAAATTTGTTTGAAACACTAACACACTTCACATTTATAACGACAAAGCAACAACATAACAACTGGCACTTTCCGTCAAACTGGTAGTTGATATCAAGTTGATATCGTCGCTCTGGTTGTTGATCTCGACGACGCGGTCCGTGGGAGCCCGGGACGGCTGATCGCCGTAAACGACCTGTGGTGCGGGCGATGTCAGCCGAGTGAGAGGGAGAGCAGGAGCGGCAGATCCACCTCAATATAGATATCGTGGACGAAGTGCATGATTCGTGAGGAGGGTTGAGTCTGAGGGATTGCACTCTGTTGGAATTCATGATTTTGGCAAATGAGCGCCTGCTTGCCGACTCGGATGTAGTACATTCCTCGTTATCGTAGATTTTTGTACTCATCCGTTTGCCTGTGTACTATGACGACCCCGTACAGGACAACCGAAATACACTCGCTTGGCTTCACGTGGACGATCTTTCGCTTGCTCTAACACACTCGCCAAGGAGGGCATTTATATCTGCGGGCAAAATGAACGGCGGCGGCGCTATCCGTTCTGCACGTATTTCGGCTCCACTATACAGATGTTCGATCATGTAATTCTGGCGCCAGTGGAATCCATCTCCCGGTGTGCCATAAGCTGTTTCCTATTCAGTCGCGCCGTTCAGACGAGTACTCGTGGGATCTCGAGTGAGGTGGAGTCACTTCCTCGTCCTCATACATCCTCTACGGGAGTTTCCCGGGCTGTATGTGGGAGAAGGCGATACATGATGTACGTATGTACCAGAAGCCATATGTCAAACGCAGCGCTACAAAACTATATCATTACTGACTTCATTTACGTATATGGCCTCGTACGGAAGCTCAGATATGAGCAAAACCTTCCGAAATAGTATCAACGGTCCATTTCCTCGCTCAAATACATGGATGTCGACTATGTTACAGAAAATCACCAGAATCATAGTACAACAAGCCGCTCGGGCGAATCATCAGTGTCCGTAGATGAGCATTCAGTTAGTAGTGACATGGGTGTAAGGCGTGTACGCGAGGCCGACGCGAGCATTGTCAGAGTCGTAGATGTAGTAGAACCGCTCGAGGAATGAGTATCCGTCGATGAAGTCGAAGCCCTCGCCCGAGAGCGAGCCAAGGTTGGCCGTGACGAGGTAGATGCTGTCCGGGTCACCGCCGATTGCGGTGTTGAGCTGGATGACGGGAGGGTCAGAACAAATGCACGCGAAATGACTTCAGGGCAGGGGAAGCGGAGACGTACGGCGCGGGGCCAGATCTGCGCGTTTGGCGTAAAGGCATAGATCGCGTCGCCGATGTGGAATAAGAGGACCTCGAGGTTTGCGTACTGCTCCGGGGTGATCTTCAGCAGGCCGGTGGTCTCGTCAAGGACCGCCCCAGTAACGTTCTGGTACACGGCAAATGCGTCTGTTTCCGAATAAAACATTCGTCAACTGTGTTAGAAAGGAGTAACCAGAGAGACGAACCGGAGGCGAGGAGGACGAGGGTAGTGCCGGTGTCGGTGATGCCAGCCGTGGTAGAGAGGATGGTGATGTTTTGCCAGCCGTACGTGATCGACTGGTCGATACCGACGTAGGCCGTCGCGGGGATAGTAGTGGTGATCGGGCTATGCACATATGAGTGTCGTCGGTATGGTAAACGAACCTCCGGGAATCATGAAACTTACACGTAATTGAGAGCACCGACCATCTTTGTGTAGTCGATTCCCCCGAACGTCAGCTCGCCGTTGGTGACCGACTCCTGGGTGGTGGGCTCGAACGAGACCCCGACGACCTTCGACTGAATCAAGCCCTGCGCGAACGCATTGTCGACGACGGTCGGAATATCGCCCCCGGCCGAGGTCGTGTCGGCCGTCAGGTCGTCGGGTCCGAACCCGAGGATGCCGTCGTAGCCATTGAAGCCAATAGCTAACTCCGCCACCCCGATGCTCTGGTTCTTGATGACGAGGTCGGGGCCGATGGTGACCGTGTCGATCCACTCCTCCCCAAAGAAGAAGCCCGAACCGTAGAAGACTTCCTGGGAGCACAGCGCACCGACGTCAGTCGCGTTCCTACAGAACACGATAGTGAGAACCATAGGAAACGCACCACCTGATCGCCGGTGTCGATGCTGCTGCTCGTGTTTACGTACGCCTTGCCCGCGCCGACCCAGGTGTTCGACGAGCCCGTGTCGACGATGAGTTCGTAGCTAGTTGGGGGTGTGCCGACGCCGACGCTCGCCGTGTAGATCACGGCCTGATTCGTTACGGGCACGTTGATGCCCGGGAAGACCAGCCCCCCCGCCGTTTTGACGGGGGGCACGTTGGGCGCCTGGGCGCGGGCCTTGAGCGCCTTCGCACGCGCCTGGTCCGCCTTGACGATGTTGGTGGTACCGGTCATGTTGAAGCGGCGCGCGAGGGGGAGCGTCACGGGCGAGTCGCGGACGATGATAGGCGTGGCGGACACGGCAGCCGCTGCGGCAGTGAGGGCGAGGAGGGCAGAGAAGCGAGCCATTGCTGGTGTTGAGAGAGAGTTGAGCGGGCGGGAGAGAAGAGAAAGTGTGTCGTTCCCTAGGGCGACATGGCGTTTTGGCTGCTCTTATAAGCCTTCCACTGAATGTACCCGTCTGTTGAGATTGGAAGCGGTTGGACTCCAGCAAACAAACGGCGTTCATGGGCGAGAGACCGAGGTGACTTGGGCGCGAGAAGTCGAAAAGCCTTTGAATTCCATCAACATGTCCAGATGCGAAGCCGAGTAACGGCGCGTAGGTATCTGGGGCCTAGTACAGCACAGAACATAGCTCGTCGCCAGCGGCAGCCCAGCAGAGAACGAAAGGAACCATTCCAGGTGGTCCAGAGATGGCGTCATGCGGACAGGAACCATTTGCTACCGACAATGTGAGGGACTGCGGGCTAGGGTGCCGTCGGCGCTGTGTCCTTGCGATTGAGACACCAGGATTGCGCCTTCTTGTCAAGCCTAGTCGACCATCGGCGACGACGAGATAGCAACTTGAAAAGCCTCGGGTAGCCGGTCCAACGCCAAGCCGAGCCCTGATAAGCCGGGCGAAGCCGAGCTTTGACCAAAAGTTGAGAGAGCGTCCGGCTCGACCTGTGGCCCTCATGCGAGACCCCCGCCCACAGAGCTTAGGCTGGGCCCGTAAAAGCTCCGGTCTCATCTATAATTGGTCAATTGGTACCTTATTACACTCACTTAACATATTTCTTCGGTGTCTAGTGCCAGTCTGCAATCATAGGCTGCTGGTCAGCGTCTCGTCCGAGGAGGCAGACCTGCCAATATGGCACACTAAGCGCCCGCAGAAGACTCTCTGACGCCCTAATCCTCTGTACACATACCTCGGAGCTCTTCAAGCATTGTAAGTCACGACTACTAACTTCCGCTGTTGAATAAAACTCACGTAAGGTCATTGTCAGGGCCTTCCTTGGGAGCGACACAATTAGGGGCTTCGAGCCGAGCCGCGCTTGCGCCGTCTCCGAGAGTCCGGCTCTGCCTCTTCAGAGCTTGAACGTTTGAACATTCGCAGGCCGGACCCGAGCCGGGGCTTTAGAATTAGCCCCAATTTTGCAATCAACTACAAGAGTAAGTGTAAATGAAGATGGGTGATAAAACAAAAACGCACACGGCATGAACCCGTTTAATGACAGATGATCATTGCTGCCGGCGTCCTAACGAACGCATGCGCAAAGGTTCTCCATAGAAAGAGGCGTAGGCCATCATAGTGCGAGAGGCATTCAGGTAGGAGACAGGTTGTACTTGCAATATTGTTGCTACGAATGATGCCGGGAGGACAGGTCATCATTTGCAAGCAAGTCAGATCTTGGACGGAGAATGCAAACTGCAAACGTACTGGATACCCGAATCTGAAATTAAACAGGATGTACGCAATCGTCGCGGTATGTGCAAGCTTTTCGAAGCCCAGCTGTGAGCGTCCTAGTCCACTGCAGGACCATAAGGTGAGGAGTCGTCGAACTAAATTGTCGCGAGGATCAGTGGCCCCTAAACCGGCATAAACCACCTCTAACGCCTCGTTTCACAGTGCTGTATACTTTGACGAGGCCCGTCTCATCGTCGGCGTGAGCTTCGGCCGCCCAGTCTGCACTCGCTTTGTCTGGCTTTCGCCTGACGGTGTGTCACTCCCGACGAGGGAAACCGGATTCGGGGCAATGACAAAGGCTGCATTGCCTGGTATTCTCTAGAACAGACCAATCAGGACTACAGCTCTCACAGCGTAAAGATCAGGTGAGCAGAAGTTCGTCCTCACCGGTCACAGAATTAGAACCGCATTACTGCATTGAGAATGCGTCGCGGGGCCCGCCCTGATCAGAGCGGCACCCTGCGCCGAAACCTCCTAAGGCCTGCGCCGACGACTCGAGAGGCTTGCAGCGAGACTGGGCCGGATGCTTCCATCCGTATTCCGCCTTCCTCCAAATCCGCTGCAGCCGCCTTCTGTTCATCCGAAGAGCATCGGAGGCCAACGATACACAGCGTATCCTGCTTTCCTAGTTGCTATATGCACCCTGTGACCACAAACGATGACTTACTGACGGCATTTAAATAGCGAAGACATCGACCCTAACACATCCAAAACGCCAGTCTTGCAGACGAAACTCTCATAGCAAGCACTCCATCTGCTAGTTTGCCGCGCTAGCACAGGGTACAGACCCTGTCTGCGCTCCCATCGTGCTTCTGAGAACATCAGAGCTTATATCAAATTGCACTTGCGTTCCTAGTAAAACAAATGGCGTTAGAGGATATCAGACGCAATGCGACGGCTCATACCTCGGCATTGATGGCATCTAGACTACACTCGATGTTTTCATAGCATATACGTATCGCGTCGGATGGCCAAATAATATTATGGCGGTGAGGTTGTCTAGTGTTCTTCGTGCCACAGGTAAGAGGACGTCTTTCCGATCGCTGACACAGGTCGGCGATGGGGGTGGGTGGCATACTTACTGACACCGACGACGCCCGTCATGTTGACCATGGGCTAGTCTGGCTCAGGCACGTTAGTGACTGCAAGGGGCTGCTTGTTCATAGCACCGACGCTCTTGAGGTGCTTACGAGCGTTCCTTGAGCACCCTAAGTCCGAAGGCTGGCCCGTATCGAAGTTTGGCCGCACCGCTCCCACCGAGGCCTTCGGCGATTGATCCTTGAGCGAGTCGCCGTAATCAATTGCTTGGAACAGAGAGTCCCAGCCATCGAGGAATGAAGAGGGAGGAGGCGAGGAGAGACGGACCGTCGGCACCCGAATGGTACAAGCTGTTGTGACGACCACGTGTACTGCTGTCACAACATGACGTGCTGGGCTTAACACAGCGCAGGGTTTTCGGCCCCTCCGACTCAGGCTTTGGAATGTTGCGAAGCTAAAGTGAATTTGCCTGTAAAAAAAACTTATGAGCTTGAGCTCGTTGTAGTAACTGCGCCACGCCTCGAGGACTAGCCCGGGCTGAATGTATGATGATGGTTGTTCAAAGATGATGACTGCCACCGATCTTGAGGTTAGGTTCGCGTAAGTACGTAATTATTTTCCTGAGCCAAGTTGAACGATAAAAATAAACCAAACGACCCCAAGGACTGGTCCGAGTGGTTCAACTGGCTTATCCATATGTAACTAAGTAAGTATCAACTTGATAACATTAGGCTGCAGTTAACAACCACCATGATGACGTTATTGCTCGTAAGTAATGCGAGTCTGCGGCAGCTGCACATGTCGTAGAGCAAGGGCGGATATTGCGAGCGCGAGAGGGAAATGGGGATCAGGGGCCGTTCAATGCTACCGGGAACGATCCAATAGATGCTACATTTCCTATCGCTACAAGGGATAACAGTCCGGGTCTAGTTTACAACTGCAGGTCGTGAGCATAGCAGCTCGAATGTATGGTAATACAGGTGTCCGACCCGGAAAAACAAATATGGCCGCACGGGGGGGGGCGGGGCGGGTAACAGAAGGAACTCGAGGAGACCAGGGGGCTCGGACATATACTGGTTAACCAGAGTTCCGCTTATGGTACCAATACTCCTCCGGCAGCTTCACCCTCGGCGGTGTCTGGTTGTCGAGGGAGCTTCGAGGGGGGTAGGTGTCGCGCTTCCGGATGTGCTCGAGACTCCGAGTGCTCTTGACGCTGTGCCTCGACGGCATCCTCGCCGGCGCCGCCGCTCTGTGTACCATCTCCGGCGGTGCAGACTCGGTGCCGTGAATGGGCCCGCTTCCACTCAAGCTCACCGTGCTCCCGTACGCCGCTGCCGCGTCCTCCTGGAGCTCCACTTCCAGCTCGCGCTCTTCCTCCCGCGTCATCGGCACCGTCCTCGCGTGCCTGAGCTCCTCCCCGTCCTCGTCCTTCGTCTCGTCTCCGTCCTTCGTCTCGTGCCCGTCCTTCTCCTTCTCCCGTTCCTTGTGCTTGTGCTTGTGCTTCCTGCTCACAACGATCTTCTGTCCGGGGAGGGCCTGGCCCTTGAGGATGGCGGGGTCGGGCGGGAGGATGAACGGCCGCTTGAGCTTGGGCGGGTCGACGAACTCGCGGTAGCTCGCGAAGCCGGCCGCCTTGGCACGCCGTGCGCGGCGGTGCCGCTTGTAGAGCCAGTAGATGATGCCGACGATCCACGCCACGCCGACGATGCCCCCCGAGATCGCCCCCGAGAGGATGGGCGTGAGTGCGCGGTGGCTGAGCGTAGCGCGTTTGTTGGTGTTCGTGGGGCAGTTTGGGTTCGGGTTTTGAAGACGCAAGGGGCCGGGTGAGGTGGGGTTATTAGAGTCGAGGTCAGCGGACACGGAGGATGGGGGAGTTGAGGGAGGACGTACCCATGTAATGCGGCCTGGCGCGACTCCTCGGGCGACATCGCTCTCGCGACGAGGGTCGGTGTTGCCGGCATGGCGTTTGTTCAGAAGGTTGTAGAGCGAGAAGGTGCAGGTGTGTCGATATAAGTGCCCTTTGTGTGTTATGTTAAGTCAAGACTTCCGAGCCGTAGATGGGGAGGACAAGATAGGTCAAAACAAGCGTCGTTGAGGAGGGCACCTTTGGTCAGCGTTATGGGGCGGGGCCGGGGGGGCGGGCCGCGGGAGATCGACAGAGGCGCCTATCTTCCGCGAGATATGCGCGGTCGGTCCCGAGTCGGGGTTGGTCGGGTCGGGAATGACCTCACCGCGTGTTGGCAGCTGTGCAACTTTACGTAAGAAAGTATGCAATGGCTTGGATCAAGCGCCCATCAAGGTTTTCTGTCCGACCGTGACTGTGGCGACTCTGAGACGCTCCTATCTGTTGATTTTGTTCTCAGGATTTCGGCTGACCATACTATCCTTGGAAGAACAGCCTGCTATGACGCCGCCACGGACGGTTTAATCGAAGTTGCGAGGCTGGAGTTGAACAGTCTCCAGCTCCACGTTCAGAAGTATTCACCGCCCATTGCTGTTTACCCCGGCATATGCAGTGCACAATACATACGTGGTCCAAGCGAACGCGCCTCGCACCCGTCACAGCTGGTGAACACATCCGTCATCAAGAAGACATCGCCTCCTCGATGTGGCGGCGTTTACCAAGCGTTTAGCACTGAGCTATATAGCGACCCTCAGTCTTTGGCCCCCTAATCATATTCCCTTCCCCTGTTCCTCGTATCGAGCCTTACCAAACCTCTCAGGACCAGGTGGTTATCGTCCTTCCTCGTTCTCTGGCGGAACCAGCAGCGCTCACCGGGAGTTCCATTCGCGCGCATCCAGAATGTCTTACACTCGGTCCTACCCCCAACCCAGTGGCGGCTACCCCGGCGCTGCCGCGCACGGCCAGCAGCAGCAGCAGCCGCCCTACCCCGTTCCTCAGCAGCAATACGGCGCGCCCGCGCCCGCCCACGGCTACCCGCAGGGCCCGGCTCCCCCTCAACAGCATCACCAGCCACAGAATCAGAGCCAGCCACAGCAGGGGCCGGGCATGCTCCCGTCGGCGGGCGAGGTCGAGGGCGCGCAGTACCGGGTCGACTTCCGGGACAGCAACTCGCTGCTCAGCCTGCGGCTGCAGCCGCAGTACCAGGTGAAGGCGAAGCCGGGAAGCATGGTCGCGATGGACGCGTCCGTGCAGATCAAGGGCAAGCTCAAGGTCAGCTTCAAGAAGATCTTCACCGGCGGCGAGGTGCGTTCTCTGCGGCAATGGGCGCGCGACGGGGTGCGACTGAGGCTGACGGTACGTGGTGACGCTGGCGCAGATGGCGGAGTCGATCTTCACGGGCCCAGGCGAGGTGCTGCTCGCGCCGGAGACGTGGGGCGACATCGTGCCGATCCGCCTCGACGGCTCGCAGGACTGGCGCGTGGGGCGCGACGCGTTCCTCGCGTGCACCATGGGGGTCACCCGCACGACGAAGAGCCAGGGCCTCGGCAAGGCGCTGTGTGAGTCGTTTTGCGCATATATCGACGTGGGTGGTGAGCGAGCGTGCGTACTGAACGAATTTGTTCTCCAGTTTCGGGCGAGGGACTCTTCGTGTACCACGTGAACGGCCAGGGCGTGATGTGGGTACAGAGCTTGGGCGCGATCACCTCCCGCGTGCTCCAACCTGGCGAGCAGTGGATCGGTGCGTGAATTCGTATCTTTCATACATCGCATTAGTTCTAACATGGAAATCGTAGTCGACAACGGCCACCTTGTGGCCTGGACGGCGCAGTACAAGGTCGAGCGTATCAACGCGGGCGGCCTCTTCTCCGCCGCTCACACCGACGAAGGTCTCGTCTGCAGGTGCGTCCCTCTCGACTGTCGTGTTATGCTATGTGCCTTTGGAGACGGATGCTGACGGGGTTTCAGGTTCACTGGGCCCGGGATCGTGTATATCCAGTCGAGGAACCCTGAAACGCTCGGCGAGTGGATCGCTGACCAGATACCCGCGCGGAACACCGCATAATATGGATACTGACACTGTTTGGGGGTTTAGAAAATGTACGATGAGCGCAGAATTCCCGGATATTATAACTCATTTTGAGTACGCCAACGAATGGTTTCACGAGAGGAATCTCCAGTTTACTACATGACATACATCCGCAGCTGGTAATGTATGCAAGTAATTGTCCACCCTGAAATAAGCCCTTCCGTATCGGATCCGATCTCACTAAGCGAAGAGCAACGACAGGGCTGGGATGTACGTCCAAGGTGGGTCGTCGTGCTTGCGCTCGCGAGCTGCACGAGAACCTAGTCATCCAGCGCGTATCGAGGATAGTACATAGCCTACATCATAAGCATGAACCGCCTGAGGGGTCTCCTGCACACTCGCAACTGGAACTCACACTGAGACCCCTTGCCATCGCTGCGGTCCGCAATCACAGTACTTCACTGCCAGTGCATCCTGCGCTGCTTTGCTCTCTCTCTCTGACAACAATCAAACACACGATGCGATGCACAGTTAGAAAGTCAAGAGAAACTGCTTAACTTATGTCGGGATGCACTCCAGTGGTGAGTTTTGAGTTGGATGGGAAGACGAACCTACTCACTTGTGGCAGCTGCCGTAGCGTGCACTCTCGGAATATGCCGAGATATTGTTGTACCCTCGACCGCCTGGCGCCAGCGTCATCACTGCAGGACGTATACATCTCCCTCTTTACTTTGTCTGCGAACACAGACGATACCGCCTTTCGTTGCCATGCGGTCGAACAAATGCCAATAGGTCAATACCCCTCTTCCGAGTTGGATGAACAACAGCAGGCGTCCTCACGATGCTAATGCTTCCATCCCCCGGCACTCATCGGTCTCAGGCTTCCAGGGCACACGACGCCGTATCTCTCCGGTTCCCCGCAGTGGCTGCCTGTTCAAGAGGCAGCTTGCTACCGCTCCTGGGAAGAATGTGCCGACAAGCTGAGAGTTATGTTTCTAGCCAACCGATCGTTCCCCTCAAGCATACCGCATGACTACGGTGCATTTTGCGAGCGTCCTGCGGTGAGGAGACCCCGGGCGATAGGCGTCCTCTGTTCGCGCTATGTCCCATCCCATCGCCTTCGCCACGAGGGGGGCGGGGGTTGCCAGGTGTTCCGCAACATTTCAAACACCGGTGGAGAGTTTTGCAAGAACGCCGGCGGTGTTGTCGTCCCCGACGACACATCTGACATGGTGCGTAAGGTCAATCCATAGGTTACATACGCATTTCCGTACTGATCCTCTCCTTCCCTGCGTAGGACCACTATCAACGTCAACCTTTTTGCTTTGGTATGTTGACCATTTTCGATGGTAAGTTCATCCCCACTAACTCCAATTACCTCGTCGCTCAGGGCTCAGTGTGTCTACGAGTTTCTATCCCTATACTCTGATTGCGTCCCCACCGTAGCAGACCGTAGAGGCTAGTCACAAAGCAGGGACGTGCGGATTGACACATCCATGGCCGCATGCGATTCCTCTGGACTTCTGCAAGATACGGCTTGTCCGGGACTATTGATTAGAATAGGCGAGAGTTTCCCTGGGCTTTAATGCCCCTTCCTGCAGGGCGGCAATTTCTCATCTTTTCGGCAATGACACACCCTCGAAGTACAGTCGAACCCCGAGCACGTGTTGTGCACTGACTGTTTGTCTGTGAACGGTGCGATTGAACCCTCACTCTGCATACGAGGCAGCTTATGCCACACCGGGGTACGGATTCCACCGGGGCCAGAGCATCGGACATCTGTGTAGTGGAGCTGAAATACGTGCAGAATGCCGGTGGATAGCGCCGTTGGCCCGTCTGCAGATATAAATGTTCCCAGTGGCGAGTGAAATCCCTCAGACTCAACCCTCCTCACAATCATGCACTTCGTCCACGATATTGAGGTAGATCTGCCACCCCTGCCCTCCCACTCACCTAGCTGACATCGTCGGCACCACAGGTCGTTTACGGCGATGAGCCGTCCCAGGCTCCCGCCAACCGCATCCTCGAGATCAACAACCAGAGTGACGATATCAACTATCAGTACTGCGGAAAGTGAGCGATCCCCTCCGCCCTCTCCAAGTACCCATCGACCGGCTGAACGATTCCACTAGATACGTTTGGCTTGTCCCTAGAGTCAGCCCCCACCGCACCGACGCCGCCACTGCTTTCGAAGTCGCCATCCAGAAGCACCCTGACGACTCGCTGAGCGACCTCGCCAAGGGTGCGGGCGGGGACTACCGCTACCTTCTTGTCGCTAAGAGCGAGACGCAAGCGGAGAAGGTGACTGAGGTGGCTCTGCTCCGCCTCGACCATGCCATGGGCGACTCGGGCCGTCCCGCCGGGTGGGATGGAAATACGATCGACATCAACAAGGGCCGCGGCAAGACCTATCTGTACGTCCTGTGGAAGACCGCTTCAAGCGGTGGGCCATGTAAGTTGTTCGTGAGATCTTGTACGGGCTTCGTCGCTAACTTGAACCTCACACTTGACTCCAGCAAAGCCAGGAGCACCGAACAGCTGCTGCAATCTGCTTCTTGTAGAATCGAGTTGTGTCACTAGCTTGTAGGATCGAGTTGTGCCACTAGTGAAGGTGATGAAGGATCCGAGTGTCTGTAATGTCGTAGAGTGTATTGTCGCGTTGTCATCGTCATTGTCAATGTCAAGTGCGTTAGTGTTGTCCAAACAGACCCACCGTGTTTGACCCAACTCGTTAACTTGTGGCAGACGGAGTTGACGTTTTGAGTCTACAGTATAATTGAGTGCATCAAGGTGCGCCTTTAGAGTCCTGGTACCGGAACTTGATGACGATTGGCCACCCGCCGCGACCTGATCCTAATCCTACCGGCAAGCGTGTGGCCTGAGCAACGGGTAGCTCATGGACGGGAGAGTTAAGAACCATGTGGACCAGTGAGTCGGGAGCCAGTTAGTTCATTTCCCAAGCCAACTTGGCCTCAATTCCGTATCTCTGCCCGATGTCACTAGAGATCTGGAAGACGGCTGTAGGAGGCCCGTTAAAAAGTTGCGTGTAGGCGAATCGACTGATGTCTCAATCTCATCTCACGGGAAGCTATTATTGGCACGTCCATCTGCGTGAGAGGCGCACATTCCGGGAATAGCTTGGGGATAGCACTTAATCCTGCGCTTCGCGTTCTGGGAGCATCACAATAGAGTGTTTAGCTGGTACTTGGCGAGCTTGCATCGAGCTGGCTTGAGTACTTAGTCTGCAAAGAGGCTTCCTGTCGCACCACGGGAAGGGGCATATGTTGTAAAGCCGCATACATAAGTAGTTGGATTATCCATGGGCTCGCTTCTAATGTAGAATAGTAAGACGAGTACTTGCAGAATGGTCCACTCAACACCCATATTCAGTGCACCCGTTTCAAAGCGAGGCGGTCATCAGAGAAGAGCATATAATTACTCATTCAATATTAACAGTGAGCACGGTGACGATCCCATCGACCGCAATGCCTGTCCGGATGTCAGCGGCCAGAAACCCGCTGGAGATAAGATGCGCAGGGGTGCCCAACACTCACCGTGGTTCACGCCCTCGGAGCCGGCGGCCATAAGACCCGTGATGTTCTGCGCCGTGGTCGAGTACGTGACCCCGTCGAAGCACGTCTTGCCAACCGCGTTCTGCACCAGCAGGTTCCGCCCTACGTCGTACCCGTCCGGGATGATCGTGTGGCCCTCCTCCAGATCCTCCTCCTTGGAGACCCTGTGCGGGAGCATCCGACACGCGGCCCAGTCAGTTCAATCGTCTAAATACGGAGCTGTGGTCGATGGAGGTTCTAAGTGTGTAAGACTCACGCGAGGAAGACGGCACCGCTGTCCGCCGAAGGCCCGTTCTGGAAGAACACGCGAAAGTGGTTCCCGCCGATGAGGGTCTCGAGGCAGGTGCCCAGGGCGGCGCTCCCGTAGTCCTGGCGCAGCTCGACGCTCTGGTTCACCGCGCCGTGCCCATCGCCGAGGTTCGCGGAGAACGGGTTCCCGAGGTGGATGCCCAGGCACTCCTTCGAGCTAATCGTTGCCCAGGCTGCTCAATATGATATTCTGTCATGCGGGGGAGGCACGGGGAACGCGACGTACAACCCGATGGCCCGGGCGAAGTTAATCACGCCGTCGAGGGTCAGGACGTCGGGCGAGCTGAGGCCCGAGATGATGACCTACGGGTCCCAAGAATAAGTCAGCCTTCGGTGTGTGAACGCGGGAGCAATGGACGCAGGACGCACGTTCATGGGTTCGCCCAGGCCGTTGCCCGCGTCGATGAACATGGAGCCTCCACCGAGCGCAGGGTCGAAGAAAGGAACGGCACGCTTGTTGATCACGGCACCGAGAGCGATGGAGGAAACGAAAAGCGGTACGAGGAGCTCGAGCGTCACAGCTGAGAGCTTGGGGAAACGCATGGCTGCTGGGTATTGACCGGGAGGAGGAGCTTGACGGTTCGGAGGGAATGCGCAGGGTGTCCCGTTCAATGCTCATGCTGATGCATGGACTATATACGTGGTTGTGCCGTCGGTCCCTTGCCAAGAAGGGTGAAGGTGAGCATATGTAAAGGACGTGAGAAACATACCGGAAGTGAAATGTGCCTTGCCTCCCCCGCCGCCATTCGTGGGGTCCGAGGACTCCTTCTCACGCACGCCCTTCTTACACGTCACAGAACCTGGCAGAAGTGCTCGTACGATCAAGAGAATGACGCAAAGCCACCGACGATGCGGGGCGGGGCCTGCCACATTGAGCGGTGAAGTCAATGCTCGCCACAAGGTCAAATTGCAATGCGACGTCACGCACCATGTGTATTTCGTTATTCTTGGTGCAGCTTCTTTGCCGACAGGCTTCGTTGAACAGCCGGAGTTGGAAGGGCGTTATCTGCTTGGCGGCGGATGAAAACAGCTGCTTAAGCCCAAGAACCTATGCGCAGTGAGTGCGCATGCGCGGAAGCGTCAATGACAGCGACCTCCGAGGTTGCCAAGCACATAGCGTCTAAGAGGGCGAACGAGATGCCAAATGAGACGGAGGTTCACACAGACAGACTTGCAAGTTCCTTTTCGTTTATCTATCGTGTTATGAGCATCTACCAGCGATATCAAAATATAGTTCTACATGGCTGGTCGACTAGACAGAGAGAGAACATCAGTACAGGCAACACACGCCACTTTTTGCCATCTATTCCATGGCCCAGTCCACCGCCGTCCGTCTGCGTCCACAACTTTCAGCTGCGGCTACACACGTCCATGCGGCGTCCAATACCAATGCCACAATCACTCGCGGCCAAGCCGTGCGCGCTCGCGGAGCTCCTGCTCGTAGATGACGTCCGGGTCGCGGTCGCGCACCTCGGGGAGCAGCAGCGTGAAGCCCGCGCCGGCGATACAGCACGCGAAGAAGACTGTCAACGGAGCGCCCGTCAGCCATCACGAACGCTAAACGGACACGGAACGGAGGGAGGGAGCGGGGGGAGAGAGGAAGACGAGACGCACTCCAGAGGACGGCGGGGGTGCCGATCTTCTTGGAGAGCGAGTTGAACGCGAGCGCGGAGATGATTGCACCCGCCTTGCCGCACGCGGCGGACATGCCGTGCGCGGAGGCGCGGAAGCGCGTCGGGAAGACCTCCGCGGGGAAACACTGTTGACAAACAGAGGGGGAGGGGGAGGCGGGAGGAGGTCAGCAGCTTACGTGGGCGCACTGAGTGCCGGGTACGTACGTAGGTGGTACTGCAGAGTACGGGTCAGTACGCGCAGCATATATAAGGGTGAAAGCGGGGGAGGGATGAGGGATAGCGACGTACGTGTTGGCGCCGAAGTTGAAGAAGAACTGGAGGAAGGCGAAGCAGACGACGAACGCCGGCTTGCTCAGCGTATGGAACTTGCCCGCGAGGATGGCGACTAAGAAAGAAAGCGTCGTTAGGTTTCTACTTAACCATGATTTCGCGAACTAGCGCCTACGGAAGAGAGCCGCGAAGAGGAAGCCCTGGATCTGGATCCACTTGCGGCCAAGCTTCTCGATGGTGAGGATGGAGACGTAGTACCCGGGCACGAACCCGAGCGCGGTGATGATGAGGTTGCCGACGCCGATCTTGAAGAGCTTGTTCCACGCGGAGCCCGTCTTCCCGTCGAACCCGATCTGCTGCAACACGACGTTCTGGTTGAGGTTGATGCCGTAGAACGCGATGTCAAGCAGGAACCAGCAGATGCACGTCCCCATGAGGACCTTGAGGTGCCGCCACTCGGAGAAGTACTGGAAGAACTCGCGGAAGTGCCCGCTCTTCGCCGCCGCGTGGTGCACCGCGCTCAGCTTCGCGTCGGTCGTCTCCACCTCGCTCGAGCTCTCGGACTTGGCCGCGGCTGGCTGCTCGGCCTCGGCCTCGGACACGGAGACGGCGGAGTCCGCGTTCGCCTTCTTCTTGAGCACGTCGATCGCCTCTTCGTCCCCGATGCGCGCCGCGTGCTTGCGCGCCTCTTCATAGCGCGTGGACTCGGGGAGGGTCAGGCGCTGGTACAGGGTGCCGAACGCGGGTACGAGGGACAGCCCAACGAGGATGCGCCAGACTACAAGCAGCGCCCTAGTTCAGCTTGAGATAACTCAGAGCTCGTGAATCAGCACGCACCGCCATCGACCTTGCTGGTCTTGCCGTCGACCTCCATGGTGTGGCGGTAGCAGAGGAGGATGATGATGAACGCGAGCGAGCCGACGAACGAGCCCCAGCCCTGGTTCGCGAAGATGTACGCGAGCAGCGTGCCGCGGCGCTGCAGGTTCGCGCGGTCCGTCGCGACCGACGCAGACATCGGGTAGTCGCCGCCCACGCCGATGCCGAGGATGATGCGCCACACCCCGAGCCAGATGAGTACGCCATTCGCCGACAGGGCGCCTAGCAAGCGGGCCGTGAGCGAGCGTCCGTCCAAATGTGCGTGTCTATGTGTGGGGTGCAGACGCGTCTGTGGAAAAAGCAGGTTACGTACCGGTGGGATCACATATGGTGCCGATGGTGGCAAAAATGATGAGCATGAGCTCCTTGCCGTCTGCGAGGTTCGATTCGGCATTGCGTTATTACTCGGGGGACGGGCGCCGGAAGAGAATGGGGGGAAAACTTACAGACGGCCTTCCGGCCGAAGTAGTCGGCGGAATATCCTGGACACGAGGATAAGCCCAGTCAGCGGACGCGTTCTCGTAATTCCACCCCCCCACGGTCAGTCGGTCGGGGGCCGTCGTGGGGGGTCACACGAGCGATGGCGGGGATACGGGGGACGCACCGAACGCAAACTGGCCGATAACGCTGCCGATGTTCGCGCCAGCCTTGACGAAGCCCTCGAGGCCCGGGGGCAGCGATTGCCCGCCGTAGAGGCGGTATTGCAGCATCGTAGCGACGGGCTTCACGACAAACGGCGGATCAGAGGTGGGCGCTTAATTCATGCGGGGCACGGGAGGGGGGCACTCACGTTGATGATGAACAGGTCGTACGCTTCGGTTGGAGGGTCAGATCATTTTCGTTGCGCTCGGAAGCGCGTTGCACGCACCGTCTAGAAAAAATCCGACCTGAGGGGCGGGACGGGGGGATGTTAGCAGTGGTCGTGTGAGCGGATCCGGGGGTTCGGGCGGACGGACGTACCCCCGCAATGCCCAACAGCTTGACCTCGCGGTAGGAGAGCAGGAAGGGGAGGCGCGCCTCGCTCTCCCGCTCGAACTCCTCGAGGTTGGACTTGAAGACGGTTGGGCCATCGCCCAGCGATGGCCCATCATGCCTGGGAGCGGAGGACATGGTGCGCGGGTAGGTGGGTAGAGTGGAACGGTGAATAGAGAATTGACGGTTCTTCCGTGTTCTGTCGGGCTATAAGGGACTTGCGCATAAGCACTGGCGACGGTGGGCTTGTGGACGAGGACGCACGTTCGTCGACTAAGTAGCTCCAGTGCACCCCACACAGATGCCCAACTCGCTAAGTGGGAAGCGGGAGGACGAGGGGAACGCATCATCGTGGGCCCCACCGGCTGTTAAAAATGTCCGCCGTTTTTGGACTTGCCGGCCTGTCTCAACAGTTGGGGCACAGCCACACGTGATCGACGGTGGCCTCGACGACCAAACAACAATGGGGATAAGATCGACGGTGTTAAGTACTGTAGGTGCTTACCTGCGACAACGCTGCCTCTGGAGGATATTGACTGCTGAATAACGTGGAATACGTACAAGCGTTGCTTAGCTCCTCCCAGATGACGTCTAGACTCCACCCAGCCGCCAGCGTAACGCCCCGGCACATCGTCTAGGTTCGCAAGCAATGCCCCCTTGGAAATTTCTCTCACTTGTCATTCAGTTCTAGGTGCTCCTGAATGGCGACATTGGAAGGATGACATGGAACGTGATAACCGGTCCGGGTTTGGAGAACTAGCATTTCGATCCAAATCACTTTGAGTTTTGATCGAAATCTTTTCGACCCATCGAAGTCCCCCCAGCCCCTAGATCATGTAGAAGTGGAACAGGTCAGTTATGATGCATCTATGGCCCCCTATTCTTATATGCTGTGTTACTTACCTGCGACTCCTAGATGCGTCAATCATAAACACTATCTGCAGCATTTAGCATGACGCAGTGCTCCGGGCTTCTCTACCGTCGCGGTCAGGGGCAAATTCTCTCAAACCTTCATACCGGTTGGGATCAGTATGGACGCGACGTCAATGACTATAGCTGTTTGCGGCGATGGTGCGCGTGGTTACATCATCTCTTCGACGTTGATACACTAACATCCATGATGACGACTCTGATGTCTCGTAGCGGCGCAGCCGCAACCACGAATGCTGGATCACGCACGTTTGCGAGCCACTTGGGGGGATGTGGAGACGTGCATGGTGGGAGGGCATGGTATCAGATAAGGACCGGTGCATCGTCGGAGCCAGGCTGTAGGGATTATCTTCAGCATAGAGTCAGAACATGCTCCGAGGAGTTTTCCTTTTTCTCGAGTCTCAGTGGAAGACACGGGCGATGCACAGACGAAAGCTGATATGGCCGAGTCGTTAAGGCGAGTGATTTGAACTGCGTTCACTATCACTTGGGCATTGCCCGCGTAGGTTCAAATCCTGCTGTCAGCGTTTTCGTTTTTGACCTCTTTGCCAAGACTTGGGATGCGTTGCTTCGATAACTGGAAGCAATAGCATTCATTGGTTGTTCTGCGACGTTTGACGTACTCTTCGGCTGGCGTTATGTACAAATCCCCGTATGGGGATACTTACAGAACCCACGCTAAGGTCAACCCTTGGTCAACCCGAGGGATGCTGCCTGTTTCCGGCGTTGCAAGCGCACGACGGCCGGCTGCGAACTGACAGTAATGATTCTTGGGCCACGGTGTCCGCCGAGGTCACCGCCGCATTAATTTGTCAAGGTTGTGTGAAAGGACGTCACTGGCCTAGTCTGTACGTCAATTCTTGGGGGAAATATGTACGCCCCACAGACGGTGCAATGGGGCTCAACCATCGAGGGCCATAACGGTGAGGATGGCCGCGTGCGGTCATGGAGAAAATGGAGGGGTCGGACTAGTCTGATTCAGAGATCGGAACGCTGCCTGGACGAGTGCCGGGCTTGGTAGAGGTGGTGGGAGGACCCCTGACAATAGGTGGGGAGGCTGGTTCGTATATCCAGATGTTTTGGGCCATTTTGGGCCCTCAACGCCGGATCTGATCCGGATATATGGGGCCCCAAACGGGCCCCAGGCCGGAAATTTTGTCCGGAACCCCCAGCCAAACTGGCGGGATGGCGGATCAGTTGTCCGGACATGCTCCCCTTTAGCGCCGACTACCCGCCACTAGCCTGTAACAGCCCAGGATATGTAAGTAGGTCAATTCGGTTGACCATGAGGATACTTGCCAGACAAAGGTGCCCCGTTAACAAAATTATGTCAATATCATTGTTATTCATAAACAGGTTATAAACCATGCTTGTTCAGTTAGTATTCTAGCGTGTAAATATGTTGGTTTATTCAATTACTTCTTTCTGAACGTCGTAAGGAGACGCAAAACACAGCAAAGTTGTCATCTCTATCTCAGATCAGCCGGCTGTCCGAGCGACGCCAATAATGACTCCTGGCTCTTGCATGGTTTTCATTGTGAGCAGAGGCAAATTCTACGTTATTTGACACCTATATAATGCTATCTAGAGAAAAAGTCGGGTTTTTGAGGGCTGGATCAGGCTATCCAGATATGGGCGAACCGGCTGCAGGCCGGTTCGAAAATCCGGATAAACGGCCCCCAAAGGGGGCCGAGCCTGGAAAAAATCCAGATGTTTGAGCCCAAATTTCGCCAAAAAAATCCGGATGTTTTGGGCACCTTCCGGCAAAACCGGATCCAGCCTCCCCACCTATTGTCAGGGGTCCTGTGGTGGGACGAGGGGAGAGACGCCGGGGGGATTTAATCTCCGCCGGGCGTCCAGAGGCTGGCTTGAGAGGTAAGTATACGCGACGAGGCGGTCGACATCCGCCATCGCTTTCCCCGTCGCTGCCTGCGACCCCCTCCCCCAGCGTCGCCCTTGCCCCCCGCCGTCCTATCCAACCAGCCCACTCGTTTACTTGCTTTCGCTGTTTTGTCTTCTCACCTGAGGGTGGTCGAACCATGCTCCGGCTGACCTCGGACCACTTTCCAGTCTGTAAGTCTTTCCCCTTCTCCCTCCATATGTCCCTCCATTCATCCCTCCCTCTCCCTTGCATCTCCTCCCTCGTCGCCGCGCAGTTGTACCATTTGGTGTCATTGGGTGAGTCTTCGCATTGCCAGGGTGTCTGTTTTCTACCCTGGCTTCTCGTCTGACAACGACATCCAGCTTCTATCGTTACTTGTGGTACCTAATTCGTATTGCCGCCTCTCTCACCTACCGCCCCGTACCGCTCCCCGAGAACCCCACCTACATTGCAGAAGAAGATGTCACCATCATCGTACCCACCATTGATGCCGGCGAGGAGTTCAAGGAAGCAGCCCACAGCTGGCTCGTCGGCAAGCCCAAGGAGATCCTCATCATCACCGAGGAGAAGATGCTCGGGCCCCTCCAGGACCTCGCCAACGCCGTCGACCCCGAGCGCATCCGCGTCCTCACTGTCCCCTTCGCCAACAAGCGGCTCCAGATGTCGCACGGTATCAAGAACGTGACGACCGACATCATTGTCTTCGCCGACGACGACGCGATCTGGCCTCCCACGCTCCTACCGTACGTCCTCGCCTGCTTCGAGGACCAGAACGTCGGCGGCGTCGGCACCTCGCAACGCGTGCAGCCCGTGGGCAAGCGCATGACCGTCTGGGAGGTCCTCGCGGCGTTCCGGCTCTCGATCCGCAACATCGAGATCTCGTCCTCGACGCACATCGACGGCGGGCTTCCGTGCCTCTCCGGGCGCACGGCCGCGTACCGCACGGTGATCCTCAAGGACCCCGAGTTCCTGCACGGCTTCACGCACGACTACTGGCTCGGCAAGTACCAGCTCAACTCGGGCGACGACAAGTTCCTCACGCGCTGGATGGTCACCCACGGCTGGAGCACGTACGTGCAGTGCTGCAAGGAGGCGGAGCTGCTCTCGACGATGAAGCCCAACTGGCGCTTCCTCAAGCAGGTCCTCAGGTGGACGCGCAACACCTGGCGGTCGGACCTCCGTTCGCTCTTTATGGAGCGCGACATCTGGACCTCGCATCCATACGTCGCGTACACCATGGTAAGCGCGCCGCTCTGGCTACCCATCGCCGTCTTGGCCGGCGCTGATCGCTTTTTGTTCGGGCGCAGGTGGACAAGCTGTTCAACCCGTTCACGCTGCTCGCCGGCCCCTTCTTCGTCGGCTATGTAGTCTACAAGACGACAATACCCATAGACAAAGGCGGCTATCACTTGCCCTGGTGGTGAGTGAGCTTTTAATTATGCAGCGAACCGGTTAGGCTTAAGCCTCGTCTTCTTCCAGGAACGTCATCGTCAGTTACTTCGTCTGGCTTCTTGCGACGCGAACAGCGAAGCTCCTGCCCCATCTCTGGTATCGACCACAAGATGTGATCCATATTCCGGCATTCATCCTGTTCGGCTACTACTTCTCGATCATGAAGATATACGCGCTACTAACGCTCCACGAGGTTCGTCCTTCTCAGCTTAACTCCTTCCGTTTCTCGGCTGACGTCCTGTTGTCTCCCCTCAGACTGGTTGGGGTACGCGTGCGGGTATCGGCGATGCCAGGGCGGCCACCGCGGCAGCGGACGCGGACACCACGGCTGGTGCGGGCGGGTACATGGAAAAGCTCCCGAACACCCCGAGTTACCCACAGAACCAGTATCCGTCGCAACCCTTCTCGCCAGAAGAGCAGCACCAGCAGTACTACCAGCAGCCGCCGGTGGAGTTGCAGACGGGGTACGCCCGGTGATATCGACGCCGGCGCGAGGAGGGGCGTACATGAGATGAGATGACCCATGACATGGACCACGATACGTTGGATTTCTTAACCTCCGTCTGCCTGCTTTGCTATCTGCTACTGCTTGCCTCCCCCCCACACCCCGCCTCCCATCTCCCCATCTCCAGCCGCCGCGCTTCGTCCGCCCCACTACCCATCCCTCGCACACAGCAGCGCCCGGCGCCCCCGCCCTACACTCGCTCACCTACGATACTCGGAATATACCCACCGTGTCCTCGCCGCGCGGTGCGTGGAAATCAGGCTGCTGCCGTTGTCAGTCATCCGCCGTCGTCGTCATCGTCACTGCTGCTGCCGTCAGTGTCGCAGGGCGGCACTCACGCTCCTCACCGACCCTCGTCCTCACGTGTCTGCTCCGCTTGCACCTGCACCTTAGCTAGAGTGCATGTAATATGTACGAGTCCCCGCGCGTCCCTCCCATCGTCATCGTCGCCCCCAAGAACAAGAACAAGAACAAGAACAATGAATACCGCACAGTGCACGTAGCAAGTACCCATGTCCCGGACCTTTGCTTTACTATTACTACTATTATTACCGCTACCCGCTATCACCTAGACACGGGCCCGGGCCCTCTACGACGCCGGCCTCGAGCGGACCTGTTCATATCGCACCTCCGCGCATCCGCACATCGCACGCACAGTTTTATCTTTTTTTTTGGCACAGCAGCATGGCCATGATGTTCATATATAGCCTCATACTTTCATCTCATCTTTGGGCAGGCGCTCTCCTCTCCGGATTTTTCGCTACATATATTACAATAGTACTTGCTTTGCTTGGGATCGGGCGGCCGCGTCGGTGCCGGTGCCGGTGCCTTGTGCCTTTCTTTTTGCGTACTTAGTTGCCATGCTGTGGCTTTTTTCTTGGTACAGTACGCTTGCGGTGCGGCGCGGTGTTGCTTGACCTTCGAGATAGACGCAATTGGACGTTGTCTTTTGGCACCCTCCCCCCCCCGGTGATACTGAACGTTGGACGTGGGCCTGGTAAGGAGGAGCCTCCTGTCTTGCGACGCGGCGCGTTCTCAAGTTCTTTTCTTGCCTTGACGACCCGATCGTGCGGGGTCACCGTCTTGAGGGGGTAAGTTTGTTTGTTTCTACGCAGAAGGCGGGTAAAAATACAGACAAAATCTCGTGCGGATGATCGCACACGGCACACACTCGGCACATACGGCAGGCTATTCTTGCCTCCCGCCGGCATGCCCGGAGCCGAGCTCGGCTCTCAGGCGGGGGCTGTCATTGGCTGCGTGTCAGCTGTGCTTGTGCAGTTTGTTCAAATTCGGCGTGCCTGGCGGTCCGTCCGAGTCTAGACTCTGCTACACTATGATATATTCGTCCTTCTATCTATCTTCGTTGTTCTTGCCTTAGCGTATATCAGCAGGGATCAGCAAGCTATATGCGTTTCACCGCCCGGATAAGAATGCTTACAATTGGCTGCTATTATTGTGTACTTGGGCTTCAAATAGACTTTCAACTGCGCAGGCGGCGACCGGACATAACCATCCTATATATATATACTGCAAACCTCAACGGCATCATGATGCACGCACCGTCACCGGTACTGTACCCACGACTGTCCGGATGCGCAGACCCTGGCATTGATGGCATGTACGGGGACGCTAGAGCCTGTTCCTCCCGCCTCGCTCTGATCATCGATTAAGGACTGTTTGAACACTGTCTGCGGGCTGCTTGCCTGGCCTCCACCGAAATTGGACAACCTGCTCGGGGAAGGGGTGTTGGTGGAATGAGGTATATAATGTACGGTGCTGCGTATGTATGCCTAGGGACGTTGTCATGCTCATTCGTAGCCACACGACACATTTCGCCAACGGCGGCACTGGCATCAGATAACCACAAGACCAGCCGCCGTGACGGTGTACTGCATTCAATACAGTACTTACTTACAGCTTGTCGGTCATGCCCCGGTCGTGCGCCGCCCGGATCAGCCCCTAGTCCTGCACGCCCTCCACCCACCCGGCCCCGACATTCGACAAATGCAGCGGGTACCGCACCGCGCCCTCCTCCCCCGCCCAGTCAAGGTCGACGATCTTCGTCCTCTGCCCGGCGTCTGCGTCATTTCCCTCGTCTCCAACGCCACCCGCCGCAGTCTGAGTGGCGATGACGATGTTCGGCAGGCAGATGTCCCCATGGACGAGGTTTTGCCCATGGAGCACCCCCAAAGCCTCCCGCACCCGCGCGCGCACCACCGGGGGCACCCCGCCCCTTTCTGGGGGGAATGCGGCGTGCGCCGGCTGGCCCTCAACGTGCTCCATCACCACCATCGTCATCTTGCTCGCCTTGCACGGGGGGGATGCTGTGGTCCCGTCGGCCGAGGAGTCTTCAGGCCAGACGGGGCCGCAGTAGAGGAGCGCGGGGGGCGAAGCCGTGCGCCGCGAGCAGGCGGTGGGCGGCGTCCCCATAGCGCTCGGCGAACTTGACGACGAGCAGCCGGCGGTCGTCCGAGCGGGTCTCGGCGAGGAAGGTCGTGCACGAGGGGTGCGGGTCGGTCGTAGCGGAAGCGGACCCTCTTCAAGTTGTTTTCTTCCGAATCGCCGTTTGGCGGGAAAGACGTCGCGAGCGGGAAGAACCTGCAGAGCGCGTCGTCCGAGTTCCCCGGGGAGACGTCCAGTTCGTCGTAGAATATCCGCAGACCCGTCGATGGCAAATCTGAGCGCGTAGAAGACGCGGGAGAGGGCGAGCGCGCGGTGGTCGTCGATTGTGCGGTGGTGTCCGAGCTAGATGTAGTCGGTCAGCCGCTGGACGATCGGTCGGGTGGTGAGGATCGCGCCGCAGACGGTCAGCCAGGGCCCGGCGAGGGCGATGATGAGGGAGGGACAGAAGCATGCTGCTGTCAGAGCCTGCGAGTATTTGTGAGTTGCGAGGTACATGTGGGGATGAGAAGTACATGTAGAGATCGGGACACGTACTGCTTGATTTTGGCCCATCCAAAAGTCGAGGTAGGCAAAGGAGCCCTGTACAGATGGTTCGCCATCGAAGCCAAGTTCGCCCTTCTCTTCGACGATTGTCAGCGCGGCCTGTCCAGCCTGAGACGGGGAAGAGCCGCAAGAATGAAGGACGACATGGTCTCCATCACCCTAAGTACTGCTCGGAGATCGAACGATATCCGCAGAGATGAGATCGCTGAGGTCTGCGAGAACCTGAGCCGTACGCGGTGCATCGCTCGTGGTGATCCGGGAGACAGAGACCATAAAGGCTGCAGTCGAGCGGACTACGTCCTCGGGGACGGGCAAAGACTCATTCCGGACGTTAACAGCAAAGTCAGCGAAGACGGGATGGTAAATCTCGATTGGTGCAGCGAGTGTTTGACGGCCCATTTCGCCATATCGTCCGTCAAGAATGGGAGCATCTCCGTCCTGGTATTCGAGGTAGCGCGATGGCTGGGCCCTGTCGGAGGGTGACAGTCGATTTGTTCCGGTAAGTGGTTTCTGGACCGCTATGCCGCGGCCCGAGGGCTGTGCAGCCCAGGTCGGAGGACGTATCAGAGCCACCAGAGTGGTTTGCCTAGCTTCGAGGTTACCTTGCCCACCAAACAACGTATTGAGCGTGTCGAAACCGCGGAAGGAAAGGTCATCGCAAAACCTGCGGAGGTCCCAGTTCGACTTCTCTAAATTTGAGATGAGTGCTCGTCGTGCCGTGTCGTCTCTCCAGAGGAATTGTCGGGGCTTTGAGAATACATCAGTTATCATTCAACATTTAAATCGTGCATGCAATGTTTATAATTCAGAACAGACGCACCTTCCAAAGCTGCACGTTAAGGAAGTTGACCTTACGGTCCTCTGACACCTGGTGAATAAGCTGGTAGATGGTCGCGTTGCGGGTACATGTCAAGGGTATGGACCGCAGATACACACGCATGTTACTCTCGACGAGCCAGACACGAACAGAGAGGGTACTTTGCATATCTCTGGTGGCGCATATATGGAGGATACAAACCAGAGCGATGTGCAAGAAGACGAAAAAGGCTTCAGCTCGGATGGATCATCATGGGAGGAGGGAGAGATGGACTTGTGGCGCCCATGTGTCTCGCCAAGTTGTTGGAGGCTCCCGCTTGTTGAACATTGTTTTTAAGACTACTGTGTACACATCACATACACCAGAAATACTTCTATCCTTGCTTCTACTTTTTAGCCAATGTTTGCCGGACCCATTGCCATACACGACCTGCGAATACAGTACACCGCTCTTCGTAGACTTGCCCTTCACAAATTAGCCACTGAGCACCACGACGGTGGGGCCCGTTACCCCCAACTACGTGTAACTCTACTCTCCACACCACTTTCGCGCGCTCTGGAACAGCCTGAACCACGGTCCCATTCCATGCCACGCCTCCGCGAACTCGGGCGGGTACCAGCTATTGCTCTCAAGCGCGACAACACGCTCGGGATGCGGCATCAGCCCAAGCACGCGCCCATCGGGGGTCTGCACGCCTGTGATGCCCCCTGGGCTCCCGTTCGGGTTGAGCGGGTACACCTCGGTCGGCGCGCCCGCCGCGTCAACGTAGCGCACCCCGACAAGGCCCTGTGCCTCCAGCGCCGCCCGCTGTCCTGCGCCGTGTGCGAACGCCGCGCGCCCCTCTCCATGCGCGACGGCGACGGGGAGCTTCGAGCCCGCCATGTCGCGCAGGAAGACGGAGTTCGCGGTTGCAGGCCCTGGCACAATCTCGACGACGGCCACGCGCCCCTCGAAGCGCTCGCTCCTGTTCGGCTTGAAGTCGGGCCACGCGTCGGCCCCGGGCACGATCTCGCGCAGGCTCGCGAGGAACTGGCAGCCGTTGCAGACCCCAAGCGCGAAGGTGTCCCCGCGCGCGAAGAACGCGGCGAACTCGGCGCGCGCGGTCGCGTTGAGGAGCACGGAGTTCGCCCAGCCCTTGCCGGCGCCGAGGACGTCGCCGTAGGAGAAGCCGCCGCACGCGGCGAGCCCACGGAAGGAGGAGAGGGAGAGGGTGCCGGAGAGGATGTCGGACATGTGCACGTCGACCGCGTCGAACCCGGCTGCGGTGAACGCCCATGCCATCTCGAGCTGGCCGTTGACGCCTTGCTCGCGGAGGATGGCGACCTTGGGGCGGCGGAAGAGCGAGCGTGAGGGCGCGTATGCAAACGTGAGATCGTAGAAGAGCCCGGTTTGGGAGGAAGACTTGATGAGGTCGAACTCCTCCTTGGCGCATTGGGGATTATCACGCAAAGACTGCATCCGGTAGGACGTCTCAGCCCATGCTTCTTGCAGCTGAGCGCGGGAGCTTGAGAACACGGCTTGGGAGGCGGAGACGAAGGTGATGGTCTCCTCGGAGGTGACGATGCCAAGGCGATGTATCGAAGAGCTTGGCAGTCCGTGCTTCGCGAAGAACTTTATGACCTGTGCAACATCACTTTCACGGACTTGGACAACCACGCCAAGCTCTTCATTGAATAGAGCAGAGATGTGGTCCCCTCCGGAGGAAACGGAGTCCAAGTTGATCTGGAGGCCCGTCCTGCCCGCAAAGGCCATCTCCACAAGTGTGGTAAACAAACCACCATCCGACCGGTCGTGGTATGCAAGGATGAGCCCAGGGTGCTCGGTGCGAATCGCCTGGCTCGCCTCGAAGAACGCCTTCACATCCTGCGGGTCGACGACATCGGGTGCCTCCGCCCCGACCTGCTTGAACACCTGCGCGATCGCCGAGCCCCCCAGGCGCTGCCTGCCGCGCGCGAGGTCGACAAACAACAGCGCCGTCGGCCCGGCGTCCGTCCGGAGCTGCGGCGTCCACGTCTTCCCGACGTCCTCGACCGCCGCGAACGCGGTGACGATGAGCGACAGCGGCGCGGACACCTCGCGCCGCGCGTCCGTGCGCGCGTCCTGCCACTTCATCGACATCGACATCGAGTCCTTCCCGACCGGGATGCCCACCCCGAGCGCAGGGCACAGCTCGAGGCCCACGGCCCTGACCGCGTCGTACAGCGCGGCGCCCTCGCCCGCACGGGACGCGGCGCACATCCAGTTCGCGCTGAGCTTGACGCGGCCGAGCGGCCCGACGTGCGCGGCGGCGAGGTTCGTGAGCGCCTCCGCGACGGCCATGCGCGCGGACGCGGCGGCGCTGAGGATGGCGACGGGTGTGCGCTCGCCCATGGCCATCGCCTCGCCCGTGCGGACGGCGAAGCCGAACGAGGAGCGCGTGACGGCGACGTCGGCGACGGGCACCTGCCAGGGCCCCACCATCTGGTCGCGCGTGACGAGCCCGGTGATGGAGCGGTCGCCGATGGTGATCAGGAAGGACTTGGAGCCGACGGAGGGCAGGCGGAGGACGCGGTCGACCGCCTGCACGATCCTATCTGATGGTGAAGCTTGAGGGAGGTACTCGGCGAGGTCAGCCGAGAAGGGAGTGGTAGGGGGCGCGACGTGCGTGTCCGTGCGGTGCATGCGAGGGGGTTTGCCGAACAGCGTGGACATGTTGAGGCGGATGACGTCCTGCTTGAGCAGCCTGTCGGTGACGACGAGCTCGTCCGAGTCGTTCGCGGTGCCGACGACGGAGAACGGGCACCGCTCGCGCTCCGCGAGGCTCCGGAACTGGGCCTCCTGCTCCGGGGAGACGGCGAGGACGTACCGCTCCTGGCTTTCGTTGCACCAGATCTCCATCGGGGACATGCTCGAGTCGGCAACGAGGACGTCGCGGATCTCGAAAGTGGCCCCCAGGTCAGAGTCGTGGACGAGTTCGGGGAGCGCATTCGAGAGACCGCCAGCACCAACGTCGTGGATCGACTGGATGGGGTTAGTGTCCCCGAGCGCAACGCACGCGTCGATGACCTGCTGGCACCGTCGCTGCATCTCAGCATTGTCGCGCTGCACGCTTGCGAAGTCCAGATCCGCAGACCCCGCACCCGAGACCTGACTGCTCGCAGCGCCTCCCCCCAGGCCGATGAGCAAACCCGGGCCCCCAAGGACAATAATCTTCGCCCCGGGCGATATGCTGGACTTGCGCGCGAACGCCGGACGCACGTTCCCCAGCCCACCCGCGATCATAATGGGCTTATGGTACCCCCTCACCTCCCGAGAGCCGTCGGGAAGGAGAACAGTCTCCGAGAACGTGCGGAAGTAGCCCGCGAGCGCGGGGCGGCCGAACTCGTTGTTGAACGCGCTCGCGCCGAGCGGGCCCTCGAGCATGATGTCGAGCGCGGACGCGATGTGCGCGGGACGCCCGAAGTCCGTCTCCCACGGCTGCTCGTACCCCGGGATGAGCAGGTTCGACACGGTGAACCCCGCGAGGCCCGCCTTCGGCTTCGAGCCCCGCCCGACCGCGCCCTCGTCGCGGATTTCGCCCCCGGAGCCCGTCGCGGCGCCGGGGTAGGGCGATACGGCCGTAGGGTGGTTGTGCGTCTCGACCTTGACGAGGATGGGCATGTCCTCCTCCGCGCTCTGGTAGAGGGAGTGGACGTCCGGGTTGGCGTTGCTGGTAGCGGCCGGGGCAACCGCGAAACGCGGTGCGCGGTGACCTTCGAAGACCGCGGCGTTGTCGGAATAAGCGGAGATCGTCCCGGTGCCGTTGAGCTTCTCGGTGTTGCGGATCATCTGGAAGAGGGACGTGTCCCGGGCCTCGCCGTCGATCGTGCAGGAGGCGTTGAAGATTTTGTGCCGGCAGTGCTCCGAGTTCACCTGCGCGAACATGAAGAGCTCGGCGTCGGTGGGGTTGCGGTTGATGGGGGATGCCCCGGTGACGTAGGCATCGACGAGGTAGTCGATCTCGTCCGGGGAGAGTGCCAGTCCGAGCTCCTTGTTCGCGGCTGCGAGCTTCTCCCTTGCGTTGTCGCGGGTGGACTCAGAGACAAGGTCTATCGTGCGCAAAGGGCTAGCGCCCTTGTGAGTAAAGATGGCTTCTTCGTTCGGAAGGGAGAGCTGGACGACCTGGGTCATGCGATCGTGGATGAGGGGGGAGATCGTTTCCAGCACGTCGGGTGTGAGGCTGGACCCGTCGCTGGTCGTAAAGACGAACGCGATGCCGCGCTCCAAACGCTCCACGTAGTCGCCCAGCTTGCAGATGAGAGCGATATCGGTGGCCTTGCTAGACCAAGGGGAAATAGAGCCTGGGCGGGGTACCACGTACGCGACATTTTGGTGTGCTCTCAGGGAATCCGCAGTAGTGGAAAGCTGGATGTTGTCGCCGTAGTCAAGGAGCCGTTCTAAGATGCGGCGATGGGAAGAATCGGTTTGAGATAGCTCTTCCTTCGCGTTCGTCGAGCGGGGCGCGATGAGGTGGATGTAAACGGCATCGACGGAGGTGATCTGGGGACACGCCTTCTGGATATTCTTCAAGACGACATCGCGCTTGGACTGGGAGAGGGCCGAGCTCCCTATCAGGACCAACATAATGTCTGGCCGAAATGTCAGGTAATCCGCATACACCGCGCAAATGTTTACTTACTCACCCAAGTCCTGCTAGCTTCCTCGATCGTTCCAACTGCAGGCGAGGCTCGACCGTACGGATCGAAAACCTGAGGAAGTTGGTCCGTAAGGCTACTGCAACGCCTGTAGAATATGACATACCGCAGGTGTAGAGAGTGGACACAGGGGAGTAAATGATCGACATCGAGCAAGAGCGAAGAAACTGGCCAGGATTTTTGGTTGCGGTCGGTTTGATCTTATCTTATCTAGAGTCGATGACTCGGACGGAGAGACGAGATCCATCTCCGTCGGCCAGCGGTCTAGACTCTGCACGCTGCTGCTCACCACCATCGACCGGGAACCAACCACATAATCTCCTGGAAGTCCTTGATGGTTGAATTTCCGACGTGATACCAACAAATAGAATATAGGGTAGGCCCTAGCTAAACCAAGAGAATTCCTCCAGTTCATGGCAGACGCGCAACCCTGAGGACGCAAAGAAGCGTACAAACCAATGCAATTGTAAGCATGTGCGACATAGGTAAGTCTCCATCCGGATCCATTGCGAGCGACAACTTGTACAACGACGACGCGAGAACACCGCGTAACACCTAACCTAACAGAGTCTATGAAAACGAACGTACAACGTAGAAAGCAGAGAATAATCGATCAGTAAACAGCATCCGGATAAGTTAGCCAACGAGTTGCAAGGCCTAGGGCCGCGTACCACACTACCACCAAGCTTATACTACTTGTACTACTGTTGCAACTATAGCCTACACAAGGTCCTGGAGCAAGTATGCACGCATTTTATCCTATCGTGTGCGGCGCGCCAGGAAGGGGGGAGGGGTTCGTAACGTGGGCATGATGGTCGTGTCGTGTGCGTGGTAGGAGGCTCCGAATCCAATCCGGCTTCCAACGGTAACAATGTCCCAAACTCAACCTAGAATGGACAGCAGTATGTGAGCGGGCAGAAACCGCCGATACTAATACTTGGGATCCGCCGCCTGACGTCGACGATCAGACGCGACGGCCATCCGCGTCACGTCAATCCCCGACCCATCTCCATCAACGTTCAAAACGTCCACCAGGCGGCGGGGAGCGAAATGCAGCACGGGGATGACGTAGACGTACTGGCATGACGTTCGCCGCTCTAACGAACAACAAGATACCCACACAGCCATCGTGTATATCACCATCGCATGCCGTGCTCCACCGCGACACGCACCATTCCACACACGCGCGGGTGGGCTACGGGGTCCGCACGTTGGGCGGGGCAGGGAGCCAGGCCGGCGCCGCAGAGACAAACTCCGACTCGCGGCGGAGCTCGCGCGGGTACGCGCCCGAGGTGGTCGAGGACGTGTTCGCGCGGTGGGGCCCGCTGCGGCCGTCGCTGTCCCAGCTTGCGTACGTCGCGCCGGCGCTCAGGGGCGGGCCCGAGTACGCCGAGGAGGGCTGTGGGGGCGCGCGGAAAGGAAGTGGTCAGTCAGGATCAGGAACTTAAACTTGAAACTGCGACCGAGGAAGACGGAGTGGTGGGAAGGTGGGATAGAAGGAGAAGAGAAGGAGAAGGGGGAGATGGCGGACGGATATAGAACCAGGATTAGGATTAGGATTCCGGCACAACAACAGGAAGCGCGAAGAACGCAAAACTCGAGAAACGCACGCACCTGCCGAGCAACAGTCGGCGTGCGCAGGCTGGTGGGCGCGACCGTCGACATGTCGTCGAGCGCAAAGTCCTGCCCGTCGCGCGAGATAACGAGCACCTCGCTCGGGAACTCCGCGGGGTACCGCGGCGGCGGCGCGAGGTCCGCGCGCTCCACGAGCACCGGCGCGCCCCCCGGCGTGTCCTCCTCGTCCTCCTCCTCACGCACGGTGCTCACGCGGTGCGGCTGGAACGAGTTCGAGTCCCGCTGTGTCTGGGACTGTGGCTGGCGCTGGGGCAGAGAGCCGGACGAGCCCGAACCCGAACCGGAGCGGGCGTGCGCGCCGAGCGGGGCGTCGTCGAACCGCTTCGTGATGGGTGAGTTCGCGGCGGAGCCGTCGATGCGGAACGTGTGGTCGGGCGAGATCGCGGAGACGTATTTTGCCTTGTACGTCGCGCTCTTGCGGATGCCGTCCTTGAACTTGATGAAGCGCTCGAGGAACGTCGGCACGCGGTGCACGGTCGGGAACTCGATGTGCGGGAGCAGCGTCGAGCTCGACGCCTCGCGGTTGTGCGAGGGGCGCACGCCGAGCTCGTGCATCGCCTGCCGGTCCCGGTCGCGGTCCGCGGGCGGCGAGTACGGGTCGTAGAAGGCGGAGCGGCGGTGGAACCACCGCTCGTCGTCGTCGTCGATCTCCCAGGTCGCGTCCTTCGGGGACGGCTTGAGGCGCGTCGAGTGCGTCTTGAGCCAGAGCTCGTCCGCCCACCGCCGCGGGTAGGAGAGCAGGGTCTCCGAGAGAGGCTGTATGCGCGCGCTCCGCTGTCGCTCCCATTTCCGTCGCCGGTACCACCAGAAGAGCAGCCCTGCAAGGATGGCCACGCCCACTCCCGTTGCAATTGGCACGGCAATTTGCGTAGCCTTGGACGGACCGGGTTGGGGCGCTTGACGACGGTATTATCAGTGTGGTGGACCGAACGCACGTATGGGTCACGGCGAGAGGTGCTTACAAGATTGCAGCGCTGCGGCGAGGTTGAAGTCGTTGTTGGAAGTAAGGTTCTGGTACGCCCAGTCGGGTACCGTGTTCTCGTTGAGGTGGACTTGGGAAGGGAAAGTGGCAGGGTTGGGTTTGCAATCGTTCGTATCTGCCCAGTCTGCCCACGTAGGCTGATCATAGCCCTTGCACGCTTCGCAGGCGGCACAGACATTGTAGTACATAGTATTGCTATTTGGTCATTAGGAGGACGTTGCGCACCATGAGTACAAAACGTACCAAGTACAATTTCGCGTGACGGCGTCATCTGACACTTGGTCAATGCGAGACTTTGGCCCGAGGTTATGTCGATAACTCACTGTGACCTATGCAGGCTCCCAGTATCTGAGTCTTGACTGTGCAGGGCGTCTGACCAAGGTTGTTGTTAAGCTGGAGAGAAATGGCCTGTTAGTCCACGACGAATGCGTCTGAGACAAGTTGAAGATGAACGGGGACCCGGCACAGGCAACTTCGTGATCGTGAGACACATCGCGCATGGCAGTCTCATACATGAGGACAGTCCCCGGCAGGCACAAGCAGGCCGACGGCCAAGCCCCTCGACGATCGACGACGGCACCGTCCTCCCTCGGCCCTGATCCAAACCGCAAACGCCAGCCTGATCCAACGCTGCGATCTCGCGAAGGCACACGCGACGCAGCCCCGCTTCCCCCTCCCCATCCTTCACACCAGCACCAGCACGCGCAATGACGAAAGTGAGGTTTGTCTCTCACCTTGTCGCCTAGCCCCTCGCGCGCACACTCTGCCTGCGGCATCCACGACCCCCCGGGGTAAGTAGGCGAGGACACGAGTCAGCATGCGGCTTCGCACGGAGAAGCGGGGAGATGGGAGAGAAGCGCACGCTAGATTCGGCGACCACGAGCCCGACCAGGAGCAGCTCGAGCGGGAGGAGGACGAGCGGGAGCATGGCGCGTTCCGGATCCCCTGAAGCGAGACACCGGGCAGGGGCAGCGGCAGAGGCAGCAAGCGAGCAGGGGACGCACAGGCCGGGGTCGTGAGGCAGGAGGCAAGAGGCAAGGATAGGAGACCGGGTTAGGAGCGCAGCGGGGAGCGAGCTGAGCTGAGTGAGAAAGAAGCAAAGGAGGGATCCGTGAGCGTGCGCAGGAGACGCGGCCTTTACGAGTACGACTGAGAACAGAAATTGGACGTTCGGGAACTGCGCGAGCGCCCTTGCCCAGCACGCCCATGTGCACCCCTCCGCAACCAGCTGGGCAGCGGCGACCCGCCCGACGGCCGGATGTCCCGGGTACTGTACTTAATGGGCGGGCGGCGGTGATGGGCAAAAGGGACTGTGCGGCGGCGAGTGGAGCGTGGGCTGCTGGGCTTGCGGTTGACTTGGACAATGGATGCGCTGTGCGCGACACTGCCCAATCCCTCTTCGCAGGTGGCAGATTGCCGCCGCCTCCGCTTTCTTTCAGACTTCTCCCTCACAAGTTCTGACCCTCTGCCACCTTTGTGACTTGGTCGGCCGACGCCCACATCGCCGGCCTATGTAATATTCGCAAGCGCATGCTGTGTCGAATATCCTAACCGTGATCCTGCTTAGAATTGGCCTGTGACTAATCCCTCCTTAGCCGACCCTGTTATATACTTAGAGTTCCTGGACTGCCGATTGGGCCGAAGGTCCAACCACGTCTCCCACACTCAAACGCTTCCTTGCAACCATGCTGCAAGCTGGCCACGACCATAATTTGGCTACAAAGTAGGAGTGAGTAGTGAAGTAAGTACGCATTTTATGTACAGCCAGTGTGGCTGACCGATCTCCGATCATGTCATTGCCATCAGATTCGCGTGCAATTGCACCACACGTAGAATTGCGCCGCCGACGACCAACTAATAACTTACTTGATAAGTATGTCTGCTTTACGCTGCAGTAAGTACAGGTTTGTGATAAAATACTCTCCGAGGCTGTACGATGGTACTGCAGCGCCTCGTGCACCCAAACCCGCCAATCAAGGCTAGTCAATTGCAAAGTAAGAACTCGTCGAGCCCGAGTAATATACTTACTTACTGGTTCTGGGCCTGTATGCCATGGGTAGGTAGGCGCGATTATCGTCAATCCGGGCTTCAACTTGTTCCCCGTGCCCACTGCTGGTGCAAGTGAGGATATCGATGGGATGGTCGGCCGGCCAGCTGCTTCCGGGGGTAATGTAGTCAGTCGCTCTGTAATTTCGTTCGCCATAACGGTCAAGTACGTCGCTAGAATCTCTCTCGTCGTGGCTTCTTAGCCTGTGCTCAGAACTGCATTTATGATAGCGGGTTGTGTCCCGCCCATGGTCAATCTGGCAAGTTGAAAGCTTGATATATATACATGCACATCGCGCCGTGCACCGCAACATTCCCCGCCCCTCGAAGCTCTCAGGGCTCCTTCAATGTCTCCCAACCACGGATCGCTCCATCCTCTCTCGACACTTTTACATGTGGTGAATTTTCCGAGCAGGATCCTTCACTCAACGCTGAATCTAGATTTCTGGTTTGGTAGTCGACCCAACCCACATGCAGACTGGGTGAGCGAGGCATCGATGTGTCAACGCGCCCACCCCAATGAGGTGGAAAAGGGAATGACCAAACCCGAGCAGCTCACGTTCCATAAGTATGTCAACCACCTTTTTTGAGAAACAACCACGGTGCAAAACTCAGGTTATTGTTCGTAGACCGTGCCCCGCTAATAGGTTGACCCAAATATCCTTGCTATTGTGGTGGGCTGTGCATCGCTTGAAGTTCACAGGTTCGTCACACTGGCACATGAAAAGTTCTATGAGCCCCCTTTGATCGGACGTTGTTAGGTAACTTACTAGAACTTACCCAGCCAAACGCCCAGCAACCGAGCGAATATGGTAGGAGCCCATGGCCATGCAAAGCTATCCATGTTTGAATGGGGCTGCCGAATCTGTGATCTCCCTTTGTGACCCTTCGACTTTTTTTTTCATCGCCTACCGAAGCCCGCCATGCTTTGTCCACCCGCCAAAGGCGGTCGCGTAACGGCTAACCGAGCATCGAGGGTAAAGCGGCCATACGGCCGTTCGCATATATAGACCCGGTATGCAAGCCTCAGCTCTCCTCAGAACCTATCAGACATACCCTCGTTTTGCTTTCGCTTTCCTCGTTGTACTCATTCATCACCCTCTTCTCTTCGCACGTCCACTCAACTCCGAGACCAGCATGCAGCATTACAGCCACCCGGAAGTCTTCCTCTGCCCATACTACAACTTTCCCGGCATCGCCAACCCGAAGATGCACATCTCCGAGGAGGGCTTCGACAGGCCCCCCCGATTCTGTCCGGCACCGGGCACTTCGCAGGCCCTCCTAACCACCCCGACGCCCGCGTCGCCCTCCGTACGTGTATTATTAGCGCATGGCCCCGACTCCCAAGCCTCACTGGGCTAATCTCCCGCAGGTTTCTCCGCAAAGCTCCTCCCCGTCTTCTCGGGGGAACTCGCTCTCCCCGGCGGGACCGCGTTCTCAGGGCTCGGAGGCCAAACGGAAAGCGGAGGACTACGACCGTATATTCGAGGAGCTGATCGACGCGGAGTGAGGGCGTACCATCAATGGAGGGGGCGGGCTGAATCCTTTACGCAGAACCAGGTGAGCGAGCGTTCCGCCATTCCGAGACCGACGGGGGTGGGCGCGAAGACGCCTAGCCCTTCTCCGAATGTTCACTGATGCCACCACTTAGCAGGCTAGCACACTTGCTTGCTTAGGGCGTCGGGCGTGTGTGGCGCAATCAGCTCGTGACTGTGGTTGCCGACGCCACCGCTTCCATACTACCAAATCGTCGAGACCACAAGGAGCCCTCGGCCTACGGACGGTACTTATCTACTTGCTTGTCATCGTAATCAAGAGTCTGTGTAATCTTGGCGCTAGCGCACTGTATTAGACTGTATTTGTATTGTATGCATATCCCTTCGTCTGTTGCATGCGTAGAGACTGTAATCCATGTGGTTGCCTTACCCGAGAAACTTCGAACAGGAACGGGAAGCGTTTAGTAGCGGGTCTCACATCCATGGGTAGCCATTGGCCCGTCGGGGGTCCCCGTGCCGGGCGGGAGCACGCAATCTGGTGATCTCGGCGAAGGCCGTTGTGCCTTTCACGGGGGCGGTGGTTCCGGTTCCCACCCACGTCTCGCTGTCTCCTTCCGTCGTCTCGACGTCCCGGGAATGGACCGTGGCCACCTGGAACGCTCAAACGCTGCACATCCTGCCGCCCCACTGACACGATAAACGAACCTGAGTCAACACTCCGGAACGTCGAGGGGCCCCGCTCGCGATGGTGGTTGCGGAGATAGGTGATCCTGGACTAGAGATCACTGCTCCGGTCCGATTGTAATTGCGGTAGCGTGACCCACCCCGCACAAGCCTTGGTGATTGCGCACTTGGCGAAAGTTGGCGAAGCGCGTTTCCCCGCATCTCTCCGCATTGGGGGCTCTGCAAGGTACCTGGTCTCCGCATACGCTTTATAGGCCTCGGCTGCCACACCTGCCTGTCCCCAGTCCACTCCTCCGAACCCCGTCCCGCCCCTTCTCACGTACCCCGCGGGGCCCCGCATACAGCCATCCTAACCGACGCAATACCTACCACCATGACTAGCACGAGCCCAGTGACGAGGTTCGAGGCGAACCCCCCAGAGTCGCGCACCTTCGCCCGCCAGTGCGAGCTCCCCAAGCTCCCCATCCCACCCCTCCAGGACACCTGCCGACGGTATCTGCGCGCACTAGAGGGCCTCCAGGACCCCAAGGAGCACGAGGAGACCAAGCGGGCCGTCGACGACTTCCTCCAGCACGACGGTCCCCGCATCCAGGAGCGCCTGAAGGAGTACGCGAAGGACAAGGCGAGGTGTGTGTCTGCTTCTCGACGCTCGGTCCCGCACTGCTTCCGCTCACCTTCGCGATGACGTCTGTGCTGAATGAATGAATGAATGAATGGGATCCGTGCGACGCGATCAAACAGCTACATCGAAGAGTTCTGGTACGCTCCCTTTGCGTTTCTACGGTCTGGAGCGCAGCCTGACGTACGACCCACTTCTCCCTCCTCCCCCTTCCCCTCCGCTCGCAGGTATGAGTCGTACCTATCGCACTCGGACCCCGTCGTGCTCGCGCTGAACCCGTTCTTCGTGCTCGAGTGAGTGACCCCGGTCTGGCGCCCCCGGAAGCTGAATTCCGAACGCACATTTGCATTTGTGTTTGGTGCTTCGCCCTTCGCCACAGGAACGATCCCACCCCCGATCGAGGGCAGCAGCTGCCCCGCGCGGCGTCGCTCATCGTGTCCTCGCTCGGCTTCATCCACGACCTGCGCGCGGGCATGCTCGAGCCCGACCACATGCGCGGCACCGCGCTCGACATGGACCAGTATACCCGGCTGTTTGGGACCGCCCGGATACCCACGGAGGTGCGCCGTTCGCGTTCCGTCGTCCCGTCCTGGCATGCGAGCTTACCCGTTCCGGCGTGCTGCAGAGGGGGTGCAAAATGGAGCCGCACGGGGACTCGCGGCACGTCGTCGTCCTTCGGCGCGGGCAGTTCTGTGAGTCGTCGCCGCCTTCCGGGGCTCCGTGTTCCGATGACGTCGTTTGTTATCGAGAGACTAAGACCTACTTGCTTCGGCTGCACAGATTGGTTCGATGTGCTCGATTCCGAGAACAGGCCGGTGCTGACGGAGCGTGAGATACTGCGCAATCTCCAAGCCATTGTTTCTGACGCCGACCAGATGCCGATCCACGAGGTGCGTCTCCATTCAGCGGAGTCGGCGTGTTCAATGACGCGCCTCGGCCTTCGGGGAAGCGATGTGCAATATTGACTGATCCTGGATCCTTGCAATTGCAGGTCGCGCGGAACGCTATCGGAGTGCTGTCGACGGAGAACCGCAGGATCTGGTCCAGCCTCCGGAGGGCGCTCATCACGAACAAGAACAACGAGTCGTGCTTGGAGGTCGTGGACAACGCGCTGTTTGTGGTGTGCTTGGACGACGCGGCCCCGGAGGACCTCGCGGACTTGTGCGCGAACTTCTTGTGCGGGACGTACGACCTCAAGAACGGCATCCAGGTCGGGACGTGCACGAACCGCTGGTACGACAAGCTGCAGATCATCGTGTGCGCGGATGGGGCTGCGGGGATCAACTTTGAACATACCGGCGTGGATGGGCACACTGTCCTGAGGTATATGCGCACGCTAAGGCTATCGATTAAACATACGCTTAACATTTCGTTTAAAGGTTCGCTGCGGACATCTTCACGGAGGGACTCATGCTCCTCGCCCGCTCCATCAACCCCTCCGCCCCGACGCTCTTCCACGCACCGCTCTCCCCATACGCCAAGTCCTACAAGCCCCCGCGGGGCCAGACGGCGCGCCCGGTCCCCCCAATGTACCACATCGACACCGCGCCCAAGAAGCTCGAGTGGACGCTGTACCCGGAGCTGCGCGCGGGGATCCGGTTCGCGGAGACGCGGCTGAGCGACCTGATCTGCCAGAACGACTGCCAGGCGCTCGAGTTCCGCGCGTACGGGAAGAACTTCGTGACCTCGCACGGCTTCTCGCCCGACGCGTTCGTGCAGATGGCGTTCCAGGCGGCGTACTTTGGCTTGTATGGCCGCATCGAGTGCACGTACGAGCCCGCGATGACGAAGGCGTTCTTGCATGGGCGCACGGAGGCGATCCGCACGGTGCAGCCGCACACGGTCGAGTTCCTCAAGACGTTCTTCAGCGAGGCGCCGAATGCGCAGAAGGTGGCGCTGTTGAGGAAGGCGTGTCAGGGGCATGTGGGCTTGACGAAGGAGTGCAGCCAGGGGCTTGGGCAGGACAGGTGAGTTGCCTGCTAGCCGAGCCTTGGTGCGTATTCGAAGCGCTAACGGGCACTTCTAGGCACCTGTATGCGTTGTACTGCCTGCTGCAGCGGGAGCGGGAGCGCGAGGCGGCAGCGGCGGCGCTCGACGAGGACGAGCGGCCGACGTCGCCGGCGAGCGTGACGTCGAGCGGGAGCAGCGCCGGGCGCGACAGGCCGCCGCTGCCCGCGATCTTCACGGACAACGGGTGGCATATCCTGAACCGGTCGATCCTGTCCACGTCGAACTGCGGGAACCCAGCGTTGAGGCTGTTCGGGTTCGGGCCTGTCACGGCGGAGGGGTACGGGATCGGGTATATCATCAAGGATGAGGGTATCTCGATGTACGTTCTGATGTTCTCGTCCTTTGGAAGGGCCTTGCTGATGTTGTAAGGGCAGATGCGCGTCGTCGAAGCACCTGCAGACGCGGCGGTTCCTGGACACGCTGCAGGGGTACCTGCTCGACATCCAGCGGATCCTGGTGCAGCTGCACCTCTCCGCGAACCAGCGCCCGGAGCCGTTCGTCGACCACCAGGGCGTGCTGCGCGACTCGAAGACGGGCCGGCCGATCAATGGCCACCGGCAGGGGAACTCGATCGACGTCGCGAGCCTCGACGAGGATAACATGATGAGTGCGTGTTCTGTGCTTTTTTGTCTGAGCTGTGGCTGGGTGTGAGGCTGACACGTTTGTAGTGGGGTACTCGTTCTTTGACAGTGGAGATATTGAGATGCTCGGGCGGAAGAAGAAGAGACCGTCGTACTACAACACGGGCAAGATCATCCCTCTCGCGGAATATTGAGCGGACGCGGTGTTGGCGGTACGTGGGCGGTGTTGAGTGATTGAGGGATACACGGACGCGGTACATTATCTGATACCATGTGTAAGAAAAGCGGGCGGTCCAAGGAGGAGCCCGGTGTACGCTTGTATATGTATGTCTACTGTATTCCGTTTGTACTGAGAATTGTATGAAAAAAATCCGAAGAGTTAACTAGTCAAGTATCGCTGTGCCCGCGGCAAAGTTCCAGTTCCATGGCACTTCCTGATCCCGAGACGTATTCTCCGTGCGCTGCAACAAGTTACGTCGTGCTCTGTTGTTACTGTTGCCACTTCTGTTTCCGTTGCTCCATTTGAGCCTCTCTTTGCGAGATGAACCTGAAGATCATCAACCATCTTCAGAACTTGCGCACAGGTCATGAGGGAGCACGAGGAGACATACCAGTTATCCACGGCGTACAGGGGGACTCTCATGGACCACGCCAGCTCGATACGGATCTCCTTGCTGGGGCTCGCATTGTCCCTGAAAACCTTGCGAAGCACGGGCAGCCACTTCTTGTCAACCTCCTGGTGGTGGTGGCCATGAGCCGCCCACCGCGCGGGGATGACGAACGTCTCGGCAGGGCGGGGCTCAGAACTGCCGTCGCCGCCACACTTGAACATGTGCTGTGGAGAACGCGGTAAGGCTTCAGCGAGAACTTGGCTGGGATAAGGGTGAAGATAGACATACCCAGTGCTGCTCGCGGTCTCTCGGCGTGGTGAAGGACCTCCCGCACTCGCAGGTCCACTTATGGGTAGATGGATCGATGGTTAGGCCGCCGTCCCTCAGCCATCGGGTGGGGCTTCGGGTGCCCCCACGGCTCGGCGGACCCGGAATACGATGGTCTCTGGTCGAGGTGGGCGGCGGAGGAGGGACCGGGTCGCCTCGAGGGGGGAAGACCGGGGGTGGCTGCCCACCGTGCCACTGGGCCAGCGAAGTATACCCGCTGACTTGCTCTGGTTGCAGGGAGCGATGTGTACTGGCGAGGTGGTGATGTGGGCCTGGATAGCCGTAGGGTGCTTGGCTGGACATGTCGCGGTTCTGCTGTGATCTGGAGTGGCTGGATGTGGGTACTGAGGAAGGCGAAGGAGGGGAGGTTGCAACTTACACGTCACTCTTATACACCTTGCCATTGTAACGTATTGTTCTCAGTCAGAGGGCAAAGCATCGACTTGGGGAAGCTTAAGCGGCTTCCGCGCTGCCATGACACGCTTTGGCCAGGACTGCGTTGGCATGAAGTAGAGTTGGATCGAGGGGAAGTTGATATGATATGAAGAGATCAGAAGATTCTGAGTGGAAAATATTCGGGTTACCGCAGAGCACTCCGCTTCAGTTGTTTGTCCGTGGTTTATGGTTCATGAACGGTACGTGTGACCGTCATCGCCTCGCGCGCACTGGGCAGTCAGAATTTTGCTAAAGCTTGATCGCACTTTGAGGGGGATGCAGAACTGCAATGTATAACAACACTGATATAAATGAAGTGATTCTAGGTGTCTCTATGTGTCAGCAAATATCCTCGACGAATGGACATAAAAAGGCTGAATCTCACCTAGGTCTGCGAACCACGTCGGCGAGGTTCAAACGTTCAAGCTCAAGGCCAAGTTCGGGCTCGAGTGTAGCGCCCACGGAGCGCCCGCTGACCGCAACTGCATTCAGGCCCCGCTGTCCTTCCAGGCTCGGCCACCATCCTCCGCGTTCCCCACTCGTCTGGCACACACTCTTCGAGTTCTATGCTTCTGTCACCGATGCATCTTTGTCAGAACCACAGCATATGAAGAACAACTTGTCTTGACCCCAACACCCCTCTCATCGTGAGCATGTATCAGGAGATGTAAAGTACGTCAATTCACGCGTTTTCATCTTGCTCAGGACAATCAGCTTCTCGCATAGAGATACAAAATGGTGGCGCAAACGGAGAAACGCCTCATTTGGCATCCTCGCGGACAGAACAAGTTCATTGTCGGCGGAAGTACCCAGATCACATTATACGAATGGATCCCCCAATCCTCGGAAATCAAGCAAGTAGCGTCGCAGCTGGAGCTGAATCAGATGAAGGTGAGCACACAATTGGACATCCTTTCGATGCACCTATTCAAGTCCAAGATGTCTGCGTGCTTCCTCCGTAATCTGTGCAGTGCTTCGCCTGGTCTCCAGATCCTGTCCTCGATGACCTCTTGGCGGTAGGATTCAGCAACGGCCGTGTAGACCTCCTGCGCTTCGAGGCTTCAAAGCACGCTCGCAACAGTGCGGCTGTCTCTCTTCCTGCTCGGAATACGCGTGCGTGCAACGCTCTTAGCTTCTCTCCTGCGAACGCAAACTCCCTCGCCGTCGGCCTGGACAAGGTCCGGAACGACCCTAGTCTCGTCATCTGGGATATCCACGCTGCGCTACCTGCGCTCTCGTTCAAGCCAGAAACACTGGGCAACAGTGACGGGGGCAGTTCGACTGTCCTTGCACGGGGCGATGGTGGTGCCGGTACGAGCTCTGATCCCAAAATAGTCCAGCACTACGCGTCTGCGGAAGTCGTATCTACCCTCGCCTGGCTCCCGAAGAACCCTCACTTGTTGCTAGCCGGTATCTCTCATCGCTGGCTTCAGCTCTTCGACACGCGTAGTTCTGCATCCCCGGCGAAGGCGGCCAGCAAGGTCCACGGTATCGCGACTGACCCGTTCGACGCGCATCGCGTTGCGTGCTACAGCGAGGGGATCGTCTCCATCTGGGACATTCGACGCTTCTCGCAGCCCGTCCTGACGTTCACGTCGAAAGACGCGTCTGCGGACGGCGCGGATCGCGTTGTGGTCGCGCAATACAACGCGCGAGGGAAGACGGGTTCAGCTACGTCGACACCTGTTGTGCCCATGGCCCACGTCGAATTTTCTTCCACGCGCAGGGGCACTTTGGCAACGCTGGAGCGCGACGCGAGCCATGTTCGATTCTGGGATATACACCAAGCACAGTTTGTCGAGTCTGGCGTGGAATCTGCTCGGTCGCGTGATTCGTCGCAATCGGGTGGGAGAGCAATCAGGACGTCGTGGGTGAAACCGTGGGCTGGCTCGGGTTCCGCATCGACGCGCCCCTCGTCACCGCCTGCAATATCCGAGCCTGCTCCTTACCACCTGGTCCTCGCAGATACGCGAAGAAGTGAGCGTTGCGATGCTTTTTTTTTTGTTTCAGATTCTCTAGATTACTGATCATCCTATAGCAAAGACCTTCTCTCGTCCATTCACCTCCTTCGCCCTTGTCCCAAGCGCAAATCCGCACCCGCTCACCTCCAACGTCATGCTTGTGAACAAGGATGGAGACCTGGATCTCTACGCCTTGCACGATACCCCCGTCCACCCTCCATGGAGCCCTCGGGGAGATCTCGCCCTCGGCATCGGCTGCTCGTACACCGTTATCCCTGGTATTACCGACCTCACCCCACCTAGTGAACCATGGAAGCTCCTCGGCGCTCACAGCCCGCGTGCGTACTCTGGCGGGTCCCTGGGAGCTCGCTTCCACTCAGACGAGTCCACGTATTCGATGGGCCTCCCGCGTCCTGGCACCCCGCCGACGTTCGGAAGAGGCGACGAAGATGGGTTCCCTGCCCTGATCAGTGCGACGCCGATCAGCGCACGAGGGAGAGTGTCTCCCAGCAGAAGACACTCCCGTCAGCTCGTTTCGGAGAACAAGATGGTCGAGAAGGAGCTTCCTTTCGAGCACACTGCTGTTGTGAGGGGCCAGGCACCCAAGCGCTCGAAGCGAGGTGGGGACAGCGATGGAGATCGTGGTCGGAATTCACTTTTGACCACGCCGAAGACCATCACGCTGGCCTTGGACGATGGTGAAGGGAGAACGCGGCACGCGAAGAAGCCGCAGGCGGTGAAGGGCCTGCAGAGTGTGGTGGAGTCCGACATTTCGATGTTGATGCGCAATCGTGCGGCTGAGGCCTATGGCCTGACGGACGTGAGTAACATCGCGCTTCCCTTCCACCTGTGTAGCAGCTGATCGTGGAGTTGTGCCACAGCCTAGGCACAATTCAATCATCACACGGAAGGCGACGCCAGACAACCTCATCGTGCCTGAGTTGTGGTTATGGATACTTCGTGAGCCTATCTACTCCCCTAAGCACCTATGCGACTCCTGACACTTTCCAATGAGATTCCCAACGTCTCATATTGTCCCCCTCAGCCATCGTCGAGGGCTACAACTTCTCCTACCAAGGCCTGGCCGGGATCTGGGAAGGCTTCCGGCCTATCCGTCCTTCTCCCCCATCCGGGCAGCCCACCCCCCGTATTGCTCCCCGCAGCACGCTCTTCGACGCGTCTGCTGCCTCTCCACTCCTCACCCCGCCTAACCTCGATGCCCCTCCTCGACCCAGTTCGAAGCATGCAGGTCGCAGGCGCAATCAGCCACCAGCCACTGCTCTGCCGGAGGACTTCCTGAACGCAATCGAGGAGCTCAACAGGAGAACCGGGGGCTCGGAAGCGTGGAAGCCGTCTGTGTCGACCACCCGGCTGTCGCAGCGGCGGTTTGCTCTGCAGTTGTGTGGGTGGAGCTTGGCACCGGAGGTTCTGGCGCGCGTGGTACGGAGGTGAGCCCTACGTCTGCTCGGGTCAGCGATCTCAATCTTATGCTCACGGGCTTCCGATCGTGGAAGGTGGGAGAAGGAAGGCAAGCACTCGCAAGCGGCGTGCTGGCTTGTTTTCACAGAGCAGTACAAACAGGCTATCGACATGCTTATGCGGGGTAAAGGTTAGAGTTTTGAAGTCCTGGCAGTGTACGGCTGGTACTGACTTGCATGTGCTTAGACGAGTCTCTCCATATGATGTCGGGCATGCTCGCCGCCTTGACCTCAAACACAACGTCCTCCCGAAACCCTGAGCTGGCCCAACACTGCGAGCGGCTCATTGTGCGTCTCCAAGACCCATACCTCCGCGCGCTCCTCACCCGTCTGGCCGTCCGCGAGTGGACCGAGGTCCTCGAGGAGGACTCGCTGCCTCTGCGCGAACGCCTCGCCATCGCGTTCCAGTTCCTCGACGACAAGGAGGTCTCGTCCTACCTGCGCCGCATCGCGGACCGCGCGATTCAGGAGGGCGACATCCACGGGCTCTTCGTCACGGGCCTGACCGCCGCGGGCATGGAGCTCCTGCAGGCGTACGTCGACAGCACCGGCGACGTGCAGACCGCCGCCCTCGTCGCTGCGCTGTCGCCAACGCTCGCGCGCGAGTCGCGCGCCGCGCGGTGGATGGACGCGTACCGCGGTATGCTGGACGGCTGGCGCTTGTTCCACCACCGCTGCCACCTCGACACCGAACGCGGGACGGTCCTGAAGGAGGCCGTCGAGGGCGGGGAGATCCAGCCATTCGACTGGGCGCCGAAGCAGATGCTGCTGAGGTGCAACTATTGCAGCAAGCCGATCGAGGCGCCGTTCCCTGCCGAAGGAAACCCTCGGGTGAGTCGCCTGCGGGCCTGGATCGTTCAGGATGAAGTGATGTGTTGACGGACCGGGGGCTGCAGCCGACTGTGTGTCCAAACTGCGGCAGGCCGCTGCCGCGCTGTTCCGTGTGCCTCATGACGCTCAATCTCGCACCGGAAAGTGGCCGCGGGGTGAACGTGTCGGTCGCGATCCCATCCGGTGCGTATCTAAACTTCCTTTAGGGTACGCCGTTCTGAACTCCACGGAAATGTTAACGTTACAGAGACGATAGACGAGGCGTTGGTCTTCTGTCAGACGTGTAGACACGGTGGGCATGCGTCCCATATCCTCGAGTGGTTCTACGGCGAAGGCGGAGCGGTGTCTCGCGCGCACGGCACATGTCCGATTGCGGGATGCGACTGTCATTGTGGAGACGAGATGTAGGAAGGCGGCCTTGGGACGACCCGCTGCTGCGGTTACTGCGGGAAAACCAGCCATGAAGTTATCGCGCAAGTCCCTCGTGCAGCTATTCCCGGGATGGGCTATCGTACGTACGTGTGTCTGCCTCGGGGTAGGATGACACTAATATGGTGCGTCGATGCTCCAAATAGTTGTCCGACGTTAATCTTCTCTTGTACTCGCAACAAAAAGCATGTCATGCTCCTCTCCGACATGGTTGTATAAGATTCATTTCGACGTTTTCTCTGCCTCAGAAGACGATTCAAGTCACTTCCCTGGACATGAAAATCACTGCACGCTGCGTCCACACGAGAGGGAAGGGCATGGGCACCCGGTGTTCAAGACCCAAGTATCAGCGTCGAGTAACGATGTCCACAGTGCTCAACTAGTACCCCACCACCGCGATTACTCTAACATCGCGGTAGTGGGGTCTAAATGGAGTCAAACGGCAGGGTTTGTCCCACGTGTGTGAACCATGTCGGACCTGATCTCAGTCTTGGCGAAGCGAGTGAGGTTGTCGTCGCCGGTCTTGCAAGCCACATCGCTCGCCAAAGAGACAGTCATTTAGAGAGTCAGTTAGACGTCGTTAGCTTGTGGTTGTCATTTCTAGGGAACGCATAAAGTCACAGGGGCGACCGATGGGATGGCATCCTCGGACCTCGGATGAAAACGACGATATAGATTCACTTACTGCGTTTGCCCATGCTACCTACAGACAAACAATCGCGAACGCCATCTACCAGCCCTCCGTCCCCGCTCACCCCTCCCCAGCCAGGAGGCAAAGCCAGCCGGTCCGGCCCTTCCATGTCCTACCGTACGGCCGAACGTCCCCGGTTACTTATGCGAGCCCGATATAAATTCTGAGGACGTGAAGTTTTCCCATGTAGAGCCTGTGTTTTCATGGAGCCGGTTGTTTCATGGGTACCCTAGTCGCTAGCTTGAGGATACTTTCTAAGCACCATCGGCCGAGGAAAGGACCCAAGCAGATGCACATACCTCGAGAGACTGCGAGTGTACGCAAATATTCATCATCCACAACGACCCATCCGGAATGACCTCCCTGTTTTCATCATGACCGCAGTTGCAACGAGGCCATCCGTGCTGGATTTTCAGTCGAAACAAAAGTCGGTGTTGCTCGAGTGCTACTGCGGCCACCATGTGCGAGCACGCAAGTCTAGCGGCGGCAGAAAAAGATGAGTCCAGAGACAAGCATGCGAGAAAGCCTCTGTAGCTGAGAGAGGGTGACGAGACCATGGTGTTGGGGGAGGAACTGGAGGGGAGGGTCAGCGGACTGGCGACAGGCGCGACAGAGTCTGCTGTTACAGTCGTCGTGAGGAGAAGGGCTCCGTCGCCGAAGTTTATGTAAGTATAAAATATCACCCCAGAGCTGTCCCAGAGATTCTACCACAACTGCCTACAAATTCTGGCCTCATCTGATTGGTAGACTTGGATAGCTCACGCCTCGTGTGGGCTTGGCATTCATGGGTTCAGCATGCGATCGCATTCAATCCATAATCTCCGCTGACCTCGGACAGTAAGTTACCATGGATTGATATTTATTTGCCATCAAATTTATGACACTGGGATGTTCAGTATTCAATTCTTGCGACCATTATATTACGCGCGTTATATTCGAATTTCTTGTACTGTCATCGAACACTAGTGGCCTAGCATCAGCTCGTTGGTTGTCTTTGGATGCCGCCCTTCCAATATGTGTCGCGTTGCTGAGGCAAATTGGCCCAGGAAGTACAATCACCCTAAAAATATTCATTAAGAGGGAAGTGCGGCCAGCACACATACGGAGCACCGTGCTTAATATTTATTTGATACCGAAGAAGCCCGGCCGTTGGAATTAGCGCCTGTCACCGGCGCGATGGTTAAGCAGATAACTGGAGTATCCTCGGAGTATCCTCGGGTCTCCATGGGCAGTGGGTTTTGCCAAGGTTTCTCACCGCCACAATACATTTGACTCCATACTCTTCCATACTGCGCACAATTCGATACTGCTCAGTCGTGGGCAGCCCGACAACGACTAATTACCGTGGTCGAGTTTACCAGTAGGCGACATCCGTCATCACGCAAACAAGTGCGTCTTAGTTTCACATTAGTATGTTACAGTGGATAGCGAGCTTTGTTGCTGACAATCTAGTCACCGTGGCAGGTAAATGTGAATTCAGCACCGCGCCCAGAAGTACTGAAATTATGGCATCCAGTGTAAATCCAAGTTCGGTGGCCTTCCGCCATAGTATACTCAGTATACTTACGTCGAGTGCGGGCGGACCACATGGCCATTCAATATTACCGCCAACGTAAGTACAGGTAACATTAATATTGTCTTGGTACGAAGCGGTGACCGATGACCCTCATGACCCATCGTGTGTGCAGATATTTTTTTGTATGCCAATAATTCCATATTCTGATTGCCTGATAATGGACAGGCGTGGTGCTCCTTCATCAACCGAGCACCTTTGGGTTCGTCGACTCCGACAGGGTCCTGTCGACACTTCATGCGGATCGGATTGGTGCATATAAGACAAGAGAGAAATATTAACCTTAGCTGCGACCCACCGGACTTCCCCATCGCGGCTTCGAAAACCCGAATTCTGGCAGGCGCTTTATTAGGGACCAGCAAGGATGAAGCCATCTGGACGGTGAACTCCATGCGGCAGATTGGCAGTGTAAGCGGCCGCCTTCCCACAGTCCTTGTTGGCCTCTCCCCCCCACTTAAACCCCCATGGCCCTTCTCCACTGCTCACCAGAAACCTCACCGTTCGAACCCACCAACTTTTGCTCACACTCTCCCTGTCATCCCCCACTCCCACCCCTTCGCCGCATAACCTTCAGACCCCCCCCTGCTTTCGCTGCTTCATCCCTGAGGTACCCTGGACGCCTTACCACTATTCGAGTCTCAACAACTCTGTGTACGGTCTCGATGCGCCAAACGCCGTATGCACACTCGGATGCCTATTCGACAGCAAGCCTCCTTGGGGCGCGGGCACCAAGTCGTCGCGCTGATCCTAGGTTTCGTAGTGTTGAAGGCACAACAATTTCGGTCGGTGCCCAATGTTGTTGCCATGACCCGAAGCCCCTTCTCATGTTCATATTCGCTCAGAGCGACTCGCTTTATGCACGCAGCACCGTGAGGCACGACTCCATGCCTCTCTCTTTGTCGGACAAGGTGCGTGTACTACTGCTGTCGATGGCGACGGCTTGTGACGGGTCCTATTAGTACTCGCTTCCCCCAGATCCATCCTACTGGGGGGCCGCCATGTCTGTCAATTATCAAGAGGCAGACGACTTCCTCCACAACCCCGACCCACGAAGAGACTTTAAGGGCGATGGCGGAGTGCACATCTTCACCTCAAGGGGCCTCGCAAACCTCGGATGCCTTCTGATCCTCAGCGTCGGGCTGGTTGCTCTCTTGTAAGCGGCAGACTTTGACATCTAAGTTTTCGAGAGGCTCAAGACTCGGTTTCTTCAACAGCTTGGGCTACCCGTTGGTCTCTTATTTCAATGGTATACGTCAGTCAACATTCAACGGCTTCAACCTGGGCGGAGTAAACGCCTCCGGACAGCTTCCCTCCATACCTGGCAACTGGGGCCTCATCGACCTCGACACGCCACACGACGCGTACACCTATCCCGACTTCATCTCAGGCAACCCGTGGCAGCTGATCTTCAGCGATGAGTTCAACGTCGAAGGCCGCTCGTTCTACCCCGGCGACGATCCCTACTGGGAGGCCGTGGACCTGCACTACTGGGTGACGAACAACCTGGAGTGGTACGACCCTGCCGCCATCACGACCCGCAACGGCTCCCTCGAGATCGTCCTTGAGCGCAAGGAGACCCATGACCTTCACTTCCAAGGAGGCATGATGTCGACCTGGAACAAATTCTGCTTCACCGGCGGTATGGTCCTAGCGTCGGTCGTGCTTCCGGGCATCAACAACATCCTTGGTCTCTGGCCCGCTATCTGGACGATGGGCAACCTGGGCCGTGCGGGATATGGCGCCACCCTCGAAGGCACGGTGCGTACCTTACCGCTCTATCTGATGACCCCGAATATCCATCGTGGTTCTCGTCTCCCATCACAACCGCAAACCACAGTGGCCATATAGCTACGACTCTTGCGACGTCGGTACAGCCCCCAACCAGACGTTTAACGACCTGCCCACCGCTGCGAAGACGACCGGTTACAAGGAGACCGAGTTCGAGCTTTCTTACCTCCCTGGGCAGAGGCTCTCTCGCTGCACTTGTCCCGGCGAGTCACACCCAGGGCCCATTCATTCAGACGGCACCTATGTCGGCCGCTCGGCGCCGGAGATCGACATCTTCGAAGCACAGGTATTTCATTTCCGCATATCTCATGTTCGGTGCAGCGGCCGGGACTAATCATCATCATACTGCGCAGGTGTCCGGCGATCCACTTTCCGGCCAGGTGTCTCAGTCAGCGCAGTGGGGCGTGAGTCTTGGGCGATCTAGCCGCTCTTCAAAATCTGTTGGCTAATATTGTGCCGCCAGCCGTTCAACGAGTACTACGAATGGTACAATGCTACCGACAATCTGATCATCCCGGACCCAACTATCAGTGGACTCAACACTTACAAGGGTGGCTCATTGCAACAGACCACTTCGGTAGTTACCGAGACCAGTATGTCCTTCTCCCTTTCGCAGCTTTATTTTTGACCACAGTTCTGACTGATGCATCGGATAGACCAGGACGCGTACGAGTTGACCGGCAACGTGTACTCCATCTACGGGATTCAGTACAAACCAGGTTTTGACGGCGCTGTAAGTATTAAAATTCGCGTGGATGCGTTCTTTAAAACCTCAATTGACATACCTTGATCCACCAGTACATTAGCTGGATTTCGGACGGCAAGGTTGCATGGACTCTCCGTCAAGGGGGCGTTGCCGCGGATCCTGTCGTTGAAATCGGGCCCCGTCCTATTCCTCAAGAGCCGATGGTCAGTCCCTAACTCAATATCGTCCACGGGACGGCGACACGGTCCGGTACATGCTAACAGTGAACGACAATTAGTACATTATTGTGAACTTGGGCATATCTTCAAACTTCGGATACGTCGACCTTGACCACTTAACGTTTCCGACGGCTATGAAAATAGACTGGATCCGCGTATATCAGGACCCGAAGAACATCAACATCGGCTGCAATCCCCCGAACTTCCCTACGGCCGCGTATATCAACAAGTAGGGGAGGTTCAACCTACTGTCGCATTCATATCTAACTCGAATTTCTACAGGTATATCGAAGCTTACACGAACCCGAACCTCACGACATGGCACGACGACTTCAAGCAACCCATCCCCAAGAACAGTTTCCTAGGCCAGTGTTGACTACCGCATTTTCTTCCCATTCGTAACTTTGCCCGTTTGGATCTATAAATATAACAATTCGAGAAGGATAGCACTGATTGCTTTGGAGACTGCGTCCCCAAGCCATATCAGGTTACTAACACTGTCTATCATCGCCACCCCCCTTGATTGTTCGTTCCATTAATCATACCTACCGCACACGCGTCACCGGACTTCTACCGCTTATTGACCACCACTTCCCCCCATTCTTAGTACCCTTCGGCGATACCACGCCATACTACTCTACATTATTCTGTTACCTGATCGTTGCCTCTGTACGGCCCTGGCTCTGATATCATTTGGCATATCCATACTCTACTCGGGTGTGTATCGAGCATCTATAACTTGAAGGAGGGGTCCGCCTCCGGCGGTATACACGATGCCGGTTACTTCGAGATAGATAACGGCGAATCCAAGACTACAAATGGAGGGATCCATCGGCTCGGGGCTGGTGCATGTGCGACAACGGGGACTGCACTTTCCTTGGGCGACGGACCGTCAAATATTTCTACCCCGAGCGCATAAGTCCTATAGAAATGAGGCGCATCTCCGGACGACAACACGCTGAGGCTGAGCTGGACAGTAAACCGCTGCCCGCTCGCGAACAACGCATGGAACTGCTTCGACGCGAGACCCGAGGCGAAGTACCACGAGGAGACATGGTCGGGGTGGTTTTGGTTATGCCTCACGGCGATGGTACGCTGGGGCTTGGCGGAAAAGACGGTATCTGGGGAGTCGGGGCCCGCCAGGTGCGTGGAAACAGCGACCCTCAGCCAGCGACTCCTCGTCCCTTCCTCGCAGCCGCACGCCCCGAACTCGATACGGATCCCACGATCGCCCTTGCTGACGATAAAGCCACGCCTCCGAGGGTAATCTAGGTCAAAGGCTGTATCGTGCCAGATGGGAGACACGGCGAAGCCCTCCTTCGCTAGAAGTGACTCGCACCATCCGGTCAGGAGGACGTTGAAGGGGCGTTCGCTTTGGGTGAGTGCCGTGTAGACTTCGCCGTAAGCAGGAAAGGCCTGTGCAAGGGCTCGCGACGGGCGGTGTGGTATGTAAAGCTCTTGTAGGCGGATGTTTTCCCGGTGGGCGTTCACAAAGCCCTGCGACAGGCGCGTTGTGCGGAAGTACAGCTCCCCAAGGAGGAACCCGCCCTCTGCGCCGAGATTTCTGCCGCCGAGGTCTTCGGAGCTAATGGTCATAGTAGGCGGGAGGTGTGCGCCGACGAAGAACTCATTGGATGTATGCTCTTGGTTGCGCATGATCAATGCCACCATGCGCCCCTCGGTGTCCTGGCAAGCCAGAATGGCTAAGTGGATGAGGATGTCTGAGTGACTGGGCTTGACTGCTAGCGCTGGGACCATCATGCGAATGCCGTGAGACGTCACCGTGTAGTCCGAGAGGGGACAGCTGAGCCTGAGCTGTTCGAGGAAGGCGTGTCGAGGGAGCACAGACGTCTTGGAGGACGACGCGAAGTCGCGTGGAGAGAGCGCGAATAAGTTCCGCACATATGACGCGTCCCACATAGACCGAACTGGCTCCTCCCAGAAGTGCGTGACATCAGGGGACATGTCGTCGACGAGTTCGACATTGTCGCGCAAGGCAAGACCCCAGACAAAGAGACTCTGATCGGAGGTCTGCTTCAGGACCTCTTCCTGCAAGCGGATAAAGGCAAATCGTCCTTCGCCATATATCGCAGGTAGGTGAACGCCGAGGATCCCCATCAACGAATACGCCTCGTCCTCTTCCCGTGTAGTCTGTCGTTGCGACGCCCAAGACAGACGTTTCGCAACGCTGACCGAGTCCAAGGATGCCTCATGGGTGAGGATGGCGTGGTCGATCCCGGTTACTTGCTCGATGACCGCCGCCAGCATTGCCTTTGTACCGAGCACGCACCAGCCCTTCGAAAGAAAGACGAGGACGCCGGGGGCGATCAGTTCTTGAAGGGTCCAGCCTCGTGAGAACCAGCGGCTTTGGCGAAACTGCGAGCCCAGTGCCCGTGGGTCGTCTTCGTCGTCCACGTCATGAAGGTAGGCGTAGCACACCTTTGCGTGCTGGTACCAGTTGAACATTGAGTTTATGGCTTCGGACAGCTCCGAACTGCTGGACTTGTCAATGCAGCACGAGTCCACCCAGATGCTGTCAAAGCCGTGTTCGCGCGCGATCACGCAACACTGCCTGATCTTCTCGGACAGCTTCTGAGGGATAGCGTCCTTCTTCCGTTTGGCAGGCCATGGCTTGAAGCGGTTGGACAGTTTGAGGATCTTCTTGACGTCCTCGAAGGACTGCTCAGGGGGCCCCTCGCCAACTTTCGTCCAGACGTGAGAGAGGATGGCGTAGGAGACGTGTCGTGGTTCGTCGACCCATCGGAACTCTGCGGTTCTGGTGTCTAGGAGACGCATTCACAATCGCACGTCTGGGAGGAGACCTGTTAGTTTCGGAGGAAGGTCACACAACACGGGTCTGGACATACAGAACGCGCGATAGTGTGCAAACGCTAGTAGCGGGCAGCCGGCGGGCGGTGCGAGTTTGAACTGGAACAAACGATGCTACAATCTGTAGCCTGAGTGACTGTTCAAGTTGCTGATGATTGAAGAGAATGCTCAGTCTCCCTTTTCGCACGAGACACGAGAAATACATACTTGCTTATATGCGTTAATTCGATGTCCTGGATGGACAAGAACGGCAGGGAGTAGACGATGGAGGCCCAGAGACAAGAAGGCCTGCCGAGCTGGCAGTCCGGCGCCAGTCGGGTGTATGCGTATTCATTGCACTGCCCCCGGTGCTTCTTGATGCATTGATAGTTCGTGGAAGGCAGTCGAATGGCCACTGGGCTCCACTGGACTTGGAGTGAGTTCAAATGCACGATTCTTCTGCGCGATAGGGCTGCTGGCAGCATAGGTTGAGCCCGTGGAATCGCGACAACATCGAATTTTAAACGGAAGCGTAATACATATACACGGCGTCAATGATACGTACGACCCCAACTTGAAGTCGGAACGCGCGTCCAAGTTCAGACCTCCATCCGACCCGTTCTGAAGCTCGCGCGAGCACGCTAGATCACGCAATGCCGAAGAACTGGAGGTATTGCTGTTCGAAGAGGGGGACAGTGTGGCCGACGCCTTGGGCGAGGATCGCCTGGAAGTCCGGGCCAAAGGTCGCGTTCGAGTAGCCCGCAGGGAGAAATGGCTCGGACACGTTCGAGAGCGGCGTGCTCGGGTACCCGAAGACGGTCGTCCACTGCTTGATCTCCTCGAAGAAGTTCTGCGGGAACAGCGTCGTGTCCCTGCAACGCACGCAGGCGATCAGTACCCTGGTCCACGTCCATCGTAATGCCCGATGTAGGGCCCTTCAAGAAAAGCAAGTACTTGTACTCACGCAGTACCATGCCAGACCTGCATCTTCGGACGCGCCCCGCTAAACCCCGGGAACGCGTTGAACACCCGCTGCGCCCACTGCTGGCCAGTCAAGATGAGCTCGCCCTCCGCGCACTGCTCGTTCCACGAGTCGTCCGGCTGGCCGGGGAGCGCGAAGCAGCCGAACGCGACGCCCGAGTCGACGACCCCGGCGCGGAAGACGTCCGGGTACACGCCCGCGAGGACGCTCGTCATCATCGCGCCCGAGGACGTGCCCGCGGCGAAGACGCGCGCGGGGTCGACGCCCCAGTTGGAGACGGCGAAGCGCGCGGCGGACGCGATGCCCAGGGAGTCACCGCCGCTGTTGTGCGTGAGCGTCGCGGTCGAGGAGACGTCCCAGCATGTGCCAGGGTGGGGCTAGGTATAGGAGAGAATGGAATGAGAGTCTTCCGGAATGGACGCTATCAAAGGGTAGAGACTCACGGAAGAGGGGAAGAGGACGACGAAGCCGTGCGTCTCGGCGAGGGAGGCGAACTTGGAGCCTGAGAAGTATATCTGTGCGGTCCCCGTGCAGACTATGGGGCACCGCGTCAGGCCCGCTCATATAGGAATACAATTGAGAAGACTTACAGTGGCTTGCAACGATGAGGGGAGGCTTGGCCACGACCTTGGCGGGCTTGTAGACGAACATGAGGACATTGTTCGGGTTAGGACCGAAGTTGGTGATCTGGGTGAGCGTCGACGCGGGGATGGCGGCGAGGCTGGCGGGCGCAGAGATCGTTGGCGCCGCAGCCGCAGTACCAGCACAGATGAGCTGGAGCAGAGGAAGGGTGATCGCCCTTAGCGCGTACGAGAACATCCTAGGATGAATGCGTTGTCTTTGTCCGTCTGGCCGCGTCCTTATATACATGTCGGAATTAATGGCCAGGGCAGGCTTGGCGGCGCATCTGACCACAAGTGACCCTCCCATGAGTAGGAAGGGATGGAAACGGACGACATCTCACTCCGCTCCGAGGAAAGAAGGAATGCCCAGACCCTGTACTTGGAAGTCTAAGTTTAACCGTGGACAAACCGTGAAAAATAGACTCACTTCCACGCGTACCACTTCTCGAGCCCGGACACCAGATAATGTTTTTAGGTTCTGTCCACCTTCCGCCAGGGGGGTGATTCCCGCCGAAGTTGGCTCCTCGATTCAGACCAACGCTTTCAGAGATGTATCACAATCAGAGAACTAACATACATAATACGTCTGGAGTAGTATTCTCACCCGAGCTGCCCTTCGCCTAAACATTCTGATTCGGAAATGGCTTGCTCACGCCTCAGGACGGAGGACTTGCGGTGGCAATTACTTGCACAAGCTACCTGCCATGTGATGGAGACCCGGGCCCTATACAGGTCACCGGTCGTGACCTTCACAGCGTTCATGACCTCCGCCGACAGTTTTTAGTTGCGTACCCCAGGTCCCTGTCCATGGATAGTGCGGGGTAAGGTGACGGGTTCTTCGGAAGCTTTCTCCTGTTGCGAAATGCCGTCCTTGTTAGGCTGAAGCGGTATTGAGAAAGACTGCAGGAACTTCCGTCAGCATGTCGAAGTCGTCAATGACCCCTACGAATTGGCTAAGTGCAATTGTGCAGAGGGCCCGCTGAGGGCAGTTGAGCACTGTACGCTTACCAGATGTTTTACCTATGGAAGGTCAACAAACCTCCAGCGGGGCCGCAGTCAAGTGGGAATTGATGGCGGGCGATGCATCGGTGCTTCTGGAGAAAATGATGCTGTGAAATCAAGGATGAAATAATGACAGAGTGAAGGAAAGCACCTCGTATCGGTCTGCTGATCCGCCAGGCAGTCCGATTCGTTCGGGACTATGGTTGTCTACGGACTATACGTACTTATACGGCATCGAACAGCATCGACGTTGCGTTGATGGAGGTTGACAGTTGGGATATCGCAGATCCGTAACGGAGTAGGCGATCAAACTGTTTCTTTGTTAGCTGACCGAAGATCGCGCATATATATGGCAATACGACATCCGTTCATGAGACGGCCACGCTAGCCGCGCGTGGAAGTGAGCGGCTGTTCTGGGCTTCGAGCTCGGCAAAATCGGACATGATCTTGCCTTGAGGTTGAAAGCCGGTTGTGGGGCCCCGTGTTATGAGTACGCAGCGCTTTGGCGACGGCCATTTTTGCCCGCGGACGGGCCTGAATATATCACAAATGCCGAAGAGACAGGCTTAAGTAGCACCATGCAATGGTGTCTTGCGCACCTGAAATCGGATGCATTGGCAACCATGGCGGCTCCGAAGACGGTTGTGGTCGTATCGATTAATGGAGAGGTACGGATTCAGGTAGCTCAGGTGGCCTGCCATGCAGCACGCGAGCTTGAGCCCGACAGCCTTAGCATTGTGTTTGCGCTATCAACATCGAAAGTGGGGTCTTTCACATTCAGCCTTCTCGGATGCTGGCTGCATCCAAAGGGTTGTTAGTACCGGGTGACATCGGTTGGTAGAGTACCTACCGGATCTCCTTTACAGATTTCTATTTCTACCCATCACTCTAGATAAATATGTACTCCGTAGGCGATCTCCGGATAGCAATAGGGAACTCTAGGGAATGCCTTCGAGCGTGGCAGAAGTAGTCCCTCACCCGCCGCTAAAGAACTGTAGCGCACACAGTGAGCTTTCGGGAGGAAGAGACTGCGAAAACAGAGCGGATGATATTTAAACCATCATCTTCAGCAAGAAGCTAGTAACAGAGAACGAATGAAAGACCGACTGAGAATCAGATGGTTGAAATTGGCCGGCATATAGATAGTGGGCCGAAGTACGAAGTAAATCGCGGGCATCGTGACGTCGAAAACTCATTCAGACTGGGTGGCTTCAGGGCGAGTGGCGTCAATGTTGAACTGGACGTTCTTGCGGTACTTGGTGACGAGGTCGGCAGCGGTCTTCACGTGCGCATCAGCCTGGATGATCTCCTGAGGATGAACAGTGGCGTTAAGACATGTCAGATCGGCAACAAGAGAAGCGAGAACTGTCGGTAGTCGGTAAACGAACGCGAGAAGAACACACCTCAAGGCAACGGTTGAGCTCGATGATTGCCTCGGTGCATTTGTCCTGGAGACGCGAAGGAATCAGAGGGATCGCGATGGACGGGTGAGACAAAGAAAACATACAGCGTTCTTGATAATGCGCTGTATGAGGACATTCTGGCGTTCGGCATGGGGGTTCTCCATGTTGTGGTCTCACGTTGGAACAGCGCCGGGGTTGGTCGTGCGTCGGGAGTCGGGAGATGGCGTCGGGGGAGTGTCGGGAGATGGTTGAGTCTGACGTGCCAAGCCCAAGGTCTTTGAGCGCCTATCAATGGTCCCTTGTCTGGAACGCGTCCATTAATAGATAGATGATCGGCCGCAGCCGGCGTTTCCGCGAACCTGCGGACCGCCGTAAGCACTCCCGTAAGCGTAAGTACTTCTTGCTCTGAGCCCCCCTCGTCTGAAGATTCGCTTCAACCGACCGACTTGCTAACATGCAGAACTGGCGGACTGCTGAGGCAGATACTAGCCGCTGCTCTCCTCTCTTGCGATGCAGAATCTTGGGAACTGGTGGAGGCGGTTGTCACGAACAACGAGGGGACATCGTTCGGTGGAGCAGTTGACGTCAGGGGTAAATGAGGGTGCACACCGGACGGTGCGCGCAAGAGAGGACAGCCACTGCACGCGAAACTAGATTCTGTTCGCTACCGTCCCTCAAAATGTCCATCTCCACGTCCCTCGCTTCAGACGCTTTCCCTCTGCTTCTCCACGTCGCCGCCCCCGACGACCCTACCCCCTCCTCCCCTCCTCCACCGCGGCCACCATGGTCGCCTTCTTCAAGAACGACTCGGTGCCTTACCGACCTCTGTTCTCTCCCCCACGCTCGCTCTCGTCCAAACTCTTTGCTCTCCTTGGCCTCTTCTCCATCGTTTCTCTCGCAACCTATCTCTTGCCCTCACACTATAAGCCCAACTTCCCTTCGCTCCGCCTACCATCTGGTCGCCAGCGTGGAACATGCTCACCTCAGTCGTGGTCCGCTGGCCAGTGGGTGTCCAAGCCACCACCAACGACGAACACCAACTTCACGAAGCCGGAAGACGCGTACGAGTTCCTCGGCTTGGAGGGATGCGCGAGTTCGCGCGAGCACTGGTGGCACCTCGCTGCGGATAAGCCGGAGCTATACGATCGCTTCCCCGGCGTCGCGTCATGGAGATGGTCACCGTCGGACGACTGCGCAGTGCGCGAGCTAGATCCCTCAGCGATCGTGAAGGACCTCGTCGAGCGGGGCGGCTGGCTCCTCATCGGTGGTAAGTGCAATTCATTCATTGTATCATGTGCAGCAACAGCTGTCAAGGTTATGACTTCGTCCGTTCTCTGGGCCTGAGTGTGCTGGGTCAGGTGGCATGCCCCGATTTTCATCCCGGATCGATGGCGCAAGTGAATGCAAGCATTAGCTGCGGAAGACGGTGGCACCTACACCTTCGCCACCGCAGTCGCGTTCTCCACACTTCTTGACCGCGCAAGCGTCCATCGGAGAATGCGATGTAAAAATAGAGCTGACTTTTCCACCGGCGCCGTCTAGATTCCGTAACGGAGAACCACTTCTTCTCGTTGTCGTGTCTGCTCTACGCGCACGTCCGCGCGACCCCAGATTACAACGAGAACCCGTACTACGGTCGCGACCACCCACAAAACCTATACCTCAAGCGCTCGTCCCCCCTCGTCTCGTCGATCAAGTTCCCGCCCGGGTTTGACATCGACAAGACGCCGCTGGTCACCTTCCGCCGGATCGACCTCCTCATGGAGCAGGCGCAGCTCGACCACCTCTACCACGCGCTCCACCCGGACTCCAAGTACGCCAGCGCGAACGCGAGCCTCTTCAGCGACGAGGCGACGTGGACCCTCGCGCCCGCGGAGTACGTCAAGCTCTTCACCGCGCCGCTGCCGGAGCGCAACTACGCGACGATGGTCGTCAGCACGGGCGGCCACTGGACGACGTCGCTCTTCGGCGCGCTCCGCGACGCGGACATGCCCAAGGACGGCATCCAGAACGTGCTCGACTTCTTTGGCGAGGCGATGGAGGCGTGGGCGCGCCAGGTGCAGACGCTCCTCGACGACGCCGTGCGTGAGGAGGGGGAGCGCTGGCGCATGCAGCTCGGGCGGATTGGGGGCGGGCGGAGGCCCGCGCGCCAGGTCGTCGTCCGCGCGTACCTCCCCGGCCACGAGGACTGCCACGACTACAGGGCGCCGATCGCGAAGTACAAGAAGGGCCGCTGGGGGTGGTACAATTGGAATCAGATCGGCGATTTCAACGAGGCGTTCAAGGTACGTCGTTCACAGTCCGGTTTCGGCTTTGGGGGTGGGGTGGGGTGACCTGATTGTCTGTTTGCTGACGGGCGGATGGATGGACGTGTTTATTCTCGCAGGCGGTCCTCGAGTCGCGGAAATACCCCGATATCCACTTCCTCCCAATCGACAGGCCCGCGCTCCTCCGGCCCGACGCTCACGCTACCGGCGACTGCCTACACATCATGTCCGGGGCTGGCGTGCTGGAGGGCTGGACGCACTACATCTGGCACTACGTCACTCGCGAGCTCCCGGGGCGGGTTCGGTGACCAGCGATTAGTTGCGATTTCAGGTACTGACGCCACAAGAACTGCACAAGGGACGCATTCTCTAAGCCCCGGCTGGAGAATCTGGAAAAGGGCTGCGAAACCACGTCCTACGACGTGCGCGTGGCGCTCGTCAGTTTCCTTGTCTGTCAACCTCGTCACCCCCGACATATGCTCGGAACCCATGCTCAGAACCCATTGCGACACTCGTGGCGCGGATATCATCCCGATCTCCCCCCATATATACCTATGTATGTAGGCCGATCTATCCTCCCCAGCGCGCATACCCGCATTGTTTTACCTCACCTCACCGCGTGACTACCACTCGGACTGTCCCCGTCCTCCTCCCATCGTCTAGCATATCTCGACATGCTCTCTACACTCTACATCGCCATCGCCATCATACGACTCGCTACTCGTCTCTCATCCGCGCCGCTGACACAAGCAAAGATCTGGGCTCCCATAGATTACGTACACGCTTACGGCTCTCTTCAAACGCTAGGGACACTTGTTTCGTAATAACCTTCCCTGATACCGTACTTTACCATCTTTTCTGCGTTTGCGAGGAGACCCGCATGTGTACTATCCAGGACCTGCTATCGAGGATTTCATGACCCGTGAATGCTCGTTGCTGGGCGTTTCGCTCCGGTTCTGTTCGACAATCGCCTCCTCTCCCTGCAGGGTAGAGAGAAAATAGGGCAAAGGTACCGGTACGTAGTATAACAGTGACTGTATGCGGCTGACAGGACCTCAGCTTGTTGATGCCATGGGCAATGCCCGTTAAATGCTTTGTACTTGTTTGTCGCGCGGCGCCTAGTTGGACATATAGTGACCCCCAGCACCTGGCCAGTTCTTGTTCTGAGTTCCTCTGTGGTCTCTCATAGCGCATGTAATCATCCGTTGCACCCGGTACGTACTCTCTGGTAGTTTTATATACCCGCCTTCCGTGAAAAATGTCGTACTGAATTGTCTGTTACGTTCTTTTCTCTCACAGGTTGGAGACCCTTGCAGCGACCGTGGTGGGCAAATTGGCCCGGGACCATCATTGTGGGTCAGCCTGTCGGGCCGGCAGGCATCGGTCCACCTTCAAGATGTCCACAAAAGTGGGGTTTCTATCCTCGTGGAGATGTCGAGTGATGCTGCTCCGGATTTTCCGACAGCCAGCGCGCCGAATGTGGTCGATCCGGATGCCTCGTGATGCCGACGCAGAAGTTCGTCTTTGCCACAAGCGCACGAACGAGCCACAGTGACACCTCACGATTGACTTGTCGTTAACAACGTATCGGCATGGTGAGTGAGTCCTGATAGCTTGCGCACCGTTCTGCATATGACGCCGCTGGGGTTACTAGAGCGTTGGCTTCGATGCATGACTTGAGGGTCGATGTATGTGCCTTCATTATGCCTTTGGAGCGGTGGGGATGCTAGCAGACCCTTGTGCCAGTCTTGGTCTCACCATGTGCTCGTGAACCTGGGATCGGCTGTGGTGGAGTCTTTTCTTTTTTTGAAGGTGGGCAGGTCTTCATCGTATGCAGTCTTTGTCAGACTGTTTCTCATTGTCTATCGATAAGCGAAGCCGATGTTCCGCTCTGCGACCATTATTGACCTGCATGGGAGTTGATGACTGCTGTTGTGTCATTCGAAGTCGTCTCATATGCTTTATGGCCCACCGGTACGAAAATTTCAATTGCGACTTCTAAATCCCCACGACGGGCAAGGCCCTGTGTTTCATTCAGGGAAATCTAGGAGAAATCTTTAGGCCACTTAACGTGTCTTTCGAATTCCTCTCGCCCCTTTGTTGTCCCCCTTGTCTTCTTGGAAATGCTACGGACATATTAAGTGGCACAAACATTTCGCAAGAGTTTCCCTGCTTGGACCATCGGGCCTTGCCCGCCATGCCCTCTACCATATTTCAGCTCTGACGGCGTGCTCTGTTCATGTGGTACAACAGGTTTCACGCCTCAAAGCATATATGGCAAACTAACGCCTTGCTTTCCCCTCTTGTCCTCTGCAACATCCGCAGAATCGAGTTGCGATGTTTCCTTCAGAAATAGAGGATTTTTGGGGGCACTCGGTCTGACAAAACGGCATGCGAAGGGCTGATGAGGAAGTATCTGGCGTATGATTTCCGCTGTCCGGCCGTCAGGGAGTCTATTGACATGCTTATATTCCTATCAGTGTGGTTTAACGCGCCAACACTGGGTCCCGGTGACTGCCGTCCTCACATATGTATATAAGGGACGGGAACGCGGTACACGAGAAGGCATCGCGTTCCCCTCATCAACATACCGGTCAGTTCGTAGTCTGTCCCTTCCCATTCCCCGTAGCACGAGTCCCGCCGCCGCCGCCGCCGATGCACAACCATCCGCTCAGGCCCGGGGCACAGTCTTCGTCACGTTGCCCGTTGCCCGCTATAACCGCCCAAGTTCGCCGCCGATCCGAGACGTGGATCCAGAGGCATTTCCGACTTTAGTCGATGGAGGCGGGAATGGTCCGAGTTAGGGTGAGGGCGCGAGTCGGTTCGCGTCGAACGGTGAGTCAGTGCTCCCCGGGACCTCGATTTTGCGAGGCGTCAGCCACGGTATTGGGCTGCCCTCACCGCCTATGGCGCCTGCTACTACGGGACTTGGAGTCGTTGCGACGCAAACCGCTGGACAGGTAGAACAGTCCGGAGGGGACGGGAAGCAAAAGGGGAATCAATGGAGAGGGAGCTGTAAGCTGGCTGGATTATTGAAGCTATTCCCCAGTAGGACTGCCTCTTCGTGAGGCGTATCTATACATTCTTAGTTTGAGTCTGTCTGTCTTCTGTGGACTACTGCACCCACACATATGATACTGTAGCTTCCTAGGTCTCATTCGCTCTCTCATGTATACCGAATCGCATAGACCATTTTGGACGTGCTTGTGGCTGTCGGACAAACAGTCCCACCATCATGTGATCAACGCGTTACTGTACAGACGCGCTTCCAACGCGATCCCCGGCATTGTCAGGACCAGGTCTCAGCCTCGATCACCCACCCACACGGCCGCCTCCTACCTCTACGTGTCTTTCTCATCTATCAGGTGTCTCTTGGGATGCCTGAAAACGTCTTTTCCGGGGTATTCTACTGTGTATCAGACACCCTTCCCACCGAAAAGCACGACCAACTCTCCGACGTCCTCGACACCCGCGGAGGTACCGCCGTTTCTGTTACTGACCCCCGGCTGACCCATTTCATTACTGCCTCCATACCACTTGAGGAGTTCGTCGAAACTCCTCCAGAAGAAGCCCACATTGTCACCCCTTTCTGGGTCGAACGCTCAGCCATCCTGGAGTCTCCTCAGGACCCCGAGTACTACTCTGCCGACCCCGCGTTCCTTTTCTCCGGCATCGTCGCCGCTGCGACTGACCTCTCCAAATCCGATTGTGAGCTCATCTCCGCCGCCGTCACCGCCCTCGGCGGCCAGTGGCGGACCGCCCTCACGCGCGATGTCACCCACCTCTTTGCGCTCGCCCCCGGGAGCGCAAAGTACGAGACCGCGATGCACTACCGCGAGAAGTCGGGCATCCGCACCCTCGTCCCGCACTGGTTCGACGACACGGTCCGCCTCGGCATCCGCGACCTCCCGACGCACAACTACGAGTGGCCGGAGCCACGCGTCTTCCAGCAGCGGCCGGAGGGGAGGACGACGGAGGAGGACGAGGAGTACGAGCCGCCACTGGAGCGCACGGTGCTGTACGACACGGCGTCGTTGGACAACGAGGAACAAAGGAAGGTGCGGCCTGCAACTCGGGATGTGTGGAGGGGCAAGAAGCTGCTGCTCGGGCTGTCGCTCGATCTGTCAGACCATCAGAGGAAGGCACTGTCGGCGGATATTCGGCGGCAGGGCGGAGAGGTCGTCGAGCTGTCCTCGTCAAAGCCGTCGAAGACGCAAGACCAGGTACGGGAGGAGCTGGCGAAGCTGGACGAGGCGGACATCTTTGTTACGCGATTTAGGACGGGGTCGGCATATGCCAAGGTGAGCTTTTGAGTGAACGTGTACGCGCTGTCTCCGTCTCCCTAACGCATGCAATCGAAGGCGTACCGGCTGAAGAAGACAATTGGTACCCTGGCGTGGTTGTGGTATGTGCGCGCGACAGGCACACTCACGCGACCGGCCGATCAGCTCTTGCATTACCCTATCCCAGACAAACCCGCGGATGGCTTTGATCAAGAGGTGCGCCATTGCAGACCGTTAGCTTATCATTCCTTTATGCTAAATTCTCTCTGAATTGGAGGTCGTAACCGTCACAAACTACACGGGCAAAGACCGCGAATACCTCAAGAAACTCATCATCCTTATGGGCGGCGAGTTCACCGCGTCCATGTCTGCAGAGACTAACACTATTGTCGTTGCTGCCTAGTACGTCCGCGTCCCCCACAACCCCCGTGCGCTTTATGTCACTGTATGCTAATGGTAAAACAGCCTGCAGGGCACAAAGACGGACAAAGCGACGTCCTGGTCCATCCCGATCGTGAACCACACGTGGGTCGAGGACTGCTTCGTGCAGTGGCGGCGCCTCACGCCCGCGCGCGACAAGTACATCGTCTTCCCGCCCGGGGTCGACTTCAGCGCGGTCCTCGCGGAGCGCGGTATCGGGCGCATCACGTGGGAGCCCGGCGAGCTCGAGGAGATGCAGCGCGCCGCGGAGGCTGACGACGACGGCGACGTCGAGATGCACGGGGAGGGGGAGGGGCCGAGGACGCCGAAGCGGACCACGAGGAAGAAGAGCAAGAGCGCGAGCGCGAGCCCGGCGAAGGCGCGGAAGAAGCGGCGGATCGAGGCGGAAGAGCAAGACGAGGAGACGGAAGAAGAAGAGGAGGAGGAGGCGCAGGCTCTGCGTGGGACGGCGCAGAGCGCGCGCGAGGTCGAGATGGCTGTCGCGATGGACGAAGAGGAGGGAGAGGGCGAGGTCAGCTTGGGTGCGGAGATGGACGTCGATGCGGACTTCTCGAAGGTCTTGAAGGGCAAAGTCAACGGCGCGCATAAAGCACGGGAAGAGCAGATGGATCTCGACGTCGAGGAGGACGAGGACGAGGAAGCTGGGCCGAGCGAGACACCGACTAAGAAGGGCCCACCCTCGAAGCGCGCGCCACGCGAGAAGGAGGCTCCCGTGGCGGAGGTCCCCGCGAAGAAGCGTCTCGTGCGTCGGTATACCCCGCGGAAGGCGGACGATGAGGCGGAGGAGGAAGAGGATGCGGAGCCCGCGCGCGACGCCGTGACGACCCCGTCGCCCGTGAAGCGCCCCGCGAGAACCTACGGGAGCGCGAAGACAAAACATACACCGCGCGGAGGCAAAGACGCGCAGAGCGAACTACCGTCTGCTACCAAGAAACCGCAGAACACGCGACGCAAGGCCGCGCCCGTGGAAGAAGACGTCGAAATGGCGGAGTCGTCCACCGAGGAGGAAGCGTCCCCACCCAAGTCCAAGGCGAAAGCAAAGGAAGACAAGAAGGCGGCTAGCACGCGCGGTGCAAAGGCTAAGGAGAAGGAGAAGGAGAAAGAGAAAGAGAAAGCCGCAGCACAACCAGCGAAGCGTAAGACCACCGAGTTGCCCAGTAGCGAGTCGGACTCAGACTCGATCGATGAGGAGGAGCGCTCGATCCTCACCGACCTCCTCCCGAACCGCAAAGGCAAAACGCGCGCGAGTGCCGCGTCCCCGACGAAGGCCGCCCCCAAGCGGCTCGACTCGGACTCGGTCGCCGTTCGCACGGTCGCGGACGCGCACGGCTCGCCGCCAACAAAGCCGAACGGGGCCAGCAAGGTGAGCCCGCTGAAGGTCGGACCCCCGAAGAAGGCCGCGAAGAGCGCCGCTCCTCCCCCGCCCGCCGATGAGGAAGACGAGCCTGAAGCATTGCCATCGCCTACGAAGGGCGGCAGGGCGAAGAAGCCCGCACGCGCCGAGTCGGATCGTTCCACCCCGCCCCCACCCGCCGCGAAACCGAGGACAGCGCGCAAGGCAGCGGCGATCGAAAACGCAGAGGCGGAGGCGGGCCCGAGCCGCGCGTCGATGTCGACAACGGGGGCGGGGAGCCCGTCGAAGACGTTGCGCACGCCATCGAAGCGGTCCGCGGCGACGAAGGCGACGAAGCGGCTACACGACGTGATCATGCCCGACGTGGTGTCGTTCCAGAAGGAGATGAAGAAGGGCGCGGTGCGCATGTCGCACGAGGAGGAGGCCTCTGCCGCCGCTGCTGCGAAAGGGAAGACCCGCGCGAAGACGCCTGCGAAGGGGAAGAAGAGGGCGTCGGTCGGGTCGGAGGGCGTGCCGGGCGAGGAGGAGGATGGCGAGGAGGAGCACATGCCGGAGAGGAAGAAGCGGAAGCCCAACGAGGGCGAGGGCGCGTCGGACGCGAAGGGGAAGAAGAGGGCTGGAGGGAGGAAAACGACCGGTGGTGAGTCGGAGGAGCCGGAGGGTCAAGTGCGGCCGCCGGCGAAGAGAGCTGTTGTGGTGGCGGCGACGAGCAACGGGGCGACGGAAGGGAAGAACGTGCGGGTCATGACAACACAGCTCACGCTTTCGGAGGACGTTGTGAGGGTAAGTCGTTTGCTTGTCCTGCCGAGTTTAATGAACTCATGGACCTTTGGGGTTAACAGGGGTTGACGAAGCTCGGTGTCAAGATCGTCACGAAGCCGTCGGAATGCACACATCTGCTCGTCAGGAGTGTCGTACGCACCGAGAAGTTCCTGTGCGCGATGGCTGTTGCGCCTCACGTGTTAAGTGAGAAATGGGCGATCATGTCCGCGGCTAACAAGAAGCTACTTCGTGAGTTCTCGTTTCCTTGAAGAGCTATTCATCATTTGGTGATTGAGCACGAATGACAGCCGAAGCGGATTACGCCATTGAAGACGAATCGACCGAGAACAAGTACGACTTCGTCCTCGCTGACGCCTTGAAGCACGCGAAGAAGAATGCAGGCAAGCTTTTTGGCGGCATGACATTCTACGTGACATCAAAAGTGCCCGTGGATACCAAGCTTTTGAAGAACGTTGTCGGTGCGAATGGCGGACAGGTTCGTTCGATATCTTCGTCATTATCTTCTCTATTCTAACGTGGTGCCAAGGTGTCCACACAAACACCGACGGTCCGTATCCTCGCCGGGCACACCGACCGTTTCGTCATCTCCTGTCCGGAAGACGTCTCCATATGGCGACCGCTCGCACAACACCACAAGATATATACCCAGGAGCTGCTTCTGACCAGCGCACTCAGGCAGGCGATTGATTGGGAGGACACTTCGTATCAGGTCCAGGGCTCCTTTTGATTTGTCTTGCTTTCCCCATTTCTACCCGCCAATGTATTACGCCCGTGCTGACATACAGCTGTTTGAAGTTCAATACTCGTCTATTTCGGTTGAGCGTTGGCTGTTCGTCTGAGAGCGCTGCGTTGAAGAGACGGCTTCCGCTGTCTGAAGCGAGCAGTTGGTGGGAGGAAATCACCACCTTGTCTGACAGGTCGAAACCCTTGATGATGCGGCCTCCGGGCACAGTGATGCGTTGAATAGCATAATTGGAGGTAGAGGGGCATCAAAGGTACTTATGTGAATCTGATACAGTTGCTCTGCCATCTGCTTACTAGCATCGTGCTCTGCCCAATAAGGATTATGGTTTCGAAGACATGAGGACAACGTCAAAAGCAATACCGCCGTTCGGTACTCCTCTGACGGACATAAGAAGACTAACTAATGCCGAAAGATAACCACGCTCCGCGCAGTGATGCGCAGGCTAAGCTCAACTCCACTTTTTCGTTCAGATTTAACCTGTACCAGGCCGATATTGTTGGCTGCGAAGTGATGTCTCGAAGGCGACTATCGTCGATCCCGCCATCTAATGTTGCTTTGCTGCATCTCCCGCGCTCCGAGCCCCGTCGGGAATTTAACTCCCCGAACCCTACATAACCTGAACATCCAGCTCAAACCACATCGGAACGGACTGTTCACTTGGTCAGAGAACCAGGTTTTCGTCATCATAGTTAAGGTATGTCGTCGCAATCACGACGGGCAAGACCCTATGGTTCATGCAGAGAAACTTCGGGGAAATGTTTGGGCTACTTAACGTGTCTTTAGAGTTCCTCTTACTCCTTTGTCGTTTGGAACTGCTATAGACACGTTAGGTGGCACGAACATTTCTCCAGGATTCTATCGCTTGGAACATGGGGTCATGCCCGCCGTGAATGTCGATGGATCGGCGGCACCTTGACGGGACTTTTTGTCGAAGTTCAAACACTGCTGATGCGTTGTGTCACCAGACTATTGTGAGGTACTAATACACCGTGAGAACCATGACCTTGTTGACAACTTGCATCAGGATGCCTTAGAGGGAGCATTTCAGCCAAGTGGCAGCTATCATCCCTTTCGCTTGGAAAAAATCGCAGAACAACTCAGCAACGACGTTATTCCTCTTGTCTTGCGTCCTGCCGCCATCTCTCAGTAACCCTCCCTCCGGGACTGAGCTATGCGATTGGCCTTCTATCATAGAAAGCAATCACACTGCTTCCTTCATCGAAGCATGTCAATGTGGTTCGAGCGTCTCGCCCGAGTCCGCGTGCTCCCCTATTGTTGGTGAAAATTTTTACCATGAAGTGCAGGGGAATGAACTTCATCTCTTGACCCCCACATACAACGCTCGGATCCCCCACCCCCCTCTCTAGGCAGGCAGGATCCCTTCCCCTTTCTACTTGTTTTTCATACTGAACGCAGCGATTTGCAGTCCACTCTACGGCTCTGGTCTAGCGTCTGGGGTGGAAACCGCTTGGTTGGGGAGGATTGGCAAGCAACCAGGCCGAACAAGATCAAACGTACGCTTACCCGGTCAATTCTGACAGGATACTGGTGTCTGACAGCCGCTCAGCTCCCCATGCGCTTGCTCAACACCAAAACTGGAGAGTTCGCATTGTTCGGAGACCCACGACAAGTCCGCTATGCGATTCTGTCACACGTATGGTCAGTGGACGGACCCGAGCAGACCTATGAAAGGACGCGTCAAATCCTCGCAGACACCCCCGCTGGCACCATCCCACTCTCACGATACTCGGAGAAAATCCAGCGTTTCTGCGAGGTCGCTCTGAAGGATGGCTTTGAGTGGGGCTGGGTCGATTCCTCTTGCATTGACAAGACCAGCTCTTCCGAGCTCTCCGAAGCCATCAACTCGATGTACGATTGGTACCGATATTCCGGGACCTGTTATTCCTTTCTCCATGACCTCCACGACATTGACACCTCCGACTCCACCTTTTGCGAGGAATTCGGCAGTAGCAAGTGGTTCACTCGCGGTTGGACGCTACAAGAACTTCTCGGTCCATCGGTTCTCCTATTCCTTTCCAGCACCTGGCGCGTCATCGGCTCGAAGTACACCCTCGCCTCGATTGTAGAGTCTGTGACGGACATAGATACCTCCGTCCTCACATTCGAGCAGCCTTTGGAAGCTGTCAGCATCGCACGCAAGATGTCATGGGCCGCATCAAGGATGACGACTAGAGTCGAGGACGAGGCCTACTCATTGATGGGAATCTTTGGCGTGACTATCTCCGTATCGTACGGCGAAGGTCGCTACGCCTTTATCCGCCTCCAGGAAGAGATTGTCAAGCACTACCCTGATCAGACGATCTTCGCTTGGGGCCATATCCTCCCCCCTTTTGACTTCACTTTTTCGTCTCCTGGCGCCCTTGAAAAGCTCTCCAACAGCCTCACGGTGCCTCCCTCCCTGAACGAATACTTTCTCGCCTCCGGACCCCGTCATTTCAAAGAGTCGTCGACATTCCGGAGTCTTTCTCGGGACGCATTTGCGGACTTGCTCGGTCTTTCTTCCGAACACACATACCAGGTGTTCACGGCTACTTCCTACGGCATGCACGCATATGTCCCTCTCCTCACGATTCGCCGTGATGACCCCCATGTTAGTCTTCCCACCCACCTTGCGTTGCTCGCTTGCGAAGATCAACACCATGGCTTGCTTGCTCTCCTACTACGTCCACAGCGCCACATAAACGGCCACGACTTCCTCGTGGGGGCAGTTGTCGGGCACACCAATACACTTGTCAGCTCTGATACCCTTCTGCAATCATACTACTATCGGGTTACCTACATTTCTCGTGAGCAGGTTGCCTCCCTGAGCCAGTACATCGAAATGGTCGACCTCTACATCCCCCATCGGCCCCCCTTTACGGCCCAGAAGCTAGAGTTGGAAGAAACCACGCACGCCGCACTCCGCGATTCCCGGGAATTTTTTGAGGTTCGCCTCTCCGGATGGTCTCGGACGCTCCTCGCCCAGTTCGGGTACACAGTCACTCCGGCGACAGACACGAACATTGCCCGCCATGATGGTCGCCTAGTTCTCACTCCCTCTTCGGCATCTACCACGTCTGCCGTCGTGATATCCAACAGTGACGAACATATTACCATCCGCATCGGACGTTGTAACTGCGCGCTGGCTGACTTATACCATTTACTGGCTGTTATGGTGTCGGCGCGGGGCCGATTTAGTCCCCTCAGCGAGAAGCAATTTCAAAGTCAGCACTACGAGAAGGACCACGCTGCGCACATCCAGTCGTGGCAGTTCAGGGGTGGTTTTGCGTCAACGGAGGTTCAGCTCGAGTCCCTCATGCGACCCATAATCACCCTCCGTCTCACGTTCAGCCACGAGACACAAAATCCTACCGGGGTTCCACGCCCGAAAGCGTACAGACTCGGCGTTGAGATATTAGCCCCCATGCCATCCGACTCCCCTCTCTCGGCCTCTCCTGCGCCGAGTCCCATGGAACCCATCCCCATGCAATCGAAACCTACCCTCAGCTACTCCCAGGTAGCGGCATCGCCACCAATTTCGCAGCCCGTCCTTGCGAACCCAGTTCCGCGCGCGCCTGTAGTATCTTCTGTTTGGCCTCCACGCCTGCCGGCGCAAGCGTCAGGTCTCAGGAATTGGATGCTAAACCCCACGTCGCAACCATCAGCTATCCCCCTGCGCACCCCACGTCGCGAGACTTTACAACCACCGCCGATAGCCCAGTCCCATAGTTCGGCGTCGGGAAGGAGCATTGCAACGGATCCGATTAACAGGCGAGCTTCCTCGTTCGTATCCCCACCGCCGATGCAAAGCACACGGAGCGCCCCTTCCGCATACTCGTATGGCCAGCCCCGTCGTCCTTCTGGCCAAGGTCAATACACCAACCCGCCTTCCGAACGTGCCGGCCATCCAGGCCGCTCGGGCTCGCTCTCCCAGACCCGCCAGCACACGACGTCGAGCAGAAGCTCTATGAACGCGGGTGCGCTGCCGCCAGTGTCCTTAAACACCTCGCGTGCGTCGAGCCGCCGGACGTCGATATCAATGGGAACCCAGTCTCCCATCAGCGAGGTTGGAGAACGAACGGATCTGGGCGTGGCAACGGCCGCGGGTCGGCAAAATAGGTCGCTGACCGGCCACCGTCATTCTTCCCTCCAACCTTCTAGCAACAGCCGTAGTCTTCAAGGCGCTGCACGACAAAGCGCTACGAGGTCCTCCACAAATGGCGTACAAGGAAGGGCTCGAGGACGAAATGGGAGTAGCCCGTGGGAAGAAGTTGTGCGCGAGGACGCTTAGTATCCTTATTTGTGTAACAATAATGCACTATAGTATTAGTCCGCCAGTATTGGCTTTAGCTGTAATTCTTATCCTGAATCAATGTCGTAAATCACGCTGGGGCCACAGGAGGGGGGATTGCAAACGGTTAATTTGAGACACATACTTCTACAGCGTCATCCTTATTTGCCAGGCTGATCTTCTTCGTCCGAGTCCTCGTCGTACACAACCTCCAATTTCACCACATTCTGTATCATCTCGGCCCAGCCCAACGCACTCAAATACACGGGGCCCATATCGCTTGCTCCATGCATGTTATAAAATGTGCCCAGAACACGGGCCTCTTTCGCGAATCTAGACCTTTCGAAGTAGGTGGTGCGGTAGTTTTCCTCGATGCCGTAGGTAGCCTTGGGCGTCCATACGTGCCGCCGGTACGTCCACTCTAGGAACGCCTGGAAAGCGCGTTGTGAGTCGTCGCGATTGTACTGCATCTCGGTCCCAGTATTAGCCAAGGCGATGACGCACCGTCTGCCCCATGTCCGCAATCGCTCGTCTTCCGTACGCGTACTCTATGTCCCCGTAGTATACCATGACATGGGGGACCGGCCAGGTTTTCCGCTCTGTTAACGACGAACCGGGCGCCATGCAATTAGATAGATGCGTATACGCGACGAGTAAGGAAGGCACTCACCGTGAGCTGCTTCCAGAGTCAGATTTGCGAGCAAGGGCGGTTCTGGTCTCGCTCCGAGCCCAGATGCCAGCATGTGTGAGGTAGAGGTAGGACGGCCTACGGGCCGGTACTCGGACTCCGACATTTGGTCGTCAGCCATGTGGTATACGGGTAAGACAGAGATGTAGATGTGGACGACTCGAGTGCGGACTCCGGGGACACGAATTCGCTCATATAAGAGCCAGAGAGCCTGTCGCGGCATGCGAAACACTCCGCCGCGTTCGGTGACTCCACTTTCGGCGGCGGTCGTGTCTGCCATTGTTGACGCTGCCTGGGATTTCAATGCACCACGATACTCCCCGCGTAGAACAAACTACAGAGATGTGTACATACCTTCATGTTTTCGAGAGTGCTCGCTTCCAAGAACCAAGATCTCGAGGCACCTGTCCCAGCCATTTTCCTTCTTGGAGTCCGACTTGAGATCGATATGCGCCCATTGTCTGTTGCGAGTACTATGCGCCGGCCTCGCAGAAAAATGGACGGGAGCTACATACTATAGCCTGTAACACTCGGACAATTGGTAAGTTTGATGCGTGCATAGCCTTAAGACTTACGTACCGATACAACGGCTCCGGGCTTCCACTAGCCGGAAAGTCCTCTCGCCGGTCTCTCAAACCTGTCGCACGACGGCGCTCCGGGAGCCCGGATCACAGGATACAGTACCATGGAAGTCCATAATGGCGGGAACGGGGGAAGGAGCCGTCTCCTTGACCGAAGAACATGAGAATTGCATATCACGGTTTTAGTTAAGACTACTCACTCTCACTCGCCTCGGAGCGGACTTCAAGTTCCTCCATGTGATCGTTTGTGATCCGAGTTGAGGAATACAGAAAGCGCCTGCAAGAATCCTTACACTCGTAGAAAGGTGTGCGATCTGCATCATGCATAGTGGGGCACAGACAACGGGACATACCGATTACCTAGCCTCCCATGGGCGATCTTGCAGTTATATGGGATGTCTATGGGTGCTGCGGGTAATTGGGGTGTCTGGCGTTGAGTAGCTTGCTCAGGTTGGAGGGAGCATCAAGAGATTGGCGTGATATAGAGATATGTGCAATCTAGGGAATGGTTGCGGTAACGGCCTCGCTGCTGTGGGATAGACCTTGTTTCGTACGTTCAACAACAATTTACCTCAAAGCCATATATGTATATGTGCTTCTCATAACAGCGAAGACCCGAATTAAACAGCACAACTTGCATGTGGGAGGTTTGTTGCCTGGAGGAAAGTCTACATTGAAGAATGTGAAAACACGAGCCAGGAGATATGTTCTGAAGTACGACATGGAGTCTGGTATATCCATCACGAGCTGTAATGAATTTTAGCGAATGTTCGAACGTGGTTGGGGGAGCTGAGATGAGTACGACTCACAAAAGTGTACGAGACCCGTCACAGAAAAAGCCAGCTCAATCCTCGCAACATTCTGGATCATCTCCGACCATCCGAGACCGCCATGCATGAAGCCAGTGACCCGGCCCCAGTCGTCCTTCCCAATGGTGTAGTCGAACGTCGCGAACAGGACGGCAATTCACGCGAATAGGGAGCACTCACAGTGCAAAATGTCGAACGGCACACCAGGTTCGGGAGGGGGAAGGTCCAGACAAACGACTCGAAAAAGACAAACAGCCGGGGAGGACGATGAATGCAAACAAGCACAAGAAGCACCCTTTGAGGCAGTGCAAAGCGTCTCGAAAACTGGCGCCCGGCGACTGCCAGCTCGGCAAGCGGCCTTCTTGCCTCTCCTCCACGGTCCACCACCTACCACACTTGTCTACCCACGGAATAGAAGTGGGTAATTAGGCTATCTCACATGAGCAGGGCAGAAACTGATCTCTTTTCGATTTGAATGATCAACAGTTCGCACCGCTCGCAGTCCGCTAGTAACGAACGGACTTAGCGCGTTGTGTATGTCCCGACTCGTATTGCATCACGTCTTTTCGAAACTGACCATGGTCCACAGATTGTGTCTAGATATGCGATTTTGAATGTGTCTCCTAGACACCAGAACCGCCGAGTTCCGATGGGTCGACGAGCCACGACACGTCGCTTACGCCGTCCTGGGGGCAGGGGCCCCCCGGGCAGTCCTTCCAGGGCGTCGAGAAGATTTTCAAACCGTACCCGCTTCAAGCTGTGGCCTACAAAATAGATGAGGGATGCTACCCGTTCCAAGCTGTCCGAGAAGATCAGATAGTTTATGACGTGGACGACGAGGACGACCCACGGGCGCTGGGCTCGCAGTTTCGCCGAAGCCGCTGGTTCTCACGAGGCCGGACCCTTCAAGAACTGATCGCCCCCGGCGTCCTCGTCTTTCTTTCGAAGGACTAGCGCGTGCTCGGTACAAAGGCAATGCTGGCGGCGTTCATCGAGCAAGTAACCGGGATCGACCACGCCATCCTCACCCATGAGGCGTCCTTGGACTCGGTCAGCGTTGCGAAACGCCTTTCTTGGGCGTCGCGACGACAGACTACACGGGAAGAGGATGAGGCGTATTCGTTGATGGGGATCCTCGGCGTTCACCTACCGGCGATATATGGCGAAGGACGATTTGCCTTCATCCGCTTGCAGGAAGAGGTCCTGAAGCAGACCTCCGATCAGAGTCTCTTTGTCTGGGGTCTTGCCTTGCGCGACAATGTGGAACTCGTCGACGACATGCACTCTGACGTCACACACTTCTGGGAGGAGCCGAGCCAATCTATGTGGAACGCGTCATATGTGCGGAACTAATTCGCGCTCTCTCCCGTGACTTTGCGTCGTCCTCCAAGACGTCTGCGCTCTCTCGACACGCCTTCCTCGACCAGCTCAGGCTCAGCTGTCCCCTCTCGGACTACATGGTGACGTCTCACGGCATTCGCATGACAGTGCCCGTGCTAGCAGCCAAGTCCTGTCACTTCGACATCCCCATCCACCTAGCACAATGAAGGGCGCATGATCGCGTTGATCGTGCGTAGCCAGGATCGTACATCGAACGTCTCCTGGCATTGGCTTTGGCAGCGGTTTTTCTTATTGTCTTTGGACATCGGCGTCGTAAGTCGCGCTATGCAACAGTACGGGGGGGGATTTAACACACATAGTTGTACATAATAGTTATACAGGATCATCCTTGCTTGCTGAATTACTTCTCTCCGCCGTCCTCGTCCTCGTCCTGGTGCGGATTCTCGTCCGGTAACTCATCGTAAATCAGATCCAGCTTCACCACGTTCTCAATAGAAAAAATGGGGTAGGCGAAAGATGTGACTCCCAAGGTTGCTCTGGCGTAAGAATGTGTCTGGCCTTCGATATCAAGTTGGAACTGCGTTGGCGAAAACGTTAACGCCGCCGGTCCTTTCTGAATTGTTTCAATATTACGGCCGGACGAACAGCTAAGTGGGAAATTTACCATAGCGTGTATACGTGAAAACATCACGACTTGACAATCAACCAAAAGGCCGTGACCCGGAGCTACGGGAAAGAAAACTGAAAAGCATCAACATGGAATTGTGGGTGCATCCGACATCGTGGCATCGGAGTGGGTCACTAGCGGTTCGCGAACACGGCCCGGCAGCGACTAACGCTCGTGCAAACACAATGAAACACATGGCCGAACGTATGCCTCCCGTCCTACTCCCCCCCAACAATCCATCTTTCCACTGTGCCCCTCCCTCTATCCCTTCTGAGTCGCCAAGATGCTCCCTGCCATCGAGATTCGACCATCCCCCACGCACCAACACCCCCTAAGCTACATGAGGATGCCCGGCGGTCTCTTCGAGGATGAATACTTCTGGCGAGACCATCAAACTTGGCTCGCGGAGTCCGGCTATATGCTCCGCCCACGCTATCGAATCGATTGGGAGCCTTCCTGGCTGAATTCTAAGAAGTATTATCCTTTCTGCGAGGACGGGAAGGGTACTTTGGTGTGTCGTGCCAGCTTTGGGGACCGTCTGTCGCTATACTGAGTGCCCTTGAGCGCAACAAAGTCATGGACGCAGTACGCATTTCGGACCAGCGTATTGTCGTCCTCAAGCAGGTCAACAAGTCCTACTGTCCCTTTGAAGAAGAAATAAACCGCATGTTCACCATGTCCGACCCTCTGGCTACTGATCGCCACAACCATGTAGCTCCCGTCTACGATGTCCTCCAGTCGCCCTTAGACAAGGACATCATTTTCTTGGTGATGCCGTACTTTATGCGCATCAACGGAGTCAAGTTTGCCACTGTCGCCGAAGGCGTTGAATGTATCCGTCAATTGTTCGAGGTACACCGTCTGGTCTGTGGCGTGATCTGTGAAGGCTGCGCTCATACACATGCCTATGCTACGGTCCCCAGGGTCTTCAGTTTTTACATAAACACAACCTTGCGCATTGGTACGAGTCCTCCTTTCTAGTACTTCACAGTCATCTCATGAAGGTCGTGCAGTGATATTCACATCAACAATATCATGATGGACCCTGCTCCTCTTTTCTCGGAACCTCCTCACCCCGTCCGTCCACACAAGAGTTACAACTTCAAACGCCAAGTTTCTCAACTCACCCGGACATCGCACCCGACCAAATATTATTTTATCGATTTCGGTCTTTCGTTGCTTTGTCACCCAGCAGACGCCTCACCATTGATCCATATATCCTTCGGAGGCGACAAGACCGTCCCTGAGTATGAGGATCCCCACATCCTACGGGACCCATACAAGATTGACGTCTACTGTCTCGGACACCTGCTTCAGAACCAATTTTTGGACGTGAGTTGGTTCTCCACTGACACGCGCGAGTTGCACTGACCATCACTTCACGGCTGTCGCAGAAGAGTCGTCACTTCGACATCTTGAAGCCCCTCTTGGCTGAGATGACACAACACGATCCGGGCGCAAGGCCTTCCATTGACGAAGCCTTCGCGCAGTTCGAACGGCTGCGCAATTCTCTCACACAGTGGGCTTTACGCTCTCGTGTGGTGTACAAGGGCGAGTCTGGCATCCCCAGGCTCTATCGTGCCTGTCGTCACCTGTTTCGTACTCTCTACTGGATTGCAACGAGCACTCCCGCTCTTCCCACCCCCCCATACTCCTAGTTAAGATCGTGCTGGCACTCCTTATCCTTTGTTATTATGCTGTGATCACTCAAATTGCTTTGCGCCAGCGTGATACCTTTGTTCATTTATGGTTTGAACAGCAAATGTTTCTGACCACGTCAAACACTGTCACTTCGACATCCTGGCGCAATGAAGGGCGCATGATCGCGTTGATCGTGCGTAGCCAGGATCGTACATCGAACGTCTCCTGGTATTGGCTTTGGCAGCGGTTTTTCTTATTGTCTTTGGACATCGGCGTCGTAAGTCGCGCTGTGCAACAGTAGGGGGGAATTCAACACACATAATTGTACATAATAATTATACAGGATCATCCTTGCTTGTCGAACTGCTTCTCTCCGCCGTCCTCGTCCTCGTCCGGATTCTCGTCCGGTAACTCATCATAGATCAGCTCCAGCTTCACCACGTTCTGCATCATCTCGGCCCAGCCCATCCCACTCAGTTTCACGGGCCCGGTGTCGCTCGCGCCGTGTATGTCGTAGAACGTGCCGAGAATGCGAGCTTTCTTCTTGAATCGAGAGTCCCGAAAGTGGTAGGCCTGGTAGGTCTCCTGGACGCCGTAGCGATTCGTCTTGGACGTCCATACGTAATTATGATACAGCCACTCCAGGAACGCCTGGAAAAGCACCATGCCGTGAGTGTGCCGCGAGTGTGCACTAGACGCCAGTACGGGCGGCAGCCAGAGAGACGACGCACCATCTTCCCCGTTGCCGCGATGGCTTGTCTTCCGTACGCGTACTCTATGTCCCCGTAATACACAATGATATGAGGGACCGGCCAGGTGATACGCGCTGTTCACGACAAAGCGGGCGCAAGATATATGTGTCTGTGTACCCGTAAGCAGCAAGGAAGACACGTACCATGAGCTGCTTCAGAAGTCTGGCTACTACTGGAGAGCGAGGGCGGTTCTGGTTTCGCCCCGGACTCGGATCCCGGTGTATGCGGGACAGAGGAAACGGAGTCTGGAGACGGATGCTCAGGCTTCGACGCTTGATCGTTGGGCATGTTCGAGGAAAACTTGATGGTGTACGGGTTGGCGGCGGAGATGCAGACTCGACTGGGGGTTCATATAATCGATTCACGGCGCCTGCCGCAGCATCAACTTCTCTGGGCCGGCAACTTACTTTCGGCGGTCGATTCTGTTAACGCAACCTGCGATTTCGAATTCATTCGTGCTGCGTTCCTCCCTCCTTCCGATAAATCGCGAGGAGCGTACACGCGTGAACTCATTGCACTTCCGAGTCGCAGCTGGCGGCCAAGATCCTGCAGCAACTCCGGATGCAACGTCTTCCATGCATCGTCGGAGGTCCGCTATGACCCTACCCGCATAGCGCTTGGCAGAGAACCGGTCCAAATCACGGTAGACGCGGGGACTCACCCTCAATTGACAATGGTCCGCCACTCGACTCTGGTAATGAGAGACGGTGTCCTATTATCGATCATAGAAGAGGGAAGACAGGTACGCTCTTGGTCAACATACAGAATCCTGAGTGCACCGTCGTCGAGTGATAAACAGTAAGCTTCTATGCATCCTCCTTTTCTGAGAAAGCGACGTACCTTGCACAACATCATCCATCCATTGTTACCACCGACGGCACGAGGCGGACACTCATCCATCACTTTGTGGTCTCCTCCTCAAACTTCACTGTTATGCTAACCAGATTCTGGACCATCTCTGCCCACCCAATGTGTCCGAGAACGATAGAATCCACGTCGTCTTTCCCGTGAACCGCGTTGAAGACGCCGAGAAAAGTCACGGTCTTCAAAAATCTAGAGTATTCAAACTCGGTGTCGAGACTTTCCCTTACGCCCCAGGAATTAGTCGGTTTCCGCACCCATGTTGCGAAAAGCTCCTTCTGGAATCCCTACATCAAGAATCATGAAAGGGCCATCCCTTGCGGCATACACGGTGGCCAAAGCGATTGACGTGACGTACCCGGAATCCAAGCTGAGCTATGCCTTCTCTCCCGTATGCGATCTTGTGGCTATGAATGTACACTATGACATGGGGAACGGGCCAGTCGACGCTCCCTAGAGACAGATGTATATAAGGGGAACTTGAAAAGAGGGTTGGTTACGCATAACTTACTAACGCCCTTCGACGCGCCCAATGGAGGACCGGTCGCATCCGATGTGGGGGATGGGGAACTGAGAGCAGCTTGGGATGCTTGGCCTTGAGCCGCTTGCTTGGATTGTATCTGCCTGTAGTATGCCCTTGAGGAGACAGGATCGAATGACATTGGGAGGGCGACGTGTGGTGGAAATGGATGTAGACTTGGAGGAGGGTCTGAGCCTTGTAGCTGCAGTCCTTTCATGGTGCTGCGGCAGCCGCGGGTTCGGCGACTTGCCTTCAAATCACGTGGGTGTCTGTCATAATCGCAGGGACCGGGGGTGAACGGCGTGATATGGAGGCGGGAGGTTCGTTGCCTGGTGAAAGCCTGCACGTGAGGATGGGAAAACACGAGTTAGGATTAGGTTATATCTTAGAGTACGGCATGAACTATGGTATATCAATGGCGAGCTGTAATAGTGTATAGCCCCTCCGGGCGGTCCTGGCCACGTGGTTCGGGCCGCTGGAAGATCCTGCGGTAGGTTAGGGAGGCTACGGTAGGAGTGTCCGAGACTATGCAAGTTAGGGTGGGCGAAACGTCGGCGGACGGTGTATTATGGTAATTTAGACACAAATTGAGCCCATTGTGCTATCAGAGGACGGATACGAGTACACCACACCCACTTACTGTCTCGGCCATGAGTGCGCGTAAATGTGAATATCTCGGTGTGTACAGATCCACCTGTGGACATGTAAGTAAGACCATTTATGTCATTAATCGAGTTACGCACAGTCAGGACACGGATGTCGGCGGAGATGTGAGCCTGCGGGGTATGATGTTGCTGACAAGTCCGATAGCTCGACGTGGATTAATCGTTCCAGGCGGTCACAGTAGGGAATGGCGGTGGGCGTAAGATGAGTGCTGTCGTGTGGGTAGTACCCGAGGAGTTTGTAGCGCATGGCAGGGCAGGAGCGACGATGCTCCGAGAGGTGACGGCAAATGTTGTTTGTGCGTCCAACCTTGATATGTAGGAGACTCGGGTTCGTAGTGTCTGGAAAATGGGAGTTGTATTTTAGTGAGGGTAGAGAAGGAGCGACGTACCAGCGGTTTCCAAGGCATAAATAAAACCGGGCTTGTCTTTTGAGGAAGGGAGTGTCACCATTAAGTGCCGTAGAACGACTTGGGTGCGGGGGAGTAGTGTTGAGGAGATGAAACCTAAAAGCATGTTAATACCAAGCAATGGTCGAATATGACATGACAAAACTTTGGTAGTTGATCGTCAGAGGAGGGCGTGTCATTACCAAAGATAACTGAGGAGGTTGGAGGATGCGCCGCTCGTGCGTTCTGCAGTAGTGGGGTACTTTACTGCACCGAGGGAGGCGGATGAGGTTGGGGAGGTGAACAAGGACAGGACAATGGCAACCAGATGTGGAGTAGTATGCGCAATGTGCGTATCACCGGGCGGGAGTCATTGAAGGAGTGGGTTGTCAAAGGACTGGTAGGGAGCGGTTAACGGACGGTGCTGCAGTCAGAGGCGACTGTAAACCGGGTTACAGTAGCGCAGTGAATGGTGTGAGTAGTAAATGGCGGACAGATAAAACCATACTAGGACTGTTAGCAAGTATCAGTAAACAAACTGTTCAAGGCCGACAGACTGTGGAGGTAGGTCAATTCACGACTAGAAGTGGGTTTCATCTTTTAAGGGAGTGAAGCCATGCGCTGATGACGCCGGGGTGCGTAAACGTGCTTGAGGGCTTGTATTGTCTCGGGCAAGGATGTAAGGCCGGTGAGTTGTCCGAGAGTGTGAGGTGTTGTGGGCAATAATGCTTGCAAAACATGACAGTGTAGTCGGTAGTGGCTGTACAAAGTTTAGCTCTACTTATTAGATGAGGATAAGTGGATCGTTGACATGGATGAGTTACAGGCGAGGTCTGAATGGCATCTATACCAGTGCCTAAGCTTGGTATTGTTCCCCCATGCGGTTAGACTCAGGAGGTTTATGCAGACAGGAAGACATAGCACGTCCATCATATAGTTGGGTTTTGAGTCAGTAAAGGTTACTACCTAATACTGGAGGTCAGCACGGTGTAACGTGAGTTATAAGGGAATGTTTATAGAAACGCACTTATAGAATATGCACGAATGCACAGTGAACAATACAGCATAGCAGGTCCAAGAATGACAGGGCATTATCATTTCCCATGGTGCGATAAACATAGTGCACACAATTTCACTGTGATATAATCTGCATAGGAAATCGTTTGAGGTTAGAGACACCACACAATTCCTGACGTGTAGAATAGGCTTATGGCCGTGTATATGTTGTGACTTGCAGGCTTCCTCCTCACCGCGTGCAAGAATGTGGACAGTGTTTACAACCATAAGCACAGTAGTTTCTGGTAAGGCTAATCGCCGCCTGCATACTAGTACAATGTCGGTGGGCGTTGAAAGGTGTCTACTTGGCGAATACCTGCCATAACTTGCACGAGTGCATAGTGAGTCTGAGAGCAAGAGAAGTTTTTGTGCTCACATACCATCAGAGGGATAGAACAATGTTAGGGGGGACTGCGACTGATGGCTGACTTGGTAAGGTTGAAATCAAAGACCACCCAGATGCATTGCGGTATTTGCGATTGTTTGTCTAAGAGAGACAGCACTGTGGTCCCGATTAACCTAAAACATGGGCCTTGATCATGTTACGTCCTGAGCTAAGTACCACTTAGTACTGTAGCTCCTAGTTGAGTCCAATACTTACGAGGCAAGTAATTGGATACTAGAGCAAGGATGCCCTAGGAGACGTAGTGTATAAGAGTATAATGCCACTGGCAGTATACTATAGATTGGTGACTAGAGACTACGGTGTATACACAAGAGACTGAAAACTGGGGGGCCTCAGCTGGGAGGTCGCCTCCTTATATACTACTGGGAATGGGTCTACATGGAACTGCGCAGACTGACATGTCAGCTGCGTGGACTGTGATAGAAACTACTAGTACATACTAATGGCGGTGCTGGTGACGTGTCCCTACATGTTGTGACGTGTTTCTACGTGTCAATCTACGTGTCATGATTGGTAAGACTATGACACGTACTCATGACATGTCACCACATTCTCCTGTGAACCAGAGCAACAGGAAAGTGAGGTGTTCTCTGTCGTCGCCCTCATTGTTGGTTTCCTAAGTAGTGCGTAGGGTATTTAGAGTGCGTGGGAGGATGTCCATAACATCACCCCCCCTTTCCCTTACCAATTTGTCCCGAATGGTTATGTTTTATTGAAATTGTTCAAACGCTTCCTTGAACGCCTGGACTTGGGGCTCGTCTTTGTGCGTTCGGTGGAAGGCATCGAATTGTCGAATGTTGTCTCGATGGTGGTTTCTGAGGGGACTACTCGTGGTATTGATGAGGTCGGTAAAGATGAGTCCGTCAATTTGCATGGCATCATAGGATTTGCCGTCGAAGCAGAAGACGACCCATTCTCCGTGAATGGCGAGAAGAAGGCGGTAAGACCACTGGGGTCCTCTGAATATCCAATTACCGGTCCAAGCTGATACGTCACCTTGGTCTAATAGTCCGCCCATGGTGTGGAAGACATAGACATCGTGGGGGATGGAGGTAACAGCTTCGGTGGTGACCGAGTTCCGGCTGAACCATCCAAGGTACTGAGTGAGTTGGTAGGCGATGACGTTGGTGAACGTGTTCCACTCGTGGAGTGATAAGTCACTTGTAGCAGTGGACGGTGTTTCACCGGTGAGGTTGCGGTAGCGGTCGTGGTAACGATGAGGGGTTCCTTGGTATGAGGAGGTAGCGGGGTTCACCCAGCGACAGGTGATGTCTTCAAGCAGAAGAGTGAGGTGTTCAATGAGGTCCGGTGAGGCATGGGTATTGTGGAGGTAAAGGGCAAATTGGATCTTCAACTTGAAGATTTCGATGGTAAAGATAGGGTGGAATCCAGTTCGAGAGATGACTGTGGTCGTCCAAGGATTTGTCCTGAGGATAAGGAGTTGCCAGGGGGCTTTGACATGCATAATGGCGCCGCCTGGAGTGGTAGGCCCTCGTATGTTGTGGTTACTGATGAGGAATGCCGTGAGCTCAGGGGGTAGCTTGAGCGGGAAGGCCTTGAAGTCGGTTGATCCTTCTGGTTCAGGGCTGGGAGTGATCAGTTCCAAGGGAGGCATTTCCGCTGAATCAGTGTTTGTCGCGATGTCCATGTCTTCACTGGGGTCTTGGTCTAGTGCAAGGGTTAGAAACTGATTCCATCCTTCTTGGTACCAATCTAAATCCTCACTGGTTGCCCTTTCTATCTCGACCTCCTGTAGGTCCACATCTGGCAACTGACTTTCTGGTGTGGGCGGAGGGACCAGGTAAGGCATATCCGCTGGAGGGATGTTTTCCTTGTTGGAGTCGTCGATAGGGGAGTCCTCGAAGGGAAGGAGTTCGTCTGGTGCCTCGTCATCGTTGAGAGTGACCGATGAGAGCCCGGCGGAGATGTTTCCTTCTATATCGATAGGAGGTCCCATGAGGCGGATGGGGATGTCCTCTTTGAGGACAATGGCCGAGCGGCGATGCTGAGTGCGAGTAGGAAGTAGGTCCGAGAGGGCTCTGGCTATCTCAGCCATCGCGAGGAGCTTCATCGTCTGTTCTGCTCCTTCCACGCAAGCATCTTGAGCTGCTTTCGTGATGAGGAGTGCTTCATCCTTCTTGCCGTGAGGGGCACCAGCATTGATAGCAAACTTAGCTACCCTGGTGTAGAACAGCCCGATGCATTGAAACACGTTGTAGATACTAATGAGGGTGTCCACGTTCGGAATGTGTCAAGTACGCATTTCTACATGGTCGTGGAGATCTGCGTGAACGATTACCCAACCAATCCTGTCGGACAGGCATCCGTCAAGGAAGGCTGAGACATCTCCCCTTGGGAGGTGGTCATAGCTGACTGGAAGTCACTGCTTGATAAACCTGGGGGGAGCAGGGATGTGGTTGGTGGAATAAGGATTGGTCCATCCCACCAGTCGCTGGGGGTTTCGTCGAACCACTCCTCCAGAACTATTGGTGTGGCGAGGCATAGCAAAAGAACAGTGATGGGGTAAAGAACTGAGTACCGAATGGTGGAGACTTGGTGAGGATGGAGTGAGGAACACTGCCATTTTTCCGTACTTCGCCTGGTCTTATATACTACTTCCTGATGGGTTGCGGCGACGTGTCGATACGTAGGTATATGCGTGTCTGGGCTGTACATGGCGGGCTATGTATGTGCATACGTGTCTTTGACTGTGGAATGCGTTGTCTACCTAGTCATGAATGCGGCGCAGTGGGGGCCATGTTGGTTGTACTAGGATTGACCGGATATGGTAAGGGATAAACCATCCAGTGCGTATGTACCGGGCATATGCTTCCAGATAATTAATCCTAAGTGCTACCCTTATCCATTGCTGGAACCATGCTGGGTAGTTGTCCTCCAAGTCTTCGAAGATGAGGATGTTATCTTCTTCATCGTCTGTGAAGGAGATTTCATGTCTGTGATCCGGCTTGATAAGTGGTGTGGTTAACTGAGTTTTGTTGACACTTATTGGGACTTGCCTGTGTCCAAGGCTATCATGAGCGAAAAGAGTTACTGATGGCCATATGTGAACAACCAAGTGAAAGATGTTGGTGAGCGACATGATGTTGGAGACATTAACTTGGAGCGTATGCTCATATCTTGTTTTAATAGCTTGGTATTTTCATTATTTAATTCTTATGTTGACTGCGGCATAGGTCGCAGTAACTTCTTAGAGGGTTTGAGGCGTTGGTCACAGCCGGCGGCAAGTTCCAAGTGACGAACACAATTACATTTGCAAGAAAGAATGTTCAGAGCGGTCTTTTTAAAACGATTCCCAGAGCGACTCATCCTCCGAGTCCTCCGGCATCCTCCCGTTATCTCCATCGAGGCCTACCCACGGTATGGCGAGTTGCCAGGGGTTGGACGGGGTTGGCGAAGGCCTTGGCGGCGGCGTGGGAAGCCGAGGCTGTCAATTTCAATTTTGGGCAGCTCAATGATAGCTGCCCGTGGAGTGTCTGGTCCGGCTCTGGCCCGGACATGGCCGTGGTCATCCCAGTAGGAGATGGCGTGCTCCACGATGAGAATACAGTGGTATACTACGAAAACCAAAAGTCCGATGCTAACTCCTTGGAGCACCCAGAGCGCTCCCAGCCAGAAGATGAATTCGAGAACTATTAATAGAGTATATTAGTGTTGTTCTGCAGAAGGGAAAAAAAGAGAAAAGAAAGAATGAGTCCTTACGACTCATTGGCGCCAGTCGCCCCAGCCTTTGGCAGTGTCGTGGTTGTGGTCATTGCGGTGGGTGGCGTTGCACTCGTGGAGGGTGCGTTCGAGGATGTGGTGGGTGAGGTCACGGATGAGGAGGCCGATGATGATGCAGGTGATGAGGTGGGTGAGGAAGAGGACGATGGCAAAGAGAGCGGCGTAAGTGAACATTGCTCTGACTGTACTGCCCTCAACTTGTGTCATCTTTTATACGGATTTAGGATATCTGGCGCGCTTTCTTGAGGTTTTTCTCTGGTTCCCAGGAGTTCTTGTAGGATTCCCATCCTTTCCACGATACCAGATACTGCCGAGTCTTCTTCTTGAGCCCATAAGGCGGTGATTCAGGATTGCTTCAACCTCATGCTCAAGTTCTCCCTCTACTAGGTTCAGTGGTGGCCTAGGGAGGTCCGGTCCATGTTCCTTAGTGGTTTGATATGGCGTTAGTAGCACCGCATGGAATACGGGGTAAATTTTCCATTTGGCCAGAAGGTTCAATTTGTATGTGACTGGGCCCATTACTTCCGAAATGGTGAAAGGACCTTCTCGTTTTGGTGCAAGTTTCCTATATGGGTATGGAAGCTTTAGGTTGGTTGACTCGAGAAGTACTTCGTCGCCCTTCTGGAAGTTCACAGGTTTGCCCATCCTATGTTTTATCATTGCTGCGGCGGCTTTCTCATGGGAAGCGATGGTGTTATCCCTGCAATGCTGTAATTCCTGTAGTCATTCTTCCGTGGTCGGATGTTTTACTGCGGTCTGAACTGTGCCTATTCCTTCCGGTTGGAACCCATATAGCAGTTCAAATGGAGACTTGCCGGTTAATGAATGGGTACGCTGATTGTGTGCGAACTCAAAGGACGGCAAGAACTCAGCCCATCGTTCCGGTGCATTGGCACAATAGATCCAGAGATCCAGATCTATTTCCTGATTGACTCGTTCCGTTTGTCCATCCGTTTGTGGGTAGTATGCAGTGCTTAGTGACGTGGTGATTCCCAGCGCTTGGTGCAATTCTTGGAATGCCTTGGCGGTGAACTGCGGTCCACGATCTGAGATGATCTTGTCTGGGAGTCCGAAGCGGCTAAAGATGTCTTTCCATAATAGTTGAGCTGCCCCTTCTGCCGTTATTGTCTTTGTGCATGGGGACATGACGGCCAACTTGGCAACATCATGATCAACGACTACCTGAATGGCGTCGAAGCCTTCCTTTGTCAGTGATAAGTCGGTGATGTAGTCCATTGTAATGACCCTGAATGGTCTAGTGTCACCGCTATGTGGGATAGGCATCAGTGGAGGTTTTGTCAGGTGTGTCCGAACCTTTGTTGTCTGACAGACTGCACATCCCCGCACATATTCTTGGATGAATTTGTCCATTCCTTCCCAGAAGTATTCCCTTCGAACTAGCTCTTTAGTCTTCTGGACGCCTGGATGCACCATGTGGACTGGTTCATGATGTAAACGGACTACTTCTCGATGGATATTGTCATCTGGTGGGATGTAAACCTTGTTCTGGTAGAGGAGAAGCCCATTGTCCGTGGTCCAATCCTCGGATTTACCAGTTGGTGGGTATGTTATGGTGCCTGCCTCCTTGCCAGTAGAAGTCGTCTGCGAAGGCTGTGCCTTGCTGCGGTGCGTCATCAGGTGTTGTACGACTCCTGCTTCCTTGTTATCGATCGGGATTTGTCCCGGGTGTCTTGCCTTACTGTGGCAAATTAGTTCCTGAAGTTCAATATTTGTGGCTTTTATAAATAACTCATCCTTTAATAATATAACATCCTTGTTGTTGTTCTCCCCCCCCTCATGGTCTGACCTCCTGGACAGTGCATCGGCTTGTACAAGGGTGTTTCTGGGATTGTGTGTAAGGATGAAATTAAAGGTGTTGAGGAAAATATGCCATCAGGCTTGTCGGCGGTTGAGTTTCTGAGCAGTTTTGAAATACGTAAGGTTTTTGTGATCGGTAATTACTTCGACCAGATGCGGTGATCCTTGTAATAGGTGTCGCCACGCTTCGAAGGTGCGAACAACTGCTAGAAGTTTGCGATCATAGATCTGGTAGTTTCGTTCGGGTTCTGTAAAGGACTTGGAGAGGAAGGCACACAGATGTCATATGCCGTCTGGTCCCTTTTGCCATAAAACTGCTCCTGTGGCTACTTTGGAAGCATCGCATTCGACCTGGAAAGGTTCCATGGGTCGTGGTAAGTGCAGGATCGGTTCCTTTGTGAAGCGGTTCTTGAGTTCCTGGAAGGCGTTTTCACATTCCTTAGTCCATTCAAACTTATGGTCCTTTTTGGTGAGTTCCGTTAATGGACAAACGATGGAACTGTAACTTTGTATAAACTTTCAGTAGAAGTTGCCAAAGCCGAGGAACGCTTGTACTTGTTTGACGGTTGTCGGTGATTGCCATTCATGTATGGCTTTGAGTTTCACCAGATCTATTAGGATCTTGCCAGGCTTGAGGATCATGCCGAGGAACTCTACTTCGTCGGTTTTGAAGATGCATTTTTCCGGTTTCAGATAGAGGTCGTGATCTTGAAGTCTTTGTAAGACACACTTCGTGCGGATTCGATGTGTTTTGATGTTGTTTGAGATGATGAGTATGTCATCCATGTAGATGACTAACCATCCTTCCCTAAGCATGTCTTCGAAAATGTGATCCATTATGGTCTGGAACGTGGCTGGTGCATTATATAATCCAAAGAACATGACTAAGGGTTCATATAGCCCTTTCGGGGTGTTGAACGCTGCCTTCCATTCATCACCTTTCTTGATTCGGATATTGTTGTAACCAGCGCGAATATCGAACTTGGTGAATATAATGGCATCTTGTACTTTTTCAAATAATCCATTGATGAGCGGTAGAGGGTATGCGTTCTTGACGGTTATAGCATTTAGGACTCAATAATCTTGTACCGGACATAGGCTGCCATCTTTCTTAGTAACAAAGAAGAACGGTGATGTGATTGGTGAGTCTGATTTCCTGATGAATCCTTTTGCAAGGTTCTCATCCAGGAATTTCTGTAACTCATCTTGTTTGGTTAGAGAGAGTGGATAGATTTTTCCTCTCATTCATTGTTGTTGGATATCGACGTCTTTGTCTATATTGATTGCGTGATCCCAAGGTCGTGATGGTGGAAATCTTTCAGATGCTTTCTTCTCAAATACTTTTCGAGTGTCTAGAGCATAATCAGATAAGAGCTCTTCCAAGGTTTTTTCCTTCTTTCCTTGGTTGGCTGCGATTGCAATTTCCGTGGACTTATTAATCCTTCGTGCCCAAGTTGAGCCTTGGATCAATTGGGACAGTATGCATGATGGCTTTGCTGTGACCAGCTCCTCTTCTATGATGTCTTGTTGGGTCTCCATGTATGACAGGACCAAATGTTTGAGGGTTTCAGAAGGTGGTAATCTCCACAGTGAACCTTTTGGAGGATTATGAGTGGCTTGGTATTTCTGAACCTGTCATTGTTCCTTGATAATCCTATTGCTAAACTTGATTAGACCTGTTGTCCAGTTGATGATTGGTTGATACCTGCGTATCCAAGGCATACCTAAAATAACATCATCATCACCGAGGTCAGCGACGTACCATTGTGTGGGTAATTTGGCTTTATTGATGATGAAGTTTCCTTCAATGTGGTGAGTGATAGACCCTTGTCTATTGATGCTGTTATCCACATTCCGTAGGGTGAGAGCGGTTGGTAGCTGTACCACTGGCAAATTATACCGGTTGACTATTTTCTTATTGACGATTACTGCGTCCACTCCAGTGTTGAATAGACTTCGGACTGCAACGACTTGTTTTCCCACTTGTATGTATCCTGGTATGAGCAGGGCGTGCTTACGCCGCTGTGTATTTGATACTAGTGATACATGGAGGGAATAGTCTATAGGCAAAGCAGGCGTTGCTTCTGTTTGCCAGTCTAAAAATCCATATCTTCGAAGTCCGTGTGAAGGGCATTGACTTGTACTTCTTGTTCCAATTTGTCATCATCGGATTCTTTGAAGCTTGATGCTTCGGAGGCGTCCCCTTCTTCGTCTGTTTCTTCTTATATTCGCCTGACTCTGGGAGTGAAGCGTTGCTTCTTCCGTTTATGGAATGGTTTCTTCTGTCTTTGAGGACATTCAGCAGTGATATGACCCGGTTTGTGGCAGGTGAAACAAAGCTTTTCTTTGAAGTGTTTGTTTTGCTCTGCTACGGTCATCCTGTTGATGTCTTCTGATGTATTGTCTTCACTTTTGGCTGATGAGTTTAGTTCTGCCTTGCGCACCTTTCTAGGTATGCGTGGAACTGTTCTTACCCTATTGTGGCATTTGGCACTGAGTTCTCGATTGATCTGTTGTGCTTCGTAGATATTAGTGGTGCATCCGATCCAATCTTCTAGTGTATGAGGGATTGGTATGGATGTGGCACACTTGTCTCTGAGCCAAAGTGGTAAGGCGTCTCGATAGTAAGTGAGTCTAGCTATCGAATCTTGGATACAGCTTTTGGTAATAAGGGCATTGAATTTGGCATTGAACTCGTGGATGGTTTCTCCAAGCATGAGGTCTTCCAAGGCTCGGATTGCCTTCTCCAGTTGGTTGGTGGGGGCAAAGCTGTTTCTGAAGTCATTTGCCCATGCTTCCCAACTGCTGAAAGTTCTGCTGGTTGCCAAATTGTGTTCCGCTTTTCTAGCCATAGCCGTTCTCCAATAGTTGACGTTTTCTCCTCCGATGAATGAGAGTGCAGTAGAGATCTTGGATTGATCATCAGTGAATCTTGGATCTGCTGAGAAGAAGAGGAACAGATCTTCCAGGAATTTTTCTGACTTGTCTCGGTCTCCTGTGAAGATCTCTGGGGAGTTGGCCTTTCCTTTTCCCTTGGGTAAAGGAAGTCCTCCCATTTGTTGTCCCATTCTGGGGAACCCTCCAGGTCCCCCAGGTCCTCCTCCTCCAGGTCCGCCTGGTCCTCCTCCTCCTGGTCCTCCGGGCCCCCTTGGATCACCTGGCTGTCCGGATGGCCCGGGTGGAGGATTGTCTGGATCCTGTGGTCGTTCTGGGGGTTGTTCGGATCCACCCAAATCTTTCGGATCCCTGCCTGGTTGTGCTGGCTGCTTTCCCATGGCTGTAGCACTAGATCCAGTGCCCACAGGGTATGTACTAGTGGAATCTGTGTGATCTCCCCCAACACCCCAACTTGGGATAGCCCTTCGGGTAGGCCCTGTTTGAAATATGCCAGTGCTAATTCCACCCCCTGGTGTATAGCTATATCCTTGTCCTCCCTCGTAGGGGGGTTGAGGAACAGCAGCTCGGAATGCAGCACTAGCACTTTCCATGGGAGTGAGGTCTTCGTTCCCATCAGAGTTATAGATAAATCGGTCCATGGTGGGATTGGAGGGATTTTGGACTGGGTAGATTTTCCACGTGTCTTGGATCTGTTTTGCCAGATGCTCTTGTCGTTTTGAGTGAGTGGTGCTCTATGGGTGTCTTCCAGGAGTAAATCGAGTTCTTCTTCTTCGACTTCGATCCGGTGGGATATTGTTTCCCTGTCGGGGTCCACTCGTCTGACGGCTTTGTGCATTCGGACATTGTACTTGTATTCAGCCCAAAGTCTTTGTGCTTCTTCGGATGCCATAGTAGGGCTTGGAGCATGTTCTTGAGTTTCTTTGGTGGATTCTGAAACTGGGGACACTGACCTACGGGGTGGAATCCTTGACACTGAGATGGTAGTTTCGGATTCTGAGGTCATGCCTTCTTCAGTTTCTGGAACTGGGTCTACTGGTGATAAAGGATTTACTGAGAGTTGTAACAAGGTAAGCCTAGCAGTAACTCTTGGACTGCTGCTGGGTGTCTGGTTTTCTGGGTGAGGAGCTGGGTATGCTCTTCTGCCCTTTGGAGGGTGGGTATTCTTGATCTCCGCTTCCTAAGTTGTTGTGGGCTTGAAGTAGATGGTACCGTACTTGGTACGGGTGTTGGCTGGAAAGATCTTCTGATATCTTTCAATGCACAATCGACTTGTGCAGAATGTCCACTTGGCATCTGGTCCTAGTTCCTTGTGTATGTCTCTCTTCCTGGTATTATTGAATGCATATTGTAGGCCATGGCAATTGGGTACAGATATACTCATATGTTTCCTTCACGGTGGAAGTCCTTGAAGCACTTCTTTAGCATGTAGAGGTCTTGGAGGAAGGCCAAGTCCTCACTAGTCCTAGTGGATATAAGGACTGCAGAGCTGTAGAGGTGATTTTCAAGGGCTCGAATCTGGTTTGTGATGAATTCGGAGAGTGGATGACTCCTGGTGGTATAACTCCGAGGTCTTCTCTTGACCCACTTCTTGAGGGTATGATGTATTTCCCACAAGTGGTCATGGACTTTTGTGAGAGTCCCTAGTCGATACTCAGGTAGTAAAGAGTCATGAAGTTGAAGGAGTACTATGTTATCTAGCACGAGGCGAACGAAGTCTTCTACATTGACAATGACATCGTTATTCCTTTCCTTGGCTCTTGCTAGAATAGACGATCCTAAACTCCCTTGACTGAGGAATTCCCACTCTTGTGGTGTGAACTGGTGAATCGAGGATGTGGAGTTAATACTCTCAATTGGCGGTGGAAGGATGTATGCCCTGGATTCTGGTAGTGCCGTTGCTGGGGTTATCCCTGGTGTGGGATTTCCTGGACATGGCGGGATACTGCTTTCGACTCTGAAGGCAGTTCCAATTGGAGTTTCTGCGAATCCGAGGGTGCTGGGTATCTCGAGGATAGGAAACCTTTCCCTTCCTATATACTGTGGTGTAACTTCCCGTTCCTTGCCTTTACTTGTGGTAGGAATGACCGGGGGCTCTGTCCTAGAGCGGTTGACTACTGGAGGAAAGATTGTGAGGTCCTGAAACTTTACAGGGTTCTTGGGTGGTACCGGGGGCGGTTCTTCGCCTTTGCTGCGGGTCCACTTAATCTTCCAGTGTGGTAAATGGACTTTCCTAGTCTCTTCTGGTGCCTTGGAGCTCGTACTTGGTTCATCCAAGTGAATGTTAGTCACCCGAGGGTTTGGTTCAGCCGTGACTGGTCTGCTCTTGGTCATCCTAAACATTTCCATCTTGCTTTCCTTTGGACACCTGTCCAATACTGTGTCGCTACTTGCGAGGTGGTTGTGGGTTCTCTATACCTGGATAGGTGGAGTGTAGAGTTTTCAGTCTAATGTTACATCCCGAGCTAAGTACCACTTAGTACTGTAGCTCCTAGTTGAGTCCAATACTTACGAGGCAAGTAATTGGATACTAGAGCAAGGATGCCCTAGGAGACGTAGTGTATAAGAGTATAATGCCACTGGCAGTATACTATAGATTGGTGACTAGAGACTACGGTGTATACACAAGAGACTGAAAACTGGGGGGCCTCAGCTGGGAGGTCGCCTCCTTATATACTACTGGGAATGGGTCTACATGGAACTGCGCAGACTGACATGTCAGCTGCGTGGACTGTGATAGAAACTACTAGTACATACTAACGGCGGTGCTGGTGACGTGTCCCTACATGTTGTGATGTGTTTCTACGTGTCGATCTACGTGTCATGATTGGTAAGACTATGACACGTACTCATAACATGTCACCACATTCTCCTGTGAACCAGAGTGACAGGAAAGCGAGGTGTTCTCTGTCGTCGCCCTCATTGTTGGTTTCCTAAGTAGTGCGTAGGGTATTTAGAGCGCGTGGGAGGACGTCTGTAACAGATCAAAGTATTCAATGCAAGTAAAAACCTGTGTAATGAGACAGCATCGTCGAACAACAGATAAAACTTCATGCACGTCGACGAACAATTGCAACCTGGAAGCATGTCTATATAATCCAATGCGCAAGTGTAAGGAAAGTACATAGGTGGGGAGAGAACAGAAGAAGACATGTTTAGATAGGGATGATATACAATCTCATCTAATCAATCCAGGGAGGATAAGCCGCAGTCACGCATCGCAGGGGCATATGATGGGAGTAACTGGGACAGCAGATGTAGATGCAACGGGGGCCGAAGGCTCCAATTTCAAGGACAGTGGTCTCACTCTGAAAGGCTGTGGCTCGGTAGCCGCCTTACTGTGGACATAATATGCGCCGGTCTTCAACCCAGAATGCCAAGCATGTAGCTCAATATCCATCTACATGCCGACTGTTAGACGGCTCCCCGAGAATGGTGCATATGACGTACCAATAGACTCAGTGTGGGCGCAGCAAGGTAAATCATGAACGATTGACTCTGGTCAATAAACGGGCCTCGTTCCGCGGCCATATCGACAAGGTCATGGGGGTCGATTTTGAAAGCAGTATGGAAGACTGCCTTAAGATCATCCAGAATACCCAGTATATTCTGAACAGATCCTACAAGAGACTTAATACACGAAGTGGCTTGACTCAAGCAAAGACTCACCATAAGCTGCGAGAATGTCGGATCTTATCTGTGCTGTCCACAACCCACGTTTCTTGAGAGAGTTAACCAGGCAGTGAGAAATCTCGTTGAAATTACCACTAAGGATGCAATATTGGACAACGTTGCTAACCCAGCAAATGTGAGTGAGAGACACCTAACTAGAAATTAAGAATGAACCTGAAGCAAGGATCAACACCCTCCGAGTTACCGAAGAGCTGGGCGGTAGACGCCGTAGGCATCTGTGCCATGAGAACTGCATTGCGGAGACCAGTCAGACAGATACGGTGCCGAAGTGCTTCGAAGTCCAAATGGGCCGATGTCTCCACGTTCCACATATTGACTTGCAAAACGCCCTGGTAGCCCGGGGATCCGATCCACATATCGTACAGTTCGAGTTGGTCTGCAAGTTTGGAGCTACTTTCCAGGGCTGCATGGTAGATGGTCTCAAAAATGCGAATATTCATCTGCCGGGCCTCCAAGCACATAAAAGGCAGTTCAAGCACGGCGAAAACATCAGCAAGCCCTTGTACACCAATTCCGATGGATCGAGTGCGGTAGGCTGACATGGTGGCATCAGCGGTAGGATGCACCGTGTCCTCGATAAGATGGTCCAAACTCTGAACGACGGCCTTAGTGACATTGTGCAGCTCCACGTAGTCGAACGTGCCATCCGGTTGGAGATAACGTGGCAGGCACAAGGACGCAAGCGTGCAGACAGAAGTCTCGACCGCAGACGAATATTGAATAATCTCGGTGCATAGGTTAGATGCCTTCACAATGCCCAAGTTCATTTGGTTATTCTTCCCTGCAAAACTAATCAGGAAATGGTTACCGATGGACGGTGAAAGCATACTAACCGTTAATATTGTCCGAGAACATAATGAATGGGGTGCCGCTCTCGCGCAGTGCACCTGCGATCACCTCCCATAAGGACCTGGCACACAGAGTAGCAGTGGTGATCCCCCAGCACTCGTAATCCAGAAAAGCAGCCTCAAAGGCATCACCATACAAGTCCGTTAACCCCGGCACCTGGACTGGGTCGAATAAACTCCAATCCGCATCGTTCTCGACACAGTACATACTTAACAGAAGAGGCGGCGCCGGGCACAAAATGGTCAGCATTCACTAGGACACAATGAGTTGATAACTACACACAATATCCGAGGTATCCATAGAGCTGGAAACAAGTGGTGGAATCGATAGCCAGCAGATGCCTGATTCATCCAGCACAGCACAAACTTGCGGACATCACTGTGCCAGACAGGAAGGTAGACGGCCGTGGAGCACACCCTATGGCAACTAGATTGGGACCAATAGCTTGCTAGGAAATCATAGACCTTGAGGAGTGGCATTAAACCAGGATGGCCTGACCCAGAGGGGCTGCCACAAAGGTGTGTGAGTGACACATAATCCACGTAGCAGTGTAAGCAAGGACGTACCGAGTGGCAGGGACATCACCCACGCTAATCCCCAACCCGCCATCCGCTGCCCAAAGAGTGGACAATGCGCTAAATTTGCCGATAGCATCCTTGGCCTCAACAGCTAGTGGCTCGTAAACATAGCAAGATGCGTAGTGTCACGTTGAGAGCCCACTGCTCCAAAGGACAGGTGACACAAACGACATCTTCTGGTTCGACAGAAGATCATACATGCGGAGGATCTCCGGGAGGTCATCTCCGTGAATACCGATAGAAACCCACATGAAAAGAAACTGGAGGCGTTCATTTACCACCCATTCTTCCTTCAGCAGATAGGATCGCTCGAACATGTGCAGAGCCTGGCTAAACGGTAGCATCAACATGCATGCAACCGAAGGGCTGATTTGGGTATGCACTACGAGAAATCGAAATCCCTGTGATGCAATACCGCAGTGTCGAGCTCCGCCAAGTAGTGACGAACAGTCTGGAGCAACCCATCGGTAAAGATCGGAGACACATCTAAGACCATAATTAGTCAGATTGGAGAGACGGGCAGGGCTGGGTATGAATACCATTGACATGTGAGAGTACCCAGGTGCTGAACCACTTCGGGACACGTCTGTGCTGGTAACACACATAGATGCAACCGGCGAGCATTGAATAGTTGGGATGTCGAGAAGAAAAGGTCGACACAATCTCCGCAAGGAACACCTTAGAGCAAGCGGTTATTATGTGGTACAAATAGTTCTCGACAACTTACCAAGAACGTATCTGAATCCATCGTATCCTGAGGAAGGCGGCATAGTAGGTCATTAACAATCCTAACAGATACCACCCATGAGTACATCACTGGAAACGTATAACACAAGCTTACTCTTGGATGTTGACACACTCAAGGTCAAGCCTCCAGAAAAGCTTGCAGGATATCGGTATCGGTGATAAAATAATCGGGTAGAACGTATGACTTGGAGATGCCTCTAAGTCTAAACCAAGATGTGAGAAGATATCAGCATTATTAGAAATGTACGCTCATCTTGTGAATATCGAAACGTTCTATGCGGCTAATGGGCAACAGCATTTAGATGTCAACCATATACAAAACAGTATCAATTCATACCCGTCTGTTGGATTAAACTGATCAGACCGGGGGGTAGTATGCATTTGCAGTAAGACTTACCATGTTTCTGGATGGACGTAGTCTGCGTGGAAGCCTTTTGCGACATGGTAGCTGCAGGGTCAGTGGTCGCGATGAAGGGTAGGCAGTATAGCTCGAGGATGGGCTAAAGCATAGAGTACAGAAAAAGCTGAACCTATTAAACAGAAACCCCTGTGAGGGGGTGTACGAGATCAGGACAATGGGATAGAAACACGTGCATAGGTATTGGGCAAACATGATGAACACTTACAGATGCATAATCGGAGATATCGTGATGACGAGTGTTGATGGAGTTGGACTTGATTGAATTCATTGTGGTGACCTAAAAGATCGGAGCATCCTGGGTCGTATCCGTAGCACGTGGGCAGATGCGAACCGGGTGGTCGCAATTATCAGATACACTGGTCTTCGTTACTACTGGGGGTTGCCTTGTAAGAATTGAGGAAACATACCATAATTGATGGCTGTAGGATGCCACTTTCGGGATGGGTTGGAAACCCCTCATCGTCAGGGATTGTGACTGAAGGTGGATGGCTTGATGACGGGAGTCATGCACTTAGGATATGGGAGGATACGACAATGAGGTCACAATGGTTTGAAAACATATCGGTGAAATGGGATGACATTGGGCTGGGGTGAGAGGATGAGAGATATCGTGAGGACGAATTGCTGATGTGGCCCATATATTACATAAGACACTCCATGGAGCGCCAATTACCAGGCGAATACTGGAGGTGAGATATAACCGTGGCCTTCAGACTTTATAACCACTCTAGTTGTAGACAGGGACGAGGACGTAGCACAGGCAAATGTATTAGACACAGCCCACCAACAAAACGAACACCTCGACCGTACACTACAAAAGGGGGGAGTTGCGCAATTCCTGAAGTTGCTGCAACCGGCTGGGATACCATGAGATAAATACTAAACCGTGCGAGATGTTTCACATACCGACGGACAACGAAGTTGATAAAGCACCGTTCTGCAGATTGAATGTTGGTTAGTTTCATAATGTTTCTTGCAGCATGTCGGAGGACAATGACATGTCCATGAATGGTAAGGCCCCAATTAGCATGAATTGTCTGGTTGATGGCCGCGGTCATGGTGCACGTGGTGGTAACGATAGAGTAGTGATTCTTCAATGGAAAGTTTATGTCGTTCGGTATAGTCGACACTCTTGCGTGAGAAGATCCTCGAGGGTACCATCGCTTTAGCCGTGTGTCCTCGGCCCAAATAGCAGACCCCGGTTCTTCATTGAAAGAGCTATCGGCGGGGATCCGGATGAGTCAACTGCAGCCACCACCGGCGGGATATAGGAGGCCCACAACATGTCGGCGAATCTCACCCTGGTGGAACTCGCTAGACGAACAGTAGATCAAGTTGGGATCCAAATGATTTGCATACCGTCCTCACCTGTCGCAAGACTAACTGGTTCCATCGAGTGATAGCCGCAAGCCTGGAGGTATTTCGTTGTCGATGAGGTTTTGACATGATGATGGTTAGCCTTGGGTAACGGTCAACATATAAGGACAGGAACCGAGTGGGATCGCGTGAGTAATGACATACAAATAGGGATGCTAAGAGCGCATTTGTCACACATGAGCTGTAACACGTATTTGGGGAAGATGGACTCTGTTAACCCAAACTGTGGTGAGTAGTGCTTAAGTAGAATGGATAGAGAGCGCATTGAGTGGGGGGTCGGGTGGCTTGATGACATTGAATTGAAGAGATGCTTATGTATGGGGGACGTGAGGAATCTTCAGTCGTGGTGGTGGAATACTTGGATACTCAGGCATGAGAAGCGGTTGTCCATGGATACAGGACAATGTGGTAACGAACGTTGAGATGAATGCCGATGCGCTACGCACCAAGCGAATGGTCGGGCTTATGGAGAAGAATACAGTGGAGTGTCAAGAAATGTGGTTGCTATGCAACACGAATGTCAGAGGTATGTTGGATGCACTTGGGTGATGTTAACGACAATTGTGAGGCCTCTCCACAGGCCCGGAAGGGTTTTGATGTGTCGGGCATGCCATCCAACGTAGGACATGAGCGTGGTGCACGTGTTTGGAAAAGTGAGTATGACTTGCCACCCTAGGCACGAAACGACATGGAGTATAAAGGGGCCCGCCTTGTTAGTGGATTCGCCAAGGACATTGCTCATTGCCCACCTGCCACTGTCTTCCCTTGGCATACGTATTCAAGGTGCACCAGCGCAATGGAGGCCGCAGATGACTTACTTGAAAAGTACAAGAGACACCCTTTTGCGGAAGGCCTATTGCCGTTTCATGTGACGTTGAGGTCTTTGGATAGTCCATACCCGAAGATCTATGCCAAAGAAGATGGGCGTCAGTGCTGGGTGGTATGTGTTGGGGTTTTATCATGATTTAAAACTGACAAACGGTCGTATGTTCACAGATATGTAACAAGTCGACGGGGTTACCAGTGATTTTCAGCCATGTGGCGAGGTTCACCCAGTGCGACCATATTGAGACAGGAAACTATGTACCTGCGGGGGAGGTCATACCCGTTGGTGTGGAGGCAAAGGGCATGTAAGTACTGGATTGTTTGCACAGTGGGCACGACTTACGTCAAGCTGGCAGCCAACACCGTGCAAATACGAAATGTTTTTACACGTACATATTTGACACGTTCTCGGACTTGAGTCTGTACGAGGGTCAATGGGTGAGTCTTGTTAATTGGTAAGAATGACAAGCACTCACTTCCATGTAGATCCTAGATAACCACATACGGACCGTGCACGGTTTCAATCCGACAAACCTGCTGTGCCGACAGTACTTGTCCGGACAGGACAGTAGATATCGGACCAGGTTCTGGATGCAGACTCCGATGTTCATTAGGATGGGCCCTAACGAGGTGCAAGCAACACCTCCTAGCCATCTTCATCTGTGGATAGTCCAGGTGGACAGAGAGTTGAAGGTCTTTCACGCCAATCTGGATAGACCAAGGGTTTGGCTGAAGCAGGAAGATGGGATTGTGGCTATCAGCAACCGAGTCCCCAATACGCTGCAGTGAGGAGACATCGTGGGGATATCTTTCACGATCACGTACCATATAACGGCCACCCACTGGTTCCCTCAATACCATCCTGTGGATATCGTCATTTTGAAGTCGACTGAAGGTGACGCGATGGACTACAGTTCACTGGATATAGGGTTGTACGCCTGACCGCCGCCGATGTTTGTTGTTGTACATGGAGGAATAGGTGACTGTCGAATTTTTGGCGATGGAGCAGACCGTTTTGACTGATGGGAATGGACATCAGCTTGTTCTTAGGTGACGACAAGGTTGATGCTCCTGGCAAAGTGGTCGGTGCTGGTGGGTCTGATGAACCGTGAGGAACTTGTATGGAAGGGACAGCGGAAGGTGATATGGAGAAGTCCACCGGCGATCCAGCCGCAGTGAACCAACAGTCGATGGAAACCCATGTCACTGATGCAGCTGCCCGCGGCGGTTCGACGGAAACCCTGGCTTCGAACCCGAGAGAGCGATCTGGGGCTGGTGAAGGTTAGTGAGTATGCAAACGTATATTTCAACAGGCTTACTTTGTATGGTCAGGTTTCGAAGTTGTAGAGGTGGAAGTGTCCGAGGGGGCGTGGGTCTCCGAAGACTTTGTGGATGTGATGGCTGAAGATACTGGGAAAGTCGTAATGTGGGGTGGAGCGGGGAAGACGGGTCGCTTGGTGCAGAAGCGGTCATAGAGTTGGTGCAGAAGCGGTCATAGAGTTGGTGCCACCTACGATGATGTTGGACGAGAGAATGTACTTAAGTTTGTGTTGTCAATGTTAGACAGACGTAGTAGATTCAGAACGATGCTCCGAAGTGGCATATTCATATTTCTCCTGTATGATGTTGGGTTCACGGAGTGACATTTGAAGACGAGCAGAAGTGCACGGTGGAGACGGAGGTTGCTGAGGTGGTAGAGACTGTCAGAAGAAAGGGATCGGGGGTAATGCATTCATACAATTTGGATGGAATGAATGGATGGGATAGCAGTGGAGATTTTACACAGGTGAATTAGTGTTGCATGGTGCCTATCGATTATAGATGGCGTCTAACTATTGTAGCCCGTGCTCCGGGTAAGGCCACATGCAAGACGATGTAGCGGCAGGTGGATGGGACCCAGAAAACACCCATCCTGTGACAAAAGAAAGAAACACATAGCTTGGGCAGATAACCATTAATGGGGGCGTAACTGCGATTGTCTGGGCAAGTCTGTCCCTACTAATGGGTGGTGACCAGAAAGCCAGATACGTCTCCAGCAAATCACGATCAAATTGTCCTATGACCAGAGTAAATGCCATGAAAGGAACCGGTCTCGTTTCAATCACCAAACGATAGTATATCTCCATCACAAAAGCTATCAGCACAAGAAAAGGATCGTAACCACTCAACACATGCAAGATCGCAACTGGTCTTCCTCGCGACAAGATCATGACAATAGCGACAAGACGCTCCAGCGAAAATGGACTCGTCACATTCCGTATCCCCAGTAGGCCCCGGGGAATGATGAGGTTGGCTATCTAAGCATGAGAAAGCCAGCACGGACGAAAGTTGAAGGAGGATCACTAACATGAGGATTGAAGGGAATGCCCTGGTGTTCCATGGGCACAGTTGAGAAGGCTGACGGGCCGGCATGGGGAATATTCACCTTGGGCGAGGGGAAGGATGTGAGTCCCTGTGCGTCGTAACTCACAATAGGTCGGAAACCCATGTTCATAGCGTCCAAAGCCACATGAGGGATACTCAATGTCGAGGATCCCTGTAGCGGTGAGTGTCAATGGAAGTAGGAGGATGGTCGGGTGTTTTATACAAAGGTCAAACAGATGTACGGGTGATGGTGCGGGGTACGCAAACCCTTGGTACTCCTGTCTAGCAAGCATTTGTGGGTTGACAACTATGTTAGGTGCAAATTCGGTGGTTGCTTGCTGGTGACGAGCTGCGAGTAACCCGGCAATGAGTTATGAGTTGCGCAAAACATGAAACAAATATGAGGGAATGAACAATGAGTAATCCGTATATGCTGATCAAGCGGAATGGGCTCGAACCGTGGCAAAAAGCGAGGTTGGGCATACATCGGTGGCAGGATGGATGTCCCGTTTCTTATGCAGTCCCATTGGGTCAGATTGTTGGCAAAGATTGGGGTGCCTGTGATGATAGGTGTGTGGGAATTGGCTGCAATTGATACAATGGGCTCCATGTTGGCGGGCTGTGCAGGAGTAAACCCTCCCATGTAGAACACAGGGACACGGGACATCTGCCCAGTGGTCCCTGGGGGAGCCAAAGTTTCGATAGGCAGGGGAGGCCCCGAGCGCTCGATGTGGGCGGGGTTTATGTCGGTAGTCGGAGGACTGAAGGCGTTATCGTTAGGCCCGAGGCATAAGTCGCCACTCTTGTCACAAGCCCAGCAAGTCTTCCCGGGAACGATCATGCACTAGAATGTGCAGCTCAATGTAAAGGACTACCTTCAGTACAAAAATTGACACAAACCTGTTTCCCTTTAATCAGGCACACCATGCAAGGTGTCCCACCACAACGACGAACCGGGCCAACTGGCGTCCGTCGATTTTTATCCCAAATGCACACATCGCCCCTTGTTCAGCAAGAAATGCATTCCGGTGGGCCCCCAAGACACTACAAAAAAGTAGTTATATCTACAAGACGTCAGAGAACCCTACGGATGACACGTACCTTGCGTTTTACTAAACGGCATGCCCTGCACACTCTCGCCTTGTTGCGAGTTGAGCGGATCAGTAATCCATCTGGTAAACCATCATCTACCGTAGGCAAAGAACAATTTGAAGTTAGTGGGGCCCACCAAGGAAGGGCCTGGCCTGGGATTGCGGAGCTAACCTTCAGGAAATCCTGGTGGGTTGAAGCAGCAAGGGCAAGTGTGAGAACAGTAGGATAGGCGATGAATCAACCCACATATCAGATGCGTCAGGAATGGGTACAGTAGGAGCAGGCTGCATCTTCGCGGTTCGCCAGCTCGTCTAGTGGAAAAGCTGGTAGCAAAAGAGCCATGGAGTGCCCAGTAATATGACAAAATCTGTTCTGTCACTGACGTAACAGTTCTTCTCAGAGGCATGAGGCATGTTCGAATGACTGAGCAGTTCTTGCAAGAGTTGCAGCCTATGGAATGGAGGTGTTAGCGAAGGATGGTCCTTTACCATATCCATTTGCCCGGGCCGTGACGGCACCTTCGCCGAAGCACAATGCCACCCAAGAAGACACTCACACGTCAGGAATTACGGGGCCGCGGTAGTAGTAAACGCATGTTGCGAGATTACCCGCGGATGTTTGTTTGTCGTGTGCACAAGTAGAAGAGATGAAAAGGCAACACCGAATGTGAACACAATCACAGGAAGCGCACAGGGCGAGTCTGTCGTAGCTGAATAGGGAGTACATCGTGCATGACTGCCCACTGCGCTACACTGAATTAGGAAAGATGAACGCGGCGTCTAGATGAGGGCAACGCAGAAACTCCGGAAGAAGGACACAAAATTTGAACCATGTTTACACGACATACGTAAACGCGCTGGACGTAGGTAGACCTATTACGCGTAAGGAGCGAGAGTGGAAATGGAGCCACAACCAGTAGACAGTCATGATTTACAGTGGGAGCCATGGAGCAAGTAACGAGGAATGCATGGGCCATGCACAATAGGTAGACAATGGCGTTCACGACACCAATAGTGAGATACAAGTTGCTCACTGGCTAACATCCTCGGAACAGAGAGTAGACGTGCTGCCGTGATCGGCAGCGCGATATATCCTGATGTCAACTGTGCCCCATCCTGACGGTATCTGTCCTACCCTGGAAGCAACTTGGCCTGGAAAAGGAACATATGCCATCAAGTAAGGACCGCCATTTTAGGTGTAAGAGAATTACAGGTGGACGTACCGGAGATCATGTCAGATGCGACAGGATCCAACACCCACGTCGAATGTTCATGGGTAATAGGCAGCACCATTGAATCCCCTCCCCATACCGTCTGAAAGTCCAGGAAAAGTACACATTTGTCTCAGAAAACGCACGTTTTCCCAGTGTCATTGTCGCCGCGTGCATGCCAGGAGTCAACGGAAGTGAATAGGAAGCCACGGTTCTCATACTTCTCCCGGGCGGCGATGAGCTTCTCCGGCAGCACAGTGTTGGTAACCAATGCCATATGGGCAAGAGTCTTGCTCAGATAGGCACAAACGACACTGTAGGGAGTGATAAAGTTAACCACAAGGGAAGTCCAAAAATACAGCAATCTGTGTATGTATTTGTTGACTATATAAGAGGCAAACCGGTTCAGGTCAGTGTTCAAGGAGGTCATGCAGATGAGATGACTAAACTATACAACAGCCGGGCCTTCTTATCACGGTTAGGGTGTGGTGTGGAAGGTCCGGTCGGGATGAGGTTATTCATGTGGAAAGCATCCTCGCATTGAACGATGGCTGTCAGATGGCGTATTTGAGGACAGTCAGCATGGAGAATATATGGGTGGGGGTTGCCGCGGGGCCCAATGAAGGTCATGTACACAGAAGCGCTAGCCGAAGCGACGCCAATTTAGTCCAGGTGGTGGCTCGGGATGATTCACAGGGGTGGCGGGATGGCGAACATGGAAAGGCAGGTGATGAGGTTGTCCTGTGTGATGGGTCGACCGTAAAGGCAGGGAGGATAAAGATGGAATGGGGTACACCGGGACCTAGCAGTGGCCTGTCAGCGCTGTCAGCTGAATGCACTGACGACAGGCGCAGCCCACAGAGGATCTGTAGGAACCAATGTACTCACGACAACACCATCTGCCTGAGAGAGTGCCCAGATCATTGTGTAGATGACCTATATGTGTAGTAAATTGTCTGGGAGCAGTCGCCCTATCAATACTGTTGCATGCTTACCTGCTCGAACCCAAGATTGTAACTCTGTCCCTCCTATGTTAATCTACCTGGAGGTAACGTCCGAGCTTCCAATAGTCCACACAAAGAGGCATGAGGGGATCACATACCCGTAGACGTTGTGTGATGGAAACGCCGGTATCTGAGTGGGGGTTTGGCGACATCTTAGGAAGGGGGTGGTAACCTAGTAGCGCCACCTACCAATGGAGGGTAGCGCCCGACAATGTTTGTAATTGTTTACCTGCGCTAATGTCGCACGATAGGGTTTCCATGCCGGCGCCGGATTGGTTTCAGTACATCGTCTACTCATCCACAGTTTGCGCACTCTGACGTCCTGTACCAGATTTGTATATGGAGACTTATACGTGTAGGACATACCCATGGGGAATTCCAGACTACCCAGCCACAGGTACGTTTTAACCGGTGCCTGCAGTTCTTATCACCGAACGTTAACAAAAGTATTTGCAAGGATGACGTTATCTCGAATGCTGCATCCGTCAACAATCAAGGTCCCAAAAGACGTTCTTGCCAAAGTCATCAAGGCCCTCACGGGACTTCTCATCAAGCTGTTTCAATCCAAATGGCAAAGCCAGCCGGTGAGCCATTGAAGTTATATTGCTCTCTAGTCTTTGAATGGCAGGAGTCCCTTCTACCTCTGTCCGGCGGTGCCTTGGATAGGCTGTTCACGACATCTTCCAAACGGCTGAGGCCTCACGTATTTTATAGTCGTCCAAAACCCAACAGCCATTTGGAGCATTCATCGGGTGCATCCCTCGTCACGGTACATATATCCGCATTCATTTGCAAGGAAATTTCATTCAAGTGGCACATGGATATCTATCAAGACAATTGCATATTGACAGTGAATCGGTATATGCCATCAACTCTGGTAGACTGTCTCCATATGTGAGGTAGAAATGTACAACGAAGGGTGCAGGTACACGACAACTGGAGCAAACGTAGGGGGAAGTAGCATTGGTCAGTGTGTTTGCACATTTCTTGTCCTTGTAGTGCCTGATAGGCGATGTTAGCACCAACAACCGCGTAGGTACTCCTCAAGGGTGGTTACAATGGAGTTAATACTCCAGAGACGGAGGTCACTGATGCCGCAAGGACTCCTCAAACGGCTTACACGTGAAGACCAGAAACAAACGGCAATCATGCGATGCCTCAACAGGGTCATTGGGTGGCGGGGATGGGTATGTACCCATATTTGGGGGTGGGTTCACCTGTCCATTTATTCCGTAGGAGGTATGTATAGTTAGAAATGTTTACATATGTTAAATGTCCGCCGGGTTACGCAACCACTACTGGAGTGAAAAAGTCACCCCCATGTGTGAACAAGTTATTGTTCGAAGGAGGACGACTTGACACACGTCTTAAATGTCCAGTAGCGGGCTGTGTCCTTTCCTGAATCACTTGGCATGTTGGCTCCTTTGTACCTCGAAGAACCGCCACTTGGAGCCTTCCCGGTCGGCCCCAAAGTGACAACCTGTACTACGGACATTCACGTACCCAAGCAGGTTTATGGGCTTGTACACTGTTCACGTCACATTTGTTTGCTACATGATCCCGTTGGATGTGTGTACGATGAGAAACCAGTTGCCATGTCAACAAAGTGTGACATATACGGACACTTGATACTTGTCCACCCACTGGCGGCCTGTACGGATGGTAACATTGAATGGGAAGGTGACTGAGGAACTAGTACGTGCAGCATAGGCTGGGTAATGGACGGACGAATGGAAGGGCAATAGGTCCCCAACATTAGAGGGAATAGGCAACAAGATATCGAAGAGACCGTGGCTAGAACGAGTACCTACGAGTACCGGGTGTAATGGTGGGGGATAACACACGAATGGTTCTACTATGCCCGGCAACAGTGTACAAAGCATCGGCACTCCGAACAAAGTATGAAGTACCCTCAGCAAACTGGATCAAGATAGAAGTAACAAAGGGAGGTAACACGGAATCTGATTGAATACAATGGCCCTTACAAGTATCACTCAACAGTAGACGCCACACTGTCATTGGCCCATAAGGAGCAACGCAGGACTCCCGAAGAGCATGGTGGTCAATGAAAAACCCGTCGAAGAAGACAACAAGCGATCCCGGATCCCCGAAGTACCTCCCTTGTAGAGGGCACATGTGCATCGCCCTTCCGCAACCTTTCGTAGATGGAATGGTGGTCAAATAGGGGCCAAAACTGTACAAGGGCCAAGCACGTGAGTGGCTCATGAGCTCGAAACCCTTGTCTAGCAGGCGACAATGTAGAGCATGATCCGACCAGTCCTTGGTATCGCATCGACACCAAAGCAAGGAGCAAATGTCGAAGGCCTTGTGTGGTGACCAGGTAGTTGTCATGACACGTTGCACGCCACGCAAGTAGGGATGCCATGGTCATGTATTGGAAGGCAAACTGCCCCCCCAGCGTGACTCGCCTAAGAGAGTGATGTCTTTGAAAATGGTTAATATGTTTTAGATATAAAGAGCGCACCTGTTGGCAAATATCGGTGCATACATTACACTCTCCATCTGACGAAGTGACTGATGACAATGATAGATTCGTGTGCCGTTGACAAGAAAAGATTCGCAGTAGTAACTAAATCGACGCACATCAGTACCAATCCACAGCTAGACGTATACGAATGCCTGTGACCTACTAGGAAACAGATTCATTTGGAGGAGTTGGCGGGTTATGCGATAACAGAAAATATGCAGCTAGCGACAGTTACCGAGCAGGAGGAGGGTAGAGTTCCATTGAGGACGTGAGCCCAACTTCATCAACCAAGTTTTAGGGAGGCTAGGGTACGGATCGAGATCAAGGGTCATTGTCCCGGATGGGAAAGTCAGAGCACATGTGTTTTTATGTGAGGGCTGAATATTCTGAGACGTTGGATGATGGCGCCAGTGATGGAGGGATCCCACATTACTCCCAGTCGGTAAATCGAGAGTGCGACCGCTGTCGTTCTTCAAGCATGGCAGGCATGATGAAAAGACCCAGCTGTGGGGCTATAGCGAGCTAGTCGACACGTATTCTAAGACATGCATCGGAAGTAGGACTCAGAGGCATCAACAGTGTAATGATACACCAGGCGTTGACTTGAGTTGAGATAGACAATGCCCATAACGTGGTACATGGGTCTGCCCAGTGTGGATAAGCCCTCAAGTATCCACGGATGAGAGGCATTCTGCTAGTGGTTTCTGCTGAGAACGAAGCCAGCAAAATTTGTTGGCAGGGAATACGAAGCGAGATACATAATTTCTCACGCCTATATGGACATCGGCATCCCAAACACTCCACCATATGTTCGGGACTGCTTTAGTTCTCAGCGCGAAATGTCTTCAAATAACGTAACCTCGGGAGTCTGTGGTTGATCATGAGGCCGTACGCGGCTGAACTATGTTATGCAAGCAGGCGATATTTCCCATGTATGGGAAGGGCCGGGAGCACATAAATATCTGGTACAATGGTGGAATTTGTTGGACCTACTGGATTTCACACCATCAATGGGAAGGCAGCCTTCTCTTCCCAGTCGTAATGTATCGCTGTACGTCTTTAGAACCGTGGTGGCCAGTGTTGGCGTTCCCTAAAGCTTTGGATGTCAAGAAGGGGAGAGGGGTTGGTGATAACAACCTAAGTGGTGGAGGCACGAGGCTAACGATTTGGAAATAGGACTTGTGGACTATGAACCACCCATACGTGGACATTAAATTGGCGAGGAAGGGTGACCACCGATAACTCCATTCGGATCGAGGATTGCATACGAGACCCTACGCATATTGTGGCCATGACAAACTGTCACTTATTCCACTAAAACAGAACCTATGCGATGGGAGGTGTGGAGGTGGTGATAACACCTTCGGCCGTCCTGTAGCATATAAATATCTGTCAGGTTCAAGCGACATGCAAGTATACTTCGGAAGGTTCGACGTCCTACCTAGCTCCTTCGCAGAAGGTTTCCCTCCATCCAAAAGTTTACGCATAATACAACTTGAACTGCAATTCAGAGGCCAGAAGCCAGCGGGGGTCACTACTGTTCCATGTATGAATTCCGAACTTCAGACCCACAGGGTCACTAATGTTCCATGTATAAATTGTGAGTTATTGTCATTCATGCTTCCCAGAAATGCGAGGCTGATACCATATGGACAGGGTTCAGCCAAGCGCCTTCTTGTGCCTCTTCCCAGCTGAGGTGTCCTCATTTGAAATGTAAAGGGCTAGACAATGTAAGCATGTAACCTTAAAAAGCATGCTTCACCGGAGGGATTGGTAGTTGACTAATCTTGGCAAATGGATTCAACTGGATTCCAGGCAAACAAATAAAATTCACGCCAGCATCCATCAATAGTACGACTGGTTCATAATGTATTTAAAGATAACCATAAATATGCCATTTTGTCCTAGTGGGTATTTCTGTGACGTCCAAAGTTTGTAAACCCCTACGTAAATGGGGATGGCACCAAATATCATTTTTAGGGCCGGAAAATAGAGAGCACACACCTTGTAGAGTTGTTGTGTGTGACCATGCCAAGATACTGTCTCCGTGTCTCTCAGTGGGGCTGAAAACTCTCATATATTCGAAGGCACACATTATTGCCAAGGTTTGCCATTCCTGGGATGGTGGAAACAATATTGAACACTTGGCTGTTTCAGCCGTGGAACTGACAGCGCTTACCACTATCTTTTCAGGTAAGTATCGGCTGACTCCATGCAGACCAACGGCTCTATAACCCTCTTGTATAGCCCGAATCGAAACACCGTACCTATCTATGATATCTATGCTGTTGATTCTGAGCAGTGTAAGGTGTTGGTGCGCGTTGCACATGGGGGACCCTCCAAGTACACAGAGTATGACCACCCAGCTATGCTTCAACCAGCCCACACTGGTTATATGACAGTGCGTGGCGGCATGACCACAAAGAAGTTAATGTTGTACATCGGTTTAATAGATTCCAATTTTCCCTCCAGTATCTGATGTCGTCCTTCACTGGCGCGAAGTCGGGGAGTAAGCAAGGTGTACGCATAGGTCGGGAGTTTCCATGTCATTGAGGATGTGATCACTAGTAAGAGCAAATGTCATTAGTGGCTGATTCGGAATTTGAGGTGGGCATGCAGTTAAAGTGTCGAGAGGGAGTGCTCCCACTGCAAAGTGTTGCGCCTCCTTATACATATTGTGCACACAGGATGCCCGCTAGCATGCCAGTGCCTCATGGAAGACTGTCGACTGCTGGTGCTTCAATTGAGATGACCGCCGGATGCAGGTGAAGTGCGCACATGTGCGATTGCCCTTCGTCCAGCCGAGAAGCTTCTGTGGATGGTTGAAGTCACAATAGCAAGGAAGTGAATGCGATAGCTCATGAAACATCCAGATGGCATGAGGATATAATGCAAGCATGAGTTCGACATCTTCAGTGAATACGAACTCCGGGGATATTGACAAGACTTAAAATTAACAGCAGGGGACAATGCAGATATCCAGCGAAACGTATCGTAACGGTAGCCATCCAGGAGAAACCTAGGTCATGCGAAGTATGCAAAGTAATCTCGTACGTGGACAACATCATCGACCGTCATGTTTGTATAACTGCTGCACGCATGTGTATCGAACTTCAGGACAACAATGGATCCATACCAAGGCCATCGGAGCACAACGTCGACATTTGCAGTAAGTCGTATAAGAGCACGATTTGGGTTGTACCTGCCGTGAAACGAGTTTGCATAGTAGAAAACGTGCAAGGGGCTGTCGAGGAACTGCAACGTGCTATCGTACCAGATGATGAAAGCCTTGTATGTTGCCCCCACAGAGAAACAATGAGATAGGAGGAGAACGTCGCCGCCAATGACGGGCACAGGGGAAGCGTTGATTGGAAATAGTCGACAGCCTGCTAAAGGAGCCAACCACAAGTTCAATGCATGCAGGAGCCGGAGACGCTGCGAGGGACTAAGGAGCAGGACATACCACCATCATGTTTTGCATACAACGCATTTACAACGTAGTTGTATTGTGAGCCGGTCATTCCTGAAGGTGGAAGGTGGTTCATCGGGACCGTGGGCAACTGGTCAACAGCGCTCCTAGTGGGCAAGGACACTCGACCAGCAAAGGGGTGGGTGGGAAGAAAGCGTCCATCGGAATAAGCATTGATTGTAATATCTTGGTTGCACGACTGGGAGTGGATTGGCCAGTACTGATAAGTCCAATGAGCGACGAGGCACAGTGATCGTATGCGTATAGTCCATGTACCTTCATAAAGTGATCAGCAGAACAGAATGCAGGGCCAGCTCAACATCCTCCACAGTAATAGATAGTTCGCAATCCACAGACTGTGCATTGGGGGGCTTCAATGATTCACAGGCACTCAATCGGGTGGGTGGGTGCTCGGGATGGTTGGTACAGTGCAAAGGGGGAAGAAGGATCCATCGCACATGTGGGAAGGGGGGTTGCTAGGTGGGACCAGTCATAGTGGCAATATATACGACATGTGCTGGTTATCGAAATCACATAAAGCGCCCGAGCTACATCGTGGTGAAGGTTTGAAAAAAGAAGCAACTGACGGCATTCACCAGAATCTCCTTCCACACCTGAGAACTGAGTTATATTCAGGCAGATGAATGGGAATATCGATGTATGACGTCGCACAAGGTCGCGTATATCAGCGAGCAGACCCTGTATATGCATCCATGATACACGCTAGACAGTCTACAGTGAAACACTGTCAAAGCATCACGAACTCCTCATGCGTTCATGGTATCTGATATGCTATGATTGCCCAAAGCAACTGAAGGGGAAATATAAGATACGCCTCACCTCACACTGCCTACAACAAGATGGAGACATTCTTAGTTACACAGGTATACCGCGAATAAAACACAGCAACTGACCCAAAGATGAGATTGTCCTTTGTCATTACTTGCAATACGAAGCCCTGAGGCAACAAGGTAGGAGTGTACCCGACATTAGCGTAAACATGTCCAAATCATTCAGCTCAGAGTAACATGTGGGGAACGGTGACAACTCATGCAAAAAGCCTGCATAAGGTCTGCTTGCACCTATAAGTATTCACTGGTGGGCATAGCAGAAGACGTGTGACATGGGCTCCTTGCAACGTGGAAATTAGGGCATTGTCGAGGATAATAAACAGCATCACCTGGCGGTTCCAATGTGACGGGGCACGTCCGGCCATTAACAATTTCGAGGACGGACAAGCGCAACAGCAGCGCATACTCTCGATAGAGTATCATGAATCGAAATAGAAACAGGCTTCCCATCTTGTCAGTGGCACCCAAACTTCAACAGCGCCACTAAAGTATGACTATATCGACCGTCATCAGTGGGGAATTCGTAATGTGTAACCAACATGGGTCTGGTTGGATGCAGTCAATATTTTTACGGTATGAACAAGAACTCTGTGCATCTGTCCGGGCAGATTATCACCAGCCACGCAATAGCGTACGCCTATTTGCAGGGATTGGAGTCGATGAGCAACCCAATTGGTGTTGCCATTAAGTACGGGGAGTCGGACACAGGCCTCTCTCCTGCGTCGCAGAGTAGAGGCAATCACAAAAGAGGCACACAACGGTCACCCCCTTCGGCATAGGTGGGGTAGAATGCAACGCAGGCCTGTTTGGGTGAAGCTCATCTACATCGCATGTCTGAACGAGTACATTAGCATAAATCAGGGCACCCAGTAGCATGAAGACCAATGACAAGGCTACACATTACAGCACGCAAGTAGGAGAAGGAATTAAGGACGTTAGACAAAAGGTCGGAAATAAGAAAGTGGAGGGAAAAGACAATGCTGTTAAATGAAAAGGGCACAAGTAGCCATCATCAGCACATGCGTCCCGATGGAGTAAGAACATCAAGACTTCGAGGAGCATGTCGCTATCCCAGGTAAAGAAACTGGAAAGGAAGTGACTTACAAGGGAGATAGCGTATCACACCCTATAGACAGAACAAACGGACGCGATGCTTGATACTAAGTTGTCTAGCAGCAATGACAGTTTTACATGTATGTACATTCAGCATTTGATACCCCAGCCAAGTGGGACATGGCAAACAGTAACCACAGCCCACCTCCTCACGCGAGCAACATTGAACCTAGGAAAGCGAGGAGTGTTAGCGATAAAGTTGTGCAGAAAGTTATCAGTAATGTATATCGGTCCAACAGACTCCTGTCCGGCTCAAGAAACATGTGCACCACCAACCATGAGTGACAGATCATGGCGCGCATGCCCCATCAGTGACAAATATACAATTGTCCCCACCTCTGCATGTCACTCGGGTTTTTGACCGGTATGATTTGTATGTACCATGTGCGCAAGCCTTACCAACACCCTATCTAATATGTGACGAAGGCTTTTGATCTGAACCGCCATCCCGGGTCAGCATTGCTAGAGAGAACATCAGACAGTTGATACTCACCATTCCATTTTCTGTTGATTCCACATCAAGTGGCGATCAGACGTCCTGATGACCAGATTCAACAGAAGGCAAACAATGTCTGTGTGCAGTACTCGGTGTAGTCGACGTATTGAGGGGTCCGGGAAGGCAGTCACAACTCTGGTCCACTTGATCGATGCGCCATTACCATAGTCCACGCCCGTACTCTGGGACCTCTGTTTGGCTGTAGACGTGAGATATGAGTGGACTGTGAACATTTAGCATCCAACATGGATATTTCTCAGAACTCAGTCTCCCAAATCGCCACGGCAACAAGTATACCCTCAATTTCGCATTTCATGCAAAGACTGTGTCCAGGGCACCTTTGATATCGGATGTTAGGTCGAGAGGTGAACACGAGACCGAAAGAGAGGGCCGCACCATATACGAACCCAAGATGAGCATACGGACCTGTATTGTCCACACGTCATCACCACAACTTCGACAAATGGGCAGTCGACAATCGCGTCATGTTGGACACGCAATGTTGCTGTGATCGTTGGCCCTCCACCTCTTGGGGCGCAGCACCGCTCATGGGACCGTACCTGGTAGGTGTGTGGTAAATAAAGACATCAGTGTATGGATGCACAGTACGGACCCATGGTTCCCACTACCTAGACCTACATTATTGATGGGAGCGGCGCCGGTGGGTGATCGTTCCAATGCATCACGGAGATTTAGCACATCTTCGAACATATTGAAGGAGGCAATGCACAGAGTGTGTAATCCCGATGTGAGAGATGTGGGGCAGCGAAAGACAGACCATGTTGGTGGGAACGACATGGTGGGAGAAGGTGACATGGGAAGATTTCATAAGGTTCTTAGGGGCCACATGGGTTTAGCCACTGGCATTGACACCGTGTTGCAGATAGAGTTGCTAAACTTTCCCCTTCTGGTTGACCTTCTGATGTGGATGACAAAACTTGTTCTCAACCCTATCCATCTGGCCAATCTAAGTAGTAACCTGCGGCTTCCACGTCAATCCTCCGGCCTCCGCGACACCTTATCCAACACAGTGAAAACACCTCTTGCACGCCGCCCTCAGGCCCTCCTGATCAACGGCACCATTATGGCCCAATTCATCCACCCTGTAACAAATAACTTCTGAACAGGCCGTCAGAAGCACCCTCACAGTATACCTCCAGTGTGATTTGCCCTTAGGAGGGAGGGGGTGTTGGACTTCCGAAGCAGGGGTCACTGGTAGACCCTCCCCCCTCCAAGAGGTTCATGTCCCATCTGTAGAATAATCAGAGTACGTTGGATACAAGACAGACCGGCGGGCCCATAGGTCTTCTTTCGGGTTTGTGCTTCAATTTTGGCTCATCCTCACGTTGCTGGTCAGCGAGCCAACTCTAACAATCAGTGCTCCCCCCCTTGTTTCAATGCTCGAGAATCACGCCTGTACAGGTAGTCCGCGTAGGTTCAACGTATTCGAGCACATGTTGACAGACAGACACAATTGGGTTAGAAGGCATGATTTCACAAGTGTAACTTCACCTATGCAAGGTAAGAACTACACACTTGTTCAGTTCGCAAGTCGCAGCATACAGTTGCCTTCAGAATATGTTAGCTGAGAGTTACTAATCTCTATGTGTACGTCCACTGTTGTAGTTCACATAGTGAGGGAGAGGATACAAGATGATGATTGCAGGAAGAGGAGAGCCGAATTAAGTACATTGGTGGGGACGAACAAAGACATTGGTAAAGTAAGTAAGAGTATTGTAATGAGTAACAAACAGAATAATAGTCGGAATACAATTATGTAAGTAAACTGGTTCAAAGTCCGTTGACACAAAGGAAACAAACAATGTAAACACTCAACTCCAACACTTCCCCTCAACTCTGCACTGGAAGGATGCCGAGTTGCGTCCTAAGAGCTTGGAAGTGGTCATGCGTGAGGGCCTTTGTGAATAGATTGGCTGAGTTGATGTCCGTGGGACAGTACTCAAGGCGGATCATCTCGGTGGTGATGCACTCACGGATGAAGTGATGGCGGATGTCAATGTGCTTCGACCGCGAGTGCTGAACGTTGTCCTTCGAGAGCTCGATCGCTGACTTGTTGTCCGCATTGAGCTTCGTGGCTGCATCCTGCGCAAAGGTTAGCTCAGCCAAGATGGCATGCATCCAGATCCCGTGGTGTGCGGCATAGGCAACAGCCATGTATTCCGCTTCCATTGAAGACAGCGCGACCGTGGTCTGCTTCTTCGAGCTCCAGGCAACCACTGCATTCCCAACCAAGAACGTGCAGCCAGAAATCGATCGCTGGTTGTCCGGGTTCAATCCCCAGTCAGCATTGGAATACCCCTCAAGCCGGAGATTGATGTAGTACACGCGAAGGTGTGGCGTTCTCTTGCCCGTGAACATGATACCGTAGTTGTGGGTGCCCTTGAGGTACCGGAGGACTCACTTGACAGCGGTCCAGTGCTCAGGGCCAGGGTGCGAGCTGTACTGAGACAGCGCCTGCACAGCGTAGGCGATATCAGGCCGGGTGCCAAGTGCAGCGTACATCAGAGAGCCAATAGTCGCCTGATATGGCACATCATGCATCTCCGAGAGGTCAGTGTCGTCGGGGGTCTTGACAAGCTTGACGTTCAGATCAAGAGGGGTGCTGATGGGGTTTGAGTCAGCCATGCTGAACCACTTGAGTACACGGAGGATGTACTGCGATTGGCAGATGCTGAGCATGCAGGAGGGCCGGTCGCGCGAGATCTCGAGTCCAAGGAGGAGGCTGGGCACGCCAAGGTCAGTGATTTTGATGCGCTTCGCAAGGCCAGTTGCGAACACGTCCATCAGACCAGTGGTGTCAGCAAGCGCGATCATGTCATCAATATGAACACCGACAATCGTGAGTCCATGCTTGTCCTGCCTGAGATAAACGCATGGGTCCAAGTTGAGCCGTCGGAATCCGAGGTCGTCGACCATGATCTGGTTGAAGTGGATGTTCCACTTCCGGCTGCCCTGCTTCAGCCCGTAGAGAGCTTTCTGCAGTCGCAGAACCTTGCACATGCCATCCTCATAGCCGGGTGGCTGACGCATATAGATCTCCTCATCGAGATCTGCATTCAAGTATGCACCAACAATGTCGAATTGACGCATCTCCATGTTGCGTTCTGTACCAATTGCCAGCAGCATGCGGATGGAATCAGTATGGATGACGGGTGCGAAGGTGTTGAAGACATCATAACCAGGGATCTGAGAAAAACCCTGTGCAACCAGATGCACCTTGAGCTTGATCATGCCCTCGAGGTTCTCCTTGATGCGGTAGACCCAGGTGCACCCGATCGCCTTCCGATCAGTGGGTAAATCGACTGCGGTCCACGTACCAAGCTTCTGAAGCTGCATGATCTTGGCATCCATGGCGGCTCGCCACTTCTCCGCCTCAGGTAGCGCCATGGCTTCCTTGAATGTGTGAGGTTCGCGAGCGGTGGGCGTGCCATGAAGTGTCAAGAGACAGAGAAAATGGGACTCAGGGTCATCAATAAGCTGCTCGACCTCATCTTCCTCATCGCAGCTTGGTGTGGGTGCAGGTGCTCAGGTTGGTGCCTTGATTACCTTGCCTTTCCCATCCTGGGAGGCCTTGTAATTGAGGCATGGGATATTGTGGAGCGTGCATGGTTCAGCTACCACGGGTGTGGGTTTCAAAGGTGGGGCTGGTGCAGGCGCATCAGTGGGTTGTTGTGCGATCAGTGGCACGCGATCTCCCCCTGACGCCTGCTCACCACCAGATGCATTCTCCCCCTCGAGCGGTGTCGGGGCAGAGAGCTCAATAAGGTCATACTCGTCCTCATCGAGAGCCGGCTGTGTGTGCTTCGGAACTGCAAAAATAATATTGCGAGACTTACCGATGTGCCGCGCCTTCAGATTGAAGTACTTCCAGCCCTTGGACCTGGGAGCCATCCCCATAAAGTGCATCAGCTGCGACTTCGGATCCAGCTTCATCTGCTTCTGCCAGTCTGTGAGGACCCAGCACTTCACGCCCCACTCCTGCAAATTGGACACGTCCGGCTTTCGGCCAGACCAGACCTCCTCCGGGGTCTTGTCCTTGAGTGCACGCATCGGAGAGCGGTTCTTCAGGTACGCGACATGAGCAACTGCTTCCAGCCAGAGGAATTTCGGGAGGTCCATCTCAATGAGGATTGTGAGCACGCGATCCATAACAGTACGGTTGACGCGCTTGGCGACCCCGTTCTGGGCAGATAACTTCGGAGTGGTGGTGTCGAGCTTGATCCCCTCGGCATGGAGATAGTTGATGAACTCTTTGCTAAGGTACTCACTGCCGTTATCGCAGCAGACCTTCTTCAGCGTGACACCGTGGATGTTCTGGACATGTGCTTGATAAGCCTTGAAGTGCTCGAGCTCATCCGTCTTGGTCTTAGAGAATTCTATGACCATCCACCGCGAATGCATGTCAGTGAAGGTGGAGAAGTACCTTTCACCGTGGATGCCAGTCGTCGGAGCCTTGCCCCACAAGTCCATCACCGTCAGATCCCCGATCGCCTCCACTACCGTCTCCAACTTCTTCGGGTACGGCACCACAGTCTGCTTCACGTGAACACACGATTCACACTGCTGCGACGGCGGCACCGACTCGTCAACCTCCATCCCCTCAACCAGACCTTTCGCCTTCATCGAGATGACCACCTTCATCCCGATGTGCCCCAGGACCCGATGCCACTCATCGTAGGTCCTCTTCCATTTGGGGCGTGGAACTGCCGTGGCACATGCGACGTCGGTGGGCTTCCCCAGCACTACGGCTGTCCGCATCACGTACAAGTTCCCGACGCGCTCCCTGGTCGCGTACACCCATCCCTTCGGGTTAAGGTATTGAATCGCACCTGATTCCATGGTGATCTTGTGCCCATTGGCCTCGACGCGGCTGAGAGCGATCAGATTGTGGGGAATTTTGGGGGCATGGACCACGTCGCGGAGCTGGATAACAGTTTTGCGACCTTGATGCTTGAACTCGAGGTTGATGTCACCAACACCAAGGATAGGGGTGATGCCGGCGCCCTTTAGGGTGCGGCCTGGGGTGGCTTCATAAGTGGAGAAGTCAGCACGCTGGTGTACGACGTGCACCGTCGTGGCCGAGTCTGAAACCCAGGCATTAGCAGCAATTCGCGCCACAAGCGTGACCTCATCCGAGTCCGAGTCGTCCAATTCCTCGAGCAGCACAAATGCGTACTCTGAGTCGCTGTCTGATTCCTTGGCTGCCAGTGCCTTCGGGTCCTCCTTCTTCTCCTTCTTACCCCTCGCACCTCGTTCCTCCCCTTTCCGTGTCCACTCTCCTTCCCCTTCCCCTTCCTCTCATGATTCGGGCAATCCCGCTAGTAGCTAGGCTTGCCACACTTGAAGCACTTCGGTCCCTTCTTCTTGCCTGACAAGCGCGCGAACAATGTGGTGTCCGAGTCATTGATCCAGCTCGCATGCTGTCGAATGTGAGAGACAATCTCGTCCGAGTCGGCGAGATCCTTGGCGTGATTGATCGAGGAAACCATTGGGTTCTAGCTCTCTGGGAGCGCAGTAAGGAGCATGATAGAGAACTCTTCCTCAGATAGATCATGGCCCATGCAAGCAAGCGACTCGCGGAGGCCGACCATCATCCGAAGAAACTCCTCCACATTGTCCGACTCGCAGTACCTCACCTGGAGCAACTTGCGCCAGATCTGCACCACGTGCAGGATCCCCTTTGGCTCGAAGTTCTTCTCCAGATGCGACCATGCATCCGAACTTGTGGTGCAACGCTTGAGAGTCTGAACAAGGGATTTACTTACGCGCATCCGGATGTTACTCAGCGCGCTCCGATCCTTCATCCCCCACTCCTCCAACTCCTTCAACTCCGTTTCCGTTGGCTTCTCCGAGTCCTTCGGCTTCGGCTTGTTCTTCCCAGTGACATACCCCCACAGCCCCAACCCGAAAAGCAGGTCCTCCATCTGGACACTCCAGGACGCCCAATCTTCAACTCCGTTGAGTGGGTCGATCCGAACACAGGTGAAAGTGGCATCAGTGGCAGTCGCCATTGTCGAGTGGCAAGTGAGTGTAAGCGAGACAAAGATAAGCGAAAATACGAGAGAGCAAGTTCCTGCAGTGAAGCGTAGATCTGGTTAGAGCACTGCAGGGCTCATAACCTGTTGTAGTTCACGCAGTGAGGGAGAGGATACAAGATGATGATTGCAGGAAGAGGAGAGCCGAATTAAGTACATTGGTGGAGACGAACAAAGACATTGGTAAAGTAAGTAAGAGTATTGTAATGAGTAACAAACAGAATAATAGTCGGAATACAATTATGTAAGTAAACTGGTTCAAAGTCCGTTGACACAAAGGAAACAAACAATGTAAACACTCAACTCCAACATCCACCACCCTGCCCCCTAAATACCCGCTAACCCAAGTACCAGATGAACAATCACCGTCCCATCATAAACAGCAACCAGCAACCACTGGTCACGACCTGACTCTACTGCACAACCCGTAAAAATGATAATACACTACAATGCACGAAACGACTCACTCGACGAAGGCCACACCGACTGCTCGCCTGATCGCCGCAAGGATTTCACATTGCATACCCTCTTGGACCTCCCTTTCAATCACCAACCCCACTCAAACGATAGCAGAATCTTGTTCCATGAATTGATTCACGAGCTGGACAGAAACACATGGGTGCGGACGTCCTTCTAATCCGACATCCTCCATGACTACACCAACGTGCAGCCATATCTGAACACAATGAATATAGATTATGACGGACTATAGAACCACGTACTGCCGTGTCTCTGTACACAAAACACAAGAACTGCTCCATGCTCCACTCTCTCATGTCCAGGAGGTCATCCAGCGTGGGGGGGACTGGGCCATTCCAGTTTAGAGGGCGAGGCTGAGTACTAGACGGAGGTTTGTCGTCCTTGGAACTGCTCAAGGATTTGAGAGCAGGCAATTCAACGTGCCGAGTCCAAACTCTCCTGTCATCATCAACATCGTAATCCACATTCCGGCCATAATAGGTCATAATGGTGCCGGTGCGAATGAGTAGTAACCTCGTGTCTTCGGTTGACAGTGGAGAGGAGGTTACCTCCGGACGACACAAAGACGATATGAACTGAGGAGACGTAGAGAGGATGACACTGTGGGGTACCGAAGCTATTATGGTTCGATAACTACTTATTTGTGGCACCGCAGCACTAACCATTTATTATGACCAACGGGAAGGCGTATAGGAGCCCCATCTGTGTGAGATAATTCTCGTCAACCACGACAGGACTATTGGTACATCAAATAGCACCTAACGAACCCTAGGACAAAAGGTATTCGACGCACGCGAACCATTCCTGAGTTTAAATTGCCATGGGAACAACGAATTACACGGCAGTCAAAATTGCACTAACCGTGTGGTAGGCTCATACACGTCGGAAGAAACACCACAACACTTTCGTAATGGACAGGAATACTTCATTCCCGTGCACGGACAACATCAACATATAACTCCGGCCCCTTCGCAACATTCACACGAAATGGCCACATTATCCCACGCACAATTATATGGACAACTACATACTCAGAGGATATCGCCCACAAGTACAGCCACGCAAGAGCACCGACATGGTGTCTGGCATTCTACGTCACACGGTAACAAAATGTACAGTACATTCACACGACCCTAAACAATGCAGTCAATTTATCGCCGCCCCGGCTGCAGCCCCCTGGTAGTCCAACACAGGCCTCTCGAAGAAGTTAGCATGCCCTGGGATGACCGTGCCCTCCATGAAAGGGAACTGTCGACAACCGCAAAGTCAACAAAATCAACGACACAGCAGTGTCAGCGCACGTACCGGATTGCTCTGCCCATACAGGCACGGGTATCCAAGACCTTCTAAGAGGAAATCGGCTACGTATTCCATGTACTCATTCATTAACGTCATGTTTAAACCCCGCAGAGGCCTGGAAAGCGTGGCTACGAAGGGTCAGTATATCCCTTCATTCAAAAGGACTGCGAATGCACAAGCAAAGAATGCCTGCTCCAATGCAATGGCTTCCCGAATCATCACGTGCACAACAGAGAGGGGAACCACTTCGCTGACCAACTTGTATAACTCACACACAAAATCCACGTGCTGACCCTCATCCCACATGATGAGCTCATTCGAATGGCAGAGGCCCGGGAGGATCCCACAAGTCCTCACCCAAAATATCGCCGTGAAAGAGGTTGAGAAGAAGACGCCTTCCACTATGGCAAATGCGATTATCTGGGTCGCGAACGAGAACACCGAGGAATCAAACCACTTCAGGCACCATGCAGCCTTGTCTCCGACAGACGGGATGGTGTTGATCATGAGGAATAGGTGGGAAAGCTCATCCTCATCCATAACGACCTCCTGGAGGATCCGTGCATACGTCTCGGCATGGACGTTCTCCCAATCTTCCTGTGGTCAGGGGAGTCCACCGTCACTTTAAGTCAGAATGTATGTACATCATGAATTGAAAGCCATAAAAGCACCTGGCCTCTGGAGCGGACACCTCAGAACAAAACCGCTGTACCAGGTTCTCCACCACAATCCCATCTGAAGAAGCAAAGAAAGCCAAGATGACAGACAGGAGCTTCCGCTCATCATCAACAAGAGCGTGTGTCCAATCCGCCAAGTCGAGGGAGAAGTCAATTTCCAGTCCAGAAAGACCTCTGCGAGTTCTTGTACTTCTCCCACAGCTGCCGACAAGTCAGCGAGACGGTAAACAGATCAAATGCCATGCTTACCATAGGAAATCGTATAGAAAACAGCACAAACCGATTACTATCCACATGGAGGACAATATCCAGAGTAGACATATACACTACCATAGAAACGTGAGAGTGGAGGCGGTGTGGGACGATAGTGGGTGTGGTACATGATAATTGTCAGTTTATTATATAGGATCCCATCTTTGCAGGTTGAAGAGCGATAGCACTGCTTCAGCACCCAAAGTCTAGCCCATGGAACGTCGCATGCTACAACATACCTCGCGAGCCACTGAGAACCATAGTGGAATTCCTAATAGTACTCCACGTATGGATACATAGTGGGGAAAAGATGTGTGCGCATGACAACATTGCCCTGATGGGATGAAGTGGACGTAAGCGCTAATAAGGTTCACATGTTCCCATGACACCCAGACAGGTGTGGGACTGCACTTTAGGTAGGCCCTGCTACTCCGCGCCATAACACTACAGCTCATACATTTGTAATCTACATATACCATGCTGTTTATGTGAACGTTTTCTGCTCCCTGTATCCTGTGGTTCACTGACATCTAGCCGCTAGCCGGCATGCACATTATCCCCATATAGCTGGGAACAAGGCTGGTGCACCTCCGCGGACAGGCAACCACTGGCCTCCGTAATTCAGTTTACTGCGGGAGATGACACTACATAGCCGGCTGGCAATTGCAGCTCTCATTTTTCAGGGAGCCTGGACAATGTAAGTGTATTTAAACAATTCGATGTCAGTAGAGATGAGCACCACTTGTATGTTATTCAGTCTGCCTCCTATATGCAAACTGCATGGATCCGGGGAAATTTGTTCGCGTTTTGTGTACCAATACTTGTAACGGGATTGGGATAGTTGTGGTTACGCATCCGCACCCTCTCTGTAACTATGGTGACCGTCTCCCTCGCGATCAGTGATGAAAGCATTGATGATCTCCCATAGATATGTCCATGAAAGACAAAGGCTCAGCACAAGCTGACATATCCCTGCACTTGCGTGCAATTCTCCACCACATATGAGAGCAACGCTGCAGACATGACCCCACCTGCACATAATAATGGCTAGCTCCTTTCTCAGGTATGTTACATCCATGGCTCAGAATGACTAGCCGGGTTCCCGCGAAGGCTACAAGGAACGTGTGATGCACCGACGTGTCCGAGACATTCACGAATCTTCCGTACCAATGCAATATGTTGTAACCTTGGCAACAAATATATACCGCACGGGAAACATGACACAGGTACGCAGCAGTCTCTTCGCCAACCACACAATCACCAACTTTGAGAAATCCAACAAAAGAATCACCCAACAGGGTCGTAAACCAAACCAAGTACCACACACAGTACCCAACCTAGAAGCCCGTGTACGATCGCCCACCACTTCACCTGCTGACTGACGTTAATTGCATGAGCCAATTTTGGAGGATCCACAGGTAAATATACAATGCAATATACAACATGATACACGCTTCCTCCCAAAACTAGTCGTTAAGGAATGGTGGCGATACAAGTAGCATCCACCAATTCATAATGCAAATGCCACCTTTGCCCTCTATCAAATATGCGAGACACCTTTAACTCCACGAGCAAGTAGTCATTGACGCACACGTCTAACCAACTGACATCACCGTGTGACGAGCCGGAAGACATGTCAAATATTCCAAACTATCACAGGACTTAGCAAGCGAAACGCAGTGCCAAGAGCAACAACGCACATTGTCATCCTGCGAAAGAATAGAATAAATGAAGACCCTGTGCGGAAACACACCTGATGCATCCAATGAGTAGGTCATTTTTACTTGAGACAAAAATGGCACATACGGTCCCTCGGCCTGGCAAAGGTAGTAAGAAAATTGAGCGTGATGACATCCTCGAGTGCGAGAGGGCTGAGCTCCACCTCTAGGTGATGAAACCCAATTTGTTGCTCCTCAAAGGCAAGGTAGGTGATGGAAGCTGGCATGTAGAAGACGAACGGCTGAGCCCCATAGTATAATGTATCGCGGTCTTGGTTGTGGTAACCCCAAGACAACGTGCGCGGAATATGAGACAACAGCAGAACACGTGTATGAGCCATATCGGCACGCGTATAGATGCAGAATGCACTGTCAACAGTCACTGGTAAGCAAACTTCGGCCACGGATCTCGGCTTGTAACACAGACACGTACTTTATATCATGGTCACAGAGCCACTCTATGTGCCTCCATTGTTCGTGGACTTCGGCAGCGTCGACATCCGGCGTAACCGACTCCGACATCACAGTCCATGAATGGACGATGTCTAGCATCTGTTGAAGAATGGCAATGAGTCTCTGTATCCTTGACAGACCAGGCATGACTTGGGGCATACCGTCGGCAGAGCGAAGTGGGTTTTTGTAACCACACAGACCGGGATTCCATCCAGCGAGCACCAAAACCGGACGCCCATCCAGCCTATAAAAGTCATATCCACATGTTTGAAACAACCGAAGATTGAGTGGACCGGAGCTGCTGACAGAGACATGCAGTACGTTAGTTACCAACAGGCTGCTTACCAAATGATCAGAGACGTGTAGTGCACACTCTTACGATGTTTCTGAACAGAGAATTGGGGCTGAATATACAGATTACAGCCTCAATTAAAGCAGGATAACAAGAGGTAGCGTACCAGGTGACTGACTATGATAGGAGAGAAACCACGGTATGGCTTATCCTAACGACCGGAGATGGTTCCATCCACACCGTTGTTGTGTAAGTCACCCCGGTGCGCTGCGCCTATATCAACGAGACCTTTAGCATACTCGATATCTGCGTCGTTATAGATGTGTTGGCAACCCTCACTGAACACTCCACTATGACGATGCCTTATGGGACGACACCACCACTTACATGTCCATAAACCTTCACGATACCATGCACATCCTTTTCCACCCGGCTGTACCTCCTTGTTTAGTTATGCGGGAGATGCAAGTTGCCAAAGACATACTGAATGGTTGCCGATCTGCAAGTGCACACATGTTTCAGTGTCACACCCACTGCAACACATATACTCACTCACGTATATCTGTGCAGCCACTTTCGCAGACCCACCAGGTGTGACCAGATATGAATGTCCAGGAGACGGTGTCTGCGTTTGTGGGAGGCGGAGTGGAGAAACCAAAGACACACGTCACCACAGACAATTTTGAACTCCTACGGTGTACATAAGCAAGACAGCACTTATCCCGACTACATTATCGTTTAGGCCGATACAATCGAGAAATCCTCCCACACAAAGTTATCCTCAGACCCAGTTGCATCCAATCGTACTGTGTCTGAGCTGCATCGCACCTTTGACAACGAATATGGATACAGCACTAGAGGACATACTACGGGTCCGGAACTCTTACGCCAGGGTCTCTGGAAGTTCCAGTGAGTAGGTTTAGACTACTTATACGCGAAGCAGCACTCATAACAAAGCATATTTTACAGCCAATACTAATGCTCTAGACACAGCTTTGGCTACTAGAAGCATGGGGAACACTGAGACCACAGCGGAGGACAAGAGAGCCTTTGGTATGTAGACACATTGATCCATCGTCACAGTTTATGTGCTGACACAATGGTACACCTACAGCCTAGCATGCTGAAGTAGCAAATGCACTCATCACCCATCCTCCACATGATGACGACGTAACAATATGTGGTATGTCCTATACGCATTTATGGAAAGTGGCCGAGGCCTCACTGTGATACTGTGGTTGTAGGTCACGTCGTAACTGTGAACAAAGATTCGGTCAGGTTCGAATGGCATGATATAGCTCATGATGACCTAGATTACACCCATCTTATAGCAAGCACACTTACAATTGCAGTCCCACCACTTTGGCATCGCCAACACTTGGAACCTGATGATCTCGTCATAAACATGACATTATCGAGACTGCTGTCTATCTACCGTATGTGGTGTACGAACGAGCTCCGTGAGCTCGCCCATGCTCACAAAATCAACATGCGGGTATGGGAAAGTACTGAATCCATCTTAGACCTCCTAGATGATCATGAATGTCGACAGTGCTGCCCCGTCATGGATGTAGTCTTCTGCAAGTTGCAGTGGCCTCGGAAGGCTGTCCACGTCGACCGGATTCGCCAATTGTGGAGACGTATCACACCTGCGATGACACACGCCTACACTCAAGTGGCAAGCGAAGAGCTTCATTGGACCATAATACGCGAATGGCAAGAACAATTTTTGACTGACAGGTTCTGCATGTCTGTGTATGCACCTTGTGGAAGGTGAATTCCCACAATGACCGCGGTGAGTGTGCCACCTTTGAGTTTTGACTTGACTCTTCTCAGAAATGACGGCCTTTCAAGAAACATTGTGCCAACTATGTACAATATTGCCGCTTACAAGGGAGCAATCTTGCACCTGAAAGGGATGCTGAATCACGATCGACTCGACAGCATACTAATGTGTGAAGTTTGCCATAAGGAGCTAGTCAATCGAGGGCGGATGCCCCGTGTCTGCCTTGCAAATTGGCTGTATTATGGGTACGAGGAGTTGCCATCGGACGCGAAAACCGCATTTGCCAACTCAACATTCACAGAGCACCTGTTGCTCACTCGGGCGAGGAGTAGCAGAATATCATACAGGTTCTCCGAACTCAAGAAGAAAGGGGATGACGCGGATGGGCAGGGGAGATCGGATTTCGTCAATTCATCGGACAACTTTTTTAGGAGCCAAAGGTGTATCAAAGGTAATGTTTTGGTGATGCCTCAGGACTCGACTCACTTAAACGCAGTAGTGCCGCCCCCTCCCGAGATTATCCGCAACACTGTATGCACCGTGTACATAGGCAGCTCCAAACCCACTAAAGATACGATTGGGAAACTAGGACCCTTGCTAGTCAAGAAGTTGAGGATGATCCGGATGATTAACTTTTTGGTGTGTGAGAATCCCCACTATGCCTGTGATACTGACTTTCACGGTTTCAGCCAACACAACCTGGACACGCTTTTCGGGCCAGATACGGGGACACAAGATGAGGGGGTTCCATGCACCTTGGACATAGGGTTCATCAATGACAGCAGCGCCATCCAATCAGCAGCTGCTGATTATATGGAACGGCTTGATGTTGGACACGACGGCTCGCCCGGGCAAGATGGTTTGTTGATGGACAATGTGGGATACACCATGGGTGACGAATCTCCAAAGTCTTACCGAGACATGAAGATGCGAGCATTGTCACACTGTTTGTCGGGTGGCAGGTTTGTGTGTTCACGTGGTGGAGAAAGGTTTGTTCCTGACTTCGAGAATCCAAGCTTGCTCACATGGCTCTTCCCTCATCTAGATCCGTGGGGCATAGGTGGTTTTCATGAGCCTGCATGAGACATCACTATATCTATGGAGGAACAGCTTAAATACCTGTTGGAAATAGATGACAGCCCATTCAAATGCGACCCCAATTTCGCGTTCGTGTATTATAACATCCTACAGAAAAAGGCTGTTTGCGACTCCGTGTGTTTTAGAGTAAAGGTCGCTGAGCAGGATAGGATTGTACGGGATCTGTTAAGTGTAGACTGCCCAGATCTAGAGCGCCTCATAGCTAGGTTCAAGGCGAATCCCGGGTACGAACCAGAGACGAATAAACAGAAACGGCTGGTCTCCTTAGTTAACAAGATTGGTACAATCCTTCATGACCTACCAGGTACCGCAGGGTACAAGCTTAAGATGTGCAATGAAATCCGCGCCCTCGTAAACATCAGTGGGACACCAGCCTTCTTTATCACGTTGAACCCATCCGATGTGAACCATCCTCTTGTAAGGCTGCTTTCTGGGGAGAACATCCATCTAGAGGCTTTAGAGTGGGGACAGGAACTGACTGAATGGCAGCAGATGGAGATAGTTGCCAACAAGCCGGCCGTATGTGCAAAATTCTTCCACGAAATGATATCGAAGTTCATTACAATTGTGTTACGGTACGGAAAGAAAGGAAGAGGGCTGCTTGGGAAGTGTTCATCATATTACGGCACGGTGGAGATGCAAGGATGCGGTACATTGCATTGTCACATATTAATCTGGCTTGAAGGTCACCCTTCACCCCAGGAGATGAGAGACATGATGGTAAATTCGGCACAATACCAAGCTGATTTGTTCACATGGTAAGAGAGTCTTATAAAATGTGAGTTGTTGGGAACCACGATGGTTGTGAACGAAGCGGAAGGAGCATTACCACGCCCAGAACTCACTAAAACAAGGGATTATGTCCACCCGGGAACAGTTGTTGGCCCCTCGATACTCGATGTCCCTGTAGAAACATTTGCAATGCGGTTTGCGTCGGATGTAAACAACATCGTCACCTACACGAACTGGCACCAACACACAGAAACCTGTTGGAAATATCTCCAAAAGGGTGAAGCTAGGATAGATGAGAACTGTAGAATGTGAATTGATAGGGTAACCCGGCCACAAACTTCCATTGACAAAGACACGGGATCCATCTTGTTAAGGAGATTGCACCCTCGCATTGCAAGCTATAATGATCTAATAATTTTCCTAATAAGAGCCAACATGGAAATAAAGCATATTGGGTCCGGGGAATAAGCAAAAGCACTAATGTACTACATTACAGATTATATAACAAAGGCATCCCTACCAGTTCACATAGGCCTAGCCGCCCTACTGTATGCAATCAACAGAACTTGTGACAAGTACCACAACGTACCTAACTGGGAAGAAACAAAACAAAGCGGTGCCCTGACAATTTTGGTAAACAGTATGCTGGCTAGACAAGAAATCCCACATCAACAAGTAATGAGTTATCTCGTAGGAGGGGGTGACAACTATAAAAGCGACAAGTTCAGGGTACTTCACTATGGTAGCTTCGATAGGCTTATACGACGCTATTGGCTTATCGACGATTCAGATATGTCTTCTCCCGAAATGCAGTTGACCTCCCTCGACGATCCGTCAAATACGACGATGCCCCACACGGAGGACGCAGACAGTTTGCCACGTATGCAACTGGGCCCTGAATTGTTTGAGTCACTTCGCCACCAAGACGACAACATAACACTAATACTCGGTGCTAGATCAATATCTGCAGTGAGCCAACAACAGGATTATCTGTATCGACCAACCGTTGAACCCTTCGTAAGCATGGGGCTTTATGAATACGTCAGGTTGACTGAAAAGATAACTAAAATTGGAGAGGACCTACGAGTATCACGAAGAAACAATGAGTCAGGTGAGCATAGTATAAGAGGTAGACCTGAAGAACCCCGAGGTAAATTCAGCCCAGAACACCCTCAGTCCGACACCCATGTGGTTCGATGATGCACCATGTGGGTAGTACCCGTAATATTGGACGACAGAATGCCACACCCAGATCGAGGGGACGAAGAGCTAGAAGATTGGGCACGAACAATCCTTAGTCTATTCATTCCATGGAGACATCCGCGGGACCTAAAGGAAGATGGTGAATCTTGGTACAGTGCATACGAGAGACGCGCCGTGGACATTGCGCCCGAGCATATGACCATCATACACAACATGAATGTCCTGAGCAAGTGTAAAGATGCCCGTGATAAAGCGACAGCCACCAATAAGCTTAAACGTCAGCCTGCGGTCTATGCATGTGAAAGACCGCTATCTCCGGATGCCTTCAATATATATGCTAATCATGTACCCCAGGGTGGTAGTGACACTGGCAACTCCTGCTCACAGGAGGATGAAGCTACACACCAAATGACACTTCTCAATGAGCTCGACAATACCATCGGTACACGCTTCCGACATGCCATTGATGCCCACTTTTCACACAGGGATGCCACAACATGCAATTCCATGTCGTTCGGTTCACCCATAATGCTCACTGATGACAAGAAGACTCAAATCGACATTGACTGAGCAACCATGCGCCATCTGAAGTGAAAGCGACGACCGGATGATAATGATTATGATGAGGTACATGACAATGACAGGCGTGTACATTGGAGAACGGATCGGCCACCCATCATGGATACGATGCAACTAGGATCCGGAACGCCATCATGCCCAACTCCACTTGCCCTCAGAAATCAGTTCGACCCATTGGATGTCCTTTACCAAGTCATCCTAGAGAAGAACCTGAGATCGAACTGTGAACAGCTCTGAGCATTCGAAATAGTCGGCAAACATGTCATTAACGGAGGCTGCCAGCTACTGATGTACGTGGGGGGGGTAGGCGGCACAGGCAAGTCGCATGTTGTGAATTCCATCTTACAACTATTCCACCTCCTTGGGAGGAGCAAGACGATACACGTAGCAGCACCGACCGGAGCCACCACCATACTCATTGGGGGCCACACAATTCACTCACTCACCTTACTCCCAGATAGCCCACACAAAGACTTGCAGGAGCTTTGCAAAATCTAGGAAGGGGTCGAGTACCTCATCCTGGATGAGGTATCCATGATAGGTGCTAGTTTCCTGAGTCAGCTGAATTTCTGCTTGCATCAAGCAAAAGGACAGCACGATTCAGCGAACAACATACCATTCGGTGGCCTGAACATCATCTTCATGGGCGATTTTGGACTCCATTATATAGCTATAGACTCATCGCGAACCCCGAGCTTCAGAATTGTGCACACAAAACCATTGTCAGTGCACTAATGGGAGTCTACCTGTGGCGATGTGTCAATATGGTAGTCCTATTGAAGAAAAACCAGAGGCAATCCGGAGACAAAACATATGCCGACCTCTTAAGTCGAATTCGTGTAGGTGAAGCAAACTCTTTGGGCACAGAAACCACCTTATCAGACTTCAACATTATCAAAACAAGGTATGTCGACTGGATAGATAACGAATCTACGGGGCCATCGAAGTTTTCCAATACACCGATTATAGTAGGCAAGAAAAAAATTCGAGACCTCCTGAACTTGCAGGTGATGGGACATCATGCACAGACCATAACTGCTGAAATACATCTCTATCATGCCTGAGACAAGATAACTGGTCATAATGTGACTGATGATGAATGCGAGCGGTTATAGAAACAGTCCTCCACCACTACGCATAACAGTTTAGAGAAACTGCCTCTTTTCCCAGGCATGAAAGTAATGGTTCAGGAGAATCTCGCATTTACGAACGGGGTAGTCAACAGGAGCGAGGGGGTAGTAACTGACATTGTGTACGAAGAAGAAGGGGGCAAGTGTTACCCCGTAGTGGCATATGTACATATACCCGGCTCCGGTAACATATGTACAAGTGCAATCGATGATGTCATGCCCATCTTTCCGGAATGGACTTCATTTTCGTGGGTACGCAACGTAGAAGGTACAATCCACCAAATAAGCGTATCAAGGTTGCAATTGCCCTTACTACCTGCGTACACCTACACCAACTACAAATCACAAGGAAGGTCCTTAGACACCGCCATAGTCGACCCAGCCAGCGCCACGACTCTCCAAGGAGTGTATGTCATGTTATCAAGGGTCTGGGCACTTGACGGTGTCTGCATTCTAAGGCCATTCAAACCAGAAAAAATACAACAACGCCTATCCCAGGAGCTCCGCACAGAACTCCGAAGGCTCCAACAACTCGACATTTCAACGTATGAACAATTCCGGTCAACATACGGCTCAAACGAAGGAACAAATTGATAAAGAAACTCACATTATTCTTTGCTTTAGCGTTTCACAATGGCCAGCCTGCTCGACATTTGAAATGAAAATGATCGGCCGCATGCAGCATATAATATCTGCGGCGGTCCCTCATTGCAAGAGCTCTCCTGGACAAGCGGTCAGTACGCATGTGGTCAACATTACAAATATAGTCAAAATGACGTACCGGGCTACATTGGACAAGGCGAGTAGAACGACAACCATCCTCACATCAGGTCGAGTGGAATCATGCAGCAGGTGGCAGAGAAACTATAAGGCTGGCCAATGGCAAAGTCGAACGTGTTACAACCTAGGCTTGCGACCACGTGTCGACATCCACATCACAGGTCTGACTCAGCTGTAACACGCCGCAGTCTAACTGTGACTCGACCACCGGCCGCGCTGCCGATGAAGGATACCACCCATTCTAGCCCCCCTCCCTACTGCCAGAAACAGGAAGACAAATGCAAGATGCAGACCACAAACTGTCTGGTGAAGCACACCATCTGCGAAACTGAGAAGTAGCATCTCAAGGTTGCTCATCTCCCCTATTCCCAGCTGCACCCTTTCCACACCATGCGGCCTCATACACAGATGTACGCAAGTGATAGAAATATGCTCAGTTAAACTGCATTCATACCATCGGCAACTTTACACCTCCTGATCACTGTGAGCATCACTGACGAGCTGTAATGACTGGTTACAACTCGCTCTCTTGCGTAACCTGCAACACAGGTATCGCCATCCATCCCTCTCCACCGTTACACTGAGAGGGACGTACGATTTTGCTCACGTGTTCACCACTGACACAAATACACCGCAGCTCCGACCGTCAAGACATATGCTGCACATCTCACATCAACGCCCGCAGTGTCAACACGGGCATACAAATCTACCCACACACCAGCCGGTCTTCTGTCTGCGGATGCATGAGACGGTCGTGAAGTGAAAATCATCCCCAAGCAGAAGCCTGGCCACCCACAAGATATCAAACCTAGGTACCTATGTCCGGAGCCATCGTCAAGGATGGAAAGACACGTGTTATGGTGTATCCCACTTCTCCGGAGATCACACGTCAAAGAACAAATGCCGAGAAGTGCCTTATCCCTAAAAATACACAAACCTTGTCACATTTGCGCCGGAACTGATTGGGTTCCATCCTTGGATCGGCTGGGCCCCAGCCGTGAGAGGGTAAGTAAAGACCCATATAAGTCACTGCCCCACCCACTAGCCTTCACTCACAAGAGACCAACCCCCCGCTCCCGCACTCACCCTGTACATCTCAGCGTTGCTATCATTCTAAGCCATCACCTCATTGTTTTTGACAAGACACAGACGGCGTATGGCCTTTATGTTGCCACATTTGGCCCCTATTCTCCAGTAAGTTCATTGTGGAGTGCTCCTGGGCAGTTACTGAAGGATGCACCACAATAGTGTCCACTCGGAGATAAGCGGGATGTTTGCGGACGAAATGGACCTGTTGTCGCTCATCCAATGGTGAGGGACTTGCCGGATGAACTACGGACATGCCGTGTCCTCTCTTCGTTGAGGTCTGACAACACGTTTGGGAGGCTTTGTCACCTCCCCTCAGAAACTCGTCGACCTCGTCACGAAACACAGCGGTGTCTTCGGCGGCGAACTGGCATTATCATTCATCCTCCACGACCAACCGTTCCATGCCACGAATGTCGAGATTTTCGCAAGCAACTACACCTTCTCTGCGCTGTCCGGCGCAATCCTCGATGAACTGACTATTCGTTCCCGCATCGAAAAACACACATTCCTCACTAGCTCGCTATTCCACGCCCTTTGCAGGCTAGTTGCGGAAACCCTCGTGATCCACCTCTCCAATGGGAAAACCATCTACATTCATCAGTCATACACGTGCTCACCCATCGCACCGATCTCTTGTGCACCTTGTACGGCACTTTCCAACTATGTCACCACATACGGGTTCGGTTGTAGCCATCCGGAGCTCACGATGTCAAACCGCATGCTCCTTGCAGACTGGGAAATGCAGTACCTGTCCGTCGCCGATGGCGAGTGCCTGAGCTGCCTACTGGCTCACAAATTCTCCTTGGCTGTCTCGCCATCGGCATGGCCGGAGTTCAGGCGCTTCGTGTTTGACGAAAACCTTCAAGATGTGGAGCAGTGCTGGCGCGACCATTTTATCTGCCCTAACCAGGGCCGATACTTCGGGGACAGGGGATCGTTCATCGCTTTTTTCGACCCCCTCGGGGACGACGAAGATGTATGTGTTAAGGCAAATATTGCTCCATTTGGACTGATGGTTGTATGGCGCTTGATGTCGACGTTTGAGTGCGACGATGCCTGCAAGTACTTAGACGAAGTGTTGGAGCAGGGGGTCACCTGTATACCTGTACTCTTCAAGAGAGACCCGTACGGCGAGCTCCATGACTGTATAACCGAATGCTCCATACGGTCATCCTCTTTGTACCGTACATTCAGGAGAACGCGATCGTGTTCCGTTTGAACTCATATGTATAACATATCTTTGTATAATAGAGTACTAGTATGCTGCAGGTTTTTACGAATCCATATCACACTGGGCGATGCATGTATGTATATACGCTGCAACTTCATTTTAAACCTACGTCCCATGCGAGAACGTCGAGCCCTCCGAATGGCGATAGTCGAGCACCTAACTCACAGTAAATTGGAAGCTCTGAAAACAAATTTGCTATAATCACGCGACAATGTACAGTTGCACGCGGGTCAACCACCACCGAGCATGTCATACACAAATATTTGGTAACAGGGAACGCGGGCAACATCAACGGCGAGAGGAGACAACAGAGATGACTGTCCGGGGTCCCCACCACTCGTTTACCAATTAAAGAAACACCACGTTTTGATGGCACCGCTGACATGGACTGCATTTACTGCAGGGCAGACCTGGACCACTAGCGTGGCCAGGCATACAATTTAGACGCGGTCTGGAGAGCTGAGATGAGAACACAACTCACAGAAGCGTACGAGACCAGTGACAAAGGCATCAAGCCTCGTTATAGACCAGCTCGATCCTCGCGACGTTCTGAATCATCTCTGACCACCCGAGGCTGCCGAGCATGACCGGGCCCCAATCGTCCTTCCCAATGGTGTTGTAGAACGTTGCAAATAGGACGGCGTTTCGCGCGAACGGATGGCTCTCGTAGTGCGAGATGTCGAACGGCACACCGGGTTCCGGAGGCGTCCAGATGAACGAGACGAACAGCCACCTCATGAAGCCCTATGTTTGTCTAGTCAGTGCGCTGGCTGGGAACCAGGAAGAAAGACAGCTTGCGGGTGATATTTGCGTGCTTGGACATCTGCGCAATCGCATCCCTTCCCCACGCGATCTTCATCTCGCGGTAGTACACCATGACGTGAGGTACGGGCCACTGTCCGGTGATCGATGCTAGGTGTGAGGTTGAGCACGAGCAGGAACAGTATGTCGGACGCAGTGAAGTGACTCACCGACACTGTCTGGCCTTCTAAGTCGGACTCCTCTTGGCGAGTCGACCTGAGCGGGTGGTGGCGGGAAAGGTGTTACAGGAGACGGTGTGTCTTGTGGTATGGCGACCACAGTGACAGGCCTATCGGTGGGGGATTCCTGCTCCTCGGACATGCTGCAGGTGAATTGATAAGGGAAACTCAACGCTAAGGTCGATCGTCAACACAGCGACAAGATGAGGCGGTCCAAAGCTATTTCGATGCCCCGTCAGACCTATATATGTGATGACCAGGATGGCGGTGAAGACCGACGCGTGGCGACCATGCACCTCGCGTACGAGAAAGAGGAAGTCTTCACTCTCGTCTCTGTGCGGGAATCAGCCATGCGGCATCCAGCCGTCGACAACCACATCCAAACTCGGACATCGCGCAGTGCTGTAGCCGATCTAGCCGATGTTTCGTAGCGCATCCCAAAGCGGTAAAACCCAATTTCGCGCCATATAATGAACTTCCTGTAATTAATATTGATATATCAAGGGCCTTGCAGGGCCTTATCCAGCCAGGAGTCACTCGGCCGAGGGTGAAGCTTTGAAGGTCACGACGTCGGGCGGAAGGGCGGAACCATCAGGCTGACGGATCAAAGATGGGGGTCAATGCAGAGTTTGCAAAGCGCGACGAGGTGCCGACAAGACAGAAACATAGAGGCGTAGCCAAGGCAACCGAGCCACATAGAAGAGCACAAAGCATGGATTGGCAGCCAAGTGAGGCGATGTTGAAGAGACCACAGATGGTGGCGACGGTTTAACGTTTATAATTCAACCGAGGCTCGCGACGGTGAACAAAACGATCAAAGCATTTGGTCGGAGATTGAAAGAACAAGGGCAGTATTGGACCCCGACATAGCTCCGCTTCACAGAAGGAACCCCGCGCGGACCGGACGACGGGTGGACGCTCGGCTGTGAACTGCAGTTTGGTACTGGTCGACCTGCAGGACACGTTCAGGGTCTGTAGGCGGGTGAGTGCGCTCTTCTTCTATCCGATACCATCATCATTCCCCACACGCGCACGAGTGCTCGAGCACAAAAACCAACCTTCAACCATCCTTCAATCTCGCGCCTCCCGCTTAAGCTTCCTCTCTGCTTTGCCCAACCACACTCGGCCCCACCGCCTTCCCCCCCTCCCCCGATTGTTCAAAAGGCGACCGTTGCTTCCTCTCCCACCCATCGCCCCCCTCTCTGTTCAAGACAGCCTCCCTCACTATCCACACTCGCCTCAACCACCACCTCGCTCCTACCGACAACCCATCAAAGCCTCACCATGCACTCAGAAGACGACCGCATGATCACCGACGACGGTGCCCAGACACAACAGCAAACGCAGTCGACCCAACAAGACTCCCAGCACGAGTATCCCGACAACACCCACCTCTGGGGCTACCTCATCCCCTGCAGCGCCAACCTCCGCCGGATCGACTTCCAAAAGATCAAGCCCAGCTACAGCATCGGCCGCAACCGCGAGGGCACCAAGAACGACATCATCTTCCCCGGAATGAAGATCAGTAAGTCGCCCCGACGCGTCTCGCCGCACATCCCGCGTTGACTGACGCGTCCGTCGCGCATCAGGCAACTTCCACTCCATCATCGAGTGGGACAAGGACGAGACCCCCAAGTCCGCCATCAAGGTCACGGATTTGTCAAGTAATGGGACCTTCGTGAGTTCTCGCCACCTTTCCACTCTTCTTGTCTCTATCCCGGCCAGTTGAGACGCGTCAGGTGAACGGGAGGTCAGCGAGGAGGGAGGGACGGTTCTATATCAGTTCGTGGGATTCGCGTCGAGTGGTTGGGTGGTCGGTTGGTTGGGCTTCCCCATCTGTCTCCCCATCGAGGACCCTAGAACCATTGAGCCCATGATCCCGACGCGTCAACCCGCTGCGCACTTCGCAATGGGCTCGTTTCCCCGGGAGTCGGTGCACGTCCGAGTATAGCCTTGTCGCGCGAACCCATTCTGGAAAATACGTCAATTTGGTCACATGCCGCGTGGCGTGACCTCGTTCTAGTTTTGTCGGTGGCGCGATCCTCGAGCTCGTTACTGCTCTCAGTATTGTCTATTTTCATGGCGACAGGTTGTGTGTGCATCCTATTGCGACGCACCACTAATTTGCCCATTGGCGTGCGTCGTGAACGCTCTCGACGCGCGGCGCGTCGTAAAGACACTGGGTAGTCACGATAGTGTGGGCTGTGGACGTGGTGACGCGTCTCGTTGTGCCGCGATGGTAATTCGTGGAGCCGCGGAGAACAGACAAGAGGGAAATCCCCAATCCTCCCTTCTCGTTATTGTCCTCCGAATTTACGATATGGGGCGGGTTCTGAAACAATAGACTGCGAGTCTTTTCTTGCCATTCCGTCTGCTCACCCGCCTCCTTCCAGATTAACGGCGAGAAGATCGGCAAAAACAAAGTCAAGATTCTGCGCGACGGGAATGAGATCGCGTTCGGTACCGCCCTTTCCCAGCATCATCTCAACGGTGGTTTGGAAGATTACCGTGAGTGTTCGGCCGTTAATGTCGATCCGCCCAGGGCACCTTCTGAACCCGCCTGCAGGCTTCATCTACCGCCACATGGCGTGCGGCCCGGCGACGCGCGGCCTGCACAAGCACTACGACGTGCAGCACGAGCTCGGCAAGGGCTCGTTCGCGACCGTCATGAAGGCGCTGCACCGCGTGGAGGACGAGTGGTACGCGGTGAAGATGATCCACGCGAGCCACCTCCGGCGGAACCTGAACAGCCTGAGCGGGGGCGGGTCGAAGCCCGAGGACAAGAAGGGCACGCTCGCGCGCGAGATCAGCATCCTCGAGCGGTTGCAGCACAGGAACATCTGCCAGCTCAAGGAGGTCTTCTTCGAGCCGTACAGCATCAGTGCGTTTGTTCGACCAGCAGGGGTTTTAGATTGTTCTGAACGATCGATTTTCTGTTAGGCCTTGTTTTGGAGTGGGCGCCTGGTGGCGACCTTCTTGATTACATTGTCAAAAGGAACGGCCTGGGTGAGTGGTCTGTAACAACGTCTATCCTCTTACGTTACTGACTCTCTCGTCAGGTGAGTCCGAGACTCAGTATCTGACCTACCAGATCTGCGATGCTCTTGCGGTAGGCGTTTTATTTGTCCCTCTCGCGTCACACACGGTATTGACGTGTGCATCAGTATGTGCACGCTCTTGGAATCGCTCACCGCGATCTCAAGCCGGAAAACGTGCTGCTGACCGACGACAACCCGCCTGTGGTCAAGGTTGCGGACTTCGGTCTCGCGAAGGTCATCGACAGCATGACGATGTTGCGGGTGCGTGCAGTGGCGGCCCAGTTCATAAACAGAAGGGTTGACGTGCGTGGACAGACGATGTGCGGAACGCCCGCCTACCTTGCCCCTGAGGTCGTGAACCAGATCCCGGGGCAGGAGGGCTACTCTCAGAGCGTCGACAGCTGGAGTGTGGGCGTGATCGTGTTCGCGATGTACGTGTCCCTACTGGGTCCTCTACGAGGCTCTGTACTAATATCCATTGCAGGCTTACGATGTCCACGCCGTTCGGCGATGAAGACATGGCGCAGGACGTCAAGACGCGCGTCTCCACCCGGAAAATCCAGTGGAACTACCTCCGCGAGTTCAACACAAGTCCAGCCTGTAAGCCCGCTATCTTAGCATGCACCACCAGAGAGCCCTCCCTGACGAACGACCCTCATGTCACAGCCAAGGACTTCATCTGCGGACTGCTCGATTTCGACCCCAAGACACGGATGACGCTCACCAACGCGTGCACCCACGAGTGGCTGGCTCAAGAGCGCGCCACCTCCCTCGCACGGTACCCTCCCCTTCCTCCCCCCGCCCCCCTGCCCGCCTCCGCGCTCGTCGAGCGCAGCCCGCCGCGGCTCATGATCACCGACGCGTCGATGGCGTCCGTTGTCTCGCACACGAACGGCATGGCGATCGAGGACGCCGACAGCGACGCGGCCATGGACACCGGCCGCACGACGCCCCCCTATGTGCCCCCTCCGCAGGACGACGAGCCCTCGCAGTCGGAGTCGGCGGCCGCCGTCAATCGCCAGGGCTCCCGCCTCGTGCGCCGGAGCGACGTCATGCAGCGCGCGCGCGACCGCGGCGACGCGCTCCCGAGCCCGTCGCAGGAGATGCGCGCGCGCGCGGTGAAGGAGGAAGAGGATGAGGAGGGTGAGGACGAAGACGAGAACCTGCCCACCCCCACCGCGACCGGGAGCGCCACCCCGAACGGGCGCGTGAACAACAAGCGCAAGGCCGCGCTCGACTTCGACGCGTCCCTCACGCCTATGGAGGAGGAGGACGAGAACGAGGACCCCAACGCCGCGGCGGAGGCCCCAGCCCCAGTCGCGGCGCCCCGTGCGGGTGCCACGACGCGCCAGGCGAAGCGTGGGCGCGGGGGCGCGGCGAAGAAGGTGGTGGCGTCGCCCGGGCCGCCCGTGGCGCGGCGCGGGCGTGCGCGGGCTGTCGCCGCGAGCACGCAGGTGCAGGTGCAGGGCGCGCCGGAGGAGGGCGAGGGCCCACGGCGGTCGTCGCGGCTCAACCAGCCGTCGCCAGCGAAGGCCGCCAAGGTTGCGCGCCGGGCGTGACTTGTCGCTGTGCGCGAGGTGGTGTGCTGGGGACTCGTCGGCTTGGGTTTCGTCGTGTTCTGGTCCGTCGTGCTCAGATTGGACTTGGACTTGGACGCGTATCGGCTTGGGTCGTCGCCCCGCCCTGAGTCTCGGATTTGATTTCATACCTGCCTCGAAGATCCCCCCCTCCCATCCCCACCCCCGACATATCTCCGGCTCTGTTTCTCTTTTGGTTTGACGTCTCTCGTCTTTCCTTCTTTCTTTCTTCCCTGCTCCTGCATATTGCTTAACGCTCTGCACGTCTACGTTATCCTCGTCCTTGGTTGCTCCGTCCACCCCACTCCACTCCTTCATCCCTCTCTATCTCCGATTCCACTCACCAAACTCATCTCGCTCGATACGCCCCGTCCACCATCGACATCTCCCATACCTTGCCCTCCGTGCCATGGTTGCTTTAAGTGTAACATGCTCCACATGAGACTGACATTATACATACCTGCCTCGCGCATATATAGCGCGGGGCGTAATACGCTCCTTACTGTGTTTCTTTATCTACACACACACATACACATACTCATACTCGATTGCCACTGCTGCCACTGTCGTCGTTGTTCGTTCAAGTTGTCATCATCATCTGCACGTGTATTTGGATTATAGGTTAGGCTGAATAGAATTGTATATATGGTCGCGTGCTTGCCGCTTGGAGTGAGAGGATCTCGCAGAAGTCTGCGTTGTGAAGTTTGAACTCGGCTTTCGGGCGCGCACAAGTGATTAAATAAATATGACTTCAATTGAAAGAAGCAAACAATCAGATAGAATAGCGGGCTCGAGTTAGGCTATGGTTCAAGTTCGTGGCAGACACGCAATGTGCGTGATATTGGGGTAGGATACGAGATGACAAGAGGACAAACATGATATCAATACGCGACAACTACAGACAGGCATGAACATATATTACCGAGGGTACGAGAGCAGGAGATGATGCACGACGACGATGGGATGACAAACTCGAGGAGAAGATGCGATGATGAGAGGATACGATACGGTAGAAGAAACATGACAAGAGCACGTCAGACAGCTCGGGGAGAGAGAGAGAGACATATGACAACATCGGGGAGCACACGCGAAGATAACGTATGGGAGTGCGCAAGCGGAAGCGAGCGCGAAGCGTGCAAAAACCCACAGAGCAGCTCGTACATGGAATGGAAGCCGAAGACGCGGTGGACCAGCACTCGTCGCGCGAGAAGCCCCGGCGAGCCAAGCGGGGAACCCAAGAAGATCGACCCCGGGTGCGACCCGCGCACACCCACGCCCACGCCCACGCCATCGCCCATCGTGCACCATCCCCATCCACAGTGGACGCGCGACCGGTAGCGACCTGCCGCATGGGCTCAGCGCTCAGCGGGGGGCGTCCCCGACGCGGTGCGCTGGGTGCGCGTAGCTATATGGGGGCGCGGCGAGGGGCACGGGGTGCGCGTGCTGGTAGGACGTGCCGGGGAACTCGCACGGCTGCTGGCGCTGGATGCACTGGCTGGAAGGGGAAGGGGAGGTCAGAACCTCCGCCGAGACAGCACGGGGCACGAGATGAAAGCCGGCAGCGGTTTACCCAGTTCTAGTGTGTGTGCACGCCGGCTGCTGCGGCTGCACGAAGGCGAAGGCGAAGACGAACTGGGAGAAGGCGAGGAAACAAAGGTGCCAGTGCGCGGTGCGGCCTCCGACCTGCTTGGGCTCGCTTGGAGCAGGAGCCCGGCCGCAATCGCTCGGGCATGCAGCATAGGACGAGAAAGCCGGGTCGACGGGAGGATCTGCGCTGCCGTATTGGGGCGCGCGATGCAAAAGGAAGGCGGGGGCGACGATAGCGTCTCCGATACGCTATTGACACACTCCGACACGCCCCACGAGGCATCACGGGACGCGCGCACTGCACGCGCTGAACCACCCGCGCGGCAGCATTGGGGAACAACACTTCAGGCCTCAGGCCCTCAAACCGCAGTCAAGCCATTGGCAGGAGGGCCCGGAGACCCTTCCCCGCGTGCACCGTGAATCAGGACTCACGATGGCCCGGGGCAAGATAAAAGGACGGGCGAGGGGGACTGGAGGGGGGGGAGAACGCAAACGAAACCACGAAGACACAAGACACTCACCCGCACCGCCGCGCCTCATCGCCCTCCTTCGGGCCCCCGCACGCGATCTTGCGCCGCCTGCAGAACGCGCACGCCGCGACCGCACCGCGTCGGTGCGTCCGCCGCGCGCCCGGCGGCACCGCGCCCAGCTGGAGCACGGGCCCGCTCGGCCCCGCTGTGACGGGGATGCGGCGCCCGGTCATCGGTGAGTACACCACGATCTTCTCCGTGCCGTCCGCGTCATAGTAATCCGTCGCCGGGGTTGCTGGGGTGATCGGCGCCATGGGCGTCGTCGGCTGCCGGTACATGGGCGCGGCCGACGACAGACCGAGGCCGAAGCCGACCCTCAGTTGCTCAAGTTCTGTGGGGGCGGATGATCATGATCACGACGACGTCAGTCACGAAAATGAACGAGGTCGAGGTCGAGTACTTACGTGCGAGCTCCTCGGTGCTGAGCGGGGAGTGCGAGCGGGGCATGCGCGCATGGTACGGCTCGCCGTGAATGGCGGCCAGGAGCGCGTCCCAGTCGCCGCCGTACTGGGGGAAGCGGAGGCGGTCGAGCACCGCGCCGAGCTTCCACTGCGACGGCACCACCACGGGCTGCTCCTCCTGCTCCTGCTCCTGCTCCTGTTGCACCGAGCTTGGGGCCGCCATCGCGTCGTGGTACGCTGCGCCCGGCAGTGCGCCGTAGCAAGTGTTCTGAAAACCGACACCAGCAGCGCCGGTCTGGACCTGCAGGACGCGCGTGTTAGACCTGGGGGTTCTCTCCGAAGCAAAGCAGGACAGGGCCGACCTCGTGCGCTTGCTCGGCGGGCCCGCACGCGGGGCCCGGACAGCTTGCACAGACCTGCGCCAGTCGGCCAGCGTCGCCGCCGGGGTCGTCCCTGTTTCTTCTTTGTTTTGGAAGGACAGGGTGTGCGCGTTCTGGAGGGCCGGACGCCGACGTCGCGGTCTGCGTCGGGTGCCAGCCGTCGTGCGGGGGGAAGCGCAAGTCTTCGAAGTACGCCGAGCTGCCGGGGGTCAGCGTTGGCGTCGGGGTCGGGGTGGCGAGGACGTCGAGCGGGGACGGCGGCGGCGCGGCCACCGCCGTGGGTCGAACTTGATGATCGTCGTCTGCTTCGGCTTCGAGTTCGAGCTCTGGGGTGAGCGAGGAGGGGAAAGTCTGCGCGCCGACTGTGGCGTCCGGATAGTACGGGTCTGCTGTGGGTGGGGACGACGTTGAGGCCGAGGCTTCGAAGGGTGTTGGAGGCGGCGGTGAGACATAGGATGAGGATGAGGTGCTGGGTGCAGAGTCTGCAGGGTAGACATTCGGGTCCTGGAGCGCGTAGTACTTGTTCGAGATGGCGGCGGGCGGGAGGTAGTGGAGGTACCCGAAGGCCGAGCTTGGGTGGGCGACGCCAACGTCGTCATTGAAGGCGTAGCCATTGAAGGCGACCTCAGGCTCAACGGGCGTGTGCGAGCCGAGGTCGAGGTCGAGGTCGAGGTCGAGGGGATAGCACCCGCCGGGGCCGGGCGGCACGGCGACGGAGTACGTACAAGCGGCGAGTGCGAGTGCTTCGGGCTGTCGATCGTCGTTCGTCGTCGTCAGCTATGTAATCGTTGCCAGGACGTCGAGGAAAGGACGGGCGACGTACGTCATAGCAGTGGCCTCCCGATTGGCACTCCGGCGCGGGACCGACGGAGCCGCCGTGCTGGTGTTGCGCGACCGCGGCGTCCCAAGGCTCGCTGCCGTCGGGGAACGGTGCAGGGTGCTGCATGTCGGCGCAGCCGTGGCCATAGCCGTAGTACTCCTGCGCCATGTGGTCACTGTGAGTCAGTAATCGCGAACGCGGACGTGCACGTTGACGATGTTCGTCCGCCACAGGCGCTGCACAAGGGTGGTCTATAAAGGCGAGCGTCGTGTCACCGGCACTGGCAGGGGCCCGCGGAGGCCTGGCGAAGCGGCAGCCAGCTAATCAGCGCGCCAGCAGGAGGCTGAGGCCACGCAGCGGAAAACATATGCGTCCATATTCGTATTCATATGCATTAGAAGGCGCGGGGAGGGGGAGGGCAGAGGAGGGCAGGGGGGCCCCCAGCGCAATCCGAATGAATTTTGGCGCGAACCGCCCGACGGGTAGGCAAGCACTGGGCAAGCTAACGCCGCGAGAAGGTTTACGAACTGTATGGAGCTCGACCCCACGGATATCGGATGGGCACCGACGAATCTCGGGCTCGCGCGTGGGCGAGCTGCCCCCCGCTAGAACCGTGTCGCCTGCGCCCGTTTGGGTCGCTGAAGGCAGCAGCAGCAGCGCGCAGCGCCATCGCTCTGGACGCTGTGCCAGTGGGGCGGGGGGAACGCGAGAGACACGTTCCGGGCCCGGTGGGCGTGGAGGCGATCTGCCCCGATTTGGGCGAGGCATACACTCGCGGATAATGGATTCGCGATGGGGTGGGGGGGTGCAGCCAGGCGTCGGATGGTGGTTCCGGAGAAGGCCGCGCGTGCGAGGGTCACGGCATCTGGGCAGTGAGTGCGTTCCCGCACCCGACGTTGTTCTCGGAGAACGTGGCGGTCTAACGCGCGGCGGAAGCAGCTGGCGGGGGCTCGGCGCTGGGCTTCGCGAGAGCTGGTTCCGAGCCCCGAGGCTGGGCAGATCAGTGGTTCATTTAGTTGGTGCAAACCCTAGATGCTTCTCGGTTTCATGGGGTCCCGGTGGCGTTCTTGTTCCCGTTATGTACCAGCCTTCTAGATCTGCGTTCATTTCCGTACGCAGCAGGACCAATGCGAGGGCTGAGAGTATGTGTCTGCTGCGCCCGCTGGATCGCCTGGATTGTGTATAGGTTTGAATTGGGAACCCTCCTATGATGTCTCGTGAACATGGTCAGGGTGGGGAGGGTAGTAAACGGACGAGTGGATACGTAAATGGCAATTAAACGGGGAAGGCGACATGTCAGTTGGGGTCCCGCGAACAGGTGGTCGAAGCAGGGTCGAAGCGTGAAGTGAGATTGGGAAGCGTCGCTCTAGACGTGGCGGACGCCGGTGGCCAGAAGCGACATTCAATTGGCCTTCAGCGCGTGAAGAATCGAACTCCACCAGCATCTTCTCAGAGAACTTGGGAATCTTGATGATGCGTGATCTGCTGGGGCCACAGGGTTGCACGCTGCTCGTCCATGATCGGCGACTTGCAGGGTAGGCTTGTACGTATTTCAATGGGCAGCTTGATCGAGGGGGACATGGTGTATCGTAGAACGAGGGTCTCGGGCTGCTAATGCCATGTCATCACTCTGGCCCGGAGCCGGGAAGACAGGCATTGTTTATTCGGAATTGAGACGAATGATCCTTGAATGATCCTGACCTTTCGTGAGAACACGTGTTAGCGAGAGAACCACGGTGAGGATGGAGATTGATGTGATGAAAACAGACGACTCTCAGCAGGGAATCATAATCAATAAGTATCAGCATTGCCAAATCACGAGGGACACGGATGTGAATTCGAAATACTGGCGCAAAATGAAGCATCCGTATTGCCGTGAGGAGGACTGGGAGATGGGATAGATGCAGCGGGGGCCCGTGGCTGTAGCTGACGAGTGGTCGGACGGTCAGCATAGAGACAGCATGATCCTTCTATGTTCTCGGGGTCCAAGCCTTTGAAATTGTTGAGATAGAAGACTTGAGAGGGTCTACCAAGGAGGTCGTTGGCGCGGAAGCAACTTCGTGGAGCTCGGGGAGCGATCGTTTGCTTCATGGTCACAGACCACGTGCAATGTGACGCTCGCGACATGGGGCGTCTAATCGAGAGTCGGGTGCGGTAGGTGCCACTGGTTCGTCGGAGGTTGCAGCGAGCGTTGTAACCAAGTTCTACCCTCCCCTCAGCTCACAATGCTCAGCTCACGACCGATCTCCTTCAATGGCGACGTCGACATCCCACAGTCTATCCTCAATGCTAAGACTCCCGGTCGGAAGGCCCTCAAGGGGCGTATCGCCCTCCAGGAAAACGCCGTCCACACCGGCTCAAAGACCGTCCTATCCAAGAAGAACATCCTACAAACCCCCTTCCGTCCTGGCACAGCCCGTACGTACACACCCTCCTCTCCTCTTTCCCTATGATACTCGGACATCGTGCGAGACTGACCGTCCCTGTTCCCGGCGCACACACACAGATGGCAAGAAGCCACTCGTCTCGATCTCCGTCACCCGTCCGCTCATGGACAAGACCCCCTTCCCCAACCGCGTCGCCGCAGCCGCCTTTGGCGGCGCAGGCCCTGCGGGGAAGACCCCCGGCACGAAGCTCTCCAAGCTCGCGCTCCTCGTGTCGGAGCCACAACAGCAGCAAGAGTCGCTGTCGCCGGATGTCGCCCCGCTCCTCCGTCCGTCCAGCGCGAGAAGGAGCTTGAGGGGCCGGCTCAGCGGCGGCACCTTCAAGACGCCATTGACAAAGGGAAACTACTGGGACGTCAGCCCGGGGGACATGGAGGGCATCGGCGGGGTTGCGGGGGACGCCAAGGAGGAGGCGGAGGCGGCTGTGGCTGAGGAGGACGATGAGATCGAGTATATGCCCCCGACGGCAGTAGGTGAGGGCTCCGACCCCGATTCATGCGTGTGTGTGTGCCTTGCCGTTGAATTCTCGTTCTCATTCTCGTCTTCGCGCGGGCTAGAGCTGCCATACGAGCCCCCATTCGAGATGCCCGACTACAAGGCGATGGGCCGTGCCCTGTTCACACTCGCACACGGCCGCGGCCTCATGGATGATGCCGCCGATGTGTACTACGCAATGGATATTGAACAGCAACTCGACATCACGCAGCTCCTCGCAGATGCGGGCTTCAAGAAGTCCGATCCACGCGACGACGACGGGCTGCAGCTCCCCGAACTTGGTGCGTGTTGTCCAGCTCATAAGTTACAGACGGGGAGAAGCCCGCCCCTTGGTCCATTTTGATCCTGATCTCATCATCTGCGCACAGAGGACGACAGCCCCTTCCCCTTCGCGCGCAAGCCTGACGGCGCGTCCGGGCCGGTGCCTCAGCCGCAGACCCAGCCCCGACCCCCAGCCGCCTCCTCGAAGTCCGCGTCGTCGATCCCGCTTACCCGCACGTCCTCCACTCGCGCGGTATCCTCACGAGCTCAACCCAGTACGGCGCCAGCCAGACCGGCGACGACGACGCCCCCAATCCAAGGCCGCCCCACATCTACGTCCTCCTCATCCTCGCGCGTCCCCCAGCCGGCAGTCGTCGTCGCCCCGGGTCAGACCCGCACCTCCGCGCTCCGCGCAGCCAAGGCCGCCGCCACTGCTGCCGCTGCGGGTGCTTCTGCGCCAAAAACGAAAATGAATTCGATTGCAGTCGCAGCGAGGCGGCCCGTCGCGAGCGCGTCGAGCAGTATTCCAAACACGACGGCCGCGGGAACGGGAGCCGGCACGCAGGCGAACTTGGCCAAGGCGAAAACGCAGGCACAGGCACCCAGTGCCCCTGTACAAACGCGGGTACAAGCAAAAGTACAAGCACGGGGCCTGGCGCGCCCGATCGCGAGGTCTGTGACGAGCGGCGCCGTCCCTGCGAACGCGAACGCGAAGGTGAACGCGGGGACAGGCACGGGCACGGGCACGGGCGTGAGCGCAGGCACAGGGGCGGGAGTGGGTCTGCGCTCGCGATCGGCGACTCTCGCTGCGAACGCGAACGCGAGTGCGAGTGCGAGTGCGAACAGCCTCGGGAAGGCGCGGGTCCCCTTAAATGGCTCTTCGGGCGTGATGAGGCCGGGGGCCAGGGGTGGGAAGGCGGATGGGAGGGCAAATGACGATGGGAAGGCGGATGGGGACCCGGACGAGCTTGCGACTGCGCTGGAAAACGCGCACGCGCATGCGGTCGCGGGAGATGGGGAGCCTGATTTTGTGTTCGACATTTGAGCGTCCGAGTCCGAGTCGACTCGGACCCACTGCCCCGGGGCGGCGGTTAGACGGTTGCCAGTTGGTCAGTGGTCCGTTGGATTTGTGGATGTTGTACAGTATTTCTTTGTTTTGTGGACTTGGGTATATCAGTCGGATTTGATCGTCGCGACCTCGCCGCCGGGTGCTTCCACGCCGGGCTGCCTCGTCGACGAGGAGTGGCCCAGTGGGGATCCGGGGGGCGGGGTTGGGCCGGGCGAGGCACGCTTTTTAGGCGTCTAGATTTCCAAACGGGGACGACCTTGCTGGTGGCCCGGGTCGGACGCAGCGGCTCGGAACACCCGTTATCTTAAGTACTTACTACGCTGAGGGCGGTATACGTATGCCCGGCCATGTAAAGTTGGTCTTTATCCGTGAGTTGCATCGTTCAAGTGACATGGTCGATGGTCTCTGACATACACACACATGTGTTCGAGAGATTGCCGTGGCGGCTCAGGCACATTTACAATCGGACATTTGCATTAGTAGGAAAACTATGGACCACCGTGCTGCGAACTTGTCCTTCAATTCCAGCCCGTTAACGTTGGAGTCGCGGAAGAGCCGTTGGATAGATTAGTCAGTCTCACCTGACCTATGGAAAGAGAACTCAAGGTGGGCGTGGCTTTAATTTCAAGTAAGTTACCGTAACGGACTGCGCACTATTAGGAGTGCTGCAGCAGCCTAGCGTCTGAGTCAATATATAGCGAGCTGCAGCGACTCGCTCCTCCTGCCTCAGCACCTCCAACCTCCAACCTGCGCCGACATGTCAGGGCTATCAAACCACACCACAAGTAAGCTATTTCTCCAACACTTTGAGCCATTCCAACTCCCGGGCCACACACTGTAGCGACGGATGCTGAACGCCAGTCTCGAGCGGCCAATTGCAAAACATCGGACCTACAAGTTGACAGTGAGTCGTGATCATTTGGTCCAGCTGCCAGCATGTTCCATCGAATCCCTGATTCCTTTGCAACTGTAGATTGGCCTCCTGCTCATATCACGATATCGTACCGGCAGACTGGGTACGCTTTCGGTAGGCGAATGGTTGCGAAGATGGGATATACGGTGAATCCTACACGTAGTCTCCTCGTTCGTTCCGAGTCATTTCGCTCACCTTCGACTGCAGCAGTTCAAGAAAGCGCTCTTCTCCATGTTAGTATGGGACCCCTCTTGCACTGAGTCCTTCGCTCCATGCGACGCATACGACCAGTCTCCGTTTAAAACAAAGGCCGCTCTACTTGGCGTCTTCCGTACCATCCACGGGGGAAATGACGCACGCCCTGTGGTGCTTACGCCGGTCGGGTGGGAAGCCATGGTCGAAGACTTGATCGGCATCCAGCTAGTATACGAGGAGGGTCTTCCTAGCAAGTAGCTGGAGGTACTGCACGATGTGATCAATGTGTGTCTTTCTCTAGAGGTCATTTTAGAGTTGTTTTGATAATATCTGACTTTCGGATTTAGGGAAACGGTAGTCATGGTGTGTGTGTAGTCTATGCCATGATCGCATCTTTGCTTCGAAGAAGCCTCGCAAGTTGAAGTACTTTGCGGTGATCCCAGCGTCGGAGACGTGCCACGAGATATCTACATGTTGTATGTTGTACAGTATGCAATGCTAGCAAAGAGTCTCATAACCAAGTCATGGAATATATATGCGCATGATGGGGAAGCACCATGCCACACGGTCAGTTCCTCGACTTCATGTCGGAAGTACTACTAGGGGGTCCAATATCAGACATGCTACTGCAACTCCGCAGAGCTACATATGATGCTAATACTAACACTTGAGCTCATAATTGGCGTCTGTGCCCTGGCCCCTTCGGACTCTGCTTCCCGACTGCCAACTACCATCCATCGCAAGCAATTAGACATCTATCGTCTATATTATAGCCTTGTCGGATCATGAACCTGCACGCCAATGCACGATGGAACTTCAATTTGGACTTCTTCATGCTAGTCCGAGATACGTTCTCCATAGCTCGTGACCCGAACCGCTTTCCGCTGTCTTATTTTTTGCCATCGCCACGTGGATGTCCTTTCACCTCGACGGCCTGACAATGTCCTCCCGCTACGACACCCAGCCCAGGATCCCGTGCCGACTCTCCCGACTCCCCAGGCTGCGTCGCCTCTTGTTCCTACACCATTACGGGCAGAGCATCACGGACCCTCTGCGGCCTGCCCCCGTCTTACTCGAGAGGCTTCCTCGCTCGTTGGCGGAGCTCGACATTTATCGGGATTCAGTGTCCGCCCATCGACCTTCCGTTCCCTATGGTGAGCAAGTTCGGCGTACGGAAGACCACGGACAAGATGTTCGTGGCCGGTGCGACGGCCGCCTTCCCGACGGTCTCTCACCTCGCCCTGCGCCAGCCAACAAGGCTTCTATCGGCGCCACGGCGCTCATGCACGATCATCGGGGTGCACAACAAGCTCCAGTGGCAGTCAGAGCACCGCGACGCACGACAAGCGCTTTCCACGATATGGGAGGAGGACATTTGCACCTTCTACGCTTTCTGGGTTCCATGGCGGATCACATGCGTCTCGATCCCGCTCAGGAGGAACAGGGAGGTAGAGGACGTCACCCCGGTGCTCACGGACGCCGCGCCGGGCGTCTTGGGGCTCGGGGTCGAGCGAGCCGACTGGTCTGGCTGTGGAGAAAGGGGAGAGGATAGATGAGTTCAAGGACGTGAAGCTGCTGCACGCCGTCGTGTAGTCGACTTACATGTCTTTGCAGCCGCCGCGTTTGTGCACCAAAATCTACCGCGAGGGTTCCTGTAGTGTCTCCGAGCTACTTTGCGCGCGTTATCGCCGGATAGAGACAAAGGTCTTCTCATCGGAGAAGTTCAGGGTTGCCAATGGGACCTTGAAATACCGACAGTGAATCGGTGGAACGGCGCCCGTTCGCATTAGAATACGAGAGCAGCCGATTTTGAGTATTTGGGTGGCAATCCGTGACTCCGATTTGCTTATCATCCCAGACTTGTAGCAGGGGCGCGGCGGTTGGGCGTGATTCAGTTGGAGGGTATTGATGCTAGCTCACCCCGATAATGCGTGAACGGAAAGAAAGTTCTGGTAATACTCAGAGTACACGGTCATAACAGAGGGGAAACAGAGAGGGCGCATACGAAGAAAACAGAGGGGATGGTGAGTACGTTGTAACAAACAAGGGGGAGGGGTAGCCAAAGTCAGTGAGGGTAAACGGACCCGATTCCAAGCGCAGCACGTCCGCAGAGCCACGCTTCGCTCACTGCCAATGTGCCTTGTCCCAGGCCGGATCTTGCAGGAACGCGCACAAGACCTTGCTTCCCGTCTGCCCAAGTCAAAGCCACAATATGGCGGAGCTCGTCAGTGCACGCCGGGGCGCCATACAGTCCAAAGGCGCACCTGAAGCAAAGGATGACCCGCCACGATCGTCAAGAACCTCTCGAGACCCTCGCGCCTGCTCTCGATGACCTCGTCCGAGAACCGGTTCGTGAAGACCTTGCCGGGGAGGGGTGGGATGTTCACCCGCGTGGACTCGTGCTCGAGGATGTCGCGGAAGGCCTCGAAGTCCGAGTACCGCCGGCGGACGACAGAGTGGCGGAGCTTGAAGGCAGGGATGTTTGTCTGCGACGGCCCACCGAGGGTTCGGTCCACGGCACGCAGCAAGGGGCGAATATCAATTTCGGGTTTCCGGATGGGGAAGAAGGCGCAATGGGGATCGGGGAGAGGAAGAGAGGGGAACAAGGACGAGAGAGGAGCGATGAGAGAGGGACGCGGAGCTGGAGCGGGCCTATCTCACGCACCTTGCACACGATCTCGTAGTCGGTGTACATCTTCCGGCCAAAGCCTGCGCCCCGCGCGGCCGGTCAGCCAGCTAGCTACCGCAGCAGACGTACAGAGGCGTGCTCACCGTGCGTCTGGGGATTGCGTACCTCGATCTCCAGGAAGCTCTCCGGCACGCTATACATCTCTTCAATCTGCATCCCACGAATACGGGCCCCGTTAGTGCTCTGGCGGAGCATCGCATGGCATACGAAGGACACTCACAGTCTGCTCGTGCCCGCCAATGCGGAGCTCGTCGAAAACGCTGCTCCGCGCGAAGGGGGAAGCGGTGGTCATGGTGGTTGTAGGCGAAGGTTGGTTGACTCTTCGGCGTTCCATCCGGCCTCGTCGCTAAGTAGGCGCCCATCCGCCTCGGCTGCAGTACGCTCCCACCAACACCCATACTCCCGACTTATTGACTGACAGCTCCAGAATTGACGGCCGCTATGTCGGCGATTTTGGAAATAAGAACATATGATAGATTGAGAAAAGCATCATGACGCATACAATTTCAGACAGCAATGTTATACAGGGGGGTGGGCACGTCTACGGGGACAATTCGAACCAAGGCACAGACGCACATACACACGTAAGTAAGTAATTGCTATACATCCAAGCAACGCGACAATTGGGGCTAGATCGACATATGTAAATGAGGATAGATGAACAGAAACATGGGGGTCATGGGGAAATCAAGCACGGAGATAGGGATAGATAACAACGCAAAATAACGAGACGATAGATATCGACGAACGGAGAACGGAGAACAGAACGTGCGATGCGATGCCCATACCATCCGAAGTCCGAGTCCATGTTGGTGTTGGTTTGTTATGTTCCAAATCGCGGGGCGCGAAACACGCTTCACAAGGCCCTAAGATCCCTGACTAGAGAGCCGCCTCTTGACACTTATCACCTATCACCGAACGAACGACCAACGTCAGCTCCAAAACCCCAACCTAAATCCAAAAGGAACAGGCACACCCACACATACAGCCCAATCACCCGCGCGGCGGCAGGGAATACCGCCTATCGTCCCTCCCGTACGGCGGCCTCCCATACGGCGGTGGCGGCGGCGACCGCGGCGGTGGCGGCGGCATCCTCCCGGGCGGCGCATCGCGCCTCTCGTAGTACCCCTGTTCCCTGTCCCTTGCATCCACATACTCCCTCTCGCGCCCAGGGCTCGCGTTGTACCTCGACGCCTCGTAGTACGCTCCCCCAGCCGGCGGCGGCGACGTGTGCAGGCGCGGGGGCGGGGGTGCGGCACCGTATCCCGGCTCGTCGCGGTCCGGCGGGGGAGGGTAGTACACGCCCGCGGGGCCTGGCGCAGGGAACGAGTCGTCCCGAGGGCGCTTGAGCGGCGGGCGCATGTCGTCGCTTGTCGTGCCTCTGCGGAGCGGGCCCGGGCTGGGGCTGCGCGGGCGCACGCGCGAGTACGAGCCCGGGGGGTCGTACCGGGCGGGGGCGCGGTCATCCCGCGCGTACGCCCGCTCGTCCGGATACGGGTCTGTGAGCCGGGAGCTGAGCGGGCGCTGCTCGTATGAACGTGCGGGGGGAGGCAGGTCGGCGGGAGGGGGGTACGTGCCCCTGCGCTCGCGCTCCTCGCGCGTTTCCCATGCCGGCGGCGCAGCGTCGCGATCCGGGAAGCGGGTATCGCGGTCGTACTCCCTCGAACGGTCCCAGGAACGATCGTGCAGGTCCTCTCCGTACGAGAGGCGGTCGGTGTCGCGCCATTCGCGCGGAGGGTAGCCGTGTGAGTCCACTGCGGGCCTTCGACCCGGTTCTGCGTCTCGATATGGAGGGGCTTCGCCAGCAGGCACCCAGGATCTATCACGGTCCCCTGCACGGGGTAGATAGGGATCTGCAGGGGGCGACGGAGGCCGGCGGAAGGCCGGGCGGCTGTCGGTGAACCTAGGTGGAAGATCGACATCCATCAAGTCCGAAGGACGACGTTCAGGCAGGTACCTATCTGCATCCGGACGATACGGCGGGCGAGAGTCCACGCGATCTCGATCCCTGTGGTCAACTGGAGGGCCTGGCCGGAACTCACGGACATCAGAGCGAGAAGGCGGACGAGCTGGAATCGGAGAAAGCGGCCTGAACGAGCGTGGTGGTTCATCACGAGCAATTGATGGTGCGCGGTACGGAGGACGGGGCGGAGGATGGCCACGTTCGCTCAATGCGGGGCTCGCAGGACGTGCGAAGCGACTCGCTGGAGTGAAGTGGCGGTCCTCGCCATGAGGTGGTGGCCGATCAGTCAGAGAAGAGGTGCGTGCAGGCTCGGCAAGAACGGTGCGGTCATCAGGGCGTGCGACAGGCCGGTCAGAAGGGGGAGGCGGCGGTCTGGGAGGTCGGTCATCTGCAGCGCGTGGCGGACGAGTGTCGACAGCAGTAGGAGGGTTCGACAGACGGTCCTCTAGGGAGGGCTGAGCATTGACCGGACGGCTCAGCCGTTCCTCCAGCCGAGGCGGAAGGCGGTCATCCGGCCTTGGAGGGACGGGCTGACTGAGTCTTTCTTGAAGTGACGGTGCACGACTAATCCTTGATTCCAGCGACACAGGCGGTCGAGTACTCCTATCATCAGGTTGGACAGGCCGCGGAGCACGATCCTCGAGAGGCGGGCGAGCAGGTAGAGAGTCGACAGCAGCAGAGCCAGGCGGGCGAGCACCACGTTCCTCCAGAACGGCGGGCCGACGATCCTCCACCGGGCGTGGCCGGTCCGCAGGAGGCGGTACGGGTGGGCGCCTATCCTCGTTCACAGCCGAAGGCGGAAGGCGGTCACCAGCTACAGGAGGAATTGGTGGACGGCGTTCATCGCCTGGTCGGACGGGTCGGTCAGCGGGCAGAATAGGTGGTACAGGAGCAGGTGCACGATGGTCATCCAGAGGTCTAGGAGGAACCCTATCACTTCCAGTGGGCGAGGGGCCACGACGCCGGTCATCCTGAGCCAAGGCAGGACGATCCGTCAGTGGTGGCGGCGGAGGACGTCGATCATCAGGCCTTCCTAGACGGTCCACTGGCGCAGGAGGGGATCGATGGTCATCGCCGGCTCTCGGCTGACGTTCCGGACTGCGGTGGATCGGCGGGACCCTTCTGTCGTCAATAACAGGCAGGGGAGGCGGTCGACTACGTTCGTCTACGCCAGACGGTGGAGGACCACGACGCTCTTCGGGAACAGAGGGTCCAGAAACAGAGGCGTTCAGCGGCGGGCGGATGATAGCGCGCTCTTCACCAAGGTTGCGAGGAGGGGGCCGTGAATCAGGACCGCGGTCGTCACGTCCACCAGACCCAAAGTTTTCAGGCGCCTTCGAGTCGTATCGGCGAGGAGGATGACGGGACTCGTACCGCGCTCCGTTGGGAGGCCTGCGGTCGTCGAGTGGACGAGAGCGATCATCAACCCGCCGATCGTCTCTGTATCGGCTGTAGTCGAGCCTACGATCACGGTCAGCATCCCGGTCGTAGTCCCTCTCCCTGCTACGGTCCCGGTCCCTCTCTCGCTCTCGCTCTTTCTCCCGATCATACGGCCTCTGGTCTCTTGGTGGTGGTCCACGGTTGTCGCTGACCCCCGAAGCATTGATGTTGCCATTTCGAGTCGGAGACCGAGTGCTGGGGACTGCAGGCCTGTCTCTATCATCATAGCCATTCCGTGAGGTCCAGACAGAGTCCTTGAGTCGGAGGTCGTCCTTTGCATCGACAGGCGGAAGCTTCGTAGGCATGGAGACAGGACTGTTGGTCAGCTCACCTGCGTGGCCGATACGGTCCCTACTGGACACAACGGGCCCCGGTCGCGGACTGGAGTCCATATTTCTAGCTCCCAGACGTTGAGGAACTCCAGCGTCGGCCCTGTCTTGCTTGGAAGGAGAAATGGGGGCCGGACCAGAGGCTGAGTCATACCTGTCCGGGCGTTTTGTGGGCGAGGAAGGCGGCTGCATAGCCTGCGATGAAGATGGGTGATTAGCGTACATTATAGAACGCAACAACTCAAAAGTGAGCAGCACATTGGGCTTCGGCGACTCGCTCACGGAGGAGCGGTGGATGGGCTTCTTTGGATCGTCCTTGTGATCTGGAGTCTTCGCAGCATGACTGGGGAGAGTGGACGTCGCACCGACGGTGTCCCCATCAGATTTGGGGCCATCCTGAGCAGAGAGGGAGAGACCTGAAGGGGCATGTTCTGTGTGAAGTTGTTCGGGATGAGGGGGGACATAGGCTGGACCAGACGAGGACCTAGGACCGAGGTAGACACTAGCGAGAGCAGCAGGCTGAGGAACAGGGCGGAAAAACTCGTGCTGGTTGTTTTTGATGGTTTCCTTGAGCTTTTCCAGGATCTCCAAGTCGTTCTGGCCTGTGGGAAGTTGAACAGGAGCAGATTGTGGCGCTGACGTAGACGGGTACGGTTGCGAGCCGGACAGGTGTATTGGAGACTGGAAGGAAGGACCGGAGGTGTGGGCCATATGCGCAGGGGAGTAGAAGGGGAAAGGGGTCGAGAAGGATTGCATGTACTGGCCAGCAGAGAGACCTGGGGCTGGAGGCTGGGGGCCGGGAATAGTAGGGCTCACGTTTATGGGGTACGAGGGTGACAGGGCGTGCTCGTCTGGCCCGGACATGGGAATCACAGGAGTTGAGGGGAGGAAGGGGCCGTCTGAGCCGTCTGTGAGGGTCGTGACGGTGCGCTCGCGGGGAGGGGCATTGTTGCGACCCTTGCGCTTCTTGTTTTGCCTTGTCGCCATGTGTGGGTCCACACAATATTTGGTCCGGGCCAGCAAGCGAGTGATAAGATGCCAGATATGGCGGTGTGTGCACGTTGTGCTGGCCTCTGCGTCCGCTGCGACAAGCGCGCCCAGGGCCAACGAAAGACAGAGGTACTGGATCGAGGAGGTCACTGAGGGCGAAGGAGGGCGCAAGATGCAGATGCACTGTTCGACGACGATGCGCTCGTCCTCTCTCGGCTTCCCTACATTCCCCGCCGGTCTGTGCTTATCGGAAACCAATCGTCGTCAAGCGTTTCTTACCGCGGTTGAAGAGGGTCACACATCGTCTAATCGTGGGAGAGCATGACATAAGACGGATGCTTATTCGGGCTTGAACGCGACGCGGGCCGTGACTCACATGAGCTCGAATTTGTGCTGGGATAAACTCTAAAAAGTAGATGCAGAGACTGATTCACTTCAGATCTGCTGCTCTTCTTCAAAGCCCTCGTTTTTCTCCTCGCCCTCTCCTCATATCCCTCCCTCGTCTTCGCACTATGGCCACCGACGGTGCAGGTACTCACAAGGACCCCGTCACTGGGGAGATGATCTCCAAGCAGTGAGCATTCACCATCCCTTCCCACTCTTTCGTTTGCTGATCGATTTCTTCTGTGTTAGGGAGCTTAAGCGTCGCCAGAAGACACGCGACGCAGAGGCCCGCAAGGCCGAAAAGGCGGCACAAGCGCCAGTCAAGCCTGCTGCTGCGAAGAGCAGTGCCGAGGCAGAGGAGGAGCTCAATCCTAACGTGCGTTGCTTCACTCCCATCGCGCAACCTTCATTTTCTTATATCTAGGCCAGCAATACTTCGAGATTCGTTCAAGGCATATCCTCAAGCTCAAGGAGACCCAATCCCCCAACCCCTACCCTCACAAGTTCCATGTTACGACCTCGATCACTCAGTACATCAAGGACTACGGTGCTGAAGGTAAGATCGCACCCGGCCAAAAGCTGGAAGGCGTCACCGAGGCTCTTGCTGGACGCATACACAACGTTCGTGCATCCGGTCAAAGCCTGCGCTTCTATGACCTCCACGGAGAAGGTGTGAAAGTCCAAATCATGGCGAACAAGCAGTATGTCCCTTCAGTTTGAAGCGTAGCATTCGAGCCTACCCCGCTTCTTGCCTTCCTTTAGAGATGCGAAAAACCCAGACGACTTCGCGGCGACACACGAGCACTTCCGCCGCGGCGACATCGTTGGCGTGATCGGCACCCCCGCGCGCACGAAGAAGGGCGAGCTGTCCATCGCGCCCTCGCAGATGGTCCTCCTTGCCCCCAACCTCCACCAGCTTCCTTCCATCCACTTCGGCTTGAAGGACCAGGAGACCCGATACCGCAAGCGCTACCTCGACCTCATCCTCAACGATGAGACGCGCCGCATCTTCCTCACCCGCTCCAAGATCATCAACTACATCCGCCGCTTCTTCGACAACCTCGGCTTCCTCGAAGTTGAAACGCCCATGACAAGCATGATTGCAGGAGGCGCGACCGCCAAGCCATTCGTCACTCACCACAACGACCTCGACCTCGATCTCTACCTCCGTATTGCCCCCGAGCTCTACCTCAAGCAGCTTGTCGTCGGTGGTCTCGACCGTGTGTACGAGATTGGCCGCGTGTTCCGTAACGAGGGCATCGACCTGACGCACAACCCCGAGTTCACGATCTGCGAGTTCTATATGGCGTACGCGGATATGTACGACATCATGGACTTGACAGAATTCCTCGTCGAGGGCCTCGTCAAGTACCTTACGGGCGGTCAGACGACGCTTGAGTACCACCCTGAGGGCAAGGGCAGCGACAAGGTCCACAAGCTCGAGTTTGCCCGTCCATGGAAGCGGTACGACATGATCGGGACTCTGGAGGAGAAGCTCGGCGTCAAGTTCCCTCCTGGCGAGACCCTGCACACGGACGAGGCGAACAAGTTCCTCCGCGAGCTCTGCCAGAAGGTACGTTGAATCTCGGCTCGCAATCTGCGGTCGAACTCGAACGCGACTCCAACGCTCACGCCAACACCGCTTCCAGCACAACGTCGAGTGCAGCGAGCCCCGGACGAACGCGCGCCTGCTCGACAAGCTCGTCGGCGAATTCATCGAGCCGCTATGCATCTCGCCCGCGTTCATCGTCGGCCACCCGCAGGTGATGTCGCCCCTCGCCAAGTACCACCGCTCGCGGCCCGGCCTGTGCGAGCGCTTCGAGGGCTTCATGTGCGGGAAGGAGTTCTGCAACGCGTACACGGAGTTGAACGATCCCTTCGAGCAGCGCTTGCGCTTCGAGGAGCAGGTTCGGCAGAAGGAGCAGGGCGACGACGAGGCGCAGGGCATCGACGAGACGTTCGTTGACGCGTAAGTTGGCTTGCGTCGGGTGTGCGTGCGCTGTTACTGATAAGTTCTCGTAGGCTTGAGCACGGGCTTCCCCCGACTGGTGGATGGGGTATTGGTATTGATCGTCTCGTTATGTTCTTGACGAACTCGACCAGTAAGTTAGAATTCGATTCCCTTCTGATGAGGAGTCCTAACGTTTCCCTTCCCTTCAAGACATCAAGGAGGTGTTGCTATTCCCTGCGATGAAGCCCATTGAGACGGCAGCGAACATGACTGGACCGGTTGGACCCGGTGGCCAGGTGTAGATCAAAAGAGTCCATAGACGTAGATGTATTTCTAGACTTGAATATGCTATGCGACACGCATACCCTCTCCCCCTTCTCGACTTCTTGAGTCCCACGAAGAGCTGTTCAATTTGGCAAGATCGCTCTCCCGTGCGATCAGCGTTGTCTAAAAGTTTTGTGGTCGATCCAGGCGTGCTCCTCGACCACCACGCTCCATCCCGCCTCGCGCGTGCTGACTTGACAAGGGAAAATGGGGGAGAGATATCGATGAGGTGTGGCAGAGGCGTGGCGGCCGGGAAGCGCTTGGAAGACGCAAGAACGTTCAAGAACATGCCCGAAACGGGAAGGAACGCCAGATCGGGTTACCAAATTTTGGGCGCGTAAAAGCGATCTGAGGGCCACAAATCCTGCAGCCTTGCGCAACCTCTCCGCCTCCCTCCCGTCTCCCATCTTTACGCCCTCTTACGACCCCGCTGCATCCTCCACCGCCATGTCCGTCGTCGGCATCGATTTCGGTGCTCTCCACAGCAAGGTGCGCCGTCGACTTTTGCTCTGGCCTAGATCGCCGCGCCTAGATCGATTGACCTCAATGGGTGTGTAGATTGGTGTTGCAAGACACCGCGGCATAGACATCATCATCAACGAGGTCTCCAACCGTGCCACCCCGTACGCAGCCCCCAAGTCCGTGTATGCGCCGTATGTGTGCTCACCACCCCATGCCAGATCTCTCGTCTCGTTCGGCCACAGGCAGCGCTCGATCGGCGAGCCCGCGAAGACCCTCGAGAGCTCCAACTTCCGCAACACCGTCGGCTCGCTCAAGCGGCTGCTCGGGCGCACGCTCGCGGACCCGGAGGTCGCGGAGGTCGAGTCAAAATTTACCCATGTGAAGCTCGTCGATGCGAATGGCACCGTCGGCGCGCAGGTGAGCATCTTAGATATCTGTTCCCGAGATTCGATTTCTTTTGCATGTTGGCGCCCGAGTGTGCGATGAAAGGCGTCGGTCCCCGGGTGGGCTTTTCTCGATGAAAAGCATTGCTTTTGGGGTGGGGTATGCTGTGATATAAAAGCCTGAGGCGAAGTTGGCCCTACCTGATTTATGCATTTTTTCTTGTCCCTGAGCTGCTGTCCCTCCGAGTATTGGGCGCCCGGTCCTCGTGTCTGCGGGATATGGTCCAGGTGGCTTTTGAGAAGATCTACATACTTCGCAAAGGCCGATAAAGATCGTTTTCATTCGTCTACCCTAGGGTTCCCGCAGCTTCGCTCCGGAGGTTCGTGGGAGAGGCTGAATGAAGCGTGCGCGGCGGGGCTGGGCGGGACCCGCCGCAGAGGTCTATGGCCGAGATCAGGCCACTGGAGACGCATACACGAAGTCGCTCGTTGAGTTCATACGACAGTAATGTGCACCCGACAGAAAATCTCTGAAAATTTTGTCTCCAGCCATCAGTCTCTCAGATTCACCTGACCCATTTTCGCCTCTGTTCACACCGCAGCATTTTTAAAAGCACTCATCTATTTTTTGCCTGTATTTTTGTCAAGACGACAATGCTGATCACGCTTGGTACAGGTGAACTACCTCGGCGAGCAAAAGGTCTTCTCGGCCACTCAACTCACCGCCATGTACCTTGGCAAGCTTCGCGATACGGCGGCGATGGAGCTCAAGACTGCCGTGTCCGACGTCGTCATCACTGTCCCTGGCTGGTACACTGATATTCAGCGACGGGCGCTCCTGGATGCCGCACAGATCGCTGGTCTCAACGTCCTCCGACTCATCAACGACACTACTGCCGTCGCGCTTGGATATGGTATCACCAAGTCCGACTTGCCCGAGGCCGAGAACCCAAGGCACGTGGTCTTCGTTGACGTTGGCCACTCCTCGATGTCCGTCTCCGTTGTCGCGTTCTCGAAGGGTCAGCTGACCGTGAAGAGCACGGCCTACGAGCCGCATGTCGGTGGTCGGGACATCGACTACGCGCTCCTCCAGCACTTCGCGGTCGAGTTCAAGGAGAAGTACAAGATTGACGTCCTCTCGAGCCCCAAGGCGATGTTCCGTCTCTCCGCTGGCTGCGATCGCGTAAAGAAGGTTCTGTCCGCGAACGCGGAGTCGCCCCTCAACGTCGAATCGATCATGAACGACATCGACGTCCACAGCCGTCTCACCCGTGAAGAATACGAGGAGCTCATCTCGGGTGTCCTCAGCCGCCTGGAGGCGCCCCTTCACTCTGCACTGGCCGACTCTGGCCTTACTATCGACGAGATCGACGCCGTCGAGCTCGTCGGTGGCTGCACGCGCATCCCCGCCGTCCGCCACAAGATCCAGAACTGGTTCGGCGGCAAGCCGCTCTCGACGACGCTTAACCAGGAGGAGGCCGCGGCCCGTGGCGCCACCTTCTCGTGCGCGATGCTGTCGCCCATCTTCCGCGTGCGCGAGTTCTCGATGATGGACATCGCGCCGTACTCGGTCATGGTCTCGTGGGAGAAGGAGCCCGAGGACGACGACACGGCGCTGACGGTGTTCCCGAAGGGAAACAACATCCCGTCGACGAAGGTGCTCACGTTCTACCGCAAGGCCGGGTTCGACATCGAGGCGCGCTATGCGGAGCCGAGTACCCTCCCTGGCGCGATCAACCCCTGGATCGCGAAGTTCACGGCGAAGAACGTGGAGCCGCAGCCGAACGGGGACTACCAGGTCGTGAAGGTGAAGACGCGGCTGAATGCGAACGGCGTCCTGTCGTTCGAGCAGGCGTACACGGAGGAGATCGAGGAGAAGGAGGAGGCCATGCAGGTCGACGGCGCCGAGGGAGAGGCGCCGAAGAAGAAGAAGGTCGTCAAGAAGCACGAGGTGCCTTTCGTCTGGGGGCACACCGGGCTCGACTCGTCGGTCATCGCGCAGTTCAAGGAGGTCGAGAACCAGATGCACGCCGCCGACAAGCTTGTCTTTGACACTGAGGTATGAAAGCTGGCTCACCATGGCGTTTTGGCAGATGCTGACTGTGCTGGTTCGATAGGAACGGAAGAATGCGCTTGAGGAGTTCATCTACGACACCCGGAGTCGGCTCGATGAGCGTTATGCGCCTTACGTCCAGGCGCACGAGAAGGAGAAGATCCTCGTCGCGCTCCGGGAGGCTGAGGAGTGGCTCTACTCTGAGGAGGGCGAGGATGCGACCAAGTCGGTGTACGTTGGTCGTATCGACATCTTGCACGGACTGGCGGACCCGGTCATCAACCGGTTCAAGGAGGCTGAGCAGCGGACACGGGTGGTCAGTGAGCTCCGGGAGACTATCAACAACTACATGAACCAGGCGACAGGGAACGACGAGCGGTTCTCGCATATCGAGGAGAAGGACAAGCAGGCGATCGTCGAGAAGTGCGCGACGATCCAGAAGTGGCTCGAGGACCAGAGCGTGCGGCAGAGCGAGCGGCCGAAGAACGTGGACGCGGTGCTGCTGGCGGCGGACGTGCTGAAGAAGAAGGACGAGATCATCTACTTCGCGACGCCCATCCTGACGCGGCCCAAGCCCAAGCCCAAGGCGGAGGCGACGCCCACGGGCACGCCGGGAGAGGGTACCCCCAAGGGCACGGAGACGCCGAAGACGGAGGAGCAGGCGAAGGCTGACCAGGGCCCTTCGGAGATGGACGTAGACTAGATTGCCATTGCTAATTGCCCTTTACCCCCTCCTCCTCCCTCGGTACCCCTCCGCTCCTTCCCGCTCGCTTTCACGACAGGATACATAGGCACCGGGGACTGATCCAACGGCATTGACAGACGAGCAGTATCTATTAGAAGAAAATAATGTGTTGTACGTAGAACAACGTATTGTACTTTTGCGCATCGAAGTTCCTTCTTTCTGGACATTTTTAGACAGGGACCTTGTGCTCCTTGTTCGCGCTTCCACTCGTTTGACTCTATCCTTCGAGTTGTTCCTTGTAGGTTCCTTGCGTCGCGCTGCTTTATCTTATCCGATCGGCGCCGGCGGGAAACAAAGTAGTTCTGGCCCAGATGCAGGCAGGATGGGGAAAATTAACGCTCCGCTTGTATGTGCTCTGCTGCTGAGTAAGACTATTTGGACTCCGCCAGGCCTCGCGACCATACTTGCCCATCGGGTGCACCAGGCCTCACCGGATCCGTGCTACTTGACTCTGCCGCCTACCACCACTCTCCTCCCTCTCGCCTCCCCGCCCCACCCGCATATCATCATGTCTTCCGTGTCTGACGACGAGAACTACTCTTACGAGGAGGAAGACGATGAGATGGACATTGACGACTACGACGATGGTATGTATGCATACATGCAACACACGACCTGAATAAATGCACCCGAGTTATTTATCCACATGGCCTATGCACAGGTTCCGCCTCTGAGATCGAAGTGGACGACGACTTCAAGGTCGGCAGCAGCAGCGACCGGAAGGTGTATGAAGTGGAGTACTCTTCGCTCAGCCAGCAGCAAGTAGAGAAGATCATGGCGGCGGAGGTCGAGCATATCAGTAATATCTTTGGTGTTGAGGTGCGTGCATTTCTGCGTGTGCACCCCGCATACTCCGACTGACTGTGCCTGACCGGCGCGTAGCCCCCCATAGCAGCCCAGCTCCTGCGATACATGGTATGGAACAAGGAGAAGCTTACCGATAAGTACATGGACAACGCGTCCCAGATTGCCGTCGCCGCCGGGGTGGAGTGTCCTCCCCGAGAACCCACCCCGCCTCCTCCAAAGGCGTCTTCTACCCGCCAATCGTCGACCGGACCCACACGCACCACCCGGCGCTCCGCCGTGGAGACCACAAAGACGGTGAAGGCCTCCAAGCGCGGAGTGTCCATGATCGAGGTATCGCAGCCGTTCGTCTGCCCGATATGCTTCGACGACAGCCAGACGGAGACGTTCTCGCTCATGTGCGAGCACAAGTTCTGCACGTCGTGCTGGAAGGAGTACATCACGAGCAAGGTGCGCACCGAGGCCGAGTCCACCATCACCTGCATGGCCGAGGACTGCAACATCGTGGCGCTCGACCCCTTCGTCAAGAAGGCCCTCGCGGACGACGCGGAGACGTGGGAGCGCTATCAGGAGCTGCTCGTGCGGCAGTTCGTGGCGTGCATCCCCCACCTCAAGTTCTGTCCGTACCCGTCCTGCACGAACACTGTCTCGTGCACGTCGGCGGCGACCAAGTCGTCGCTGGCGTCGATGGTCCCGATCGTGTCGTGCACCGACCCGGCGCACGTGTTCTGCTTCGGGTGCCCGATCGACGCGGACCACCGGCCGATCATCTGTGCGGTGGCGAAGATGTGGCTGCAGAAGTGTAGGGACGACAGCGAGACGGCGAACTGGATCAAGAGCAACACGAAGGAGTGCAGCAAATGCCAGAGCACGATCGAGAAGAACGGCGGGTGCAACCACATGACGTGCAAGAAGTGCAAGTACGAGTTCTGCTGGGTCTGCATGGGTGAGTGACAGCCGTGTGTGGCGAGGGTTGGAGAGCGATGTATATATCGATCCCGTTCGTCTAGGTCCCTGGTCTGAGCACGGCACGTCGTGGTACTCGTGCAACCGGTACGACGAGAAGGCGAGCGTGGACGCGCGTGATGCCCAGACGCGCAGCCGAGCATCCCTCGAACGATACTTGCATGTAAGTAGACCCGCCAGACTGTTCCGTTTGGGCCGGGCGTTGACCAAGAGGGCAGTATTACAACCGCTGGGCGAACCACGAGCAATCCGCGAAGCTGTCGATGGAGCTGTACGCCAAAACGGAGAAGAAGATGGAGGAGATGCAGATCACGTCGGAGCTGACCTGGATCCAGGTCCAGTTCATGAAGAAGGCGGTTGACGTTGTCTTCAAGTGCCGCATGACCCTCAAGTGGACGTACGCGATGGCGTACTACCTTGCGTTGGGCAACGAGAAGGAGCTTTTCGAGGATAACCAGCGGTGCGTTTCGGGATGTCTTATCGTTGGGTATGCGTGGATATCTAACTGTTCCGATAGTGATTTGGAGAGGGCGGTGGAGGAGTTGTCCGAGCTTATCGAGGCTCCGATTGACCCGGAGGCGATCATGACCCTTCGGCAGAAGGTCACTGACAAGACGGTGAGTTTTATCCCGCTGTATATTGTATGGTCTCATTGTATTCAACACATCGTCCGCAGGTCTATGTGCAGAAACGGAACGAGATCATGCTAGAGGACACTGCGAAGGGCTACCTAGACGGGCGGTGGTCGTGGAACGTTACCGTAGAAGGCTTCGACTAAACTTCTACCGCTTTCGCTCGCGCATCGCTCTTCCCCCGGTTCCCCTATCGCTCATGCCCTCTTTCTCCTGTTCTCTTCTGTGCTGCTACGCTCGCTGTCCCGTCCACGTCCTGTCCTCCTGTCTGTCTGAGTCTGAGTCTCGCCATCAACTACCGATCTGTACACCATCCACCGCACGTCTCGTTACAGTTTTCTTCCCCCCTTGCACTCCCACTGTATCACAATCTACTCCGCGGTCTCGCGCGCTCTGATGAACAATGTAATGCAATATTATCCGTGTCTACATCTACGTCAGCCGGCAGAATCGTTGCCGTTAACGTTGAGGTGGGGGGCCACGTTTCGGAAAGTACCAGCTTCCGGAGATGACGCGGGGATGGCAAGGACGGTCTCGATACAACAAGCATAGAGCCGAGAAAGCAAACCTAGTCCCATGGGTGAGGTGTCCGCCACGGGGGCCAAACAGATCAAAACGAGACCGATTCTCTCAGCGGCCGTCTATTGCAGGTCCGTTTCTTTTTTCCGATCTTTAAATTCCGGGCAGCGTCCGACTCCTCGCTAGTTACATCCAAAATCTGCTTGTCTAGGCATAAGGCTGAAGTTACCGATATTGGTGTATGCCTCTGCCTAACTGGCTCCCGCATTTACAGAGGTTCTGCACTCATGCCATCAGCTTGAAGATCTGGAAGACTGACTCATGTCGCTGTACTTTGAAAAAAATGTGCATCCAGGTATCTGTCTATGGTAGTCCAAATGCACATTTAATAATTTGAGTGCACAATTCCCACATTTCAGCATAATAAACAATCTGCACAAACTTGTAGTCCCCACCATAAACACGTCCTGTTTACCGCAAATATTCCCTGTCCAGTGCAAACTTTTCCCCATACATGCTCACAAACTTTTCCCTCTATATATGTATGCAAATATTGACATTTTGCGCAATTTTGGGCTGTGGGCTGTGGGCTATGTCCTTCCACACAGGCAATGACACAATTGCAGATACATTCCAAATTCCAACAATAGCAAGAAACATTGTGGTATGGAATATACATTTATTGACAACATAGACAAATGCTGGGTGATGATAATGCAGTGGGTGATGATGATGATAACAATGAGACATGAGGTGACAGATGATGATAGTGGTGATGGCGATGATGGTGATGATGAGATGCTTAGTGATGACAACTAGTGTTGCAGGGTCTGGTCCTAGGACTGGTCCAGGACTGACCTAAAGACCGGGACTGATCTGAAGACCGGGACCAACCTTCAGAGGACCAGACTGGGACCACAAGAACATTGGTCCTGTCCCTGGTCCCGGTCCCAGTCCGCTACTCATGAATAACACAGAAAGACCAAGGAGGACCAGTCACAGACTGGTCCTTATTCTCCTTGGAGGACCGGTCCTGAGTGATCCTTACTGGTAGTACCATGCCTACAACATAAGGTGTGAATATATTTGTCAATTATTTTCAACAATTTGGCACACACGCGTGGAACAAGGTACTGTACAGTATCGGAGTTGTGTAATACAAGATTGCAGATCAGGGACTGGAAGAGACACAACACTTCATGCAGGGAAAAGCTTCTGATACATTGGTTGCTGATCCTCTTGCCCTCTGCAGACGCCATGTGCACAACCACAGATGCTCCGAGCACCTCCATCAAATGAAAACACACTGAAGAGAGTGTTCCATCTGATGCCAGTGATAGAGGCAGCAGTAACGAGGAAGTTATCACTGTGATATGGAGTGGACAGTGCTCCAAGGCAATCGAGAAGAAGGAAGCCACCAAAAAGCATCTGGACACCCGTAAAGTGCTGAGTGCGCTGACCCAGCATGCTCAGCACAATCAGCACAACAGCGCTTAGCAGCACAGCTTTCAGCCTGGCAGCAAGCTGCAGTGACATCATCTTAGCATGGTCAGTATTACCAGTATGGCACCGTAATTATATATCAGAGCTCACGAGACATACCTGGATTAGATGAGCAGGTAATATTTGTTATCATAACCATTGTATTACATTGAGTGTTGTATGCCCATCAGCACCCTCAGCACGACAGCACGACAGCATTTTACGGGTCTCCAGATGAGGAAGAAGCCACCAAAAGGAAGAAGCCTAAGTTGACAAAAGGGCAAAGCAGGCACGCACCACCCACGACGAGAGCAACAATGAGGGGAGTATAGCGGATGATAACACCAAGGTCATGGTCAAGGTCAGAAAGGGGAAACAGAAGGCTTCTGGTAGTGGTGGTGCTGAGGGGCCCGATGCAATTGAGGTGCATCAGTTATCAGTTCTAGGAGAGTAAGCATCTGTAGATTGACATACATTCAGATTGGGTCAAGCAGTGATAGCAACCTCAAAATCACAATTGACGGGAAGACAAAGATGAGGATCGAGTAGGCATGGGACCTCCGGACCATCTTTACGGACCCACCAGAGAACAAGATGGTAAACTGCAAGGAGAAGAAGAAGCAAGAAAGGGGTTGGTGGTGCATGCTATGCCAGTGCATGAGCATATCAACTAATGAATGGCTGTGATTACTCACAAAGGTTGACAGAGAGAATAAAACCTTGAGGAAGACTGTCGGAGACGGAGTGGGCTGGTATCGAGGTGGGAACTTGACCTATTGCTGCCACATCCATGTGGCCCACTATCCGTAATACCAGAAGAGGTGCAAGAAGGCAGGTGTTAAGGAGAACTGGCTGGCAGTCCCGAAGGACATTCTCGTGGCGTGCAAAGTAAAGGAGGTGGAGGAGAAGGGAGAGAACTTGAAGAGGAGTCAGTTGACACTAGATGGCATTGTGGTTAAGGTTCAGGTTCTGATGGTGTTCTCACGTGAGGGAATTCTGGATGCTATGACCTGGCATGTTGTATGTGGTGACTAGGTATGTGACATACTATACTCACTCATCACCTGTGCACAGGAGCAATTAACCAACTTCACTTCTCTCCCTATGACCTTCTCCCAGTGCCTCAGGCTCTTGCTGTTGCTGACAACATTTCATTCTGCAACTGCCTGGTAGTCATGCATCCGAAGACTACCAAGACTGAGCTCCCCTCCTGCACCAGTGTCTGTGTCAACATTGGGAATGAGTTTGTCGACTTCTTTGCTAAGCTCAAGTCTGACATTGCCACAACACCTGAGAAGATCTGCAGCCTCTGGAATATATGGACTGCCTCGCAGACGTCTGACCCCTTCATGGGGCTCCTGGTGGCCTGGATTGAGGTTCGAGCAGATGGTACATAGTATCTCTGGGATAAGGTTGGCACTTTCCACAAGATTTTTGGGAGACACAATGGTGCCAATCTTAGACACTACTTCGTGGGCATCCTCGACTGCGCAGGCATCACATCGAAGACCCACAATAAGGTGTGCTCATTACAGTACACTCATTCTGCACCCATTACTGACTGTCCTGTGGACCGGTTCTTTCAGCTCAGCCATATCACAAATAACAATGCATCAAACAACAGAACTGCGTCGAGGGAGGTGGAGTCACGTCTGATGCATCGTGGCATGCTTGGTGACTTCAATGCTGTCCAGAACATGCTTGGGTATGTATGCCGTTCATCTAATGTCTATTCATCCTTCTCAGTTTTTCTCTCTCATAGGTGCTTTGGTCATATTATCTAGCTCAGCATTGAGGATTTCATGGCAGAGATCACACAAGTTGTGATTGCTGAGAACAAGCAGGCTATCTGGGATTATGATCCCAGTGATCCACAAAGCCTGGTGAATGGTGGCATGGATATAATCGCTGTGATTAGGACACTTATTATCAAGGTAAGTCCACAGTCTTAGCTAGTGTTGTAGGGTCCGGTCCGGTCCCGGTCCTCACTGCCTTTTTTGGAGGACCAAGGACCGAGAACCGGACAGGACTGGCCACAAGAACAAGGACTGGGACCGGGACTGCAGTCCTCCTAGGACCGGATAGGACTGCAGTCCGGTCCTCAGTCCGGACCAGTCCTGGACCAGTCTCTCCAGTCCCGGACTGGTCCCTACACCAAGAACATCACCTCTTTAGCAGTTGGCAACACTGCTGCACTTACATCTCCGTCGTTTCTTCTCCGATTGAGTCGCACTAAGGCTTGCTGGATTCTCCTCTCCTATAGCTTTCTAATGACGCCATATGCGATGGATTTGGATGAGAACCGGTGGAGATATCGAGGTTTATGGGTAGGCAATAGCTTGAGGGAGGAGGTAATAGGCCCAGATCTCGACGAAAATGGTACGTAATCTCTTAGTTCTTTCGGAATTCAATAGTCCCTATCTATGGCTTTCAAACAAGCCCTCTTGCGCCATGCATCGTCCAGCAGTTCCTTCACTATAAACACATCTCTTGGTGCATCACCCTCTTACAGAACACTGTCTGTTACTCCATGAATACTTGCTTGATTCCCGCGCGACTACTTGCGTTTGATTCTCCCTTCTGATAGCTTTCAAACGCGCCCATAACGACTCAAATTGGTCGACCCATTGGTGCGTAATTGAACATTGCTTCCGGCCTTCCTCCCCTACAACATCCCCCATCACCCCTCTCATATTTCTATGGTTTCTAGGCCATTTTTCATGATTTTGGTATGGTTCAATTTAATGTTTTAGCCTCTATCTATCTGTGCTAACTCTGTATAGTAGATAGATAACTAAAATTTGTTATAAAATACTAATTTTATATAGGTATGGTCATCTGAGGACTGGTAAAGGACTAGTCCTTGGAGATGTAGAAGGACTGGTCCGGACCAGTCCTTTGCAGTCCTTCCCTGCTTTCCATGAGCCAAGGACTGGGACTGGGACCAGGGACAGGACTGATGTTTTTGCGGTCCCGGTCCAGTCCTATAAAGGTCGGTCCCGGTCTTTTGTCTGGTCCTAGACCAGTCCTAGGACCGGACCCTACAACACTAGTCTTAGCATCAATGTAGATCCTGAAACCACATTTATTCATAGATACAAGCATCAGGCCAGTGCAAACAGGCATTTGAGGAGCTCCAGATGGACGGCTTGCACTCCAAGCCGCTCACTCTCATTGTGCACAACAACACCTGGTGGGGCACCGTGTTTGGCATAACCAAATGTGTTTATGATCTGTGGCAGGTATGTTCATCATTCGAACTTTGTGCTCATGATAGTAGGCATTGTCGTGACTTCTGATACCAATCACCCAATGACAGCCTGTTGATGGCTTTGTCCTCACCACTGATGTGCAATTTGGGCCCATCACAACTATCAAGAGGAAGGGACAGCCCACCAAGCGCATTTCATGGGCTGCCTTTATGCTTGGTGATAGCCATTAGAAACGTGTCAAGCTCTGCATGGACATCCTGGAGGTATGCTCACTTGTTACATGTGCTGCGTGCATGTGGATTTGCTCACCCTCTTTGCCATCACAGGATACTGACAGGTATCATCAAATTTGTTCAAGCACTCGAGTACCAACCTTACATCAAGTCATCCCCACTATCGAGTCTCTTGCCTTGCACTGGGAGGCAAAGCTGCAGAACCTGAAGTACACAATCTACTATGGTGCACTGCGCACAAGCCTCAAACAGTTGAACAAGTACTACAAGAAGCTGGACAACACTAATGTGTATATTCTTGCATTATGTAGGTACTCTCCACACCTATATCCTTGACTTGGATGCCATGCTACTCCGCTAACTTGTAATGTACTACTTATCTTACAGTGCTTCACCCATACTACAAACTTGACTACATTGACCACCAGTGGGGCAGTGAGGATGAGTATCTCGCTGACCTCATGGCGGGTGAACCAAACACCCAGAACTAGAAGCAGTATGCTCAGGAAGTCATGGACTATGTGGTAAGGCTTCTCATTCACACACATGGAACCCACTACTGAGTGCGACTGGCCAGATGGAGAAGTACTAGCCTGACCATCTTGGGCAGCCAACTCTGATGAACTTGAAGGACATGGTGGACGGTGCTCCTGCTGCCAATGCTCAGTGAGCCAAGGATAATGAGGATGATGACTATGACCGTGATCATCAATGTTACCTCCAGTCCTCATCAGCACAAAGCAGCTGGAAGCATGAGCTAGTGAAGTATCTCAAATACCTCAACCCGGACGTAACAAAGGAGACTGACATGGTCCAATAGTGGTCGGTATGTCTGTGTGATCCATTCCACTCCCACACTGCCTTTCTAATTTGCATTCACTTAGAAACAAGTCTGAACATATCCCACACTTGCGAGAATGGCACTTGATATCATCCCTATTGCCACTGCTTCTGTTGGCATGGATTCGCTCTTCTCGCATGCCAAAGAAGTGGCCACTGACTGCTACTCTCACCTCAATCCTGATCTGTTTGAACAGATTGAGTGCCTTAAGTACCATTGGATACGCTCACTCCCAGATTATGCACGTGCAAATCAAGAGTGCGTCAAGGACCTGTATATTAATTCCTTTGTGGCCATGGAGACAGAAGCTGCACTGCTTCCCTCAGATACTGAGGTCGAGTTGTTGGAGTAGTTTAACGTATATTGTATGTATTTGATGAATTCTGAGCAATTGTGCTGTTTTCAGCAATTTCTTGCCTGATGGACTAGTCCTCACCAGTCTAGGACCAGTCTAAGACCAGTCCAGACCAATATGTGGTCCAGGACCAGTCCAGACTGAGGACCGGACTGTGGTCCTCTACAGTCCTGGTCCCAGTCCTGCTTATTGCTGTCAGTCCTGTCCTGTCCTCGGTCCCCAGTCCTCCCAAAAATGCCCTGAGGACTGGGACTGGACCAGATCCTGCATTACTAGTAATGAGTGTGAGCTACTAGACCAGCCTGAGACAGCTGTTATGACTGGCCATCGAGTAAAGGATCGGGGATACATACGAGATGAGCAAGGGCGTCAATGAGCACTTGTGCAGCGAAAGTGGAGCAAGGCTCGATGGTCAGGGCTGGAGACAAGATGTATTGAGCAAAGTATACTACAAGTGAAATACAGCAAGGCTTACCTGGAGACAAGAGGTCAAAACTGAGGTCTCCAGGTAGCAAGTACAGGTCTTATATACATGTACGTAACTATGGGAATGAGTGGACAATGGGTAACTATGGACACGAAAGAACAAAGGGAAACAATGGACATAAGAACAATAGCGACAAGGGACAATGGGAGCTATTGTACTTGGGGACAAGAGACTGGTTACCGTGCAATGGAGAACAACAAGGACAATGGGAGAAGTAAACAGTCCAAAAAAGGAAACTCAGGCACTGGGTAAATGGTGCCAAATGGAGTGTTCATAATAGTACCCCCCTCCTAAGGGTTGTGCCTTCACGACTAATCTTCAGTTGAGAGGGCCAGGGGCCTTCGGATGTGCAGAGTGGAACTCTTGGACCAATTGTGGTGTGTTTGCCAGATCCGCCGCGTCCTCCTAACTATCGTGTTCAGGGCCCCAACCCTGCCAATGTACGAGGTACTGCAGCTTCTTCCACCGCCCATACCACTGTGACTCCAGTACCTCCTCTACTTCGTACTCCTCCTCTCCTTCCACTTCAATGGCAGGTGGCTCAGGAGGGTGTCGACCTGGGAGTCGACTCTCCTTGTGCAGCAGTAAGAGTGACACATGGAACACTGGGTGGAGTGCAAGGTCCTTGGGGAGCCTGAGCTCGTATGCCGGGTTGCCCACTTTGCGCTTGACTAGGTACGGTCCAGTGTACTGGTCCACCAGTTTTCTCGAGACTCCTGGAACACGGAAGTTCCTCGTATCGAGCCACACCTTCTGGCCCTCCTTGAACTCAGGGGTGTCACGGACATAGTGATCATAATGCTCTTTCATCTATTCAGCCGTTAGAGTTAAGGCTGCCATTGCATCCTCTTATGCCTGGTGCAACTCCTCTCTCTGTTCATCTGCTGTGGGCACTGCCGTAGACAACATTGAAACATGGAACTGGAGTTCAAAGCCATACATTAGGTAGAATGGCAAGTACCCTGTCAACGAGTGCTTGTGTGAGTTAAAGGCAAATTCTGCAATCGGCAGCCACTTGACCCAGTCATCGTGGCATTGTGAGCAGTATATTCGCAGATATGCCTCTATCTCCTGGTTCCATTGTTCCAATTGCCCATCCATCTGAGGGTGATAGGCAGTGGACATTGTGCTTTCTATGCCGAGGCCTTTAAGGATCGCACGGAAGAGCTTGCTTGAGAACTGGGGCCCACGATCAGAGATGATCTTTTGTGGTAGTCCATGAAGACGGAAGTGTTCTCTAATGAAGTTATCCGCAGCTCCTTCCATATCAATCTCCTCGGTGCATGGAATAAGGTGTATCATCTTTCCATGCTGATCAACAATAAGTTGCAGCACATTGAACCCATCTATGTCTGGCAGTCCAGTGATGAAGTCACAGGTTACTACCTGGCCAGGGCCGTTGGGGATCTCGTTGGGCTGTAGAGGACCATGTGGTTTGGTGTGCGAGGTTTTACCACAACAACAAGTGTCACAGGTATCCACATAGTCCTTAATAAACTTGCCCATGCCCGGCCACCAGTAGTTACGAGTAACCAGCTCCATCGTCTTGGCCTGTCCTGGGTGCCCTGCCAGTGGGAGGTCGTGGTGGATGCATACAATCTCAGCACACAGTGCATCATCCTTGGGGACATAAACTCAGCCGCGATAAAGGAGCAGGCCTTGCTCTGTGTTCCAGTCCACCAAGTCATTCTGGAGACGTGCTGGTCCAAGACTGTCAAGTTTGCTAAGTGCCTCCACTACCTCCTGCTCACAATCTCCACATTCACGGATACATCAAAGCAGTGCCTTCTCTGGGATGACTGACAGGTGCCCTCTCTTGGCTGCCAATACTCGGAAATGATTGGGCTGCAACAGGACATGGCCTAGGTTGTCATCTGTATCATCTTGCTGGTGATCAGGCCTGTGTGACAGTACATCGGCTCTACCATTGGATGTGCCTGGTTTGTATGAGATGACAAAGTTGAACCAGGACAAGTAGAGAGCCTATCATGCCTGCCTGCGGGTGAGGTTCTATGCTGTGTGCCAGTACTCGAGGTTTTTGTGGTCCAACTGGATCTCGAACACACTGGGTAAGCCCTCGAGGTAGTGGCGCCAGGCCTGCAGAGCACGAATGATAGCGAGCATCTCTTTGTCGTAGATCTCATAGTTGCATTCTGCATTGTTCATCGATTCAGAGTGGAAAGTGATGGGGTGCTATTTGCCATCCTCTCCTCCCCCTCCTGAGACAGAACCACACCAGTTGCAAAGCCAGAGGCATCGACTTCAATACGGGTGTTGTGGTTTGGATCATACATGCTCAGGACAGGGCTCTCTTGGAAACAACATTTGAGTTTATCAAAGGCAAACTGCTCCTCCTCTCTCCACTGCCATACGGCATTGCCTGTGAGGCGGTCCAAGGGTTTGCAGATGGCACTAAAGTCCTTAATGAAATGCCAATAGAAATTCGCAAAGCCATAGAATTTCTGTACATCTGAGGCGTTCTGAGGGACTGGCCAGTCTGTGATACCCTTGACCTTCACTGGGTCCATCTCCATGCAGTTCTCTAAGATGAGCACTCCCAGGTACTCAACCTTGGATTGTTCGAACTCACACTTCTCTGGCTTACAGAACAGATCATTCTCTTTCAGCTGCTTCAGGACCTCATGTACCAAAGTGCGATGCTCCTTCATGTTGTTGGTGAAAATGAGGATGTCGTCGAGGTAGACAGTGACTTTGCCTAAGATAATGAGGTCCTTGAAGATGTCATTCATAAGTGCAGAGAATGTGCTGGGTGAGTTGGCTAGCCCAAAGAACATGACATTCAGTTCGAACAGTCCCCGGTTGGTCACAAACGCTGCCTTCCACTCATCACCGGACTTGACCCGCACATTGTTGTACCCCCAGTAAATGTCGAGTTTCATGAAGTACTTGGCCTTTTTGAGTCAATCCATCAGGTCCGAAACCAGTGGTAGCGGGTATTGGTTCTTAATGGTGATCTCATTCAGTCGCCGGTAGTCCTGGACTGGACGTAGACTGCCATCCTTCTTCTTGACAAAGAAGAACGGTAAGGATATTGGCAACTTCAACTTCTGAATATAGCCCTTGGCCATGTTCTCGGCAAGAAACTTGTCAAGCTCTGCTTGTTCACTAGGTGATAGGGGATACACTTGAGAGTGGAACATCTTTGCATCCAGCACAAGTTCAATTGCATGATCATAAGGCCCATATTCTGGTAGACGTTCAGATGCCTCCTTTGAGAACACATGCAAGTACTCGTGATAGTGCTCAGATACAATCTCTTTGACCGGGTGGACCTCCTTCTTCTGGTACTCCTGTTCAGCGAGTTGTTGAGAGTATGTGTAAGTCGCTGAAGCAAACAGTTGCAGAGTACCATAAAGGCATTGTCCATTATCCCATGCATCAAGAAGAGACTTCTCTGTTCCATCCCATAATGGCAGGAATCCTGGTAGCCATGGCCAGGCTTCTTCTCTGTCCTCCTCTGCCATCACGGCTGCACATATCCTTCCAACCTTCCTGACCTTCCTCGCCCATTGAGGACCTTGGCACGCTGTAAGCCGTACCTCTGTATTACGTGCTTTGGTCTCAATAGGTTTGGATGCCCTCTGGTTGGTTGGACACATCTCTGGACATCTTGATAGGCACAATGAGCCATGTTCCCAATCTACTTCAGGGTTGTGCTCACACAGCCAGTCCAGGCCAATAATTACATCCTCCTCTCCAATGTCTGTCACCACAAACACCACCTTCATCCAGTGGTCTCCAATCGCCATGTCCAACATGGGGACTTCACTAATCATCCCATCATGGTTCTCCGTACCGTCAATGTTGTATAGAGGAATTGGCTGTGCCAACTTCCTCATCGTAACATGATTCTCTACTACGAATCGTCTATGTAAGAACTTAGTTGTAGCTCCACTATCTACCATAGCTACAATATCCTTATGTCACTGCTTGCCGATTAACCGTACTGGTATGTGAAAGTGTTGACCATCATGATTCACTTCATATACAAAAGACGAGCCCAGTACAGAAAAATGACTATTATTACAAGAGCCAGCATGTGCAGTGTTCAGTGTGGCTCTGATCAGAAACCCTCCTTCTTGTCAGCCACCGTAAGGGCAGCAATATTCTCTTCCATCGCCTTGATCTGCGCTCACAGTGTATTGAGTTCCTCCCCTCCTGATGCTGATGATAAGGCAGCCTGCTGCTTGTTGGGCTTGGTGCACTGAATTGTGCGGTGTCCTTCTTCACCGCAGTTGTAGCAAGTACCCCTAAAGGGCCTCCTGCCAGTGCCCATAGCAGCCGCCTTTTCACCCTTCTTCTTCCAACCAAACTGCTTCAGCCGTTCTTCCTCTTGCATAGCCAGGGCCTGGTCAATGGACAAGGCCGACTTCTGGAGCTTCTTGAGGGTGTCAATGTCATGGGCTCCTTGCGTGAAGATGTCCTTGATCTTGTAAGGCAGGCCTGTGCAGTAGCGTTCGCACTTGTCCTCAACACCAAACTTGGTCCGTGCCACCACAGCATTGAACTGGGCAGTGTAGTCCTTCACGGTGCCAAGTTTGTGCAGGGTTTTGCAGAGTTTGGTAAGCTCTGTGATGGCTGCCTCAGTGTTGTTCACTGCGCAAAAGTGAGCCTTGAAGGTGGTCTCGAAGGCATTGGCGTCGGCCTATGGATTGGTGTTAGCAGCTACATTGATGATGTGGGGGCCAGCCCACTCAGCCGCTCCATCCGTTAGCTTGTTGAGGATGGTGAGCCAACGCACATTGCTGGAGACACCCAGGCTCTCGAGAGTGGCATAGTAGACTTTGGCCATGGCAACAAAGTGGAGCCCATCCTGGGCTGACTTTCCATCATATTCACGGGGTGCAATTTGCATGAGCAGTTTGGAGATGTCGAATGAGGCAGTGGTAGTTATGGTGGGGGTAACCTTGGGTTTAGGTTTCTGAACAGAGAGGGGTTTCATTGATTGCTTAGGTGAGTTGAGAACAACAGTCTTTCGTTCTGGTTCCTCCTTGGTCTTGCCTTTGGGAAGTGATGAAGAGGATGCAATGGGAGAGCTCATTACTCAGCCTTTGAGCCTTTGAGAGACGAGGTCAGCGGTGATGCCAAGGGGAATTGCACTGAGGCACGGAGATTTGGTGGGGGTAGTGGTGGAAGTCAGCTTGTGACTCATTGGGCATAAAGCAGGTCGAGATGAGGGGTTCCTAGTTGCAATGATCGCTATTTGATGGATGGGTGGATGCTCTGGGTCCCGGAGCTCTGGTTCTGGGGGGTTGTAAAGACAATTGTGGATAAGCTGTGTTTGTTCGTCATCTATGGTGAGCTGGGGTGCAAGGTTTCTGGCATTCTCCACAGAGTGTGTCCAAGTGAGGTGTCGATTGGGGCACGGTTGGTCAGAGCAGATGAACCAACCCTTCTGGTCTGTGTCCCAGAACTCGTCCTGAACCTCAGTGGGGTGGAAGCAGTGGTGTTGGTCTACACAAGCCAGGGCGATGGAGGGACTTGCTTCCTGTCCCAGGAACTAAATGGCGGGTGCACAATCCAACACTGTCTGCTTAGCCTCCTTGGCCTATTGCTGTGTCTTAGCCTCAAGGGACACAAGCCCAAGGGTATTCTGCCTTGGCTTTGTTTTGCCACCTTTCTCTAGCCTCCCACACCATGAGGCAGACCACTTCTTTCAGCACCGGGGTCTTGGGTTAGGAGCTTTCCACGTACTGTACCACTAAAAGTGGCAAGCCTCGAGTTGAATCAAGACCACGTCCAATGGTGTGACTAGAGCGCACACTACACTAGGCCAACACAGAGGATCTAAGTGTGTACCATACGAGAGGGAAAGGTAAAGAAAAGTGTAGATACGCTGGTGCTCATAAGGAAGTTTTGACCTAATGTTACGACTGGCCATTGAGTAAAGGATCGGGGATATGTACGAGACGAGCAAGGGTGTCGATGAGCACTTGTGCAGTGAGAGCAGAGCAAGACTCGATGGTCAGGGCTGGAGACAAGATGTATTGAGCAAAGTATACTACAAGTGAAATACAGCAAGGCTTACCTGGAGACAAGAGGTCAAAACTGAGGTCTCCAGGTAGCAAGTACAGGTCTTATATACATGTACGTAACTATGGGAATGAGTGGACAATGGGTAACTATGGACACGAAAGAACAAAGGGAAACAATGGACATAAGAACAATAGCGACAAGGGACAATGGGAGCTATTGTACTTGGGGACAAGAGACTGGTTACCGTGCAATGGAGAACAACAAGGACAATGGGAGAAGTAAACAGTCCAAAAAAGGAAACTCAGGCACTGGGTAAATGGTGCCAAATGGAGTGTTCGTAACAACAGCCCATTCAGTCAGGCAGTCAAAATCTGGCCTGGAGATGAACAATATATAATCACCAGATCCTTTGTATGTCTGTTTATAGATCTAACAATATAGTGTAGGCTGTATTATGTATACATACCCTGGGGTACATCAGGAGAAAAAAACTTTACTAGATAGTACTATCAGGTCTAGAGAGAGGTGATAGCCTAAGAGTAAGATACCCATTTATCTAGTACTCGATAGTCTCACCTGGTGGCTATTGAGCACTCAATAGCACTCAATAGAGACCTCTAAGACCAAGTGAGATATGAGAGCCAGCATGAGCATTGGCTTTGCTGATTTTCAATTAGACAAAATGCATAAACAAGGACATTGAACACCATATATATTGCTCAAAAACACTACTACATACAGAGAAGGTACTACAAGAAGGGATATGTATGAATAGGCTTGTGAACAAGATCACCATACCCATCAACAGCCACATCAGCTGTATTAATACTCACACAACCACCATGAATTCAACATAAATATAGGGATGAGACTTACATTTAATCACCTGTCCTCAATGCATGGCAGCATGTACTTGAGCCCCAGATACAAACCCACACTTGTTGGTGCATATAAGGCATGGATGCCAGGAGTCTGCCAATGAAGTGCATGTGTGTATGGAAAGACAGTGCAGTGCCACATAGTTCCCCTAACATACCCCGGTAGTACTGTCGAGCCGGACTTGACAAACCGGCACAAATAGCGGGGAGCCAGGACCGGCTGGAGGTAGTTTGCCGGAAGTCATACCAGAGGGCTGGTGAGGGTATGGGAGAGAAGAAAAGAGATTATAGAAGAGATCTAAACAATTACTGGTATGAGAAGTGGAGAATTGTTGTTGATCACTGGCCAGCCAGTAAATTCAGAGAACTGTTGGTTCACTATTAGCAACTGGCCGGTGACTGCCTCAAACATAGTTGGGGTTGCATAGCAAGATCTAATCTAGAGAATAGTATAGTAACATAAGAGACATTATATAAAGACAGCTGGCAATGTGTGGGTGTAGTTTACAGTACTTATAAAAAAGAATATTCTGAGTTGCCAGCTAGCCGGCCACTACAAGCAGGAGAGAGTGAGCCTACTACTTGTGACCAGCCGGCAATCACCTCTGGGGACCTTATGGGCCAGTATATGGCCCTGGGTGGTAGTCTGCAGTATCTGGAGGGCCCCATGAGTCAGTATAGGCACCAGTGGTGACTGCACCAGCCCACATGAGCTCTAGGGACCCTGTGGGCTGGTTTACAGCCCCAGCCGGTGCTTTGTACTATCTAGAGGGCCCTACTAGTCAGCATAGGCACCAGTGGTAAGTGCACTGGTCCACACAAGCCCTGGGGAGCCTGTGGGCCGGTCTATAGCCCCGGCCAGTGCTCTGTACTATCTAGAGGGCCTCACCGGTGGCCTACACTATCCAGAGGGCCCCACCGGTCAGCATAGGCACAGTGGTGATGTTGAACTCAGTGCCTGGAGGCAACACCAAGCTGCAACTCTAGCAGATGCACCTCAACTCACCTGGATAGGCTGAGGCTTGATTAATATGAGGAAAGAGAACAAGAAGTGTTGCATTAGGGCCCATCCTGGGCTGGTATATATACATCTGTGCTATCTATCTTATATAAGTACTGTATAGTACCATCACACGGTGCACAGTTGCACAGGAGTGCAGTGCGTATAGCATGGCTGTGACATGCTGTGGATACAGCCCCAGAGGGCAATACATGTGATTACCGGGAGACCAGATAACCACTACCTTTATGGCTGTGAATGGTGCCTGTGTAAGGCTGTGCCAATTCAACACTCCCCCTTGCTAAGTATCCGTATAGGACACGTGAGCGTAATAGGCGTACTAAGCTGCCTGGGGAAAGTGGAGACCAAGTTGTGAGCGAAACTTGAGGAATTTCACTTCACCAAGGTTCTTGGTAAACAGGTCGGCAGGGTTGTCATTACCATCAATGAAGAAGATATCAACAATACCCTTCTCACATACTTCTCGGATGTAGTGGTAGTGGATGTCAATGTGCTTGGACTTTGACTCCGTAACAGGGTTAGATGCGATAAAGATTGACCCTTGGTTGTCTCCAGAGATAGGTATGTGGTGGACATAGTACCCGAGCTCAGCAAGTAAATTGCAAACCCAGACTACTTGGTGGCTACAATCGCTCATTGCCATATACTCAGCTTCCATTGCGGAGTGAGCAATAGTCTTCTGTGTACGTGAAGTCCATGAAAAGACCCTATTTGCTAACTTCAAGAAGAAGCCTGTCTGTGATCAACGGGTAGTAGGATCCGAAGCCCAGTCAGAGTCAGTGCCAGCCACAAGGCCAGACTGAGTATGGCCCTTGTAAACCAAAGAATAATTCTTGGTTCCAACAAGGTATCGTCAGATATAGAGTGCATGATTAAGATGGTCTTCAGATGGGTTGGATGCAAACTGTGATAGTTTGGTCACGGCAAAAGCCAAGTCTGGCCTGGTTTCTAACATGAGGTATAGTAGGGATCCAATGACCGTCTGATACCTGGAGTGAAGCTCTGGCATTGCTTGCCCTTTGTTGGGTTCAGGACAATAGCCTGCAAGAAGTGGGGTTGGAGCTGGTCGTGCATTGGTCATACCACAGCGTTCCAGTACTTTCTCCAAGTAGGCGCATTGATCTAGGTAGATACTGCTGCCTTTGCACATGATTCATATGCGTAAGAATTCTTTCGCATTGCCGAGATTGCGGCATTCCCATTTCTGCATGAAGCAAGCTTTTAGTCGAGCTACAAGCTTCTGATTTGGCCCACAAAAGAGCGCGTCGTCAACATAGACAATTACAACTACAAATTGACCATCTGGTTGTCTGTAGATGTATAGGCCTGCATCGTTGCTGAGCCGTTTAAAGCTCATCAACTTCATGGACTCAGACAGGGTGTGCCACCATACTAAGCCTGCCTGCTTAAGCCCATATAGAGCACATTTGAGTCTAAAGACTTTGTGCTCGGTGCCAGGGGTGCGGAACCCTTCTGGCTGCTCCATGTAGATCTCTTTGTCGAGTTTGCCATATAGATAGGCACTGCAAACATGGAGACCTGATATGTGCCAATTCTCAAGTGTAGCAAGTGCAACAATGAGATGGACTGTCTTGAAATGCATGACAGGAGAGAAGATCTTGTCGAAGTCTTCGCCTTCCACTTGGGAGAAGCCTTTCGCAACAAGCCTGGCTTTCTTATGACCATCAGTTTTGACGTCAAATACCCAGCGATTCTTTATAACCTTTTGTCCTTTCGGACAGTCAACCAAGTTATATACATTGCACCTGCAAAGAGCCTCTAATTCTTCGCAGCAAGCAATAAACCACTCCTTTTGCTCAGAACTTGGTAGTCTGGTGATATCACGAAAAGCCCACTCACGCACATTGAGTGGCAGAGCTTTCTCCCTCTCATCTGGTGGAATAGCCTTAGAAATCAAGTACTGGATGAGATGTGCTCCCCCTTTCCAGCATAGTTCTGCCACTTCAGTTCTGTTTGGATCACACAGGGCATTTTTGACTTCATCTTATGATGCATCTGATTCCTCTTCATTATCGTCGTCATTGTCCTTAGAGTCTTGCTCTGCTTTTGCCACTGAACCGTGTTCACTAGGAGCGCCTGAGTGAGGATTAGAGCATATCACTATAGGTTTAGGATGCTCGTCCTCAGTGTCACTACTACTAGATGAAACCATAGGGGTAGGTTCCCTAGGCGTGTTCCATTTTGAAGGGTGACATTGAGCAGACTTGTCACATAAACGTAGAAGTGATTTGGGAGAGCTAGGGCCAGGAACCGTCTCATCTCTAGAAGGTGGTGCAGTGGCGGGCTGAGAGCGACTTGGTTCACCATGTTCTTCAACCAGCTTCTTCCACGAAGTCTGTTTCTCAATATTTTTGAAGATGTCTAGAGGGTGTCGTAATTCACTATAATTTCCCTTCATAAACTGGTACTTTCCACTCTCTCACAGGTCATCATAGAGAGTTCACACAAGGCTGTTCAACTGGAGGAGATTGTGGTGACACAGGGCTAGACACATACTGCAGCAATTGTCTACAGTGATTGTCTACATGATATGCATGAAATAGGAGGTTCAGCCGGCAGTGCAGGTATGATGTCTTGTGCCTTGCCCTTGTCCTTTTTAGAAAGTTTGGTAGGGAGATGATGTGGTTCGTTATCATCATCAGGGAGAATAGAAGGAGTGGGGACCTGGTTGGTAGGTTTCTCGCATTCTAACTCTTCCAGGGCAATATTTTGCCTTTGTCGCTTTCGCTCGTGTGGACATTTCAGAAACATATGTTTGTCAAATAGTGCTTGCGCAGCAGTGAAGACGACATTGTTTGGCATGTGCATGAACTTGTAGTTATGGCCTCCAGCACCGACTCCAAGGTAAACCATCAGCTCCAATTTGGGCAATAATTTGTTCTTATGAACTTCGGGTGGTAGAAAGACATAAGCCCCACATCCAAAGACACGGAGGTGACTAATGTCAGGCTTGGAGCCATTCAGAACTTTGAATGGTATACACCATTCAAGGCGACGCATCAGTGTTCTGTTATATACATGTGCTGCATGTTCAAAAGAGAATTCCCACTAGGATTGGAGTATGCAGGCATCATGCCTCATAGCCTCCCCCTTATCCATGAGTGTACAAATGATTCGCTCTGCGTGGCTGTTTTGTTGATGTATATGTGGTGCGCTAGGTATGATGTTGATGCCTCTGTCCTTGAGCATGTTTATGAAGGTGTTTGACTTAAGTTCACCTCCAGAGTCAGATTTCCACTTCTGCACTTTTGCACCATATTGGTTTTCGACAAATGTGAGCCATTATCATGTGGTTTGAAGTGCAGTGTCCTTGGTATGAAGACCAATCGTCCATACATACAATGTAAAGTCATCATAGTACAGGATCTCATGCTTGTATTTGTGGTATGAGGAGACAGGAAAATCCTTGAGGTCCATATGGACAAGCTCAAAAGGTCTGGATGCACATCGAAGATTGAGCGGGTGAGTTTGCAAAGGCATTTTGCCTTCCACACATCCTCGGCAGATCAAATCTTTGGCAGGGATTTCAACAATTGGACACTTGTCTGTGTGTTTCCGAGTGTGTCTCAACACATCGCACGAAGGGTGATCTAAGCAACGGTGGAGAGTGTCATAGTCAACAGCTTCAGGGGCTGAGACTGCATTATGCACCAATTTAGGCTGCGAATAGATGACATAGATTGTGTCACCAGAGTTACGTGGTTCGAATACAACTACAAGCTTATTCTTCTGATAAAGGAGATGCTGGTGGTTGATGCACGCGCCTGCATTCCATCTCAGAGTAATGCTCCCATGGAGATAAGCTTGTGGGTCAGGTTAGGAATGTAAGCAACACTGGTCAGCTTTAATGTTTTTCCTGATTCTAGCAAAAGGAAGATTGTTTCTTCACCAGTCATGTACGTTACACCATCTGCTGTAAACAGTGGTTCATGGACCTTATAATGGCAGAAGTCGGCAAAGTCATTCATTGAGAACGTAAAGTGCATAGATGCTCCAGAGTCAAGCATCCACATATTTGAGTCTGGTCTTTTTTTGGCTTTTCCTTTTCCCTTGCAGCGCATGCACTCCGTGAATGATGAGTGGTGAGTACATGTATTATCATCTGTAGCTAATTGTACAGATGTAGCTACAGGTATGCGCATACTACAAGAGAAACTTGCGACACTAGTCACTGCTAATGGATGCAGGCAGTCAGCATACAACTCATTGTGAGGGAAAAGGACTAACCGTGCCGCTCTCACAAAGAACACTTCATATTCCTTCTCGGCTTCAATGATTCCGAGAGATATGGTGGATTTGCCGTCCAACTCATTGTCCATCGGGTCATCCAGAGGTGCGATGCACTTCTCGAGCATGCTGGGGGTCATGCACTCTAGAAGTGTGCACCAACGCTTGTTATGAAGAGGGCACACCTCGTTCTCTGGTTCCTTGTCGTCGGTTTCCACCTCGATGATCCTGGCCATTCTGCCAGTGTTGGACACATGCCCACCACTCATTATCGGAGATGCGCTGCAGCTGAATGCGGGGGTTGTGCTTGTGCATGATGGCATTGACAATGTCGTCGATGAGGGTGAAGACAGTGGCAGACTGATGGTGTCCTCAAGTGCACAGATGCGCTCATATGTGGGTGTGACTCCAAGGTCGTTGGTGAGGTCCATAGCATATAGCATGTTCGGGTACTTGTTGTCCCCGGTGTGTGCACGCATGGGCTTGCGCATGAGGGTGCAGGGGTCCAGAGGGCTGTCGGGGCCCTTGGTGATGGTGGTAGATGGCATGTCAGCGACATGGGCAAAGTGCGCATGTTCATGTGCACCTTGCTGCTGACCACGGCCATGTCTAGAGTGCATGCCACGCGGACGTCCAGAGTGACCTTGCTGCTACCCCTGAGGGCACTGCTGGTGCTGCTGCTGTTCACGAGGACACTGCTACTGCTGGTTGAAGGTAGGGTCAGGACCCTTGCACTTGATAGCACTGATCTTCTTTGCATTGTTGCGATCGGTGTACTCATTGCACTGAGAGTGACATCCCTGATGCTGTTCCCAGTGCATGATGGCAGCCTGGCGAACACCGTCGAGAGTGATCTGCTTGATGGTGGGGTTAGCAGTGGTCAGCTTGAGGCCAGAAGTGTAGACCTGAACAGTTGAATCTATCATGGATGGGAGTTTTACCATGAGCATCATGCCCTTGACATAGTTGGGGATGTCAAACTTGTTCGTGTCAAGATGCTGGAAGTGTGTGCTGAGCTTGTCGAGCATGGAGATAGGATTGGAGTCACCAGGAATAGTGAGGTTGACAGTGGCACGGAAGTCTTGATAGACAAGCGGGATACCGGGCTTGCCATAGGTCGTCTTAAGGTGGTCCCAGACCTCCTTAGCAGTGTCCTTGCCAGCGATCACGGCAACCATGATGCTTGGGTTGATGCGGAGGCAGAGGCTGCCCATCACCATGGTGTTCTTCTTCTTCCACTCGGCATACTTCTCTGCCTTGGTGGTAGGAGGGGCGCTGTCGGTGATGACCTCCCATTGTCCGACGGACATCAGGTAGGCCTCCATACTTAGGGCCCACTCTTGATAGTTGGGGCCAGTAAGCGTGTTGGTGACGGCGGTGTAAAGCACGTTCAACATGGTGATCGAAGGTGTGTATAGAGTCTGGAAGAGAGACTAGTCAGTCAATCTCATCCAAGACAAACAACAATGGCAACAATAAAATGTGCCAACATAGGTTCCCTCTCTGTGGAGTGGCAGGCAGCAAGTGAGCATGCCACATCCGACTCCACTGCTGTGGATGGCAGGCAGCAGATAATCGTGTCACATCCAGTCCATAGGTTGTCTGCCGTAACAGTAACAAGGGATGTCTAGGTAAGCTGGGAGCCAAGTGGGTCGCAGCACGCAGTGAGCAGTGCAGTTTCCATGGCATCAACCAGGGCTCATAACCTGTTGAACTCGGTGCCTGGAGGCAACACCGAGCTGCAACTCTAGCAGATGCACCTCAACTCACCTGGATAGGCTGAGGCTTGATTGATATGAGGAAAGAGAACAAGAAGTGTTGCATTAGGGCCCATCCTGGGCTGGTATATATACATCTGTGCTACCTATCTTATGTAAGTACTGTATAGTACCATCACACAGTGCACAGTTGCACAGGAGTGCAGTGCGTATAGCATGGCTGTGACATGCTGTGGATACAGCCCCAGAGGGCAATACATGTGATTACCGGGAGACCAGATAACCACTACCTTTATGGCTGTGAATGGTGCCTGTGTAAGGCTGTGCCAATTCAACAGGTGACTGCACTGGCCCATACAAGCTCTGGGGAGCCTGTGGGCCAGTCTATAGCCCTGGCCAGTGGCCTACACTATCTAGAGGGCCCCACTGGCAAGTACAGGCACCAGTGGTGACCGCACTGGCTGACATAACTTCCAGGGACCCTGCAGGCTGGTTTATAGCCCTTTTATGTGGCCTGTACCAACTGGGAGTACACAGTAGGTTTATGGCCTGCTGTATGGCTATAATAGTTCAATTGTATGGTGTGACACTTTTAATACACTTGTAAGGACATAGGATAGTCACTTTGGAGCCCATATTTACACATTCTTGCTGCATGTCTACCACATATATTCACTAATGGGTTCTTCAAATTTGTATGTATATATATATCTATACATATATCCAAACATCACAGAGTAACAGAATGATTATATGTGTAAGGTTGATATGTATATACTGTGCTGGTTTCTGTGGCTCTAATGTTGTGTTGAAGAAGATCAAACAGTAGTAACCAAACCCCCAAGTGTTGTATATCATTTGAAAGATATTTTCAAGCTCTGTTCAACAGTATCAGGGGAGCAGTAGTAGCACAACTGGTGCACAAATTATGGTCCTGGGAAATATTTAGTGCCCACCAAACTATGAGCACTTTGATGTTGTACATGACTGTATGTGTAGTATAGACTGCACTGCTATGATATGTACCGTCCAGGGCTATCAACTGGCTGACAGGATCTTTGGAGTGTATATTGAGTACTCTAGTGAGTATTGGTGTCTATACCTGCCAGAGGAGCCCTCTGAATAGTACAAAGCACCGGCTAGGGCTGTAAACCAGCCCACAGGGTCCCTAGAGCTCATGTGGGCTGGTGCAGTCACCACTGGTGCCTATACTGACTCATGGGGCCCTCCAGATACTGCAGACTACCACCCAGGGCCATATACTGGCCCATAAGGTCCCCAGAGGTGATTGCCGGCTGGTCACAAGTAGTAGGCTCACTCTCTCCTGCTTGTAGTGGCCGGCTAGCTGGCAACTCAGAATATTCTTTTTTATAAGTACTGTAAACTACACCCACACATTGCCAGCTGTCTTTATATAATGTCTCTTATATTACTATACTATTCTCTAGATTAGATCTTGCTATGCAACCCCAACTATGTTTGAGGCAGTCACCGGCCAGTTGCTAATAGTGAACCAACAGTTCTCTGAATTTACTGGCTGGCCAGTGATCAACAACAATTCTCCACTTCTCATACCAGTAATTGTTTAGATCTCTTCTATAATCTCTTTTCTTCTCTCCCATACCCTCACCAGCCCTCTGGTATGACTTCCGGCAAACTACCTCCAGCCGGTCCTGGCTCCCCACTATTTGTGCCGGTTTGTCAAGTCCGGCTTGATAGTACTATTGGGAATTTTAAGGGAACACACTCACAGTGCCACTACGAGATCTACCAGCTGGTAGTGTCCAGATGTGCACAAGATGGCACAAGTAGGGCAGCAGAATGACCATGGCCTCATGGCAGGGAATGTGCTACCCTCCGTGCAATGTAAAACACAGATCAATGCACTTACCTCAGCTGCATAGACCAGACCATCTGTTCAAAACCAGCAGAGATGGAGACATCCTGTAGCAGCTGTATCCCACAGGCAACATCAGATACTAAGGCTATTTCAAGCCTCATACAAGTGTTGTCTCAATCCAAATATCATGCAGAGATGAGGAGAGGGGAGGGGAGAAAAGGAAAGATACAACAGGATGACAACTTACCAGGCAGACAAATTGATGGGCCCACCAGGTGGTATCCGAACTATCTATCCAATGTCCGGGAGCAGCACCTGAACACCTATTGAAATAAAACATGTACCCTTGATGGCATAGATGAATGAGTTTTAGGTTAGTAGGGGGCAAGGGGCCACTTGAAGATGGAAAAAGAGAGAAAAGATGTAGGAGGGACAAGAAAATTGGCTGTTATCTGTTGTGCTGGCAGATTGATAGGGCCACATATCCAGTTTAGGGCCAGCAGATGAGAACTTAAGCTTTCATTGAGGTTTATCCAAAGCAGGTGGGGGAAAGTCAAAAATAGGGCTCATGAGCAGAGGAGTGGATGGTGCTCATTTGTTGCTCTTAGAATGAACAGTGGTGAAGCCCTGGAGGTAATTGATGCCAATACCATTTATGGCAGCACTTGGGTGGCTCAGAGGCACTATTGAGCACTATTGAGTGCTCATGTGGTAAAGTGGGCAATTTGCGAGCTCTTGGAGTGCTCGAGAGCATCTGCAGAAGCTAGATAGAAAATTGGTGTTTCCTGATGTACCCTTAAAAATACTCTTACCCTCTATACCTTTACTCCCCAGTTTGAAGATTAAGAGTATAGAGGGTAAGGGTAAGGGTCAGGTTGAAAATACTCTAGGATTATCTCTGCATTTCTCTACCAAAGGCAATGTATACTCACCTAGTACTATGGTCCCAGTGTTCAGGCTGAGAGATGGCTGAAAGGAAAGGATTCCTTTGGCCATTTTTTCCCTTTCCCACTGGGGCCAATAATTCTCAAAGTTGGTAGATATGTGTAACAGAGTTGTAGAAACATCCCTACAAAAATGGGGAAGAATGCAGCCCTCTGACATCAGCTCTGAAGACATAACTTGCTTCCTCTCCCTGGACAACAGCTGCATTGCCAACTTGCAAGCTTATCTGGTAGGTGTCCAAATGCTTGCAGGTGTCTAAACACTAGGGTCACAAGATAGTATAGTACAGCAGCAGACAGGAATGTACAAGGTACAAGGAACATGACAAATGAACCAACAAGGAGGTGACTAGACTAGCCACAAAGGAAACGTAGAAGGGGATGACCAGCCATTCACATAGTGGCATACAAGGAACAAGGAACAGAAGTGCAAAGACCAATACACAAAGGCAGGACTGACCAACTGAAACCGAGAAACTGACAAGCATGACTAGATGACCCAACAACATACCAAGACCAGCACAAACCAGGAACTAGCCCAATTCACCCCACAATGCCAACAACCTGACCTGATGAACCAGCTGACAATGCACAGGAGTCCTGTCTATCTAGAACTCCCACTTCTGGTCCTTGAAGTGGTAGACGACCTTGGCCAGTGTGCGCAGCTAGGCTGCCAGCTCTTTACCAGAGTTTGTGGTAGTGCTGGCCTGGCCCACTAGCAAGTGTTGCAAGAAGGCAGCATTGATGATGACTTGCTGGAGCTCTATGGGGGACCCATTCAGGGTCTTAGCCAGAAGCAAACATGAGGTGCAGACAGCCCCACCCCTACCCCCCTTCGGTGCCTGTGGCTGCACCATCACCTTTGGCTCCACATCCTGTGTGAGGGCCTTTTCAATGTGTGAATTGAGAGTAGGTCCTGTCTGTTCCACAAAGTAAGCCCAATGAACTCAAACTCTAGCTGAGTATAGAACTTACTGCACCTGCTCTGTGTCAAAGGGTAAAGAGGTGGCAAACAGTGAAGTGGCAGGCTAACCAATGTGGGTGATGCTTCTTCATGGCTCTCTAAGGCTTCACAGGCTCCACAGGCTCGTCCTTCTCCTTCTTGTCACCTGGGTGACACTTCATTACCACTCTCTGAGGCCTCCGAGGTCTATCATCACCCATGTCAGCCACGTCGTCACCCACAAATAGGTGATATAGCACCATCCAAATTCCGAAGTCCAGGGATCCATCAAAGAGGACCTCAGCAAGTGCCTTGCACTTGACAATCACCTCCTAAGTATCCTCGACTGTGAAATTTTCTGGGTGGAGGGTGGCCTGAACATGGCAGAGTGCACATATCTGGGGAGAGGCATTGGCCAGGGCCAGGACATGGGTGTTGTCTATAGGTAGGAGAGGAGAGGCTGGGGCCTGGGCATTGTTGATGGGCAGGCGAGGAGGGGCTAGGGTGTAGGTGTCATCTATGGGCAGGAGAGGAGGGGATGGGGCATGGGCATGGGAGTCATTGTTATTAATGGATGGAAGAGGGGGGGGGGAGAGGAGAGGCTGGGGTGCTGGTGCACACCACTAGTCCACATTCACTTTTAGGATAGGAAGTAAGGAGGAGGGTGATCAAGAAGGCCCATAGTTCCCAGTGAGAGCTGCCAGGAAGTCTGATGTAAAAGCTTGGATGGTCCTCGATGGACATAAAAAGGGGGTAGGTGTAGCTTGCGTATATTTCTGCAGTATAGTAGGAGAAATAAACAGTGTTAGTAGGTTTGAAGCCTGCCAGGTACTCGATCAGACATGAAACGGAGATCTTTGGAAACACCTCAGACTGATCTCTGCCCACAATAAAGTCAATGGATGGGGCCTAGTCCTTAAGCTAGTGCTGTTGCACAATTATTGCCTCCAAGCACACATCCATTTCAGTATCCTAACAATAAGATGGGGATAGGACTACTCACCTGAGGCAGAAGCTAGAGGTTTTGGGTCTAGAGCACACCATTTCAGTATCCTAACAATAGGATGGAGATAGTATGGGGATAGGACTACTCACAATCTTGAAAGGAAGGTATTATGATGGGGGCACACCGAGCACATTGCACTCCATCATCATAAGGCCACAAGTCAGGACTTTGCCTCCAAGGCTGTACATAGCCTCATGTGCATCATGGGCCAATAGTTCAGAGTAGAAAATGGCGGCATGGGCCTCCACAACTACGTCCCTCTCTTTGACCACCTGTGACAACTCCAGGATCAATGGTACCTCAAACATGGGAGCTGGGTTGAGAAATGGTTGAGAAATGTGCATCCACAAGTCTAGGAGGTAGAAAAAGTTGGCCAGGTTCTCTGCACTGATAAGGTTGGTTCTAAGTAGGATCCAGTTCAAGATCCCAATGGAGGCACAGAGGGATAGGGATGGGCAGACCCTTTGAAGCTGGGACCAGCTTAATAGGAGACCCATGGTGCCAGCAAGTGGTTGCCTGCAAGCAGGAGCTGAGTGGAATGCTATCATCTGCCATTTTTATACTGAAAACATTCATATTGCTTACTTACCCTCCTATTCACATGGCCAACATTATTCACTACCCCTCACATTGCCTGCCCTCCTGTTCACATGGCCGATATTATTCACAACCCTAACATTCACATCCCTTACCCCCTCACCCCTCCTCTAAAGATCAATCCTATCCTGTTCTCTGTTCCACTTTCCCTCTCTGTTTGCAGCCATCAATGTAATTTTCCTCTAGCTTTCATCCACAGGTGGGTACAGGTAGCATCAAGTTGATGTTGAGCTTATCATAGATGTTCTTTTCTAGTGTATCAAGCTAGGCAGAAAGGGGGGCCAAGTCCTGCCAAAGGCTAGGGAAATGCAGGGGGTATAGATAGCCCTAGGGGTACAAGGGTAAGGGTATAAGAGGTAAGGGTATTTTTAAGGGTATTTTTAAGGGTACCTCAGGGTATATATATATAATACAGCCTACACTACATTGTTAGATCTATAAACAGACATGCAAAGGATCTGGTAGTTATTATCTTTATATATATCATCTATTTATGTAACCTTTTTTTTATATTGCTACAGGTTTTACTTCTTATTGTGATTAAATATACCCTCCAGTGAGAGGTCAGAGGGGTTTCAAGGGTATAGGCATACATACCTCTACCCTTACCTCTTATACCCTTACCCTTGTACCCCTAGGGCTATCTATACCCCCTGCATTTCCCTAGCCTTTGGCAGGACTTGGCCCCCCTTTCTGCCTAGCTTGATACACTAGAAAAGAACATCTATGATAAGCTCAACATCAACTTGATGCTACCTGTACCCACCTGTGGATGAAAGCTAGAGGAAAATTACATTGATGGCTGCAAACAGAGAGGGAAAGTGGAACAGAGAACAGGATAGGATTGATCTTTAGAGGAGGGGTGAGGGGGTAAGGGATGTGAATGTTAGGGTTGTGAATAATATCGGCCATGTGAACAGGAGGGCAGGCAATGTGAGGGGTAGTGAATAATGTTGGCCATGTGAATAGGAGGGTAAGTAAGCAATATGAATGTTTTCAGTATAAAAATGGCAGATGATAGCATTCCACTCAGCTCCTGCTTGCAGGCAACCACTTGCTGGCACCATGGGTCTCCTATTAAGCTGGTCCCAGCTTCAAAGGGTCTGCCCATCCCTATCCCTCTGTGCCTCCATTGGGATCTTGAACTGGATCCTACTTAGAACCAACCTTATCAGTGCAGAGAACCTGGCCAACTTTTTCTACCTCCTAGACTTGTGGATGCACATTTCTCAACCATTTCTCAACCCAGCTCCCATGTTTGAGGTACCATTGATCCTGGAGTTGTCACAGGTGGTCAAAGAGAGGGACGTAGTTGTGGAGGCCCATGCCGCCATTTTCTACTCTGAACTATTGGCCCATGATGCACATGAGGCTATGTACAGCCTTGGAGGCAAAGTCCTGACTTGTGGCCTTATGATGATGGAGTGCAATGTGCTCGGTGTGCCCCCATCATAATACCTTCCTTTCAAGATTGTGAGTAGTCCTATCCCCATACTATCTCCATCCTATTGTTAGGATACTGAAATGGTGTGCTCTAGACCCAAAACCTCTAGCTTCTGCCTCAGGTGAGTAGTCCTATCCCCATCTTATTGTTAGGATACTGAAATGGATGTGTGCTTGGAGGCAATAATTGTGCAACAGCACTAGCTTAAGGACTAGGCCCCATCCATTGACTTTATTGTGGGCAGAGATCAGTCTGAGGTGTTTCCAAAGATCTCCGTTTCATGTCTGATCGAGTACCTGGCAGGCTTCAAACCTACTAACACTGTTTATTTCTCCTACTATACTGCAGAAATATACGCAAGCTACACCTACCCCCTTTTTATGTCCATCGAGGACCATCCAAGCTTTTACATCAGACTTCCTGGCAGCTCTCACTGGGAACTATGGGCCTTCTTGATCACCCTCCTCCTTACTTCCTATCCTAAAAGTGAATGTGGACTAGTGGTGTGCACCAGCACCCCAGCCTCTCCTCTCCCCCCCCCCTCTTCCATCCATTAATAACAATGACTCCCATGCCCATGCCCCATCCCCTCCTCTCCTGCCCATAGATGACACCTACACCCTAGCCCCTCCTCGCCTGCCCATCAACAATGCCCAGGCCCCAGCCTCTCCTCTCCTACCTATAGACAACACCCATGTCCTGGCCCTGGCCAATGCCTCTCCCCAGATATGTGCACTCTGCCATGTTCAGGCCACCCTCCACCCAGAAAATTTCACAGTCGAGGATACTTAGGAGGTGATTGTCAAGTGCAAGGCACTTGCTGAGGTCCTCTTTGATGGATCCCTGGACTTCGGAATTTGGATGGTGCTATATCACCTATTTGTGGGTGACGACGTGGCTGACATGGGTGATGATAGACCTCGGAGGCCTCAGAGAGTGGTAATGAAGTGTCACCCAGGTGACAAGAAGGAGAAGGACGAGCCTGTGGAGCCTGTGAAGCCTTAGAGAGCCATGAAGAAGCATCACCCACATTGGTTAGCCTGCCACTTCACTGTTTGCCACCTCTTTACCCTTTGACACAGAGCAGGTGCAGTAAGTTCTATACTCAGCTAGAGTTTGAGTTCATTGGGCTTACTTTGTGGAACAGACAGGACCTACTCTCAATTCACACATTGAAAAGGCCCTCACACAGGATGTGGAGCCAAAGGTGATGGTGCAGCCACAGGCACCGAAGGGGGGTAGGGGTGGGGCTGTCTGCACCTCATGTTTGCTTCTGGCTAAGACCCTGAATGGGTCCCCCATAGAGCTCCAGCAAGTCATCATCAATGCTGCCTTCTTGCAACACTTGCTAGTGGGCCAGGCCAGCACTACCACAAACTCTGGTAAAGAGCTGGCAGCCTAGCTGCGCACACTGGCCAAGGTCGTCTACCACTTCAAGGACCAGAAGTGGGAGTTCTAGATAGACAGGACTCCTGTGCATTGTCAGCTGGTTCATCAGGTCAGGTTGTTGGCATTGTGGGGTGAATTGGGCTAGTTCCTGGTTTGTGCTGGTCTTGGTATGTTGTTGGGTCATCTAGTCATGCTTGTCAGTTTCTCGGTTTCAGTTGGTCAGTCCTGCCTTTGTGTATTGGTCTTTGCACTTCTGTTCCTTGTTCCTTGTATGCCACTATGTGAATGGCTGGTCATCCCCTTCTACGTTTCCTTTGTGGCTAGTCTAGTCACCTCCTTGTTGGTTCATTTGTCATGTTCCTTGTACCTTGTACATTCCTGTCTGCTGCTGTACTATACTATCTTGTGACCCTAGTGTTTAGACACCTGCAAGCATTTGGACACCTACCAGATAAGCTTGCAAGTTGGCAATGCAGCTGTTGTCCAGGGAGAGGAAGCAAGTTATGTCTTCAGAGCTGATGTCAGAGGGCTGCATTCTTCCCCATTTTTGTAGGGATGTTTCTACAACTCTGTTAGTATCTCACTTGTTCTTCTCCCTCATTGGTGTTGTTCTGTTTTCTTGTACTATGCCTCAAAGCAATTACCACCATTTTCACCCTTAAAACATTCCCTGTAGTTTTAGCAGCTGCCCTCACCTCTTTTTAGACCAATCTGGACTCAAATGACATGTCCAATGTGCCCATCTAATGTTTACGGGCATCTGAGCTTACCCACAGCTACAGCCTCCCACTACTTTCCCCTTCCTAACTGTGACCTCCTTTCCATCTGGCTCCCACTCTCCATTGCCTTATGATGGTGCAGAAGGTCACATGTTCAGTAGCGATACTACTGGTGTTTCTGAATCAACTTGTAATAACCAGGCAGGGGGCCAGGCTTCAACAACTTTGCAGTCAACAAATCAGGCACATGTGGAGTTCCATCCATTGTTGAATGGTATGTCCCTTCAATGGCCTCCTGTCTTCCATCTATTCATCTGAACATTCTCACTCTCATGGCAGTACATCACTGTGCTAAGAATAGCAAGTTTCTCTCTGAGAATACACCTCTCTCCCCCCTTCATGCCCATACTAGCACTGACTTCAGCTCTTTCGAGTTGCATGTCCAGTTTGAAGTTGCCGACTTCCTCTATCACCATGCCCAGATGTCCTCGAAGAAAATCAACAAACTTATGCAACTCTGGACTGCAACACTTGATGAGGACCGTGAACTCCCATTTGCAGGATCAGCCCACCTTCATGACACCATTGATGAGATTGTCAATGGTGAGGTCACATGGTAGGAGTTTTCTGTGACCTGGAAAGGCTCAGTGTGTCTAATGATGCCCCTTCTCTCATGGCAGATCAGAGAGTACTCCATCCTCTTCCGAGATCTCCACCTTGTGTTGTGAAACTAACTGGGCAACCCTGACTTTGCTGAAGACATCAATTTTGTCCCCAAGCACATGTTCGGTCTGGATGGTTGACATATCTTCAAGGATTTTATGTCTGGTGATTGGGTGTGGGCTCAAGTGGTACGTGCATCCAACAGAACATTTATGCTAGACCATTGCTCAAACATCATAATGTGGGGTCCCAGGACAAGCTTGTAGCTGATACTTGCAATTATAGTGCAGCTTTCAGTGTCACAGCAATAGGAAGTGACAAGACTACTGTTTCAGTCACCACCAGCCAGAATGAATACTACCCACTATATCTCACCAACAGCAATATCACCAACAGCATATGACACTCACATGCAATGTCATCACCTTGATTGGCTTTCTTGCCATTCCGAAGAGTATGTCTCAATCTGCTCATCTTTGTGAGACAATGTACTCACTACTAGTGTACCATTTCACAGTGGATAGACAGTATGCCAATGACCCAAACTTCTGCAAGTTCTGGTGTGAACTTTTTTACACATCTCTGCACTATATCTTCGAGTCTTTGCATTGCTACATGTCAATATATAACATTGTTCTCTGTGGTAATAGCTACTACTGTCATGTTATCTATGGCCATGGCCCGTATATAGTAGATTATCCTGAGCAGGTTCTACTTGCATACATGGTGCAGGATTGGTGCCCATGGTGAGCCTTTATCAATGCATTGCCCGATGTTGTTACTTACTGATGCCTGACAGATGTACAGCAGATCCTGATGACTTGGACACTGGTCAGGCACCATGATGCTCTCATGAGCACACTGCTACTCTCCTTGATGGCCTCACCCTCAAGAAATTATGGAATGAGTATGGGATTGTGGGAGATCTTACCGTGAGTCAATGACCACTGTGTTTCGAACTTGGACTTTGAATCACTGAAATGATATTTGTAGCCATTTACAGCCTACTTTCCCTGAGCCGACATTCACGAGCTGCTCTTCCCCAACCTACTCCACCAAGTCATTAAAGGCACATTCAAGGACCACTTAGTGACCTGGGTAGAGGAGTATCTCGAGTCTGTCTATGGGAAGGCTGGTGCTAGTGTTGTTAGGTCCAGTCCGGTCCAGTCTTTTTATCTAAATATTTAGGACCAAGGACTGGAACCAGGACAGGACCACTCAAAAATTATAGGACCAGGACCATGAACTGTGGTCCTTTAGGACTGCAGTCTTGAGAGGTCCTAAGACTGGTTATAACTGGTCCAGGACTGATACCAGTCTTTGACCAGTCTAGACCAGTTATAACCAGGTTTAGAACTAGTCCAAATCTATTTGAGATAGTATAAAGCTATTAACATATAGATTACTTATATATTTATACTTGAAACTATCTTTATACAGCTAACAATTGATAAATCAAACATATATGTCATATTTTGATATAATTAGTATCTTATTTGTAGTGCCTCTCTACCATTTATAGTATATATCTTCTATTATTTGACGACCAGTCTAGGACTAGTCATAACTGGTCTTTTATGGTCCTTCAAAATCTAAATACTTGAGGGACCAAGGACCAGGACCAAGACTGGACTATCTAGGATCCCCTCTTTAGTCCTGCCAAGACCAGTCCTAGTCTCAGTCTTCAGACTGGTCTTCCATAGTCCTAAGACCAGATCTCACAACACTAGCTAGTGTAGCTGTAATACTTGCAGATATTGATCGACAGTGAGCTTCTGTCATTTTCTAATTGCTGTAAATGTTGCTTAGCTCATATATCTTCAATGATTGCTGTGGTTCCCCCATTCCCAGGGCTTCATCGGTTTCCAGAAGGGTGAGGTTTCAAGTAGTGGACTGGCAATAACTTGAAGGTATTAATAAAGGTGCGTAACTGTTTGGACTTGGAGTGAAAAACTTGTTACTTCTCGGGTCATGAAACTGATGATTCCGCGGATGTGCACAGTCTGGGGAACTGTCGGAAAACAATAGAACCAGCTGACCCTAGTGAAGGAGGTGTCATCAGGTGCTCAAAAGCTGCAACTGACCGTCTAAGAGAGGAGAGAGAGGGACAAGGAGACAAGAACTGGACGCTAGTCAGCGATGAACCAGTGGGTGCACGGACAATGATGCATGGGATCGGTAACTACGACTATGGTCGGGAATGGCTCCTGATGGGCGGTGATGCAAATGGGGCTCTCGGGCCCAGCGACAAAAGTGGCGGCAATAAATGAGACTCTTGGCGAGTCGGCGATGGGACGAACATGGAAGCGAGTTGAGAATTGGCAGGCAGGTCAGAAGTCGGACACGGGAGAGGGGGACTGCGAGAGTCTTCCGGAAATGAGAAGATGAGCGAGAGGGAAACCGAATCTGTATTGCGGGCTCTAACTACTGACATCTATATAGTCTACTAAACACCCTAGAAAACAGAAGGAAAAGCAAAGAAAATGTTAGAGCCATCAGGTGACATGACGACTGACCAATCAGTGGGCGGGATGAGCAGGAGGTCACAACTGTGGAGCACATGTGTCAGTAAGTGTTGCAATGAAATGCGCCCCGTCGCTCACAGACAGGCAGTCCACCATGTGCCAGAGGGAGGTTGGAGTCAGAGGGGAGGTCTAGATAGGGCAGACGGGTGATTGCTGGGAAATTGCAAAAGGCATGACAGGCCGAGAGGCTGATCACGGGACCCAACACGTGTGGGATCAGTGCATCAGGGGTGTCAGAGGGGCATGGGGTGGTTGGCAGCCATTGGCGAGGTTCAGGTAACAAGAGGGAGAAGCCACATGGGGTCCCACAGTGGGTCAGTTGGGTCGGCAGATTGGCGAAGCATGACAGTGGTGATGGGCCTGGGGCCTGTTCTGAGCCATTCATCTTCGCGCCTGACCGCTGTTGTGCTTCGCCAACCTGCTGACTTGTGCGACTACCATCCCTGACCCGACCAACCTGCTGTGGGACCCCGTGTGGCTCCTCCCTCTCATCACCTGAACCTCGCCAACAGCTGCTGACCACCCATGCCCCTCTGACGGGCCCCCGATGCACCAATCCCGCATGTGTCAGGTCCCGTGATCGGCCTCTCGGCCTGTCACGCCTTTTGCGATTCCCCAGCACAGTGATCACCTGTCCGCCCCACCTAGACCTCCCCCCTGACTCTGACCTCCCTCTGGCATGCGGTGGGCCGCCCGTCCGCGAGTGATGGGGTGTGTTTCATCGCAATACTCACCGACACATGTGCTCCACAGTCGTGACCTCCCGCTCATCCTGCCCACTGATCGGCTGGTTGTCACATCGTCCGATGGCTCCGACATTTCCTTTACTTTTCCTTCTGTTTTCTAGGGTGTTTAGTAGACTATATAGATGTCAGTAGTTAGAGCCCGCAATACAGATTCGGTTTCCCTCTCGCTCATCTTCTCATTTCCGGAAGACTCTCGCAGTCCCCCTCTCCCGTGTCCGACTTCTGACCTGCCTGCCAATTCTCAACTCGCTTCCATGTTCGTCCTATCGCTGACTTGCCAAGAGTCTCATTCGTCGCCGCCGCCTTCATCGCTGGGCCTGAGAGCCCCATTTGTATCGCTGTCCATCAGGAGCTGTTCCCGACCATAGTCCTAGTCGCCAATCCCATGTGCCATCTGCGCACCCACTGGTTCATCACTGACTAGCGTCCAGTTCCTATCTCCTTGTCCCTCTCTCCCCTCCCTTAGATGGTCGGTTGCGGATTTCAAGCACCTGATGACTCCTCCTTCACTAGGGTCAGCTGGTTCTGTTGTTTTCCAACAGTTTCCCGGACCATACACATCATTTGGAGCCCACCGCGAGGGGTCTTGTCAGTTTATCGAAGCCGTGCGGCAAATTGCCGATGACCCGGAGTTCCTCTACAACATTAACCATCTAGCTGGCCTCATTGAAGAGTCCCACCAGTTCCACACCCCGTCGCCGATGACGCGTTTGACCCCATTGATGCCTATCTCAATCCTGACTTCCGATCGAGAAGTCTTCCCAAATGCACCATCTCCATAGGTGCACTGCCCGTGGTCGCACTCCGACTCTATCTATGTTCTGTCTTCCGCTCGCTGGAGACATGAGCTCCGAGCCCTCGGAGTAGCCGAAGAAGACCTCCCGACCGTCCCAGGACTACATGAGGCCTCGCATGAAGACGACTCCTTTGGCTCTCCCTTGACACCCGATTCCGATTCTGAACTCGCCGTTATCGGTTCTCTTTTCCCGACTCACGCACCATCCCCACTCGACCATATGACACAACCCGTGATCGTCAAGCTCGCATACCTTCCGCCACTCTACTATCCGATGTACCAAGTCCCGATCATCCCAGTATTCCTGAACCCAGCTCCAAACCCGATACCGCTCCGCTGAACCGCACCTGCTGCTCCGACCATGGCAACTCACACTGGAAAACAGGTGATGCCCGTCCGGGGAGAACGCACCTGCCCGGTGCTCAATGAGGCTGAGCCGCACTCCATCAACTGGTACTTCGCCAACCTCGAGGCCTTGTTCGCAAAGCATGTGGTTCCAAATGCGTGCGTCGCCGACTGGCAGATGCGGAAAGAGCTGGCCGTCCGCTACCTGCCCGAGCATGTGGAAGAAGCTTGGATGTACCTTCCTTCCTACTCCGATCCTACGAAGACATACGACGAGTTCCTGACTGAGGTCTACACACTTTACCCCAGTGTAAAGTGCTCCCGGGAGTTTACAACCAATGACATCTGCCACGTCTTCCGCGAACAGCGGGCCACAAAGCAGATCGCTGACATTAACAATTACTCGGTGTTCTACGTGAAAGCCCTCCCAATGTTGCAGAACTTGCTGTCGAAGAGTCGTATTACCCATACTGAAGCCAACTCGTTCATAGCAGAAGTCCTCAACCCGAACCTCTGACCCGCACTCATGCTCTGACTTGAACATGCATTTCCAAACTGCGACGTGGACACCCCGTACACCCTCGATCAGTTTCATGAGGTGACAACGTACGTGCTCCAGCATTGCAATGACGATGCCAATGCTATCTTCCATGCAGCGGGCGCGACACCCGCGATAGGCACCCGTATGCTGGCATCCACGACAGCAGGACCACAGGCCTAGCCGCCCATCAAGGTTGAGGATGTCGCGTCAATCGTGGACCTCCTCTCTAAAACGATTGCGAGTGCATTCGAAAAAGCGATGCCCAGGGTAGCGGCCGGTGGCGCCCGCGACCGTCCCCCGCATTTCGGTGGCAGCTTTGGTGGACCAAGCTTCAGCTGCCAACCAGGACCTCCGATGCGCTGCTACTACTGCAGCCGGGACGGATGCGACATGAAGACGTGCGCCGAGGCCGCTGCCGACATTCGGACTGGTAAGATCCATCGTAAAGGAGGTCAAATCATCATGTACGACAGTACACACATCCTGCTTACCTTTGATGGGCGGACGATGCACGAGAACATCAACACATACTGCGACCGCAATAAGGACACAGCACCGTGACCCATTGACCACATGCTCCTCGAAATATCGCCAAACGTGCCCAATGCCGATGACTGGACCCCGCCAGAGCTGGATGAAGGCGCGGATGACAATGCGGTGCTCCAGTACCACTTGAATGCGATCAACCTACTCCGTGGTCGGGCATGCAACCAGAAGTTCGACAGCATCATTATTCCCCAGTGTCAGACCTGCGGTCTCATACGTCGCTCCAACATCACGCCCGAGCGCCCTGCCGCCGACCCCACTGAGCCGTGCCTGCCGCCCGTCGTTGCACTGCCCAAGCCTACTCCCAGCGTGGCGGATGGCCCATTAATAACGGGGCACGCCCCTGGTAACCCGACCGCGCTGCACGTAGCTGTGGGACCAGTTCACCCTTATGCCAATGCCTGGCTGGTGAATGACGCCGCTCCACTGCAGTCCTACCCGCTCACTCCCTTCCGAGGAGTCGGGCCATGCATGCCCGACGCATTATCACGAGACAGGGCGCCTGCACCCGTGCCGTCAGCGGAAGACCACGTGTTCAGTCGTGCCATGGAAGCTCTTCCCTTCATCACGCTGTCGCTCGATGACCTTATTGGGGTCACGCCCAGATTCCGCCGATGCCTGCATGACACGATGGGCAGGCGGCATATTGTCAAGCCACCGGAACAACGCCCAACAGAGCTCGAGACCCAGCCGACTGTGCCCCACGCTCAACAGCCTGCATCGGGGAACATCGGCGCCCAGCCGCGGACAGAGCCCCGATTTAGACCCCTGGTGCATGCCGCCTATGTCAAAACGGTGCTTGACGAAGAGGCCGACCGCGATGAGCTCACCGCATTGGAGGAAGCACAGATTGCAGTAGCCATGGCAGCCTCGCTTGAGTCTGCCGAGTGCTTCGCGACCGAGGCCAGTGAAGCAGAGGTGACCCTCTTTGCAACAGAAGCCACCGCCGGAAGCCCGATAGCAGGCAAGGACCAACACCATATCCGCACGCTCTGGTGCATGATCAATGGGGACCACATCACCGAATGCATCCTCAACGGTGGGTCACAGATCGTCGTGATCAGTAAGGAGTGTTGCCACCACCTCAAGATCCCGGTAGACCCTCTGGTCGAGCTGAACATCCAATTAGCAAATGGGTCTCTCGATGGCACAATCGGCCTAGCTCGTAACATCGCAGTACAGCTGACCCCCAAGATCACGGTCTATCTGCAGATGTTCGTCATTCGGAAGGCGTCATATGACATCCTACTAAGCCGACCATTTGAAGTCCTCCTTAACACAATGACCGAGAACCTAGGCCCCGACACCCAGTTCATCACAGTACACTGCCCGAACACTGGCGAAGTCATGTGGCTCCCGACCTATGCACGCGGGAACACGGCCCGCCGTCTCTGGCACAGATCAAGGATTTTCGGATCTAGGGGATCTGTTTGGCAATGGGGATGTGACAGCATTCGTGATCAAATATGATGCGGTCACGGACAAGGCCTCAGTTGTCGCCTACTCTATGCTCTCTGACCTGGATAGTTCCTTGCTGGTCCAGACCTACCTAACGTCATGTGATGGGTTCGCAATTGATGCCCCGACTCGAGAAAAACTTGTAAAATCCCATTCCATCGATGTTTTCCTTTCCTCACTAGATGCTGGCTCTCCAATCGACGCTTCCGGCTCGCGCGAAAATCGACAAAACCCTGAAAAACATTCGCCTTTCATTTCTGACTTGCCGACTGACCACCCCAAACCTAATCGTCCCACTGACCAATATCTTTCGATGAAGAAAAGTACAAGCCTGTGGCCTGCAAGACCCGGCCGCTCCTTGCTGACCTCCCAGAGAAGTTCCGCATCATGCGCAAAATAGTTGGTGACCTACTTGAAGACATGCCACTGCTCAATCCCTTGCCCCCATCCAACTTTGCCCCCGGAGAACGATACACCGCTGAGCGTTGCGCCGAGCTCCGCTCCCAACACGAACACTTCCTCTGGCCCGCCGAACTTGACCTCATGGACGACATGATCAAGAACCAAGAACGTGCCTTCGCCTGGACCGATGCCGAACGAGGAAGCTTCCAATGCGACTTCTTCCCACCCTTCGAGATCCCGATGGTCCCGCATACGCCATGGGTCCTGTGCAACATTCCGATCCCGCCCGGTCTCTATGACGAGATATGCGACCAAATCCGTAAGAAGATCATGAGCAACATGTATGAGCCGTCAAACTCGTGCTACCAATCACATTGGTTTGCCGTCACAAAGAAGGACGGCCGCGTCTGACTAGTCCATAGCCTCAAACCACTAAACGCAGTTACCATCTAGCACTCTGGCGTTCCCCCAATCCCCAAATACATCATCGAGCAATTCACTGCCTGTCCCTGCGTCGGTGCCTTCGACCTCTTCGTCGGTTATGATGAGCGTGAAATCGCCGAGTCCTCGTGTGACTTCACAATCTTCCAAATGCCGTTCGGCGCCCACCGACTAACCACGCTACCGATGGGCTGGACCAATTCCATCCCGATCTTCCACGACAACATTACCTTCATTCTCCAAGACAAAGTTCTAGTGCACGCTGCAGTCTACGTCGATGACATCATGACGAAGGGCCCCGACTCTGACTATCGCCTTCCCGATGGATCATACGAGACCATTCCTGAAAACCCCGGAATCCGACGCTTCATCTGGGAGCACCTCTCCGTCAACACCCGCATCATCCGCTGAATCGCCCACGCCGGTGGCACATTCTCGGGACCGAAGGCCTGGCTATGTGTCAATGAGCACGTCCTTGTCGGGCACTGGTGCACACCGATCGGTCGCCTCCCGGAGCGTGAGCGTGTTGACGCGATCCACAACTGGCAGACCTGTAAGACACTCTTGGACGTGCGTGCATTCCTCGGCACCATCGGCGTCGCACGCATCTTCATCCATGACTTCGTGAAGCGGGCAAATGCACTCACCCAACTCACCCAAAAGGACGTCCCCTTTGTCTTCGGGCCTCCACAAGTCACCACCTTCAAGGATCTCAAGACCATGCTACTCGACTGCCCCGCACTATGCCCCCTCCGCTATGACTCTGACATGCCCATCATCCTGGGCATCGACACCTCGTATATCACCATCGGCTACCTCCTCTGTCAACAGGACGAGATGAACATGAAAATCTGATACTACAGCCGATTCGGAAGCATCACGCTCAACGTGCGCAAAAGCCGCTTTTCACAGCCAAAGCTCGAGCTCTATGGCCTATTCCGTGCTTTGTCGGCACTCAAGCTCCAACTCCTCGGGGTGCGGAACCTCATCGTGGAGACCGACATGGGTTACATTCGCAGTATGCTCACGAACCCTGACCTTCAGCCGTCTGCCGCAATTAACCGCTGGATAATGGGCATCCTCATGTTCCACTTCTAGCTGGTGCACGTTCCTGGTAAGAAGCATGCACCAGATGGTCTTTTGCGACGTCCGCCTCAGCCCGACGATCAGCCTGAGGCCCCAGCCAATGAATTTGAGGACTGGCTCGAGAACCTCTACAGCTTCACGCATACCATCAATCCGGCTCCTTGACTCCCATCTGCCTCAATTCCTCGTCCCGCTGACACTGTCGATGTCTTCACACAGGGCATCATCCCACAGGCCTGACCGCCCAACATCAACCCGCCGGCCTACTCCGAGTTCCCGTGCACAGAACACACCCGACGATCTGACACCCAGCTATCCCTCGTGTGCGACTTCCTCGATGACCCAAAGTGGCCCGACGGCCTCAATAAATGGCAGTGGGTTGCCTTATACAAGTTCGCGATGCAGTTCATGCTTGACTCAAGAGGCGTTCTCTGGCGCCGGCACCCTGGCGGCACCCACCGGCTCATTCTGCCCGAAGAGCGTTGGGCTCCGGCATTGGTCGAACTCCATGACCGAGTCAGACACCACGGCCTGTTCGTGACCCGCGCGTTCATTTGTGACCAATTCTGGTGGCCACAAATGGCCCACGATATTGACTGGTACGTCCGAACCTGTCACATGTGCCAAATCTGACAAGTCGTGCGCATCCACATCCCGCTGATCATCTCTGAGCCTACCGCACCAATGGTCCGCATCCACGTGGACTCGATGCACATGCCCGGGTGGTACAAGTACTTCGTGCACGCCGGTGCGCAACAATGTCGTGGGTCAAAGATCACGCGCTCCTGTCAGAAACTGCCTGCACTCTCAGCAAATAGCTCTTCCAAGACATCATCTGCCAATGGAATGCTTTGTCGGAAATCATCACTGACAACGGCGCGCCCTGGGTCACCGCCGGAATATACCTCACCGACAAGTACCACCTACACCATATTCACATCTCGGGATACAACTCGCAAGCTAATGGGATCGTCGAGCACCCGCACTTCAATGTTTGTGATGCCCTCTTCAAGGCGACCGATGGCGACCAATCGTACTGGCATCTCAGCATCCACACCATCCTCTGGGCTGATCGTACATCTGTTTGACGCCGACTCGGGTGCTCGCCGTACTTCGCGATCACTGGCAGCCACCCGATTCTGCCGCTCGACTTTAAGGAAGCGACATACTTAGTTGGCCCTCCCGACAGGATGCTTTCTACCGAGGAACTTATCGTGCTCCACGTGACCGCCCTGCAAAAGTGGGTGGACAACATCGACCGACTCCACTCCGCTGTCTATGCCTGCCGACTCCAAGAAGCGGATGACTTCAAGGAATGCAATTGGGGGACCCTCTGTGACCACAACGCCCAGCTGGGTACCCTCATCCTCATCCAAAACACCGCGATCAAAAAGTCGCTCAACCAAAAAATGCACACCCGCTACCTTGGTCTGTACCTTGTTGTCTCATGCAATCGTGGCGGTGCATACATTTTCACTGAACTGGACGGCACTGTCTTCGACCGGCTGATCACCGCATTTCATGTGCTCCTATACCTCGCCCGGTGGGACCCAATTGCCTTCCGACCCGACACCCTCGATGCCGACTCCCAGCGTATATGCGACCTCGAAGCCTCAACTTCCGGTGGTGACAGTATCGCCGACGTCGAATCCGACCTTCCACACGCCTAGAACCTGTCGCCAACTGGCCGACTCTCAGAAATCCCGGACCCCTCGCCAACTGGAACCTGACTGAGGATGGTCAACCTCTAAGTGGGGGGGGAGAGGGGACCACTGTCCCGTTCCGATTCACACTCTGATCCGCCAACACCTGACCCCCCGCACTTTCCGACGTCCTCTCCCTAGTCACATACAAGAAAATACTAAGGTCATTCATCAAGAAACAAGAAAACAAAAGATGGTACAAGAATCTATCCTACAAGTCTCCGACGCCAAGCAACTACTTCCCCTTCCCCTTCTTCCCCTTCACCGCCTTCTTTCCCTTCCCCTTCTTTGCCGACCCCTCAACAAAATCCGACCCCTCCGACCCATCTTCCAACTCCCCCTCCATATCCGGGTCCTCATCCGACGCCTTGAGGTCTGACGTGCCCCACACCTTGCCGGTGAGTTCGCGCTCACGCTCCTCCATGGCCTCGATGGAGACCGTCAGGGCGTTGATGTGTGTCCATGCAAATGCCTGCTCTGCCCGTAGCAAGAGGATCTCGACGTGCTCGGCCTCGGAAAGACTGGTGCCATGCAGATCCTCCAGCTCAATGCCTGACGTCGCGTCTGCCAAGCCGGCATTGTCGTGCAGCACCTGTAAAGGACCCATGATGGGAGCGTGAACCAGCTGGCCCTCGAGGGTGTGCCCGAATGCATTGCCACGCGGGAGTGGCATGGCATACATCGCCCGCAAGGGCTTCACGCATGGGCTCACGCCACCCACTCCGCCCTCCTGTCTCATCACCTCAGCCCCCACCGAGCTGTGACACATCACCCCCGAGCGAGGCATAACCGGTCTGCTGACCGACCCTGCACCCACCCCACCACCTGCACCCGAGTGCACCATCGACGTAGCCTGCGGAAGTGGTGGGAGTGGCCCTAAGTCGGAAAGACAAGTTAAGCAGCGGAAACCAGATATCCAAAGCAGAGGACTTACCAGCCGGCGAGAGGTCCCTCAGCCAGTCCACAAAGGCCACGCCGCCCTTCAGGCACAACTTGTGGTCCTTGTGACACTTGGTGTAGTGGTGTGCAGGTGGCTCAAGAATGCACTCCCACCCGCTACTTCCACCAGACATGACGTCAGCACGTCCGTGCGGCCCTTGCCTTTGAGGGGGGTGGTGTTGTTAGAGGATGAGGGGGCCATGGCGAAAAGGTTCTAAAGTCCACTCACATCTTGCCCGACACCTATATATCTGTCTAGGACATTCCCGACTGCATGGCACCCCGACCCTGTGCAACTGCGCTTGTATCAATCAACGGCACCAATGGGCTTTCCCAATTAGGCTTCCCATCAGTGGGCACACAGTTCTCCCCTGCTTCCATTCTTGGCGTCTCCCGGCATCTCTCATAGTTCACCACCAATCTAGTTGTCCAACAGAAGGTACGCGGTCGCTGCGGGCAATGAAGGCTATGCAACCAATGAATCGTGTGTGTCCCGTGCATCGGGGCATTACCATTCCAATCGTGACAGTATCGTACAACTTCAAACTACGTTACACACTGTGCCCGAGGTACGCAATGCGCTACTCCTTGCTCCTGACCTCGTCTGCCGCCGACCCGACGAGTTCCGGCATATCGCCCGCTGATGCAGACTCAGCCTCTGTGATACCGACCACTGCGGAATTGCACATGAAGCACGCGAGGTATTCCGCTCTTTGACTCCAGTCAGTCGGAAGATCGGTTACCTGCGTGGCCAGCCGACGAACTCAAAGCACATTCTCACGAATGTCACCGATCCACGCCATGCGAGCCTCAACACGCTGCACCGACAATCACATGACCAACCAATAGCTGAGCTCCTCGAAGAACTCTGACAGTGCATACTCAGCGGGCCCTTGCCGCGCATTTTCCGCAAGGTCGTGAACCCAGGCCTCCATCTGCAAGGTCGTGAACCCAGGCCTCCATCCGCAATGGGTCAGTCATGAGGAAGTAAAAATCCATCTGTGTTGCCACCAATCAAGACCCAATGGCATAACAGATGGACGATGGCGACTCACGACCTCCCGAAATGCCTCTTGGAGACGGGCCTTGAGGCCTTCTTCTGTCTCCGACATTGCCTCCACCGCCTGTTACGTCCCGAGCTAAGTACAACTTAGTACTGTAGCTCCTAGTTGAGTCCAACGACTTACGAGGTGAGTAGTTGGATACTAGAGCAAGGATGCTCTAGGAGACGTAGTGTATAAGAGTATATTGCAACTAGCAATATACTATAGATTGGTGATGAGAGACTACGGTGTATACACAAGAGACTAAAAACTGGGGGGCCTCAGCTGAGAGGTCGCCTCCTTATATACTACTGGGAATGTGTCTACGTGGAACTGCGCAGACTGACGTGTCAGCTGCGTGGGATGCGATGGAAACTACTAGTACATACTAAGGGCGGTGCAGTGGACGTGTCCCTACATGTCGTGACGTGTTTCTACGTGTCGATCTACGTGTCGGCTGCGCGGACTGTGGTGGAAACTACTGGTACGTACTAACTGCGGTGCTTGGTAATGGTCGGTAAGCGATTGGTAAGTCGAGGACATGTCCTTACGTGTCGCTCTACGTGTCCTGCTTGGTAAGACTGAGACACGTATCCACGACGTGTCGCCACGTTTGGCTGTGAACCAGAGCAATCGGAGGGCTAAGTGTTCCCTGTCGTTGCCCTTGTTGTTGGTGTCCTAAGGGGTACATAAGATATGCAGAGTGACTGGATAGGCATTTGTAACACCGCCATCGTAAACTGCGCAACTCGGTCATCCACCTGTCGAACCAGGGTGTCGGTGACTAGGTCGGAAAGTCAGTCGCCCTCCTCGCATGTGCTGTCCAGCATGAATTCAAGACAAGCGGTCGGTGTATTCATGGTCGCAAGGATGGAAGCTCTCTTGATGAGGGGCTCACACCCGAACTATCCCCTATCTGCCCAACCCCCCTATTGCTGCTCCAACGGTCACTCACAATCACGTCATTCCGAGCTGGCGCTCGGTCTCACCCAGGGCACTCAAGGCCACCAACCGTAGTCATTCAATTTGTGGCCGCAATGGCCTCGCCCTATTATACAAGTATCGGAAGCGCCGACCTCACTCAGCAGGGCTCCTACCACCTTCGTTCTCACCTTCGGTACTCACCGTCGCCCCCTCGCAGGCCTCTCGTGGGCCCCAAGCCCGCTCTCTCTCCCGCTCCTGCTGGTGCTGGTCCTCGTGCAGTGCTTCGCCAACTGTCGCGACAGCGTCAGCGCTCAGCAAGGTGAGTCGGTCGGCGACCACACACACGTCATCGTACTCCACCTGGGCCCTCTCTACCAGTGCCGAAATACGGAACCCCATCAGCATGCCCAAGAACGCCACGTTCAGCCCAGCCTGTATGCGATCGTACACATTGTCCAATGTGATGGCACGGCAGTGCACTTTGCTCATGTTCGTGTGCCACGTCATGACGGCCTAGAGTTGCCCTTGGTTTCGGAGTTGGTTGTATGTCTTCGCGAAGGCATCGGCGAGTCGGTGCTCAGCCAGGGTCTGTCCCATGGTGGCCTTGATGCGTTCGATGACCCCCACTATGGTGGACGGGGTGCCTCCAAGAAGAGTATGCACATACTGCCTCCGACCCGGGAATCAGCCGCCAACTCGCTCTGGTCGCAATGCCCCCGACTTACCACCATCTCCGTGGCGGCATCCAACTGGAGCCGCAGGTCGGTCACAGCCAGCAGCTGCATCCACGCCTTCTGCTCAATCATACCGGCATTGGCCTTCAATCTGTCGACCAGTGCGGGGAGCGTGAGGCTCACCAAGTCGTTAACCTCATCGTTCACGTCATTGATGGGTAGCATGGTTGTTGGGAAGAATGTCACAACTTGAGCTGGCGCCCTCCGCCGACTTTTAGTGGTCACTGACGTCACTCTTACGTGTTGCATGTCGTCATTGGTCCAACTTCTGACATACCCGCAAACTGAGAACAGTTCGGATTTTAGTGGGGGGGAGGTGATGGGCCTGGGGCCTGTTCCGAGCCATTCATCTTCGCGCCCAACCGCTGTTGTGCTTCGCCAACCTGCTGACTTGTGCGACTACCGTCCCTGATCCGACCAACCTGCTGTGGGACCCCATGTGGCTCCTCCCTCTCATCACCTGAACCTCGCCAACAGCTGCTGACCACCCATGCCCCTCTGACGGGCCCCCGATGCACCAATCCCGCATGTGTCAGGTCCCGTGATCGGCCTCTCGGCCTGTCACGCCTTTTGCGATTCCCCAGCACAGTGATCACCTGTCCGCCCCACCTAGACCTCCCCCCTGACTCTGACCTCCCTCTGGCATGCGGTGGGCCGCCCGTCCGCGAGTGATGGGGTGTGTTTCATCGCAATACTCACCGACACATGTGCTCCACAGTCGTGACCTCCCGCTCATCCTGCCCACTGATCGGCTGGTTGTCACATCGTCCGATGGCTCCGACATTTCCTTTACTTTTCCTTCTGTTTTCTAGGGTGTTTAGTAGACTATATAGATGTCAGTAGTTAGAGCCCGCAATACAGATTCGGTTTCCCTCTCGCTCATCTTCTCATTTCCGGAAGACTCTCGCAGTCCCCCTCTCCCGTGTCCGACTTCTGACCTGCCTGCCAATTCTCAACTCGCTTCCATGTTCGTCCTATCGCTGACTTGCCAAGAGTCTCATTCGTCGCCGCCGCCTTCATCGCTGGGCCTGAGAGCCCCATTTGTATCGCTGTCCATCAGGAGCTGTTCCCGACCATAGTCCTAGTCGCCAATCCCATGTGCCATCTGCGCACCCACTGGTTCATCACTGACTAGCGTCCAGTTCCTATCTCCTTGTCCCTCTCTCCCCTCCCTTAGATGGTCGGTTGCGGATTTCAAGCACCTGATGACTCCTCCTTTACTAGGGTCAGCTGGTTCTGTTGTTTTCTGACAGTTCCCCGGACCGTACACATCAGCGGTCAGGTGCGAAGATGAATGGCTCAGAACAGGCCCCAGGCATCACCATCTGGTCCAATTTTGGGCCATGTTCTACCACGATGGTATGTGCACTTAGTGCATTTCTTGACTTCTGTTATCTTGTATGCTGCGACTCTATTGATGAGACTACACTAGACAAGATAGACAATGCCTCAAATGATTCTATCAAGATTGCACTATCTTTATCACTACCAGTGTGTGGACCACCATTTCCCTACCATGACAGCACTCCCTCAAGCATTACCTCTATCTCATCCACCTCTTTGGCTCTCCAAATGGGCTATGTTCATCGATGATAGAAGCCAAGCACATTGTTGCTATCAAGCAGCTGTACCATTGGTCCAGCCGGAACCGTGCCCTTCCACAGATTGTCCAAACAAACCAACGACTTGACAAGCTTGTAGTGATTCATGTCGAGTTCAGTACACATGGGATGTTGCAGGGCACATGTCCTCGACTGCCTTGATTCCTTTTGCAAGCTCATTTCTCAGGCTCGGACTCAGACTTAGACTCGGACTCAGACTCGGACAGTGACCCGGAACATGCTTCAGGACCAGCCTCTGCACAAGACCATCCTGGCCCTGCACCACCATCAACTGTTTCTACAGAACAGTCAGCTCAATGCTCCGACCTAGCCAACATGGACTCCACTGGGCCTAAAGGGTTCAACAAGGAGGAGTTGGGAGCAGTCTATGAGCTCAATGTCTATACAGAGGTTGCACTAGCAAAGACACCAAGTGAGTTATCAGGACTGTTGCCTGCCCAATCACACTGCTAATCGACATTCTTAGTTTATAGATATTCCAGAAATTTCCATGAGCTCACGCACACTATCAACATACCATCTCTTCTATCCCTTATTCACTTTTTTTTATATGACCAGCTCTACCCTGACTCTATGTGATCTGGGCAAGAAGTTGGTCTCAACCAGTGCCCTCCATTCAATGGTAACATTCATATCTTTCCCTTGGCTGTTGTGGTGTACTATGTGCCCAGTGATCCATCTGGACCAAGGGAAATGCACCGGGAGTCATCAGCAAAATCCCAATCTGTGTTACAAACGCCTATCCAGTCACTCTGCATATCTTACGCACCACTTAGGACACCAACAACGAGCACCACGACAGGGACCACCTAAACCTTTCTGCCACTCTAGTCCACAGCCGAACATGGCGACACGTCGTAAATACGTGTCTCAGTCTTACCAATCAAGACACGTAGATCGACACGTAGGGACACACCCTAGACTTACCAATTGCTTGCCAACCAATCAGGACACGTAGATCGACACGTAGGGACACACCCTAGACTTACAAATCGCTTATCAACCATTACCAAGCACCACAGTTAGTACGTACTAGTAGTTTCCACCACAGTCCATGCAGCCAACACGTCAGTCTGCGCAGTTCCACGTAGACCCATTCCCAGTAGTATATAAGGAGGTGACCTCTCAGCTGAGGCCCCCCAGTTTTCAGTCTCTTGTGTATACACCGTAGTCTCTAGTCACCAATCTATAGTATATTGCTAGTTGCAATATACTCTTATACACTACGTCTCCTAGAGCATCCTTGCTCTAGTATCCAACTACTCGCCTCGTAAGTCATTGGACTCAACTAGGAGCTACAGTACTAAGTTGTACTTAGCTCGGGATGCAACATTAGACTGAAAACTCCTACACTCCACCTATCCAGGTGTAGAGAACCCACAACCACCTCGCAAGTAGCGACACAGGATTGGACAGGTGTCCAAAAGGAAAGCAAGATGGGAACGTTTAGGATGACCAAGAGCAGACCAGTCACGGCTGAACCAAACCCTCGGGTGACTAACATTTACTTGGATGAACCAAGTACGAGCTCCAAGGTGCCAGAAGAGACTAGGAAGTCCGTTTACTGCACTGAAGGAATAAGTTTTCCTCCAGAAGTCAACCGCTCTAGGATAGAGCCCCCGAGCATTCCTACCACAAGTAAAGACAAGGAATGGGAAGTTACACCACAGTATATAGGAAGGGAAAGGTTTCCTATCCTCAAGATACCCAGCACCCTTGGAGTTATACCACCAGGAATTATCCACTCTCTGAATTTATCACAAACCAGATTCGAACCCTTGAAAATCACCGCTATAGCCCAGCAGTCCTTATATCCACTAGGACTAGGGAGGACTTGGCCTTCCTCCAAGACCTCTACACACTAAAGAAGCACTTCAAGGAATTCCGCCGTGAACGAAACATATGAGTATATCTGTACCCACTTGTCACGGCCTACAACACGCATTTGATAATACCAGAAAGAGGGACGTACACAAAGAACCAGGACCAGATACCAAGTGGATGTTTTGCACGAGTCGACTGTGCATTGAAAGATATCAGAAGATCTTTCCAGCCAACACCCGTACCAAGTACGGTACCATCTACTTCAAGCCCACAGCAACTCAGAAAGCAGAGATCAAGAATACCCACCCTCCGAAGGGCGGAAGAGCATACCCCGTTCCTCACCTGGAAAACCAGACACCAAGCAGCAGTCCAAGAGTTACTGCTAGGCTCACCTCATTACAACTCTCGGTAAACCCTTTATCACTGGTAGAACCAGTTCCAGAAGCTGAAGAAGACACGACCTCAGAATCCGAAACAACCGTCTCAGTGTCAAGGATTCCACCCCATAGGTCGGTGTCCCCAGTTTCAGAACCCACCAAAGAAGCTCAGGGACGTACTCCAAGCCCTATTATGGCATCCGAGGAAGCACAAAAGCTTTGGGCTGAATACAAGTACCATGTCCGGATGCACAAAGTCATCAGATGAGTGGACCCCGACAGGCAGACAATATCCCACACGATCGCAGTTGAGGAAGAAAGACTCGACTCACTCCTGGAAAGCACCGACAGGGCACCACTCGCTCCAGATGACAAGAGCGTTCTGGCAAAACAAATCCAAGACACATGGAAGATCTACCCAGTCCAAAATCCCGATAATCCCACCATGGACCAATTTATCTATAACTCTGACGGGAATGAAGACCTCACTCCCATGGAAAGTGCTAGTGCTGCATTCCGAGCTGCTGTTCCTCAACCCCCCTACGAGGGAGGACAAGGATATAGCTATATGCCAGGGAGTGGAGTTAGCACTGGCCTATTTCAAACAGGGCCTGCCAGAAGGGCTATTCCAAGTTGGGGTGTTGGGAGAGATCACACAGGTTCCATTGGTTCATACCCTATGGGTACTGGATCTAGTGCTACAGCCATGGGAAAGCAGCCAGCACAACCAGGCAGCGATCCGGAGGATTTGGGTGGATCCGAACAGCCCCCACAATGACCACAGGATCCAGACAATCCCCCACCCGGACCACCCGGACAGCCAGGTGATCCAAGGGGACCTGGAGGACCAGGAGGAGGGGGACCAGGTGGACCTGGAGGAGGAGGTCCTGGGGGACCTGGAGGGTTCCCCGGAATGGGACAACAAATGGGAGGACTTCCTTTACCCAAGGGAAAAGGAAAGGCCAACCCCCCAGAGATCTTCACAGGAGACCGAGACAAGTCAGAAAAATTCCTGGAAGATCTGTTCCTCTTCTTCTTAGCAGATCCAAGGTTCACCGATGATCAATCCAAGATCTCTACCGCACTCTCGTTCATCGGAGGAGAAAACGTCAACTATTGGAGAACGGCAATGGCTAGAAAAGCGGAACACAATTTGGCAACCACCGGAACTTTTGGGAGTTGGGAAGCATGGGCGAACGACTTCAGAAACAGCTTCGCCCCCACCAACCAACCGGAGAAGGCAATCCGAGCCTTGGAAGACCTCATGCTTGGAGAAACCATCCATGAGTTCAATGCCAAATTCAATGCCCTTATTACCAAAAGCCGTATTCAAGATTCGATGGCTAGACTCACTTACTATCGAGACGCCCTACCACTCTGGCTCAGAGACAAGTGTGCCATATCCATACTAATCCCTCGTATGCTAGAAGATTGGATCGGACGTGCCACTGACATCTACGAAGCACAACAGATCAATCGGGAACTCAGTGCCAAGCGGCGCAACAGAAGTGAAGACAATACATCAAAGGACATCAACAGGATGACCGCAGCAGAACAAAACAAACATGTCAAAGAAAAGCTCTGTTTCACCTGTCACAAACTGGGTCACATCGCTGCTAAATGTCCTCAAAGACAGAAGAAGCAATGCTCCACTCCCAGAGACTGAACCATACAAGAGGAGACAAACGAAGAAGGGGAAGACAGTGAGCTATCAAGCTTCGAAGAATCCAATGATGACAAATCGGAACAGGAAGTGCAAGTCAACGCCCTTCTCATAGACTTCAAAGATATGGATTTTTAGATAGGCAAACAGAAGCAACGCCTGCTTTGCCTCTTCCTAGCATTCAAGAAAGCGTGTGAGCGACTTCACCAGAACATAGCCATTTGGGACGAATGGGTAAGGGAAAGGGGGGGGTAATGTTACAAACGCCTACCCAGTCACTCTGCATGTCTTACGCACCACTTAGGACACCAACAACGAGCACCACGACAGGGACCACCTAAACCTTTCTGCCACTCTAGTCCACAGCCGAACATGGCGACACGTCGTAAATACGTGTCTCAGTCTTACCAATCAAGACACGTAGATCGACACGTAGGGACACACCCTAGACTTACCAATTGCTTGCCAACCAATCAGGACACGTAGATCGACACGTAGGGACACACCCTAGACTTACAAATCGCTTATCAACCATTACCAAGCACCACAGTTAGTACGTACTAGTAGTTTCCACCACAGTCCATGCAGCCAACACGTCAGTCTGCGCAGTTCCACGTAGACCCATTCCCAGTAGTATATAAGGAGGTGACCTCTCAGCTGAGGCCCCCCAGTTTTCAGTCTCTTGTGTATACACCGTAGTCTCTAGTCACCAATCTATAGTATATTGCTAGTTGCAATATACTCTTATACACTACGTCTCCTAGAGCATCCTTGCTCTAGTATCCAACTACTCGCCTCGTAAGTCGTTGGACTCAACTAGGAGCTACAGTACTAAGTTGTACTTAGCTCGGGATGTAACAATCTGCCTGTGAGCGCGCGCGAGCGACCGGAAGCATGGCATTCGACGCCGAGCTTGGGATCATGTCACATGTGCTTGCAACCACATGATTTTGGGTTCTACGCGCCGCGAGCATGCCACTACCAAGCCGTGAGCGGCCACGAGCCGGAAATGCACTTCCTTAGCCCTCGGCCGCTTTTCATGCTCTCCATCACTCGCGAGCATATGTGTCACATGTGTGTCAAATCTGGGGCCGGGTACTAATTAGGCCAATTCAGCATTTGATGCACAACTAGTAGATGTAGCACGCTGCCATGTTGGTAGCTCAAGAAAATATATTTAGCACTAGACTACTAGTAGAGCAGCTACAATACTATATAGTGGACTACATGATACCAGTCAACAGCTGCATAGCGGGAAGATGTTAGACCAAGTAAAAATGAAAAAGGTGGATGACATACCGGATGCTTCACCTGTTGCGAACCGTGATGATAAACATGCTCGACGGGTACGCACGGGCTTGTTATCTGTCATGTCTGCAATAAACTCTTATTAACGGTGTACATGATCTTGAGAATGCACTGATGCAACTTACTCGCAAGCAGCTCTGGATGGCCCAGGATTGTCTATAATAGTATGCAAACCATCTGCGACAAAAGGATGAGACTATGCTTGCACCCGATGATCAAAGGGGATACGTACCATGACAAGTTCACATTGCATCTACAACTGGCTTGTGGAGATAAAAAGTGACATGTCACCCAATGTCCCGAGGTACATCAGATTCACAGTTTCGAGGGACTCACACGGCCGGAGGCTTGGGCTCCACAGAGAATGTGGGCAGGGATGAAAGAATGGAAAAACACGAGCTGCCGAGAATGACATGGCAGCTCAGAAAACAGGATTACACACCTGAACTTATAGTCTCCAATGACTGATGCGAATATACTGTCGAGAGGATAGAGGTGATAATGAAGGGAGGGAGAGACGTGGGGATCAAGTTCGTCGCTGTTGTTCATCCTCAAATACCCAACGGGGCGGCCCAGAGCGCTCAGGCCCTGTAAGCACGGTCAATGAAAGTCCGACACATGAATGATTGATGGCCGTAAACGGGCAGCACCGAGATGTGGTGCCACACATTTGTCATACTCGATACGGCATCTGGGCTGCCATTGAACCAGAGCCAGTGGGGGTCACCTCCTGTCGCATCGCAGGGATTATAGTAATTGACAACTCCAGCGACGAGTATATATGTCACCGCCCTACTACCGAGATATCTGCAAGTGTTTGTCACGTCCAAAGGACTCAATTGCAAGGAGTGCAAAGGAGTTTTGTCTCGAATCATTGCATCAGAATGGGCTCTCCCCATCATGACCATCATCATATGAGAGTACTGACGATCGAAAGATCTAGGAAAAACAGATAATGAAATGTGGGGGTGGCATGCTTAACTACAGAGTGAAGAGGAAGAGATGGGCCCGATATCTCAGATTGTGCACAATGGGGGAGAGGCTCGGAAGGTGGGAAAGGGCACTTGGATGCTCACCAGTGCCGGCGTCCCTTATCTGACAGTGGCACGCTTGCAAGCGTCCACAAGCCCCGATGAGCAGCTAATCGTATCCCAAGCGTCACCTGTGTTTCGGACTTTTGCTGATGGTGCAGACACTTGGTACAGTCATGGTGAGGTGGACGTCCTCACCATGACTGTGTGTTTGTCTCTCATGATGAGAGTCTTTCTGGATTCCACAGCCTTCATGTTGCACATGTCTGCTTGCTTTTTTTCTTCTCTTTTGGAAGAACTTCATATTCCTGCACTCTTGTTACATGGTTCTCACCTGTTGCAGATGAACCAGACCCAGATACTGGCATGTGGATAGTTGCTCTGGATGTGGTGAGCAACCATATGTATCCTATGGATATTATTAGTATCAATTCAATTATCCATTCAGCACATCTCATTGGTGTCATGGGCAAGGATCACATTCTTCACAAGGTCAGACCTAGTGAGTATATAAATAAATTTGCAGACCATCATTCTCATGAGATAGCTTTCTAATATATTTGCATACATACATGGTCATCACGGTCTGGGAATGGGCCATTGTCAGCATGTCATGCCAGCTGGGCAGTGTGTGCAGCGGCGCTGGGATGACAGGCACTCTGGGTTGCTATTAACAGTTGGAGTTATAAAAGTACAATGAGGAAGGTGGAGATCACAGTTTTTGGACAGTAATATGAAATGTCATGTATACCAACTAACTGTGTACCCAAAACCATTCCGCAAACTTCCCCAGCTCCCTAATTGACCATTGAACTTCGAGTCACCTGTGCAATGGGCGCTTGGCGCTCTCACAAGCGCTAGAGCTGCCTATTTTGGCAATCGTGGGCGCTAGTAAGTTATTAGATGCGCCGGCTTATAAGTTCCCTCTAAGATCAGCTTCTATAAGTTCTAGGTTGAGCTGTAAGTTGTAAGTTCTCCTAAGATCCGTAAGATGGGGTGTGGTTTTGCTGATGAATATGCAGTAATGTGGTCGAAAGTTGAGTGCAAAGTGAATGGGAACAGGTGCACATGGCGGATGGGGGTCCCGGTCGGGTGGCATTCTACTCCAAATCCTAGGACAGCGGAGGGTGAGGGAAGGGGTGAGGGCCCGGGGCAGGTTGTCGCCAGCAAACATGACGTCGCAGATCCAAAGACCCGAATCGAAGTTACAGTTACTTACGGCACTCAGCTCAACTGCCACGCTCATCGCACCAAGTACTTACTCGTCTCGGCAGTCGGATCTCCCGATGTGCATCTGATTCCGAAGGCGGAGGACATCGAACCGCGACACTTGACACCACCTTACATGGTCGCCATCGGTACGAAAAAACCACCGCGTCGAGCACCACACACACACCTTTCGGACGACGTCAAACACGTGGCAGTGCGCTGCAGCCAGTCCTATGTACAAGACGAGACAAGACACTTTCATATCAAAAAATATTCGACCTGAGCTCCTGCTCCAGGTGCAGAACCCGGGAGCCGGGATCGCCACACGTACAGTAACGGTACGCACCGCGTCGTGCGCGTTCGACCCCACGGATCGCAGCGAGGGACGCCGCGAACCACAGAGGTCGAGGACGCGCACGGGCGGGGGCTAACTAGAACCTGGAACCTGGAGCAGGAGGACGGTCATGAGTCGTAACAGCGATCGCAAACAGCAGGGGGATGCGGGACGGCGGGACACGTAAGGAACGGAGGGAGGCGGGACCGGCGGGCCGGCACACCGTACGTATGCATATATAGTGTAGGACGGGGGGTTTACAAATCGCGCAACGCGAAGGGAAAGCAACTCTGTGTGCTAGATGGGTGGGACGAGGGGCGAGACGAGCCAAGAACGGGAGAGGAGAACTACGTATCAGGGGAACTGTCCGAGGATGGGGTTGTGGAGTTGGGTGCAGCGGAAGCGGAACGACCAAAAGCTAATGACCTGCCTAGCACAAAGCCGTCATCGGAGCAGACAGACTTTCCATTCCGCATTCCGCTGGGCTGTAGTTGTAGAGAAGAGTGGCTCTTCTTAGGCGGACACGTCTGCGTCTTTGTCCGCCTTCTCGTCCACGGGGACGGGCACGGCCTCGGATCCTTCGATGATCGTGTACTGCGGCGGCGGGACGAGCAACTCGGCCTCGTCGAAGACGACGTCGTACTCGGCCTCCTCGTCGCGGGAGCCACGGATGGCGCGGGCGGTGACGAGGACCATCACCCAGACCATGCGCAGCAGGACGCCGATACCGCAGCCTGTCAACGGCGCCAAACATTCGTTAGCATATGTGTTATATATATGCACGCGCAGCGATCGAGAGTCGGGACAGGGTGCCGGAAGGCGGATGGTAGTGGGGGACGGAAGACAGAAATAGGATATGGAGAGATCGGGCGAAAGAGCGAACGGACGTACCGAGGACAAAGGCGACGGCGCGGCCCTCCCAAGGACCGAGGGTGATCAGGGCGTGGTGGACACGGCGGAGGAACGAGCCACGGAGGTAGCCGTGGCCGTGACGGTTGATCCACATCGGCCGACGGCCCTGGTGGCCCACCCAGCCGGCCTCGTCTTCAGTGAAAGCGGGCCTGACAGGGGTGCCGACGAAGGGGACGATCGGGAGATGGTGATCCTTCTTGCCGTCGTGCATCTTCATGCCGTCAGCGTGCCCGGCCATGATGAACGGGGGCGGGCGGCGGTGAGTGGGCAATTCAACGCGGATGGGGTCGAGTCCGAACCACTGGCGGAGGGCGTTGGAGGCATCGAGGGCCTTGGCACGCATGGACTGGCAGAGGTGGCGCCCGGTGCTATTAGTGTGGTGCGGTTTGTCGTTCTGGTCAGGGAAGATGGGTTGGGCGAACGCAGAGGCTGCGAAGAGGGTGTCTACGGGAGGGTGGGAGATGTGGGCGAGTTGGTTGCTCCCATCCGCGGCGGCATGTCCGTATCGGACCGACGAGACCTCGGTCACAACGACCCTGATAGGACTCGCACCGACCGCTGTGTATGGCAAGCAGACGATACGATGGTCATGTATTGACGGGCATCCAGGGGTGGTTTGGGAAGTTGAAGCGTGGTGGAAGGTGAGGAGGATGTGGCTTGAGAGGACGGGAGGACTCACAGAAACTTGCGCCGAGGACGGCGAGCGCAGACAGTGCGCCAAATCGCATGTAGATGTTAAAGGTTTGGAAGTAAGGTGAGTGTAGATCTGTCGAGAGAAAGATGAACGCGAGTTGAGCAGAGAGCAGTAGGTGGAGGACTGTACGGTATGGGGGCTGCGGTGGAAGCTGACTGAGGGGGCTAAATCGCCTGCCGTCTCTCTTGCCCTGCCTCAGAGGCCCACCCGATATCCACGTGGCCACGCGCGCTTCTCGACAGTTCTCGACGGGCGCTCTCTGGCCCTGTCAGTGTTTGAGCCAACGATATCGTCTCCCCAGGACTTCTCCGCCTCGTTTCGTTTCTGTTCGTTCATGACTCAGGACTTCACAATATACATGGCCTCGCACGACGCATGAACACCGTCCCACGCTGGTTCAACTCGTTTGCACTGCCGGCTTTCAAGCTCCGGCGTCGCTTCACGAAGTATCTGGATATCCCGCGGTCTAGAGCAAGTCCGGAGACCTATTGAAGTCTCGAGTCAAGGCTTCGTGCACATGTTCGCTTAAGATCTCGTCTCCCTCTTTTCTCTATACGGGGCTCGACTCGACATTCCGTACATGATGACTCGATGCTGTGCCACAAATCGTACTAGCCGAGTAGAGCGAACGGACAAAGCCTTGTGAGTACGTTTGCCTGGGACAGATTAGCACTAACACCAAAGGTTGGCGCATGTTTCGGTCTCGGTGGCTGACACCTGTGAATATCCCACATCATATCCTGCATATTACCCAAACCTCACGACTTCCTGGCCGGTCTCCTGTCCGAAAACATGGAGATTACTACCCGATTCCAACTATCGATTTACGACCTAGCCCTTGCGTTTAGAGCATCGTAGGTTGCAATACAAGACACCTTGGGAACGGTGCGTAGTCTCCGTCGGGTCCTTGATGTCAAGGCGTCTTTGATTCATAGCGAAGTCAATCGCACTTTTGTCGATGCATAATACGACTCTCCGAACAGACGGATGGCCAAATCATTATCGACCGCCTCATGGAGTACAGGACCCTTGCACATTTTTCGAACTGGCTGTCTGTCTTCTTGTTCTAATCCGCTTCGATTTACGATCACTATCACATCTGACTAGCAGTCTCGACATTATTAATTCTAAATATCGTGTCTGACATTCTTTCCCGTATCTGCAGTGATTGCAAGATATGGGGATGGACTCGTGCTCATTGGTGCGGAAATGGTGCGCCTATGTCCACCACCTGCTTCCATCATGGTGGACGACCCTCCGCCGCATATTACATACTTACACTTATATAAACTTTACAGCGAACAGCCATGCCTTTCAAGTCACTCTCATTTCTTCCGTCGACTCTCCCTGGATTCCCGGTTCATCACGATCCTCCGACACCTCGGCATACACATGGATTTCTCCCCAACTAGCATGGGGGAAGTCATCGAGTGCGTAGTAGCTTGGGAAGCACTTTCTTGTCGTGTTTCGAGGCGGTAGAATAGCATGTGATATAAATGTAAGGACTGATATTTTTTTCTGTTCTGTGAGACAAGCTGATCTTGTCTTCAGTCGCTCCTCCAGGACATTAGGGCGATGTCAACATACAGACTCTCCTCTTTTCGCCGGACAGCAAGTGGCTGGCAGGTAGATCTCAAGCCTCTACCATCATCCTCTGCAACGCCTCCGATAGGACGATAACCCAGATACAGGTCGTGCGGTTGCAAGCCCGTTCGATCTCAGTTGCTTTCTCCCTGGATAGCAGATCCGTATTTTCACGCGGGGCGGACGGGGCGGTAATCCGGGACATCCGCCAGAGCACACGCAGAGTCGCCTCGAGCTCGCTGGAAGGGACTTGGCGGTCGTCCCCAGCTCTGAATCTGCGCGTGGTCCATCGATGGCAATGCAATCGCAACCTTGTCCTGGAACGGAGTCATACAGCCTGCGCTTTGAGACACCTCCGTTTTCCGACAACGGGCGCGTCATTCATTCCGTAGGCCGGAAGCGCATTCTGCGGTGTTCTCTCCGAATGGATGCTGGCTCGATCGCCGACGGGTCTACCCATGCATGCCGTGTTCGCCTCCCGCCCTCTTCACCTGGGGGCGCTCCCAATCAGAACGTGAGCGTGCCGTTGGCCTTCGACCCTGGAAGCACGCGCCTTGCGTCCGGACCCCCCTACTAGCAGTCCGATCACGGTCGTGGATGTTGAGACAAGAGCAGTGATATTCTCTTTGGCCCAAGATAATAGATTGGCTCGGCTATTTTTCATGACGGCCTCTCATTCTCACTTGCTCGCATCGCCGATGTTTGGGGGGGAGAACCTCGATGCAGGACGCGTCTATGAGCGTCGAGCCGGTCCAGCTCAACTTTAGACGAGAACAGACGTGCCACGAACTTCGATGCGTGGTTCTATGCTCGCGGGGGACACACGCATCCTGTTTATATCGCAAGATAGAACAGGGCCATAGCTAGTGCACAGCCAACGATCGCGTTTGTTCTACCTCGTACTACTTACCGTGACGTCACGCGCCCGCGTTGTAGCCGCCCTTCCAAAACACCAAACATCCCGGAATAAAAGCAAGGAATACCTTACGCGTCCCGAGTCTCAGACAGCGTCGACACGTTCACGCCGGACGTCAACGGTGGCACGGGAATTTACTACTCAAACACCATTCGCCATGATCTCCGGCAAACCACGGAGGGTAAGCCTGAACAACCTCCTGCCTATTTAGGACGTCAGGCGCTTACCCTTATCTCGTAGATAAGATGTGCGCGCTCTCCCGCCCTTGCCTTTTACGGACATCCGCCGCCTTCCCCTCTGCTTCGCCTGACACCGTCGAGGGCGAAGGATGCATCCATGGCGCGGGGTGGTTGAACAAATGATTGTAAAGAATATAATAGTACAGTAGTATGTATTCAATATATACACAGGAGTAATTTTATTACCATGACATACTACAACACTTCAAGACAGTCTGTCCGCGATGCACATGCATGAAGATAGGGCCTTCTCTCTCGAGTCTGACAACAGCGCTCCGGAGCTCCACATCCACCCTCCCATTCAGTAACCCTCCCTATCCTCTCATGCCCAAGAAGAAGACCGCAAATCCTCCCGCATCGGAAGGCCGTGGCTTCAAGAAGTTTGTATCAGTGGGTCACCAAGAAGCCAGTCGCAAAAAGGTCCCACTCACCGGTTTGCGCTCCTCTTCGGAGGTCTACATCAAGCACCTCTGGCTTACCGACAACCAGCTCGCACAAGTACAGGAGCTATATGCCAGTAATGCCACCTGCAGCAATATCTACGACATGCACAATGAGGAGGAGCAAATCGCCGCCGCGGCCTTGCTCGCACAACTCGCATTGGATTTGGATGCACGAAACAGCCTCAGAAATCGCTGGAGTGTACGCTGGAGTCGAAAGACGGGTCGGAAAGGGCAGGAGACACACCGTGCACTCTACCAATGGTGCGTAGCATGCAATTCTAAGTATTCAAGCAACCTAAAATGGGAAATGGGTATCAGTGACTGTGGTTACGACCACGAAGCCCGAAGATCAAAGTTACATCACTGCCCCGTCGACTCCACATCCTGTCTAGCCCATGTGGAGGTGCTTTCCGAAGAACATACGGGCAAGGTTCTCCGGATCTGCAGTTACTTCGAGCACAATTAGGCATGTAAGGATGCATTCCTGGCACGCATTCCCCCAATTCCACTCCACCCTGCCGTCTTCGCACATGCTCTTAAGCAACTCCAGATTGGAGGGCAGTTGATCGACATCCAGGCAGAGAACCGGAGGATGTTCCGGGACTGCCAGTATCCCGGTCAACCACACAACCTCGAGGAGTCTTCGTACCGGTGGCTTATTCAGAAGAGTGATACCCGGTCCCTCTACTGTCAATTTAACCGGTTGCGTGGCATTCACACCGCGACTGCTGCTCACCTCAACATCGATGACTGGCTCGATCCCACATCACCCGCCTACAACGCCATGTTCGCCGATGCCGTGTTTTATTACTCACCTCGAGCAACAAAGAACGACCGCTTTGAAGTCTGCATTGCCACAGATGAGATGTGCAAAGCCGCATGGAAATATGCACATGGCTCTCAGCTAATCTTGGACGGCACATTTGGGCTCTGTGATCGGAAACTTCTTCTCTTCATCTTGATGGCCGTCGATGAAAAGAAGCACGGTGTCCCACTTGCATTCCTCCTATTCTCCGCACCTTCCGGCAATCAGCAAACCTCTTCAGGCTACAACACTGAGGTACTCACACGACTGCTCAGCCAATGGAGGGAGTCGCTTGGAGCCCGAGGTGGTCATCTGTTCGCCCTGAAGGTCGCAATCACGGATACGGACTTGAAAGAGCGAGGCGCCCTCCTCAAGGTCTTCAAAGAGATTTGGCTGCTGCTCTGCAAATTCCATGTCCGTCAGTCCTGGCGTAACCATCGCTCACGAGAAGTTCACGGACAGACCGCGTACCATACCAACATCCACAACCGTCTCCGCCATCTTGAAGCCGCCCTGATGGAAACACACTCACACGATACAGCCAAAGCCCTTGTTGCCGAGGAGCGAAGGATACTTGAGGCACTTCAGGTTGAAGAACTGCTTGCCAATGCTGCAGTCGCCAGTGCCCTCAAGCACGTCGACTACCTGTCGAACTACTGGCTTGACATTGACCTGTGGAAGAGCTGGTCATTGTATGGACGTGAGCTTGCTGCGGAGCGACTCACATGTGAGGTAGAAGGTGTTCTACCTACTACCAACCACCTGGAATCATTCAACAGTGTCTTGAAATGTAAGCACCTCCGACGCTGGCAGCATGGAGGCCGGCGCCTCCGAGTGGACGTCCTCTTGCACGTCATCGTGTTCTCCATCCTCCCTTCAATTTTTGAGGCCCGCAAGTTAGATGCTGATGAGGCCACATGAATCAATGTGCAAATCCGGAGCTTACCTGGCGGTGCAGAGCTTCTCCTTACGCAGACCATACCAGCGCCCCAACCACCAGCCGACCAGCAGCGGCATCAGGCCTATGCATTCCTCTCTCCCGACCCTGAACGAGATGCAGCCGCTCGTGCACTTCTAGAGCATAATCAAATCAGTGTTCCAACGTATCACGAACAGTCCCGTACCTTCGAATTTGACTGCTTCTCCTCCATGGCGATGACACACGACACCTTTCCCATCATGTACGTGCTCTCGCTGGGGCTTGACAGCTCTGCCACCTGTTCATGCCCTGATTTCCAAAGTCGGGGAGGCGCTTGCAAGCATCTTCGTGCGGCACTGCTTCGTCTGGAGGATTTACGCCACAAAGGAATTAGCATCCCAGCAATCTCACTACCGCACAGCGAGGACAATGCACGTGCACGCAGTGCCACTAGTCAAGCCGGGACCAACTCACCTGTCAATACTACCAATCCTGTGGTACAAAGGGCTGCTCGCTTCATTGACGAGGTTCTACAAGAGTCCGGAGACGCGTTTGAGGGTGATGAAGGCGCATTCCTAGTAGGGTCTGGCAAGCAAACTTCTGATGCCCCGTGGGAGACCGAGGCTTCCTCCGATGCTGCTGGCATGTCGTCTGGGCTTGAGGATGCCTCCGAGCCCGAGGAAGAACCTGTACCTGGTAGGATAAGCAAAGTCATCTAAAAGCGAGCTGAAACTCACCCTTCGCAGTACCAGCTGCCATGCACACCACTCCTCCACCCGGCTCCAAGTCCAACACGATAATCCAATCCAACACCGACTGTGCTGTGCGCGGGTACAAGCATCAGGTTGTCGCACGAGTGCTACACGACCTCGAGGCGGATAGCCACAGGTTGAGACAACTCGGGGAGTACCTCGAAGACGTGTCAGGACTGGTACCGTCAGAGGTTGGTCGTGCACAGGCTGCGAAGGAGCGTGTGGACGTGCTGACAGCGCAGCTTTCACGGCTCCTTATAGAGCCTGTGAACACTGTGCAGAATGCTCCACCCAGAAGCTCTATGGAAGCCGAGAAGCGGCAGAAGCCCTCCTCACCTTCCTCAGCGTCACCAACCGTGGCTCCGTCTCCCAACTCTCTCGTCCCTCCCCTCCCTCTCATTCCTCCTGTTTCAACCCCAGTCACTCCACTGTCCATTGCACGGTCCTTGGCCCTGCCTCCTCCCTTGCGTCGAAAGAAGAGGCGCGCCAGCCTTGTCATTTTCCCAGCATCACCCGAGAAGTCTCAGAAGCAGCAAGATTCCCACAGCATTCATTAGTACTAATGTACATACACTGATGCTATTCTTATGTGCTATCTTACAATCATTTGTTCAACCACCCCGCACCATGGATGCATCCTTCACCCTCGACGGTGTCAGGCGAAGCAGAGGGGAAGGCGGCAGATATCCGTAAAAGGCAAGGGTGGGAGAGCGCACACATCTTATCTACGAGATAAGGGTAAGCGCCTGACGTCCTAAATAGGCAGGAGGTTGTTCAGGCTTACCCTCCGCAAACCACACGGGCGCGACCACCCTGTGGCGGACGTCCAAGGTCCAAGGTCCGATGCGGCATGATGGTAGTCCCTGACCACCACAGCATTGCGGCTCCTAGTCCGCGACCTGGCAAAAATCAGAGGATCGGACTCACATTATACCCACCCACCAGCGCGCATGTCGGAAATTTGCAGATGCGCTTTCAATCGCTTGTGAGCGCCAAAAGCACCGTAACTGGAAGGTGGCGCTTATGACTGAGGAGTCGGATTGCGAGTGGGTTGCAAGCGCCTTGTAAGCGGACTTAGTAGCTAGATTGTAAGGCTACTTATAACATTGTAATAAGCACGGTTGTTATCGGCTAGAGTGCGCTTAATAGCAAACTTATAACCTCCTTATGCTGGATAGTAAGCAGATTATAATCCACTTACAAGGCGGCTTAAAGGCTTCCTTATGACGTGTTCTAGCTTGATTTTGATCCTTCTTACAAGTAGCTTCGAAGTGTTGTAGTATGGCTTCCAACTATCCTGCTGCCACCTTGCAAGCAGCGCCATTTCACTTAAGATCCAGCTTATATCACACCTTCTGGTATCATTCCAAAACAAATTCTTATTGAACGCCCAACTATGGAACTCGTAGCGCAATGTGATGTTGTAAACAAAAATACATATGACTAGTATCAAACATAGTCCTACAACATACACATCGCCTACAAACCTCCACTTACCTGGTAGGCGGGACAATGGGATCCAGCTCCAGTGGGCCACATCCAGTGTGCAGAAGTACAGAACAGGATGACAAGAGACAAGATAACCGCAAGAGACGGACAGTGTGGACAGAAAGGCGACAGAGGATCCAGCATAAGGCAGACAGACAGAAGAGAGTGCGGCAAAGAGCTAGGGGGTGCGCGACAGAGAAGCCATGCAGACCCATGACATACACCAGAGTGCAAGCAATGTACTGCATGGAGGAGGGTAGGAAGGGGATCAGGAGCAAGGCCAACAGAGCAAAGCGGCGCGGTGAAGAGCGAAGCAGCAGGGGGATGAGCAGCCATGGAGACCCGCGACATACCCGGCGGGCAGGCATGCACCGCGGGGAGGGTCAAAGAGGTGCGGCGATGAGCAAAGGGGAGGGGGGCAGGAAGGCAACCAGGCGGAGAGGGTATAGAGGTTTCCCTCAAAAAGCGCAGTGACTGGAGGAGGGATTTTTGGTGCCGAGGTGGACGCAAAAGAAGTTACGAGTTGGGCATTGGCAGAGCGGATTCAATAGCGCATGGAAAGGACAAGGTATCAAACAGTGTCAATGGACAAAACACAGAGACGTACCAGTTAACAACTTATCCTGTCGTTGACATCAGCATGGATGGATGTTCGCTGAGAATCATTGTTGTGAGCGGACGACAGAAGATGACAGTTTTAGAGGTGACATACCATGCCATAAGGCTGTCAGCACACAAATCAACGAGAGGTATCCCAGTGTAGAGTGAGAGAAGCAACGAGGAATCGTCGCAGTAGTGGTAATGAACAGAAGGGAGAACCGCTGGCGGTGGTGTCAGATTTCGCTGGCACTGACTTCAAATTTTGAAGTCCCGCATGCGCTAAATGGATCCGCCAATTGAAGTTCGAACCCATGGGTGGCATTAAGTATATGTATCTAGAATGCTTAGGACCAGGGATGAATCGATGTGACAATGTTCGTACCTACTCCACATGAGCAAATGCAGGTATGCTAAGTGCGGGGACAGGTCACGTAATGTAGATGGGGGAGATTGATATGTAAAGCGAAACGGGGAGATGGGCAACAGAGACTAAAGGACATCCTGCTCAGCTTTCTTGTTCGGGCGGGCCTTGGCCGGCTTGGCCGGGGCTTTGCCCTTGGTCTTCATTGCCTCCTTATCTACGGCCCCCTCCTTGGTCACAGCTTTCTTCGATGCCTTAGACTTCTTGGATGGTTCAATGCCGGGGGCAACCTCGACAGGAGCGGCAGGTTGTCGGGCCCTCAACCGTGACTTATGGTCCGGAACGGGTACCCCACCGTGATCATCATCCGCCGGGCTAGCGACGGCCATGGAGGCCACAGGGAGTGCCCCGGCGACGTTCGCAATGTCGGGATCCACTCGGACCTTCCGGTGCTTGTGTTTCTTCTTCTTGGGATCGGCGCTGGCCTCGCTCTCACCGGCGTTCAATGGAGGGGGAGCGATCTTGGGCGCGGCAGCAAGCGCAGCGCCCTGTGGGGCAGCCAAGGTGAAGGCATGGAAGGAGGCCGAGGAAAGCGCAAAAGGGACCGAGGCAGGCACAGAAGAGCCGGGAGAAGCACGGTGGGACAACGAGGCAGGCAGAATGGGCAAACCAACCAGTGCGGGGGGGGTGCAGGGGGAGCAGAGCTGGGGGCCCGCACGACCGTGCGAACAGAGCGGTGCGATGACGAGCACCGGGAAGAGGGTGCGATAACTGTAAATATGGATCAATATGGTTTCAGAGCCGGAGAGCGTAGAATTGAGCATACCTGGGTTGAAATAGACGTCCTCATAGTCTGTACCTCCCACCTCTTCATCAAGCTGAAGAATTTCCCGGTCCCGGTCCTCGCCATCCTCAACCTCAACCTCTTCCTCGGCCTCGTCCTCAGCCTCAGCCGCGCGCGGGCCCAAAGAGCGAGAGAGACGCTTGGTGGGGGACTCAGACTCGGAGGACTCAGACTCGGAGGACTCAGACTCAGAGCTAGAAGAGTCGGAGCTGGACGACTCATCAACAATGGCCGGATTGGGGTGGGGGACATTACGTTGGGGAGAGCGGGCAGGAACCGGACTCGTAGGCAGGATGACAGAAGCTTCCTCCCACAGCTCCTGGAGCATCTTGCTGACGAAGTGGTCCGTGGTCAGCTGGTTGGGCTCCAAAGCAATGTGCTCCATGGTGGTGGTATCGCTGAAGATCGCCGCTTGATACATCCTAATCGTCTCCTTGACGTACGAACTATCGCGACCTGAAATGAAGAACCGCTTGAACACCTGATGGTAGGGGTATAATTTTAGCACACCGTTGTCCTGGGAGAACTTCCGCGCTGGGCTCAAAAGGTGGACCACCTGAGGAGCGTTATCAGTACTGATCACACAGTCTGTCATTGAGGGCCGGGTACACTTACCATCATTGCGATGGAGGTGATCATGGGCCCAGTGATGGTGTCCACATTCCACAACTGGTAGTTCGTGTCAGGAGTGCCTTGTGTTGAGTCCGTCAGGAAACTGTTACCGTGCAGAATCACGCCAAGAGCCTGTCGCGGAAAGTGAGCACGCATCACGAAGACAGCACATCAAGCGACAAACCTTGATCAGGACCTCGTTCCGAAACATCCGCTTGATGTTGTAATGGAGTCCAGGAAAGAGGACCGGGGGCAAAAGAGGATACTCGGGGTCGTCCCGATCGTACTTGAGGTACCTCGCGATTTCGGGCGACTGCCTGTGAGCAACATTGTTTACCGAAAAGTTCGCAGCATCCAACCCAAAGAGCGTGTGCATTTGCTTGCGGAGCGAAGATATGAAGGTTGAGCGACCATCCTTGACTCCACAGCGGAACTACAAACATTGTGAGCAAGTGACGGAGAGATATATTTTCGGAAACCACGATACCTCGCTCTGAAACAGGATGTGACTTCCCATCGACTCGTGGAGTTTTGGCAGGACGAGGTGATATAGGTCCGCCCGGGCGCCGATGAGAGTCGACTCGGGAGTGACGAGTGTATAGCGTTCGGGGTCGTCGTGAGCCATCGCGGGCTTCTCCATGGGAGTAGTGAACAAGGAAGGTATGGCAGGCTGCACCCAGATCTCGCCAGCACAGACAAAGTACTTGCCACACTGGAAAGCGTTCATTTCGTTGCTGCCGTCATTGACGCCGCCGCTACCGCTCCCGTCGCCGCCGCCGGAAGACGAGTTCCCTTGCTCAGGAGCGCTCGCCTCCTTCTGCTTTTGCCTAGCCTTGTGGTCTGCCTTTTCTTGCTTGAGCAGTTTGTGCACCTCCCATTTGAGCTCCATGTTCTGCCTTGAAAGCTCGTGATTGTGGTTCTCGAGCTTAGCGTTGTGGAGCTGGAGCTCCCTGAGAGCCTGCGTGCGTCGCAGAATGAGGGAAAGGGATGAAAGAGAGTGTTGAGGGAACGTACAATCGTGAGTGTCTCAATTGATGGTTGACTAGCCGAGCTCATAGCGCCAAGTACAACTGCACGATGTGCCGCAAAGGAAGAAGTCAGAAGCAGGAGGGAGTCGCTGAAGTGAATGGCCTACCTCCTGTAGCTTTTATATGGGGCCAGGAAATTATGGCAAATACCGGAGTGATGCGTCGGTGCACTTCTCGTCAAATTGGGAGGAACCTGAGGTTCAGACCTAATGGCTAAAGTGAGGTTGGGGGCGGGTATAATGAACGTACACGCACCTGAGGGAAATAGGTTCGGTGTTTGAAGGTCGTGTGTATGAATACGTACAAACGTGGACACGTGCGTGATATGTCAGGGTCGAGCGCGACATATTCGTTCGGACAGGTGTATTACCTATGTGAGAACGTACAATGATCAAGCCTCCCCACACATTTGATTTGGGGTGGTGGATGATGCAGGAATCTGGATAGACTGCGGGCGGAGAGGCCAGAGCACACCTGTCTCGGAGGTGATGGGGTTTGGGGTCTTCGGTAAGACCACGATCATTGTCTATGACAATATGAACAACTTATTATCCAAATGGACGTACTGGCAACACGCACCTCCGCTTACGCCAGCTGCGTGCCTCAAAGTGTCGTGCGTGTTTCGCGCTCGTAGCTGGCCCCAAGAGATATCGCCATCTGACCAGGCTGCCAATCAGCACGCGTCGCGAAGTACTGCATAACGTCCTACGCGTTCTGCATCTAAACCTGCGCATGGTCGCCGCATGCGCCACCCAGGTAGAAAATTCCAAAGGGTGATCGTCATCTTCTTTCTGAGCTGGAGCTGTAGATATATGTAATATTGTCAGTTCCGGGAAGGCGGTATTGATCGTGTCTTCAACGTAGACAAGGGAAAGCATGGCAACGGAGCCTGCACCCCTTGAACGACGAATTGAACGGGGTAGGATGCGGACTCGTTGATGTAGAAGCTCATAGCCGACTGCATGGAGCTGTCATGACGAGGAGGGCTTGTGCGGGCCTGGAACGCAGAATACTCGCAGAATGCGTGCATCAGTGGCTGAGCGGCATCAAACGCGTCCTCCACGGAGTTGAGGTCTGCCGGGGTCACGTGAGTGTGGAATAGAACCCCCGCGCGATCAATGCACTGGACAGATGGCCGTATTCATAGTGTTGTTGTTGTGACGTAGCTGATCGACTAAGAATTGACGAATGGCTGGTGGGGTGTTTCTGTTCTCGAAGCGGACTCAGGAGATGACACTCAAGATACTCTAAATGAACGTCAGACATCTTGATATGCAGGTATATTGACACAATCCACGCACTCTCTGGACGAAGTACCCTGCGATGTCACTGAAGTCGTTTGGTCGTGGGATGTATGCATGACCGAACAGATCCATCTCGGGATCCTCGGCCTCATAGCAGTACTGGAGAAAGCTTGGAGCAGGTGGCGTGTGAGCGTGACTTGAGGCCACCATGACGAACGTGGCCGTAGCTTCACATTGAACACGGAAGTAGTAGTTCGACGCTAGAACTGTCTTGGTCAAGATGCCGGGGATGATGGGGTTTGGCGTCTTCGACAGGACCATGATAGCCTACCACAAAGTGAACAATGCTCCACCTAAAAGCATGCATTCGCGAGACACACCTCGTGCTGAGCCGCGACAACCCGGTCACGCCGGAGCTCAGAGACCCACACGTAGTCATCCTGGTCGAAAGCGATTGCTGCAATCCATCGAAGTCGGCGTCGATGCGGATCCACTCGTAGGTCTGGCCCGCCATGTTCTGTTCATCCTCCTCCGTCCAGTCCACGACCTTCCAGTTCTCGCGTTCCTGTTCCTTCTCCCAGATCTCCAAACCAAACGCCATATCAACCATGTCCATCGCCACCGCTGCATCCACATCGCCTTCAGCTGCCGCCTGAGCCGCCGCTTGTCGAGCTAGGTAATGCTTGGTGTTCCGCCGAACACACTTGTACTTGGTATTGAACGGGTCCTCGTATCGCTTGAACGCGCTTCGGATGTCGAGGACATGTTTGTATGGCGTTCCGTTCACCTCGTGGATGCGGATGGTCATCTGGCCCTGTGAATGGTGTGTTAGACACATCCAACGAATATCCAACCTGACTAACCTCAAAAAATGGGACAGGCTTCATCGTCATCTTGCCTATCTCATTGTTCTCAAAGTGCTTGAATGCGGGTGCGTCCTGTTGCATCATGATTTCTACCACCATCTTCTTGCGGTTGAACGACGCTGAGAATCCGAAGGTGGGACAGCTGCTCCCGTAGATCCACTGCTCCGTGAACGAGCGAGGATCAATCCCGCTGACCTTCTAACACATTCGGAGGAAAGAATGCATGGAGATTAGGTTGTTGGCCATTTCGCCACTGATCGCGGTCAGGAATAGCTTGGGGAGAACACGAGAGAGACCAAGAGAGGTACCAGACTTCCCGAGCTGACGGTCCAGGATATGGAGCACAAGCGGCGACTTGAGATTGATGAAGGCAACGTTGGTGCCGTCCGGAGGGTTATCGGATCGCAATGCTGATGCCAATCCATGAGCAGGTTAGGCCGTTGCTGAGACTACGTCACGTCTCATACACCTGGTCGATCGCATCTTCGCCATAGGGGAGGTCGACAGCGGCAAGGGAGAGTGTTGCAGCGTGAAACCGCCGGGGCGCACTTCTTCAACGAAGACAAGCTGGTGAGAGCCGAACGGGTAGGACCCGAACATGTTGACGTAGAAGCTCATAGCTGACTACATGAAGGACACTGTTGTCGCGAGGAAGGACTCATCCTCTGGTAAGCAGAATGAGTGCATCAGCGGCTGAGTAGTGCCAGAGGGTTCCTCCGCTGCGCTGAGGTCTGCCGAGATGGAGCAAGGGTGGAACGGGCCCGCTGCCCAAGCGATGTGTTGAACGGATGTAAGCATGGGTTGTGAGAAGACGAAGATGCTCTTGCTCGAGTTGTAGCGATGCACAACCTGGGATGGCGGAGATAGGCTAGAAATGCACAAAGCACCGACCAGAAGACGTACTTGTTCAACCAGTTCGCTACTACCACAACAGTCGGACTGTCAGAATCCTCATTCTCGTTGTCCGGTAGAGTGTCTTGCTGCTCCAGTGACCGAGGAGCGATGAATTCGAAATCCCAGGTACACTTCTCCCAGAGGTTGTCGATGCAAGGCACCCAGCAGCGTGCTGCATCTGGTGAGGAGGGGGTCGTATACACATGCGGTACTCGCTAAGGAGCTCTTAGTATGATGTGCAGGCAAACGTCGTGACGGCGTCCTTACCATCTGATATGACTCCGACTGCAACCACAAAGTGAGCAGCATCCGCTAGGCTCTTGATGCTGTACTTGATGTGAACAAGAATTGGATGAATTCTGGGACGGGAAGAGATTGCAAAGACGGTGTGGCCGGGTGTTCGTGACTCTGGAGAAGTGGCTATGCAAAGCTGCTCATTCGCCGGTGAAGTTACCCACTTGAAAAACCCGGAACTCACCTTCGCTGACTATCAATATCCACGTTACCTCCTCCTTTGCAATGGCTACCAAGAGTTCTCCCTCACGGCGGCCCTCCTCGGGGACGGAAAGGCCGTGCGTTTCAACTGGCGACGGTGGTGAATGCAGTTGATTAATGACCCTCGCAAATGGACTGAATGAACCGTCGGGTGAGAGATGCTGTAGATGTTACGTATGTCAGTTATACTCCAACCATAATATGAATGCGAGAACTACCAGTTGGGGAGGACATAGCCTTATCGTGGTGAGCAAACGCGAAGGGAGATCGTACGATGAATACCGAAGAACAAGAAAGACCATATAGCGGATAGACGGGGGATAAGTCCCAGACGACCAATAACAGAGGCTGGTCGAGGATATTGCAATAAGGGAGACATGTAGAGAGGGAGCAGGCTGAGATGGTGATCGGCGCTTTCCGTGGGGGGGAAATTCCACGAGGCGGTGCGCTAGTTGGCGCTGGCGTTCAGTATGGTTCAGCTGGATCACCAGGGATGCATAAACGAGCGAGCGATAACACAAGGTATACGAACAAAGGAGTGCGTGAGACAGAGAGATGAACCGTAGACAGGAAAGCATCAACTTATATGTACAATAGGATTTCCGCAGTGCGATATTTGTACCATGTAATGTAGCAGTATCCAGACAAACAAAGCGAAGATGGAGGTGGGAGACAGCAAGCGGTATAGCTATGCGATGTGAAGAGCGATGACAACAACAAAGAGATGGATGCGATAAAAAACATGACGAGACCCTACATGACTACGCACTGCTCCTTCCGGCCCCTCTTGACCTTTGGCTCCCCGCTGCGGTACTTCTTGCACATCTGGCCAAGCAGGTGGTGAAACACTTCGCTGCTGTGCCAACCGAACTTTGCTGAGGTCTCGTAGAACGGCACGCCCCATTTTGCAGCTAGTTCCTGCATTGTCTCATTCGAGACTTCCCGCTCGCATCTCTGGGTACGCCGTGGGTCAGCGCATTACCAATTGCAATGATTAGTCCTCTTCGTGCTCACCAGATCCATCTTAGTACCTACAACTACCATGGGGATATCCTGTTCGAAGTGATAGGCAGCACGTCAGCGCATGTCCGCAAGCCGGCAATGCGACCAAACAGACCTGATCGCCGTCCTTGAGCTGATGAATCTGGTGCCGGATGTGGTTGACGTCTTTCAATGAGGTTTTCTCTGTCAAACTACGCAAGGATAAGAAGAAAGCTTAGACTCGGAAATACACGGACTCGCCCGCGCGAAAAGACCAAATCCGCTTACCTGAATACCAGGACGAACCCAGCGCCCTCCTAATTAATTGGTCAGCCACAGAACATTCGCGGCGACATCAAGAATGGGATGGAGCACACACCTGAATGTGGTTCTCGTTCACTCCAGTACTGAACTGCTCGATGCCCACGGTATCGATGATCTGAAGCTGCGATGCCGCGCACCGACCAGGATTAAGCCACCACTGCAAATAAGGTGAACTCCGAGCCATACTTACACGGCTGCGCTTCCCCTCGTAGTCGACAGTCAGGTTGTATTCATCTAAAAATGCTGGATGCGTCAGATCCGTCTATCCCTTGCAAGAGAACTACTGGCACGACCCATTGAGCGACGAGACGCACCTTCGATAGTCGGGTCATACTGCTCGAGGAAGATATTCTTTCCGAACTGCACGACGAGAGCCGATTTCCCAACTCCTCCTCCTGTACTTAGCACCCAGCACCCCGCAATTGCATCCCGCAATCACACCCCCATGTTTCAATACCCCAATTCCCATCCCCGCAAGCAGAAGGTCCCATTTCAAAATCATGATGACAGAGCGAAAGGTCAATCACCCAGTCCCCGAATGAACGTGTGATGTCGCGTTTAGTACTCACCTCCCAATACCACAGTGCGATACGTCTGCAGCTTACCCCCCGTAAAGCTCCGAATGCTTGACACGTGAGAACGGCTATCCAATGTTGGCGCGAGGCATGCATTGGGTGCAGCCGTGGGTATGAGTGTGCCGCACCCCAGGAAGAGAAAGGTCTGGGTGTTCCTCGCCATTCCTGGCTCCTTGGACCCTAGATGCGACTATAGATGGCCTTCAGCGGACGTTCACAGCTGTGTAGGGGTGGGGACTTGCACCAGGGCTCTATCGGTGTGTGAACGAGGACTGGGGAGTGAGAGTTGAATATTTGAATATCCGTCCTAATACCTAATGATAATGCAAGCATGCGAAGCGTGGCAGGTCTTGACGTCTCCACGGTGCAATCCAAACCGTCCCCAGCTCCACATTGCCTATCGTTGCCGTGAACTGAGGACAAGGGTAAGAGTGGGATGTGCCAGATCCAGATCCAGAGGAAGGTGGAAGGGGTCGAGGTTGGAGGTAACGAAGGGGAGTTGGCAGGAGATTTTAGCCAGCGTTCCGGGCAAGAGGAGAATGCTCGCATGAGTTGGTGAGATTGGAGACTAGCGGAGCACAATGATAGGGACAACAGCGGCCTGTGTCCAGATGGTGGTCGGTGGCCACAACGGTTCGGAGTCTGGACAGTGTCTGTCGATAGTCCACTAAATCGGCACAATGTTCACGGTGTAGAATCTTGTATTATGTCAGCGAGCTTGCGTCGTGCTCGCGATTCTTATTGTGTACCTGTCTTGTGTTCCGATACGTTTCAGGAGTCTTGTAGTCTTGTTTACCTGTGTATTTAGTACGGCTCGTGACACATCGTTCCTCACGCGTTTGCATCAGTGTTCAAACGCGACTTTGTCTTTCCCTCCGCTCTCTCTCCCACGTGCCCGTTTCTCCTACATACGGATGTCGCTCCGCACACCTCTTACACTTGAATTGTGGGTAATATCCAGGCGTGCTCAGCCGCAGGTTGTGTTTTTAGTCTTCGCATTCCTAATCCACTGATTGTGTGTATACAACAGTACATACCTGGACCTTGTCTATCCACTGTTTCGTAATGCCCTCATCTCCTGAATGCGAAGGAACATGTCTGCATCAACTGTATCATGCACAAAGTAATCTCCTGCAGTATCCCAATCTGGTATAAGTAATGCTCCTCGAATCAGAGACTGCAGTGGTATCAATTCAAAATGGTTCCTGGAGCGTACGTGGAAAAAGGAGAAGTCCTTGTCCAGCTTCCGTAGGCATTTCTTCACATTTCTGCCAGTCACAGGGGCATCGAAGGCCTCGACCAGGGCAATGGGCCAGTCGACACCACCAAGTGAACAGGTGAAGATAAACAAGAGTCGTCCAAACATGTCATCATTGGTAGTGTGATAGAGAACACAGTCATTCCGTCGTGTGTTGTGAAACTGGGGAGCACATCGGAGGAGGTCGGTAGATGTTCGCCAGTCAACTTTGGATTCATAGCTGAGCCGCATAAAGCGATACTCTGTGACCTGTATTAGGGCAGAATGTTAGACCTAGTATTGCAAGGGCATAAATAAATAATACCATTGTAGTATTGGGTAAGATCTGAATAGTGGGTTTTCCATCAGGTATAGGAATTTGTGAAATCTTGAATTGATTTGTGAGATAGGTGCTAAGCTGGGTATGAAGGTTCTGGAAGGTGGAACCCTGGTCAGCCTCACTGGTGTGGACTGCTATTACCTCAGCGAGGGTCTGGGGAGTTTGCTTTAAGCCTAGGTAAATGTGGTCTCCAAGGTCTCCAAATTTTTCCAAGGCGGCCAGTAGCTCAGCACTTGGTGGTGGCTCAGTGTGAATATTGTTAGAATCTTCATCGGCATTCTCTGGCTCCTCAAAGGTAGGAATTGGGGTCCCATCCTTCTTCCACTTTGCATACTGGTCATTGTATGTGAGCTGATTTCTGATGTGACAGGCAATGTAAAACTTGTGATCAATTGCCAAAATCTAGTATTAATAATTAACTGATGCATGTAAAGCCTCAACTAATAAAACTGTTTTACATACCTGGTCTGCAACATCTTTAAAGTTTGTACGACAATATGCCATCTTGATTGGACCATGAAGCTTCTCTTTTGTATTGTAGTTTCGAGTAGCACCCTTGTTTTGAATGTCATCGAAGCCATGGACATGGGTGTGCATCTTGGGGAAGTTCCAATTTTTGGTACCTCCTGCTGCAGTTGCCTCTAGGTCATATGTCTTAAAAGTATAAGTCCAAGTAAATAAAGAAGTATAATTGTGTTGTACTCACCTTGATATGCTTTCCAAGCTCTTGTTGACTAGCTTTACCACTACTAATCCTCTCATCTGTGAGGACCTCCATACCATAGTAGGTGTCCAACTCCAGATAGCTTCGAGTAGCCCATAGTAGCTTATATCCAAGAGTATCATTGTCCTTGGTCAAGACATTGTATGCAATAAATATGCAGATCTAGAAATTATTAGATACTATAATAAGTAATATAAAATATGGTTGATACCTTGGACAGATCCTCGAATTTTGAGCCATCACTGAAAGAAATTGCCAAAACCTGACTAAAGTGGTTGAGGCCAGGCCAGCGAGGTATTTGAGCAGCTCTAAATATAAACAGGCTTAGTGTTTTGTTATAATAAAGATATATCAAGCATCTTACTATTCATCAACTTGTGCTACTTCAGCACGTGAAAGCTTCTCAATATGTGCCTTAAGTAGTGGCCAGATATGATGTCCAAAAAGTCCTCCATGGAATGCATGTAGGCGATCAAATGAGAGGGCATCATAAGGATCTGTGTTGTCTAGCTCCAAAAAGGCATTCTAAAGTTTAAAAAGTAAGGTGTACTATATAAACAACAACAATACAAAATACTTGCATTAACATCACGAAGACTCCAATTTTTCAAAATCTCTTCAGCATCCTTGATTCGGGGTGCTGCTCGTGCCTCAGCCAAAAGCTGACGTGCCTTCTCTCCCATCCGCTTTTCAAACTTGAGCCAGATCATTTTGAGCTGATCCTTAGGCACCAAGCAGATAGGGCAAGGAAAGAGGCCATTAGCACCACAAATAAGTGACATAAGGCATCTAAGGTAGAAGATATATCAGTACTAAAGTTATGGTAAGCATATAGAGTACATACTGTTCTTCATAGTCAGCAGACAAGATTATAACCCAGATAAAGAGATGCCACTGAACTTCATCACCACAAAGATAGTGGATGCCAAGTTTAGCAAGGGTAGAAACAGGGAGCAATATAATGTGACTACAGCCATGATAGACCTCACGCTTGTAGTTGACAAAGTCCTTGTCTTTCCCCTCTTTTCCAGCCTTCTCTGGTATCTAAAAAGATATGTGAGATATTGCTTTATAACCTAATATAGTATACTCACAAGTGGTAACCAGGCAATTATTTTACCACCACCAGGACCATCACCATTGCGAATCTCCACAGGGAGGTTTCCCAGGCGGGCCATGACTGGATAGGCTTTCTCCTTGCCAAATGATGAGAGCCTAGTTTTGTCTGAGTAGAGGATCAAGGCAAGTATTTTGGCATCTGGAGGGAGTTTTGCCTATATAAAAATAATACTAAGATAGTTTACACAATGTAATGCTAGGATGGTATACATACCTGTAGCTTCCACCAGGCATTACAGGTGTTAGGCTCATCATAAAAGCGTTGCCACTCTTTCCCATCAAACTTGAAGAGGTGTTGAGGATCAAAGGACATCTGGCTACAAAGGTAGTAGTCCAACAGGATATCCTGGCAGTAACGCCAGATGTTGCGACATTGGAATTGATGCTCTATCACCGTGTCCTTGTATGGGACCGAAATGGTGTGCTTCTCAAACTAGTACATCTCTGTAAGATACAAACACAAAATAGTGAATAAGACTAAACACAAACAGGGGTGACTTTGCTATGACATTCATCCCAAGCCTTCTGAACATCCGCGTGCCTCGTGAACGTGAACATCTCTCCTGACCGAATGCGATGGACAAGCTTGAGAAGATGAGTGACATGCTTCTTGCTAAGGCCAGCCTCCTCAATCAACTCAGCAAACTCAAACTCCAGAAGAGAGGCAAAGCCAGGCCGCCAAGGTTTAGGATCAGACGGAGGTATCGGATCGCAAGTACAAGTACGCGTGAACTCCTCAAAATGGTAAACCTTATCAGCCAAGCCGCTGTTAGGGTGGTGCTCGACCTTGAAGTCATCGACCTCGTAAGCAGCCTCCCCACTAGACGATGGCACCGCATCATTAGTGACGTTGACCACAGTTGGCACGGCGGCGGCGGGGGAGAGATGATCAGGTGGCAGTGCAGGCAGTGGCGATGGCGGTGGCAGCGGCGGCGATGGCACGGTCGCAGGGATAGCGAGGTCGCTGAGTGGTCCAGAGACTGACATGGGTGATGCATGAGCAGATGAACGTGCTGTCCACTCAGTATCAGCAGCGAAGCACGTGGAAGAGATGATTGTCATGCTTACCCTGATCCGAGTGACTCCTCTCATCGCCCGACATTTGGATGACGTCCTCGCCTCCAACCTCCAACGTAGAAGCACCTTGCGCCATGTCAATATCAGGATAGACAGGCGGGGGACCTGGGAACAGCAGTAGCGATGAGTAAATGTGATATGCGCACAAACAGCACAACGCACCTTCAAGCAGCCCATAACGCACGGGGAAAAAACCGATTCAGGAGAGCCAATTGGACGTTAGCTGCTAATGCACCGTAGATATTGACTAACGACGTACCCTGATGTTTCCCCCGCAACGCGTTGTGCTCAACGTCACCCATTGCCAGTTGCACTCCCTCCCAACAACTCTTCTCATGTGTCACAATACCCCGGGGGTGGTATAGTTTGCCGCAATACCGGCAAGATCGTTTATCGCCGGCCGGGGTATTGGTGCCTGGGTTGAGGTGGGGAGTCGCCGAGCTGCTCTTGCGAGCTGCTTTCATCCTCTTCTTGGCGTGATGGGGGGGCATTACTCTAGAAACCTGACAATCATTTCGTATACGAGGAATATTACGAACGCGACAGAAGAGACGCACCGAACAATCTTCAAGGCCGTCCGGTATGGTTCACGCTATGTACAGCGAGGAGGAAGTTCCCGAAGGATCTGACTCTGTAGATTTAGCACAATAAACGAGTTTCGCTCGGACGGCAACTCACTGTGTACATAGACACCAGGCGATGCACTGGTGGAAGGGGCAGATGGAGGGGGGGAACGACGAGCGAGTGGGAAACCAGCTTCAGGCCTCAGGAGATGAGCGCGCCGGTTCCCCACGATCAACGATCTGATCACAATCAGTCCTGGAAGGCTTTCGATCGTTCTGGCCAGTTACAATCTCGGTTCGATTCTCGCGAGCAGAACCGACCCTTCTAAGCCAGCGGTTCGGTCTCGAAACCGGCGACTTGGACTTGAAACCGGCGGCTTGACATTAAAACCCGACGGCTCCCTCTTGAAACCGATGAAACGATCTCTTGACTAGTGCTTGTAATCGGCAAACATATATTATGATCGCCGGAATCTGGTTGCGTGAACCAGCCCCGGATTACCAGCACACAATTACGAGTCTAAGTTCAAGCGCTCTAATTCGATGTGCTTGGAAGCTGAGCCATCGGGTGTGAAGCCGATTACGGGCCGGTTGAAAGGCGCTTATCAGGGCTTGGGCTTGTAAGCACACCTGGAAATTTCCGACACAGCGCACCATTTCGAGCTTGTAGCGCGTGGGTAGGCTGACGTTGCGACTCCACCGTCTCCCGAAGATCCGGATTTTTAATGCATGCGTATGCGTCTCGTCGAAGTCGGGGCCGGATATCACCGTTCAACCGTCGAAGCAGCAGCAGCAGCGAGGTACGGGTATTGCACCCACCCACACCCTAGGATGCGATGGCAACAGCTGGAACACATCGTAAGCTGACCGGTCGCACTGAGCACGCTCGGGAGAGAGAAGGGAGGAAGTCCATACCTAAGTTTGTCGGTGCCGGCATCCGTTAGCGCAGAGTGCGATTTTCGAGGGGGGGTTCGACTCGAAGGTAGGTAAGTACCACGCATCCCCAAAACAGACAATGTCCGAGATCGGATTATAGACGGCGTGTGCGTGCGTGCGTGCCAGTGTGTCTGCGTGCGTGTGCCACCTGCGCGTCCGTCCGTGCGTCCCGAGCAAGATGCGCGATGGGATGGCAGAACGCAAGAACGCAAGAACACGAGAACACGAGAACACGAGAACGAGGACCCATCCTCCAGAACCCAGCCCAAGGTCTGACAGCACGCAGGGAGCGGCGGGAAGCCCGGGCGACGACGACGACGACGATCACGACGACGCCCCCCCGCCCCCTTCCTTCCCTGGGCCGTGGGCTGTGGCGGATGAACGGTGTCGCCGTTTGTTCCGTGGATGGAGGGCTGCATGGAGGAAAGGGCAGAGAACGTGATGAAGAGAAGGAGGAACGAGCATGAATCTCGAGCACCAGAACCGAAGCTGCGAAGGCCGCATGGCGGTGTAGGAACCCGACTCGGACCAGTGCCGCCGCCGCCCGCGTGCGGCGTGCGGCGTGCACGTCCGACAGATGTGGTGTGGTTCCGTACATACTGTAGGAATGGAACGCGGGCAGGCGGGCAGGGCGAAAGGCCGCATCCGCCGGAGGGTCGCTGCGATTGCGATTGAGAGATTGAGGGACGGAAAGACCGAGAGCGGCGTGGCGTCCACAGACACCTCCTGCGTGTTGGCGCGGAACGCGGACCCACGTACAGTGCTTACGGAGTCGCCCTACTGAACGCCCGCGTTGGCGCTGCCGATCCGGACATGCTCCAACCACAGCTCGGCCAATGATCATGCGACCTCGTCAGGCTCGTGATACGGAACGCCATTAATGTTACTGTACTTACCTGGGTCCCAATATCGGGCGCATACATCCTCCCCGGCGACACACGGCCTCGATATCTGCCTGACTCTCAGAAGTCCTTCCCCTCTCCAAACGGCCAACTCGACTCCGCCGACCTTCCACCGCCGCAGACCAGACCTAGACATCGGCGGTCAGCGTCCGCAAGAACTCTCAGTAATGGTCACGGGTGGGTTAAGTTACATACCTACCGTGCGCAGGATCCGCGAGCTCCTGGGCTAATCGATGTGCCCCCCAGCCCCATGGCCAGCCAGCACGGGCGGAACGCGGAAGGGATCAGGAATTGAGGGCATTGAATGATGGATGGATGGATCCAGATCACGTTCTGACGTCGACGTTCTGTTCTGTTCAATGTTCTGCGTGCCGGCGTGCGAGTGTGGTGAGCATTGGCCATGGGCACTTTGGCCCAGATCCGCGAATTCGCCCATGGCCACCCACCTTCTGGCACGGACCACAGTGCACCATGCACGGGCTCGTCGGGGTTCGCGCGCACATAGATTCGCATGCACGCGCAGCGTCCGTGGGCTGGGGCGCGACGTCGAAGGCGCAGCGGACTACGGGTGGCGCACCTAGGGAGGCCTGAACGTTAATTCTGAGTCCGGGGATGGCGAGAGGTGCACCTGAGGGCTGGATATCGTCAATGCAATCGTCGGGCGCGCAAGGTGAAGCTTCAAGCATGGAAGTCAAGCGTAAACATACGTATACGCGCGACTCGCAGCACAGCACCGTTATTAGCTCCAAGGCACGCATACGAGCGTCGCGTGCCGAGCGTGGGCGTCCGGACGCTGATCACAGGGGCAGCGGGGCCTGGGACTCGGCGGACGGACGGTCGACATGGGACCCGGGTTCGAGAACTCGCGCGATTGGGGGAAGCCAATTGGAGGAAGCTGTAGAAGGTTTGGGAAGACCCGGAAGAGTACGTACTTATTTTCGGGCGCCCAGTTCGAAGATGGAGCCGTTCAAGACTCTGAGAATGCACATACGTATACCGCGTACATACACCGCGCGCGCACTCGGACGGGCGTGCCTTGCCAGAGCCACAGGTTGCAGCCCGAGGCACTCAAATCGGAGGGGGTTTGGCGGCCATGGCCCTCCATTGAGAAGGCCACGGTCATCCTCGCTGGAATTCAAACATTTTATGTAATCGGACGCTCGCGCCGGACACGGGCGCTTGTGCGAAATCTTTGTGGCGCGCTCGGCTACGAGACTCTAGCCTCGCGTCGCATTCGGATGATGCCCAGTGGAGATCTCCATGTCGCCCTCCCCTACTCTATCTGAGCGCGCTTAGTGGTGCGGTGGAGCGCGTCATTGTGCTGCAGAATCCACGCACCTATATGCATCCAGCTGAAAGTCTGTGTGCCGGGTGGGTGGGGCGTGGAGAAGTTTGAGAACGTTAGACGAACGAACGAGTGATCGGCGATAGATATGTCCCTTGACGGGTGACGTCGCCTGCTTGCATGCGATCGAGGTGTACGCCCCACCAAGCGCACCCCACGTCTATCGACACTTTATCGACGTCCGGAGGATGACTGGTTGCCGGGGTGCGCGGGGCCTTTCTGCGTCCCAGGTCGGCAAGTACTCACATCGATGGCCAGAAGAGCATAAGTAAGTACACATAGGAAAGTAACATCCGCCATTGCACATGTTTTGCAGACGCCAGTAAGAGGGGGAGAACGATGGCGCGCGGGAGTTGGAACACCGACGGTGACGTTAACGTTATTTTAGGCTCCGTTCGGATACCGGATTCTGAGCCAGAATCCGTGAGAACCCAGATTCCGCTGCGGATCTTCCGCCCCGTCACTAAGGGCGCCTATTGTCACCATGCCCGTACATGATAGTCACGGCGCCTGGCGAAGACGCAGGTTCCGGTACTTTGTTGACCAGGTTCTAATGCCGGTATCATCTCAATGTGCCTCTAAATTTCACTTCATAAAAATCTGATACTATTAGCATGGACTGTAAAGGTTCTAGGATGTTTCATGATGTTCTGTCAGCATATTAATATTAATACTGTTCAAGATATGCTTACAAACCAGGAGAACGCCTTGGATGCCGGGCTTGGCCTCAGAAGAACATTAAAATCTGTCCTTATGTGAGAATTCAGAACTAATTGTGCATATGCTTGTATAAAATACCCCTATGAGAGGTTTACCGCAAGAAAAGCGACCCCCGAAGGTCCTGAGCGTACGAGCGCTCCAGACATGCGGTCACCCGCAGTCACACATCAGTCACCCATGAGTCACCTAAACGCCCGGTTGGAACTTTGGGAGCGGAATCTGGGTTCCACCAGATTCCGGCTCAGAATCCGGTATCCGAACGGAGCCTTAGCAATTCGCCCGCCGCCAGGGGCACCAGCACCACCCCCAGCACCGTTACCCGAACGAACGGCCGAGCCGGATCAATGCATGCACCGTTCAGTGTGTGCACGTACGTGATAAACAAGGTTACGCCAGAACTGTGGCCGGGGCTGTGCGCGCCGAGGTGGGCCGTGGACCGCGTCGCCGCCTGCTCTCGCCACTAACCATGCGCCCCACGGGCCAGCGGGAGGGCCAGTGACGACCCGACGAGGACACGGACGCCGGAGAAACGGAGGTGGACAGGGCAGGGGGGGCTGCCAGTGGGTGGCCGGTGATTCAGAATGATGCTGGGTGAGTAAGGGAGTATCAGTATCAGAGAGTGATGGCCTCCTCTTCTCCATCACAATGTAATCCTCGCCGTGGGACGGCGCGCGCGCGGGCAGCTGCCTGCAGTGCCCATGGGTTCCTCTCCTTCTCCCGATTGACAATTGCTTGCTTGCCTGTCCCAGCCCGCCCGGCAGCCAGCCTTATCCCTCCTCTCTTCCCCTCCAGCTCCAGCTCCAGCTCCTCCTCTTCCCCCTCTTCCCCCCTCCCCGCCTCCGCCTCGGTGCCTGCCTGGGTCATCTCTCTCCCGCCGCTTGCTTACTCTGCTTCTTGGCTCAGTTGCCGCACTCGCACTGCACCCTCGCTCCTCATCCTTCGTCGCGCTTCTAGAACCTCGAGACGGACACGGACGCCAACGCCAACGCAAGCCAAAACCAATACCAAAATCGACCCCCGACTTCCACCCACAGACACGCACGATGCGCCAACGCCGTAGCCCAGCCGAGGAGGAGGAGGCGCTCCGCATCAGCAACGCCATCGACGAGGACCTGAGGGTACGTCGCGAACCCCATCACGCGCCGATCCCAACCTTACCCTGTTCACGTCCCTATCCGTGCACAATCTCCATGCTATGCTCTCACATGTGTGGGTCCCATCGTCGCCGCACCAGCGCGAGCGCGAGATCATGCGCAGGAAGAAGTCCAAGAACGTCAAAGGTGCGCCCCGTCCCCGTCCCCTCCCCTTCGTCTCCCCTCCCCACTCTCTCCTCGATGCCCGCGCTCACGCCGACCGCGCGCGCACACAGTGATGCTGCTCGGGCAGGCCGAGTCGGGCAAGTCGACGCTGCAGAAGCAGTTCCAGCTGTACTACTCGTCCGCGACGCTCGACCGCGAGCGCCCCTCCTGGCGGCCGATCGTCTACTTCAACGTCCTCAAGGCCGTCCGCATGATCCTCGACGAGCTCGACTGGGAGTACGGCCTCGGCCCCTCCGGCTCCGGCTCCGGTTCCGCCTCCCCGTCGCGCCCTTCTGCCGCCTCGCTCAGCGCCATGCCGTCCACGTCCGCGTCGACGTGGACCGGGCACACCGCGCACACGGGGGGCAGCGGGAGCGGGAGCGGGAGCTCGACGCACTCGCGCGGGACGGCGCCCGCGCACCCGGCGTGGTTCGGCGAGCTGGGGCTGCTGCGCAACAAGCTGCTGCCGCTCGTCGCGTCCGAGGACGCGCTCGCGTCGGAGCTCTCGGGCGGGATCCACGTCGCGGGCGGGCGCAGCGGCGTGTACGTGCGCTCGGGGTGGCAGGCGCTCACGAGCGGGAGCCGCTCGTGGCCGCTCGCGGAGGGCTTCGCCACGCAGCATGGGGGCGGCGTCGGGGGGAAGGGACAGGGACAAGCCCAGTCGGCGGTGACGAACATCGTGGCGAAGACGCTCGCGGCGGTCATGGACGAGGTGGAGATGCTGTGGTGGCACCCCGGCGTGCAGAGCTTGCTGAGGGGGAATAAGCTGAAGTTGGAGGAGTATGCGGCGTTGTGAGTGGTCTTGCTCTTTCTCTCTTTCTCGTGTGGTTTGCTTCCCCTGCGGTGCTCGTTCGCGGCGGGCTGCGCGGGCCCGTTCCCGCCATCCAGCGTGCTCGCGGGACACACTGCGGTATCGGTTTCTCCGGGTGTCGTGTTGGTACCTTCGCGTTGGAGCGGAATCGCCGGGGAAGGCGGAGGTGACGGATATGCTGACGTTGGCACGGACAGTTTCCTTGCCAACATTCGACGCATCGCCCAGCCCGACTATCTCCCGTCAAACGGTAGGCGGTTCTCGCGCAGAAGGCGGGCCATTGACTTGCTGACGGACGAAATGGAAACGGCACACAGAGGACATCCTGCACGTGCGGCTGCAGACGATCGGGGTGACGGAGCACGCGTTCGACATCAACCTGGGCGGGACGAACTACAACTGGCTCCTGTACGACGTGGGCGGTGCAGTGCGTGGCTTGCTTGCTTGCTTTCCCGTCCGTCGCGCGTGCGGCCTTCTAATTAATCGGGGGTTGTTGTGGCCACAGCGCGGACAGGCAAGTCTCTTCTCGCGGCGTCGGGTGTCCGATGTGTGGAGCGCATGCAGTAGGTGGCTGACGGCGGACGGGGCCATTTTGTTTTGGACAGCGACACGCGTGGGTGCCGTTCTTTGACGACGGTAAGTGTGCTTCCCTTGCCATGACTCGTCTTCTGCTTCCCGCTCGGCGCTGTCAGGCGTGCCTGGTGCTCGCTCGGTGCGATTGGCAGATCTTCCGACTGGTCCGGGGTCTCCAGCGCACAGGCTGAGAGGGTGGCCTGCTGCGAGAGAGGTCGATGGCCGACCGGCACCGTGAACTGTATCCGACAGCTGCTCGATGTGCTCGGACCGTCTGACAAATCGGGGTTTTCTTTTTTCTGTTTGCAGCGACCGCGATTATCTTCCTGGCCCCAATCAGCGCATTCGACCAGGTGCGTCTCCTCCTTGGGCCAGACGCGCCGGGCGTGCAGACGCGTCGTGTGGTTCTGTGAGATGGTTGCTGTCGCCCTGCGCGCCTGGCCGTCCTCGTGTCCGCGTGCGTTTCTCACCCAACTGCGTTCCCCATCTTTCTTCCCTCCGATACACTATTTCGCCTGCCCCTTGCGCCATCCTGCACCCACCGGCAACCAATCGTACCACCCTCGTCCCTTGGCCTCTCGATCTTGGCCCCCTGGGGCGCGTGCCTGGATACTACACCGTCCGGATCGTCGCGGCGGGGGTGATACAGTACCTGGAGGAAGACCCGCGGACAAACCGGATAGACGACTCGCTCCAGCTCTTCACCGCAATATGCTCCAACAAGCTCCTGTCCAACGCCGCCCTCGTCCTCATGCTCAACAAGGCACGCCCTTTTCTCTCTCTCCGCCCTCTCTTCTCTTCTGCGATGCTAATGCTGGCTATATGCGCGCACAGACTGACCTGCTCAGACAAAAACTCGAGTCCGGCATCAAGGTTCGCAAATAGTAAGCGGCCCTTCCTCTTCCCATCCTGCGGTATTCCGGGAGTGCTCACCAGCCAAACCTTGCAACTCTCTCTATCTCTATCTCTCCCGTCCGGCCTTTGCTCTCGCCCTTCCTGCCCCTGCTGCGGCCGATCCGTACCCACCCCTCCCCACCCCTTCGTTCATTCGCCCTCTCGCTTGCTAATCACTTCCCAACCCCGCACCCACACTCGCGCCGCCCCTGCGACGTCATTCCCTCCCGGCCACGCCTTCTTCTCCCGTTTGGGTTTCTCGCACGGCCGCATTCGTGCGCGTTCCTTGGCGCCTTCTCACCCTTCTCGACTCTTCACACCACCCTCACCCCCGTCCGGCCCGTGCCCTTGGCACTGCATGATGATGACGCGGGCGTGACGGGACGCAGCATCTCGTCGTACGGGGACAGGCCAAACGAGTTCGAGGAGGTGTCCGAGTACTTCCGCGCGCACTTCATCCAGGTCCACCGCCGCAAGGACGTCTCCCACCGCCCGCTGTACTTGGTGCGTGTCCATGCCCGTCGTCGTCGCTTGCCTCACGTCCACTTCTGCGTCCACTCCCACCGCGCACAGTTGACTTTATCCTTGTACTTCCACTTCTTCCCGCGTCAATTCGTGTATCACCGTTCTTCCCGCTTCTCTCTTCCTCCCACTCCCCCTGCCTCGCACATGCCGTTCGTCATTCATGAGGCCTGAGGCACGGCGCTGAGATTAGCTACTGAACTGACACTGACGCTTCTCTCTTCTCCGCAGCACTTCACATCCATGCTCGTGCGTATCCGCGTCCTTCACCCCCCTCCCCCTCTCCCGCGCGCCGTGAGCAGAGCCGGCCATCTGGCTGTTCTCGTTCTCACAAGCTCGGCGCGCCCTCGCTCCCACACTTCATACGAGACGGCCCACGCTAATCCATGTCCGTGTCATTCTCGCGTCGTGTCGGTGATTGCAGGACATCAAGGCGACACAGGCGATCATCATCAACGGTGAGTCGCCCATGTCCTGCTACCTGTTTCGTTGCCCTCCCACCGTCCTACCCGTTGGCATCTCATCTTGTTGCGCTTCTGGTTCTGGTTCTGGTTCTGGTTCTCCTGCCGTTTCTTCTCCGCCCTTCCTCCCGCATTCCCGCCCAATCGTTGTATCAGCGTTCGGTGTCCGGTTTCAGTCCATATTTCGTTAGTGCTTCTGGGCCCTGGGGTGGATGCGGCGCGACGTGCACGGCCGCTGACCGCGTTTCCGCTGTCGTCGCTCCTCCCACGTTCACACTCGCGCTTGGACTCAGACTCGGAGTTGACCGCTAACTTGGCCTAACCCCCCACGTTCATTTTCGCAGTCGGCGAGGCGATCATGCGCTCGCACCTGACCAAGATCGGCCTCGCGTAATATCGTCGACATCCGTACGGTCCCTCCGTCGCCTTCAAATCTGGACGTACGCGCACCCCACGTCGACGAACGCGCTGAGGTGGAGGTAGCGGAAAAGCCGGCGGAGGCGGGGGACGGATGTGGTGGATTGTGGATTTGGTGGATTGTGGATGTGGGATACGGATTCTTGGAACCGGGCTCGACACCTCCCCTTTACCCTCGTTACCCTCTCCCGCTCCCGCCCCCGGCTAATGTTGTGTGTTGTGTGTTGTGTGTGTGTTTCGCTGTCCTTGTGTTCGTCTCGGAGTACTTATTTTTTCGCGGTTTTCGTGTCGCGCGTCGGGTGCGGGAGGGAGGGTATGAGGGAATGGGAGCAGGGGTAGGGGGGGCGGTTGTAAGATAGGCGCGTCTAGCTTACTAGCTGAGTATGTGTATTGTATGGATAGGATCACGGACCGGGACTGGGACTGGGATGTGGCTGGGATTGGGGGTACTGAGAGGAGTATTTCGTCACTGCGGTCGTAAGGGTTATGCAGGGGCGTACCGCCTGCCTGTATGTGCACCTATGGCGGGATCTGGAGGAGGTCTTCACCGGGGTTTTCTCGCATCGCATCGCGTCTTAACGTTTAACCCTCAAGTAGTCAGACCGCTTCCCTGTGCCAGGGACGGCGCTAACTGCTGCTGCGGGCATCTTGACGCGCCCTGCACTCATGAGCTCGACAAACGTGGACACATCGCACTAGTAGTGGGTCGAACGGGGCCGCACGGAGGTCCCACAGCTGTTTGCAGAACGATGGCCATAAGTAGTCGCCTTCAAAAAAAAAAAACCTGGTTCAGGTCGGCTAGCTATCCTGCCGACGCTGAGAAGACATCAGTGAGACGCTCTGGGCCTTCGTGGAGAGATCTGACCTCCCTCGCGCACGAGGCTCGACGCGCGCGTACGAGGTGCGCTTCGAATATTCCGCACGGTGGTTGGTATGGCGGCGCGTCAGGTGGAAGTACCTGGCATGTGTTATATATCGCTGTTTTCTTTCGTGCACGATCATTGCTTTGGACACTGGCTGGTGCCAGCCTTGGAGGGACCACGGCCGTTCCCTCACGCACACCGCGCGACGAGACGTGCTTGCGCCGTCGGGAATTGGTCAAGTTCACTCGGCGTGGGTTGTGCCGAACTTCGAGTTCTTGCCAGGGTCACATCAGCGCCGGCAAGCTACGTAGTAGCCGACCTGAATCAGTTTTTTGAAGACGACTAGGGTTATCGTTCTGCAAACAACTGTACAACGTATCTCGATATCGGGTCGTCCACTACTAACACTAGCAGCCTCCGGACGAGTCAGCCTGGGGAGCTCGAGGGCATGCACACAACGAAAGTCGACCAGGGATACTTCTTCGGGACCGAAACAGTGACACGATACTACAACAAGGGATCTATTGGAGGGCGAAGCAGGGAGCCCGGTGGGTCTGCCTTCGGCCAGGACTTTCTTTGGAAGCCCTCCCGCTGGACGTCGCGGGTCAACTTGTGGCACGGTAGGTTACAGCATGCCGGGGTGCTCCGCCGCGCCCGAGAGCTGCATGGCGCGGCAGCAGGCGGCGTGGATCTGGAGGTACCGCGGGCTCGGGAGGGGGCCCGCCAGCCGGCCATGAGTGCGGCCGTGCGCGACGAAGCGGACTCGGGCGGGGACGCGCGCGGCCCTGTGCGCCACGAGGGGCGGGGCCACGCGGACGTCGTAGCAATTCGGCTGTTGTCGTCGTTCGGGGGGAGCGGGAGATGAGCAGGGTGTGCATGCAACCATCGTAAGCAGAGCATACAGGCCATGGCAAGCCGGCGAGAAGCACGCGAGACGGAGGGGCTCACCTCGCCGGGCACTGCGTCGAGCCATATGCGCAGGCGGTCGAAGTGGTAACTGACGAGCTTGTCGAGCGTCATGATGTTCTCCAGGCGGTGGAGCTTCGGGTTGGGCCCGCTGCTTCCCGCGCGGAGCCCGAGCCCGTCGAGGACGTCCTTGTAACCGAAGCGTTCCAGCACCATCCACATCGCCGGCGCCTGTTGCAGAACCATTCAACGTTCAGTCTCTGCAGTGGCGTGCATATATATACCTTTGTGGCTGTATCGCCGGCGACGTCCTCGAGCGAGTCCGGGAAGATGTAGCAGCATTCGATCACCGTACAGTACCCACCCAGGGTCCTTGAGAGGTATTACACGTCGACGAAGCCCGTCAGCACGCAGTGATAGTCGTCCCGCGCGAGGGCCTGCTCGATGTACCCATAATCAGTCGAGAGATAACCCGGAATTAGATGAAATAATGAGCGGAGTTCGACGGAAACGTATGGCAGCTCTGGCACTCGCACGATCTCGCGGGGTGCAGTCTAGGCTCGGGACCTTCTCGTCAGGCTCACCCTCCGATGGAAGAGACGAACGCGCGGAGGGGTCTGGGGTCTGCCCTCTGACCTGTTTGACTAGAATATTAGGCGTGAGCTCACTCTTTGATTGAGACAGCACCAAGGACCCGGACGTACAGGGCAGAATCAAGTCCCTGATGTACTCCGTGCCGAGCTCGTACACCGCCTGGACCGGCCGACGGCCCTCGCCGCAGGCCGCGAGCTCCCGCGTGAGCACATCGCGAGCCGTCTCGGACGGGGGGTGCACATCTGGAGACCCGTAAAATGCTGTCATGCTGTCGTGCTGAGGATGCTGATGGGCATACAACACTCAATGTAATACAATGGTTATGATAACAAATATTACCTGCTCATCTAATCCAGGTATGTCTCGTGAGCTCTGATATCTAATTACGGTGCCATACTGGTAATACTGACCATGCTAAGACGATGTCACTGCAGCTTGCTGCCGGGCTGAAAGCTGTGCTGCTAAGCGCTGTCGTGCTGATTGTGCTGAGCGTGCTGGGTCAGCGCGCTCAGCACTTTACGGGTGTCCAGATGCAGGAGGAGGAGCCCGACGACGCGGGAGTACACCGCTTCGATGTCGTTACTGGATTCGATCGCGGATGCCTCCGCGGGCAGCACGAGAGAGGCGTATAAGCGGAGGGTGGTTGGGTTATCTTGTGGGAGAATCTGGGCCGCTTCGTCTTCCGAGGGTAAGGCAGGCATTTAACTGAGAGAAACTTCAAGGCTGGATCGTACATGTTAGTTCAAATTCCATTCGATGGCACGGCGAACGGCACAGGCGAGTGGCCGATGACATACCTGATGCCTTGGACGTTGTTTGAGAGACTCTGTTGAACTGAGCTGCAAGATGTGATGTGGCGAGAGGAAGACGACGACTTGGAGATAGCCTAAGCGAGAGTGGGCTCAGGGCAGTGCCAGTGTGGACCTGGGGGAAAATCATGTCATTTTCCCGGATAGTCCTACCTTTGTCAGAGAAATGACGGGGATCCATATTCAATCAATAGTAAAACTTTGCCATGCCCTTATTGCAGATTTCTCGAGTGGTGAAAGGATACATGTGACGGAAAAGGGAAAAGACACGGAAGAGAACAACTTTCCCACATAGAATAAAGGGAAAGTGGTGCTGAATGTCACCTTTATCGAACGTTTGCCCGGGTGGCGTGAAAGGTTAACATTCACCATCTGCAATACATCTCGTGAATGCAATACAAAGGCTGAATATTCTTCTCCGCAGAAGTCACCAAAAGGTAGGGCTATCCGGGAAAATACCATGAATTTTCCCCAAGAGGATTCTGGGCAGTGCCCGTCGTGTTACCCATTCCGGGGATGCCGTGGGAAAAATCAGTAGTGAGTACTGTACTTAGAGCTCAGATAGGCAAGTTTAAACAGCTCGCCGTGTTGTCACTATATCAATCGGCTTTTATGATACGTGTATCCGCATGTTTTTAATTACTGTGTTACAGTAGCTACGTAAATGGGGATCAGCCGTTAACGACTAAACCACAGCGCACACACTACACCCCACACAACAAATGCACAGCCCGAGTGCGCCTAGTCAACACCCAGACCCAGACACACACGCACACGCGCATACAAAGCTAAAAACGAACAACAAACATACCGTACCTAGTTCACTTAACGTCATAAGTTACAATTCCTCACGCCCAGCTCAGAGCTCAGCGCTCAGAGCTCGTCCTCGGCGTCCCACCGCGAGATCTTGGGCAGCGGCCGCCAGTAGTAATGCTTCGCCTTCCTCGTCTCGCTCCGCTGCCCCGGCCGCCGCATCATCGTCCGCACGAGCGCCGCCCGGTCCCCGTCCGCGTCCTGGTCCGCGTCGTAGAACCACCGCGCCTCCAGCGTCAGCGCGTGGTTCGCCAGGTCCTGCATGTCACGTCCCGTCTCCCGTCAGTTTACTTGTACACACAGAAATAAAAAAAAAGGGAGACGCACGGTGCCGCTGTTGACGATCTTCCCGAACACCCCGCTCCGCCGCCACCCCGCCTCGAGCACCGCCTCGAGCGCGGGCACCCACGCCCGCCGACTCGCCGCGTCCGCCTTCGCCCCGCCCCGCCCCTTGCTCTTGCCCTCGGCCTCCCTATCAACATCCTCCTCCTTGTCCTTGCCTGCATTGAGCTTGAGGGCAGGCAGGGGCATGTCGCGGAGGGCAGGGCGCGCGGCCATGAGCGCGCAGTAGATCGCAGAGGAGGCGAGGGACGACGCGCGGGCGGTCGCGAGCGTCTCGATTAGCATCCCCTCGAGCTCCGCCGCGGGCAGCGGGAGGTCGAACGCCGCCACGAGCGCGTCCGCCTCCGCCTCGATCTCGTCGGCGTGTTCGCGCGGGGCCTTGGACTTTCCTGCTGTGGCTGTTGCTGTCGGCGTGGGGGTGAGTGTCGCGGAAGGTTTCCGAGGCATCGTTGCAGACAAGGCGTCTGCGCTCGTCAGATCCGGGTCCGGATCCTGAGCTAGGCGCAGAGGCTTCGACACCGATATATGAGAGGCGTGAGCATCGAGGGGAGGGAAGTCCCCGCGCGCGAAGTTCGTCGCGCTCTTCGGCGGCGCGGCCTCCTTAACCACCGGCTTCGCCGACTGCTTCGACGTCGACGTCGACGCGTGAGGATGGGAACGGGGGTGAGGATGCAGGGGTTCGTTCTCGAGCTCGAGGTTCGCCTGCGCCTTCGCGCGCGCCTTCCTCGGCTTCTCTCTCTTCCGGTCCCGGGGCTCCTTATCTTTATCTTTACTCCCCCCGTCTCTGTCCCGCTTCTTCACAGTCGAAGATGACGGGGCTGACTCGTCCTCCTCGTCCGAGAGGACGGCGCGCGGCCGCTTCGAGCTCTTGTGCGCAGGCTTCGCGTTCGTCTTCGCTGCCGGGTCGGCCTGGCAGTTCGCCGCCGCCGCCGATTTTGTGCGCGGCCTGAGCACTGCCTTCTCCTTCTCCTCGGGCTCGCTCTCGCTGTCCGTAAACGTCGGCGTGCGCGCACGTCTGCGTTTGGTCTTAACTTGGGGCTCCGTGGCCGCCTTCGCATGGGATACGTCCACGTCGTCCTCGCGCCGCAATTTCTTGCGCGGGGACTCAGCGCGAGGCAGGGGAGAGGCGGCGCGGCTTCCGCTTGGCCTCGAGACCGGCGTACGCATGGCCAGCGGGTCCGGGAGGGCGGGCGCAGGAAGCTCGACATCAGCATCAGCGTCGGCGCACCCCATCTCGACATCAACATCCGCCACGACATCTGCGATCGACGAGGGCGTGGGCGAGAGCGGCGAGGACGGGGTCTCCTGACTCTGCGCGACGATCTGCACTACGCGAGGTGTACGCGCACGGGAGGGGGCACGAGAGGATCGGCGCGACCTGGGCACAGGGCAGGGCTCGGACTCGGCTTCGAATTCGGAGTGGGGTTGGACTGGGGCTTGGACTAGGGCTCGAGATCGGGCTTCGAATTCTGCTTCTGCTTCGGGTTCCGGGATCTAGAGATATCGGAAGGGGGGCGCGGGTTCCGAGATGCGCGCACGAGTCAGAAGTCAGGATGGGCACGAGACGAACAACCGGAGAATGCAGGCGCAGACTGCACGACGACGCACCTGGACCTGGAGGGGGATCGTCGTCTCCGTCTCCGTCTCCGTTGCCATGGGCATGACCTCCTCGCTAACGTCGGCTAGCTCTCCGACGACCTCCGCCTCAAGCACGACCGCCTCGCTTGCAGCCGGTAGCACGAGCGGGGTGACGTCGCCGTCCGGAATTGACACCGTCTCCTCACCGGCTCTCTCGCGCTCCACATCGATCTCTGCCTCAACCCCGACGTCTGCGGTCGGCATCTCCATCTCCAGCTGCGGCAACACATCGTCCTCGTCCCCATCCCCGTCCTCGTCTCGCACAGGACCAGACGCAGGTGGGGGCGCGGGGTTAAGCAGCGCGCGCACCGCGACGCGCGACGTGATCCGGAGCGCGTCCAGAGTCGGCGACGGCGGGCTCGCGACCAGGTCCGCCAGGTCCAGGTCCAGATCCATATCCGCGTCCGAATCTAGCCACGCGGGCGTCGCACGCCGGAGCACGTGACCGGAATCCGAGCCTCCATCGGACGGACGTGAGGCAGAGGTTGGGGCTGCAGCAAGAGGGGTAGAGAGCGGCGACGAGAGCGGGGAGGAGGGGATGGGCGACGACGGGGGCAGCGCGTCGTCCAGGTTCCCACCGCTCGTCGGAGGCGGAGGGGATGCCACATGGCGGGCGGCCGAACGCGCACGGATCGGGGTGCGTGGGGCGGCGTGGGGCGGGGGGACGTCCGCCGGGGCCGCCGAGGTGCGGGTGCTGTCGCTGCCGCATTGGGCTTCCCGGGTGCGAACACGAGGTTCTACCGCAGTGGGGGAGGTAGTGGTGTGTGAGGTGGTGGGGAAGGGACGTGTGCGCGTGCCAGCGTCCTTGCGGCAGGACCGGGACGGGCGGGGCTTCAAGAGCACCGGGGGGCGGACGAACGGGCGGTCGCGCTCGGAGGAGGTCGTGAACGAGACCCGGCGCGTGGGGGACGAGCCGGCGAGGATGTCGTCGAGGTCGAGGGCGAAGCGGTAGTCTTCGATATCGTCTTCGTCCTCGTCTGGATGGGGATCGTGCAGGAACATGCGAACAGATCGGAATCAGTATCGCGAATATGTGAAAGCGGGACGATTCAGATAAGGCGGGGAAAAGCGGAAGGAAGGGACACGTAGACGGAATCAGAGGGTATATAAACGGAGGTCACTGGTCTGGGGAAGGTTGGGCAGAGCCGCCGAGGTACGAGAGAAAACCTGCGACGCGAGGCGAGTACAGATGCCGTGCCGCCGATGGACGGATGATCCAATCTCGAATCAGTGCAGGGGGCTCGAAGCCCGTACTTATCGCAGCACTGAGCAGTGCACATCATTCTCGATCTAACAAGATGCGCGTCTGCCTCTCTGGGCCCCCCATTCAGTCTGGAGTGCGTTCTTACAGCGTCAGAGAACGAGCTGCGCGCCCCGATGGACATCCGGATGCTGCTTGCGTGCTGCGGAAGATTTCCCTTGGGAGGGCAACTTTTAAGCCCGTAGCAGCGAGACGGATGACACGGGTGAAGACAGCGATAGTCAGAGGATCCGACGTGAAGGCGTGGAGGGGGATCATGAGCTGATCGGGTGCGATATCCGGATGGTGGCTCGGGGAACGAGGCAAGGTGGATTTCGCCGGAGAAAACGAAGTGAGACATCGGTGATAGGCGAAAGGCACGAAAGGGCGTCCAGACTAGGGAGAAGCTAGACTGGACGAGCGAGCTCGCGCGCTGGTGGCAATAGAAGAGCAAGGAGAGGCAAGCACACAGAGAAATGTGAATCGAGGACGAGGCTAAGCAGTACGCACCGTGTGATGGGTTATTTTGTGGGAGGGAGGTAAAGGAGGGTCGGAGACCATCCGATGGGGGTGGAGAGAAAGATGAGCGGTCGAGATTGGTGGGTGGGATGATGGCGTAGGGATGTGAGCGAGTATTTGCCAGGGGACCCTTAGGCTTAGCCGGCAGAAGACTATGATCAGCGGGGACATGATGAGAGAAACCACGAGAGTAAGTATGTGCGTAGCCGTAGGCATGGTAGGGAGTAGGGCGAGTGGGGCTAGATGGAGGGTGGATCCTCGCAGTGTCGAGATGATGAGGACGAGCCGGAGAGGTATTGAGGGCGGTCGGGGAAGAGGGCGGAGAGGAGCTCATGGAGAAGGAGCGAGAGGGGGAGAGGGAAGGAGAAGGAGGCACGAGATAGTAATCGGGATTGGGAAGGTCGTCTTCAGACAAGCTTTTGCGACGAATCCTGAAGGGGACGTTGGCAAGCTCGGTGGAGACGTAGACCGGGTGCGGCAGAGAGCGCGTCGGGGGCATCGCGTCCGCCAAAGGCTAAGAGAGAGTAGCAGAGGGCGCTGAAGCAGGGAGAAGCGTCGGCAAGGAAGCGAGCACGAGTGAGGAGGAGGAGGAGGAGATGGAGAGAGAGCAGGAGAGAACCGACCGCAGACAGAATGAACCATGGGTCTGGACACGTGCCGCTGCCGCCCAACTAACAACAGCCGGAGCGCGTCTGTTTGGCTTTATTTGTCGATCACGCGTTTCGCGTCGAGCGCGTTTGGCGCCTGAGTGCGAACGCGGCGCGTCATCGATCGTCATCGGGCGCGTTCCGTAATCATCGACATCCTCGTCCAAGTCCCATGCTCGCCCGATCTCTGAGATATCTCCCTCGCTGCCCACTCCGACTCCCAAGCCTTCCCGCCCCCCGTCTCTTCGCCACCTCCCAACTGCTCACCATGCCTCGCACAGAAGACACTGCCAGCTTCAAGGTGCACCCCACCCGCCCTTCGCCCCCCGACCCCTCCACCGTGCCTAATCCTTCCCTCAGTTCAACCACACTATGATCCGTGTGAAGGACCCTCAGGCGTCCATCAAGTTCTATACCGAGGTCCGTCAAGCCCTAAGCACATATACATCGCATATATGTCTACTTACATACCGTCTCTAGGTCCTCGGCATGGATCTGGTCGCCAGTCCGTCCCCTCCCCTTATCACCCCCGTCTCATTCTAACGAGCCCCCCACCGAACAGAAAACGCGTTCGAGACGTTCACGCTCTACTTCCTCGCATACGACCACGGCCAGGGCACGAACCCCGAGAACCGCTTCAACCGCGAGGGCATCCTCGAGCTCACCCACAACCACGGCACCGAGTCCGACGCCAGCTTCCAGGGCTACGCCAGCGGGAACCAGGACCCCGGCCGCGGCTTCGGCCACATCGCCATCTCCGTCGACGACATCGAGAAGGCCTGTGCACGCTTCGAGTCCCTCGGCGTCCGCTTCCAGAAGAGGCTCACCGACGGCAAGATGAAGAACATCGCCTTCATCCTCGACCCCGATGGGTATGCCTCCACTCGCTCATTCGCTCTTCCATAATTCGTGACGTTCTTTTGCACAGGTACTGGGTTGAGATTGTCCCCGGATCACTCAAGCCTTCCATCTCGGCTTGAAGCGTTGGTTTTGGAATACCATGAGACGCAGCGAGGTCGAGCACAGCAGCGTTGGTGCAATGTACGTTGACGTCCACAAATCGAATGTATCTTTAGCCGTCTCTGTCAGCAGAAGCAAGTGCGCCGAAACATCATGTGGTCTGCCCATGTTATCTCGACGTATCAAACGCAGCAACGAACCCTCGGCCTCTCCGGCCCCCGAGTCTCTGTCAATGATTCATTCTCATGAATTTGAACTGTCAACATACTCGGCCAAGCTTTCTTCAATCCGTGGTGTCTCGCGAAGTTCAGGCAGCGCGCGATTGTGTTCTCCAACATTTCGTGATCTTGTCGGCCCTTGGCTCGTCATAAATAGAGGTGCGATTCCGAATCATGACATCGTACATATAGCTAACGCCCCGAAAAACAACAAGACTCCTGTCCTTTCCGAAACCCTCGAGCGTCCACGACCGCAGTGGCTTTATAGCAAGGGGCACTCTCGACTTTAAGAAATGGATGCGGAGACGCGAAGCTCGTCGCCGTCGTCCCGAACACCGTCATTATAAGTCTGCGTGATTTGTAAACACCTGTCCTACCATACATACGCATACGTACAGCGTATCAGCCCACCGGTTCGCCACCCTCTGTTCCTTACCCATCCCACACCCCTCTGCTGTTTGCGATTGTTGTTGCGACCTATGACCGTCTCCTGCTCCAGGTTCCAGGTTCCAGTCAGCCCTCGTGCGCGTCCTCCGCGCTGTGTGGGTCACGGCATCCCTCGCTGCGATCCGTGGGGTCCTCCGCGTGCGATGCTACGCATACTGATACTCACTGTGCGTGTGGCAATCCCGGCTTATCCGCCTGGAGCAGGCGCTCAGGTCGAATGTTGAAAGTGTCTTGTCTCGTCGTGTACGTACGACTCACTGCAGTGCACGTACGCGTTGGTCATCGTTCAGTTCGACCCGAAGGTGTGTCCGGTGGTGCAGCTGGACGCGGTGTTTTCGCACCGATGCGACTATGTACTGCTGTATGTATGGCCATATGCATGGTATGCGGTGCGAGGGTGGCGCGGTCAAACGTCCTCCGCGTTCAGATGCGCATTGGGAGATCCGACCGCCGAGCGTGGTAGCTGTTGTACGTACGGTGCCGTAACTTCGATTCGGGTCTTTGGATCTGCGACGTCGTGTTTGCTGGTGACAACCTGCCTCTAAGCAGCCCTCACCCCTTCCCTCACCCTCCGCTGTCCTAGGATCAATTGGATTAGAATGCCACCCGACCGGGTCCCCCATCCGCCATCTACTACGCCTGTTCCCATTCACTTTGCGCTAAAATTTCGACCGCATTACTGCACACTGCCGGCCGACCCTACCTCGGTTACCATCAAAGCCATCCTCCAACATGCCTGGGGAATGGGAGGGTCAGGGGTGCCAGACCCCTCCAGATTGAAGCTCCGTTGGATCACAGACAAGGTGCGTCTATCAGCCGTCTCGATCATGGAGTGAGGAGGTGCGTAATAAGTCTGCCATCTCAGAGCATGGCGTGTCCACCCCAGGAGACCGGCGGGTGGGACCTCACTGGCACGAGACGGCCTGAAGACATGGATCGGTGGTACAAGACCGTGGGCCATCGCCTCGCCTCCACACCCATAGATACCGACGCTGCTTTGCGGGCAAAGTTACGGGACGTCGTGGCGGCCGCAGGAGGCGGGGCTCCGGAGGTCGTCCAGCTGTACGTCGTAACTCCACCAGGTTCATGTGCGTGGTCCTGCTGGTTCAAGTTGGTGGACGTGATTTCTGCGGACACTGTGTCTTACCCCGCGTTCATTCCCAGACGTCAACTTCAATCAAAGCAATGTCGAAGACGGTGAGCTCATCCGTTTACTACTGGATCGTGCGTGCCGCGACGCTGTGACCGAGCAGTATCTTTGGCCGTTTTCTCAGGACGCAACAGATACGTCCTGTATCATACCCCCCCACAGCACTTCTCAGGATGTGGAGCATACACCCGTTATGATGATCCCGCGCTGTATGCGCGCACACTGCAGATTCTGCACGAAGACGATTCTGTACTTGTACGAGGCCATCGACCTTCCGCGCCTGGGACTAAAGCTCATGCTTGTTTGTGTTTGATTGACAGACTCGGATGGCGCCTCTTTGAGCCCGCTTTCGCACACGCGGCGAACGCCCTCCGGAACTTGCGGGGCATCAAGCTCAATAGCGAGGAAGGCGGAGCATGCAGTACCAAGGTCACGGTGCCGGTCGATGATGGCAAAGACATCATTGACGAGACACGGTCAGTGGATGCATGCCTCTTCGTTTCGCGACTGCGTGATGCGTTGGGCAACTTGACAGCGGAGCATCAAGAAGGAGGTAAACTGCGCGCTGGGGCCCTTGGCACGCTGCTCCAACAGCTCTTCGATGATCCGACCCTCAAGGTGGCTGTCAGGTCCTCTCGGGTCGACGGAGACCAAGAGATAGAGCTGGGAATAGAAGGATGGTGTCCGACTGCTTATGGCATCCCCGCACTCTATATCATTGGGAAGGACAGGCTACCCTTCTCTAGCAGTGCCACTGAGGGAGCACCTAAGGCTGAAGTGTCGGGAGGCATGCTTGCATATAGGAAGACAATAATGGAGCACAAGGTAAGCCAGAACGAGAATCGTTTGTATGTCCCTCATCTGACACCTGTGCTGGGCCTGCCTGATGATCATGATAGCACGACCCCGTCTACAAGAGCATTTGCTGTCCCTGCCTGGTCGTCGGGATAACAGGCACCACCATCCAGCTGTACGCGGCATATTTCTCCGACCGGATCTACCGCTCCCACATCTGCGAGTTCGCACTGGACGGCTCCCTCCCCCGGGCCAGCGACGAGGACGCGCTCAAGTTCCAGGTGATCCAGAGCACGGCGCGGATGCTACGCGTGTCGTACGCCATGGTGCACGTTGGCAACCTGTTGGGATCCGAGACCCATCGCCATCTCCTGCCCAAGCCTTCTACTGCCATGTCCGCCCCCCTGCCCTTTCATCTCGAGCTTCTTGATGGCATCGCACCAGCTACCTGGAGCAATGTCTTTACTGGCAAGCTCAAGTTCCCTCATCCCGCGTCCGCACGTGCCGATGACAGAGACGATGAGCCCACGCAGGCGCAGGCGCAGGAGCAGGAGCAGGAGCAGGAGCCACTGCCTGTCCACGTCAAGTTCGTGGAGACGTACGGCGTCGCGGCACACCGCCTCCTCGCGGACCATAAGGGCGCGGATGGCGAGCCACGGCCGCTCGCCCCGCAGCTGTACTGGGCGGGGGAGGTCGCGCCCGGGCTCATGATGATTGTCATGGAGAGCCTGCCGCGCGGCGTGCGCTCCCTCTTCTCATACCAGCCCCGCCCGGACGTGGAAGAGGATGAGGATGAGGAGGTGCGCTATGTGCGGCGGTACAGGTCCCCCGCGCCTGAGCCAGTTTCATGGGGCGAGCTGGGGGATGTGCGGAGGGCTGTCGAGTTGTCTGCACAGGGACATCCGCCCTGCGAACGTGATGCTGCAGCGGCCGGGGGGCACGTCGGACTCGGACTCGGACGGCGGCGTCAGCATCGACGCGGATTCTGCGCCGCCACTGGGGGCCGCGCGCGCGTACGTGATCGACTTCGACTGGGCGGGCAGGGAGGGCGAGGTGCGCTACGGGGAGCTCAACCCGGACGTCGAGTGGCCGCGGGCCGTGGCTGAACTGAACGGACAGCTGATCACGAAGGATCATGACACGTACATGCTGGAGAGGCTGCTTGAACTGCTGAATTGATGCCACGTCGGACGAGGAGACTGCGGACTTGGGGGTCGAGTAACTTTGGTGGCTGGTCTGGAGTCCTCGGTTGCTAGTGACGGGGCGGCGCGCGATGCAAGGCCTTATGTTGCTTGGACTTCTTGCGGCTTGCTGCCCTGAAGGAAAATCGACGACGATAGCACTTCTTTCATTTCATTCCATGGCCCAGCAATCTCCGGGACATTGTAGATTTTGAATGAGACATGGTGCGAGATACTTCGCAGATGTCGACCGGCCACTGAATACTAATATCATTGCATTAGTACATGGTTCGTTCCGCTGGGAGCGCGCTGACACCACGGAGTTGGATGGGCCGGGATGTTGTGATATAGTGCGAGCAAGAGGAAGGAGGCAATGGTGGGGTGTGATCGAGGGTTGATGCGTTGACGGCGAGACAGGCTGCATGAGAGCAGACCCAGGTCGTGGACGGGAGCGTGAGCAAAGCAAGGAATGAGTCCAGTTGAGCGGGCTGCAGGACTCGCCTCGGGACGACCATCCGCACCGCCTCGGGCCGAGCAAGGATGCTTCTCTCCACGGCGACATTCATGGTTTTCACCATCGTACTTACCACCATCTCTGCTGGCGATCTCGAAAAGGCTTGTGCTCGCCTCGATATCGGTCTCACTGGGAGAGGCTCTTTGAGGGAAGGTGGAGAATGTTGCTTTTATTGTCAGCCATGCGAGGTGCGTCTACTTGCAACATTTGCACTTTTCCGATGCTCAGGGTTCTCATTATGCAAGCAAGGTTTGGTCGAAGTATTTCTTCCAGCGACATTTTTGCCACTATTATAAGCACTTTTTCGCTACGCAAGGAATCCTCTCAGGTCAGTGCGAAACACGTCTCCGAGCCCATCACTCCGTTTAACGGTCAAGCGCGGCCGTGGCCGAGTGCACCGACAATGGCATGGGTATCGGGCATAGACACTAGCATCGCCCCCCGAGCTCCGATTCCTCGCCGTATAAGTGTCATGGCCGGGATGCGCCTCCATGGAGCGATTCCGGAAACAGCGACTTCGATGTCAGTGATCGCATCTGCTCTGCCCCAAGCTCCAGTCCCCATCCCATTTTATTGGCGAAGAAGATACAGCAACGATCGGGGGCACGACATCGTGTCTACGTCGCTGGCGAGGCACCGAGATCGACCCATGCCGGGCAAGGCGACGATGAGGACACGACTGTATAGTGTGCTGAAGTACTCGCTGCTTGAGGCGCCGTTGCCGCCGCAGAGAACGAAAGGCAGCATCGGATGTTAATTGACGGAGATAGAGGAGGAGAAGTAGGTGCGGAGGATACAGGCAGGTTGTGGGCTGTGCCCGTCCGGCGTGCCGTTCTTTGGCGACGAAAGTTGTCCTCGACACGTATGTCTGCTTATCCCGTCTTCGACAATCGATGTTGATGTCTTCTTGCACAGGTACGGGGTCGAGCTTATCTTCCGTTCGCTGAAGCTTTCCATATCAGCTTGAAACATTGTGTTCTAGATATGATTGGACCCAACGGGTTTGGGTATGACAGCGCCAGCGCAGTGCATGGACAAATCAACTGGAACATCGGTACCAAGTGAGCTGTACTCATCATATATTCTGACCATGCTATCTCGACATCTTCCACCCAACAACGATCCCCAGATCCTTTATAAATAGAGGTGCGATTCCGAGTCGTGACGTTGTACACTCAGTTAACGTCTGGAAAGTAACCAAGATAACAAGATTCCTGTTCCCTCCATAACGCTCCAACATCCACGTAGCTAGGGGCACTCTCGACTTCAAGACATGGATCCTTCGACATGACACTCGCGGCGCCCCTGCGCTATCTCCCCCTGAGTTCGTCAACTTCGCGCTGCTCACGACCTGTCACGTGGTGCGATAGACAAGCATCACCATGGCCTTCAAATTCTTGGTGGCCTGGTCCGTTGCATTAGCCGACCGTGACCTCATGTTCCTCTTTTTGACCAACCCATCACCGCACCGATTCTCTACACCATCCGGGATCTCTTCGAGGGATTAGGGGATGGGCTGCGCCAAGGCAGGTCAAGCCTCTTTGTCTGCTTCATCGGCCTCATGGTGGCAATGGCAGTGAAGGCGTTTGCGTTCTCCTCAAGCTCGACAGTCGGCAAGGCTTGCATCTGTGCCCACGCTACACTATTGACATTCTCTCGAGCCTCGCGAGCGGGTGGCTGCCCTCAGCCTGTCGACCTTTCGTGCTCCGGGGAGGAGCGCCGCGTCAAGCTTGTCCCCGCCAGGAGGTCTCTGTTGACCGCGGAAGGCTCAACCCCAGAGCTCGTCCAACCCAAATCCTCATCGGAGCTCGAGTCGCAGGCGGCCGACCACTCGCGTTCATTGCCCACCAGACTGTCCACTCCCGTCCCCGCCTTTCCTTTGACGCTCTTCCCCAGCCCGACGACCTCCTCGCACTCCTCTGTCGGATGGGATTCCTCCGGCTCAGGCTCCTCGGCTGAGGAGGCTAATCCTACGCGGTCCTCGAAGAGGGGGAACGGGTGCAGGGTGGGCTCGACGATGGAAGGACGGGAGGGGGCGATGGGCGGAGGGTACCCAAAGCTCAACCCGGACGTCGAGTGGCCTCGGCCTGCGGTTGAGCTGAGCGGGCAGCCGATCGCGAAGCTGCATGATGCGTATAGGCTGGAGAAGCTGCTTGAGTTATTTGGACTGGCACGCAAGCCTGAGCACGAGAACGTGGGCAGGCATGAAGGGGATGGTAACAGTGATGGATGAAAGCATAGGCGGGATGATCGATGACATCTCCAAATGAGGGGGCTGTGGCGTGGCACCACTCTGGCTAGAGTAGAAACAGGGAGATTCGGGGGTTTGCTCATATAGGTGGGTGGTCTAGAGACAGGGCGGGCCGTGCGCGAGTCTCGGGCTGCTTGGGCTTCTTGCCGATATTGGTACCAATAAGACACTCGAAGAAAATCAATGATGACAACACGTCAAAATACATTATATTGCTCGGCCGTACACATGGGAGAACTTGACATGGGGCGAGATGCTATTGACCAGATGTTATTACATGACAGCTTTCTCCTGAGCTTCTCGAGAAGGCGCTGGCTCTTGAGTTGTCGACGCCTTGCGGTCAGTGAGGGTAACAGACATGAGCGACGCTGCACTTGTCGAAGAGCTGTCGACAGCCATGGGTAAAGCCGTGGAGGTCAAGCGGGAGCCCCGACCTCATGCTCCAGTTGTCCACCATTGAGCCATCTTTCTCCACATTTTCTAGATTACTGGTGCTCCCGCTCCAGCTCTCCTCTTGCATGTGACCAAGCTCCGCCGGCTTGACCTCATTCATCATCTTTGGACAGTGCTGCCTGTGCGTGATTGTCGGGGAGGGAGGATGTGTGGGGATGAGAGTCGATGAAAGTGGTGTGGGCAAGGACGAGCTGGCAAAAGTCTTGTCATTCCATAGGAATGATGTCACGCATTTGCTGGATGACGACTGTCCCGTCGCTTGTGCCTGAAGAGAGTGTCTTGCCATCTGGAGAGAAAGCTACATGCTCCACCGTGTCCCTGTGCTCGGAGAGTGTCGCCAGACATGAGCCATCACTGGTCCTCCACAACTGCACCATCCAATCCGTCCCCGCTGATGCGATATACCTCCCGCATGGAGAGAATCACGCATTGTGGATGGCGTCCGTGTGCCCCCCAAGATTGAAAAGTTCCACGCCCGTGGATGCCTCCCAGATGAACGCTGCCTTCCCCATAGTGGTGTGAACAACACTCCGAGCACGAGCCTCCCATCTGGCGAGAATGAGACGTCACGCATGTGCATGAGCTCACACAATTTGCCTCCCAAATGAACAAGCACGATCCCCGTCTCGATGTTCACAACATTGATCCCCGCGCAGGACCCGCACGGCGCGGTAGCGAGATGCATGCTTCCACAGGTGGGGTCAAACGTGGCAATGGTGTCGGGGGCCTGACCGGGTGCCGGCTGGTAAGATGGAGAGTTCCAAAGGGACCTGTGCAACGTGCCCGAAGCCAAATTCAGGATGTAGCACTCACCAGGACGGGAGCCGCAGGCAAGCCACATGCCATCAGGAGAGAATGCGAGGCAAGTCACAACCCTCTTGAGTTGGACAAGCACACATTGTCAGAATGTGTGTGCATCCCAGAGCCATGCGCTTCCATCCCCGGATCCGGTTGCAATTGTGTCACCATTGTGAGACCATGCAACGCAGGTCAAGACAGCTTCGCCATGTCCCTCCTCGAGTATGGTAACTTTACATGTGCCCTGATTGAGGTCCCAAATCGCCGCCTTCCCATCGTTGCCGCCCAAAATGAGATATCGACTATTAGGGGAGAATGCAAGCAATTTGACAGGCTCGTAACCGTGTGCGACCCATCGTTGGACCATCGCACCGTTGATGGTATCCCAGAGGATGACAGTGCAGTCCAAAGATGCGGTTACCACCCACTTGCTGTCCAGAGAGATGACAAGAGCCTGTACACTGTCATGGTGGTGAGGTGCAAAGGAGACGAACATTGGATGGATGATCAGTTTCACTGCCATATGAATGATGTTTCAGGACTCGCCTTCTTTGCACTCCACCGTTACCATGCTGCCACGATCGAGGAACACAGGCAAATGCTTCCCGAGCTCACTCCCCCAGAAAGAGAGTGTTTTGGTATCCACAGGGCCTGTGATAAGAAACACGACTCTAGGCCGGGGGAACTTGAGAAGGGCATGCTCCAACCTTCTATATGCCTGATAACCAAGGTTAGATTCATCAATATTGCAGGCTAGGTCTTCAATAATTCGTTTTAGAGACTATAATCACCATTCGATCAGAACTTCCCTCAGTCTGGGGGCAGTCGGGCAACTCTCCAGGAACTCGGCAGCGCCTTCGACGCCAATCTCGCCCGAAATTCGTAGTTCCAGGCATTGTAGCTGGCACCAGCTGGAGGGGTCCAGGAGAATATCTGCTCGGGATACTACAACAGGGGATTTAAATGGGATGAGCAATCAAAACTTTGGCGACCGGAAAGGATCAACAACTAATTAAGCATACCTTCCACGACTAGTTTTCCACTATGGATAGCACCAAATGTGGATCTAACAGCATCGTGCCCGGACACACAGCACAACCGTCGCTACTCCCGGACAGACTGAGAGAATCGATCTATAGACAGGCTAGGTGTTAAACAGACACATGGACGGCAACAGGTGAACACTTATAGTCAGTGCCTTCAACCACATTCGCTCAGACAGCCATCGTCTGGTCACTTCCAGAGGGGCTTTATTACCCGCTGTCTTGATTTCAACTTCCCAGCATATGAGGTGTGTGATGCTTGCGAATGCAAGGAGCACCTGTGCAAATGATAGGGATGTCAGAAATGAAACAGAGTTAAGGTGTAGAGTGCGGATGTGAACTCCGAGGCACCCGAAACATGCGAGACTGGTGTGGTGTACACCGTCGACCTGGACAAATGTTCCTGTGAGATTAGATCAGAAGTGTCAGGATAAGGTCGGCGCTGAGCTCGGAGGAAAATTCTCATGACATCAGTCATATGTCCAGGATGACAATTAATTAACCGTTAGCCAAGACAACAATCTATTTATGATATTCTGTGTGTGACAATAGCTCGAGGCCTGGCATAATGTCCAGGAGACATTCTGAGGGAAATGTTCAGATGCGGTGTGCCCAAATATTGCATGTGCCACTCTCAGCCCTCATTATATGAGGTCCAAACCATGTTCAGGAAAACCAGAGTGCTAACATCTGAAAGACATTATGCGGAAATATACAGCTTGGGTGATAAATAGCATGCAGATGGAGTATTGGCCAACCTTGCCTTGAGGGAGATGAAAGCGTGCAGGTGTGCACATCCGTGTGATAGCAGGCAGGTCAGGTGCTTCAATAGCGTGATATTCCACAACATTCAAAAGGAGCAGGGTACTTCAAAATTACATTATGGATGGTACTAAAACGAGAACAAGGTATGGTACACTTGTGGTAAATGATGGCGGTACAAGGGAAGAAGCAACATGGTTATATATGAGAAATTATACGTCATCGGCGCTGGCCCGGGTGTGCTTCCTGCCCTGCTGGTTCTGCGGAAGGGTGCCAGACTTGTCGCCAAGCATGACAAGCCAATCATCTTGAAGATAGCTCGCAGTCACTGGGTGGTTGATAAGGTCTGGTGGGCCGAAATTCAACTTGTCAGCATCGTAAATTGCCTGGCATGCTCTGCATGCACCATATCAGCCACTGAAAGAGACCGTGGTATAGCACAACATTACGTACTCTTGGATCTTAGATGGCATCTTAAACTCAACCACTTGCTCACGCAGCTGCTCATCGACCTTGAGCCAGAAGTCCTCATCCTTTCCGTGAGTCTCCAGCCACTCCTGAGCGACCCATTGCTGTGTTAATGATGTCAGCTCCAAGTTGTGACATGGCTGAATAAGATTGACGACGTACCAGGAATGCGATCCGCATATAGAGGGCGGCCGTAGAAGCAACCTTCGTTGATGACACAATAGAAGCCGTGAGGGATGCAATGTTGATCGCATCTTGAACACCGGGCTTGAGTGTGCCAACAACCTTCAGAAAGGCTGGATTAGAGACTCGGGATGTGAAGGCCGGAAATACAAACATACCTTTTCCTTGATGACATAACGGCAGGTTGTGACGTTGGTCCGAATGACCTTCTCGACTTGTGTGCATCGCCCGGTCTCACGCAGGACGGCACAGCGGCGAGGTTTAGCTCACGTATCGCATCCTGAAATCATAATCAGCAGACAATTGGCACACGAAATGGGAACGCACCAAGATGACTGACGGAGCCTTTGGATAACGGTAGGATGTGATTGTGGGTGAGAGCATGAATGCCCACGCATAGTCTTTGCATGTATCCTGTAGGTATACACACAGTGCGTGAGTTGACAATTAAGCTTTACGGAGAAGGGGACATACATATAACATTGGCGGAACTCTATAGTCGAGGTGCCCGACAAGTGAAGTCAACTTATCATGGCAAGAGAGCGCAAGGGCATATTGCTGACCCTCTCGCTCAAAAGGGCTTGCCTTGTCGTCACTGATTAAGTAGAGATCCAATGAAGAAGGCTTCAAATGCACCACGAGGAAGATGTCCAGTTCTGTCCCGGCCTGCTGACCCAGCTTACGTGCACACTTCAATGATGGACCAAGGTGTGTGAAGATGGTACTGTGAACATTATTGGCGGCATCAAGCTCGCTTGGGGGTGACTGGCTGCCAGTGGCCTCAGTGGGGGAAGTCAAATTCGAGGCTGGAAGTCCATCGCCAGCATTGAAGGTTTGGGCGCCAGGATTGGATGCCCGTTGACCAGATGTCGGGGAGCCTGGCACGCTCGCAGCATCTCTCTCGGACTGCGCTTCATGCTGCTTCTCGATACAAGCAGCGACTCATTGCATGGGAGTGAGGGATGGTGATCCATCTAAAGAGGCTGCCATGGGAGAAATGCACGGAAAGGGGCTGAGCGAAGAGCAAAGGGAGGAAGGAGCACGTTGGTTGGGTTGCGAAGGCAGAGGGGGGGAAGGTGACGGTGGGACGTTCTGGACATTGGCAGGTTTTAGCTGTTATTTGCCAACCGGCTATGGTCGCAAGGCGGATCTCACCTGAAAAAATGTTCAAATCTAAAAAGCTTAACAATCACTTCAGCTGTGACCTTGATCAGGTTGCACTTGCAGTTATGTCATGTCAAGGGCCTGCACGCAAAGATTTGGAGCCCGGTAAGCACACGGGCAGCAATAAACCATTCGATCGATGTACTTACAAGAGGTATATTTATGGTCAGATTGTTTTGAGGATCCAACAAGCAAAAAGGTGCTTTGCCGGCTCTGCGAAGATCCTCTGAGCCAGGAAAGCACTTGGATTCAGAGATCCAACTGGTCAAAGCATGTCAATAGCCAGACGCACCGTGAGGCCATTGCAACCCACCACGAGGCATCCCAGAGAGCTGCTGCTTTCCCTGTTCTGAGCAGCTGAGCAGAGACAACTCATCTCCCAGCCATACCTCACTCAGAATCGTGTGCCAGCGGCCAGCATGGACCAACCTTCACTGGGAGTGTTGATCGCACGGAAGACATCAATGGAATATCAGCAGCTGACTTCAAGTTTACACCAGAGGAACAAGCAGCTTACTTTCCAGGTGAAGTTGACCACAAGTCCGAGTTGGAACGCCTAGAATCTCTCCTCCGTATCGAGTTCCAAGTGCTATCTCTTGCATCAGTAGAGAGTGAGTTATGTGGCAATAAAGCAGTGGACAATAATGAACCAGATGCGTCCGCGGCATTCCAGAGTGAAGCGGCAGAGTCTTGGAAGCCGGACTTTGAGTGTGTGTGTCTACATCACATCCAGCATTGAATAGTAACTAATCTGTTGGGCTGAGCAGGCCCGGAGGAGGGGGATGAGCAAGACCTGCAAGCATACCTGACAGGCATTCCACACGACTGGGAGTATCCCCCATATGGTTCAAAAATGGTAAGTGGGGCTTTGTGGGCATCTAAACCGAGATCCAAGTCACTCACCAGCGCTCACCCGGCCATATCTATTACTTAGATGTTTCTCGTTCAATGCTTGATCAATATTCCTCGCTTTCGAATTCCTGTCAGTCTCCTCAAGATGATCCTGTGGGTTATGAAAGAAACTTGGGCATGCAACGTCCCATCTTTGTGAGCCTGTCGCGAACTCGAGGTCAAGCTGTGAATGGAGTGTGGCGTAACAACAACTCAGCATGTATCTGACCTCGGGCATGTATTCTACACTAACTCTATAATGGAACTTATCTGCAAGGTGAGTAATTATCTCCTCTGTCTGGATTTACTCGAGCTCAGGCTGACTTTTGGCTCAGGATCTCGCACATCCTAATCTTGCACGCAACATCTGTATCTATCCTGATGAGGCATGCGGACCACTTACTGAGTTCAACCAAGCATGATACATGCGTGATCTCCCTCGTAACAAGCTTACACCGATGTTCTATGGTTGTGGAAAGCACTTCTTCGTGGACGAGATGTGCCGGCTTTCTGACAGCCGTCTCGTTATTCCAAGGATTTGGGTCACGCGCTCTGAGCAGGTCTATGCGCACTGCCATATGGTGCATCAAGTAAATGTGGCAGTATGTATTGTCAATTCTATATTGTTATATGCTAATGTGCTCGTCCTTCTATGCAGGATGCTGAATATATGTATGTCGGAGACATGGAGATCCTAATCTCTGCAGATCAGTTCCGAGATGACGTGTTTGATCTCATGGCTTGTGGGCCTATCCCACCACTCATGGGTATGTTCTCCTTTGCTCGGGATTGGTTATACTTACTAATAAGCATGCTAGACTCTACCAGTACTGTGTTCGCTGCCGCTCCAAATCCTGATAGACAGGTAGCCATGGGCGAAGACCTGGTGACCGTCTATGCTCCGCTCTTCTGCGATGATGTTTCTGGTGCACGATCGAAGCAGTACCAGAAGCATATCAATGTGTACACTCAAAACTGGAGCCTTCCTGCCCAGTTTCAGCGGCAGGACTCATCGGTCCATTTCATTTCGACCTCCCTGACTGCCGGAAGTTGTGAGCAATTGGGGCCTATTCTTGAGGCGGTGAAGTACATCTAATAACTCTTTTAAGCAGGGCTTCTCCTAATACTCCAGTTGATAGAACATCAGCGATGAACCCCACCCGAATGTACAATGCTGCTACACACCACTTCTGTCGTGTTCAACTGCTGGTGCCCTGTTTATCTGCAGACAACCCTCAACATTTGGAGGAGGCCTCCCATGCCGGTGTGAATGTGAATTGCAAGTGTCGCAAATGCAAGAAGGGCGGACCTGCGGAAGTCAGAGAATTGGATGATGGGTATGATATGTTGTACCACACAAACCCTGTAAGTTGTCATCATCATCGTTGTTTCTATACTATTGACTGACTCGAAGTTTGGTGTACAGCACAAGCGAAGAACTGTTGAAGATACCCGTAAGATTGTCCAGGAGCAACTCGTCCTCGTGTCAACTGGCGTAGAGAAGCGTGTAACAGATCTCCAGACTAAAGAGGGAGTCAAGGACAAGATTGCAACATATTGGATCGAGAAGCTTCTGTGCGAGGCTCGTCAGCTTTGGGCTTCCCACCGGGAGCTGTCAGTGGATGAAGTTTCAGCACGGTGTATGGCCTGGTTATCGACTCAAACAAGCTGCCCCATGAATCCTTTACTTCTCATCCCAAGTACGTTCCGCAAGCGACACGCTTGTGTATGCACTGTTACCTTACCAACATTTTTAGATCTTGATCCGAATCGTGACACACCAGTGGAGCTTCTCCTTACGTGGCTCCTCGGTGTCATCAAGTACATATGGCATAGCCTGCACACATCGTGGACTGATATGCAGCGCGATACCTTTGCAATCCACTTGCAAGACACCAACATCGACGGACTCGACATCCCTCCCATTAGAGCTGGATATATGGTACAGTACCAGCAAAACCTCATCGGCAAACATTTCAAGAGCTTGTCACAGACAATAGCCTTCAAAATTTACGGTCTTGTCCTGCCCAATCAGCTGACTCTAGTTTGCGCACTGGGTGACCTTGGAGCATTGCTCTGGGCCACTAGCATTGATGATATGAAGAAACATCTCGTCTGTGGTCTTCGCTGATACTGTGTGAAACATTGTAGCTGAAAGTTCTTTCTGTAGGCTGACCTCACCGTGCTTGTAGGCAATCTACTCGATGCCTTCGCAAATATTGACCCCAATTGGATCATCATGAAGCAGAAATTACAGGTCCTTCCCCATATCGTCGATGACATCCCCCGCTTTGGGCCCACTTCTCGGTACTCGACTGAGGCGTTTGAGAGTTTTAATGCTGTCTTTCAGCTCTACTCTGTTTATAGCAATCATCAAGCTCCGAGTCGTGATATTGCCTTCAAGATGGCTGGTCTTGAATGTCTTCGCCACATCGTCTCAGGTGGACATTGGGAAGTGGCTGACAGCTCATGGATTCATGCAGGAGACAACGTCATTTTGGCCTTCCGCCATTCTCCTCTTCTTCAGCAACACCTTGGCATGGCAGCTCGGTGTGTTGACCGAATGCCAGGAGACGTAACCCTTCCCATGCATGACAAGTGTGTGATCATTCATTCACAAGACACACTCGCTTTCAGCGCACCGAATGATCATCACATCTCCTCAGGCTTCACACCTGATTCTAGCTGGATGCTTGGGATTGCAGTCACTACAAACTCCGGCGATGTCTGTTGCATTGGGTCATGGATCATGGTACATGATTACAAGGTATGCATGGGACATTTTCCGTGGCTCTACAAGTTCTCATGGGCAACTGCAGGGCGATAATGCTATTGGACACATCCGTGAGATTCTGGTCAAGTCTGGTAGTCCTCCAGCCATGCTTGTCACCTTCGAGAAGTTCGATCTATATTCTGAACGTCACCACGCCTTAGGGATGCCCACCATTGCACCTGCCGCAGAAGATGGAAGTTATTCTTATGAGGTCATTGCCTCCACAGTATGTGCTTCTTCAATGCGCACTTTTCTTGTTACTGCTTATCCGAGTCAGACTGACATCTCCTTTGGGATCTTGTAACAGTCAGTTCTATTCATCATCAATGTCCAACATGACTGCGAAGCTGCCCGGTGCTCGCTAGAGGCGACACGGCCAGTTTTCAAAGAGTGGCAGCTGACCAACCAACATCTGGTCTCTGTGAAGCACAACCTGGCATTTCGCCACTACATCATCAACTCTCACGCCCTCCACAATGCCATCTTGCTCCGCCGTCACCTTCCAGAAGACTTTCTCAAGCCAACCAATCTCTATGCCAATCGACGTCAATGCCATGATGAACTGGCAGCTGGGCTTCAAATTTCTCAAGTGGTGAAGCGCACAGCAGCACAGAAGAAATGGAATGATGCATGCGCAACTAAAGCAAAGACGTCAGCCACCCCGGAAGCTATTCCCGAACTTGACGTTACAGCACAGGTTGAAGACCTCGTGACCCAGTGCGACGAGGGTAATAGCCCAGAAACAGTAGTAGGATGGGTGGACAGAGGAGCGGCAGAACTGGTGAATGGGCCAGTTGTATCGGTAAGAGGAAGGAAGCGGAAGAGATCAGATTAATGTTGGTTTTGCTCTGAGATACAGCGGAATGCAGCCCCTGTGGTGCCACTCTCCACTGCCGTCCCTCCTACACCTTTCCTTTCTCTGACAAACTTCTTTATCACCTATGCCCTTCATCGCACCTGACTTCATTTGCCTGGAGTGTTCCCCTCTTCCGATTCTCTGCCTCATATGGACCTGCTATCAAGCCGATCGCACTGAAGGAGTTCAAGGCAAAGGTGCGGTGCGACTTGAGTTTGAACGCCGGCCTCGGCGCATCTTTGCTGATAATGTCTGCTGGTAGTAACTCCTCCAAGTCCTCTCTACACTTCGCCCATCTTTGCCTCATACCCCCGGGACTCCTAATACTCCAGAGTCATCGCCTCCAACTCCCTCGACGTCCAATAAGTGCGCGCAGCATTGCGCGAGATCCGTGATGTCCTCAAGAAGTCCAGGTGTGGTAACCTTATCATGCTTGCAGCACGCGCAAGCGCACCTGGTGTTCTATCCCTGTCTGACTTGTTCTACTAATTGGCCTCCTTTACTTCATTTGATCGTCCATGCTGTGGACTCGCCGCCTACATTACTCACCATGCGCATGCCCTATTGCTGCCAAGGTGTCTTGGTCTTATATCACATTTTGGACCCAAGGATATCATAGTCTTCTCTATACTACTATTTGTTTCGCAATTGCCGGTGGCCTCCGGGATCGAGGAAACTATCCTCAGGTCATTTGAAAACACAATACAAGGTAGGGACTCGATGGATGCGGCTTATCATTACGGTAGAACTTCATTCGACAAATGTTTGGTCTAATGTTTCATTGACATACCATTTGGTCTGAAAAAAATAACTTCCGGAGAAATGTTATCTGTAGAAAGATATCAATGTTGAAGACACATCACACAAAATGACATTATTCCTATCTATAACAAAGTGGCGGCCGGAGCTATACAATATTGTTTATGTGACATCAAGAGCACGGATCATTGATACATACGTCAGGATCTCGGTCCTTTAGTCGCTGGTATGTCCCTACAACATTTCTCCCTTAATGTCAGCATGACCTTGGCTGTCACCTCCAACTGATATTGACCGTTTACCTCATATTAATCTTTCCCCCGAGTCATTTTTGCAATACTTGTTTGGGTTGGCGGTGTACGATAAGACTGCGGTGCACGCGAATGCTGGTGGGGCCGTGCATGCGGTCAAGAAAGCTGGGCATTTCATCCTCCTCGTCCTCGCCGCCACCTGAGTTGTCTTTATTGTCATCGTCGTCCTCCTCCTCCTCCAGTTCTTCAAGTTGCAACTCATCAACACACTCGATCGAAGAAAGATTTGGGAGGATGTACAGGAGGGAGGGACCAAAGGCCGCCAGTGTGACGATGATCGTGTGCACGAGAGGCTTCAGGTTTGGATTGCCCAGGAGGAAGGCGACAAATGTGAAAACATGATTGCTGCTCTCAAGCTGCACGTGGCCAAACATCGCGAGATGGCTGTGGTGGCGGAGCTGGCGACATGTGAGCGAGCGGCTGCAACGCGTGTTTGGACATCGACCAGAAAGGTCAATAACCCACTCGATGACTTCCCAGGGCAGGCGCGGGGAATCCATATGTGCGGAGCAAGGGCGAGGTGAGTGTGCGATGGAGAGAGATAGTGGGGCACCGGGCTTGAATTGATCAAGAGACACAAAAGTTCCTGGTCGACTGTGCTCAGGCTGTACTGCTCTTACTTCCTGCAGAATACAACACTTACATAAGTAGAAGAATTTTCCTCTTGGAGACAATGTGAATGGATGCAATAATCTTCAGGGGCTAATTCAAATCAAACACAATCAATCCCGGCGATAGTTAGACATAGGATATGCACAGGGATATATAGCCGTCTCGTAAGGAGACGCTAGCGGAACATTAGCCTGCGTTGCGGCTGTACGCTTTGAATGTGGAGGGGGAGACAGCCTAGTATGTAATAGGTCAAAAGGAAGAACACGAGATTAAAAGAAGCGATCCCATACGTCCCCGCGAGCATGGGTTGTCATAGCTTTGTGGGCTGAATGCGCATCCTTCTTCCACTTCAGTCTCGTCATCCACCCTTTGCAATAGAACCGCCGCACGATGCACTTCCTTGCAGAGGTGTTCACCACAATCACGTCCTTCTCGCGTGCCACGTGCTTCGGAGAACGGATCTTTCTCACATCTGGGGGCTTGCTTGGCCCAGCTTGCTCCTTTACATGCCTATCAGCATCCATCTCGTTGCCTCGCGCTTTACACGTGCCGTCAATCTTCAAGACCGTCAAGAAGTCTGTGTGGTCGTCCATTTCCGTGCCCAGGCTGGTCCCGCCTTCGCTCTCCCCATCCGTCGTAGCACCCTCATTGACTTTGTCTGAGCTCAGCGCCGGTGCAGAGCTGATGCTTTCTCTTTCTCTTCTCCCTCATGCCCCCTCTCGTCCTCTTCGTTCCACCACTTCTTCGGGCTCAGGTTTGAGCTCTGGCTCCTCATCTCGTCCACTTCGGCATCGACACTTCTCACCTGCGTCCCCACGGCTCCTTCCTCCCACATCTCGCTGTCACCGCACTGCATCTCCTCAAGCTCACTGGATGATGCAGCGCATGCTGCGCTCGGACAGGAGGGTGCTGAATTTGAACCCGGGCAGGAAGATGGTGTATTGTCACATGCAGGTGTGAGAACAAGTGCTAGGCGGCGACAGTGATGTTGCTCCCTATCGACATGGACGCAGTGAACGCGGTGCCCCGAGTATGATGAGCATCTCGGGGCTCGCAGTCTTGGTCCATATCGTCATGGCGGCAACGACTTGAAGTGAAGGATTTGATTCATCAAAAACAGCAACCGGATGACAGCCTACAAACCCGCACCTCTTCACCAAAGCCGTCCACAGGTTGCCTGAGATGGGGTAGCACAACAGCTGGCCCACCGGACACATGAGCGTGCATCTTGTGCATCCAGCTTTGCCTCCCGTGCTCGATCACGTGCCTTCAGCGACTTTGACAAAGACAACTCGGGCGATAACCCTTTGATGAAGACAGCTTGAGCGATGACCAAAGTCATGGTATTTGCCTCTTCTAGACGTTTCTGGATGCAGGCCGCTCCGTCCCTTTGTTCATCATGGCCTGGAGAGCGACGCAGTGCCGTACAGCGACATGTGCTCTGCAGCGGGTTGTGATGTTGTCGTCGTCCTCCTGCGTTGTTCTCTGCTGTGGCTTTGCTGGAAGACGCGTGGCTGGTCATTATGCGTGATGCGTTAGGAGATCCTGAGTGATAATACATACGGGGTGATCGAGAATATTATGCCTGACCCTCTGGCAGTCTCGTACTTTGCACTCCGACAGGCGCAGGAGACGAGAGGCGAGGGAGAAGAGATGTTCACACATAAGGATGGCCAGACACTGACCGCAACGGCTGCCGCCCCCGTGATATGAACTCACAGTTGTCATTGTGGCAACAATGCGGGAGAAGCGGAGGCGGAGAACTCAAGGTTTTGGGGCGAGTCTAGGATGGCAGGGCGTTGCACCCAGAAAAGGCAGAAATGTGGGGTTCCCTCGTTGGAGACATTTTCAAGCATTCTATGAGGCAGGCAAGTGAGAGGGATGCATCTAGGATAGAGAATGAGGGGGGGCCATTACTCTCCACCATTGGAGTCGACGATCGAACAAGCGCTTCTAGCGAGGACGAGTCGAGCCGCTGGGACGTACAGCTCACCGAGCCTTTCTTCGGAGAGGGTCGCGTCCGGGTGCGTGCTGCCCTTCTGGCTTGGGAGAGGGTTGCTGAGGATGGAACGCACACATTCACATCCTCCAATCCGCTTCTGTTTGATTTCGCCTCTGGCTTGGGGGCCCACCTCCTCGCTCAACTCCTGAGCCGTCTCCACATCTTCCGCTGAGGGCACAACTGTGCCATGCCTCTTCGTGGTTGCAATCACTGACTCCGGCCGCGTATCTTTGTGCACGCGAGGGGTGCACTCTGATACTGCTCGCTCACTCACCGGATGCTTCACGGGCGAGGGCGTACAGTAGATACCACGTCACGCCCAGAGAGCATGTCCTCGTCCTTCCGACCCTCATCATCCGTCATCTGCAGGGTGGATAGTTGCATGAGGTGCCGCTTCCCAGGAACGCCCTCCAAGGGTACGTCCATCCTCCAGTATCACGATGACAGAAAAGGTCGCTGCAGAGATAGTAGTCCCGGGTCGTGCCATGCACCGAGGTCAAAGTGCTCATAGATCACGAGATCGAGAATACGAGAGGGCATATGAGATGGTCTGCGGCTTGATCGCGGGCTGAATGTCGCAGACAGAGATCAGGATTCCGTTGCACGTCCGGCAGGGTGGACGTCTATGGATAAGTATGCGCAACGGAGCCGCATACTCAGGGAGACAGGTAATGCAAGGGAGAGGGAGGAGAGAAAGCACCTGTATCTGTAAACGTCCCAATGGCGTACACTACCAGTTTTGGCTGGTCTCAAGTGTATGCCGTGAGAGTCTTGCGGCAGGTGTTTGCGCATTTCATCTCTGATCGGCGAGCCTAAGAGCCAAGGATATGCGGCAATAGAGGTAACCAGACCAGTGGTTCAGGCAAGGGACCCAGAATTGGACATCCGAGGGTGCAAAACGGAGAATCATTCGAGGGCCAAGACGATGAGCATCTGATGAAGCCGTGACCATGACAAAAATACTCACAGCCTCCCAATTGCCCATCCTTCGTGTTAACCCTGCCTGCGGTCGCATTGCATACGATGTGATGGCATAGAACACGTCTGAAACTGTTGGCGATGTATAAGACCAAATGCCTGGGATGAAGATGGGAGCCGCCGGGGCATCTGCAGGACACCTGAGGGCGGACGAAGCGTCGATGATATTTCTAGCCAACTTTCTTCGACACCAGTGAGGGGGTCACAGGATACATTGTACCAGGAACTATAAGAGTCGGTTGCATAGAAGGTAAGGCAAGGTGTGCGTCGAGGTCTAGATGGTGGGTAGCGGCTGTGCCCAACTGAACACATCGGTTGTTTGGCCCTATTTGCCATGTCTGGCGCCTGTCTCTTGTGTCTGGTGCCCAGGACGGACTCCTACCACGTGTCACACTGAGCTTCATCCTTCTCTAGACCACTGGCTCCTGATCGCTTTGTTGGTTGGCGTGTTCTCTCTCTCTCGAGTTAGCCTCAAACAAGGACAGCCTGCATTTTTACCATCAGTGACAAATTCCAGACTCAGAAGTCCATTTGTGCATCCTAGGTCCGTCCTTGATGGCTGTCCCACCGCTATCCCTGCCAGTGGACCCTGGTACGTGACAGTATGGCGGCCTTTGACGTGTATTCAGGACTTACGATTTGAACAATCAGATTTGACTACGTTCACTTATAACGATGGTCGAGTGGCGGCTTGGAGCCCCGATCACGCTTTCCTCATCACGACGCCGAATGCAACGTTCATCCCGGAGATCGTCGAGGGAATCATCATGGTCTACTTACGGGACAATAGAGCATTCAGCAAACACAATCCCATTTAGTGGCCACAGCCATATGCGTCTCAATATCCCTACCTCGCTGCCATTCCCAAACGACCGCCCCCCGACACTCCTGCCTGTCCCCATAACACTATCTGGGATGACCCTTCGGATGGCGATTTCCTCACCCTCCCCAACACCCCTGTCCACGGCTTCGGTCACCTTCGGCCTTGGTTCCTGGCCAGATTGGAGCCCTTGATCCGGGACATGTCTTCTAAGGCCCGTGAATACGTCCCTCCATAGTCAACGTTTGACGTATTAACGCTTCACCATTATAGAAGGGCGATGACGCAGGCCTGGGAGAGGCTGCACAACACGTCAGCGACGTTGCACAACCAGGTGCTGCAATTGTCCACCGTCCGGCGGTACTGGCTGTTGTGCTCGGCGTTTATCACTTTTTACAATCGTTTTTGTCGGGACCCTTGTGCGGAACCGCTCGACGTCGACCCGAATCTTATGGGTGCTTGGACTGCCGATCCGGGGGTCACGCAGACACTGTTAGCTATGGGCCTCCCAGTGTGGCTGGTCTGTGCACCACATCTGGTGTCGCCTCTTATCCGCGTCACCTCGTTCATCGGGATTTCATCTGTGGATGCGCTATGCCATGTCGTATTTCACGGCGTGGACGCTGTGTATAGAGGACTGGCTGGCATGCGCCACTTGCAGGTCACGTTTAAGTCGCACATGGAAGTCATGTGTAGATTGCGTGGTGACGGTAACACCTCTGGCTACCGGGACATAATAGGTATGCCTAGGGCCTTCAAACAGGACAAATGTCCTTCGGACTCCCTCGCTCACCTGACTCCAACATCAGTGCTATCGTCTCCCACTCTTCCGAATGGTTTGCCGTCCCGAACTGCCAGCTATAAGAACAAAACAAGATTCAGACCTTTGCCCTGTACGCTGTCCTCTTACACACCCACACCCTCTTACACACCCACACACCAGGACACTGACCTGAGGCATGTGTCAGACGACCGGCTGGCCCGCGATCGCAGCCACGCCGCGCATCCTTCCCAAGTCCGCGGCCGTGACAAGTTTGTCGACGTCACGCACGCCTGGATGCCGTCCTCTCTGCCGAGCTGGGAGCGCGCCATGCATGCCGTCGACCGGTCCGACAAGGCCAGACCCGGCCGCTGGGGCTACTGGATCCCCAAACCCAGCCTTCTTCTCGGGCCGAAGAATCCTGCGTGCCTCCAAACGTATGTCATGAACTGGCTTCGCGCGCGCCCGGTTTGGCTGTACATGTTGCAGATGCCGGACTCTGCTGCCTCGAAGCAGCCTACCCAGGTCTGGCGGGACTTCCTGCACGGCGTGCCGGACGAGCCCAGCCACCACACGAAGAACGGGAAGCGGGCGCACACGATCAAGCATATTTTCGGGCGAGTGTTTGCGGAACGGCAGCTGCAGAAGGGCGCAAGCGGTGATGCGCAGTGGCGCGATCGCCGTGTCGACTTCGTGGACGACCAGCTGGGACCGCTTGTGATCTGGGAAACGTTCGAGCTCGGGTTCCGCTACGAACTTCTGGCCCTCGACCGTGCCATGCGTCCCGCGCACGAGGAAACGGATCGGGTAGCGCTGTTGGCGCGCATTTTTCCATCGGACAGTTTATTCTCCGTGCTGCAGCTTCCCGCCTCTGACTCTCCCGGTCTGTTCGCCCCCCTTCCTCACCGTCGAATCGGTTCCCTGAATGCGCTCCGCGACGTATTGAGGCACTGGCCTTTGTGCCCGCCGGAGATCAAGGCAAGACCGTTGCAAGTTTTGGACAGTGTGGAGTGTATCCTGGAGTTCGAGTTGCGACTGGTGTGTTTTTATACTCAGGTATTCTTCGATGTTGCTGGGCGAGCGCCCATTGTGCCCCATCAATGTCCATTGCAAGTCAGGTAGAACGTACTGACTTATGTTACATAGTCATATAATGACATTTTTGCAGTGCACGTTGTCAGCGCATGTTGGGTAAAACGCAGTGTTGGGACGCCATGTTGTCACTTGCGGTCTGTATCTGCCAGGTACGATTTCCTGTCTGACAGTTGCAAAGTCAGGGGTCGTAGCGAAGTCCAATTCCACCGGTAAGTATATGCGGAGAAATTCTGCGAGAGGTGGCCGCCCGATTGCGACGAATCGCCCGAGCGAGCGGATTTCACGCCGGGCTCCTTCGCGCGAAGGCGGGCCACGCCTATTTCTATGCCTGTCCTGGTTCGTCGGCGGTACGAGGGATCTGGAGGAGCCAGCGGAGTCTTCCACGTTCTTGTCGAGGTCAGCCGTCGGCGTAGCTTGCCGCTGCTCCGCGCCCTTTGCGTCCTCCTGGGCCACGCGAGAGGATGGCCACGCTGAACTCATCGTCGAGTCGCCGGAGCTCGGGCGGAGAGCCGACTCCACGCGCTGAGAGTCGTCCGCCATCGGACCATCGAAGCATGTCATGTCCTCTTGCTCGGCGGTCCGGGTCGTCTGCGTCTCGTCCGTGCTGTTGATGTTCGCCTGCACCTCACGGGCAGACGGCCGCCCTCGACTGGGCGATGCTTCGTGTCGGTGGCGGTAGGGAGCGAGTGCCACACCGCACACGTTGGGAAGTCCTCGATGCTGGAGTGCACGATTGGGCCGTCGTCCGCCGTTGGGCTATCCCCGTCCGTGCCCTCGTCGCCGCCCTCGTCCCGCCGGGTGGACGCACTCGCAACTAGCTCTCGTGGTCCCTGTCTGCCAGAACCCGCTGCGTTCCCCTCGATATACTGCGCATCCTCCTGGATAGCAGTCGTGGCGGCCTGCGCCGGCCCCGCATTGCCGACGTTCCCCTGAGCCGTGCGAAAAGGCGACTTCCTTCTCTCAGCCTGGTGACACTCCACGCTGCGCGGTGGGGAAGGTGAACGTGCTCAAGAGACGGACATGCCAGACTCATCGGGGGGCACCCTCGTCTCTATCCATCGCGACGGTCACCCTGCCCTCGTCTGAGCTCCGCGCTCGTCCCGCGTCGATTCGATGATATTGGATTTCGGCGTTTGTGCCGGAGGCCTTTTCTTTCTCCGGGCACCCTACAAACCGACTGCCGTACCTTCTCGGCTTCCTTCACCTTCGTCACGGACACGGGGCAGGCGCCCCCTCGCTCGCCTCCAGCCGACTCCGCGCCGACTCCGCCTGCGTGTCCTTGCCCTCGCGCGGGGGGTCGCTCCGATAGCCCTTCACTGGACGCTTCACAGGCGATGGGGCAGTCACCGCGTCGTTCAGAGTGCGTGTCCTCCTCCTCCCGCCTCTCGTCGACTGTCTTCTGTGTGGAGTGGACCGTCACGCGAGGCGCTGCTTCACAGGAACGTCCACCCGAGGCGCATCTTTCTCATTCTCTTGTGCTGCGACAAGAGAAAGTCCCGCTTCGGAGGGAGTGATCCCGTGAACTGGGTTGTCCTGTAAGACCAAAGTGCTCGAAGATGTCGAGATAAGTGGAGGATAAGGGAGAGCGTGCAAGATGGCCTGCAGCTTGAGTCCGCGCTCGAGGTCACAGCTGAGGATCCCGATCGTGTATCGCAGCAGCCTGAGGATGGCGTGGTGCATGGCGATACGAGAAAGCTCGCCAACATACAGTAGATGTCTGCGAGTATTAGTATGAGCGACGGAAAACGGAAACGGGGAGGTCGCGCACTCGGCGCCGGAAAGGCGATATAAGGGCGGAGAGGACGTACGTGCGGGTGTCATGCCGGAGCACGGATGAAGACTTTGGTACGTCTTGAGTTTACGCTGCCAGGGCTTTGCGCAAGCGTTGACACGATTCAGCCAGGATCGAGGAACCTACGACCGAAGGACAGCGCTTCTCAAGACAGCCGGGCTAGAGACTCGGGCAAGGCCCAGAACCAGACGTAGAAAGGTGCAAAAGGAGAGTCGAGGACCCTGGTGAAGAGCATTTGAAGAAGCAAACGACTACAGAGTGTCGGCTCAGGGAGACAGTAGACTGGGGTTCATCGGACGGACTCGGAACACAATGAACGGTGAAGGAGAATGCTCACAGATTCCCCTTTCTTAGTATTCACACTGCCTGCTGCCGCATTGTTCACATAATGATGCCAAGATGTTTCTGGATTATTGGCGGCATGGAGGGACAAAAATCTTGAGTAAGAATGGGGGGGTGAGTTCGGGGTGATGCTGCGTTGGCGCGTTGGCAGCATAAGCGAGGGCGATGTGAGCAATGTCCGACCTTCTTCGACATCTATATCACAACCACAGGCTCCGGACGTCCATGATACCTTGGATTACCACAATCGGCTGCATAAGAAGGAGTGTATCGAGGTCTGGATGGGGCCACCGTTATGGCTGCCTGGCAGCTGGACGAGCGTGTCTGTTTGGCCCTATTTGCCATCGGGCGTCTAGTGCCTGAGGCGTCCATTTGGCACTGAAGCGCCCGCCTCACCCGCACTGCATGCGGCCGCTGGCGAAGAGTCATGCTGAATTTCGACCAGCACCACGCGTACGGGAGGCGCAGAAGGCGACAGTGACTGGCGTTTCCAATGACGATGCACCTGGAGCGTGCTGAAGAGGCGCATGGATGCCCCAAAGGGCGGCGGCGGCGGACGAAGGGCGGTGGTGGGTGTAGCTGACGGAATGGGAGGAAGGGTATGGGTACTGGCAGGCTGAGGGTTGTGCTGTCCGGCATCGAGTACGTATACTCATCTTCTCCCCTCTTCGACAACCTACTATGGCATTCTCTTGCGTAGGTATGTCCGGGTCGAGGTTGTCCTAGCCCTCCGCTTCAGTTTGAAATATTGAACGTTGAATCTTGGATATTATCAGACCCAACGGGATATCGGTCGAACACGGGAGCATCAGCGAATGTACGTTCATAAGTTAATTGTATCATTGGTCATTTCTGTTAGGATGTCGAAGAAAGTACAGCGTATCTATCGTGTTTTTCGACCGTGCTACCTCAACGTGTCCCCTGCAGCAACAGATCTCCGGACCTTTCGTAAATACAGGTGCGATTCCCAGTCATGATATCGTACATTGTACATTCAACTAACACTTTCAAGACAAGATTCCCGTTCCTTCCATTTCGAACGGTCATTTCCTCAGCAGCTCTACAGGTCGGGACACCTTCGAGTGGCGGCTTCAAGGCATGGATGCGGGGGCACGACGCTCGCGGCACCGTAACACCACCTTCGCCCCGAACATCGTCAGCTTCTCGCAGCATTCCTTCGCGTCCCTTGCGACCCGTCGCGCCGCGCAACGGACATTCCTGGCGACTGCCTTCAAAGCCTTGGTGACCTGTATGGTTGTGTTAGCCAGCTCTCAACACGCGTTCTCCTTTCGAACAGGCACGACAGCTCACCGATTCTCTCTCCCATCCGGAACCTCCCCGAGTGACTGGGGGATGGGCCGCCCGAACGTCGACCACGCCTCTCCCCTCCGGTTCGTTGATGGCACGGTTCATCGGCGGCGGCAGTGCGATGGAAGAGGCAGCGGAGTCCTCCGCGTTCTGGACCTCAATAGTCAGCGTGGCTTGCCCCTGCTCCGTGCCCTTCGCGTCCTCCTGAACCTCACGAGAGGGCAGCTGCCCTCCAGCTATTGAGGCTTCGCGCGTTGCGGGGATCAGGAACGAGAGTCGCGCCGAACTCGTCGTCGAGACCCTGGAGCTCGAACGGCGGGCCGATTCTATGTCCTCGTTGTCTGCCATCGAACTATCGGAGTGTGCCGCGTTCGTCTGTTCCGCGTCCTCCACGTCCTCCTGAACCTCACGATGGGACGGCTGCCCTCGGCATGTCGATGCTTCGCACTCCGCGGGAGTCTGGGACGAAAGGCGCGCCGGACTCATCGTCGGGACCCTAGAGCACGAGCGGAGGGCTGACCCCGCGCGTTCGTCACCCGCCGATGGACTATCGGAGCACTCCGCATTTTCTTCGGCGGTTGGGACCGCTTGGTCCTGGTCCTCGCTGCTACCGTCCTCCTGAGCCTCGGGAGAGAACGGCTGTCCTCGGCCTGTCGGGGCTTCGTAGTCCACGGGGGACAAGGACGGGAGTCGCGCCGAACTCATCGTCAAGTCCCCGGAGCTGGGACGGCGGGCTGACTCGACGCGCTCGTCGCCCGCCATCATAGTAACAGAGCACACCGCGTTCTCTTGTTCGACAGTCGGGATCGCTTTCGCCCGCCCTGCGCAGGGGGCATCCTTATGCGCCTCACGAGCGGGTTCAACCGCGGCCCCACAGGCCTCAGAGCTGGAACGTGCAATCGGGTTTGCTTCGTCTGCCGTCGGGCGGATCACCCCTGCGCCCTCCGTCCTCGTCATGCCGAACGTGCAGCAGATCTACACACTCGCGGTGTCATCCGAAAAATTCGATTGGATTCGCGTCGTCGCGACGCTCGCTCACATGATGTGAATGGACGGTGGGACCAGGTGACAGGTGACACGCTGGTCGTGTAGCTCTCGACTTAACAGGCAGCATGTACTTATAGATAGCGATTAACGATCCTTTTTGACTGATCGCGCATCTGAGGCTCCCTGCCGCAGTGTAGATGGCGAAAGAGCGAGTAATAACCCAACTCGTAAGAGGGATTGGCTAACGACTTCAATCGGGATATGCATAGATAATGAAAGGATAGAAGGATACACATCAAACCGAAGCTCGTACTTGTACAACTGAGATAATGGGACTGGATTGGGCGAGGATGACAGACTGCGGGGAGGTGAGCTCGCGATGCGTGGCCTGAGAGTGAGCTCTAGCTACACGTGTCGCTGGAGGCCACCGGAAGGGCAGGAGAGCCTATGTCGCCGCAGTTGGTACTGCCCAGGCACTGCCCGCTGCCAGGCTCCCTCTTGGGCATCTTCGCCGACGGTCTACCTTCCTCGCCGCCCTCGTGAGCCTCGTCCTCGTCTCTCAGCCTCTTAGAGGTCTCCCGCGGCGTGACACCCTTGCGCGGTGGGGGATGAAGCAGGCGCTGAAGCATGAAACAGTCATCGTTCTTGTCGATGAGTCTACCCTCCATCTCGACTAGCGGTCTTGGCCATGTGATCTCGGGGTTGAGTCGGTTTGGATACTTCGTGACGCCGGCAACCCCAGCCCAGTCGAAGTCAATGAGGAATGGCTGGTTCATCTTGTCGATGACCACATTCTGCGTGCGTAGGTCGCCGTGCATGAGATTTTTCTCATGGAGGAGTGCTACAGCTTGGGAGATGCGTTTATTGACAAGGTCGATGAAGGGTTTCCCGTAGGATTTGGGAAGAGGGGAACCTCGCAAGTCATCCATGACAACCATCGTTAGGCCATACACAACTTCAGCACAGTAGTGCAACTTCGGTGCTAATCCGTGTTTGGCTAGTAGACGGTGCGGCTGCTCGCCGTACGTGCGGGGGACGAACTTGATGTAAACCGGAGCCGGAGGCTTGTCGCGATCCTTGTGGACCATGACGCCTTGGTAGAGGCAATGGTTGGGGGACTTGGAGGGCACAAATTTCGCGATGAAGCGGAGATTGAGGTTGGAAACATCGATGTGGTGAGGGCCCAGAGGGGGGATGTGAATGCGATGGGAGATGATCGCCTCGGGCTGGGGGAAGAGGAAGGGTGCATCGGGGAGGGAGGCACCCGTGTGGACATCCGCATACCACTGGCGCAACAAATGGGCAGTGTTTCGGAAGATCTGGAAGGCAGGTGCCAGTTTCTCTATCTTGCGGTCATTGATTTGGGGTCGCGTCAAAGAGATGTAGAAGAGCTCTGTGGCACAGACCCGGTCGGAGAAGTACGCCAAGCTGACGCGCACATCGGTGGCTGTGACGCCCATGAGCATGCAAGGATAGCAAGTCTTCTTGACGACGCCATCATTCTGTCGCAGCAGACGTCAGTTAGCCCTCGGACGAAATCAAGTGGTTACCTTCTTACCTTCTGTAACGCAATCATACGTTGGTACGAGATGAGACCCTGCACCAAGGCATGTCCTCCACTGAAGCCCCCGTCCTTAAACTCGAAAATGAAGTAGTTCACCTCCAGATTGTGGGCGGTGCGACATTTCGCGACCAAATCAAACTCGAAGACAGGACCTACGACATCAGTGGACGTGGCATGTGGGATTAACTCATCCTCGATGAGCTCTTGGAGGCTCTTGTGGACTTTGTCCACAAGTTGACGTTCGCCCATATTAATCGCATCAAGGTCGTCGGCGAAGTGGCTTAGCCAGAGGCTGGTAATGAACTTCCCATCCTCGACCTGAACCGAATCGAGTTGCTCAGCGCGGTTGTGCGCGTAGGCGAAGGGGGCACAGAAAAGCGCAGGGAGGGGTCCAAAATCTTTGCGAGGGTGATAACCGATACTGATAGGGGTCCCAGAGGCTTGAAGACGATCGAACTTGATAGCACTCTGGGATACTGTGGAGGAAGCATTGACTCCGTTCTCGCCCATCCGATTGAGGAGATCTTCTCGCATCTTGTCGATGTAAGACTGGCGGGCTTGAAGCGGCGTTAACAACGCGCTGATAACGGCGACCAGGAAAAATGGCTCACCCACGAGTTGACGTTGGTCCTGTTGATAAGAGGGCCAGTATTGTTGTGGATTAACGACATCTGGAGAAGAAAGGATTTGTTCAAAGCTGCCGGAAGGTAATTAGCATGCATACCTGGTGTTAGGACATACAACTGGATGCATTCAGCATTCACTGGGTTCAATATGTCGCTTGCTTCCAAGGTCGACTCGGGGTCTAAGAGCCGCGTAGAGAGATGGTGGCCCTGGGATCTGTACCACAGACATGCCTGCGCCTCTTCCAACCGAGTAACGGCATAGGCTGAGGTAAGGCAGAGGCGTCTAGCAACAGCACCCTTGTCGCGGTAGAGTGTTGGGTCGAATCCCATGCGCTAGCAGCGAGCAAGTTAGGAAATAAGCCATCTGTTTGAGGATGTTACGTACCTGATCATAGATGTAACGCAGGAAGCGAGCCCGAGGCTTATGCTCTACGAGCGCGAAGGCCTCCTGAAGGAAGACATCGACCTTCTTGATGACATCTGCAACGGTGATGCAGGAATATGGAACATCAAAGCTGAGCTTTATGATATGAGGGTCGAGGTTGAGGAGGACGAAAAACTCAACAGAGGGGAGAGTGCCCATAGTGAAGGTGGTGGGTGAGGGTAAAGGAACTAAGTATGGTGCAAGGCGCTTAGTCACCACCTAGTTTGGACAGTGCCACTCGTCGTCACAAGCGCGCATACCTGTTTGACCCTATTTGTCCAGCACGCCTGATGCCTGTCTGTCTTGCCCTGAGCGTTGCCTGAGACCTCATCCTCCCAACCTTTCTTACTTGTTCTCTACCCCTCTGTCCGTCTTTCTATGTATCTCCCTGTGTGCGCGGTCCGTGCTGTGCATCAAAGGGACTGCCAGTCTCAAGATCCAAATCTCCTTCTGCCCTCTGATGCTCCGTAACACCCGACGCCGAACGATGGTCTTCGGGCACTCTCAGATGCCAAGCAATGATCGCGCTGAACGGTCGTGATCCACGATGAGTGAGCAAAGTCACAGAGGGAGGACTAGGAGGACGGGAGAGCTGAGCCTGCCTGCTCCGTGGAGTTCCCGGTCAACGGCCTCGAAAAGTCTTGTACATGCTTTGACCTCCCGCGTCCGTTTCCAGGACAGGGTTTTGGCAGTGAAACTGTTGGCTTTATCAGGTGCGTCTGCTTGCTCTCTTTCGATGTTTTGCATTCTCATTGCGCTTGCAGGCACCCAGTAGTGATTATCCTTAGATCCACATTTTTATTGCCTCGGTAATTTGTTCGTTGCATGGAGTAGCATCCATCAATGCAAAAAGCTACAGGCATTGTCGTGAAGGCTCTGTAGTAGTGCTCATGTCGCATTGGTATGCTTGCATCATCCACTGCTTCCGAATGCACGCGTATGTTACATCTATTCAATCGCTCTTGGGGGCTCTCTTCACATTCGTTTCCATTCACCTGTGCCATGGACAGCACTTTGTCCATGCCCCCGGTGCCACCTTCCGGCCCTCCGTGCTCACTCTTCTCCACTCTGGAGCCCGGACGCTTCTCTCTCGTGTTCTTGCCCTTCACCTCACACGCTCGGTCGGCTGCGCGCCGCATGTGCCTCCGGGCCTGTGTCGAGCGCGGATGCGAGGGAGCGAGAGTGGAGAGAGAGTGGGTTGGGTTTGGGTTTGGCAGTGCGCTGATGGAGTTTTGCTTTTCCGCAACACGCGGTAACAGTTCGTTATGGGCCTGCTCGTGGCTGGCGCTCGTTCGACTGGGACGACAGGTGTGTTTTGTTTCATCTGTCCTGGGCGGAGTTTTAGCCGCTACCCTGATCAGTTCATGGCTGACGAGTATCACTTGCACCTTGCAGCATTGTGGTTGTTTACGTTCCTCAGCGGGCATCCTGAGTGGCGGGAGAAGGCTGCCGAGGAGATGCGGGGGCTCATAGCGCGCCACACTGCATACTCGAGCTCGCGCCCACATCCAGATTCTGTGTCAAGCATGCCCGCGCATTCTTGTCCGCCGATTGTCCCTGCGTCGGACATGCCTACATCGGTCGAATGACTCCCTCGTAAGTACTACCCTTCTGAACTCTTTCGCAAGTGCAATCCCAGCTGATACATCTGCGCCAACCACCGCAGATATCCTGATCACTGAACCCTTCAGGTTAATCGCTGCTGTGCATTGGCGGCGAGCCTCCTGAGGACTCTGTGCGTGTCCGACATGACCACGCCTCACTTGCCACTGACTACGCCGGTCAGGCAAGGCCACAGAAGAGCGTGCCGCAATGTGCGACAGTGGACTACCTGGGGCGGCGAAAGGGTCTCGGCACCAGCAATGCGACACACCTAGATCCCGAGCTGTGACTTTTCCCTGCGGAATGGAAGGGCATCTCGACCGCCCACATGCCTCGATGGAGCAGCAGTGCATTCAGGCCGGCAGCAGCAACTTCGACATTGGCCACCTCTGCGCTGAGTTATTGACCCCGCTGCATCATAATTCATCATGATGTGAAGACAATGCGGTAGCAGCCGCATACGCGCCGTCGGCGAAAGGTCGCGCTCAAGCTTGGTCCGTACCGGGCATACACGGGCTGCGGAAGGCAACGGCGTTGGCACCACCGATGAGGACCTACGCAGACCTATGCATATAACGCAGGGAGGAGGTATCTGCTCATCCCCTCTTTGACAGTCGGTGCTAACGTTCTCTTTCACAGATACTGGTCTGAGATTGTCCCAGCGGTCCGTTTCGGCTTGATGTGCTAGATCGTGGATATGCGCAGGCCCAACGGGGTTGAGCACAGTAGCATTGGGGAAATGTGCATTCGCAAACCGACTGTATCTGTCCATAGAAGCAAGTACATTGTATCTATTTTGTGATTTCTCCTTGTTTTCTGACCATGTTATCTCGATGTATCTTACACAACAACTGATCGCGGACCATTCATAAATAAAGGTACGCCGATTCCGAGTCTTCGCATCACACACGAAGCCAATAATATGCCAAACCAACAAGACAACAAGACTTCCGATTCTTCCGAAACACTCGAATGTCCATAACTGCAGTGGCTCTATCTCCAGGAGCACTCTCGACTTCGAGGCATGGATGCGAAGGCACAAAGTTCATTGCACCACATCCACCCCGAACATCGCCAACTCCCAGCAGCACTTCTGCGCACGTCTCGCCACCCATCGTGCGGTGCAACAGCTGTTCATCACCTTCATTGTCAGGTTCTCCTGTCTGTTGCGTAACATATCACGTTAGCCAACCTGACCACATATTGTTCTTTAGTACCAATGCACCTACGAACCAATTGTCTACGCCATCTGGGACTTCTTCGAGGGACCAGGGGACGGGCTGTGTGAAGGCGGGTCACGCCTCTTCGTCTTCTTCATCGATAGCTCGGTGGAGGCGGCAGCGGCGGAGCCGTCTGCATTCTCCTCGAGCGCAACCATCGGCGCGGTTTGCACCTGCGCTCGCACCTCACGAGTGGGCGGCCGCCCTCGGCTCGTCAACGCTTCGTGCTCCACGGGGATCAGGGATGAGAGTCGCGCCGAACTTGTCGTCGAGTCCCCGGAGCTTGAACGGCGGGCCAATCCCGCGTGCTCATCGCCCGCCATGTGGGTGTCCTCCTGCACCGCACAGGTGGACGGCAGCGCCGGACTCGTCGACGCTTCGTGCGGCGGGGAGGCGGCTTGGAGCGAAGGCCGCACCACACGCATCGGGAGGTCCTCGACTGTGGCCTCGCAAGACTCGGTGCTCGAGCGCGCAATCAGGTTCGCTTCGTCCGCAGTGGGGCGGGTCGCCTCTGCGCTCTCGTCTCCATGCTTGTCCCCCCAGGTCATGGTGGATGCACTGGCAAGGGGCTGTCGGAGCACCGATCTGCCTGAGCGTGCCGCGTCTCCGTTGACGTGCTTCTCCTCCAGCTCGCCAGCCTCCTCGCTTTCCGCCATGGGATACAGTTCATCCGTGTCCGCCTCGTCTGGGTATAGCACTTCGAGGTCATTGGGGAGGGTGAGTGGGTGGGGGGCGGGATTGACGACGGAAAGAGGGGATGGGGCAATGTGCGGAGGATCGTCCTGCGTACTAGCTGGTGGGATGACATTGTGCATGTGTCGAATAATGACCCGCCCGTCATAATCCGCAGATGATAGGGTCTTCCCATCTGGAGAGAACTGTATGTGGGTTATTGAATTGTTATGATCGGAGAGTGTCCCCAAACATGACCCATCACTGCTCCTCCACAGCTGGACCATCTCATCTAACGAGGCGGATGCGATGTACTTCCCACAGGGGGAGAAGTTGGCCATATGAAAGCTACCACGTCCTTCCAGCTGGAATAGGTTGATGCCCGTGGACGCATCCCAGATGTAACATGCATTCTGGACCACTCCGAGCACGAGGCTTCTATCCAGTGAGAATGAGATATCATGCACATATTCATGCTCTTCGTGTTTCTTCCTTTCACTTCGCCAAATAAGATGAGTGATTACTGTCTGGACATTAACATCATTGATCACAGGACGCGTTTCCTTTGGTGCGATAGCGAGGCGCATGCTTGTAGGGTCAAAAGCAGTGCTTAGAGGGAGGGAGAGATAGTTGGGTAGTTGGGATAGTGGGTCATGATCCAGGCAGTCACTTCCAAGGGACCTGTGTGACGTGTCCAAGGTAGTATCAGGGATGGGGCAATCATAGTACGAGAATGTGCAGGCAACCCGGCGTCCATTGGGAGAGGAGAGATGTTGCTTATTTCCAAATTGGTGGGGTGCTTGCTGCTGGAATGTGTGTGCATCCCAAAGCCACATGGTCCCGACTATGGACATAGCTGTAATGGTCTTGCCATCAGAGGACCATGCACATGTGACAATATCACCGCTGCCACCTTGCTCAAGTGTGACAACTTTGCAGGCTCCTTGAGTGAGATCCCATATCACTACCTTGCCATCCACTCCACCTGAGACAAGATATTGGCTGTCCGGGGAGAAAGCGAGTGCATTGATCCCATTGTAACTGTGTGCAAGCCATTGCAGAGCTATTGTCCCATTGTTGGCATCCCAGAGGATAATGGTAGAATCACGAGATCCACTTGCTACCCATTTACTGTCTGGTGAGGTAGTGAGAGCTCCTACGCTCCTGCTATGTTGAGCAGGCACTTGATGGATAGTCAGTCCAATTACAGGGGAGAAGTGTGGCAGAACTCACTGTCTTCACATTGTGAATCAAATATTACTGCACCACATTGAGACAATGTAGCCAAGTATTTTCTGAGCTCACCGCTCCAGAATGAGAAATTATGGATAGACAGAGGGCAAGTGATGTTGCAGATAAATCTAGGCTTGGAAAATGTAAGGAGAATATTGTCCAATTTCTTGAATGTCTCCTGATGGAACAATATTTCAGACTGTAGATCTTCAATATCTTCTATCTGCCATTCCAGAATAATGTCTGTTAATGAGGGGCACCTTGGAAACCTCTTCAAAAAGTAGGCAACCCCCTCCATTATTCCATCATCATGATCTCTGAAGCTTGATAGCAATTGAAATGTCAGGGATTGGAGTGCCAGTGAAGCCCAATCGCAACGATATTTGTTGAGAAGTTCTGAGAATGTCCGATAATTCCGGACAAATAGAAGGAGTGAGCCCACAAATATCAGCCCATAGCAAGATTTAGCAGAGCATACCATCAATCTCTCCAATAGATCCCTGTGTAAAGGTGAGGCTTTTAATCCTTGATAGCACTGAATTGCTGGAATTAAAAAGTAGTCGGCCCAGATTTGTAGCTTCCAGGTGTGCTTGTTTAAAAACAAGTGGAGAATCATAGTCAACCTACCAGTAGTAAGCCCATTGTTAGCATTTTGGCCAACCGTCCAGATAATTAAAAGAGGTAGACACACAGTAAGTGCTGTCAAATTTATTCGCCGGGACAGCTGTTGTGTAACTGCCTCTAAAAGGCTTGAAGATTCAACTCCACTGCTCAGGGACTCTTCCACAATTTTGACCTTGTCGCAGACAAGGTGTGTGATGTGTGGAAATGCCAAAATTGCCCGGGCAAATGAAACGAGGCTGCTAAATTCAAGGCGACAGAGGTGCAGTGTCCGGATGTGGGTTCCAAGCAGTCGAAAACAAGTGTAGCTGGATTGGTGCAGGATGGGAAAATTCTGATGTGTATAACTGTAAGCCGTGGAATAATCAAAGGCACTGTCATCCTCTTTCGTGCTGAGAGAGAATCGAATTTCCGAGAGGCTTGGGAGGATGGAGAGGAGAGGGACGGGTGCCAAGTCGGCCGGCCAGACGACGATCGAGCGCACGACGGGCATCAGGTGAGGATTCTCCCGGAGGAAGTCGACGAATGCGAAGACATGGTCCCTGTCCTTGAAAATGATGCGCTCGAAGATCACAAGACGGGTACGGGGGAGGAGTTGGCGACATGTGAGGGCGAGGCTCTGTAGTGTCTCCCAACGGCCACGAGAACTGTCAATGACTCGTTCAATCACCTCCCATGCCAGTCGGGGTGGGGGATGAGGGGGAGGATCCATGGATAGTCGACTGTTGAGGACGAGATAGACGTGGAGGGCGGGCTAGCAAGGCGAGGAGAGAGGAGAGAGGAGAGAGGAGAGAGGAGAGAGGAGGGCACTGCTTCGGTCGCTGGTGTGTGCTCGACATCCGACCACCACGGAGTGTTGCGGGTGGGCGTAAACACATGGCTTGCGCGCACACAAACACGAGGTGTAATAGACCCTGAATGGTGCCGGCGATGCATAGAGGCTGGCGCCGTATGTGGATACATCGATGGAACCCGAATACAGCACGTACTTGGGATCCTGACACCGCGGGAGGCCAGGAATCGATGATGCACAGCAGAATATTACGAGCATGCACACGGAAATGCATTGTAGACGCATCAGCATAACAACAAATAGACTAAAATAGCGGCGCTTTGGACGTATGGGACCCGTATTCTCTTCGCAGTTTAATACAGTTGTCGTGCAAGCAGGAGAGCGCATAACGAGAGGACAGAACCCGAGACCGTGCGTCAGGGTGAGCAAGCTGATCATGATCTTCTCGAAGCAATGCCGGACGCGTATGCGCGCCAACTTCACCGTACCTGGTTCCGGTGACATGGTGCCATGGAAGTTCCTGTCTAAGCTGCGCGTGCGAGGATCGCTAGGACCCTCTCGCTGCAACGAATACCGAGCGGGGTAACGCGGAGTGCTCCGACCGTGAGTCGCTTTCGAAGGCGCGAGCGAACGATTACTAGTCGGATCGGCGGGCATGAATGGCTTCGAATTGGAAGGATGGAAGAAGGATGAGGGAAATGTGTTCAGGACGCTGAAGCATAAGAGAACGGGAAGGAACATACTTGTGTGTCGCAAGGCCCGGGAGCGTGTTGGTGCGGAAACGCAGCAAGGAGCGACGCTAGCCACCGATCCTGAGAGAGGTGAGAGCATTGATTCCGAATATAGATCCACTTACCGTTCGAGTCGGGAATCTCGAGAGACGGAAAAAAGGGAGAGATGAGTGGACGTACGTAGTTCAAAGTGACGGCCACTGTACATGATTTCCCTTGGCCGTCCAACCGCGGCCGAAAGATCGGTTTCTCTCACTGTGGGAGTCAGTCAAATGGAAGCTTGCACCTAGCATTGACGCAAAGTTCTGGACTTACGCCCAGATAAACGGCATACAACTGGCGAGGACACTGCATGGTAGAAGGAACTTCAAAGGAGAACGGAGTGCCGCCCGCATACTCGTGCGCGAGGGTGGCCCGTAGAAAGTCGGAGCGGACAGTCTTGTTGCGACTTATTTGTCCTCTGTGGCGGAGTTTTGCAGTGGGCGGCTGGGCCAAGCTTGAAGCTGGGGTTTCGCCGTTCGGTGACTCGTCTGCTTTCCCGACTCTGTGCTCGTCGTCAGAGCGTCGTCGCCGTCTCCGTGTCCTCTCCTGCAGCTGGTACTCTCCACACCATGGCGCCTCAGCTCAATGTCAAGGGCAGCGACTCGGCCGCCGCGCGTATCCTCGGTTCAGGAGCCTCAGGTGTGTTTGTGCCATTGTTATCTTCTTCGGGTTCCTGGGTGACGAGCGTGGCGCGGTTGTGGTCGGCAGGTATCGCTGAGCTGCTGGTGTTCCACCCGGTCGATACGATCGCGAAGCGGCTGATGAGCAACAAGTCCAAGGTATGTGCACACGCTCGACTTCGCTGGCACGTCCTCGAAGCCTCACCCCATACTGGTTGCCCCTTCTCTCGCCGGCACGTCGGTCTAGGTGTCCTCGTCTACGGTCTCGTCGATCATCTTCAAGGAGTACGCGACCGCGCCGCTGGGCCGCAAGCTGCTCTCGCTCTTCCCGGGTCTGGGGTACGCGGCGGGGTACAAGGTGACGCAGCGGATATACAAGTACGGTGGGCAGCCGTGGTTCTCGGACATCCTCGGGAGAAACTACCGCGAGAGCTTCACGAACACGTTCGGCGAGCGGAAGGGCAAGATGATGATGCAGGCCACCGCAGGCAGGTGAGTCCCATGCGTCTTCGTTGAGGCGGCCGTTGTTCTGACGCACTCGGGAAAAGTTTGACTGGCATCGGTGAAGTTGTGAGTATCCTCGCGCGACGTGCTGCTCTTCCCTGCTTCTCCTCTAACCGCGTACCACCTGCAGGTTTTGCTCCCTCTCGACGCGCTCAAGATCAAGCGTCAGGTGAACCCTGAAGCGTTCCGCGGACGTGGCGTGATTCGGATATTCCTCGAGGAGGGCACGACGCTGTACCGTGGCTGGGGCTGGACGGTAGCCCGCAACGCTCCCGGAAGTTTCGCGGTACGCTTTGTGTGCTTGTCGTTTCGCCCTCCCCACAATGTCTGATTCCCTGTGTCTAGCTTTTCGGTGCGTCCGCGGTGACGAAGGAGTATCTGTTCGGCATCCAAGACTACCACAAGGCGACTTGGGGCCAGAACTTCGTTGCCTCGATCGCGGGTGCCGTCGCGTCCATCTCGGTCGCGGCGCCGCTGGATACGGTCAAGACGCGCATCCAGAACGCGAACTTCGAGCAGAAGGTGTCGGGTGTGACGGTGGTCAAGGATTTGATCAAGCACGAGGGCCCGACGGCGCTATTCAAGGGGTTGACACCGAAGGTCAGTAGGTATTTCTTCTAGCACCGCCCGGTGCAGGCTCGCAAGAGATGTGTTCTAACGTGTTCTTGTGATGCATCGACAGATTCTGGTCGTCGGCCCGAAACTCGTGTTCAGCTACACCCTCGCCCAGTCACTCATCCCCTGGTTCTCGAAGTATGTGTGAGTGACATAAACGTCTCTCATGCACGTCAAGCCATGGCTAGGTACCGTTATCCCGCTGTGATGCCCCCCTTATTGCTGTTATGTTGCCGCATGCTAGACTGCTACACGCCTTACGACATAGACGCGCTCCTGATCGACGAGCACAAAAGTACCGCTTTTTACTTACCCCTCCGCTCATTGTGTTTATACAGTCGTCTAATAAGTAGATTGTTCTGCTGGTCCTCGGTCGCTTTGCGTGGATGGAGTTGCGCGCGCATGGACGATTGGCCGGAACCGGGTCAGCCACTGCGTGCAAACAGGTCATAACACTAAGGCGCCTCTCCCACGGCCAGCAATCCTCTCTTCTCGCGATCGATGCATACAACGACTCATACCTTGACATCATCCGGAAAGCGTCGGGTCTGTATTTTTGACCCTATGTCACGACAACAACCGTACACCTCTTTACTGTGGATCCCTGACCCGCCATCAGCACACTGTCTCTCGCGGATGTAGGACGCATTCGTTCTCCTCGCCTTCGAAGTTCTCCTCGTCACAACCCTGCTGCGTCTGAGTGCTTATCACCAGTAGGATTTCCCTCGGATTTGCGGTGGGGCAAAACATCCGAAATGTTGCATCTCTCCCCCACGATCTAGTACGTCCGCCGCGCGCGCAAGGGGTATGCTCGGTGAGTACGCCATCTTCTATGAAACAACTCCTCCTGATCCTCGCTATCGTAGTACGTACGTGCAGTTTCCCTGAGAAGAAAAGATGCCAAGGACAATATGCTCCACCCGTTCTTGAGCCACGGCCGAGTATTATATCCGACTCTCCCGTACCCGACTCTCTTCCCTGCCTCCAGCTTGAATGGCCGTCCTCGTGTGCCGTGCGAAGAATATGCGTTCGGGATGATCGCCCATTCCCTGGGGCGTGAGCCCGGTCGTTGACGTCGAGGGTGTGTACCTAGCCTGTGTGAGAGCTTTTCGTTGCATCATCTCAATCCTCACGCGCACGCATATACCCCAGGTACCTCGCCGGTCCACTACCGTCGTCCAATGCGGCATTCACGATACCTGGACACGCACGGTTCGCCAATGTCTGGTTCTAATCGCTACGCACGCTCCTTCTCTGCTTTGATTGCCCGCAGGAGAATCCTCGGTGCGGTTCCCACCTCCATCTTCCATAAATGTGCTGTGCTCATCCACACGCGCACGCTTTCCGCAGTTAATATCGCACAAAACCGTCGGCACCGACGACTGCATCTGGTGTCGCCCAGGCTTGTTTGGGATCTACGGCACGCCCTGCGCCCTTCGTCAAACCTCCTCTTTGGCAATAGGAAGCCGCAGGCCCTCCCGCTCCAAAACCTCCTCGTGGCTTCCACTACCCTCTGAATCGCGAGCCTCCAGGAGCCGTCGTGCGTGTGCTCGCTACCATACATTAGCCAGCATACAGCGCCCCGTATCTTTCCGCCGTGCATACAGTCGTGCGCACCGACCGGGAGCGCGTCGTCCAAGCTTCTCGCGACATTCCTCCGCGCGCGCTTCGCGAACACCCCGGGCGCAATGCGAGCGACTGCATGCCCGGCCACGCTCTGATAAAGCCGCAGGCTCGCGAGCCCCTCGCCGCCTGTTTTCCATCCGTCCTTGCGTCTTTTTCGCCGCCCCGAAGAGGAGCAGACCCGCGCGAGCCCTCCCCCCCTGCGTGCGTGCTTCGCCGTGCTTATTTGGCGTTCGTTTGTCGCGCTCGAAGATCCGCTGCTCCTCCCTCCCTTTCTCCCTCTTCCCTCGCTCTTCTCGGCGGTCACCAACCCTCCCTTCCGACGGTTCTGCGCTTCGCTTGAAACAGGAAACAGGCAAGCATGGGCGGGCCCGCTGCGGTGTCGACAGGCGACAATCGGGGGTACGCGCACCTCGTCGACAGGACGAAGCCGTGGTGGAAGAACACGAGGCTCATCAAGCTCAACTTGTGCATCGCGCTTTTGTACGCTCTGCGCTTCTATCGCGCGCGCTGCCGTCGAGCGTGACTAAACTAATTCTCACTGCAGGCTGATTACGTCGACGACGAACGGATATGACGGCAGCATGATGAGTGCGTCTCGTCTTTTCTAGATGTGAGAAGACGGACTCGCACTAACTGATCTGAAAAGACGGTCTCCAGTCTCTCCCTCAATGGAACATGGCGTTCAACTATCCAAGCGGCGGGAAGGTCAGCGCGCCTCACTGGTATCATTGAACACGAGCTGAACCAAACCATTCGTTCCGTAGCTGGGACTGCTCAGCGCCATCCAGGTGCGTCCCGTCCTAAAAGGTTCCGATCCGGCACGAGAATCCCGGTCCTGAGCCTGCCCACCCCATGCAGAACATCGGGTGCCTCGCCGCGTACCCGTTCTCGCCATACATGTCGGACGGCCTCGGACGGCGCGCAGCGGTGATCTTCGGGGCGACCGTGATGTGCATCGCGACGGTCCTCCAGACCGCGTCGCACTCGGTGGGCATGTTCATCGGCGCGCGGTGCGGCGAACGTCCCTCGCTCTCTCCGCATACGCACAATTGACTGACGCGCGATCGCTCCTCCCACCTCGTTGCATATACCCAGGTTCCTGATCGGCTTCGGGCTGACGTTCGCGGCGGCCGCGGCCCCGGTGCTCGTCACGGAGATCGCGTACCCGTCGCACCGTGCGCCCGCGACGTCCCTCTACAACACCCTGTGGTGCGTCCGTCCTTCTCTCTCCACGGCTCGCGTTTCCGCTCGATGACTGAGAACTTCGGGATCGGTTCGCAGGTTCTTGGGAAGCATCATGTAAGTACTCGCCGGCCCGGCGTGACGGGTGCTTGGACGGAGGGCTCACCGTACTCGTTCATCGATGCAGCGCTGCCTGGACGGTACGTCTCGCCGATCGACCGGATCCTCCGGGCCCGGCGTGGGTCTTCTCTCTCCATCTCCATCTCAGTGCTGACGCCGCGGTCCGGTACTTGCTTGTGCAGACATTCGGCACGTTCAACGTCCCGACGAGCTGGGCGTGGCGCATACCGTCGGCTATCCAGGCGCTGCCGTCGGTCATCCAGGTCTTCCTCGTCTGGTTCATCCCCGAGTCGCCGCGCTGGCTGTGCTCGAAGGGGCGCGAGGAGGAGGCGCTCCGCATCCTCGCGTACTATCATGCGAACGGCGACCGGTGAGTTCCATCCCGTTCGAGGGCGCCGCGGAGGCTGCTGCACGTGTGCTGACGGCCGCGTTCGAGAAACGACCCGCTCGTGGAGTACGAGTTCGAGGAGATCCGCGCGGCGATCCAGTTCGACAAGGAGATCGCGGCCAACGTCGGCTGGCTGAGCCTCGTCAAGACTCCGGGAAACAGGAGGCGGCTGCGGATCATGATCGCTATCGCGTTCTTCTCGCAGTGGTCCGGGAACAACCTCATGTGCGTTGGTCGTCCTGATTTTTGTCGGATTGTCGTTCGACGTTTTGTTGACGCGCGTGGCCGGCAGTGCGTACTGTAGGTGGTTGTCGGTCACGGTCCACGTGGATGTGGATGTTAACGATCGTGCCCCCGTCTAGATATGAACAAGATCTTCACGGCTGTCGGCAGTACGCACCGCGTTATTCTGTTCTTCTCCCGAATCTTCGGTCTCACAATAGGCTCGCAGTTACGGACCCGAACACTCAGCTGCTCCTCGTGAGTCTACTTCGCGTCGGATTGCCGGCCTTGCCTGCCAGTGCCAATATTAATATTGACAACCCCTCGACAGAACGGTATCTTGAACATCTACAATTTCGTCATCGCCGTCATCGCCGGCCTGTTGTGCGACAAGATTGGACGGCGACCGCTGTTTATCGCGTCGACGATCGGTACGTGCGATCGTCCGGTCTTTCGTGTCGTACGTGCGTGCGTTGATGATGAGCACGCGACAGGGATGTTCGTGTTCTGGGTGCTGCAAACGGTGTGCTTCGCCTTGTACTCCGAGACGGGGAACATCACCGCCGCGCACACTTTCATCGCCATGATTTGTGAGTGATCACGACATACCTTGAGTGTTGTCGTCGGACATTGATGGAGAGTTGCGACCAGTCCTCTTCTATGCGTTTTGTGAGTTGTACTTCATCCCCCACTTTGGTTTCAATGACTGACAGTGTTTCCTAGACGATGTTCGTAGCCTCTTCGTTGTCGCCTTCCTCAGACCCTCATCTTTGCCCTAGATCGCCTTCACCCCGCTCATCGTCTGCTATACGGTTGAGATTCTGCCGTTCGCGCTCCGTGCGAAGGGCTTTACCGTCTTCAACTTCTCGTTGACCCTTTCGCTCATCTTCAACCAGTACGTTCTGTCCCGTTCGCCCTCATCGCAAGTTGTTTGGCTGATATCCGAACAGATATATCAACCCAATTGCCTTGAATGCGTGAGTACTCAAAGTCTTCGATGGATCTCCCTCTAACGCCAGAACGTTGCAGTCTGGGATGGAAGTACTACGTGCGTCGGGAGATCCCATCTGTCGGTCGTCCAGGCTAGCTAGTCTAACGGACGACAGATCGTATATGTATGCTGGCTCGCGTTCGAAATCGGCTTCATCTGGTGCTTCCTGATCGAAACCAAGAATGTACGTGTCCACGCTCCGTCTGTCGCCTCCGTCGTCATCCACTCATCATCACCTTATTGCCCTGTCCGTAGCGCACACTGGAGGAGACTGCTGCGTGCGTGTTCATCCGATGTTCCCGCCTGCGCTGTCTGACAGATCACGCCACGTTACTCCACAGCCTGTTTGACGGCAAGGACAACGCGGACATGCTCGCACAGCACGCCGCGGTCAACACCGGTGTGACGATCTCGGACCAGCATTCGGACCGGGAGAAGGCCCCGTCCGAGGACACCATCGAGGAAGCGAAGAGGTGAATCGGAGGATGTGTCCCGTCGACCCGCAGTCACAGTGGCGAGCATTAGACATTGTTCGTTGTTCCTTCTTCGCACACACATGTTCCTGTCCCTCGCTCCCAATGGAGACCCGCCCGTCGAACTCAAGCAATGCTGTACTTGTATCCAGGTCGCGACCGCAGACGACTCTCGACCTTACAAGGATGTTTACGTCAGGGCCTGCAAGACACTTATTCCTGCAATGTATCTATTATGCATCGCGTTCTACTACGTGTTTCTGCAAAGGACGTGCTGCAAGACGTCGTGATCGTAGAACTCGAACTTGAACTTCGGGTCGGTCAGCAGCTGGAACCAGCCAGCCTCAGCGAGCGCGATCTAAAGACCCTCCGCACGACTGATATTAGCCCTTCGAAGGGATGTTTATAACAGGACTCCCTCATCCGTCTTCCGTCTTCCTTCTTCTCTCCCGCGTGATCCCCTAGCATCACCACCGAACCGCTTCAGTTGACGCCGCCTTCGCACGCACTCAACTCCCGCAAATCCCGCCACAATGATCGCCATCAGGTACATCCACTCCCAGCCCCTACAGTCACGAAAACGGGCCTCGCCCTGCCCACCGAGCCTCCGATTGGAGAAATGACTGTCTTGTTATTTTCAACTTGACCAATGTGTACGTCCACATCTCTTGCTGTCCCCTCTTCGAACCTCACGCAATAACATTTCAGGTAGACGATAGACCGCCGGCCATTTCGTACTGTCTGACCTGCTATGGCAGGTTGCCTTCGAGGCTCCGTCACCATAGGCAGCCTGCACTTCACTTCTTGGCATGCTGCCAGTGGGTACCCGTGGGACTGGGAAATCAGCACCGAAACGCACATTGCTACTCGCGAGCATGCTCCTCTTTTTCTATCATGCTTCAACTCTTTACACGTAGCTTCCTGTACCAGCCCTTCAGAATCTTTTGTACCTCAAAATATTTCCGTCCGCCCATGAGTCGGTGGTCGTTCGCTTGTGCTCGGAGTAACTCCCCGGCCAAGATCTTGTTCCCAACCCCTCGTGCACTGCCTTCCTAATCTGTTTTCATCACAGCGAGAAGATCGCTATCCACGATTTGTGGGCGTTGGGAAACCTGGCATGCTACGGTGAGAAGCGCATGAATTCGAGTCTCGATTCTGTCCCCTCAGGCTTGCCTGCTCTCATGGCGATCGTGTTCAAACTGTCTGGAGGTGGTTTTCATATCGGATTTCTATACTATCGTATTATCCTTTGTGGAGGTCTGCGTTACAATGCATTCCATTCTTGTCCGAGTGCACAACGGCGCCCATCTCTCATCGTCTCTCTTCCTCGCCTCGTGTTCGTAAACGTGCCAGTCATGCGCTCATGTGCCTCTGCATGTATCGTGGTGGGCGGTCTCCGGCGGCGACCGACGCGATTCAGCGGTACCCCGAGGCGAGTAGCTTTTGTCGTGGTCTCCCGATCTCCCGACTCAGTGGTCTCGCTTTCATTCCCCCTCAGGCTCCCTTGCTCACTGTCTCTCTACCCACACCTCGTCGACTATCCATGGATTCTCCCGGTCCTCGTATACCTTGGGAAGTCATCGAACGGGCCATCGACCACTGTCATGGCCGTCGGAGGACGCTACAGAACCTCGCCCTTACATGTCACCAACTCCTCCCTCGCACCCGTTTTGTCATGTTTACCCACATCCGGTTCAAGAACAGGGACGATGTCTTCGCATTCGTCGACTTCCTCCAAGAGAATCCTCACTTGATGCCTGCCGTTCGCTCGATCACCGTCTGGCCGCCTGACTTGGCACCCGTCCCCCTCCTTTCTATCCTTTCGCGTCTTTCAGAAATCAGATTCACTAATATTGGGCAGTTTCACGAGAGCGCTTTTCCAGAGCTAGGCCTACATCCGTCGAGCCTCCTTGGCTTTCAGCAGTTTGGGAGCCACATCCAGATTCTACACCTCTCCTACCTTCGCTTCAAGACGGGCATGGCCTTTGCGAGATTGCTGTTAACTTTTTCCCACATCACACACCTCGTCTGCAACGGCGTCGAAATATGCGAATCGCGGCAAACAACACTTCCGGTGATAATCCAATGGCAGCTGTCTCAGCGAATAAGGTTGCGGGCACTGACGGTGAGTCAAGTCTCAATTGTTGGCAGAGTTATCAAAGATCAACTCAATGGACTCACTGCTGGTAGATGGAATATTTTTGCCTGGTTGATCAGGGACAGAGTACAATTTTTGGCCGACTGCTTGATTCTATCCCTTCGATAAAATCCTTGATTACGAGCCTCACAATCAGGTGGAGTACAACATCACAAAGTGCGTTTTGTGGAAGCCCATTGTTAGTTAATAACTTACATCACCCCTTGCAGGATTTGCTGACAGATACTGGTGGAATTGGACTTCCCTACAGTCCTTGATGTTGCGATTGTTGGGCCGCAACTCATGCCTCGGAGATACAGAGCTTATCCTGTTTTTGCAGTACTTTCGAGATTGTGGCCATCTAACGGACATCACCATAGTATGGGATCTAACAGGACTAAAATACCTGCGCGGGGATCTATTGCTCAATAAGCAATCATATGAAGCCTTGGATCACCTCCTGGTGAGACACTCCCATTGGCAGTCCAAAATCATCTGCACTTTTACTTCCCCGCTGTCTACCAATGGCGGCCCGTTTTGGCTTGGAGAGCTCGGAAAACACTTGCCTGTGTTGTCTCAGCGCGGTGCGGTGGCTGTGCGCTCAGAGTGCAAAAACGGTGAGCTCAGGTGCCATATCTTTCCTCCTGCAATTAAGCTAAGCACCAACCAAGCACGGGCGGTTTTTACTGCTGGACATGACAGTTGGATATCCACTCTCGAAATTTCAATGGACGGAAAATGGGTGGCGAGTGGGTCTGACGATTCTACAATCATCCTCTGGGATGCCAATAATGGGACAATAGCTTGGCAATGGGTTGCACACGATTACAACGCCATCTATGCACTCGCCTTCTCCCCGGACAGTCAATACCTCATTTCGAGCGGAGACAACTCTACCAATGCAGTGGCGATTTGGGACCTCGGTCGGGGGGCATGCAAAGTTGCCACACTTGATGGACCTTCCGATGGGTGGGTTCAGGCATGTGCATGGTCACCTGACGGCCAGACCATTGCGACTGGATCCGAGGATGGCATTGTGCAGCTTTGGGATGCACGAACATTTCAACAGCGAGCAATCTGTCAACTCGGGGGAGAAACATATCATCTCGCATTCTCTCCTGATGGCCGCTGGCTTGTCTGGAGGTCCATCGAACCGGGGTATTTGATCCTGGATGTCGCTTCGGGCACATTGCACAAGTCCCTGCATCTCGACCCCCTATCCTTACCGCCTCCGCGACTATTCAGCATCAGGTTAGAGGCTGCTTTTGACCCTACAAGTACGCGCCTTGCTATAGCGTCGGAAGGACAGCCTCCCAGGATCACTGTCTTCGACATCGAGACAGGAAACACTTTGCTCCATTGGAAAGCGAAAGGAGGCACGGAGAAAGAATACATGAAGACGATTTCATTCTCAATGGACGGGAGGCTAGTGCTTGGAGTGCTCAGCGAAACCTATACCTGCTACATCTGGGACGCGTTCACCGGCGCCAAGCTACTGCATCTCGGGGAACATAAAGGAGACATTCTGACAGCCATATTCTCTCCATGCGGGAAATACATCGCGTCCGGCTCGCGGGATGGGTCAGTTCGGCTGTGGCGGACGTGCGACGGGTCGGGCGCGGCAATACTTTCCGAACACAAAAGGTCGGTGGAAGACATAGCATTCTCTCCCGATGGAAAGACACTGGTATCTGCGGATCTGAACGGGAGGGTCTTCATCCGGCGCATGCGCGACATCATCCCGCCGGTTGACATCCAGGACGACCACCCTCTCATCGTCCCCGCGGACTCCCCTTCTTCAATCATCGAGCCGGACCCGCACCCGGACGACCGCGGAGGGCTCTCTCCAGACAAGGAGGCACATGCGGAGGAACTCCGTCCCATAGCGGAGGGCGAGAAGGTCGGCGAACGGGAGGAGAAGCGCGTCGACGGAGATCCGGCGGGCCCAGGCGCATTGGAGCTACGAGAGCCCCTTGCCGATGTGTCCATCTGGCGGGACGACGAAGACGAGGAGAGCGCAAAAACGGGAGTGGACAGTCCGACGGCGGTCGCCGAACGTGCGCGGTCGGCCACCCGCTGCCCAAGCTCCGGCGGGAACTCGACGACCCCTGAGGTCGAGCCCGTCGCGGACGAAGGTGGCCTCTCGGCGAGTTCGGCGCAACTCTCGTCCCTGACCCTGACGGCGCGCGAAGCTTCGACGGGCCGAGGGCAGCCGCCCTCTCGCGACGTTCAGGCGGGCGTGAACAGCGCGGGCTCGGCGCAGCCTACCACAACTGTCATTCAGGAATACGAGCCGCGCATCGAGGAGAATGCCGCGGCGTCCGGCAGACCGAGCCCCATTGCCGGTGTATCCATCCGGCATGACGAGGACGGAGACGAGGGCGCAGGGGTGACCTGCCCGACGGCGGACGAAGCAAACCCGATCGCACGTTCCAGCTCCGAGGCCTGTGGGGCCGCGGTTGAAGACTTCCCGATGCGCGCGGTGCAGGAATCGCCCTCTGCAGCCCCGGAGCGCGAGGCGTCGACGACGCGAGTGCGTTCGCCCACTCGTGAGGCGCAGAAGAACGCCCTCAGCGCAGGGCGGGCGAAAGCGATCCTGACTGTCGAGCAGGAGAACGCGGCGCGCTCTGATATTGCGATGGTGGGCGACGAGCGCGTCGAGTCAGCCCGCCGTCCCAGCTCCGGGGACTTGACGAGGAGTTCGGCGCGACTCCCGTCCTTTGCGCCCGTGGACTACGAAGCCCCGACAGGCCGAGGACAGCCGTCCCATCGTGAGGTTCAGGACGACGCGGACGACGCGGAACAGGCGAAAGTGATCTCGACCGTCGAGCAGGAGGACGCGGCGTGCTCCAATAGTTCGATGGCGGACAACGAGGACATGGAATCGGCCCGCTGTTCGAGCTCTGGGGTCTCGACGATGAGTTCGGCGCGACTTTCGTTCCTGATCCCCACGGCGGGCGAAGCCTCGATAGCTGGAGGGCAGCCGCCGTGTTGCGAAGATCAGGAGGACGTGAAGGACGTGGAGCAGGGGCAAGCCATGCTGACTATCGATGTCCAGGATGCGAAGGACTTCGCTGCCTCCTCCATCACGCCGCCGCCGCCGATGAACCGTGCCGTCGACAAACCGGAGGCGAGAGGTGTGGTCGACGTTCGGGCGGCCCATCCCCCAGTCACTCGAGGAGGGTCCAGATGGGAGAGAGAATCGGTGAGTTGTCGTGCCTGTTCGAAAGGAGGATGCGTGTTGAGAGTTGGCTAACACGACCGTACAGGTCACCGAGGCTTTGAAGGCAGTCGCCAGGAATGTCCGTTGCGCGGCGCGACGGGTCGGAAGGGACGCGAAGGAATGCTGCGAGAAGTTGACGGTGTTCGGGGCGAAGGTGGTGTTACGGCGCCGCGAGCGTCGTGCCTCCGCATCCATGCCTTGAAGCCGACACTCGAAGGTGTTCCGACCTGTAGAGCTGCTGCGAAAATGACCGTTCGAAACGGAAGGAACGGGAATCTTGTCTTCAAAATGTTAGTTGAATGTACAATATCATGACTGGGAATCGCACCTGTATTTACGAAAGGTCCGGAGATCCGTTGCTGCAGGGGACACGTTGAGGTAGCACGGTCGAAACACACGAGAGATACGCCGTCCTTTCGTACTTCTTCTGACAGAAATAACCAATGATACAATCAACTGGTAACGTACATTCGCCGATGTTCCCGTGTTCGACCAATATCCCGTTGGGTCTGATAATATCCAAGATTCAACGTTCAACATTTCAAACCGAAGCGGAGGGCTAGGACAACCTCGACCCGGACGTACCTACGCAAGAGAACGCCATCGTAGGTTGCCGAAGAGGGGAGAAGATGAGCATACGTACTCGATGCCGGACAGCACAACCCTCAGCCTGCCAGTACCCATACCCTTCCTCCCATTCCGTCAGCTACACCCACCACCGCCCTTCGTCCGCCGCCACCGCAGTTTGGGGCATCCATGCGCCTCTTCAGCACGCTCCAGGTGCGTCGTCGTCGGGAATGCCAGTCACCGTCGAGTCGTTGAAGGCGCTGCGGTTGGCCCTAGACTCGAATGGCGGTATACATACATATGTACATTGTACACCTGAGCGTTGGGAGGACGAGAGCTGGGAACTGATGTTACGAGGCGGGCGAGGTGGGCGCTTCAGAGCCGACTGACGGCGCAGGCACTAGACGCCCTATGCCAAACAGGGCCAAACAGACGCGGTCGTCCAGCACAACGGTGGCTCTCGATACACTCCTTCTTATGCAACCGATTGTGGTAATCCAAGGTATCATGGAGCCTGTGGTTGTGGTATAGACGTCGAAGAAGGTCAAATGTTGCTCACACCCGCCCTCGCTTATGCTGCTAACGCGGCATCACCCCGGACTCGCCCCCCATCCTCACTCAAGATTTGTCCCTCCATGCCGCCAATAATTCAGAAACATCTTGGCGTCATTACGTGAACACCGCGGGAGCAGGCAGTGTGAATACTAAGAAAGGGGAATCTGTGAGCATTCTCCTTCACCGTTCATTGTGTTCTGAGTCCGTCCGGTGACTCACCCCAGTCTACCGTCTCCCTGAGCTGACACTCTGTAGTCGTCCGCTTCTTCAAATGCTCTTCGCCAGGGTCCTCGACTCTCCTTTTGCACCTTTCTACGTCTGGTTCTGAGGCCTTGCCCGAGTCTCTAGCCCGGCTGTCTCGAGAACCGCTGTCCTTCGGTCGTAGGTTCTTCGATCCTGGCTGAATCGTGTCAATGCTTGCGCAAAGCCCTGACTGCGTCAACTCAAGATGTACCAAAGTCTCCATCTGTGCTCCGGCATGCACCTCCGGGACACCAGCACGTACGTCCTCTCCGCCCTTATATCACCTCTCCAGCGCTGAGTACGCGACCTCCCCTTTTCCGTTTTCCGTCACTCATATTCGCAGACATCTATGTTGGCGAGCTTTCTCGTATCGCCGTGCACCACACCATCCGCAGGGCTCACGCGATACGCGGTCGGGATCCTCAGCTGCGACTTAGAGCAGGGACTCGAGCTGTTCGTCTTGTACACCCTCCCTTATCCTCTATCTCCAACACCTCACTGAACAGCCCAACCCGGGTCCCGGAATCAGTCGCTCAGAAGCGGCACTTTCTCTTGTCGTAGCAAGGGAGGCCGCCATATGAGAGGGACGCGCCTCGCGTGGACGTTCCTGTGAAGCGGCGCCTCGCTCGACGGTCCGCTCCGCATGGAAGACAGTTGATGAGGGACGGGAGGAGGAGGGTGCGCACCCTACACGCGACACGGTAACTTCCATCTCGCCTGCGAAGCGTTCAGCGAAGGGATAACAGGGCGACCCCCGGCGGGAGGGCAAGGGCGCGCAGGCCCAGTCGGCGCGGAGATGTCTGGAGTCGAGCGAGGAGGCGCCTGCGCCCATGCCCACGATGAAGGCGAAGGAAGCCGGGAAGGTACGGCAGTCGGTTTGCAGGGTGCTCGGAGAAAGAAAAGATCTCCCGCGCAAACGCCAAAATCCAATATCACTCGACGCGGGGGCGAGCGCGGAGCTCAGACGAGGGCAGGGTGACCGTCGCGATGGATAGAGACGAGGGTGCCTCCCGATGAGTCTGGCGGGTCTCTGTCTCTCGAGCGTTCACTTTCCCCGTTGCGCAGCGTGGAACGTCGCCAGGCTGAGAGAAGGAAGGTGCCCTCTCGCTCGGCCCAGGGAGATGTCAGCAACGCGGGGCCGGCGCAGGCCACCACGACTGTTATGCGGGAGAACGCGCAGTATATCGAGGGGAACGCAGCGGGTTCTGGCAGACAGGGACCACGAGAGCCAGTCGCGAGCGCGTCCATCCGGGGGACGAGGGCGCGGAGGAGAGCGCGGAGGGGGACAGCCTAACGGCGGACGACGACCCGATCGCGCAATCGAGCACCGAGGACCTCCCGACATGTGCGGTGCGGCACTCGCTCCCTACCGCCACCGACACGAAGCGTCGACGAGTCGAGGGCGGCCGTCTACCCGTGAGGTGTAGGCGAACACCAACAGCATAGACCAGGCGCGGACGACCTGGACCGTCGAGCAGGAGGACGCGACATGCTTCGATGATCCGATGGCGGACGATGAGCGCGTGAAGTCGGCCCTCCGCCCGACCTCCGGGAGCTCGACGATGAATTCGGCGCGGCCATCGTCCCGTGAGGCTCGAGTCGTGAGGACGCAAAGGGTGCGGAGCAGCCGCAAGCTACGCCGACGGCTGACCTCAAGAACGTGGAAGACTCCGCTGGCTCCTCCGGATCCCTCGCGCCGCCGATGATGAACCAGGACAGGTATAGAAAAAGGCGTGGCCCACCTTCGCGCGAAGAAATCCCGGATGGCGTAGAGAATCGACATGCTGGTACTCCGGTGCGTTAGTGCGTGAGCCCAAAAGTCTTCAGCAATGTGTAGTCAGCCGGGCTAACGCGAGACGTTACACGTTACGCGATAGGTGGCCAAGGCCTCGAAGACAACTTATGATCGAGGGCGACGAATGGGGGTCGTGTCGCGCATGGAAGTGCTAGGGGGAGTTGACGATGGGTGTGACAGGAACAAAGGGCGCTGTGCTATGCCTCCGCATCCTCATCTTGAAGCCGAGAGTGCCCTTCGCTATACAGCCACTGCGGCCGTTTTCCGCCTACGCTGTCCGACAGATCGTGTCATGTTACTTTACAGCCTGTTCGACGGCAAGGACAACGGCGCGCCGACATGCTCGCACAGCACGCCGCGGTCAACACCGGCGTGGCGATCTCGGACCAGCATTCGGACCGGGAGAAGGCCCCATCCGAGGCCATCATGGAGGTGAATCGGAGTATGTGTCCCGTCGACCCGCAGTCACAGTGCCGGGCATTAGACATTGTTCCTTCTTCGCACATGTTCCTGTTCGTCGCCCCCAATGGAGACCCGCGCGCCGAACTCAAATAATGCTGTACTTGTATCTAGGTCACGGCCGCAGACCTCTTGAACTTGCATGCATGTTTCTGTCAGGGCCCGCAAGACACTTACTCCTGCGATGTATCTATTATGCATCGCGATATACTACGTGCTTCTGCAAAGTACGTGCTACAAGACGTCGCGATCATAGAGCCCGAACTCGAGCGTGACCGAACGATGCTCCGCGCGGCTGACACTGACGACTTGCCGTGAGATTTATAACAGGATTCCTTGTCCGTCTTCCTTCTCTCTTGCGTGATCTCCTACTATCACTATCACTTGACTACTTCAGCTGACACCACCTTCGTTTTTACACATCCTCGCCACCATGGTCGCTATCAAGTACGCCTTTTTCGTCGCCGCCGGCCTGTCTGTCTGCACAGGTGTTGCTGCCTTGGGTTCGTATCACCCTCTTATGGCGTCCCTCAGCGGTCATTGACCACTTTCGCCCTCGCTCAGTCGTGCACAAACGACAAGACCTTCAACATTCCCTGACAACCACGACCGTCGCTGAGTTCACCACTCCGACCGCCATTGGCTCGCTCCACCACGCCAAACCACAGAATGCAGGCGACCAGATAATTTCCCAGGCCTAGGCCTCTTCATTCGCACCCTCCACAACCTCCTCCCTCGGCTCACAGGGAAACGCTCCCACCGCCGCAGCCTCCACAGCTTACTCCAGGGACCAGGACGCGCTATGGTCACGCAGGTCATCGCTCACAGTCGAATCCCTATATGCCAAGCTGCTGTCAAAACATCGCGCTCTGTTGGGATCAACATCGGTGCTCACCATCACAATACTTCGGGGACAACGTCACTGCCAGAACTCGTCGAGGCGCTCAAGCTCATCGTGCTCGCCCTATGCGACAGGGTCGGGTCCGCGGGGTACGAGTTTCAGGCGCTGTACGGCGACATGCTGGCCGTGCTCTTCGTGCAGGCGGTGGGGACAGTGCCCGAGCCGGACGTGCTCGCGAAAATGGCGGACGGGGTCCGCGACGGGTCGCTTGGGACCGCAGACGGGCTCGCGGACGAGCTGGAGCCGTCCGTCGCGCGCCAGGTGGCGAGGGCGCAGCTCTTCGAGCTGGCGGTCACGATCCTGGACGTGTTCTCTCCTATGCTGCCGACCACTTCGGCCTCTGTCCCCGGTGAATCGGCCTCTGCCTCGACAGTGACCGCGATCTAGGGAGGTGACTAGCGCATCGACGATACCCACTCCGGCCTCTGAGTCGAACTTGGGCTCTTCGTCGACCTCCATGTCGATGGTTGGCCTCGACCAAGACATTGCCAGTGGTTGTAACTTTCAGTTTGGTCATGACCTTTAATACGTTGAGCCGTTCGACGAAGCCATCATCGCTCAACAATACACACCCACCCGCCGAGTCAGTTACGCTCTATGGCATTGCATTCTACTGCGGAGTTTAGTCTGCAGGGAACAAAAATGGGTAATGCGGCGTTCTCATCGTGGATGACACCGTGTCGAAGACTGCTTGGTCTAGTGACCCCATCTTATGCTCGCGCCCCACATCGACTTCGGCATCATGCTCGCCAAGCACAGTGAGTTTGAAGAGATGCAGGGCATCACGCCCTTCCGCTCCTCGAAGAGGTGCTCGTGAAGCTCTCCCGATGGTCCCTCCCGAGGATGTCTGAGAACCACGGCGGTCGGCCGTACTTGTACTGTATATCCTCTGCGTGCGTACCCCATGGCGTACCCCATATCCTGGAACGGCGAGGGCAGCCTGCGGCCCAGGGGTATAGTCGTGTACTCCTTGAAGATGATAGACCAGAGCGTGGACGGGGATACCTAGACCGATGCGTGGGCCAGAGGAGGGGGAACTGGCAGGACTATGTCAGGCTTCGAGCGTGTGCCAGCGAAGAGGAGTATGTACATGTACCTTGGACTTGTTACTCAGCGATGCCTGGCATTACGCCATGCTCATCATGCGGGAAGTCGAAGAGGGTGTCCACGCACGAACGCACCCGATGTTCCTGAATGGAAGATACACGCGGTGGCCAAGTCGCTGCCCTTGGCGTCTAGCTGGGGCGCCATGGTTTGGAGGGTATGGGCTGGTGGAGAGGACACGAAGGTGGGGACGATGGTCTCGACGACGAGCACGGTCATGGAAACCGAAGCTCGACGAGGGCTCCCCCGCCACATGGGACAAATAAGTTACAACATGGTCCGACTCAGACTAGTAAGTTCTACGGGCCACCCGGATTGCGGGCGGCCCTCTGACATCTGTCCTCCCTTCTTCAAGCTTCAAACCTAAAGTTGAAGTTCTACTGCACCATGCAACGTCCTGGCCATGGCCATTGCATTAGGGTGGGATACCCGTCCTGGCGTAAGTACTTCTGTAAGTCCTGGTATTGGTAATAAATACTATGTGCATCCCCTAGCATGCCACATCCCATCCTCAGACCTCACACACACCTTTCGTGCTCAACTCGATTCCTCGACCTTCTGTGACAGGTTACCCCCCTTAAACACCCTGACATCCTCTTATAGTCATCCTCTCTCGCGATAGAAGGCTGTAGCCTCGCTCGTTGCTGTGCTGTGCCCGCCGCACCAACGCGACTCGCGAGTACGTTCCTCCTTCTCTTTTGCTTCACTATTCTGAACCCGTGGTCTTCTTTTTTTCCCCTTTCTCTGTCCTCCCTGCTCGAAAATATTCGCATCCACACGTTCAGTAGCCATGGTGACGGCATCGCAGTAACTCCCTGGTCAGTCTTATCTCCTGAAACCGCGGCGCACAGTCTGCTGTTAACGAGAAGATAGCTACACACGATTCACAAGCCGTTGGGCAACCTAGCATGTGGCTGACAGTGAAAGGCGCCTGCATTCGAGTCTCAATCCCACCCCCTCGGTTCACCCCAGGCCCGCCTGCTCCTATAGCGATCATGTTCAACCTGCCTAGGTAGTCTTTATATCTGATTTCTGTACTCTCATATATTCTCCTTTGTGGAGGCCCGCATTACAATCCATTTGTTGACACATCGCTCGAGCACAAAAATATGGCGTCTGTCTCTCACCATCTCTCTTCCGCCTCGTGTTCGTAAACGCGGAAGTTGTGTGCTCATGACATCCGCCTGCGTGTCTCATGTTCTCCGACAGCGAGAATGATTCACCCCCAGTACCATGCCCCCCAAGCCGGAGACCTCGCTTGCACTGTCACCTCTGCTCACCTAACTCCTCCCCCTATACACCGTCCTCAACTTGTACCTATGGATAGTATCCCGAGGCCACGTCTGCCTTGGGAAGTTATCGAAACGGCTATTGACTACTCTCGTGACCATTCAAAGACGCTACGGAGCCTCGCCCTCACATGTCACCAACTCCTCCCTCGCACCCGTCTTGCAATGTTTGCCCGCATCCGATTCAAGGACAGGGAACATCTCTTTGCATTTGTCGACTTCCTCCAGGAGAATCCTCACTTGATGCCTGTCGTCTGCTCGATCGTCGTCCGGCCGGCTGATTTGGCACCCGTCCCCCTCCTTTCCATCCTCTCAAGTCTTTCAGAAATCATATTTTCTCGCGACCTTTCACAGGATACCGCTGATTTTCCTACCCTACATCCTTCGAGCGTCACTTGTTTTCGGCTCTTGGGAACCCACATCCGGATGCTGCACCTCTCTTCCCATAGCTTTGATAAACTCGTTTCATTTGCCCGGGCGATTTTATCATTTCCAAACCTCACACACCTCGCCTGCGACCGGGTTAAGATCTTGGAAAAGGCTCAGAGCATTGAGGAACCTCCGACCCTTTCTGAGATAATCAAACGACAGCTGTCCCGGCGGATGAAGTTGGAAGCACTGACTGTGAGTCTATCAATTGTCGGCGTGGTAAAAAAAAGCTGAATGATGTATCTATTGCTGGTAGGTCAATTGTGATTATCTGATCGTGGATCACCAAGCCACAAATTTGGGCCGGCTACTGCTTGATTCTAGTAGTTCGATTCCACTAACGGTTGAGAGCCTCACCCTCAGGTGGGGCGTGCGACATGGTATGCTCTGCCTAACTTTGCTAACTGTTGACAAACTGTCTGTTTGCTCATTTTATTTGCCTGGAATTCGGTGTTACTTCTTGTAGAATTTCTCAACATATACCAGTGTAATTGGTCTTCACTGCGGTCTCTGACGTTGCAATTGTCAGAAGAGGAATCAAGGAGGACTAAGAACAGCCTAGGAGACAGGGAGATTATCCGGTTTTTGAGAGGATTTCCAAAATGCACATCATTGACAGACATCACCCTAGAATGGCGACCACGAACTATCGACGACCTGTGCAATGACCTTTTGTCCCGCAAGAAGACATACAAGAAGTTGGACCATACCCTGCTCACATTCTCCCAACCCCGAATAATCTGCGCCTTTACTTGCCCACTGTCTACTAATGGGGGCTCGTTCTGGCTCCGGGAGCTCAGAAAACATTTGCCTGTGTTGTCCCAGCGTGGTGCAGTGACTCTGCACTCACAGTGCGATGACGGTGAGTTGCCGGTGCTTCTCTCCCACTATAATTCAACTGAATGCCTGTTAATCAGTCCTCGGTGCTGGACACGATGGCCCTGTATTGGCCCTTGATGTTTCGATGGACGGTGATTGGGTAGCGAGCGGGTCTATTGACTCTACGATTATCCTATGGGACGCCAACAACGGAACAATAGCTCAGCGATGGGTTGCGCACGACTACAACGAGGTCCGCACAGTTGCATTCTCTCCAGACAGTCAATACCTTGTTTCGGGTGGAAGGGATAATCAAGCGGCAATTTGGGATATTGGTCGAGGAGCACACAAAGTCACCACACTTGATGGCCATTCTGATCAGCATTTTTGGAGATGCTCATGGTCCCCTGATGGCGGAACAATTGTGACTGGATCCATGGATGGCACAGTGCAGCTTTGGGATGGACGCACATTCCAACAACGAGCACTCTACCAACTCCGGGGGCAAATAGATTGTCTCGCATTCTCTCCCAACGCACGGTGGCTTGTCTGCAGGTCCACAAAACCCGAGTGCTCTATCCTTAATGTTGCCTCGGGCACGTTGCACAGGTCCCTTGGAATTGACTGCTCGGATCGCTACTCCCTACCCCCACCCAGACGGCCATACAATCTTAGTATAAGCGCTGCTTTCGACCCTACAAGCACACGCCTCGCTATATCGTCGAAGGGACAACCTCCTGGGATTGACGTCATTGACGTCGAGACAGGAAAAACTTTCTTTCATTGGAAAGGGAAACAAGGTACATGGGAAGGACACATGAAGAATATATCATTCTCACCGGACGGGAGGCTGGTGCTCAGCGTAGCCAGCGACAACTGCTACATCTTGGACGCGTTTACCGGCACCGAGCTCTTCCATCTCCAAGGACCCGGAAGCAAGATTAAAATAGCAAAATTCTCTCCATGCGGGAAATACATCGCGTCAGGCTCGGGGGATGGGACAACTCAGCTGTGGGGGACCAACGACGGGTCATTCTTAATGACGGTCTCCGAGCATGCCCGTGTGGTGTGGCACATCGCGTTCTCTCCGGATGGGAAGACGCTGTCATCTGCGGGTGACGACGGGAGGGTCATCATCCGATGCATGTGCGACATCATCCCGGCAATCGATAGCACGCAGGACGACCACCCGCTCATTGCTCCCTCCCCTCCTTCCATCGTCCAGACCTGCCCGCACCCGGCCCCCCTCTCCGACGACCGCGCAGGACACTCTTCAGATGAGGGGACGGATCCGGAAGAACTCCGTCCCATTGCGAAATGCGGGGAGGCCGACGGGCTGGAGATGCACGTTGAAGGATACACGGCATACTGTGGCAGACTGCGGCTACGACAGCCCCTCGCCTGCTCGAGCTCCCGGGACTCGACGACCCCTGAGGCCGAGCCCAACGCGGGCGATAATGACCTCTCTGCGAATCCGAATGTGCGCTCGAGCGCCGCGGCCCGTGAAGTCGCGGTCGAGGACCTCCCAACGCGCGCTGTGCGGCCCTGGCTCCCTGCTGCCGCTGAGCACGAAGCATCCACAAGTGGAGGGTGGCCGCCCTCTCGTGAGGTGCAGAAGGACGCCGACAGCGCGGACCAGGCGGAAGCGACCCCGACCGTCGAGGGAAACGTGACGTGCTCCGATAATGCAATAGCGGGCGACGAGCGCGCGGTGCAGGCCCGCCACTGGAGCTCTACGACGACGAGTTCGGCGCGACTCTCGTCCCAGACCCCTGCGGAGCGCGAAGCGTTGACAGGCCGAGGGCAGTTGCCCTCTCGCGAGGTTCAGGAAGACGCGAATGGCGCGGGGCAGGCACAGGCTACGTCGGTTGCTGAGCTCGAGAACGCGGACTTAGCTGCTTCCTCCACTCCGCCGATGGACCGTGCCACCAACGAACAGGGAGGGAGAGGTGTAGTCAACCTTCGGGCAGCGGATTCCGGATGGGGGAGAGAATCGGTACGTTGTCGTGCTAGTTCGAAAAGACAATGCGTGGTCAGGATTGGCTAACACGATGAAACAGGTCGCCAAGACTTTGAAGGCGATCTCCAGGAATGTTGGTCGCACCGCGCGACAGGTTGCGAGCGACGCGAAGAAGTGCTGCGAGAAATTGACAATGTTCGGGGCGAAGGCGGTGCCACGGCGCCGCGAGCTCCCTGCCTCCGCATCCATGTCTTGAAGTCGAGAGCGACGGCGCTCGTGAACGTTCGAAGGTTTTGGAGGGGACAGTGGTGTTGTTGTTTTCCAGATGTTAGCTAAATGTACGATGTCAGGACTCGGAATCGCACCTGTATCTATGAAGGCGCCCGGAGATCCGTTTCTGCAGGGGATACGTAGAGATAGCACGGTTAGAAACATACATTAGATACACCATACTTTCTTCATTCTCCTAATAGATACACTTGAAAATACAGTTGACTTGTAAACGTACGTTCACTGAGGCTACAATGCTCGCCCGGGACACCGTTGGGTCTTATTATATCCAGGGTTCAACGTCCAACACCTCAAACCGAAACGAAGGACCAGGACAATCTCGACCCGGTGTACCTGTGTGAGAGAATGTTAGCACCAACTTTCAAAGAGGGAATAAGCAGACGCACCTACTGGGGCCGGCTTGTGTTGCCGAAGAATAGCAAACAGCACTTACACTGCGGTCCTCCGCGTTCGACACCCTTCCTCCCGCTCCATCGCGTACATCTGCTGCCGCGCCTCTGACATCCTTGCCCTCGTCGGAAATACCGTCGACGTTGCATTCTACCTCCTGCGCACACCCGGTGCAGGTCGAGCTTGAGCACGACTCCTACCGCGGGCGCACATACGGCCACCACCGCGTATTGATGTCGGGATGAACCGTAGTGCGGCGGGGGTCAGTCGCCTGGCGCGGAGGTAGTCATCATTGTTGTGGCTGAGCTGGGCGCGCTGTTTCCCCATCGAAGCGTGGATGTGTCCGGGGTGCGTTCCCATTCTAAAGCAAACACTCGCAGCTAGAGATGTCATTGGTGTCCTCGATGCGTGGCTTTGTCCTGCGCGGGCGACAGCGGAAGTGGTCATCGTCGTCCTTCTTCAACCGGCACAGGTAGACTCTGGTAGACTACCGTCTCTCACTTCGGCGCGCTCTTTCGAGGTCATACCTGATGGGTGTAGTAAGTGGCAGGGGACGTCAGAGATCGAAGCGAGGGAAGCGTCTTCAGTCTGGCGGTGTCTTGGATGCATGGCAGGACGAGCAGACATGGGACAATCAAAAGACGGATCAGCTGAGGGCTAGGAAAGGTTGAGGAGTGCGAGGAAAAGCGACGTACATTCACTCAGTTGACTCGTGCACTCGACGAGACGGCACAGGCGCCTGATAGCAAATAGGGCCAAACAACAGATATACTCGTCCTGAGTACAGTGACAGTGACCACTGGTACCTGTGGCCGCTGTCCACTGTCTAGACCTCGATGCACTCCTTGCTTTGCCTTCTATACAACGGACTCTGATAGTTCTTGGTACCATGGAACTTGTGGCCGCCGTGCGGGTATCGATGATTGACGCTTCGTCACCACCCTGCAGACGCCCCGGCCCCCATCCTCACCTCAGGTATTTGGTCCTGTACGTTGCCAACAACTACAGACGTGCTCTAGGGCCTCATATAGCGTATGCAATGCGACCATATGCAGTGTGAATACAAAGGATGGGTGATTGAGACGCTGTGAGTATTGATTATCGTCATGTTTGCTGCAGCTGAAGCTCGGGCCTCTAGGCTGTTTATAGTCACCCGCTTCTTCGAATGCTCATCGTCTTGGTCCTCGATTCTCGGTTTTGCGCCCTAGGATGCCTGATCCTGGATATCTTGCCTGAGCCTCTAGTCTGTTGCCTCCATTTCCGCTCTCCTTGGGTGCTAGACTCATCGATGCGGGATGAGTTGCCTCAATACTTGCACAAGTACCTGCTGCAAGAGTCAAACTGCATACACTCAAGACGACTGGAAGTTCCCATCCCTGCTCCAGTGCACATCGCTGGGACACCTGCAGGTACGCCTCCCCCACCGTTACCTCCCCTCTGTCCCTGAGCACGCGGCCTTCCTTACTCTCTTTACCGTCCAAGCGCATGTGCGCAGGCGTCCACCTTACTGAGTTTGGCGACCATCTGGCGGCACGCTGAGCTTGATGTGCAGATAGCCTTGGTGATCATCACCTCCTCCAAGCTGCGATACAAGTTTTTGCGCCTGATCGGCATTTGCTAGGACGAGGGAACCGTCATGCATCTCACCATCTGCCGGGCGAACGCGATACCTGATCCTTAACTGCGGCCTTGGCCTTGAACTTGAACTCAAGTCTCAAGCTGCAGATGCTCACACGCCCCCCCGTATTCGCTCTCTCGGCTTTCATAAGTACCTTGGCCTCGGTGCATGGTAGTGGCCGCGACCCGGGGCTCAATCTTCCGCGCAGACCTCTGGCGTCGTAACACGGGAGACCACCGCGCGAGAAGAATGCTCCTCTGGCGGACGTTCCTGCGAAGCATTACCTCGTCCAGCGGTACACCTCGCGGAAGACGGGGGATGAGAGACAGGAGAAAGAGGACGCGTACCCTGCGCGTGACGCAGCGACTGCGCCCGTGCTTGCGAAGTGTGCGGCGAAGATGTATTGGAGCGCAAGGCCCGGAACGCACGCTTCGCGCGAGGGTACGAACAAGTAGACAGAGTATGCGCGAGTCGTCACGAGGCCGCGGAGCGCACGACACACGGCATGATTGCGCCCCTCGAGGAAGATACGGAGACCGTCAAGGAGTCGAGCGAGGAGGGGACGCGTCGAAGGCGAAAGTGAAGGTAGCCAAGCAGGCAGAGCCAGATACTTTGGATCGGTCAGCCGCTCGTAGACCAGCCCGGCGAGCACGACCGGACGACACTCCGCGCGGCTGACATTGATGACTCGCCGGGAGGTTTATAACAGGACCCCTCGTCCCCCCTCCTCTCTTGCGCGATCTCCTACCACCACTTGACCACTTCATTTGACGTCGGCTCCCTTTTCCCACATAAGCACCTACCTGGCCCCCGCATACCCCGCCCTCTCCCTGCCTTTTCTTCTCGTCTCTCAAACTCCCGCCTGCTTCTGTCTGAGTCTCCTTACTCGCTGCTCGCGACCGCTCGCCTGTTCCTTTGGTCGAGCCACAGCCTACAGTCCTATCCGCTATCGACAAACTACCTTGAATCACCGTCATCTTATTACCACCGACTGCAATGGGGCTTCCGCTAGGCCTGCGCTACCTCGTTCGCCTAATCCCAGAGCTCTCGCTCCCCCCGCTCTTGCCTTTGCGTCCCTTCACGTCCTCGCCATCAAGCTCTCGATTCCCATACCTCTCTACCTGCGTGTTCTCGCCTTCGCGCTCTCCTGGCCCCTAGCCTTCGTCATCCTCGTGCAATGGCGTTCGTGGATCAACAAGCGGAACCCAGCTGCGTTGGGTGCCGTTATGCCGGCGGAGGTCGAGCACAAGCTGCCGGGGAGCCTGGACCTGCTCATGAAGATGTTCGAGGATGACAGGTCGTTGTATCTCGGTGAGTCGCGCTCCCCTGTTGCCCGTTATATCTCGTGTGGAGCCGTCGGCGTGCAAGTCGTGCATGCGCCCGGGATGGCGTTGCAGCGCGATGCACGTGACGCGTCAACACAGGAACCTGATGTATGTATCCGTTGAATCTAGCTAGCTACCTGTTCAAGCACACCGAGAAGTACGGTAACACGTTCAACCTGAGGGTCATGTTCGAGGACAGGGTGCGTGCTGCGATCATTCCCCCGGTTTCATGTCTGTTTCATGCCCCGGCTGCCTCTCGCGGGATCGGGACCTGGAGCTCATTTCCATCGTCGCGTAGATCTTCACGTGCGAGCCCGAGTATATCAAGGTGCGTGTGCTGTGAACGAAGAGATCCTGCAGTGAGCATAAACCTTGTCTCCGCATGCACAGACGATCCTCACCACCGATTTCAGCAGCTACGAGAAAGGTGAGTCGTCTGGTCGTTTGGACTGAAGAGGTGGTTAAATTCACGTGTCGCGATAGGCCCGTTGCTCAAAGAGCACCTGAACACCCTTCTCGGGTCGGGCGTGTTCAACTCTGACGGTGTGTCCGTCCGTTCCGATATCCTGAAAGCCGGTAAAGGCTGATATCGCTCGGGTGCGAAGGCGAGATGTGGAAGTAAGTTTTGTGCGGACTCAAGAAGTTGCGTACCCCAACTGAGACTTGCACCAGGTTCCACCGGACGATGACCCGGCCCTTCTTCAGCAAACACCGGACCACGCACTTCGACATCTTCGACCGGTATGTTCACCCCGCCCCTCTCCTTTCACTGTGCGCGCGGGCCGCGTTCACATGCTAACTGTGTCGCGATAGGCACGCGGAGCACACGCTCGATAAGGTCGCCGCGCGTCTCAAGGAGGGCGTGCCCGTCGACTGGCAGGACATCGTCTCGCGCTTCGCAATGGACTCCGCGACCGAGTTCCTCTTCGGCAAGGACGTCCGCTCTCTCGACCCCCCACCCCGTACCCCTCCTCCTTCACCCTCGCCACCGCCTCTGCCCCGTCCGATCGTCCCAACGGTACCACGGAGGAGAGAGAGATGGTGCATCCGGCGGACCGGTTCGTGCGGTCGTTCCAGGACGGGTTGGAGGCGACGGCGATGCGCGGGCGCTTCATGCAGTCGTACCTGCTCTTCGAGTTCTGGGGGGACAGGGTCGAGTGGCACATGGGTGAGGTGCACCGGTTCATCGACCCGATCGTCTGGGAGGTCTTGCGGCGGAAGGCGGAGCGGCTGTGCGGGGGAAGGCGGCGACGTGGAGAAGGATGTGAGGGACGGCGAGACGCTCCTCGAGCACCTCGTCAAGTTCACCGATGGTGAGTTATCGCGTGTTGCGTAGGGGATGGGGAGAGAGCGGGGGAGATGCGTGTGCTGACGGACGGGTTACGGACAGACGCGAAGGTGCTGAAGGACGAAGCGCTGAACATCCTGCTCGCGGGGCGGGACACGACGGCGTGCACACTGACGTTCGCGGTGTTCGCGCTCGCGGAGCACCCTGCGGTGCTCGCGCGGCTGCGGCAAGAGGTGCTCGACGTCGTCGGGCCCGCGCGGCGGCCGACGCACGGCGACGTGCGTGAGATGACGTACATGCGCGCGTTCATCAACGAGGTCTTGAGGCTCTTTCCTCCCGTGTACGTCCCTCTGTCCTGTTTCTTTTCCTGTCTCTGATGAAGTTTACGAACAGACCCTTCAACACGCGATGAGTATGACAAGGTAGCTTTGGTACGGTACGGTATGGCAGAGCTGACGGCATGTACGTGCGAAGGTGCTCGATCAAGGGCATGACTTGGAAGAGCATCCAGCCAGGCCAACCCGACTTCTACATCCCGCCCCGCACGCTCTGCGTCCACTCCGTCCTCCTCATGCACCGCAGCACGGATCTCTGGGGGCCCACCGGTGTGTCCCACCCCGTGTCTCCTTAATGCTCACCTACGCCATAGTACTGACACCAAATGTGATGCAGCGCTGTCGTTCGACCCGGAGCGGTTTCTCGACGAGCGCGTGCAGAAGTACCTCGTCCCGAACCCGTTCATCTTCCTCCCGTTCAACGCCGGCCCGCGGATCTGTCTCGGCCAGCAGGTGCGTCGCCCATCTTCCCCTTTCTCTCTCTTCACAACGCACACCCCGCGTTCCTCCATCGCCACCCCCTCGCCTCTCCGTCTTAGACTTCAGTCTCCGATCGCACCGCTGACGCGTTTCTCCCCCTGCCACTCGCTCACCGTAGTTCGCGTACAACGAGATCTCGTTCATGCTCGTGCGCCTCCTGCAGCGCTTCGCGAGCATCACCCTCCACCAGGACGCACACCCCGCGGCGGTGCCCCCACCCGGCGTCGAGCGCAGCCCGTACGCAGTCGACGGGTGTGAGCGCGTCTGGATGTGGAGCCATCTGACTGCGTATGCGAAGGTGCGTTTCCCGTTTTGGTTGGCTCGCACGGCGCTGAGGCTGACGCGTGGTGGGTCATACGCGTTTTTCAGAATGGGCTGTGGGTTGAGATGGAGGAGGCGACAACTTGAACTGTGTAGGAAGGGAGTGTGTTCGGTCTATTGTCACGCCGCTGGCCCCGGGCGCACGTGTCAGGGAAGACGGATATGAGGTGTGTCAATCATTCGAACATAACGACGGTTTTTGTTTCGGCATATCGTGTTTGGTTGCGCCGGTGTTGCTCCGGAGGCTTGCAGGACATTGGCAGCCTGAGTCGGAGTCCCGCCGCAACCGGCGTCGGCGTCCGATTCCTTCAAGTGCTGGAATGCCTCGAGTCGCTGCCAGCCGAATCCTTATGGGTTGACCTCCTGTCAAAACATGGCGCATTACTGGGACCGACGACAGAGCAAGTGCTGGCAAGACTACATCTCGATAGTTCGGGGACTGTGTCACTGCCAGAACTCGTCGAGGCGTTCAAGCTCATTGTGCTCTCCCTTGGAGACAAGCCTAGTCCGAGCGGTCCGAGTTTCAGGCGGTGTACGGTGACATGCTCGCCTTGCTCTTCGTGCGGGCAGTGGGGACGGTCCTCAAGCTGCAGATGCAGGAGAAGATGGCAGACGGGGCCCGTGACTATTCTCCTGGGACGGCGGACGAGCTCTCGGAGGAGCTGGAGCTGTCCGTCGTGCGCCTGCGGCCTGGTGGCGAAGACGCAAGAGCTTCATGCGGACTTTGTGCTACGTAGGAAGTTTGGGGAAAGGTTTTGAGTGTGCTTTGTTGTACGTATAAGCTGCCCACAATTATCCCGTGCACAAAAATTTGATCCCTACCTTTGACATATACAACGGCCGCTTGGGGTTTCTCAAGGGCGCTTGTCACGGTGTTGCCCGAACCCGAACTTTGTATTTATACGTAAAGCGTTGTGGGCACAAACTTAGTTTTCGTTCGGCTGCCGCCATCTATCCTCCGTCCGCATCCTTGTCCATTGTTCTCGTGTGCCTTTTCGTTCTCTGGTGTGTAGAAGATGTCCCAGACTCAGTCGCCGCCCTCCAACGCTGAACACGATCAAGATCCACGTGCAGCGTTCCCCAATTTGGAAGACTACCTCGCCATCAAAGCTGCGTGCTGCACCGAGTACAACGACGCCCTCCACCACCTCACCACAGACCTAGAACTGAAAGAATGTGCCAAGTACCTCTCCGAATGGCCCAGTGTGCGGGTCATAGATCGCTGGAAGCATGGTGAGGCCAAGGGCCGCGTGCAGGCCGTGATCGAGACGGCAGTAAGGTGCGTACCGTTATCCACTGTGTTGCTCTACGATCCATCCTGCGGTAGCCCCACTGCTTTCAACCACCCCCCCTCGAAGCTCTCGACCGTGCTCATGCGACCGCGTAGATACATGAGCGGGTGCTCGACATTCAAGGTGAACCCCGAAGCCGCGCTCTTCGCACTCGACGCGCTCCACGAATCCGAGTACCCCAAAGACGACTACGTGGGCCACCTCGCCAGCCAGCCGGACCTCGCACGCGCACACTCCTGCGCCGCGCACGCCCACTACCAGAAGTTCAGGGCGTCCGACGCACACCGGGCTCTCTACGCGTCGATCGAGCGCCACTACGGCCGCCGACAGTCCGTCGAGGCCGGCTTTGGCTACCCGGCACACACGAGCCTGAAGTTTGCTCTGCACCACGCGAGCGAGAGCGCACGGCTCGGGCTCGTGTCCTCGGCTGTCCTCCGCGTGGGGTTTGCTGCGCGCGAGATCGGTGAGGGGTTCGGTGTCCATGTGGATCTCGGCGAGCTGGCGCAGCGCGCGAGGCATTATCGCCCGCTGTGGCGCGCCGTCGGCGACCGCGTCGCCGAGCTGTATGCGGAGGCTCGGAGAGCCCTCGAGGCAAGTCGAAGTCGAAGGGACTCCCTCGAGTACGCCTGCGGCGCGGAGGGGTGTGCTACGCGTGCGAAGTCGGGTGCGTCCTTCAGGGCGTGTTCTGGGAAGTGCCCGTCCGATCTGAAGCCGCGCTACTGCAGCAAGCAATGCCAAGTAAAGGTGCGTCCTGCGGTTGCTTGTGGGCACGTCCTGATGATGACGGTCATGCTGAATACGCAGGATTGGTCGAGACACAAGGCGATCTGCAAGCCGGGATACGGAGGCAAGATCCCCAAGATCCCGGACAAGTCGATCGCTCTTGAGTGGTTCGAGCTCGAAGATCCTGAGCCCGACTCTGCGTCTGCAGCACCTGAAGCGACTTCTGATCTCCGGGCTGGGTCTGTCTCTGATGATGATGTTCAGCTGCAGGATGACGGCGCTGAGTGCGTAGTAGACGGCGAAAACCCTCAGAAAAATTGCAGAGCGGACACATCCGAAGAAGTGGTACAGTATGCTGTTCACGATCACGCTATTCCGGTGGCCGAACATGCCCCCTGTGGGGCCAAAGACTCACCGAACGTACAGGACAGCGAAAGCGAACTTTTATCCCAAGATCCCGGCTGCACCATGCCTATGTGTCGTCTGGACGATGTCCAGACTCATGGCAACGGCCTTCAGCACATCACGGACGCCGCAAAGGCTGATCGAGACGACAAAGCAACCCAGGAGAGCTCTGGAGGAGAGGCGGTAGAATCTGCTGCTGAGGACACCCGAGGAGACGTCGCGATGCTGCTAGTGACGGAACACGTATTCTACGGCGGGGACGACGCGCAAACACGGTGGTCGCACCATTACCTCGCCATGAGGACCGCCTGTTTTCTCGACTACCGCGACACCCGTCACGGTCCCTCCGCGGACCTGGTGCTGGAGTCACAATGTGCCAAGGACCTCGCCCAGTTAACTAATCAGCAGGTCTCGGAACGCTGGAAGGGCAGTGACGCGGACATTCGACCTGCGGCCATTCTCGAGATGGCGTTGAGGTGCGTCCCTTCACCGTCCAAGTCAGCGTCGTGTTCCCCCTTCCCCCTTCCCTCGTTCTCCTCATCGCCTTCCTTTCTTCATCAAACTGAAAAGTACCCATGCTGACGAGATGACCCTTGCACATCAGGTTCACGAGCGGGACGTGCACCGTCAAACGCAGGCCGAACCCCGAAGCCGCGCTCTTCGTGCTCCGCGCGTTCCACGACCCCGCGCACGACAGCGCCGAGTACGTTGGCGACACCGCGCCCCAGCCCGACCGCGCCCGCGCCCACGCCCTCGCCGCACACGCGCACTACCAGAAGTTCGCTGCGTCGGACGCGGAGCGCGTTGGGTGGGCCGCGGACTACTGGCGGCGGCAGGCCGTGCCCGCATCGAATGGAGGAGAAGGCGACTCGGGAGGCGAGCCGGCGCACGCGAGCCTGCAGCTCGCGCTGCACCACGCGAGCGAGAGCGCGCGGCTCGGCCTCGCGTCGTCCATCAGCGTCCGCCTCGGGCTCGTCGCGCGCGAGATTGGCCAGGGCTTCGGCGTGGACGTCGCCCGCCGGCCGCTCGCTGCGCGCGCGAGGAGGTTTCGCCCGCTGTGGCGTGCCGTTCATGGGTTTTTGGATGACTTGTACGCGGAGGCGCGCGAGGCCCTCCGAGTAGGGGAGGCGGGGAGGGGGGACCCAAGAGAGGACGTGTGCGGGGCGGAAGGCTGCGGGGCGCGGGCGCGGGCAGGGAAGGTGTTCAAGGCGTGTTCGGGGACGTGTCCGCCTGACTTGAAGCCGCGGTATTGCTGCAAGGGGTGTCAGGTCAAGGTGCGTCGCGCGCGTGCGATGAGAGTCGGGTGTTGGGCTGATGGTGATGTTTGGTGATAGGACTGGTCGAGGCATAAGAAGATCTGCAAGCCGGGGAGCGTGGGCAAGATCCCCAAGATTACGGACAGGGCGATCGTTCTTGGGTGGTTCGAGCTCGAGGAGCCCGAGTCTGTCAGTGAACCGCAGACTGCGCGTGTACCAACAGCACCTTCGGAAGCGAAGTCGGAGGTCAATCTCCCCACACCACCTCCCCACACCGATGTTCAGCATGAAGATGGCCCTATACCTGCGCGTACAGTGGACGACAAAAAGCCTCAGGCAGGCGACGGCGCGGAGGGCTCTTTGCAAGCGATGTCGACCGTGGAGAGCGTTGCTCGTGTTCACGATGAACGTACGACCCGCGGTAGCCAAGACTCGCAGGACGTACAGGACAACGGCGGCGCCGTGTCAACCCAGGATGCCGATCGCCCAAATCTCACGCCTCTCGGTCTCAGTCCTGCTACGTCAACGTCCCGTCTGGATCATGCTCAGGCTGGCTGTGGTAGCCTTGACAGTGCGGTGGACAACAAGGGACTTCAGCGACGCAATGGAGTAATTCAGGAGACCCCTGGAGAAGCGGCAGAGCGTAACGTTCAAGACGTCGGGGAAGACAAAAACAGCAGGCCGGAGGTCGAACACACGAGTTCAAGCAGCACGGAAGACTCGCAGGAGAGCGAAGATAGCCTTTCGTCTCCAGATTCAGAGCGCCCCCCTTCCACCCCGCCAGGACTACTACGTGGCCTTCCCCGTCCGCTCGTTTTTGGCTGTATCAGCCCGGAGTATCTGAGGAAGATGTGCGAGGAGGAAGGCCCGGGAGCGTTGATGGATACTAATGTATGGGCGTTGAATGTACGTTTGCGTTCCATCCTATCTCTTGCTCATTGTACACTCATAGCCTGACGTGCGTTGTTCAGCCTCCAGCTGTTTTCACGGCACGGTATTAGTGACGTGCGTCTGACGACGTGGCCGTCTGTCTTGACATGGTGATACCCTGATTTTCCTTGTTTGGTGAATGTAACCTGTATCTCAGCCCCGACGAAGAGATGATCTACTAGATGTTGTGAGTGGGGCATGACTATATTTTCGCGTACAATCCTAGACGTCCCGCCTGTTCGAAAATGGCCCGCGACGAAGTCAGCAACGAGTCAACAGACGACAGACATCCGCACCGGTGAAAGGATACGTACGGGAATTTGCCAATGGCGTTGCCGGCCGGGTAACTGTGTACACTTGCACGCTGACTTGTGCGAAGAAGCGGCGATGAGAGAGATGATGGGATGGGAGAATGGCTTCTCGATTGTCTTCCTCAGGCCTGAGGCCGATAAGCGTTATCCAGGTGTTTCCGGCCGTCTGTCATGGATTAATTAGTAGACATGATGTAGTATGAATGAATACAAACTGTAACCCATTGTCACGACCGCGCTGGAACGCACCAGCCGTCACCGTCGGTCGCTGTTGAAGCTCTCTGAAGCTTGAAGCAGCGCTCGCTGGTTCAGGGGCTGGCGCTTGTTGGATCCTTGGCCGCCTGGCGGGCGCTCGAGCGCTCGGTGACTTGTCCCTGTTTATATTCATATCCAACTCCAGGATGCTTCAGACCGGCCCTGAGCGAATCTCCGGCGCAGCATCGAAGCAGCATCCTTTACCTTCAGTCTTCTACGCGGTGCTAAAACGGCGTTATATGCTGCTTGGTAAGTCGGTGCGGAGATCTCTTCCCCCAGTGTACATTTGAAATCCAATCCGATACACTTTTTTCCTCCTTATTCACAGCGAAGCCGTCTCTGCTAGCCAGTCAACAGATCCAGTCAATGAATGGGCACGTAGTTTGTGTGCAGGACAGTGACAGCCTGAGTAAGTCAGTGCAGCACAGTACGTACGATGGCCTTCCTCGTTGCCCGACCCGTGATGGAGATTAAATGATTGACAGTCGATACGAGTCTAGACTAACTCAAATGGTCCCGTTTGCAATATGTGGACAAATTCCCGTACGACATGTGGATGATTAGGTTGGCGTTGGGGGGAGATAAAAAGGACGAGGGGTGGATGGGCATTCGAGCCAGAAAGAGACGGGTTATCATCCTCTTGATCCAGATCGGCCCCGCCTCGCACGTCACTCCAGTTCGATGCCCACTAGTGAGTTCTCAGATGCAGCCCTCAAGGAGGCCGATGCGGCGATCAAGGCCACCCAGGCCTATCAGCCCTCGAAGGGAGAGAAGGTTCTCAACAAGATCGGTAAGTCGTGGACATACGTCTCCAACTCGGAGCAGGATCAATGTTTGTTCGCCATGCATAGGAAACGTCGTCATCGGAGCGAACAGCAAATATGAATCGGTAGCGTCAAATGAACTTGCAACGCAAGCCTTTTCAGTTGTGAAAGACCAAGTCAGCAACTTCGTGCAGAACAGCAAGATTGTGATGGGTGTATTGGATGAGGTGGCAAAGGCTCATCCTTTCATTCAGGGTATGCGAACCATTTCTCCGAACGGATCCTTGTGCTTATAACTTCCTTGTAAGCTGCGGTCTCGTTATTCAAGGCGGGTCTGACCCTCGAGTTGACCCGTCGTGAGAATGATGACAAGGTCGTCGCTCTGAATGTCACCATGTGTGACATGATGCAAGTCCTCACGATGTATGTCTTCGCTCTCCTTATCATCCAGGTTTGTAACTGAAAAGTTCTTAGGCTTAAGCAAATCGCGGACCCCAAAGTGCCCGGACCAGACGGTCTCACCATCGAAGACCGTCTGAAGCAACGCATGGGCACGATCATCGACTCGATCAAGCGCTGCGCGAAGGTCTGCGACAGTTACCAGAAGCGACATACCGCCGGTATGCCCTATATCCTTGAAACTTTCGGTTTCGTCTCTCATGTCTGTAAACTACTCCCTTTTCAGTCAAGTTCTTCACATCGCTCAAGTGGCAGGCGAAATTCACGGATGTCGCCCAGCAGTTCGCAGACCACAAGACCGCGATCCAGTTCGACCTCCAGATCCACGCCTCCATCGGGATCGCTACTGCGAACATCACCCTCAGCGCCGTGTCGACGGACATGGGCCGGCTCACCGAAAACGTTGGGAAGCTGATGGAGGTCGTCTTCGAGCGCATGCGGTCCCCGGAGGAGCGCGAGGTCGCGTCCCTTATCGCGTCGCAGCCGGGCGGCGTCGAGGCAGCGCTGAAGAACGACGCGCTGCTGGAGCAGGTGCTCGCGGCGCAGCGGTCGAAGGAGGGGAAGGGCGCGAGGCATCATGCTACTGGCGGCGGCGGCACCGAGGAGGACAAGACAAAGACAATCGCGGAGCTGCGGCAGGAAGTGGGCAAGGACGTAGAGCAGGTCATCGCCGATAACAAGTACTTCGAGCAGAAGTTCGAGGTCGTGCGGATGCAGATGGATGAAGTTAAGGTGTCGATAAGGCGCGAGACGGATCGCGTGATCGACACGCTTCTTAGCGGGCCTCACGAGAGGATTATTGACCGGGTAAGTCTGAATCCTCCAGTGAGTATCACCAATGCGAGACCTAACGAATGATTTCAGGACATGTACCACGTATGGAAAGAGATGGTAAGCCATGGCACGTCATCGACATTGCGTAAGGAGCGTAACCAGTTTCTAGGGCTGGAGAGGCAGCGTAAAGGCAAAGCACCTGGTAATGGCGCTCCGAGACCACTTCGCAGAAGGTAGCCGCGCTGCGCTCGCCGTCATCCGCGACATCACCAGCAACGCACGAGAGACGTCTCCATCCCAGGTGGTGGACGAGATCGCGAATATCGCGAACCGCGTGGACCCCAACGCTCCCGAAGAAGACCAATGGGCACTCGAGTACATCACCATTCTCCGGGTCCAGCCTCTCATCGAGGCGCTAGACGATGACGTTTCTTCGTTCGTCACCATCTCCGAGGTCAATGCGTTCACTGCAGCACGTCCACTAAATTGGAGGTATGAGTTCAAGCTCATTCACGTAGCGCCAGTGCAAGCTCACGATAATACACAGTCTCCCCCATTGGATCTCGTACTGGACGTACGGCTTCGAGATGACAGTACAATGGTACTTCCGCCGCATCCGAAAGGTCTTCGCGGAGATCCACCTCTCCAGCAACGCCACGCTACCCTCTAACCTCAAGCCGATCGCCGAGTTCATCACCTGCTGGCAGACGCGTTGGGCGGAAGACGTCCTCTCCGGGCTCCGCGATGTCGAGGAATGGGATGATTTCGATTGGGAGGACGACCACGTATTTCTGAAATTCAAAGACTACGTGGTAGAGAACGAGCAGCGGATGGAGCGCAGCCTTCGCGGCGTCAACTACTACCTCGATGCGGCGAATACGCTGGCCATCGTCGCCGGGGAGGGTAGACCGGAGAAGGTAGGCTCTGCATGCATAACATCACGACCGTGCTGAGCTAACCAGTCAATTGGGGTAGTACGTTCTCCCTCTCATTTTCCTCTTGATGAGCAGAGCGCTGTGGATCGTCGAGCAAGCGGGCTCGGTCACTCTTCACGACCGCGAGCTTGAGGTAATTTCGGATTCGCTCTCGACTCTTGGCGATGCTGTCTACGATCGCGTCCGCACGCTGCAAGGTGTGTTGTAATTTCACTCGCGGCCCTCAACAACTGATCTGTGGATTGTTTCAGCTATGTTCAAGTTGCAGAATCAGAACGAAAAAGATCAATTTAACAAGTTCTTCTACGGACTGGTTCGTTAATCCCAAAAGCTTAGACGTCAATGAGTGCGCAGTGCTGATACGCGCGCGTATGGACAGTACAGGTACGCCTTCGAAGAGGCGGAGTTCGGGCCATACTGGCTGCGAAACCCGACCGCAGACGCATCTCAAATCACCGAGGACGTTACCGCCCCTTACGAAAACGCCGACTCAGACGAGCCTGTCCCGCTCTTCTACGGGCCCCAGAAGGAAGACCTCGAGCTCCTTGCGGACCCGGCGGCATCGGTGCCCGACGTCGCCGCCCACGCGTCAGAGGCATCGCATTGGCTCGTGGGACATTGGAGCGGCACGTTCGGGTACGATGGTGCCAACTGGGGCAGCGACGGGCTGGTCAGCTTCAGCATCTCGGCGCACAAGGAGGACGGGAGTGTCAGCGGCTCTGGCACAGACGCGTATGGGCCGTTCACGGTCAAGGGCACGCTGGAGGGAAATCGGCTGACGTTCTTCAAGGAGTACACTATCCTGCAGTACGGGGGCAAGGTCGTGTGGCGGTATCAGGGCACTGTTGACGAGGACTGGGACGGCATTGCAGGGACGTGGGGACGGCCTAATGATGAATCGCAGTCTGTTGGAGGGGATGAGGCGAGCGACGGCGATGCTGGCGATGATGCCGACGACGATGGAGTAAATGATGGGAGGTGGGTGCTGTCAACCCATGTATGTGTGTGGGAGCTCACTGGCAGAGCCACTGACGAGAAACTTACAGCAATCGAGAGGACATAGATGGCGATGCATCGTCTGCAAACAAAGTAGAGGATGAAGCGAAGCTCCAGGAAGGCGATCAGGTCAGTGGAAGCGAAGAGAAAGTGGAGGAAGATGGAGAGGAGGAAGATGAAGGTGGTGAAGACGATGACGACGACTCGGACGATGGGGATGAGGAGGGAGGCGGACATGACGATGACGAAGACGACGACGGCAATAGTTCCACCTCGGAGGCATCGAATCTTGTGGGTGGGACATTCTTCCTCACGCGGCGTCCGTTGGAGTACCTCCTCGCATGCCCCTCTGAGGACGAATTCAAGCAAAACCGACCACGGGCGCTCTGGAAGCTGGCTCTCAACTACACCCTCCGAGTGGTGCGAAGTCGGTCTTTCACCTGGAGAGGTCTCTCGGAACGACGCCAGCAGCGGCGACGGTACATCGAACTTGTCAGGTTCAAGCTGCGGTTCCGCATGGACTCCACGAGAGCCCAAGAATGGGCCGAGCTAGTCAAGGGTATCCATCCGGATGACCTCCACTTGTGGCATTGCATCGCGATGTTCCAGGAGCGGCGTGACCCCGTGCATATGTGAGTAGTTTGGAACTTTCAATTTTCTTCAGCAATCGCGGATTGTCAATGCTAACGGGTCCCAGCTCTACCAATTGCGACTCGTGCGGCGCCCGCCCGGTTCCCAGCGCGCACGCGACGACGCCATTTTCGCCCTCTCGCTATCTGTGTATTGACTGCTCGAACGAGGCAGTCGACCACAGCATCGACCTCTGCGGCAACTGTTTCGCCGATCATAAGTCCGCGACCCGAGGAGATATCGTCCACAGCCCGACCCACAACATCCTCCAACTACGCATGACAAGGTTGAGGGTCTACCGGCACACGCTTCTCGCGGTGGGGACGAGTTCTTCACGACGGGCATCCGAGATGGTCGATTCCAGCCTTCGTGCGCCCACGGCTTTAACGATGGGGAAGGGCAGCCGCACATTGTGTGTCGAATGCAAAGAGCAGATCAAGACTCCGCCGTTTTGGTATTGTATCGACTGTCGAGGTGAGTATGATTTCGGCCACGTAATCGATACGAGTGAAGCTGATAGCGGTACAGACCTCACGTTCGTGTGTTACGAATGCAATATGCGGGTCGAGAAGGAGAAACTGTGGCTCATCCGATGGCTTGCCAATCCCGACTACCACAACACCCACGACTGGTCGCACACACTTGTCTCCGTGCCTGACCCCGACGTTCACGGAGAGTCGGATGAGGACTCGGGGTCGTCCACGGAGCAACGCCTGGCGCGCCTGGAGGAGAAGCTGGATAAACAAGCCGCAGACTTGACATCTCGCCTGGCGACGTTGGAGAAGCTTCTGGAACGGCTGCTGAATGTTTGAACGGGAATGCTTAACCCTGATGTACGGCGACTGCTACAGTACAAGTGTTGCGGCGCCGCCTGGAGCAATAGCCACCATGATAGACAGGATAGGGTTTGTCGACCGTTGGAATATATTGCAACTCCGATTGAACTTTGATCTCGCTCCATTCTTGAAGAGCCCGAAGGTGGTTATTTGCACCCGCCACCTTCTTCGCGCGCACCACTTGAGCCCATTCCCTCCTAATAGTTGTTCGAGCTTACCATGCTGACCAAAACCTCTAGCGACCAGAGGTATGTTGGCCTGACGAATTCGAATTTTTCCTCGTCCCCCCTAACTGATCCCCTCGCTTTAGTGCATTTTATATCCTCCCCGAGTTAGCGGAGGGCAAGGAGCTACATCTCATTCTATCAAAGGCCGGCTCGTCCTCATCTACGCAGCGCGTGGCGTTGACTTGCACAATAGTGAAGGCATTCCGTCCATTCACCCTCTCTCCGGTCCTCCTTGTCTCACTTGCTCAGCCCTATACATCACCCGACGGTCAAGTATCCATTCCTGCGAGCGCAATTCTAAAATTACACGACCGGCGCTGCCTCGTGAATACGCGCGATACCTTCGATGAGGGGATGCCATGGTCTATCAACAAGGAGCGTGAGTACCGGCGGTACCTCCACGACGTAACCACCGGCGTTGTCGCGCACGCAGACTTCGCCAGCCCGACATACTGGGCAAACGACCGCTTTGTTTCGGATGGCGAATTTGAAGCGTACCTCCAGCATACCGCGGAGAAGATGTTCCATGCGGAGCTCGCGACGTACGAGCGGCTGCGTGCTCTCCAAGGGAAGAAGATCCCTACGCTGTACGGTGTCGTGGAATACGAGATCGTCATCCGCGACGCCTTCACCGATGGATCCGCTGCCGCCGAGACCGTCCCGGGGCTCTTGCTCGAATACATTCCTTCCGTCACTCTTCGAGAGCTCATCGCAACTTGGACCGCCCGTGACCCGCCGCTGCCGAATGGGATCCTCGCGATGCTGTGCGAGGAAGCGATCCAGGTCGTCGACCGGGTTTCCGACTTCGACTTGCTGAACAAGAACGTACGCGTGGACAACCTCCTCATCCGTCAGCCATTTGTCAGCTCGTCATCGCATGGCGAACATGCAATTGTCGTGGAGGACGCGGTGGTACTCATTGACTTCGGTCAGTGCCGATTGCGCCGAGAGGACGAAAGCGAGAAAGAGTGGGAGGAAGCCAAATGGCTGGAGGACGAGGTGGGTGCGGCTGGGGTGGTGATTCACGGTCTTGTCCGCAAGTTTGTCGGAGAAGCTGTTTGGACATACAAGAGGAGACGACGATACTACCGCCCCCCGGAGTGGCTCGCACCGGTGGTCCTCCCACCCGGGCCCACGCCCGAAGGTTCGGTGCTCACATAAGGATGCGCTTGTCCTTCGGTGGTTGCAGGAGGTCTATGCGTCCACAAGCCCCGCCTTCGAGCACCCCATTCTTGACAGGCTTGGAGGACGACGAAGACATAGTGCCCGTCGCCGGCTTCTCAGTAGATGGCGCAGGGTTAGCCGATGGGGCGGGCGCCTGGGAGGGGAAGGGGCCTCTGGCTCCAAAAGGATGAGATCGGGACGATCGTATTTGGTTTCCATGGCTGTGGCGACTGGTTGTTCTGGATTAACATCTCCAGCCTAGCGAGATAAGAAGAACACGTACATTGCTTCTCAGCCTCAGACAGACACTTTTCGTACACCGGCATTGAGCAAGCGCACTCGTTGAGCCTCTGCCCGATCGCCTTCTTGAGTTTCATGGCAGTCGCCAGGTCATGCTGTCCCTTGTTGAGCCCCGTGGTGACCGCATCGCGCTCCTTCCGTAACGCCTCTATTGTCTGTTCGATGTCATCAAGACGCTGGATGCAGAAGTTGAGAGCACGCGAGCGCGACGCCCACGAGTACTTGCGGAACATAAGGTTTATGCTCTTGGGGTCGTTGGAGGACTTGCAGAGGATGGTGTGCACACGTTTGAACAATGGGTCAGGGTACCCGGGTGCATCCAGCTGGAGCAGTATATTGTCCATGAATGACTGGAACAACTCCTGACCGTCATCCTTGCTGACTTCCTCCGGTTTTGCCAGCTCGTATCTCCGGAGTGTGGTGTCAAAGGGGCCAAAGTCAAAGTCGAGGTCCTGCAATTCCTCTGAGCGCAAGTGAGTGAAGTGGATAGAGACGTTGGGAGCAGGCCCATGCGTAGAGAGGACGGACATGGTGGACAAGAGGTGTTGGGGAGGCGGAAGCGGGGAGAAAGAGAGGGAGGACTGGAGAGGCGAACGTGCCGACTCGGATGTGGCACCGCTTCACAACACATGGAACGCCGTTGGGCTGTTTACAGACCTAACCCTGTGTCATACCCTGCGACATTCATGCTTCATAAATAATGCATTCATTCATACACACACTTGCTTCCGAATCTTGAGCATGTCCAAGCCTTGTGGGGCAGAAGTCGCAACAAGTCGTAGATATGATACGAGAGTACAGCAGTGCGACAAAAACGATAGTACAGGAAAAAGATAACCACGTCACCGACGATCCGTCTTTCCCATCTTCCGCTTTCCGGCGAAGAGATGTTTTGGCTGGGAAAGCATGGTCAGTGACAAGCAGAACGACTAGCGAAGATGATGCTGACCATTTTGACCTTGATAGCGCGGTCGCTCTCTCCCGCGCGAGCGTGCATGTTGCGTTCCCTCTGTCCGAGATTCCGCAACCGGATTGCTTTTGATGCTTGCTGAAGACGGAAAACTGATCAGCTCGACCACAAAGCAAGACGACGGACGATGCGCTTACCGCGTCGTCCCGCATGCCCGCAAGCTGGCGATTCGACCTCGGATGCCTCGCGCCCTTCGTGGTGACAGCGCCTGAGTCCGCCTTCGCCTTCTTCAACCGCGGCGCCTCCTCCCCGTCGACGTCCATCCACTCCTCCTCGCCCCCTTCGCCCATCTCCGCGTCCTCGTCCACGTCCATCTGCGCCTCCTCCTCCTCGCGCTGGCGTTTCCGCTTCGCCCCCGCGACCTTCGCGAGCATCTCCGCGCGCCCCTGTATCCGACTGGGGTCGAGGCCCGCCTTCGTCATCTCCGTCGTCAGCTCGGAGAGCGTGCGGAGGCCGGCCGTGCGGGGCAGCGCGGCGCGGTTCTTCATGGCCTTCTTGGTGCTTTGCGAGACGAGCTTCTTCTCGCGCGCCGCCTTGGCCGCAACCGCTTCGCGCTCGTCCTCGGAATCGTACTGTGGGTATACGTCGTCAGTATAGAAAAGCGAAAGCGGACCATCGTTGCAAACGTACCATCTCCGACTCCGTGTCGTAGAAGCCCTCGGCCTCGAGCTTCTCTTCCTCCCGCTCGAGCGCGTCGAGCCTCTCGAGGATGTCGGGGTCGATGAAGTCGGCGATGTTCTTGCCGTCCATGATCTCGGGAATGGTATCCGCCTTCCACTCCTCGTTCTCGAGGAGGTAGTTCTCTGTAGGCAACCCAATCAGCCACGCGCAAAAACAGGTCAGCCAGAACAAAGGAAGACGCACTCTTGAGGTTGATGTTGTAGACACCCGCGCCGCCCTCCTCGGCCTCGATGTCGCGCTCGAGACGGCGCCGAGCGGGATCCTCCTTGTCGAACTTCTTGCGGCCCTTAATGGCGTCGGGGATGAACGGCGCGCGGACGACGTCGTCCCGCGCCTTGGGCTGCGCGACGTGAAGGCGGTTGAGGATCGCGTTGACCTTGTTGCCCTTGAGCTTGGAGTCGACGCGGTGCTCGAGGAGCGCGTCGCACGCGGTCGTCTTCAGGACGGTGACGCCCTCGTCGGTGTAGCACGAGACCTGGACGTGCCGGACGCCCTCCGCGCCGATGACCTCCTCGACCGCGGCGCGGCGCTCGGGGGCGAGCTCGTCGAGGCGCGCGACGTCGGCCTTGTTGAGGACGACGACGGCGGGCTTGTTCGCGAAGAGGGGCTTGATGGCGTGGAAGAGCTGGCACTGCGCCTCGACCGAGTACCCGCACTGCTCGGAGAGGTCCATGAAGTACAGGACGCAGGCCTTGAGGTGCGCGAGCGCGGTGATGCTCTGCATCTCGATGTTGTTCATCTCCTCGAGGGGGTGGTCGAGGATGCCGGGGGTGTCGATGACCTGCCAGCGCATGTAGCGGTAGTCGAGGTGGCCGACGAAGAGCGATTTTGTGGTGAAGGCGTACGGCTGGACGTCGACGTCCGCGCGCGTGACCTTGTTCAGGAACGACGACTTGCCGACGTTGGGGTATCCACAGATGAGAAGGGTGCGGGCGGTGGGGTCGATCGCGGGGAGACGGGAGATGTGTTTGCGGACCTCCTCCAAGAACTCGAGGGCCTCATTCTGCCGCCTCATGATCGTAGCCATGCGACCGAGGGCGGCGCGCTTGAGCTGTTTGCATCGGTACAGGGAGTCACCAAATTTGAGGAGGCGGACGTAGTCCTTGGCGACCTGGTCGATGAGATGGCGCGCGGTACGAAGTTGGCCCAGCGCGAGCTTGTAGTGGTTCTTGTCGTAAAGGACGTTGAGGAGGGAGGATAGGAAAGGGTGCAGATCCTGAGGGGTTGTCAGCATCCGGTTCCTGGGTGAATGAATGCGTTCAGGCGTAGATGCAATAGAACGATGGTGTTCAACGAGTATTCTACTGGGATGATCTGCGCTGTGCTCGCACAGTCATCCCCGACAACGCGCTCGAAAAGCGGTTTCGCGACTGCAATTACTGGCTACGGGAGGGGTGCACGTCTTGGCGATTAACTCGTCGCGCCGGCAATTGAGATGGCTTCGACGGGCTCGTGCCACATACATCTGCCCGTAATAGGACTTCTAGATGCAAGCACCGTCGAGCGATAGCGGCCGCACGCCACAGCAGGGGTGAAAACCGACCGGGGAAACGAACGGTTGGGTGCGTCGAACTGAATCGGCCGAAGTCGGACGTTTCTTGCCCATCGCACACCCTCATCCTACACAAAAGAACAGAGTACTCACGTCGATAATTGGGAACTCCTCCAGGATAGCACCAAGCTTCTCATCGAACGAGTCCTGGGTGAACTTGACCTTCCGCATGTAGAAGTTGCGGATCCGGCTGATCTTGAAGTTCTTGTGGATGACCTGCAACAACGCGTGAACATCCGAAGAGCCTCAAACAGCGTGCACCGAAAACGGACGGTAGGAGTCTTGCGCTGGGTTTTGGATAGGACGATGTCGAGGAAGTCCGATGCCTTGGGCACCGGAGCGATCGCCTTCAGCCCGCTCGTCGACATCTTGGTCGTCTTGCGTCGCGCCCGTTAGAAGGATAGGGTATAGATGGAGTATACCGCAGCACGAGTGAGGCGACGAAGCAAGGAAAAGGCGGGTGGGGACGGGGACAGGACGAGTCGAATCCTCGACCAAGCGGGGGGAGTCTGTCCCTCGTCCTTCCAAAAATTTGGATTAGGTAATTTCCACGTGCTACGATGGTCTCCTCGCCGCTCGGCGAACTCACAACGGCAGGTCGTCCATCCATGTATCACCATCTACACACTGGCTTATTTGGGGGATAGTACTGGGTTATTAGGGGGCAAAGGTGATATCCTACGCATGGCCCTGTTCCATACACTTATGAGACAGAAAAATACGACGCAAACCTAAAAGGAAAACGGCGCCCGACGCGGAGCTCGTTCAGGGGCCAACTGTAAGTCTGCCCACATCGTCCTGCGGTCCTCGTTCTTATCCACTACGCCCAGCCTACGCCTTGACGGCGTTCTCGAGATTGCTCCGCATAACGCGCACGATAATCACTCTAGTGTTGGATTTTGTCGACGACGCGCGACAACTTGCCCTTACCCCCAGGAGTACCTAGGCCGATATCTTCCACTACATTGCCCAGACAGGGCCGATGCAGCTACGTATACAGATGTTATGCGAGTGCGCCTCGGAAGGAAGGAGGTGCCACTTGGGGTATGTTCTATCCGTGATAACTAGCATATATTGAGCCCGCCTGATACGTAGACTCAGTATATGCTGCGCAGGACGCCGCCGCGGGTATGGGCGGGAGGGACGGGCATGACACCCGCGCACGCGTTGAATGGCCGAGTGACCTACCCCAGCGGACGTACATGTGTCAAAACATGATTGTCGTATGTCTAGGTTAGTATGACGTTAGCATATATCTACCGCCTGTCCAGTCTTGGGATCTGAACGGTCGGGTCTAGGATCTATCGTACCTCACGCCCGCGAATCTCAGCCTTTGGATATCCTGCCATGTTCGATGGGAAGACACGTCGCAATGGACATTGTGCTCTCAAAACACGGAGTCCAAAGTGAAGACTCGAGGGAAATGCCAGTGCACCGTCGTCATAGCTGGACGACGTTGCTCACGATTGCGATAGAGAATACTGCTCGTTAAAGGTTTCGACCCCCACCAGCATCCGAATCGAGATTCGCCACCGTACTGAGCGCCGCCGCAATGGGCTAGGGTTCGCGAATCTAAACTTTCGCAGAAGGGGCTCTGGACGCGCAACTCTCACTCAACGTAGTCCGGTGATCGTGCCGCAGCCCGGTTTCTGTGCGGGGCTGAGACGACTGAAAGGCATGCGGCCTCCCTGCGGATTCGGTGTCCAAGGTCCGACAGGAGTGGCTACGGCGTCGTAGCTCGGGGAGCGGCTGGAAGCCTTGTGACGGTCATCGGACGGGGCGAGGGCGCCGAAGGATTTCCAGGGACTCTCATTCGAGAAGAGACGAGCGCTGCGGAGAACGGCCGCATCCGGGACGATGGGTCGGACCAGGGACGAGGTGGGTGGTGCGTTCACCATGAGGCATCCGGATTGGGTCTCGGTGGATCTAGTTGGAAGCGCGACGTGCGTTTCGTCAGTCTCGGGATATGAACACGACCGCTGGATATCTCTTGGTCGATGACGGATGGGGGTATCCGGAGAGGGTGTGCGCTATCCACGCTATATACGTTGAACAACGGCGGTGGGAACAGATGCGACGGGAGCTGACGCCTTCGACAGACAGACAGAAATCGGGGGACGCACCAAGCACGGAGTTTGTTTGTACGCAAATATCCCAGATGGATTTCACCGCAAGACTGCAAGAAGGCACTGGGAAGTCGGTGCGGCGACCGAGATGGGTGAGCAGGACGCCATCTGGGGTGATCAGCTTTGGAAGTGACGATCAGTTCATTTACGGTAGAGCAGGCGTGCCCAGTGCGGGGTGCTCCTGGCCAGAAAGAGCACGAGAACGTTAATCTTGGATCTGGAAGCAGGAGATAGAGAGAGGGCAGGCCTGCGGTGGCGAATGAGGGCGACCATCCGGACATCTCGCAGCGGGAGACGCCCGGGAAGAGGGTTCAGGGCAGGTGCGTGTGCCTAATATGGAAATGGGGATGTGGCATGTGAGCGTGGGGGCGAGGCAGCGACGGACAACGACAAAGTTTGTCGACTCTGCAGCCTGGCTGTTCCTCCCTGCTCCTCCCGCCTCCGTCTCTGCAGGGACCCACCCAGGCTCAGGCTCCCGCAGCCCGCCCCAGCCTGTCTCTTCTTCAGGGCCGCCTCGTGTCCACCAGCCTCCTACTTACGCTCTGTCTTCCTCTCCGCACCTCTATCTGATCCTCTCTTGCGATACCCATGCCTCCTCCCCCGCCCCCGCCTCCGCCTCCCATCTGTCTCCCCTTCTTTGGCGGCAAGAAGTCCCGCCGCAGGCTCACCTACTCGGAACGATCGGCCACAGAGGACTACAGCTCTCGTCGCTCTAGCATCGACCGCCTTGCCTCCGGTTCCTACTCCCCCACTGCCACCCTTACCTCCCATGCCGAGAAGCTCACATTCTCATCCGAGACCGAGTCCTTCAATGTCAACGCCTATTCCGATGCCGCCCGCGAGGTAATTCCCGCTCACACCACCCTCAAGCGTTCCAACACCGTCTCCACCCCCAAGGACAAGTCCGCCGGCGGGACTAAGAAGTGGGGGTATGGTTGGGGGATCGGTAAGAAGGCCAAGAACCAGGACGAGATGAGCGAGAAGCCCCACGTACAATCTCCCGGCTCTACCCCTCCTCCAGTTTACAACTCTCCGCCTAGCGAGACCCGTTCTCGCGCGACTCGCTCCGCCCATTCCCATTCCTCTCGCTCCTACAGCCAGACCGACTGGGAACAAGGCCGCGATACCCCCCGCAGGGTCCGCTCCGTCTCCACCAACGGCGGTTCCATCCATTATATCCCTCCGCCTTCTAATCCCAAACGGTCCAATACTTACAAGTCGAATACCACAAAGGCCAGCGGCAGAAGTGCTCGTCCGACCTTGTACCCGTCCGAGTCCTCGAGCACCCTCGTTGGCTCTGCCCTCGAGCGCAAGATCCGCGATGAGGATCCTATTCCCGACAGGCCCGATACCACAAGCAGGCTCGAGAGCCTTCGCGATCTCATGCGCACGCACGGCTTAGACTATTAGTGAGCCATTCGCACGCTTCCATTCGCCGCTCGTGCTAATCTCGTCCCTCAGCGTCATCCCTAGCGAGGATTCGCATGGATCGGAATACATCGCACCCCATGACAAGCGGCGAGAATGGATTTCCGGGTGCGTCGACCATCTGGCCATCCCGCTGCCAATCCGCTGACATCTCGCGCTTAAGGTTCACCGGTTCCGCCGGTCAGGCCATTGTCTCGATGCGCTCGGCGTACCTCATCACGGACTCGCGCTACTGGCTCCAGGCGGACGAGCAGGTCGACCAGAACTGGGTCGTCGTCCAGGCCGGCGGGTCCTCGACGAACATCAAAGACTGGACTGAGTGGGTTATCGACCGCGCCAAGGACTGCAAGGTCGGCATCGACGCCCGCCTCATCTCGTACCAGACCGCGACCGCGCTCAACAACGCCCTCAAGCCCAAGAACTCCAAGCTCCACTACCCGCCTCAGAACCTCGTCGACCTCGTCTGGCGCGAGAAGCCCGCGCGGAGCAGAGAGCCCATCTATGTTCAGCCAAAGGAGTTCTCCGGTACCGGTGCCGGCGAGAAGCTCACCAAGCTGAGGCAGTGGATCAGCCAGCAGCGGCCCGCCATGCCTTCCTACTCGAAGGCGGAGCCTAAGCCGTCTCAGATGCAAGTCGCGACCTTGGTCTCGAATCTGTCGTCGATCGGTACGTGACATTCAGATATGATGCTCGCGCATTCGGCTGAGACAGCATCGTAGCGTGGTTGCTTAATCTACGGGGCGATGACATCCCGTTCAACCCTGTCTTCCACTCGTATCTCTTCATTGGCCTGGAGGGCGCCACCCTCTTCATCGAAGAAGCGAAACTCACCGACGAGGTGAAGGGCTACCTCCAGTCTATCGGGATTGCTTGGCGCGACTACAACGAGATCTGGACGTTCCTGCGCCGCAAGGAGTGGGGCGAAGGCAACGTAAGTCGGATGCTACACTTCTCCCGTCGTTCACGTCTCACTCTAACCATCTCGCAGGTCATTATTTCGCCACAGACGTCGTACGCCATCTGTCTCATGATGACCAGCTTCAGGTACACTGTTCTGCCGTCGTTCGTCGAGGAGATGAAGGCGGTCAAGAACGACGTCGAGATCAACGGCCTCCGCAACGCCTACCTCCGGGACGGCGCGGCGTACGTCCGGTGGCTCGCTTGGATCGAGCAGAAGATACAGCAGGGCTACGACATCACCGAGTACGAGGCCGCGTGGCGCCTGACCGAGTACCGGCGCAAGAACAAGCACTACATGGGTCTCGCGTACGAGAACATCTCTGCTACTGGCCCTAATGCCGGTGAGTGCCCTCCTCCAATCACAATCATGCCATGAAAACTAACGGTTGGCTTCGTGCGCAGCACTGCCCCATTACGTGCCGCACAAGACGACTGCGAAGATGATCGACCGCGACACGCCTTACATCAAGTGAGTGTCGGCTCCGCACCCCGATCGCACGTAGTGCGTAATTTGTTCGTCATGCTCATCGCCCACCTTCTCCATAGCGACTCGGGAGGACAGTACCGCGACGGCACCTGCGACACGACGCGCACGCTGCACTTCGGGCGTCCCACGCAGGACCAGTGCGAGGCGTACACGCGCGTCCTTCAAGGCCACGTACGTCGCCTGTCTCCGCCGTAACGTGATTGTCGCTGACATTGAACACGTTGTCCGCCGTCCGCCCGTCACACAGATCGCTATTGACTCCGCCATCTTCCCAGAAGGCACGTCCGGTGCGAAGCTCGACGTCTTGGCGCGCAAGGCGCTCTGGCAGGACGGCCTGAACTACATGGTATGGCGCCATCTCGCTTCTTGTTCGACCGGGTGCGATGGGCGACGTTCTGACCGGCCATCGTGTTTGCAGCACGGCACCGGGCATGGATTCGGCTCTTTCCTGAACGTTCACGAAGGCCCGCAGAGCTTCTCGTCGGAGACTGTGCTCGTTCCCGGCCATGTGATCACCAACGAGCCTGGGTTTTGTAAGTCCCTCGCCGTTTCACGTCGTGTTGCGCCCGATATCTGAGTTTCTGGCTCGCTTCGTTTTGTAGACAATGCGGGCAAGTGGGGCATGCGGATAGAGTCCGCGCTCGCCGTGCGACGCGTCAAGGTATGTGTCTACGTCTTCGTTTGTGTCATATTGCGGCGCTCCTGACCACGCCACGCCGGTGCTGCAGACGAGGGGCCAATTCAACGGCGATGTCTGGCTTGCGTTTGAGCGGCTCACCGCCGTGCCCATCCAGACGAAGATGGTCAGGGAGGTCATGCTTTCCAAGGAGGAGCGCCAGTGGCTCAAGGTAAGCTGGCCCCCGTGTCCGCGTCGGAGCGCGTAGGCGGCTGACCGTTACGAAACTTAGGACCACAACCGTCGGTGCCTGGAGCAGCTCGAGCCGTTCCTGCGGGATGACAAGCGCGCGATGAAGTACCTCCGCAGGGAGGCGGAGCGCGGTATCGGCATCGCCAACGCCGGGCCCGGTGGCTTGACGATCGACTGGGATTGAGCTTGAAGAGTGGTTCTGCTGGTCCCCGTCCGTGACGGGGACGGCCTCCTGACGCTTTATCTCATATCTAAGGACGCCCGCGCTGCTCTTTTGGTTTCGTGCTGACAGTGGTTCCGCCGATTGCAACGGGACATTCCTATGCGTCGTCTCGATTCCGGTCTCGCCTCCCCCTACTCCCCGCTCTTCCTGTCAAACCGCCAACGCTATTGTCTCACTCTCTGTGTCGCGACGATCCTGTACTCCGACATGCCTATTTCCTCACGACTCTGTACGACTTAACTATATCCTAACGTCCAAGCAAGGGGTGTCGTAGGGCATTCCCTCTAAAACCTATCTCGTTCTCTCGTACCTCTCGTCTCTCCTGCCTGCTTATCCGTCTCTTCCCCCCCTCGTGTCTCGCAACTTGCGTGTTACGCATACGCCTACTTATCTTCCACTCCTCGGGCGTCGTCGTACTCGTACCCGATCTCGACCTCGACCCCAACCTTTCGCCGTCCCGGTGTCACAACTCGCCCCGGATTCGGATCGGGTATGTAATGTTCTGTCGACCCCCTTGACCTTTTACATTACTTATGGCGCTCGCTATACGGCGCAGTCCGCTTCTGTACATTCTTTTGGATTCAACCGTCCTCTGATCATTTGAATGGAGCGACGGTTACCCCCCCCCCCTCCCCGTAGATAGATGCTTTTGTTTTTGATGTTGATGTTGTATGTATATCGCATGTGCGGCTGGAATACAGTATCCGTTCCGCTGCTTGTCGGTAGTCCTGGGATCGGGACGGCGTGCGGGATATCCTAAGTCGAGTCCGGATCTATCAGAGCCAACGCTTTCTCTGGTGCTTGCCCTGTATTCGACACACACGCCGCAATTTCCTCTAGACACCGCCAACGTGCGCCTCGCTCTTGCCTCCAATTCCCGGATCTGCGCCTTTGTTTTCCCCACCCTCATGACCGTGCCCCCACCGCGCCCCCGCCCCCTCGTGTCACGCATTCCGTGCAGCCTGACACTATAGGGTGCCGGCGCTGCCCTGCAACGGATAATAAACTGGGGGAGAAAAAGCTTTCTGCGCCCTCTCGGCATATGTTCGTATGCCCTGTGGGCCTGGCCCTCCTGAGCTGTACGGTGAGGGATAGTCAATCCAAGTATCTGATCAGTGACTGCTCGACAGGTGCATCCTCTTCGAACATTGACCGCCGGTTGTTTACCATGCGCACCACACTTACTGCGGTTTACTGGCCAATAGATATCGGTCGCGCGAGCGACTTGAAGGTCTAGAGGCAGGTTGGTGTCCATTCGCGATCGGCCGGCGGCGAACCCTACCTCTGCGAGAACTTCGTGATACACGGGAGCGAGACTACCAACTACGACGTGAGTGCCAACTACGGCACCCGTGGTGACAATACCCTGTCATGGTGGTGGTGGAACAGCACGTTTGAAGGTATGGTCGTCAGAATGCGAAGTTAGCTACAACACTGACAGCGGCTCTAGCACCTGCCTTCGCCCGCTCCGACTCCGAGCCTTGAGGAGAGCAGCCTCGAGGCGTCAGCAAGTACTGTTCGCGTCAAGAACTGACTATTGGTTACATATCAGTAGGCAATATCGAGGGATTCTTTGGTGAGTAGTACATCCTACCGAGGCTGGTTCAGACATCTGTCGACTCGTCTCGCAGTGACGTCGCCACCACACTCCCGAGTCGATGCTATTGCAGTACCCACAACAGGCCAGCAGGATACGACCTGCGACTATTACCACAAATACCGTGATGCGTATAGGCTGCAAGACGCAAGGTGAAGAGATGGAGGAAAGCCAGGGTCACTCGGAGTCCTCCCTCAGGCTCGGGCGATAGTATCGCAGATTCCTCTGGTACGTCCAAACGTCCTCTCCGACGAACTTGCGAACGAGACCAGCAGCGACGACTCCAGCCGCGCCCGTCTCGTCTTGCGACCACTTGGCTTTGACCCATTCATCCTCGCTTTCATCCTCCCGGCGCAGCCGGCAGTGCCCGAGGTCGATAAGCACCACCGCGTCCTCGACAACGACCAGTTCGCCTTCGGGTTCTCCGTGCGCAGACGAGGTGACGAACGGCTCGCGGATCAGAAAGTTGTTCATATGCACATCCTCGTTCAGCACCTCGAAGTCCGAAACGCGCTCGACCACCTGAACCGCTTCCTCGCACAGCGTCGCGAGGATTCTATTCGGCAGCGGCGGGTCACGCGTTCTCCACGTCTCGATGAGTTGCCAAAGCGTCAACGGCGAGATATACTCCATCAAGAGCCCGGGCATCGTCTCCGTCACAGCGGACCCGTCGGTACATGCGTCGGGGATGGCAACCCCGTACTCGACGACACCATACACCCTCGGGATCTTCTTCTCTTGGAGGGGGCGCAATCGCTCGTACGTTGCGTGCTCCGCATCGAACAGGTTCCGCGCCATGTGCTGGAGGTACGCTTCAAACTCACCATCGGAGACGTCATTGTCGCACAGGAATCTCTCGTCTTCGAAGTATCCGCGCACGACAGCACCAGAGGCTACATCATCGAGGTACTGCCGGTATTCGTGTTCCTTCTCGAGTGACCATGGCCTTCTCTCGTCCCATTGGTCGCGTACATTCGAAAGACAGCGCTTGTCGTATAGTTTGAGAACCATGTTGGGAGGGAGAGAGAGTTGGCCGTGGGGCTGCGTAGGCGTCGGGGGCGGAACGAACGACACAAGGAGGACGGGCGAGATGGTGAACGGACGGAAGGCCTTCGCTATCGTGCAAGTCAAGGCTGTACGCTCTGTAGATGAGGGCGAGCTAGGATTCAGAAGAGAAAGATGGAGCTCTTGGCCTTCGGCGAGTTCGGGAAGGATGGAGTATCCCCTGAAAATGAGCGGACTCGGATCGGTTAGTAGGGCAGATAGGCAAATGCGTCAATGAGTTACCGTACATCTGACCTCTGGCGGCTTTGGTCGGCATTGTACTAGTACTCAACTGTACGAGAGGGTTTGCTGAAGGTATGGACATCCCGTGGATGCTTTTTGAATGAGTAGCAAGAGAGTCTCGTCGTCGTCGCAGTGAGTCCGAGTTCCCTTATGTGTAGAGCCGAGTTATTAGTCATACGCATCACTCATTTGCTACTTACCTTGGGCTACTCCGTCATGGCCGACGCTCTGCTTCCTCCCACCATCCACACCGAAAACGTCGTCGACCACTTCGCATAACTAATCCTCTTAGGGCCGCTGCTCGAGGTTGTAACTATCCAAAACGATCCGTACGTTGGCAGCTCAATTTACCGCGCCGGCGACGCCGACAACGTAGCGCCCTCCATCCCAGTGGCTTCGAGGTTATCGACGAGTCACCTTCGGCCTCGCTTGGTCACTTTCGTGGGCAGGATAGATATAGGTGGAGGAGCTCGAGGGACATGCGGGACGAGGGTCATGGTATCTCGGTACGTTTTTACATCGTCTCATCTCCCTTCGTGCCCCACGCAAGACTCGCACCTCTGCGCCCCCATCTTTTCTCAATTTTCACTCCTGTCCTCTTGTGTTATATTTACACAAGGCCGTGCACCGTGCTCTGGAACAGACTGAAGACGTGCAGCAGTGCGACGCTCTATGTCATGGAGCCCCCGCGTTTCTGAGCTCCTCTATACACCGGCATTCGGGTGCAACCTCGTTATATAGATGTACGTACATTATGCATCTGCGCAGAGTTTCATGATACAAATACGGAATCAAACTCGTCAGAGACAAACCAGAATGGGTCCTAGGTGTGTGTAACTCGCGTCCGACTTTGGTGGACTCAGATCCGCCCTCGTCTGCGTTCAGTGTCCCCGATGCCCCAGTGCCCGCTCACGCTCTTTTACGTAATGCGAACGCGGATTGAAAAGCAGGGGCCCCCACAAACTCGAAGTGCGCGGCGGCCGGTCCACCATCTTCGCGAGTGCGCAGTTCCTATCCCTCGGACGGGGGTGGGGAAGCGAACGGCGGCGCGCCTGCACCTGGTGCGGAACCTAGGAGCGTTCCAGGCGGGGCTTATGTTTCAAGGGATTGGGTAGTTTGTGGAAATGGATAGAGCGCGTGAGGTGCGAGACTGAGAGGCTAGATGCGTTGCCCTGGGACTCGGTCGAGAGGAGAGAAGGGCGGCGACGGCGGAGCGCACTACTCGGGCTGATGGGCAAGGATGAAAAGCGATATCAGAGGCGTTGCGCGACCGAACGGGAGGCGGTTTCCTAGTGCTCGCGCTTGCCCTTGTCTTAGGTGAGTTCTATCTGTGGTTACTTCAAGACGTTCGGCTCAAGAGAGCATGGCGCCCCACAGTCATAGCTCCTCCGGACTCGAAGCGCGCTCCCATCGTCCGCTCCACTCGCACGTCTAAACTGTTCCCCGACAGGTTAGAGAAGCACTGACCCCGCTGGGCTCTTGCTCTTTTCATCTTGGGAATACTTGGCCTCGAACTACTCCTCCTCGCTCTCAATCTCCCTCCGCAGCTGGCTGTCGCTGACTCGAAGTCGATCAGCACCACAGCATCCTCAACAACAACCGGATCTTCAAGCAGCTGCGTTAACGCTGCGGAGATGAAGTCCAGCGGCGCCTCGGTGTCCCGGTCCTCGTGTTCCTTGTCGAGGGACCATGGGTTGACATCAGTAATTCCTTAGATGTCTGACTATCTGACCGGTCTGATGGGGACTTGTCAGAGTTTTCAGAACTCTCAGATGTGTCATATATTCAGAGCGTAGCGCAGGTTATGGGAAGGTGCTGAGTGTGCCGACCCTAGGGTCGAATAACCCCTAGACTAGGGTTTATTTCATATCTATAAAAGGAAAGGCACACAAGACAATACAGCAAGGCATACAGCACACTTTAATAGTGGCCTTCCAGGAGGCCCACTAGACACAGGCACTACGGACGTGGGGATGCAGTATAAGGTAGAGAGATGGCGATAGTGGTGAGTGGTCCTCCAGGAAGACCACATGTACGGTACGGGCAGATAGTGACACAGCCACCGCTTGATTTATAGGGTGCAAAGTAGGGGGGGCCTCGGGTTAGAGTGGGGTTTTGGTCGGAATATTCTGAATGTATGCGAGGACGCAGGAGTATCTGCGTCCTCGCAGTAGGTAGGATTAGGATGGATGCGAGGAGGCAGGTGGTCTGCATCCTCGGGACATGGAGAATGATGACAGGAATGATGCGAGGAAGCAGGCTGACTGCGTCCTCGCAATGATGTAATATAATACTTTGCACAATTTGATAGGGTTGTATGTTGCTTACATTCATTGAGTTCTGTGTGTTTGCGATATAGTTGAAAATGCTATAACATCAGAAATCATTAAAACATTACATGGACTATGTTACATTGAATTTATAGGGTGCAAAGTAGGGGGGGTCTCGGGTTAGAGTGGGGTTTTGGTCGGAATATTCTGAATGTATGCGAGGACGCAGGAGTATCTGCGTCCTCGCAGTAGGTAGGATTAGGACGGATGCGAGAAGGCAGGTGGTCTGCATCCTCGGGACATGGAGAATGACGACAGGAATGATGCGAGGAAGCAGGCTGACTGCGTCCTCGCAATGACGTAATATAATACTTTGCACAATTTGATAGGGTTGTATGTTGCTTACATTCATTGAGTTCTGTGTGTTTGCGATATAGTTGAACATGCTATAACATCAGAAATCATTAAAACATTACATGGACTATGTTACATTGAATGACATGAGATGTACATAAGAGAGGGGAGTATGCTATAGACCCGGAAAGAGGCAGAATAATAAGAAGGGTGTGTGGCCAATACAAACAGAGTGAAACGGGATTGTCATTGTGTATGGGATGATGGTGTGTTCGGAGATGATGGGGGATGGAGAGCGAGAAGAGAGGGGGTGGAGGTTTGGAAGAAGACAGGAAGGAGGGGGAAGAAACGAATGGTTAGTGTGTCCGAGGAGGCGAAGAGGAGGAGAGAAAGCAGGGAACGGGAGGAAGATTTTAAAAAAGGTTTGATGAGTGAGGTAATTGTGATGGGGGGCCGAGGGGTTACGAAGGATTGAAGAGAATGTGGAGTGGAGGACGTTGTTACGGATTGAAAGAGGTAAGAAGATATATGTATGGAGAGAATTGAAGGGAGAGGTAGGAAAGGAAGGTATGATAGGGAGGGAGGGTTGAGGCGGGAGAAAGATGGATTGGGAGGCAGGTGGAGAGGTAGGGAGGAAGGGAGGGGAGAGACGCTGTGGAGTTGATAGGCGAAGAAGCGAGGAGGGAGGAATATAAGAGTTGTGAGAGGGCAGGGGAGGAGGACGCTGCTCCAGCCTGCTCACGATGATTGCCACTACTACTACCTCTGATTTGGACCTCTTTGCTGTCGACCAGCTGAAGGCATGCGCTGCGGACATTGTTGCGGCGACGACGACCACGACGACGACGACAATGGAGGGGGGCGCGAGGGTGGACATCAGCGTGTTGATGGAGCAGTTTCTGGTGATCACGCGTGCGCTGTCGAACACGGCGCGTGTGGATGAGGAGTTCGAGATGGTGATGAAGCACCTGGCGGACGTACCTTGCGAGGAGTGGGTTCGGATCAGTGGGGAGGAACGGTACGATGCGCTGTTGAGGTTTGAGGAGGAGTACTCGATGAGTACTCGGGAGAAGCGGATGCGGGGTGCGTTGAGGGCGTTTGAGCTAGCGCTTTCGGCGTACCAGTATGGGCGGGACGAGGTTGCGGTGTACAAGCGCCGTGGGGAGATGAACATGACGGCGGATGGGAAGGAGAGGGTGAGCAGGCGGGAGTGCGCGCTGGTTCGAATCCGGAACGAGGTTGCGCAGTATGCGGACGACACTGCGAGGACGATGATTGAGTGTGAGTATTCTAGTTATGCGATATTGGAGAAAAGGATGTGACACTGATGATTTGACAAGCAGTCCTTCACGTTATTCAGAAGGGGCACTACCCGAGGACGTCGGAGGAGGAGGAGGACAATGATGAGGTGGAAGGGGAGGGTAAGGATAGCATGGAGGAATGAAGGACATCAGCCATAGGGAGTGTATGGAAAGTCGTCGTCGCCCATACTGTCCCACCTCTCTTGCATCCGCGTTGTAACGTGATTTCTTGACTGGATATCAATTGCATTGTTATATGTCGTAGTGGAAACGAGGTGAAGGAGGAGATGGAGTTGGACTCTGTGATCATACAAGAGTGTGGACGTGCAGAGAATTGAGCCAGAGGTATGTATAAATCTAACAGTTGGGTATACGCGATGCGATGAATAGAGTACAATGCGTCCGTTGGACAAGGGATTGGTATTCTAACAGAAACTGTAATATATGATACCGACGCGAGGAGGCAAACCGCCTGCGTCCTCGCAAGATGTCAACTAAGGGACGTGTCGAATGCGAGGACGCAGGTGATCTGCGTCCTCGCATGATGGAGAATTGTGATGCGTGCGAGAATGCCGACGGGCGGCGTCCTCGCACTGCCGACGTCTGAAGTATGATGTATGCGAGGACGCAGGTGATCTGCGTCCTCGCATGACGGAGAATTGTGATGCGTGCGAGAATGCCGACGGGCGGCGTCCTCGCACTGCTGACGTCTGAAGTATCATGTATGCGAGGACGCAAACTGTCCGCGTACTCGCAACAATGCGGTGCACAGGTAAACGCGAGTTAGCAGAGGTCCTGCTTCCTCGCAGCAATGAGACTACGAAGAGACATCGAGCATATTGATTGCAACTCATGCCGGTATAGATTGGGACACATGGAGGCGCGAAAGCAATGTATAACATATGGAGACATGTAAGGACGAGGATATGGCGAACACTGTCGAGGTTTCGTGAATTAGGATCCGAGAGAGCACGAGGACGAATTTGAAAATGATCTAGGTACGGGATCTGACACGAGGAGTTTGACGGGAGGCGGTGTTTGGTGCGTGGCGGGGGTCACATGCTCGGAGATCCGAGGACATGCGGAGAACGCGCGACAGGGTCGGGGACCGACGACTCGCCGCCCTCTGAGCTGTTACCATCGACTCAGTAACTCTGCGCTGAACTCACTGTACTGCTTTACACTGCTTCACTGAACATGTCATCGAACACCGGCCCTCACAACGCGATGGCGGTGGATGGAAGGCCGCAGGATACGGATATTGAGATGGGCAGGGAGGAAGGAGGAGGCAACGGGGTACGTACAATTGACGGCGCGGGGATGAGGATGCGAGGTCAGGCACTGACACGAATACTTGGGGAACAGGGGAAGGGTGGGGCAAACATTGGACGCCAACCGATGGAAGGTGGTGCGCAGAGTGGCGACGAAGATGCGCATGCGGATGAGGACGACGCGGAGGCCGCGGTGGCGGCAAAAGGGAAGGGGAAGAAGGTAAGTGTTTTGTGTATTGCAAGGGGATGGGGGATGTATACTAACATGAGCACGGGTTAGCGCGCTGAGACGACGCTGTCCGAGGAGGACGAAGCGTTCACTGCGATGCGAAAGGCCCCGGTGGTACGTCGATAGGACTGAAAATTTCGATGTTAGTATGGCTAACCGGGGGATTACAGAAACAAGCGCCCGGCCAGACGGCGGCGGGCGCAGCGGCTAAGAAGACGGTCGTGAGCGACTCGGAGGTTAGTACAGTTTACATGAAAAGTGCGAAGAAGATCTAACGCGTGGATTAACAGGAATCGGAGAGCGAGGAGGAGGAGGAGGAGATTGTCAAGCCGGCGAAGAAGGGCAAGGGGAAGAAGGTGAGTGTACGCGCTAACGCCGAGGGTTCTTACTGACGAATATAGCACAGAAGGGCAAGGCGTCGAAGACGTCGATCAAGGAAGAGGATCTGGATGCCACGACCGTGAACGTTGCCACGAAGAACCAGAAGAAGCTGGATGCGGCGTTCATCAGGTACGTGCGCGTCTGCGTTGTTAATCCGGAGCCGGGGAGCGAGAACCGGTGGAAGATCATCAATGAGCGGGCCCTGGACAAGAAGCACACGAAGGATCTCGCGACGCGGCTGATGAACGAAGGGAAGGTGGACTGGGAGTTCACGATGGACGCGATGGTGGATCCGAAGAAGATCGATCCCGGGTGCCTTGCGCAGTCGACGATGCCGTTCGAGGATCTGAAGCCGATCATGTGGACGAGCGAGCCGGGGGATCGACGGCTGGACTTCCTGAATGGCAACCATCGTCAAGCGGCGGCGAACGAATGCCACACGGAGCTGGTTGGGCAGCAGGCGGAGATGCAGGCGAAGCTGGAGGAGCACATGGCGGCTCGTGCGGGGGGAGGGCAGGGGGAGCTGAATTCGCACGGGCAGCTTGTGGACACGAGGGGAGAGAAGCTGCAGAAGAAGGTGGAAGAATTTGACGAGGCGATCGAGGAAGCGCGATGGTGGACGGTGAAGTTGTACGATGAAGGTAAGTGTATTCAGCGGAACGGACGGTGGGCGTAACTAATACAACTGCGATCGTATGTAGCTAAGATCCAGGAAGAGACGGAGTTGCTTGCACAGCTGGCGACGAATGCGGTGCGCCCGGCGAAGGCGGCGGACCTTCCGGAGAAGGTGCAGATGTTGTGGTGGAAGGTGGAGAACACGATGAAGAAGTGGCGGCTGGCGCACCCAGGGGTACCGTTGCCGGTTGCTGGGACGCGTGGGTTCCGGCAGGACATCCTGCTGAAGGCGATCACGGCGCCGGAGCTGAAGGAGGGTGTCGCGAACTTTCTGTTCACGCAGGCGGACAACATGGAGCTGATCCGGGATCTTTGGCAGATCCCGCACTTCAAGATTACTGGGTCGGTGCCGCTTTCGCGGCTGGAGACGTCGCTTGGGAAGGTTGTTCGGAAGGACCTGAGCAAGAAGTCTGGGTCAGCGATGGTAAGAGTGGCGAGGATAGAGCGCACGAGGGTCAATACGCTGACTTGGACGTTAATAGGTCTGGCGGTGGCTTGTCCACCAACTCCTTCGGGATCTGCGTCTTATCGGGACGTCGGAACCCTTCCCGGATCTGCAGGACGAGAACGACGAGGATGGTGCCATCTTCCGCAACATGGAGAGGCTCATGGCCGGGACGAAGGGGCAGTACGAGCTCACCGAAGAGCTGTGGGTTGCGACAGGTTTTCAAACGCCGGACAAGCGAACGGGTGCACGAGCCGAGGCGCGAGCCCAGCAAAACGCGCCGAAGTTCGTGAGGCGGCACTACGAGAAACTGGAGGAGCAGCTGGTGCAGCCGGACAAGTTGTCGGTTGCTGTCTGGGACAAGGACATCATGGCCATGGTCGACAGCATTTACGAGGCCGAGTTCCGCGTCATTGGGGCCGATTCGTTCTTCGGCGACTGGGAGAATGATGTATGGGTGGACGCGATGCACAAGTACCGACTCGCCATCAAGCAACGGCTTCCCATCGAGTGGCAGCGACGGCATCAGGACCTGGACCAGGCAAGACACACTGGTGATGACGCCATCGCCCTCCAGGATGCGGAGCAGAAGTTGACGTGGTTCCAGAAGCTGCAAGGTGGCGGGGAGCGGACGCTGTATGTGCCATTCTTGTGCTCGAAGTTTATCGACGACTTCAGCGACATCCTCATTGAGGCAGAGTCGGGCTTCAAGCTGGTAAGTGACATATGTCTTAGCATGTTCCGTTTAGGATCAGGTGCACCATGCGAGGAGGCAGACCACCTGCGTCCCCGCACGGCTGTGTTGTTTGCGAGGAAGCAGACCACCTGCGTACCCGCACGGTTATGTTGTTTGCGAGGACGCAGACAACCTGCGTCCCCGCACGGTTATGTTGTTTGCGAGGACGCAGACCACCTGCGTCCCCGCACGGTTATGTTGTTTGCGAGGACGCAGACAACCTGCGTCCCCGCACGGTTATGTTGTTTGCGAGGACGCAGACCACCTGCGTCCCCGCACGGTTATGTTGTTTGCGAGGACGCAGACCACCTGCGTCCCCGCACGGTTATGTTGTTTGCGAGGACGCAGACCACCTGCGTCCCCGCACGGTTATGTTGTTTGCGAGGAAGCAGACCACCTGCGTCCCCGCACGGTTGTGTTGTTTGCGAGGAAGCAGACAGCCTGCGTCCCCGCATGGTTGCATTCGTTGCGAGGAAGCAGACAACCTGCTTTCTCGCATCTGGTACAGTATGTGATGGATTCTTTGTTCACCCTGTATGTCATCCCCTCCTCCCCAGATTACGCGGACACTCGATCCTCTTGTCCAAGTCGGTCTGCTCAAAGCGACCGCTACAGAGGGCGCGGAGGAGAGCACAATCTTCCACGACTACTTGTCGTACATCGTCGGGATGCTCAGCGACAGAGATCGATTCAGATTCATCAACAGGAAGCAGATCGAGGCAGTGGTAAATACGATCATTTGTTCAAGTACCCTCACACTGTCTCACCCGAACCCCAGCTGTCGTCTTGGCTCCTTTCCAACCTCCAGCTCATCAAGAAGTGCGGCGAGGAATACCAGTCCCAGTATCTGCGCGCCGAACATGAGAGCTTCATGTCAATCTCAATGTCCAACCTCAGCTCAGAAGTCGGCAAGCTCCATCCAAAGGGCACCGGCAAGGACCCCACCCTCGCGCCAAACTTCCCCCAATGCATCAAAAGCGCACTCCCCAAGGTGACCTTCACCTCGGAGGATTGCCGCGAGATCATGGATGTATTCAACGCCCTCAAGTCCTCGATGACCATCTCCGCCACAGCCCCCAACAAGTTGTCGGAGTCCGAGCGCAAGATCATCAAGAAGGCCGGGGACGACGTCATCGGTCGTATCCTCCCCACTCTCAGCGTCGCCCTCGTCAAGAAACACCCCTGCCTCGCCATGTTGTACCGCCACGCCCTCAATTGGCAGACCGCCGAAGGCGGAAGCAAGACCGGCAAGAACAACGGCCTCCTGGCATATACGTACTTCTTGTACGTGGGGTGGCGCGTCTACGGGGACACCATCGGCCGCATGCTCTCCCTCCCTTCCTTCCAAGAACTCCGCGATTCCCTATTCACCCTCCTCGGAAGTCATTGTCAGCCCACTCTCGATCAAGTCGTCTCCACCACCGCGTCCGAGCCCTCCACCCCCACATATGCCAACTGGGATCACAAGGTCACGTCCAAATTCGTCGACCTCCACGGACGCCCACTCCCGGACTCAAGTGGGGACGCAACTGGTGCCAGTGCGACAGGCGGCATTCGATACCTCCCCCCCACCGTGAAGCTCTTCGACAACGCACGCATGGCGAAGCACACCGCCGCCGTCAAGAAATTCATCGACTCCGTCGCCCGCTTCCCTCTCGCACATGGCCCAACAATCGAGTCGGCACCCGCGGCTGGCAGCAAACTCGGGAAGTCGTCGTTTAGTCCTGAAGTCGCGGACATGACGCGTCGCCTCGCTCTTGTATGTTCCATTCATTCTTACTGCCGCCATTGCTGATCTTCATGTCTGCAGGCCTTCTTGCGCAACGCGCTTGAAGCAGAATACCGGGCCATGACCGGTTTGCGCAAGGCACCTTACGTGTCACTCTCAGACCAGGACCTCGAACAGTTCCTGCCCCCACTCCCCTCCGTCGGTAAATCCGACCCGTTCACTCACACCAGCCTCCAGGAGTTCTCACTCAGCGATCCATCCCGCTACCGGCTGTTCTGCCACGGACTGCTTGCTGAGGGTTATGCGGAGGCCCCTGCCGGACAGAGCGCCACTTCCTCAAGTGCGTCGTCTGAGCGTCGCAAAAGCGTTCACGCCTCCGGTCAAGTCTACCCGCAAGATGTCAATTGGGAAGCCAATTGGGTCAAGACCAATCACGCACTCCTCAACCCCAACGCCCTTCCCGACCCGCTTGCAAGACCACACGGCGATCAGCGTGACAGGCACATCGCGCCCTCAAAACCCTCTGCCTCTGCGCCAGGTCAGCCCTCGACTTCGCGCACCGCCGCCCAATCGGACAAGCCTTCCCAACCCTTCAAAGTCCCGATACGGCCGAGGAAGAATGTCCACCCGGCGCCAGCCGCTCCACGCCCCGACAACATGGATGTCGACCCCGGCATGCAACCGGAAGCGGCACACCCGACGCCGTCGTTACCCCCGAAGGTGTTCGTTCCGTCATCCTCACAGGCTCAGCCACCATCCGATGAAAACAGTCCAGTCGACGAGGCCCATCCAGACGTGTTCTCTCCGGGGCATCACCCATCCCCCCCCGGTTCGTCTCCGCTCCCCGACTTCGTGGCCAACACATTCCCAGATGAGCCCACCCAATACCCCATGTGCAACACCGTCATGCAGCGCCTTCCTGCCCCGTCCCAGGACGAGATTGATGGCTTCATCATTGCCACCAGAGCCCTCAACACCACAGCCATCACGGCCCTCATTAATTCGATCTTCGCGGAGGTCGAGGCAGATCCCGCCCTCGGCTACATGCGCGGTGAGTCAGCGTCCCGCCTCACTGCGCGCTGCTACAAGTTCTGGCGCCTCCTCCGCGATCGCAAGGGGGATCTCATCCCGGATGATATCTTCCCCTACATCCGTGACGACCTTGCGGGCTGCGAGGCTGATGTCGGGTGGGAGGACTGGCAGATGGACTTTGCGGGTCAATCGGCCGGCGACGTTCTCATCAGCGGTGCTGTCGACCGGTTCAGCAGGAGGGCTCAACCCAACCAGGGTCCAATTTTCGACGTCAACAATGACACCGGCGCGCAATTCCCGGACTTGTCTGATAGTGGCGTCGCCGGTACTTTGTTTCTATTTGTCCGTTCTGACATGTGCTAATGTTTTGCCTTTGCCTAGGTTCCGGATCAGGCCCGAGTCGTAAGCGTCGTGACCGGTCGCAGTCCATCGTCGACGACACACGTGCTTCTGGCGGCACCAGTCCCCCCAAGCACAAGCGCAAGCAGACAACCGGCACCGATCCCGATGTCGGCGCACGAATTCCGTCATCCCAAAAGGACGACGAGCCTATGGATGACGTCGATGCGTCGCCTGAGCAGACTCTCGAGGCCTCCAAGCCGCCAGCCAAGACGCCTACGCAACGATCCCGGTCCAGCACCAAGGCGAGGAAGGCACCCAAGACGAAGCCAGCAGCAGCCAAGAACGACAGTGCGCTCACACCCGTCGATGAGGCGTTACCGGAGCAGGAAGGGGCCGAGCTTGACGACGATACCATGCCCGCTGCTGCGGGTCCCAGCCGATCCATCCGTGTGAAGGGCAAGCAGTATGGGAGTCGCCGTAACTGAGCCTCCATTCGACTCTTTGTCGCCGTTTGTATCCTGACTTGTCCATGTATCATCGCATATCCATCTCTTGTACGAACTAGTAGAATTACTATGTGTGGTTCAATTCGTCTATACCCTCCTGATCATTTCAACGAGTGCCTCAACACGTCATTGATGTTTGACACTTCCACTCCGCGCACTGTATTACTGTAATGACCGATCGATCGTCCAAGTTTATCCCTCAAGTACATTCTCCGCGACTGTGATGGGTGAATATTACAATGAGACAGTTACTGGCCCATCGAGCTGGAAGTGCTCGCAGCGTCTGCGAACAACCCTCACCCCAACCCAAACCTGCTCCCGTCCTCGACCACACCTCGTCGGCCATTGTTCTTCTTCTCGGAGTGCCCCATGCCCGCCATAAACAATCCCGGCTTGGGATTGCAATTCTTCGATGATGATGATATGTATCACGGTCACCAAAGCCCGATACTGTCACGGTTTGGTTTCAGTATATTCATATATTATCATGGGGGACTTATAGTTGTTCAGAGAGCCCAGTCCGGACAACGAACATGAACGTCCAAGTGTGCCTATTCCTGACCATGGTCTCGGTGCCCAGGTCTTCGAGAGCGATGACATCACGCTCGGCGACCAGATTGACTTCGACGCCAACGGTCTTCCTGCGACGTGGGATGATGGCGAAGGTGTCGACCAAGTCACACTGACGAACAACATCCTCGCACGGCTGTCTGGGGACGAGCAACTCGATCACCGGTATGACGATATCCCTCCTAAAACCTTGCGCCTGTCGACTATGCGTGGACTCTACGAGCATCGTGAGGCGACGCACATCCGAGAGTATTGTCTTGAGCTGTTGAAGAAGAAGATCAAGGTGCGCATCGATGACGACATGATGTACGACAAGGACAGTCAGGATATTGTGTTTACGAACATGGGGGTAAGTATGTTGGTCTATGTGGTGTCTCGCTCTCATGGCTTTGTTTCAGATGCATCTCGACCTCCGTCAGATGATGGGAAACCGTGTCGGACTGGATGCTATCCTTCCTAATATGTCTGACCAACGCGCGCGCTATGATCCTCAGTGGACGTTTAGGTTGACGACTGACCGTCGTTACATGCAGTTCAACGGCACCATAGACTTCCTTAACTTCGAGCCCCACGGTCACCTTATCTACATCGGTGTTGCCCGCCAAGTCGAGCATGGCTGGCTGGTCATGGTACCACGCAACATGATCGGTGTTCCTCTTGACGAAGCCGCCGCCATGTCGTACAAGAACATCTGTCCTATGGATGCAAGGTCCGGGCGTGCAGTGTTCATGATGCTCGCCTACATGCTCTCCAAGATCAACTACCGTGACGTCCATGTCGCGAGGCGTTATCCCACACTCTCTCACGACAGGGATATCAGTGAGTTTGCAAGCAACATCTTGTAAGTGTACCCTCTGTGTTATCATCTGGACCGTCTCTCTGCGAGGACGCAGGCCCACTGCATACTCGCACGCTCGCTATCTTTGCGAGGACGCAGGCCCACTGCATACTCGCACGCTCGTTGTCTTTGCGAGGACGCATAGTCTATGCTCTCCTGTGCAGACATCCGACGAGTCATCGTTACTCCTTATCTCATCATATTGCACCCTCTTGTTGATAGTACTAATCGTACGTCTGTCTAAGCACCAGCAACTATTTCGAGCTCGACCTCGATACTACACTCAAGTTGCACAAGGAAATGGCTCGCTCTTACGATCGCTGGCTCGCACAGGCCCCTCAAGAATATAAGGACACTATATGCGGATCAACAGTCCCCGTCGCTTTCTCCTCAAAACACGGCCAGAATCGTCTCGTCACCGGAGAAGCTCCCAGACATCTTCAGCGTCAATTCTGGGCTAGCTCCGTAGACCACACATACCTCAGCGTATACAAAGTGGCGCTGGCTCTCCACGTCCAGTCAGTTGTCCTTGTTTGTTGTTCCCACTTATCTCTCACTTACATCCCTTAGGTGCTCTATCGCTGGCGGCTGGGAACCTGTCTCCTTCGCTGAAATGGCCGAGGAGCACGGCGAGGAACTTTATGATAGCAGGGACCCCGACACTCGCACCCTCATCGATGCCGCAGACTTCCCCGACACTCACAACGATGATGGCGACGAAATCCCCATTTACACCAAGGACGGCTTCTCTATCCCTCGTCTCGCCACACTCGAACCCATCGGTGGCCCTCAGTTCTGCGCTCTTCTGCCCGATTTCACAAAGTGTCGCTCCCTCTTCATCCAGTCCGACGCCATCCAACTCTTCGACGACGACGACGATGACATGGATATCGACATCGATGCAGGTAGCAACGTCGGCGACTACGACGACCTCCCAGAAGTCAGAGCTGCTCGCAGAGCAGCTCAGCACGACGTCCCTTTCCACGTCTACCCCACCGCCTTCACCCATCACCTCGGAAACTGGCAGGCAAAGGGCATCATCCAACCTCTCGTCCCCCTCATTCGCGACATCAACAGACGCATCCGCTTGGGCCCCGGTGCTCGCCCCGTCATCCAGCCCTCCATCTCACAGTGCTACAACAACTTCTCCCACCACACCCGCCGTAGCGCAGGTCAACACATCGTCCAGCGCGGTATCCTCACCGGCGTCGCAGCTGGCGCTTGGGCTGCAAATGCCTCCACTCAGTCCACCGCGAACAAACTCTTCCAACGCGTTCAATTGGATCTCCCCCACACAGCTCTCGAACAGCAAGTGCGCAACGTCGACGAAACCTGTCTCCGCTTCGAAAACGTCTTTTCTATCAACATCGACCGCCTCGACCCCGATTACCTTGCCGGCGGCGCCTTCTTCGACAACGTCATAGAACCTCTCATCGCCGCTTGCTCACATTCAGACGTCTTCGAGGCCCTCCGCGCATCCACCACAGTCCTCCGTCCCCAGGTACCTTATTCCCTCCACACTATTCTTCTCTCCACGCCCTTTCTCTAAATCCTTTCAGGTCTATCCATCCATGCTCCTTTGGACCGCTGTCCCCATCACCGTCCTCATGGAACAAGTTTGGCAGAAACACATCCGCCCCGTCCTCGACAAACGCATTCAACTCCTTGCTGACGCCGCGGCCAATCCCAACCCCCGCTCTCGTCGCACATCCTCCATCGACCATCTCGCTACTGTCCCCAAGCCCGAATGGCTCGAAATTCTCGCCATCGTCGAACGCTGCATCTGCTTCTCCCACACCGGTAACGCTCCCGCCCTCGCTCACGCCCTCATGAAGCGCACCTACACTTCTCGCGCACTCCTCGACGGTTACCTTCCCATGTTCTGGGACGCTCTCGAGATCCCCACTCATGCTCCCCTCATGCCAAAGCTCCTCCTACACAAGTGGCCCACCGAAAAAAGCTTACAACCCCTTCTCGCTTCAAAACGCGCTCAAGCTCTCACCTACGGTAATGCTCATTTGGCTGTAAGTCCCCTTCTTCCCTCTCTCCTCTCTTCTCCTTCTCCTTTATTCATCTCCTTATCCCCTTCAGGGCTACATCGCTTACTTCAATATCCATCTCCGGCTCTCCAAAGTCCTCGCTCTCTCCGTACATGCCAACAAGCAAGAACAGATCGACCACTGTCTCGCCATTCTTGCCGACGTCGTTATCGACGCTTTCATGGGCGATATCACCGAGCTCGTCCACAGGACTCTCATCGCCGCCATCGCTGACTCCGAGGCCCACCCCGACGCTCACGACCCCAACTGGATCAAGGTCCGCTCAGACAGTTTTGCCCGTTGGGAGCAAATCAACAACCGTCTCGATTACGGCCCGGACTTCCTGCACTTTACCCTACTCGCTCGAATCCTCGCTCATACCGAAGAAGATCCCGTTCACGGCCTCCCGCAGGGCAGAACTAAATCGATCTCTATAGGCGACCTCGCGCAACTCATTCATGACATCTGTCGTAATGCTGAAATCCGCCAGCACATTCGCCCCCCGGTCTGGCGTGATGGCAACCTCACTGCCGTCGCTCGAACAGCCATCGCAACTGCTCACGCTCGCATGGGTCCCTCCTTCCGTGAAGAAGAGAAGCGTGCCCAGATCATCAAGTTCTTCTCCTTGGCCATCACAAACAGGAACATCCACTTCTTTCCGAACGGCCCCGACGACGGCCATCCTACTCCTTCCACCGCTTGTTGGACGTATCTAGGCAAGAGACCCACTCCCGCCGACATCGCCAACAACAACCTCGAAACCGTCGGGGCCCGTCGTTTGCGCCTCTGTGAGGAGCAAGCCAGGAACGCCAGTCAGGCAGACGTCACCGCTACTTGGTCCATTCTCGACGTCAACGTCGAGGCTTTCTCGTCTTATTTGGGCCGCGTTCGCCTGCCCGATGATTTCGGCTACGAGGACGGCGATCCCTCCGTCCAGGGAAACACTCTCGTAAGGCCCGTATACGAGTGGGCCGTCGAACGTCTCAGAATCCCCAACGCAGACTGGAAGTCCCGTCTCGCCATCACCCTCGCTTTCCTGATCAGCAAACTCACTCCTGACCGCCTCTTCTGCCCCGACACCACAAAGTCCAATGACTATCCCATTCTCACCTCCGTTTGCTCTCAGCTCAAAGCTATCACCCCCGCCACTCGTTACAAGTCTATCCCTATCGTCCGACGTCTTCCTTGGATCGACAAACCCTCACGCAAGGGTGTTTCCATGCGCGCCCTATATTTCACTCAGGCCTGCATCGTCCTCATCGCCTGGATCGACTCCTCCTCACCCATTCGCAAGGAGCTCGCCCTCAACAAAGACAAGAACCCTCTCATATCTGCTTTCAATTCCAAGCATAGTATGTCCTTCCGTCCTCGATGGAAGATCCTCCTTCTCCGCCTCTAACCATCTCCCCTAGCTTGTAAGGGTCTCGGTGCCGCCAACATGGTCCGTTTGGGTGTACTCGAAGGCCAAGGCGAAGGTCTTCTTAAGTCTCCCAAACCAAACACTTCCTACTTTGCCAGATCCGACGCTGCTCTTCAAGCATGGAGTGAAGATGTCGTGTCCGCCTTCAAAAGGGGCCCCGACGCCATTTACTCCCTCTTGCTTCTGATCTTTCAAGCCGAAGTAACCAACCACCTCGTCCAGTCTGGTGAATTGCCCAGTCACGCAGGGCACACCATCCAACCCACCCCTGGGCCATCTCATCCTAATCGTCGTACCCGTCCCACCGATGGGTCCCTCTCAGACGATGATCTTGACAATCGTCCCTCACGTCGCCGTAGATAGATGTCATCATGTTGCTTGGTTTGAATCTAATCACAATGTTTTCCCGCTTCTTATCATATGCGCGAGGACGCAGACTGTCTGCCTACTCGCACACATCTCGGCATTGTCTTCAAGCATTCGCGTCGACGCCCGGCGTCATATCACTTAGTTTATTCGTGGTGACTCATGCCGCCCACTCCTGATACACAGACATTGTCCGGTGTCAATATCGCAATGTGCGAGGATGCAGACGTTCTGCGTCCTCGCAGCGTTTCACATACGTCCACTCGCGCAAACATATTGACCGTCGTCAATATTGGAATGTGCGAGGACGCAGACGTTCTGCGTCCTCGCAACTTTTCACATTTGACCAAACGGTAAACAACCTTACGTGTCGCTATCGAATACAATGCCCGCATTCAATCAAGATACTCATGCGAGGACGCAGTCCCTCTGCGTCCTCGCATCTTTCAAGCCTAAGAGAAACCTTGCATATATCACGTTGCATACATCCTCAGGATCAGCTCACCCCCTTTATCGCAATTCCATACATGTCATAAACACCGTCAATATCATCGGCCATCGTGATAGGCGATGTCTACGGGCGCGTATGCTCTTTTACTGTGTGTGTGTCACGCTGGACAATCACGGGCGCCTAGATCATATTCCCACATTGTACGACCGACTTCCGGTTACAGAGACTATGGCAGAGGCATCACAAGACACATAATGCGGTATGTTCTTACATTTATCAACAGGATCAATACTACTTCTTCTTGCACTCATGTCCGTCAGTTACCACAGTGGCATCTAATTCATGCTTGCAAACATCTAATTCTTCTTGCACTCATGTCCGTCAGTTACCGCAGTGGCGTCTAATTCATGCTCGCAAATATCTACCTTGGATCTATCTTGCAGCACCTTGGTTCGTAGCAAGAGTATCAATACTACTTCTTCTTGCACTCATGTCCGTCAGTTACCACAGTGGCGTCTAATTCATGCTTGCAAACATCTAATTCTTCTTGCACTCATGTCCGTCAGTTACCGCAGTGGCGTCTAATTCATGCTCGCAAATATCTACCTTGGATCTATCTTGCAGCACCTTGGTTCGTAGCAAGAGTATCAATACTACTTCTTCTTGCACTCATGTCCGTCAGTTACCACAGTGGCGTCTAATTCATGCTTGCAAACATCTACTTCTTCTTGCACTCATGTCCGTCAGTTACCACAGTGGCGTCTAATTCATGCTTGCAAACATCTACTTCTTCTTGCACTCATGTCCGTCAGTTACCACAGTGGCATCTAATTCATGCTTGCAAATATCTACCTTGGATCTATCTTGCAGCATCTTGGTTTGTAGCAAGAGTATCAATACTACTTCTTCTTGCACTCATTTCCGTCAGCCTACCATCACGACTGCTGGACTTTCCTACTCAATACCCTCCACTAAACATATAGGGTCCCGAGCATCATCGAGGCCTTCCATTCTTGGGGACTCCACAGCCCTCAATACTGTTGGTACTTCAATTCCCTCAGTGCATCAAGAGGTGGCAGCCCAGCCTCCTGTGGCGGCTCTAATCCCAGATTCATCCAACGTGTCGGCCATAGACTTCCAGCCCCCTGAACCAGTGGTAGTGGTGAGTCTTGCAGCCGTCTCTTACTGAACTGTTGCTGATGGTAGTGTAATTGCAGGCACATGCGGTTCTTCATAGTAACTACCTCACCCCTCTTTCTTGGGAGTTCAGTGGAAAATTGCACGTTACGTCAATACCGGCTTTGCCAACCATGGGTTTAAGGTGGAGTTTTTGAGAGGTTTGGAAAAACACGGAAAGAATACGACCGCAGCACCGGAGGTGTCCAAGTTTGTCGAGAATAAGTGATGAGCAGACAAGACCAGAGCTGAGTCCAAAACAGCCCCTCCTGACGTTGCCAGTGAGAGTGGCCCTTTGGACGAGTTTGCTGCTGCCTACGCATGTGAGCAGTCCACCAGGGTATGTGTGTTCCTTGCAGTGGACAGTGTGACGTTGCGACTGATGTGCCTGGCAGCTTCCATAGGACGAGCTTGATAGGGAAGATGAGATTCTCTATGACCACCCTGTTGGAGCATTAGGCTGCAATGACCAGGAGGAGTACAACCATGCCGATCCAGACTGGTATGGTGGCAAAGACCACTTCACTGTGAAAGTTTCCTTGAAAGAGCGTAAAGGAAACAATTTCTGCTTTATGCTCAAGTGCCCCATGCTGGGCTTCTTGAATTGTTTCATGCATCAGTTTGGGTTATGCCATTTGATCTGGATGCATATCCAGAAGGATGTATTGAAGCATGGGTCTAATGTGAAGGAGTACTTCAGGGGGCCCTTCATTATGAGCACAGCTGTAATTTGTGTGTTCTTTGTGAAGGAGCAGAACAAGTTTCTGGTCAGGATGAAGGAAGTTGTAAAGAGGTAGATTGGAGAGGAAGTTCACATTTGGACGTCCAGTCTGGAAGATGGTAGCATGGAGATGGTGTTTATAGAGTTCATGAAATGGTGGAATGATGTTGTATAGAACATAGGGTTAGGTAACTAAGTTGGGTTTGTTTGGTGTTGATTTTGTGAGTTAGAAGGTTGTGACGAAGTGGATGAGATGGTTTGTGGTGGGTCTATGGAAGTTAGTGAAGAGTCTGTGTGTGAAGTAGGAGAAGGGTGGGGCTTGTGAGGAAGAAGAGGAAGTTTGTTGTGTGAGAGTAGGTTTAAGATTGTTTAAGTAGAGCTAGGAGGTTTTAGAGTTGAGAAAGTAGAAGGAGGGGCAGAAAGGAAAGTGTGGGAGGAAGTGTGTCAGTTGTGGAGTGGAAGAACAGGAACAGGGGCTGTGTTTGAGTAAGAAGAGGGTGTTAGGAAGTAGAAGAGCAAAAGAACACTATCTCTATAAAACTGTATGTAAGGTACTTACATACTAGTTTTGGTTGGCGCAAGGCCATTTATGGGCCCGCCTTCTTAACAACTGCCTGGCGCAAGGCACTTTTCGGGTAGCCCAGAACCTAGGCTATTAGGGACACAAGGTTTCGTAATGATACCTATTTTCGTTATTGCACAATCAGCCTTGCGCCAACATTTTTAGGTCAATTTCAGGAGGTTCTGGTGGCGCAAGGCTGTTTGTGGACTCACCTGCTTGACAACTACCTGGCGCAAGGTACTTTTCAGATGGCCACAGTCAAGGGCTATCCAGCACAGGTAGTTTGGGAATGATTGCTTTGTTCATTGCTCTACAATCGGCCTTGCACCACTATTTTTGGGCTATTTTAGAGGGTTTGTATTGGCGCAAGGCCAATTCTGGCATATTCCACTGTATAACTGCCTGGCGCAAGGCACTTTCTGGATAGCCAGGAAGGAGGGCTGTTTAGCCTAGGTTATTTCATTGTCATATCTTTCTTCATTGCTCTACAACCAGCCTTATGCCAGTATGTTTTCACTTTTTTGGCCTATTTAAGCACTAAAAAGGGCAAAATAAGCGCCCAAATCGTCACTGCGACAATTTGGGCGCTTTTTTGACATTATGTAAGCTTTCCTAGAGTTGATTGATGGATTGATCTATTGTTTTTCACCCTTTCTTGAACCTAAACCACCATCACCTCTCTGCCAGCCTCCCTCCACCTCTACTACTGCTACTAAGACCTGTGAATTCTGTGGCAACAAGTATACTGGGGCTGCTTCTCACCACCAGCGTAGTTGTCCTCTTTTTATCTGGGACATCCCTCATCTCTTTTCTGAGAAGAAGGGTCCAATGATTCCTATCACTCGCAACTCTGATGGGAACATTATTTGCAAGTGCTTCTCTGATGAGCATGGTGCTTGCACCAAGACCTTTGTTAGCCGGTCTGCTATTGACAAGCATCTGGCCAAGCTCAAGCCTATCTACTGGATGGTAAGTAGTCTAAACAAAATATATGTATCTCTTTACCATCCACACTCCAGACACCCAATGAGGTTGCTGCTCAACAGCAGGCTGCTCTTTCAGCTGACCAAATGACTGTTGATTCTGAGCCATCTTCTGAGCATTAGGGTTAGGGTTAGGGGGGGCGTGCGAACACGAGCGAAGCGAGTGGAGCACGGCCCGGGGACACGTGCTGTATGTAAGTATGTACGGGAGGGGCTGCCAACGGCGGTTAGAGGGCTTCTCTACCGCAGCCGTTTCGTATAAATACTCATCAGGGCTGCCTTAGTAATTCCGTGTTTATGCTTAGAAATCCAGCTTACACGCGGTGACTCATTCTCCGCGACCGGACTTAGTGACATGATAGCGATTACAACCTGTTTACTCATCCTCCGGTATCGGAGTTAAGAAGCTTGACTAATCATGGCGTCGTTATGGCGTCATGCGTCTAGCCCGGACTACGGCATGTGACTAATGATGTCATTGGTCATGTGTCGTTGTCATGTGACTGTCTCCGTGCGTGTGATACTACGCACATGACGCAGTCATGTGCGTGTATCACGTGGGCACCACGTGGTGTCCATGTGACTAATCATGTGACCAGACCCAGACTTGGCTCGCCGAAGACGTGACCAGTCACGTGCTATTAACACGTGACCGCAAACTGGGACGCACCGTTAAGTGTCGAGTCACCGGTTAGGTTCGGTTAGGGTTTGGGTTAGAGTTCGGGTTAGCTGATAGTGAAACTAGTCAGCGGGTTGTATATGGGTGATATAGTTTAGATACCGAATGAACGTACGGTTAGGGTTTGGGTTAGACCGCATCCGGCCCGCCGTGAGTGGCAGGCCGTACTTCATTCTCTATTACATCTAGCATTGCAAAAGAGCAAGTTTAGTAGTATTCTGTAAGGTTAATCTTCGTGACGTTAAGTCGCGTTCGTCCACATATCCAGAGAGAGATCGTGCGACAAGCTCGAAATTAGGCATGCTCGGTCTGTAGGACCGGACATCTGTGGGACGATTACGTCTTTGTCGTCGCGACAGCGACGTCGTTCTTCTCGACCTACGGCTTACAGCGGTCCCTGCATCGCGACTGTTGAACACCGGTCCAGTACAGTTCGGTCGAAACCAGACACATCCGCTGTCCGCACACCACCGGGCAACACCTCCAGGGGAGGAACCTCCTCCTCGAGAAGGATTTACAAGCCGGTCTACCGGGTCTTCCGACCGGGTCCACATGCGTGGTTAGGGTTAGGGTTAGGGTTAGGGTTAGGGTTAGGGTTAGGGTTAGGGTTAGGGTTAGGGTTAGGGTTAGGGTTAGGGTTAGGGTTAGGGTTAGGGTTAGGGTTAGGGTTAGGGTTAGGGTTAGGGTTAGGGTTAGGGTTAGGGTTAGGG